>OX276338.1:51563026-52813026 GCA_946251815.1 Dasysyrphus albostriatus | reverse complement strand
CAAAAATAAAATTTTTTATAATAATAATTATTTTGTTCCAACTTACATCTTCTAAAGATTTCTTCAAATTGTCATTGAGTGCAATCACCCATGATATTAACAGCTCATTGACAATCACCAAATCACTATAAAGCCAGCGAAATACTTGACTTGTCCACGTTACGGAAGTCTAGAGAAGAATTTTTTTTAAATTAACATAAATTCCAAGAAAATGTATAGTTTTTTTTTATAAACTTACCGTTTCTGGTCCAACAACATTCGCTGGTGGTGGAACAATTCGCTTTTTTCTTGTTTCTGGACCAGTTGAACTTTGACGCACAACACGTTTTCTTAATGGAGCATTTGGTCCACCAACAATACCAGATCGCCCACGCCCACCTCCAGCTCCGGCACTTAGTGGTTTAATATCCTTAAAATTTTCATTTAAATTATTTAAAGAAAGAATGTATTTTTTTTTTTTGTATGATTTTACCTTAACATCTTTACTAGATAAAATTTCTTTAGGTTCAGATAGTCGTAATTTATCACCATTTACTTTAGCACCAGTTGCAACAACACTATTATTTCGACTATTAACAATTGGTGTTTCCTTATTCATATATTTATTATATAAAAATTTACACAGCCATACTAAGAATAGAGCCAATACGGCCCAAATAAATATGAACATTGCTAATGAGTCCATTGATAAGTCACCGATTCCTTCAAATGAACAAATATAATCATCGATTTGATCAGCTAAGTCCATAATGGAGAACAGTTGACATTATTTCTGTAAATAAAAGAAATTTATTTTTGAATTAGTTAATAAATAAAAGGATTAATAAATATTTAAAAACAAATAAAAATAAGAATAGATATTTGCGTATTGCATTGTAACAATGATTGTTTTCTATGTATTATAAATAATGTGCATTTAAACAGGCAAGAGGGAGGTGTGAATTTGAAGTAAACACATACACAGAGACAGTTTTGCAAAGATTGAACAGTTATTCATTTATATTGATATAGCTTAAGACTTCAAATAAATAGAAATTTGATGCTACGAAAACTAAAGGGTAAACTTTCATTAAATCAATTTAATTTTGAACTTTTAAGAGTATATAAAATTGTAGATAGATATCCAAACTAACTCTCAGAAAAAGGAAGTTATGACATAATTACGATATCAAGATAAAATACACCTTTTAGAAGTTTAAGCTAAATTTATCAGCTGTAATTGTGTGGAGAAAAGGTATTTTCTAACATTAAAAGGTATTTTCTAAAAGCTTACTAGTAAAACTACCCATAAACGGCAAATCCAATGACACAAATAGCACCAGCCTGAAACAAAATGCGTCATGTGTGGTGTGGATCGGTTGCAAATTGATACATTTGGTTTTCATCTTATATGTATCTAAGATCCCAGCGTGTATGCCCAGCCCAATTCTTAGTCGAAGAACCTCAGACGAAATACCTTACATTTATTGGCATTATTCCTTCACTATTCAAATGATTTTTCAGAAAATCATTCCACATTCTTTCATTTTCCAATTGATCTACATAAAAGCACTACCATCAGATGAGATGAAACATCTCCAAACCATCCTGTTCTTACTGGCGATATATATCTACATAATGTAGGTAAGGTAATTCATATATGGCAAGTTATGCATTCGTAAGCAAAATTTAACCCGAAAGCAGACTTGTCATTGTGATGATAAGTAAGACGAAAAAAGTGGGTCTCACAATTCTGTCTGTCTGTTCGGCTATAGCCTAAATGGCTGGATCGATTTTCTAAAAACTTAGTAAATAGTGTTTTTTTTAAATTTTTTTCTAAGAACTAAAAATAACGGTACCTAATGGTACAAAATCGCTTTTTCTCCAAACCGGCTACAAAATTTTTCTTAAAAAAAATCAATACATGTCTTTCAAGGCTCCTGTGGATGGAAAACCATTTTTCAAAAAATGGTAATAAATACAAAAAAAATTGTAGGTAACTCCAAAAGAACCATTTTTTTAGTCTCGATTTTCATGAAACGGTAGTTCTGATTCTAATAATTTTTGTATGCAGAAGCTTCTAAGCAATACAAACAGTTTTTTTCTTAGCAACATTTTCAAAAAAATATTTTTTTTGGATTTTTAAAAAATGTTCAAAATTTATTTTTATAGATTTTTATAAAACTCGGTGTTTATGGGTCTTAAAAATAATTTTAAAGTAACTTAAAAAATAACGATACCTTCCATACAAGTATTTTTTTTTTTTTTAAACAACTCCTACAATTTTTATAAAACTTTTTCTATATGCTTAAATTAGTGCGTTATATACTACCAAACATTATAAAAATAGCAACTATAAATAGTACCCCTTATAGAACGGTTTTTTCTTTATTTTGAATTTTCTCACTATTGACTGAACAATTTTAAATTAATTTTTATATATAAATGTTTAATAATAATATTTAAAAAATATTGCATAGTAAAATTTAGAATTTTAAAAAATAGCTAATTTTTTTTCTTTTTAATTAGATATTTCAATTTTTTATTTTATTTTTATTTGCATATAAATAAATACTTAAAATTTGCATACCAAAAGTTTTCCGTAAGAATATCTTAATATTTGTAATTTTTTTCTGAAATCGCTCCAACTATTTTAATTTTTTTTATACATAGCCCAGGAAAATTAGACTTTCACTTCGAAAAATTCCGACAAAGCTGAACTTTGGTGGAGAGTTTTGTTCTGACGTCTTAACCATTTCTTGAAAATTTCCGTTAATTTGGACCGGGGCTTAATTTTGTTGGTGGGGTTAAAGGGAGTAAAATTCAGTTTTTTTTTAATTTCTCGATAACTATAAGTTTTTTTGAAAAAATGTGAAGGCGCAAATTGTAGCTTATGTTATTCTACACAAAAAAGATTAACATAATTTATTTTATACAAGCAATAGATTCTGAGAAAATTATGCAAGAACTTCACAGGGGATTAAATTTTGTCAAAAAATCTAAATCTATTTCTTTTTTACAAAACCATGTTTTTTGGCTTGTCGGGGGTAAGGGGATGACTGCCATCTTGAAAGAGAAAGTGATTTGGTTTTTGTTCAACAACTCGATGAAATTTCCTTTTACAACAAAATCATGGCAGAATAACATTTAGAAAATAAAATTATCTTAAAAAATGTAGGTTTATTAATCTTGAAGTTATAGCGTATCAAAGTAACACTTTTTATTTTGTTTGGTAAATGTACAAGAAACGATTTTTTGTTAATATTTCAGCCGATATAATTTACTTTCAAAAAAATTATGAGTTTTTATTATATGTTCATAAGATTCTGGACAAAAAAAAATTCTAATACTTTTTTTCATAGGAGCAATAGATCTCAGGAAAAACGTGCACAAACGTTAAAATAATAGCTTTCCACTGTAATGAATTTTTTTTCTTCATTTTGCCTTGGTAAAATTGGTGATGAGTGCCTTTGTGCACTTTTTCTCAAAATCTTTTGCTCCTACAAAAAAAAAGTTATATTCTTTTTTGTTCAGAATTTTATGAACATTAATATGAGCTTAATAATTTCTTGAAAAAAATTATATCTGCTCAGAAACAAAAAACCGTTATTTGTTCACTTACAATACAAAATAAAAAGTGTTATTTTCATACGTTATAACTTCAAAATTAATAAACCTACAGAGTTCGTTAATAGCTCATTTTTAAGATAATTTTATTGTCTAATTGTTATTTTCTCATGATTTTGTTGTAAGGGAAATTTCATTGAGTCGTTGAACAAAAACCAAATCACTTTCTTTTTCAAGATGGCGATCATCCCCTTACCCAGGGCACCCCAAAAACATAATTTTATTAAGAAGAAATGTAGCCAAACTTCAATCGTACAAGAACTTTAGCCCATCGCTGATAGAAATTTTAATAAATTGTTTGACAAAGTTTAATCCACCGTGAAGTTCGTGCATAATTTTCTCAGAATCTATTGCTTGTATGAATGACATATACAATTTGTACCTTCACATTTTTTCAAAAAAAACTTATAGTGCTCGAGAAATTAAGAAAAAACTGAATTTTACCCCCTTTATAGCTTCAGAATCTGAAAACATCTCTATACAATCGAGAAATCTTGGGATTTGACCATCTGAAGTTCAGAACCATTGTCTTTGTGTAGTATTTTATATTTTTTAAGACCTTTTTCTTACGTCTCGTGATTCCTCCATCAATTTGTTTTACTGATAGCCATAAGGTTTGTATTACTTTCATATTAGTTTTTTGATTTTGAAATGTTTTTCGATGGATTTATTTAGACAATCAAACTACATGTATTCAAGAAAATGGCTTGAATTTATGACCACTTGAACAAGACCTTTTCAAATAAATAACAGCGCGCAGTTTGGAAACACAAGACAATTTCTTTTCGATTGACAAATGTTTTTCATACAGACAGCGGCACTCCGTAGCGTAATGGTTAGTGTGTTGGACTGTCATGCCAAAGGTCTCGGTTAGTTTCCCAGGAGATAGCACCTAGTAACAGAAATGTTTTTTTCCGAGATACTGTCTCCTGCGAGGAACTGATAAATTGTCCAAAGGTATACTTGTCATCAAAAAGTGCTTCTCATCTAGTTGTTTGGACTCAGCAAACAAATTTGGAGGTCCGGTTGAGAGTTTTAAGTCACTAGGCCCTTGCTTTGCATGAGCTGTTACACTACCAAATTTATTTTATTTATTTTTATTTTCATACAGAGATAACAAAAGTTAGTAACTGTGAAAAAAAAAAAACAGAAAATGCGCACGAGTGTCTTGGAAGGCACTATCTTCAACAGGTCTTTCTCAACTGCTTGGCTTTGCGGATGACATCGACATCATCGGCTGCTCCAAGTGAGCTGTACTTGAAGCATTCACAGCCATTGATGAACATGCAAAACGCGTTGGTCTTGAAGTAAATGAGGACAAAACTAAGTATATGCTAGCGGCAAACAAAGCCACATTTGTCTATCGCCTAGAACAAAACGTTACTGTCGGCAGCAGTAATTTTGAGGGTTTCAAAGAATTCACGTATTTCGGAACAAAAATCACTCCCACGAACGACACATTAGTGGGAATACGACGAAGAATTACCTTAGCAAACCGCTGCTACTTCGGTTTGGCCAAAAAAATGGGTTCAAAATTCTTTTCTCGAAAGACAAAGTGTACGCTATACAAAACGGTAATTTTATCAGTTCTACTCTACGGCACCGAGTGCCGGAAGATAAGTAAAAAAGGGCAATCGATCTGCACTTTCGAGAAAAAAATTCTCAGGCGGATGCCATAAACGAAAGGGTTAAATGGAGGAGAAGACTCAATCGTGAATTGTACGAGCTGTACCAAGATGTAGATGTAGTCCAAGAAGCCAAAACACGTCGACTACAGTGACTCGGTCACATTGAGCAAATCGAAAACAACGCTCCAGTCAAGAACATCTTCGAAACCCAACCCCTAGCTTCGAGACGACCAGAAAGACCGAACATCCACAACAGGGAACATGCAGTTATAGATGCAAGAGCACTTGGTCTTGACGACTGGAGGGAACATATAAGGGACCCCAAACGATGGAAGACCGCAATATCTCAGGTAGAGACCCTCTATGGATTGAGAGCCGGATAAGTAAGGAAGTAGTAATATTTGCACTGTGGCTTAATAACATGACCACGATTGGCCCTACATATTATTTTGACTTGCAAAGAATCCAACATTATTACACGGCACAAAAATATATAAGCACATCAGTCGAATTGAACAACACTCTTTTCCAATCGTCCACTAAGAAGTTAAGGGGGAGTATTTCACTATAAAACTCGATCCTAAAATTATTGTACTTTCTTTACAAAAAAAGCAAAAACACTAACAATTTAAGTATGAACATGATACACATCCCCGACATTGTGTGACAAAGTTTATTTTCTTACCAATTTAAATCTGCAACAATTTTAGTCATACAAAATGACCAAAAACAATTAAACAGAAAACCAAATTCACAAAAAATTGATAAGAAACTAAATTATTTTATATTTTCCAGAACAACAACCTACACTCAGAGAAAAACGTCAGGAAAATAAATTAACCTGGAGCTTGTTAAATTCACGAGGTGTACAACCTTATATAAAGTTTCAGGCATTTCAGAAATTTACCTGATTTTAATAATCTAATATTCAGTGTTAAATCAACCTGGCGGCCTTTATTACCATATTCAAGTTCACCTAAGATACACCTAGGTTTAAACACAAACACGCACATGCCATCCAAATAAAATTATATGAATTTAACCTGGCCGAAAATATGCTTTATTTATTTAAACAAAATGTTAAGTTAGACAAATTTTAGGCAACCAATGTCGTTGACCCATCTAGAGAACTTTGGGACAATAATAAACAAAGTTTATTAATTAATTTTTGGAGTTGGACGGCTGTCTAAAGTTAGACGAAGTTTATAAATACGCCAAAATATATACAGGATACAGGCCTTCGTCAACATTGAATCATGTTGAATTAACTTTGAATTTCATGTACAATTTACACAAAGTAATGTTAATTTAAATAGATTTTTTTGAAAAGATTATTATTAGATTAGATTTTATTTCAATTTTCAAATAAATAATCATGTTTTTCTATTAAATATAAGTAATAAAATATAAAATAAAATCATGAGGCTGTGGCGTTGCCGTCTGTCTGATTGACTTATTAAAATGTCTTTTTATATAATTATGTGGTAAAAAATAAAAGTCTAATGATTCTTAAAAAAAACAAAAAAAAAAAACAACAAAGAAAATAATATAAACTAATATAAAGGATTTTTATGAAAAATTACGCAAATTTTGAGGTAGAATTAAAAATATTTTCAGTTAAAATATTATAACAATTTTACTATTTTAAGGTAGTGGTTAATTTACAACATGTCATGCAGATTTAACCTGCAACCTACCTTGTTTTAACGTGATATTAAAATCAGGTATCTGTTAAAGAAGTTAACCTGATCTACCAGGTTGAAAAATAACAACCTGAAAATTAGGTATAATAAACCAGAAATTGGTGAGTAGGACCTGCTTTTTTCTCTGAGTGTACTTTTCCCATTATCGTTAAATTTAGTAGGTATATTTTCTTTAAAGAAATAAGCAGCGAACTTTTACAAATTCCAAGAGATATCTTTTTGATTCGACTTTTTGATAATCAATAAATCACTTACTAAAAAAAAATAAAAATATATTTTTAGTATTCAAAGTACAAACCAATTTTGTTATTATTTTTGCAACTTTCACTTAAAAAAAAAAAATAGTTAAAATAATATCTTTAAAACCCATTTATATGCTTAGTAAAAGCGTAGAACCTAATTCAACCGATCTTCAGTTTTAGATATGTTCTTCTGCCACTTGTTTAACAACAAAACCATCAATCAATTTTATATCAATAAAAAAATTCAATGTGATATTTAATGTTAAAACTGATTTGATTATTAATGAGAAGCTGGAAAAAAATTGATTACCAAATCATTAATCGAACTTTCAAATATTTATCTATTTTATGCCTTTCGATCATAATTCCGCATTAAAATACATAAATCGAATGCTATTTTTTTTTGTTTAAATTAATTGCCTCTTGTGAAGATCTGAAGAATATTTCAATATTTTACGGTTTCTTGAAAAAAAACCGCTTAAAAAAAAAACAATCAAACCAATAACATAAATAATTAATTTTTTTTTGATTTTTAATACGCACATCGTTTTGAATAATAAATAGCTACCTTTCTACCTATTTGCCGGTTGCTTTTTTTAAACAAAAATTTTATGAGTTTATTCCATAGCCTCATTTTTCGTTAGAAAATGTGTGGCTGTGAACATAGTGAAGTTTTGAGAGTGACACATTTATAAATACGTCAGAATTCATACACAAGGAATATTAGAGAAATTGTAATTTAAAAAAATAATAGTTTTTCTTAATTTTGCTTTGTTTTAAAATTCTTTATAATTTCCAGAGCGAGAGTGTAAAAATGTATACAAAACTTAAAATATTCACAATGCAAAAAGCCATGCGCAAAAAATTCTTAAACTCTCATGATTTTTATATATCTCTGTCATATTAGATTAAAAATGAGTTTACTCAAAAATCACCATTTTTACCATGTACCATGAAAAAAAAAAACTTATAGTATTTTTCATTTAAAAATAAAAAAAGTGTGTCTCTCTTACATATAATCCATTCGCAATGCATTTAAAAGAAATCAGCATAAAATTCGTAAAAAAAATTATCAGAAATTCTTAATTTCTTATAATTATAAGTTCGTAAAAAATGTGTTTATTTATTCACGGGTTGATTTATTATTATTTTTCCTGTCTGTCTGAATGACATAAAACATCTGGGATCTTATACTTTCACTTGGTTCACTATTTTTAGATAAAAATGTATCCCATTATAGGTTTTTTTTTCTTCTTTTGTTTAAACAACAGGTAACTTATTCGCGACACATATTGAAGTAATTTCGGGGGAAAATTAAAATTTCTGTTTTCGTTTTGTAGGATAATTTAAATAAAAATATATTTTTAACAAAAAAAAAAGTTCACACAAACTTAGGACGAAAAATTAATGTTCATTACAAAAAAAAAAATACAAAAAAATATCACATCTTGAGTGAAAGAAATGAAAAAAAATCGAAAGAAAAAAATTATATTTAGTTAAAAACTAGCGAAGAATCGAAAGATACTACTTGAGCTAGTAAATCTTACAAGTCAGTCGAACAGTGCGCGGTTTGAGTTTGAAATTTATTTTTGGACAAAAGACGTTCTGTGAGAAAATTTTCGTCTAAATGAGTTTTTTTTTTGCTCGTCAATATTCTTTCCCTCTCAATCTGAATCTTCAAAGCCCAGCAGTGAGAGAAGCAAAAATAGAAAAGTGTATAGGTACGAAGATACACCGAAAAGCATAGATAGAAGATACAAACAACACGCTAATTATTTTTGGTTATGCTATGACATCATTGCTACAGCCAGCAGCTACAGCTACAGCCACTGAAACTGATGACGCCATTCGAGCAGTGGTAATAAGCTAATGATGTTGCCTTACATTACACTAGATACTATAAGTTCGAATGACGTAATTGGAGAAGTAAACTTATTTTCGATTTCCTTGACTCACTCACTATGTCAGCGGAATAAAAATTTAGCAGTTTTCACTAGTATTTCTTCTTCTTCTTCTTGAATAGACAAAAATAATACAAACAAAATAAAAATAAAATTGAGAATGGAATTTTCATAGGGCGGGCGCCCTGCCAGACAAAATGTGAGGAAGGAAAAATGTTCACATCATCTCGCTTCTGTCGGAAAAGACATCGAGGAAATTTGTTTGTCTCGTGGCAGCAGGGCACGATTTAGGAATCGTGTATAGGAACAATGTAAGAGCATAAAATAATTTAGGAGGGGGGGGGGGAGGGGAATTATACACAAATTGAAAAGATGCCAAATAATAATACAAAAAAACACGTTAAGAGATTGTGTTTAAAATTTTGGTTGAATTTATTTTTGAAATTAAAATGATTTTAAAATTATTTTATGCAAATTATTTTCTATTGTTTTTTTTTTTGTTTTCATTGTGGTTGTTGGTGTTAAGAAATTGATGATGAAAGAGGTCGCAAAATGGTGTTTTTCTTTTCATTATTTTGGTCTTGTTTGCAGTGAAAATTGAATGGATTTGAAGAGATTTTAAGCTTTTAGATAGTGGCGCCATAGAACTGGGCATCTGGATGTCATTGTTTGGACAGAGATTATGGTGATGGGTTTTCTTTTACTGCACTGCTTTGTTGTTTTAGTGTTTTGATAATAATTGATTTTAAAACTGAAGGTGTGGGTTTTGTCATTTGATTTTTCTTACCTTACCAGTCATGTGAATTAACTTAATTTAAATTTAACTTAAAGAAAGAACATTTCCGCTAGAAAAATCAAAACGGAAGTGATTATTTTTAATACAGTTTTGAATAAATATTCGGAATTTTAAATGAACCTAACATTAAGATGAAAGAAGACAGTCTGTTCGGTTGTAACCTAAACAACATGGATTTGTTTTTTTTTTTAAGTTTTTTTGTTTTAAGAAAACGATATTTTTGTAGATATAATTGTTTAAATTAAATATAATTTGAACTCCTTTTTCCACTTTTTAAATGATAAAACCCCTAAAATCCAGTTTCTGTTACTATTACGTAGTCGTGCTATAAATTCTGTTACATAAAAACACTAAATAAAACTATAACTCGTGTTTCTTTCTTAAATATTTATGGTATACGAAAAATTGGTATATTAAGGGAAAAACTATATTTAATCAAGTTCATCTGAATTGATAACCTTCAGCCTTTACACAGGTCTTGAGCCTGTAGGGCCAATGACCTGTGGCCTAATTACACTGCTCTTCAATCGGAATAATTGACCACCAATCCCTCCAGACTTTTATTTATTTCTTTTGATAATTGTGTAGTTTGCGGAAGGCCATGAGCTCTAAACTGGACTACCGGAAGGCCATTTTTCAGCTCTGATTAGCCCAAAAGCATGCTGCTTAGGCCACTGTTTGTATTGAACTTTTGCGCTGTGGGCTGGTGCTAAGTTCGTTTGAAATACCCAGTGCTTTTAAGGGTATAGGCCGTCACTTAGGAGCTTCAGTTCTTTCTACAGAATGCCTTCATAATACTGTTTAGGCCTTGTGTTGACTTCCTATTCGCAAAAATGGAGGTTTTTGGTACTTTCAGGGTTTCAAGTTTAATGCTGACAAAATTGTATGTGCTCATCGAGATTCGTTTTGTTCAGAAAATTTTGTGAGTTCAATGTACTGGATAATTCACTCTTCCGAAATTCACTAAATCGAGCGACTACTGTACTTTGGACATTACAAATACATAGTAGTTTAATCAAAATTAATCATTGCAGCAGTTTTCTTAAGAAAATACAAAAAATAAAATGATTAGGTATATAATATGAGCAAAAATAAATGAATTTTATATAATTCTACCAACGGATAGACTTTTATTAAGTATTTCAAGATATGCTTTTCTTGCGAATATCTCAGAAAGAAGATGCTAAAAATCGTGCACGACATTGAAAGCTTTAACCAATGATTCAAAATGGGGTTGGGGTCATAATTCTGTGTGTGTCAAAATTCGTAATACAAAATTCTGTTTTCCAAAATTCCTAATTTTAAAATTCTGTAAATCTAAAATTCTGTATTCCAAAATTCTGGATTTCAAAATTCTGTGTTCCAAAATTCTGTCGGTCAACGCTTTTGAAACATATTAGACAAGTCAATTCTCAATATAAAATATTTAGTGGGACAACTAAAGGTTTAATGATGGATTTGGTAAACTTTTTTTCTCCTCCAGACAACACCCATTAGAACCAAAAACCGTTCTAATGGGTGTTTACCAAAATCGAACCATCGGAAGTCACTTTCTTTCGAAGTGGCGGCCGGTTAAAGTCAGTTTTTCAACAGGGACGCTACAAAAGTAGAGCGACAGGGACAGCAAACGACGCCATATTTCTTGCCGCTCTTTTGACATTTCTCTTCAGTAAGGTTTGCCATTTCATGATGGAAAGATATACGAGCCAACAACGAGTCGAATTTATTAACATTTACTACCGAAATTCGGAGTCAGTGGCCTCAACGTTAAGAGCGCTACGTCAAATTTATGGTCGTCACAATCGTCCTAGCAGATCAACAATTGAGCGTCTAGTGGAAAAATTTGAATCCACAGGCACAGTACAAAATGTTTCCGTGCCAATGAGACAAAGAAGTGCCCGTAGTGTCGAGAATATTGCTGCCGCTGAGGCTTCAGTTGCAGAAAGCCCAAATGTGTCTCTCACACGTCATTCTCAAGCGTTGGGCATCTCTGTGACGTCGTTGTGGCGAATTTTGCGAAAAGATCTTGGCTTACATCCTTACAAGATTAAATTGACGCAAGAACTGAAGCCGCTTGACCACCAGAAGCGTCGTATGTTCGTGAATTGGGCTGAGCAACAACTTGAAAATGATTCGGATTTTCATCAAAAATCATCTTCAGTGATGAGGCTCATTTCTGGCTGAATGGCTTCGTCAATAAACAAAATATGCGGTATTGGTCAGGAAGCAATCCACACGTACTCCATAAGTCATCATTGCATCCTGAAAAATTTACGGTTTGGTGTGGTTTATGGGCCGGCGTCGTCATTGGGCCGTACTTCTTCCGTGACCGGCACGTTACTGTGAAGGGGGATCGCTACCATTCAATGATAACCGAATATTTTTGGCCCCCATTGGATGATATAGACTTGGAGGACATGTGGTTCCAACAGGACGGCCCCACAAGCCACACAGCGAATGTCAAGACCGGCACGTTACTGTGAAGGGGGATCGCTACCATTCAATGATAACCGAATATTTTTGGCCCCCATTGGATGATATAGACTTGGAGGACATGTGGTTCCAACAGGACGGCCCCACAAGCCCCACAGCGAATGTCACACTCAATTTGTTGGAAACCAAGTTTGGAGAACATGTTATCTCATATGTTTTGTTCAGCCGCTTGGCCGCCTTGGTCGTGCGATTTGACGCCGTTAGACTGTTTCATGTGGGGCTACGTAAAGTCTATGGTCTATTCCAACAAGCCAGCAACGATTGATGAACTTCGTACGAATATCGAACGTGAAATTGCAGCAGTATCGGCCGATTTATGCTTGAAAACCGTCGAAAATTGGGTTCAGCGTTTGGACTTCTGCAAGCGTGCCCGTGGTGGCCATGCAAAAGAAATCGAATTCCATACATAATGGTATCAAACGTTCTTTCATAGGAATAAAGAATTTCATTGATACCCAAAACCGTTTTTGTTTTTTTTAAAAAAACTTTTGTAGCGCTCTTATTGAAAAACCCGATATATTATATATTTTATATTTTTTTCATTTTTCAATACGAAGCAACCGAAAAAATCAATGAATTGGTGGGAAAGGTTTTACTGTACATTTTTGTTTTTTTTTTTTTGTTTAAATTAATGCTTGATATAGAAAAAAACTACGTATTTCTTTTAATATTTGGTTCTCTGGTGTTTTGAGTTTTTTACGGTTTGGAACACCTTTTTTTAAACAAAAATTCACCAAATAGTATGTCATATGTTCGAAAATATATCACAATTCAGCCCCATAGACAATTTTTTTTTTAAATGAATTCTTCGAACCTTAAACCATAAAATTTATGTAAAACCTTTGTTAGATTGTTCTTTTACATTCTTGTTAAAAAGTTATATTCCGGTTTCAGGTCAATGTTACGGAACAAAATATCAAAGATTTTATTGAAAAGTAAATTGGGTAAATATTAAAATTCAATTCTGTGTTTAAATTTTAAAGTTTAGGGTCTAAGGCCTTTTAAACGGGATTATAGATTATAATTTAAATCATAAAAAACTAGTTCTGGTAGGTATTACACTCTTCTACTTAAGTTAGTTGAGGTTTGTTAAATTCTTTTACATGACTTGATTAAATTTTTTTACTTTATTTAAAATTCCATAAGTTAATCTTGTTCTCGCTTCTATCATTATACAATAAAAACACACATTTATTATTTAAATATTTCCAAGCCTACACCAAATATACACAGATAAGTCAGGGTTAAGGTTAAAAAAATTAACCAAAATATCTGTCAGATCTGTGAATTTCTCTCACAATAATTATTACTAAAAATCGAGTCTAATTAACATACAAAAAAAAAAACTGGTCGCGGCTAATATCACCTAAATTATTCGCACTTTTCAACTTCAACTTTCATCTCATCTCAGATGACGTAATCTGAAAAAGCCGGCTTGTTCTTTTTCGTAGTATATTTTTTTTTTCTTTTGAAGTGACACAAATGGTACCGTCATCATTTATTCAGCAGAGCCATTGTGTGTCATATCTTACGTGTGTTAAATTTTAAAATTGGTTTCATTATTATTTTTGATTAAGCCTGTCAGATAAATAAGTCAGCTGCTTATACGCCATTCGGTGTATTTGATGGAACGCAAAGAGTTCGTGCAGGAATCTTTCACAATGGAGTGGCAAGTGGGTGAGGTGGACTTTCGGAGTGAGTGTGTGACATCACTATAAATTACCCTGCCATTTATATTTTACTAAATGATTATGAAGAGTCAATCAAATAAAAGTATGACTTCTGTTGTTTGCAAAGTAAATAAAGTGCTTGAGTAAAATGGTGTTGCATTTTTCACTTACAATATTTTGAAAAATATTACATTAGCACTGCCTGGTTAGGTAAAAGTGTATCGAATATACAATTTATTGATAGTTTTTTTGTTTCTATAAACGTGTATATATGTAAATAGGTTCACAATAAAGGCATCTTATGGACTCATAAGAAAAGTCGGAGTCAGGATATTTATCCAACTTTTATGGAGGACAGAAATTTAGTCAGTTAGTTATGCCTATAAAGTTAGGATGATACAAACTTAAGTTGCCTTTAATCACTATGTTGAAGACCCCTTGACTTATATGCAATTACTACTTTCGCAGTGAACCTGTTCCCGTAGTTTCTTCTATCCGAGATCTTGGCATAATTTGTGATAAAGAACTCAATTTCCGTATGCACATTGACCATATTATTGCAAAAGCGAATTCTAGCTTCGGTTTTATAAAGCGTTGGTCGAAAGAATTCTCCAACCCTTACGTCACCAAGTCACTCTTCACCACGTATGTAAGACCCATTCTTGAATACGCCAGCCAGGTTTGGTCACCTTACCAATCTACACACTCACATAGAATAGAATGTGTACAGCGAAGGTTCCTCCGTTTCGCTTTACGTAATCTCCCCTGGTCTGATCCCCATATGTTACCACCCTATGAAGATCGGTTGCAATTAATTGACCTACACACTCTTGCCAAACGCCGTGCTGTTGCCGACATTCTATTTGTCCACCAACTAATTACTGGTGCCATCGATTCTCCGGCACTTCTTCAACTCATCCTAATTAATACCAACCCACGTAACTTTCGATCCATCCCATTCTTCCGCCTGCCTACCCACCGCACAAATTATGGCCATAACAATCCAATCATCAGAATGCTTCGCCTAGCCAACAGTGTACAGGATATTTTTGATTTTAACCTTAGTTCATCCTCCCTTAGAAGAATTCTTTATTCCAATTACCCTTAAACCCTCTTTTATAAACAATAATTTAAGCTAGATTTATCAGATTGTTTAATTTATTTAATTCAACTATCTAAATATTGTTATTTATTAGCATTTTATATTAAGATTTTTTTATTTCTTTTTTTGTTATATATATTTTTTTTTTTTTTTTTTTTTTTTTATGTTAATCGACTTGAATTAAGCCAATAATAATAAAACAAAACGTTGCCACTATATAGTTCGGTCAGGAAACCTAAGCCCGTGAGTTTTTTGATGGGGACCTTTTTTATGGCTGGAATTTATTCCTTACATATTAATAATGAAATTTTGCCTGGGAGGCATTTTTATAACACTCTAGCTCGGACGCCATTGTGAAAAATGGCGCCCAATATGAAATCCGGTAAGGAATCCCTGCAATTTTTGTAAGGAAGGACATTATTTGTATATGTGTTAATTATTTTTGACATGCTAAAGATATTATTTAGCTGAGAAGGTATAGTTGTAATTCTGTCGCTAAGACGCCATTTTCAAAAATGGCGCCCAACCTGTTGAAATGGTAAATTAAAAAAAATGGTTAATTACTTGTAGAATTTCCTTAATCAAAATAACAATTGGTATGTAAAAAAGAAAGGTTTTTAGTTGACGTTCCTTGGGGAAAAATTTCATTATTGCCACTTTTCAAAAACATACTTTTTTTAATCAAAGCGTGGAACTCCACTTTTTTATAATTTTTAATATCTTGAACATGAAAAAATGTCAAACACATGGAAATAAAAATTAATATATTGAAAAATAAGTGTTGGGACACACCTTTGGTTTAAATATGATTGTTGCCACTATTCAAGAACATACTTTATTAATATGTCAAAACATGGTACCCCCCCCCCCCCCCTTTTCTGATAGTTTTTAATGTTTTAATGGACAAATAATGGATGACATCTTAAAAGATAAGTGTTGAGTAGAAGCACATTCGATTAAAATGTCGGTGCTGCCACTTTTGGAGCACATACTTTTTTTGATGTCAAAGAGTGGGATTTCCAATTTCTTATTATATTTTATTCAAATCAAATTAAATATTTTGTTTATGCTCTTTAAAAATGTCTCCGCCTTTATTGTGTCATTTTATTAAAGGGGCCACAATCTATGTATACCAAACGAAACGTAAATAGATAAAATCCATATTAACTTGAGTGTAGAATAATCCAGTCCAGAAAAATTGATAACTAAAAACATCTACCCTTAAAACTAGAGCTACACACATTTATATAAGGTTCATCGCAGTAAAAAGAGTGTTCTTGGGCATATGGTGAGCTTTGCTATATTAATAGAATGATTAAGATCTTGATATCAGATAAGCTTCAATATGCAATAATACATAATTACTTCTTTAATAAAGAACGTCTTATAACCATTCCTTTTCGTTTTACAAAAAAAATTACATTCTTTTCTTTGCAGATGGAGAAAAAAATAATAACATAAAGTGAATGTGACATATTTTTTTGCAAATGGTTCCATATGTCTTAGGCCCGTTTGCTGATACAAAATCTAAGTATTTATGTTCTACTTAAAAGCTTTCCTCTGCGTAAACTATCACATAAGGCCTGGTTCACACAGCAGTACACCGCATTTTTGTTTTGCAGTATAAATCCGTGTGAATAAGCAGTGGCGTATACATTACATACGTATAATAGAACGACACACGTTTGTACGCTTGCCGTTAGAATTTAGACTACCGTTTGGATTTATACCGCAAAAAAACGTGCAGGCCTAAATGTTTATGTAGCACTTAGATTTTAAAGTTTCATTTCAACAAAAGGGCCTTAAACTGGCCATGCTCGACCAAGCCAACCGATCCATGTGGCTCGATTGGCTAAAAATCCACCTCATACACGTCCAATTTTGGATCAGCACTTGGCTATTTGACTCTTTGGCGCTGTCGTATATGACCAGCTAAGGATCAATTCAGCTATTGAATCTTAAGCCCCGATGTACACTTGCATGTTGCATCGTGTGGTGAAGCAGCGGCACCATCTTTGCATCTAACAAAACATTGAAGAATTTGAACTAGAATTATTTATTAATAAGATAAAAAGTTTACAGAAATATGAAGTGTTCCTTCTGAGGCATTATGTAGGTAGACCACGTCAAAAGAAAAGAGTAACATGGATAGTTGTTTTCTAAGTATTTTGAGAAGTTTTCGAAGAGACAATGGTCATCAAAAGGATGAGTCGTTTCTCTTTAAAAACATAATTATACTCGTTTCTTTTTATAAACCTCCATTGCGGCAAGCCAAAAGTGAACCGCATGTGAGCAATGAGCCTCGCTGCGGGACATCGCGTTAAAAAATCGCATTTGTGCATCGGGCCAAAAAATTTTATTAGAGAGAGTTGGCTCAAAACTCACTTTCCGTTTGCTGCACGATCTTAAATTCTGTATTTCATCACAAAGAAAGCAAACAAAAAAACAGAAATTGAATTCAGATAAACGCATTTAAAGAGTTTGTAACAAGTGCTTAAAAATGATAGACAACGATAGGTAACTTTCCGGTAGGTCGTTAAGTTTATGTCTGGCTTGAGAATAGAAATGATTTTCGTTCGCTTGAACGCAGTTGGAATTTTGCCCGTTTCCAGTTTATAGCTGTAGAACTTTGCTGATCACCGTCTGGTATTTTTCCGCTCTACACAAGAAACTCCACATGCATACCATAAAATCCCGCTAATTTCCTTATTTTTATTGCAGGCAGAGCAGTTCTAACATCATCTATTGTACAATCATTCGAAAATTGTGCTGTTTGTGGGGAATATGCCTTGTCAACAGGGGCAAGGGGGCACGTCTACAATGCAGCTAGCCACTTTATTTTGGTCGATGCAAAACTTATGGTATTTGAGATGTTACTTCCTCCAAGTTTGCGTTGGAGGTTCCATGCTTTCTTGCTAGAGTGCATGAAGTTGAAGTGGACAGGTGATGTCCACTTATTTTCGCGGCGAGTCTCATCCAGTGATTTTAGTAATTCGTGGGCAACTTCCGAGTCTCCAGATGCCTCAAAACTCTCGATTTATTTCAATGCCTGTTGGTTGGAGGTAAAAAGTGTAGACACAAGAAATATTCAGCTTGCAATTTTGAACAATTGTTGTCTTAGGTCAAACTTTCTGTAGTTAGTACCTAAGAAGATAGAGAAGAGCAAAGTTTGCAGACATTATATGACATAACTTGTTTACCTGGGTGATTTTTGGTAAATTTGCCGCTTTGGGACTTGCTGCAGAGACTTGGACCTGGTTCAACACCTCAAAAGGTGTAATGATAATGTGTTAAAAATAACGTAGTCTCAACTATTTTTTTGCTGATAGTTGCACAAGTTATTGTTGAATAGTTGACTTGTTATGTGAAATAACCTTAATAAGTGTCAGAATTTTTCGAAATTTGATAGCAACAACCTAAGCAATTTTGGATATCATCATATAATAAAACGGCAAACACGAATTTTGTGGTTTATTAATTTACGCGGTCTACACATTAAACATTAAAGGCATATAAATTATATATCGTTGAAAAGACTTGTTTGCACAGAAGTGTGGAATGTTAGAATGTATTTAATATTTGCACCACCAAATCTAAAAACTATAAAACAAAATTTCGTAATAATTGCGAGCAGGAGCGAGAGCGAGACCGAAAATTGATTTGTTTTTATTTGTCATAAATGTGACGTTTCGATTTTTTCCACCCACGAACCAACCAATTTTCCAGCACTGACCGGACAGATTTTTAAAATGTCCGATGGCAGCGTTCAGGGTTGCAGAAAATAATAATAAGTATAGGTCATATAATAATAAGTAGCTCAATTTTTCTCCACGCTAAAGGCTGTCTTTATACGATGGATTAATTCTTGCGGTTTTTATTTCAATGTTGGAGAACATAAGGGGGAGGGGGGTGGTGCGCTTACACCTGAAATCAGTATTTATAACTTAAATTTTGTAAAAAGTAGATACGCAATCAAGGGCGTATGTACAAAATTGTGTAACTGGCGCGAATAACTTGCTTTCGATAATTTGTATTGAAACTTCAATTTTTGTATTAATTTATAACATGGTTATTCCAAAAAATTAAGTTTTCTAGATTTGTATGTTAATTACAACATTTATTTCTTGAAGTTTTTTAACTAGGCAATAATGTTATAAGCACTCGAGTTTTGAGTACTGGACGTACTAGTCATTTTTTATTTTATCACTTGCGACAAAATATCGCTTAGGGCTCTATATTTGCATGCATCATTTTTTCACATAAAACAGTATTTCACCTCAAAAAACATAAACTTTAATATTGTAGCCATTGCTTGTGAAATGCGAGATAGAGTGTTTCACTTAGACCCACTGCCTACCATTTTTCTAAACTATAATTCATATACGAGCAAGTACTAGCAACTTAGTAGAATGGTTTAGAGTTTTGTAAAATTTATATTTTCAAGCAAATATTTATTTTGCAAATTAATTGCAAACATGGTCCTGCCTTAATGTTTATTGCGAATATCTATTTAAAGTCTCAAATATCTGATGGACTTTATCAATTAACATTCGATATCTTTGAGTTTTTATGGTAATCAATACTTTTTATTACGATGTAGGTAGGTAAACGAGCTTTGTATGTATATACATAGCTTAGTATACCAATTAAATGAATGTGTTTAGGATTGTATGCACAATTTATTATCTGTTATAAAAATAAATCAAGCTGAGTCAGACTTTTATTTTGTTAATTCTAACGTTTGAAAAGACAAAATATGTTAAGGCAATTATTATTTGTGTGATTCTTGTTTGACATTATGATTTAGGGTTGTTTATATGGACACATTTTAAGTTAGGCTGAAGGAATTGGTTTGTAGTACCTCGTAGCATAATGGTTAGTGCGTAGGACTGTCATGCTAAAGGTCTGGGTTCGATTCCCGGCCACTGCCACCTAAAAACATAAATGTTTTTTTCCGAGGTACTGCCTCTTGCGAGGGACTGACAAATCCTCCAAGAGTGTACTTGTCATGAATAAGTGCTTCTCATCTAGCCGTTCGGACTCGGCAAAAAATTGTAGGTCCCCTCCATCCCTGCCAACAACACGCACACAGGAATGGTTGAGAGTTGTTAGTCACTAGGCCCTGGTTCTCCATGAGCTGTTGCGCCACTAAATTTATTTTTATTTTTGAAGGAATTGGTTGTAGGAATACCAACAAAATTGAGGCATTTTGTAATGGATCTTCTCTCCTTGTGAAAGAGAGTATGCCCTACACTCTTCCACAACAAAAATTGCCGAAAAATTTTTGGATAATATAAAATGTGTATTCTAGATTTTAAATAACTCTGAAATAATTATAAATAATAAATTAATTTCTATGCATGGTTAAACAATTTAAATTGTATAATTAGTTAACTCTGAAAATATTCCACAAAACTTAAAAGTTATTGCTTCCCTGAAACCATTGGCAACTTGTTCCATTATTGTTACACTTTTTTAACATCGATTACAGTTCCCAGTAGATGATAATATTTTTGTTGTAAACAACTACTCTTGATTTCTCAGCACGCCAATATTAAGGTTAAAAGTTGAAACCAATTCACGATGAGATAATAAGAACTACATTTAAGTTATAATTAGACTTGACAGATTACAAATCATAGAACCAGTGCAGTCATTCAGTCAGTCAGCAAATAAGTGCAAAAGTCAGAATGACTATCCTTATCAATCAAAAAACATGATCATTCACTTTGTTAATTACTTTTAATTAAATCATCAATTAAATTTGTATGATATTGGAGCTTTGATGTATATAAGATTCAAGCACCTATAATGTACAAATAATGTACACCCCGTCACTAACAAATATTATTTAAACAAAAATAACGAACATTTTAATGACCGGAAATATATTCATATCAAACGCCATGTCAAAAGATGTAGGATTCATTTTTCACCTCAATATATTTCTATAACTCTAACCCCTGCTGATGTATGAGGTCATAATTCACATTTATTAATATAACTTTAGAAGCAAATTGACACTATATGAACTATTTTTTTTTTTTTGCTATTGTAATTCAGTTAATTTTTCTTTGATTGGCTAACGGGGAATGACGAATGGCAACGGACACCCATTCATAAAGTCAAATGAGATCACAATGAGTTTAAAAATTTGTTTCATAGGTGCAAATGTATTTTGTAATGTTAGCTCAATGAATATACTGTATTTTATACGATTTTTTTATTATTTGAAGGCTGTCTCGCTTGTCGAAAATCAAAATGAGTGTTGATTGTGTTTTGTGTCTAAATACTGAATTTGGTATGATTAAAGCCTGTTATCACCATGCTCTGGGTCAATGTGAGAGCAACTCATGAAGCGTGATACAGTAGGGTTAAACTTGAAAAAAAAAACATAAATGTGAGTGTAAGTATACATACATATGTATAATGTATTATATACATTCATAGACTCGTACAGAGTATTTTTTAAAGAACTTTAATGATGTTTATTTAAGTACAATTTTTTTTTTGTGATACAACTGATTTAAGAAAATCAGTTTAACTGTCAATTAAACTGAAATTTTAATTGGGAACAATGGTCAAAGATATTTAATAACCTCTTGACAGGAGGATAAATTATTAGCTATAGCAACAACTATGCAAGTTCCCTGGCCTTCAGTGGTTAGATTAAAGTTAATTACTAAATTTAATTATTATGGAAATTCATTTAAAATTATACTACAATATTAAATGGAGCTTTTAAAAAAATACAAACAGTTTAGATTGTATCAGCTTCCTTACCTGACTTTAAAGCTTCGTCTTGGGTCTTGTCACTAGAAAAACTAAATATTTAGCCGATTTCTTTATTTCCTTCTTTTAATAAATTATAAAATTATTTTCTCCCATTTCTTTAGCTAGGCATTCATGTTGAGACAGTCGTAGGGACGGTCGCAAGTTTCGTGGAGATTTTCAACGAACTTCAGTACAAACGTGTTCAATTCACAATAGAACTTGTCAATTTTCCATAGAGAATCTCTACGATTCTTGCGACAGTCCTTTCGACAGTTCCAACGTGAATGTTCAGCTTTTTTAATAAAACTCAAATAAAAATTGTCAAATTGTTGTCGGCAATTATTGTGACAGCAAAAAAATTGTATGAGGAAACAAGTGGAGACTTGAATGTAATAATCTACTACAATTTTTTATTCAATTGATATTTCCTTATGGAGCTGGGAAATTCAGAACAAAAAACACAATGGAATTTTTCAGCAACAATTTTGTTGTCAATTTTCGTATAGAAATATTTGTTTTGCTTCAGCTGAGTATACCTAATGATATGGGGATGCTGAATTCAATGGTACTGCCTATTCATTTCTACTTTAAAAAGGGGCTTCGCAGTTTAGGTCAGAACTTGGAAACAAACTTACAAATCTTGAATAAAAAATTGGTGATGAAGTTAGGAACTGAGTCAAGTTTATATTTGAAATGTTAAAAAAATGTGCTTAAATATAAATACTTTGATTATGAAAAGGACTCCGATAAATATTTGTCCAAAATGTTGAGAAATGTTCCAAAAAGATTGTAACTAATTTTTGGGCTAGTTTTTGACAAAAATTTGTATTGGAAATTATTTTAAGACCAAATCTGATCGATTTTGAAAGGAATTTGAAAAATTTTACAATAGGAAGTAACGAATCAAATGTAAGCTCAATTACTTAAGACTCGAAAAAAAAACAAAAAAAAACAAAACAATTCAAATTAGAGAGAGAATGGAAAAGAATAAGCTAGTTTAGATTTTTGAGATCTCAGAGGACTCAGAGTGCTCAGAAATATAAACAGAATTCCTCTTAAAAAATTTCTCATTTTGCCTTTTAAAAACTGAGACTAAATTTTTGTTGGATTCGCTGGTTCCATTATTTTTTTGTCGCAATAAATTAATTGAGAAGAAAAGAAAAAGAGAATTGTTTTGACTTCTATGTGAGGGATACTGTTTATATTTTACTCTCCTGCTCTGTGCAAAAATTAAAAATACTGAGCGGTCAAGAAATATAAACTGGCCAAATAGAAACAGCATTTTTAACAATAAATGACAGAATTTTGGACGGCAATATTTTGATAGGCAGAACTTTAAAAAGCAGAATTTCAACAGACATACATACTTACATACCTTACTTAAAGAAAATTTTGAAATTTCTAGGAAAATTGAGTTCCTATCGTGGGCCTAAATTTTTTTTTTTATTTTTATTTAAAACAAAAATAACTTTTCAGGCGTAGGGTACACCCTTCTTCAGACCTACCTATATATAAAGGTTAGGTTAGGTTAATGGACTGACAGTAGATCTTGTTACCGTTACACTTAGATCAATGAAGATCCATTGTGATACCCCAAGAATTTTGACCTCCATGAAAAAAAACCTATGAAAAATCCCAAGACAATCAAGCGCGTAGTGGGTGTTGATGAGTTTCAGCAGGCTATAGCCTGAAAGGTCGGTGGGTCTTTCCACCGACCTTTCATTAAATTTCATTATTTCATTAAAAAATTCAAAGCTATTAGATACTTTATATATACAAAGGTTTGAAGAAGGGTGTAACCACGCTCGAAACGTGACAATTTTTCAAAAATTAAAATAAACTCAATAAAGATCTAAGACATATCGTGGGTTACAGTTAGGTACGCTGAAGAAAAAATTGCAAATTGTGCTACTGGGTCGCATGTACTTGCTCCTATGTTCAAGGCGCTGAGGGTTAAGAAAATTGTATGCAAAGACATGGAATATGATAGTTAAATAAGCTTTACAAAACTTCGTTGCGAGCTTGAAATGAAAAAAAAAATGATTGTATGGTGAAAAAAAATGTTTTGGAGCGGTTTTCTTTAAAAATAATTTTGTATGTATAAAATTCTTAAAACATTTTTGAGGAAAATTTTTTGGTTTTGCAAATCTTAAGAATTTATTTATATTCACACAAAAATAAAATTTGAGAAATGAAATATCGAATTTTCCAAAAAAAAATTTTAACTTTTTTTTTTTAATATTCAAAAACTTTTTTTTTAATTTTTATATGTAATATTATTTAATCTTATCTAAAATTTGTATACAAAAAAATTTATCTAAATCCGTTCAGCCGAAATAAAAAAGAAAATCAAATTAAATACACGTTCCATGACAGGTACTATTAATAGTTGCTAAGTGCAAAATTGTATATTTTTCGTAGTAGATCGTATTAATTTTAGTAGATATATGAAAAAAGTTTAATCAAAACCGTAGAAGTCGTTTTTGAGGAAAAAAATATTTTTCTTCCTGGTTTTTTAACTTTTGTATAGAAGATACCGTTATTTTCTCATATATGTAATTTTTTTCTAAAAATATTTTAGAGAGAACAAAGAAACTCTTTAGTACCAAGTTTAAAAAAATCGATCATATCGTTTTCAAAATACTTGATTTACAAAAGAAAAAATTGAAACATTTTTTAAAAATTCTAACAAATATTTTTTAAATTTAAGTACTTTAAAATATTTACAGTTTGTGGAAGCCTCGGTGTAAAAAAATTATTAAAACTAGTCATACTGTTTTGAAGAAAATCTAAAATTAAAAAATGGTTTTTAGGGAGGTATCATTGATAACCATTTTTTGAAAAATGGTTTTCCACCCAAAGCCTTTACTAAAAGTAATTTATTGAATTTTTTAAGAAAAGTTGCCGAGCCGTTTTTGAGAAAAATACGATTATCTAAAATTGCTAACAAAAATTTCCATCTTAAGTGAGAACCTGTTCCACTTTTCAAAGTGAAATTTATTCTCACGACGAGAGGGTACTTACTACACCCGAAATTTTGTGGAATATTTTCCCATCTAAAATTTGGAATTTGATATATTATTGGGTTTGGCTACGTTTTCCCGAATAACGTTTTCCCGAATCACGTTTCCCCGAATAACGATGCATTAATTGGGTGCTTAACAGTGAGGCATGTATGGGGGTCATGCTGCCCCCTGCAACCCCCCTGCTTGGTCTCATTAAGGGATTTCGGGTATGTAAAGTTTCTTTTGCATTTAACGAATCTGCATTTATAAGTCGCTAGGACGTTATTCGGACAAACGTGATTCGGAAAACTGAATTTCGGGCAAACGTAATGTTCCCAATGAGATATTATAGGGGGGGCATGCTGCAACCTCCCTGCTTGGGCTCATTAAAGGATTTGGAGTAGGTGCGAGGCTGGGTGTATGGAAAGTTTCTTTTGCATTTAAAGAATCTGATTTAAAAAAACCTTGAATTTATCCTTTATATCCGACAATAATTGTAACTGTTTCATTTTGATATCTTTATATAGAAGAGTATTCGAAAGCAGAGGTATGGATCATACTTTCGCAGCTGTAATAACATTGAAGACTATATGTTATACAAAAAATACCTCCTAAGAATGAATCAAAGAAAAAGAAGTGAAATTGATTCTCATACCAAGTGGGCAAAAATTCCACTTTCCGAATGGAGATCTTTCTCACTAAAAAGTGCAATAAATTCCCTCTCTCGGTGAGAATTAATTGCACTTTGAAAAGTGGAATAGATTCCCACTTAAGGTGGAATAAATTCCCATTTGGAGCAGATGCCCGTGAAATTATTTCCCTGCACCAGAAAATACATATATGGTCTAGCAGTAATTAAACTATTTTAAACTTTTTCAAGCTAAAGCTAAATATTCAATGTATTCAAGAGGAAGTTACATAAGCTAATATAGGCTCGTTAAATTTACTGTTTAGATCAGTATACATTTAAAAAAGTTAATAAATTACAAAACTTAGATACATGTATAATCCCCCGGTTTTGCATATAAATACATAGCTCCAGCATGGTAATCCAAAAAATTTTGGATTTATTACATCACTAAACCTGTTTTAATATTTTTTTTTTTTAAAAGTCTAATTTTTTATGCATATACATTATACGTTCATATACAAAATGCATAGATGTACATATGTATACTATGTAGTGTAGTTTCAAAAGAACTTCATATGTTTTCTGGTTTATTTTGTCACAGTTTTTTTTCACCATCATCTTTACTAGGTCAAACTAACGCAACTTTTTATTCACATTATTATTGTGTCACTTCGCTCGAAACCTCAACATCAACACAGCTTATCCTCAAAGATACACCACAGCCACAAAAGACATATTCGTTAGTTTTTTTATTATTTTTTTTTGCACAACACCTGGCTTAAAGAACACAAGCACAACACGATAAAGCCTCTGTCTCCTTTATTGTGGTCGCCGATGATGGTGGCTTGGTTGTTCGTATAGAAACCACAACAACGTCACGTCATGCAGATACTCATTTTTCAATTTTTTGCCTTGCGTAGATTTTGCAAGCAAGTTCATTGTGGTTGCATCCAATTGGCGGCTGCCTTGGAAGCCTACTTGCCATATCGTTTTATGTGCGTATGGATTACCTCGAGGTGCGCATCATCCACCAAGTCGACATGTGTATTCTATACCTACCTACGCCATGTGCATATATGCAACTTAGACATGATCGCATCATCACATGGTAATCTTTTTCTTGGTTTCCCTGCTATGTGTAGAAACGTGGCCTTCCTGCTGTCCACAAGCCAAAGTATATTATTCAAAATGTTACGTCAAAGTTGAAGTCGCCAATATTATGCTTAAGTCTGCTTTGTTGTGTCTATCAGCCAGCCAACATTCAGCGGTTTATTATTGTACACGGACCGACGGCTGGAAATTTAAAATTCAGCTTTGAGACTTCAATAACTCTACCTACCTTTTTTAAACAACAACAAATAATGCAAGTCTCACGTGTCAATTAATGTAATGTCATGGCGGTTTTATTTAATATCCGTTGAAATGCGAAATGGGGCGAATGAACTGTGTCTATTTAGTTTGAATGGACTGAATAATATAGTTACCAATGTTATACATACAAACATACATATATACAAACGTGTACGTGTTTAACAAGTGCGAGTAGTTAAAGTCGAGCCGCAAGCGGCCAAAACGTTTATATGATTTCAAATGTTATTCAAAATAAAATTACCTCTACATGAAACGTGTACCTCTACCTACCTACCTTAATTGCAAATATACAAGTTCTATGTTCCGACAGTTAGTAGTTGTTGTTTAATAATTGTGAGAATGACCCATATGTGATTTTGTAAACAAAAAAATAGTGGCTTATGTTGGCTTTATATAGCCGATTAAAATGTTTATTTAATCCAAGCGAACTTGTTAATTTAATAAAATAAATAAGTATGAATAAATATACTATTACGCAAGAATAATCTGTATGATTTGAGTATTTTCT
Source organism: Dasysyrphus albostriatus (assembly GCA_946251815.1). Lineage (NCBI taxonomy): Eukaryota > Metazoa > Arthropoda > Insecta > Diptera > Syrphidae > Dasysyrphus > Dasysyrphus albostriatus. The sequence goes on along the minus strand of OX276338.1, from coordinate 52,785,596 downwards.
GTTAGAAATAAGCAGGTTTCATGCGAAAAAATTAAGAAAATCGAAACTAGTCTTATCGTAAAAAATAAGTTAAAAAAAGTAACTATAAACACGTAAAAAAAGTAACTATGAACTGTCTTATGATTTTCAAGTTTGATTGTTTTCGTCAGTTATTTGCTTTTAAGCTTTTTCAGCCTGAAAATGAACTCCAAACATTATGGTTAGACTAGTTGCTTTTCATGACAAAACGAACTTAGATATCAAGTTTCATCAAACAACGATTGTTTTCAACTGATTTTAAATAATATTTTACTTTTATACTGAAAATAAGTATATAGTCGTAGTTCAGTCAAAATAGACATTTGACCTAGCCAAAATTCTGATGACAGAAAATTGGTGTAGGCATTCCTTTTGGCATACAAAATCAATTGCTAAAAGCCCCCGTCAATCCCACTTGAGCATAAAAAGTAATTCAAGGTAAAGTGTCGAAAAAGTTGGTTTTTGGCCTATAATTTTTGAACGGTGACTGATGTCGAAAAATAATATGAGAAAGCTGTGTAGATCATGCAATTCCCTACAAAAAAAGATTAGGACACTTTTTTCCGTAAGACAATTGGTTAAGAAAAGAAAGCTATTTCAAAAATGGTCAAACTGACGAAAATATCGGTCTTTTGGGAATAGCTCTTTATATATAAATTTTATCGAAAAGTGTTTCAAGTATTGTTTGTAGTTGTTTTAACGACTCCTTTACATTAAAATGCTAAAATTTTTATTCTAAAATTTACCGTGAAAAAGATATAATTATTTTAAAAATTTGGTCAAACGCCAATAATAACGGTTTTTCGTTTTTTACTCGTAAGTGACAATGGTGTTCAAAATAAATGTATGCTCAGTCTGTAGGATGGTAAAATGTTCTACTTAAAATGTTTTTACAGTTTTTCCCATACCAATCGTTTGTTACAAGATATTGTGATTTCAAAACAATTGATGTTGTCGAAAAGTATTTTATGCAAAGTTTGTAGATTGCGTTGAGTTCTATAAGAATTTTTTTTCTAAAGTTAACCATTCAAAAGATATAATTATTTTAAGATTTTATTAAAAGTTAATAAAACCGATTTCCTTCGTCTAACTCTTATATGACAAAGTTGTCTTAAACCAATATATGCTATCTCTTTTTTTCCTCTGATGACACTTTGATTGATTTAATGAGAACAAAAGAGAATACCAAATGTAGTATCATACGGGATTTACTCTGATTTTTATATTTTCTTTTAAACAGAAGCTTCTAAGCAATACAAATATTTTTTTTTTCACTGAATTTAATTTTTTTTGCTTTGGTATTCAATTCTTTTTTAAATCTAATTGTTGAAAACAATGCAATTTTTATAAAACTCGATATTGAACGGTTTTTTACACTCTTTAAAGTATTTTTAGAAAAAAATTACTTTTGTGAAAAAATAACGATACCTTCCATACAAATGTTAAGAAACCGTTTAGGAAAATATTTTTTTTTATTAAAAATGGCTCCTATGATTCTTATAAAACTTTTTCTGTATGTTAAAATTAGTGCGATATACTACCAAAATTATAAAAATTTACAAACAAAAGACTAAGAGCCGACAGTAGATTTTGGGTGTGAATGATAGCAAAAAAATTATAGCTGTCGAAAGCACCATTAAAAGCTTTTAAAAAAATCGACCTCTGAAAAATTCAAAACTCAACGTGAAAACGGTTTATTCAAACAGCAGGCCAGAGGACTCAAATGGTCTCCAATTCCGTGATATGAGATCCGAGGAGCTTTTCTATGGGGTGAAAACCAATTTTGGTTAACCCGATTACCTTCGAAGTTGCAATCATATTTTTTTTTGATGCACCGTTTAATAACAGAGGCCCCAGTTATGGACTGCAAGACTTCAATTGTTTTAAGAGGTTTTAATGAAGCTTTCAATGTCTATACTTTTTTTTTGTTATCATTTATAACTAAAATCTGCTGTTGGCTCTCGGTCTGCAACTATATATTAATAGAACATTTTTTTTTTGTTTTTGATTTGATTTTTTTCATTATTGGCTGAACAGATTCAAATTATTTCTTTATATACAAATTTCCTTAAGCTTTAAAATATTGCATATCAAAATTTTCAAAAAAACGTTTTTGAATTTAAAAAAATATCGATTTTTTTGAAAATTTTATATCTCAAAAATTGGTTGATAATTTTTTTTTGAAATTTTAATTTTAAATGTAAATTAATAAATGCTTAAAATTTGCATACTAACACTTTTCTATAAAAATTTAAATATGATAGTTTATGGTTTTAGATATTTTTGTGTCATAATTTTCATGCCTTGATATATTTTTATTTTTTTTTTTTTGCGTTGAACATAAGAGCGAGTACGTGCCACCTAGTGGTGCCTTTTATTTACTTAGTTATTTTGCCATTTGATTTGGCATTTAAGCCTTTCTTAAGATGAAAATTTATACATTTCTTCCTAAAAACCTTTCCAATACCAACATATGAAAATGTGTGTTCAATTAATCAATTAGTATTTTTTTTCTAACTGTAACTATAAATTCAACTTCAACCAACTTTTTTTAAGCCTTACTTAACCTATTACTGATATCAATAATTGCTAACATTTAGACTACCTTCCTTTTTTGCAGTAAAAGACAGTGTTTTTCCAGTTTAATTAAAAGGTTCACTGTGGCGTATGCGTACTATTACTCAAAACATTATAAAACAGGCAAATCTCTGCTAATGGAAGAGTAGAACAACAACAATTTAATGGTTAGAATTTGTTTATCTAATTTTAAAGATAAGAAGATAGAGAGCCCGAGTGGTTTTTAAAAAATGCAATTGGTCTTTGTCTTCTTAGTATTAGGTTTGGTTAGGGCTGAGGTTAGGGACTGAGTACAAAGAGTTTGACCTATGACAACATTTGTTCAGAATTGCAAGCTTAGTATTTGCTGCATGCGGCTTTTTCCCTCCGACTAATAGGTATTGAAATAAATCGATGCAAAAAATGTACGTCAAATTTTGCAGCTGTTCGACACGGGTTAAGGTAAGCAGACAAATGGTTATTGGTTCAAGTCCTCAAAGCCTATTACTGATATGAATTACAAAAGCATGCAAATGACTTGACTTTCTATGTCGTTGGCTCTTAGACTATATCGTTGAAATTGAAAAAAAAAAAAATAAACTCTATAAAGTTGTATACATGGTATGGTCCTTATATTGGGTTTTTTTGAAATTCTGAGATAGATAGGTATCAAATGGTTCTTCATAGAAAACAAAATTTTTCTTAATTTTTACAGATTCTTATTTCACCCTCCTGGTCTCCCTGTTTTCACTTTAAGATACCTACTACTAATGGGGTTAGGGTGATTCTTATAAAACGCGAAAGAAAACAATCTGAGGGTATAGATTAGATTTAGACGAGACAAAAATAGTATTGGAGGGGGGTCTATTTTCCCCCACTTAGGCAGGAGGGGTAGTTTTCCCAAATTTTGGATCAAAGCAGAAAACAATTATTTAAAAAAAAAAACTGGAACACTTACAATGGCACGCCTTAGCTTTTATTAAAGCCACGATTCCATTCTGTAATATGCTTTCTAAATAAAGTTTTTATTTCAAATAGTTTTCAAACTTAAAAATTAAAAAACAAAAAATTATAATTTTTTACGATTAAAATTATTTTTTCAAAAACTATTTAAAATAAAAACTTTATTTAGGAAGAATATTACAGAATGGAATGGTGGCTTTAAAAAAAGCTAAGGCGTGGCATTGTAACTGATCCCATTTTTTTTTTTTGGCCAAATTTCTAGAATTTCTTACCCCTCCCGCCTGAACGGTGGGAAATAGACCCCCCTCCGATACTATATTTTCTCTCGTCTGAATCTAATCTATACATTCTGATATATTTTGGTGTTTTATAAAAATAATCCTTTACCAATAATTAGAACCTCTAAGTGATAATAGGGAGACTAGGGGGGTAAAATAAAAATCGGAAAAAATTAGGAAAATTGTTTTTCAATGTTTTGAATCGAATGAGCCTATCCAAGACTACGTCCCATTTAAAGACCACCCTAATATAAAGACACCGTAGATAATTTATTCAAATTAAGACGTGAAGTTGTGTCAAAAATTTATCACTTCACAGCTTCATAGATCGAGAATTGGCCACCTAAAGACCCTCGAACATGGTGTGAGGTTACATGCTTCAAATATAATATTTGAGTTATTATTTGGTCTCACACAACAAAACTACGATTCTCAGCGAAATTAAATAAGAGTTTGATTTTTATCGATGTTGGAGGGCAGGGCTATTAATTCCTCGTACCAGATTCAACTATTTGTAGACCTTTTCCGTTTGTTTACTCGAACATTTCAGTTTAATTTTAAATTTTAAAAATAAAAATAAAAATGTAGGATATTCTGAATAAAAAATAAAATACATAAATTTGACTTATGTGAATGACATTAAAGTCGTAAGAATAAAAAAATTCGAGAAGTTTGGTCTCAGCTCAATCTCACTGTTTGAGAGTCTCCAGAGCCCTTTAGTACTTGAAATGTATTTACAGTTTTCTTGTTAAGTTAAGTGATGGTAATCCTTAACAAAAAATTATTTAATGAATTCAAAAGCTGGCAGTTTAGGGTTGATAAAAATGGACCAATACAACTAAAAAACAACGTGTTTTCATCATTGAACAATATTTTCAAAATAATGAAAAATGGTCATGGGAAATCTCGAATAAAGAGCAGTAGAGGCTATACTTCCAAAATGCTTTTCACCACATAACACCATCAATGTACTTAATGATTTAATACAAAAAATAAAATAGAAAGAAAAGCACTGTTTGTATTGGGTAAGGTACGAAATCTTGCATAAAGAAATCTCGCAATAACAAAAACTTGCTTTTTTATCACAAATCAAAATCTCGCATAATTTTGTTGCATTGCAATGCAGAAATTTTGTAATTGCGAAATTATGAAAAACGAGATATTTAATTTACAAAATTTTGTTATTCGAGATTTAAAAAAAAATAGTAAGATTCTGATATTTGAGATTTTGGTTTGTGGCATATGGTACCGCTCTAATCTGCGTTGAGTACATTTTCGGACTCGCTTTTCAACCGTAGCAGCCAAATTTTCATTATTTTGGAAACATGATTCATTTAACAATGAAAATACATTATTTTCTAGTGCAATACTCCATTTTTATTAACCCCAAACTACCAGCTGTAAATGTTACTTCTAAGTTTTGCTTCTTTTGGTTTATTTTTTTCAATCATGAGCATAATGGACAATGTAGGGAAATTTCATTGAACGTTTTCTTATGTTGAATATTCAATATATTTCATAAAAACCAAAGTAAGACTCACAAGGAATATTTAATATAAATAAGAACAATCTTCCATTTGAATTCAAAGATATGAGTCATTTTCAATAAGACGAAGTTATTTTTTTTTTCACTTTATGCCTTCGCATCATTCATTTGCCGCACCAGTTCAGTGGATATGATAATGAATGAGGTAATCTATCGAGTTAGAAAATGAACATATGACTCCATTCAACATATCAATTATAATAAACTTTTTGCTTGAATGAAAAAGTATATACAAGACCAAATTCAACTTATTGAGTTTAGATTATTCTTTGGTAAAACGTCTTCACGCAAAATCAACTCGTTTTAAAACGTAATTCATGATTCAATCTCTAACACAACACAGTATCCACTTTAAATTAATCAGAACAAAATATGTATTTATAAATAAATAAATAAAAATGTAAATTTAGGAGATTTTGGTTTAAATAAACTCATACGAATGTGTGTCACTTTGTTGTTATGTTGCTGTCTAGAATTTTCTTTCCAAAAAATTATGATTCAAATTCCCATTTCTTGGCAAAAGGAGAAAAAACTTCACGATTTTTTTTGTTAAAACAAGAAAAATAAAAAAAAATATCCTCTCACTCTGACTATGTCTTTGGCAAAAAAAAAAACCCAAAATGATTGCCATGTTTTACAAACTAGAAGTAGGTATATGCTCAAGGGAAAACAAAAATAAAAAAGTAAAAATTAGAAAAAAATAAAAATAAACTTCGACGAAAAAGTATGAAAACTACAATCTAGCCCCAAAGTATAATGACCTCACGATTTTTAAAAGTTTTTTTTGTCATGCCACTATAAGACATAGAGAGAGAAAGATACTCTTTGGCTTGGCTAGATTCGTGTAAAAGATTACGATGTGGAAATGGTTGCTGTGCTATATAAACATTTAAAGCTATATGTTGCCATAGTGAACATTGATACTGTGCATGACTAAAGCAAGAGCTTGATAAATAATATTTACGAGGAATTATTGCAAAACTCATATTTTCGTATCCTCCTGTGCGTGCACAAAAACCTGCTTTCCCAAACTAGTAGCACTTTTTCCATCAGACAGAGGTTTTAATTTAATTTACCCCAACTGGCTGTTTTCGAATTTGATAAACAAATATAAATAAAACGCTGAGTTGCTTTACAACAGAATAATCAAATTTGTATTGATTTTAATTTTGTTTTTACTTATGTAACCAAGTCACTTGAGCACATTACATCAGGGAATAGAAGATTTTGTCCAAGCAACATTTCAGACCTCCACCTCTCGCTTTTAACAAACTCGCATTTACATCTAGCACTAAAAAATCTAGCAAATATATCGCAATTTAAAATTTCGCATATGTAAATTTCAGGGAAGATTTGCAAGATTTTTATTACAAAAAATGTATTGGTAGGAATTTAATTTGCGAGTTTTAAATTTGCCGAATTTTTGTGATTATGAGACTATTAAAAGTGGGATTTTGTTATTTTGAGTAAATTTCGTACCCAACTCCGCTGGATATTTCGCCACCACACTTTTTTAACGCCACCTATGCAAGCTCTTATGTTTGCATTGCAAAACAAGTTTACAAGACAAGGCAACCGAATCATTAGTTGTGAAAACTGTTAAACTATCTGGCAGATTAAAGCGGTGTATTGAAGTTCAAATTTGCATCCTATTTGGGTATCGAATTCGAAACCCTGATGGGAGTGGCTAATTTGGCTCCCCTGGATCGAAACGCTACAAGTGTACTTAGAACCAATCAATGACTTGCAAAGAACCTCTTGACTCAACAGGTCACCACCGCCAAGGAAGAAAACACCAATTTTGCTGCCAGAAAACCTCCAACTACCTGGAAAGTCTTTCAGGTAAAACAAGCGGAAGACAAGGGATCAACTGGTTCCTCTCTTAAAAAACAGACGAGGAGAATAAAAATAATGTTTTCTCTACTGAGATGCAAAAACCTCTTGCTGTCCTTAAAACCAAAAAAAGGCGGCGTGCTTGAGACAAAAAAATTTCAGTGTGGAACATCCACAGACATTAGGAGTTTCAAAGAAGAGAGCTTCGCTTAAGCTTTGCAGAAAAAAAAAAAACAACCCAAGACTGTAGCGAAAGGTCAGCCTGGACAGAAAAATAGAACCGAAGAAGGTGCAATGTGTAAAAGGAAAGTCAAATCGACAGAAAGTCGATTTACAGAAATTCGGTCAAAAGGAGAAATAGAAGCTCTCTAAAGTTGGTCATAACCCATATTACAGCTTGAGCTGTCCAGGAGATTTTGAAAACTTCTACGACAAAAATAGGAGAGAATGGGTTTTATGCTGAATACGACAGAATAGATGCCCAGTGCTTCAAATGCCATTCTTATTGATAGGAGTGACGTCTTCTGACAAAAATTGAAAGACCTAGAGAATTTTATGGGAAACACCAAAGGTGGTATTTTGGTAGCTGGAGAATGGGGAATGCTTACTACGTACTTACAAGGATGGGAAATACTCGAGATGGCAGCGTGACTGACGTGGCTTTAACGTAGTAAAAATAGTGAGAAGCACACCCTTTTTCAGAAGACCTGACTGCATACAGGCACAGTACCTGACGTTACCTTTCACAGTCTCAAAGATAAAGACTGGAAAGTAATCGAGGGGAGCCGATTCTGGTTCTGTGAAAAAGTGAATCGAATACATAGTTTTCGCATTCACTGCCGAGCACTGCTTTCACTTTTTGATTGATTTGGCACAGATAAGCTATTCTGGTTCGGTGAATACTATATTATCGATGCTAGAATTACCTTACCATTTCTCTTGCAATAATTCTCTCTTTTCTTGTGTTTTTTAAAGAGAACAGAGAAATGCATGGGATAAAAACACAATTTTCTTTATGGAATTGACAGAGAGATAGAAACAGAATCAGCTCCCAGGACATCATCTTCGATCTGCAATGAAACTAACGAGTTTCTTTTCAAAATCAAGCTCAAGATACTATGTGGAACGTAAACAATCTAAACAAAGAGATCTTCAAGTCCGTGACAGAAAAAAGAAAAGCCGCTATTCTGGAACTAATAAAGGGTTTTTCAAAAGGGACGCTACAAAAGTAGAGCGACAGGGACAGCAAACGACGTCATATTTCTCACCGCTTTTTTGACATTTCTCTTCAATAAGGTTTGCCATTTTATGATGGAACGAGTCAAAATTATTAAAATTTATTACCGAGATTCGGAGTCAGTGGCCTCAACGTTAAGAGCACTACGTCCAATTTATGGTCGTCATAATCGTCCCAGAAGATCAACAATTGAGCGTCTAGTGGAAAATTTTGAATCCACAGACACAGTACAAAATGTTCCCGTGCCAGTGAGACAAAGAAGTGCCCGTAGTGTCGAGAATATTGCTGCCGCTGAGGCTTCAGTTGCAGAAAGCCCAAATGTGTCTCTCACACGTCGTTCTCAAGCGTTGGGCATCTCTGTGACGTCGTTGTGGCGAATTTTGCGAAAAGATCTTGGCCTACATCCTTATAAGATTAAATTGACACAAGAACTGAAGCCGCTTGACCACCAGAAGCGTCGTATGTTCTTGAATTGGGCTGAGCAACAACTTGAAAATGATTCGGATTTTCATCGAAAAATCATCTTCAGCGATGAGGCTCATTTCTGCTTGAATGGCTTCGTCAATAAACAAAATATGCGGTATTGGTCAGGCAGCAATCCACACGTACTCCATGAGTCATCATTGCATCCCGAAAAAATTTACGGTTTGGTGTGGTTTATGGGCCGGCGGCGTCATTGAGCCGTACTTCTTTCGTGATGATCAAGACCGGCACGTTTCTGCGAATGGGGATCGCTACCGTTCTATGATAACCGAATATTTTTGGCCCCAATTGGATGATATGGACTTGGAGGACATGTGGTTCCAACAGGACTACGCCACAAGCCACACAGCGAATGTCACAATCATTTTATTGGAAACCAAGTTTGGAGAACGTATTAGCTCACGAAATGGTCCAGTCGCTTGGCCACCTCGGTCGTGCGATTTGACGCCGTTAGACTATTTCCTGTGGGGCTACGTCAAGTCTATGGTCTATGCCAACAAGCCAGCGACGATTGATGAACTTTGTACGAAGATCGAACGTGGCATTGCAGCAGTATCGGCCAATTTATGCTTGAAAACCGTCGAAAATTGGGCTCAGCGTCTGGACTTCTGCAAGCGTAGCCTAGTACTCACATCTTGTGAAATGAAAATTTTAAACCGGTTCAAAATACACGTGGATTATCATTATGAAAATATCATTGTTTTTTCACGTGAATTTTTGATACTCAGTTTGGAATTTTTAATACTCACTTTGAGTGGAAAAAATAAATTGATTTTTTTTTTAATTTTTTTTGAATGAATCTTGAAATTTTTTTTGAAGAATATTTATTTTTATTTCGTATTTTGATGTACTTTCGTGTCTTGTGTTATTTTTGTACTGTCGGTAGCAATGCAAATTAATTAATTGACAAATGTTAGACTTTTCCACATCTCCTTATTATTTCCTAGTGGTTGTACATTGGGAATCGAAAATCCTTTCGTGAAATATATATCGAACCGGTACATATTTCACTCTCGAATTTGGGTACTCACTTCTCGTTGCGAATTCCATCGCTGTGTGAAATTTCATTTTCACTTGAACTGAGTACTAGGCTTTATGAATAAGTTCAAACTGAGTACTAATAATTCACATGGGGATTTAATGATGTTTTCTTTATAATTTTTCACGTAGATTTTGAAACGGTTTTAATTTTTCTTTCCACAAGAGGTGAGTACTAGGCTTTAAAAACTAACGTGAATCGGTTTTCATTTTCTATTTCCATCCCTATTATCCTTGTTTTAAGAAGTGCGTTCATTTAAAAATAATAGCATTAACATTATTAAATAATTTTATTCCACAATTACATGTAGCTACATAAGTATTCTTAACAACAATATTCAAGGCATAAAATGCTGCCAAATTTAAACAAAAATTTTAGTCAAAGTAGTGAACTCAACTTTACTAATTTGTCCTGAGTAATTATTATTACAGTAATGTACGAGTAAGTAAATTCCTACCTGCATTTCTTTCAATAAATTTTGTTTGTAATTTCAAATTCAAAGTGTTACGTAACAACTTCCGCAAAAGAAGTCCAATAAAATTAATCTACATAATTTAACGGTGAACAAACAGTGTTCAATGCCAACAATCAGGTCCCCCATTTGAACCACAATATGGCCTAAAATTCCTCGAACAAAAGTGAAAAAAAAAGATAAATAACCGGTTCATTATGGTTCCATTAATTTCTCTTCTTTCGCAAATTTAAAAGTTACTTCTTTTACATTTCATTGCATTTGCAATTACACTTTGCTCCAGAAAACCAACAAACGAATGTCCAACGACGGACAACGACGCAAACGACGCCAAATAATTAATGTACACACTTTACGTTAACTTTTGTGTACGTAAATAAATTTCCAATTGGCATGCTATCCCATGGGAGATGGGAAGTGCTTCAGCTACCCCTTCCAACGATCATACAACCTTTCTTGTACTCTCTGCGGTAAGCATTTCCGTTTAGCATTAGCATATAGAACGGGAATTTCAAACTGGGTGACAGTTTCTATTTTATTTTTGCATTCTCTCCCACAATTTTTTCTTTCTTTAAACTCAAACCATAAAAATGGCGGATAAAAGTGGCCATGTTATAATGTATGTATATGTGGGTCAAATGCGTAAATACATACTTTTATATAAACATGCCCAAACCTAAAGTGTAGACAAAACGGTAGAAGCTTTTCATTTTAATTTAGCTAATGGATATATTATTATTATGTGAATGTGATGTATGAAGGGAGTTAAGCCATTGGACATCAACAAATTAGTGTCGTTCCAAATTATCACGAGTAGTTTTTTGTGTTTTAAATAAAGTTTGAATATTATAATTATTATTATTACCTACAAGCTAATTGAGACAAGGGGTATAAGTTGGCGCATATTTATTCTTGTAATAACTTAATGAGAACCAAACATGGAACTCAAAAGTTTACACAATTTTTGTTTTCAACTTAAATAATTATTATTGTTAAAACTAATGAGAGAATTTACTTAAAATTTTGTGTACCTTCCTACTAATTTTTCGATGATGCAAATTTTAGTCGCAGTGCATGAGCATGCGAAAGGGGTGTTTTAGGGTTCTAACGCCGCCGTCCCTGCACTGGGATAGCAAGCAAAATGAAGATCATGTATATGAAGTTAGCAGGACACTTTTGGTGATTACGGTACAAGAGTATCCCATCATGATAAGCTACTTAATCCTAGTATACAATTGCCATGCGAAAAAAATCAAAGTTTTCAAAATAACTATCCACCTGTTCTGTGCAAGAAATTGTATAATACTCAAAGCAAAAAATGTTTGCCTTGGCGTAAGCCACCCGTTGAGTCATTAATTTACCCCAAATTAATAAATTATAGGCCTAAAAATGAAAAATAATTATTTTTGGATGCACAACCATTTGCATACAAATAATACCTTGAGGTTTATATATTTTTTTTGGAAGTGTAAGCCGACCATCAAAAAAAAATATTTAACTCACCACATTTTTTTCGCATGCAAAACAATTGCCGGCTCATTGTTTTTCTTGACATTTCATTACAGCAATTTTTTTTGTTTGCATGAATTTCTAAACCAATCATTAATTGTGAATGAAGCCTAGTTTACAGTTCCCGTGCGCAAAAAAAAACCTATTCAAGTATTCTCGCATGTCAAAAATAATTGAGATGAAATGCTTAATTGCTTGTTTGCATGATTAGTTTACAGTTTCACGCAAAAAAAACCATTGCTGCAATGAAATGTTATGCAATACAATGGACCGGCAATTGTTTTGCATGCGTAAAAAAGCGTGGTGGATACAATATTTTTTTGGATGGTCGGTTTACTCTTCCCGAAAAATATATTCACCTCAAGGCATTACTTACTTAAGGTGGCGCTACAGTCCGGGGTGGACCAATGCCTCAACTATTAAGCTTCTTCCAGGCGGCTCGGTTTCAAGCTAGCTGTCTTCCTCTACTGCACCGTCCAACGGGGTTGAATTCAAAGACTTTTCGGGCCGGAGTTATTTTATATTTTTTATTTATTCGCTCTAGGTGACCCAGCCATCTCACTCGTTGGCTTCTCACTTTAGTGACTAGGTTGGTGTCATTGTACAGCCCGTACAGTCCGTGGTTGTATCTTCTTCTCCATTCCCCATCTATGCAGATGGGACCGAAAATCACCCGGAGAATTTTCATCTCAAAACAGCCTAAAGCATTCTCATCCACCGTTAAAAGCGTCCATGTCTCTGCACCATACATAAGGACGGGGATGATGAACGTCTTAAACAGGGACACTTTAGTTGTACGAGACAGGGCTTTGCTTCTCAATTGCTTTCTTAGCCCAAAGAAACAGCGATTGGCAAGAGTAATTCTTCGTTTGATCTCAGCACTGGTATCATTCGCTGAGTTTATAGCGGAGCCTAGGTAGACAAAGTCTCTGACCACCTCAAAATTATAACTGTCTATAGTGACGTTCTGACCGAGACGTAAGTGTAGGGTGTCTTTTCTTGCTGACCAGCATAAATATTTGGTCTCAAGGTATTATTTGCATGAAAATGGGTTTTGTATCCAAAAATTATTATTTTCCATTTTAAGGCTTATAGTTTATTAATTTAGGGTTAATTAATGACTCTATGGGTGGTTTAGGCCAAGGCAAACATTCTTTGTCTTGAATTTAATACAATTTGGTGCAAAGATGGAAAATTATTTTGAAAATTTCGATTTTTTATCGCATGGGAACTGTAAACTAGGCTTTAGTTACGCAAAACTAAAATTAATTGCTTCTATGGTTTGCGAAGAAATAGGTGTCCTGCTCACTTCATATAAAATGAGCAGGACCCTTATATCCTCGCAAAACATAGAAGCAATTAACTAATTCGCAATTAAGTACCAACTGATAGGATCCTTTTTCTATGGTAATTTCCAGAAGTGTCTTTCTAACTTCAAAGTAATGTTTTTTAACTAAAAAATAAATGATAGACTACATTTCTGTGTAACATGTTTTGAGAATAGTTAAATTTTTTCAGACTAGAGAACAGATTTAATCCCACATTGATTTGATTTTTACTCTTCAAAATACAATTGTGAATGAAAAATGTCTCAAATGTTTTGAAAAGTTACTGCCTCAACCCTCCTCTACAAATCTGTAAGTTGTTTGTTTTTAATTAAATGTAACGGTGAAGGCAGCAGGGGGACACTTATCTAAATATTCCACCTTAAAATTGATTTTAATCTAAAAAAAATTACAAAACCTTTAAAATATGTTAGTTGATTTAATTATCTAGCATCGAAATATTACGTAAATATTTGAAGGTCCGTTTCAATTTAAGAGTATTTTCACTAGGAAACTCTCGAGAGTGACTTTCAGATATCTGGTCCCCTCTGCCTGGTATGCAAATTTCATGTCTGTGTCTACTTGTGAGTTTCACTCTAGTGAGTTGCTCACCGTTTTTTTTCGAAATCGTCAAGTCAACGTCAATTCTATTGTCAGATGATCGTCACTTGTTGACGCGAATATTGATATCAAAACAATTACATATGTGTAATTGTTCTATTTGTATACAAATATTTTTATCAACGTTATGTCGAACGTTATGTTTTAGAATAGGAACATACCGATGTGCCATTATTCTTTCCGAAATTCGCGGTGGTGTAACGAAGAACCAGAGGAAATTGAGAAACGCTGAAAAAACTCCCTGTTGCTGCCACTAACTGTATAACTTCATTTCACGAATTTAAAAAGAACTAGCTGTTTGAGCCACTATGGCAGTTATGAAACAGGTAATTGCGTTCTTCAAATTTAAAACTCATCCACTGACATTGGTTTGTATGACCAGGGGCCCAATTCCGCAAGAGTGTTTTTTTTTGTAAAGGTACGCAGAAAATCGTGTGCACATCGATTTTTTCGATTCCTCAAGTGTGAATTTAAACTTTTGACAGATAACATGTACCTACACTAACAGTCAAATTGATTCACACTTGTTTTGAGCGTGAATAAAGTGTGTGCACGGAAAATCATACACGTTTCCGGAATTGGGCCCCAGGGGTGTTGAGCAGTATGAAGTGTTGTAAAATTTTCTGTAGATCTCATCAAGATTGTGGAAACTCTGGAAAATAACTTCACATTGGCGTGACCCCAGGACAGCTGGCAAGGCTACATGATCCCCCCTGTACGAAATCCTAGATCCGCGCCTGTCGTCATCATTAGTATACCATTGCCCTTTGTACTTAACTTTAGAGTTCAGACATGCTGTTAAGTTCAGAGATCTTTCTTACCTAAGACTTTCCATTCGAATATGCAGAAATCTAAGATATACATCATCATCTACTACTGAATCCTTCATCTTCTTCCTAAACAATCGCACTGTGTTGAAACCAATTAAGGGTAGTTATATCATAACCTTTTTAGTAAGCATCGGTTATAAAGAAAGAATTGCAAATAATTACCAGCAAATTTTCCTTCAAAAAGATTAATGGTTTGAATATCAAAAGTTTGAAAACTAAATACATATTTGCCCAAGAATTTCGACAAAGGGAGTTGTAAGAACATCAGAACACAGAGCCTTTTTAGCGTAACTCTTGTTGAACAAAGATATTCCATTATTCAACTTTTGTACAAGTACAGAACTACAAAGTATTACTTGTCAGTTGTCACGAATGCAAGGTGTTCATTGTTCGCGATCAGTGTGAAAGATACACTTGTTTCTGCAACAATATTTAAGTATACATATTTATAAGCAACAATGTCTTTGAATGACACTCTTTATTATGAACATAACCTTCTGCGTACCAACTCAAAGTCCCATCAACCTCAGTATTTTTCTGCGAATTTTACCAAGAAAATGCAAAACATTAATTCTTTTGTTTTTTTAATACTTAACTTACTCAAGACCATGAGCGAAGAAGCTGTTTTCGTATAACTTAGTATTTGACAACAAACAGAGCGTATCTGATGTTTTGTTTTGACTTGACTATGACTATCTATAGACGCAAGTTGCACTTACCTATTTATAGTTGAATGCTCTTACATTCAACAAAACCGTATTTGATCTACTTTGTGTTTATTTTTTTTTTTGTACCTACGAATGCTCTTTGAAAATGAACATTGAACAGAGGATAGAGTTTAATAGATTGAACCAGCAAATAACAGACATAACATTGAAATATTATCAGAATCATTGAAGTAAATCGATTTGCGTTCAAAGCGCTTAAGCCGGCAAGACGCACCGCGCGGTGAAGAAGAACGTAGATATACGTATTATAGAATGATTTCTTTTTTGCCTTGAACTTGTGTGTTGTTTTTGTTCCTGTTCATTGAGAAACAAATAAATTACAATAACAATAAAATTGAAAAAAAAAATGGAATCAGGTTTAATATCGTGTGATGACGTAATATCGAAGTACAACCAAACATACATAGGATTGTACGTTCAAATAATTACCTATATTAATGAGCTGCGTGATTAGTTTAGAAGCTATAACTGAGTTAATATGAAGCAAAATTAGCTTCTTTTTTTGTTTGAATTTGCAGTAGAGACTTCTACATACAGATATTTGACGTTATTACTTAGCAGAATTTTTATAATGCCTTAAGACCTAAGAGCAGTCCACACCTATTATTTATTTAATTGAATTTAATACATTCTTTGTTCTAAAGACTACTAAGTATATTATCTTAAAAAGGATTTTTTTATTAAATTGAATATTGCCTGAAGCTATGCAGACATACATATATAGGTGGTCGAGTTTAATATGAATTAGTTATTGTATTTTTTTATATTTCTAAGTCAAACCTTTTGAATTCAGTTATTATATTATTTTTAAGAATTTTTGTTGAATGGGTAAATTGGGAGTAAAATCTTTTATCAAATAACATACCTCCATTACTCTTATCAATTTTACAATTGCAATTAGGTATCTTGAAACAATAAATCTTAATCGAAAATAAAAATGTAAAATTCCTTTTCAAAAGCGTATGACAAAAAATTAAAGCCTTAGAGGCACCAAACAGTGGAATTTTGAAGTCAAAAATAATTTCTCACTCCAATTCTTGATATAAATTAACAAAATTTGGTTCAATAAATGACTCAGTGGTAGCAAATTTAAGTCCGAATATGGTCCGAAATTTCAAAATATTAATAAGTATTATCGAAGATAGGAACTGAGTCAAGTTTATATTTGAAATTTCATACAGTATATGTTGAATGTATACTTTCATATAAAAATGACTCAAAAAATAAAAACAAAGTGAAAAGAAGATAGTCCAAAATGTTAGGAAATTTCACCAATCGATTAGCACCAATTTCAGTGCTTGTTTAAAAAAAAATTGTGTTGAAAATTATTTTTAAACCTTATCTGAAAATTGGTTTACAATTTTGACGGATGAAAGTTGCCAATCAAATTTTAGGTTAACCAAGAAATATGATAAACAAAAATAATCTAAAGTAATCATATAATAAAACGGCAAACACGAACTTTGTGGTACAATCTACGCGGTCTACATAAGCCGAAGGCATATATAAATTATATATCGTTGAAACGGTTTTTTGCACAGAAGTGCAGAGTGCAAATATTTATTAAATAATTAAAGCACAAAAACTAAAAAAACAATTAAATAAAATTGCGTAATAAGTGTGAGCAAGAGCGAGAGCGAGCAATTATTTGTTTTCATTTGTCGTTACCTAAATGTGACGTTTTGATTTTTTCCACCCACCAACCAACCAATTTTCCAGCACTTACTGGAAAGATATCTGGAATGTCTGATAACAGCTTTCAGTGCTGCAGAAAATAATAATAAGTAGCTCATATCAAGTTTACATGAGCGGATCGAAATTTCCACCCAGGTTTATGACAACGAGCTGGATTGGATCGAGTAATACGGATTCAATCCGATCCAGGTATACATGGACCTAAATCTTGATTCAATTCGGGTTTAATTCTCCATGTAAACAAGGTATCACTTTTTCTCTACGCTAAGGAAACCTTTTATTGGCAAATAATGGGTCTGTTTCTTTACTTTTGGGATAAAGTTTGGGAAAAAGTTCGGGAAAAAGTTTGGTAATGAGCTTTTTGACGTTGTTGTTGTAATGTTTAACCAGAAATGAAAAGTAAAGAAACGCATTTGGGATGTTTCTGATTTGTTGCGGTGTAAATTACCCATTCGACTTCATTGCTTGTAGGCTCAACGCATACAAAATTATGCAATTTCAATTCTATTAACATTTGCAAATATCATGTTGGGCTCTATTAAAAGATACCAGTAGAAATATTTTTATTTATATTTGTCTCCATTGTATCATTTTCATTTAATTTAATTAAATTAAACCATTTTATATACACTACTTGACAAATTTAATTTCAAATTTTTTGATCAGCTGATTTCTTGTTTGACAAGCAAGAAAGTGCCGGAACTAAAATGTTCGGGTAGATTCTTGCTGGAGGGGAAATGAAAAAAAGTCAAAAGCTCTGGCATTTTTGTGTCAGAAAATAGTAAAGAAACACGTTTTGGGTAAATTTGGGTTACTTTGGGAACCCGCGGGCGAGTAAAGAAACAGACCTAATATTATTAGCTCTCGAGTTTCGAGAGCTGGACGTAGCTACTAGTAGTTGATAGTAGGGAAGACCGTTATGTTCCTGTCTTTGTATGCATATGTGTTTTAATTAAAAAAAAACATGGGTATATTTCAGATGACTGCAGTGACAAATTGCAGTAAAGAAAGTTTATTTTCCGTCCTCAAAAACAGGCAAACTATATTTATATGCTCCCGGATAGGCAGAGAACGCTTGAACAGTCAAAGACGTTCCTTATTTTGATAAATTAAATTTGTATTTTTTTTTAATGTGCATCATAAATGTGAATCTCATTTTGAAAATAAAAAAACATCCATTTAAGCTTTATAATTCATTTTTGTGTACAAAATTGGAGTTTAAAAATCTTCGATTTTGTGCAGTAAAAATCATGATTTTTGAATTTTCATCTGCCAACTTCAAACTTGTTTAGCGAAAAATATAGGAGGTATTTGAAAATTATTTGCAGCTGCAAGTTCGAGTTTGAGCAACAAGTTAGCATTTAAAACAAATTCAGATGACACAAATTACAAATTTACTTCAGATTTTTCCAAGCGGAAATTTAAATAATGACAAAAAACTTTCAAGGTAAAAATGTATTACTAGCCCAACAAATAAGCATATATATCAAAATTGTTCGATTCCGCCAAAAAGGTCCGCCAAAATAAAGAAAGTATTCTCAGTCAGAGGGCCATTCATTAGCCGCACTACTTAACTAATTTGTCCCTTTCAAAAAAAATGTGCATCGGCATCTCCTATTAATTGCGCTGTATTTCCAGGTGCTGATCCAGAATTTCGTTCAGGATCAGTTCATTTCCATGAACCCTTTACAGAATTTCCTTAATTTTGATTAGGTGCCCACTGCCACTGTCTTATCGCATGTGTTTTTGAACTTCGCGAAAAGAAAGTTATGCAAGTGCAAGTGCAAGTGACTAGTATGATTTATTTACAACATTTTTGAATTCTCTTTGGATCTTCGCAACAAAACCACGAAATTAAGAAGGCATAGAGGCTCTCCAAAACCAACGCGAATGCGAAGTTACGTCGATTTTTTGTTGTTGTTTAGCGTTATGTCTTTGTCATAATTTTTACTATTGTGAATGATTCGCTGCGAATCGGTCGACATTCACGTTGGTTTGGGAGAGCCTTAATAACACATCGTTCGAGTTCAACTAAAAGTTTCAGCCTCTTCTTAAGCTGCCACAAAATAATTTAGCCAATAGTCTTGCGAGTTAAAGCCGTTTTCGAAAACTGAATTTGCGTCAAAAGTGTATATTTCCAGAATGTTCTCAAATGAAAACTGCAAAAATCTTCTGTTCGAAAGCTGAAATTCAGGTTTTTCTACATAAGCATTGTGTTTGATAATTTAGTTTGATAAAATTACATGTTCGAAAACATAATTTGCGGTGCAATTCTCCAGAAAAAAATTGACTTGACGATAAAATAATTGAGAAGCCAAAGAACGTGTTCTTAAACGTCAAATGCGTTTGCAAGAAAATTGATTTGACGATAGCAATATTCACGTCAAAAATTTAAGATCATTGATTGTCAAATTGACGTTGACTTGATATCATATAAAACAGCCAAAGACACCGATCCTAAAACCTGGTACGCTGCTGATGCAAAAACAAAAATCCCATACAAAAATGACACTCATAAACGAAAAATTAAGTTGTATTTTCTTTTCGATCTGCAGTTCAATCGCTATTCGACGAGTGAAGATTATTTGGAGTAGTCTACTCATTCAGACTATTTATTCCGTGCGAAAAAATGGCATTTGTGTTTTTTTTTGTTTTTGTTTTTTTTCATTACAACATGGCTGAATTTGTTTGCTTTTGCATTTTTTTAATTTTTTTAATCTATGAAACTGTCGATGAATATGTGTCAAATTCATGTTCGTGAGAATTTTGCAACTGCACCCTTTGCCCCAGCCTTAAACCACCTGGGTTATCTCCTTGGAAAAAAATAAAATTATAAAATGTTTAATAAAAAGACTTTAACCTACATCTTTCAATATCCTATCACTATCACTTACAACTGCCATCACATTTAGCTTTCATTTTCATTATATGCCTATTACATTCTCGAATATAAACGACTTTTGGCTCTTACAAAATCCAATTCAATATTCACTGCAGTATTTACTATTTGAAGCACATGTCCTGTTCTGTAACCTAAAGGAGCTAGCTCCATAAAATCCCACACTAAAACATTCATATAAATATAAATATCGACCCAAGACACCAAATGTAGGTCGACCTAGACCACCTTGTGTACTATATGTATATTATGTATTTAACCTCTATATAAACTTCAACTTTTTCTTTTGCCATTATGTCGTGGTTTCTCGTTATGGCTGGTGCTACTATTCCAAGCCGCCAAGTCGAAATTGAAGAACAAAGATATTATGGAGTATAGTGGGCCACCATTGGTGGGGAATGCTTATCTCCGCCCCCCCTCCTATTATGTTATGTTTACCATATTATATATCTAAAGGAGTTTCAAAGGAAAGAGTTCTTTTTGGTGTTTCTTCCTTTTGGTTCTTTCTTTAGAAAATGAAGATGACGACGTTTTAACGTCATTCGAACTCCATGCCGGGTCGGCCGGCTTTTACCGGATTACCTCATATAATTTAGCCTCCGAAAAGATCTATGTACCTTCATGTTTACTTTGTTTTTTTTGTTTGCTACTTAATTGGCAATATTAAAAATATGAGCTTTAGGGGTGTTCAAGAATATAACAACACCATTTTGAGGTGACGCAATATTTATAACTTGAACTTGAAAGCATAGGTAAGAACTCTGAAGACAACTTGAGTAAAAAAGCAATCCCTTAAAAAATTAATGCAAACAACTTTACGGAGTATGTAGCTATTATGTGTATAAAATGTAGGTTGACAACCTCAGTATAATGGAGTTCTAAAATCCTATTCATTATTAAATATGGCAGTACCAGCACTACCTACAGCAAGTTAGTAGATTATACTGACTTCATATATTTAATATGACACAATTACGAAATAATAGTCATAAATTATTTAGATGGTAATTTGCTTCTACATGAAATACTACACAACACAATCAAAGGCTAATGATTGATTGCTTCCTGTTAGTAATTTTAAATCCAGCTAAAATACTTGTTTTATAAAAAAGTTCTTAGAAGAAAAAACGAGTAAGAATGGCAGGGTTGTGAGAACTTAGAAAATCTGCTGAACGTTGAGTATTAAGGAATTAGCAAAGAAAAGTAGAAGCAAAGCAGTAGAAATATCGGAGTATTGTTTGTTTGTTATAACGGGAAATTGTCATTCTAATAGGTATTGTAAAAATTTACAAATTGGTGCAAATCCAGGATCTACGATTTACCCGAAATAGTAGCCCAGTACGAATAGACATTTTCAAGGAAAAGAATTGTAACCGGCTGATTTTCTTTGTATACGAGTATGTACCTATACATGTGGTACTGAGATTTATTATAATCTGATAAAAGTCATCAACTATCCGATGACCACTAGGTCCATTATAAGAATTCAAAGTTCACAGAAATGGAAAAGTTCAAATTTCCAAAATGGAAGTTTTAGAAAATACTATATATGCACTTTGACCTTTGTCCATAATACTACAAAAAAATTTAAGAACGTTTTAAATTGAAAATTACCTCAGCTAGCAAGTGAAGACGATTTCATATTTATGACGATCAAAATGACATTAATTTGACGTTTTCGAAAACAGCCTATACCTATAAAAATTTGGCTGGCCAAGTTTTTTTTAGAATTAACGTTTTCGTTAGTTTCGCAGTTCGCTTTTATTTGAGTCTAGTATCCTTATCTTTCGAAATCCAACAAGTTGTCATTTACTATACAAAAAGAACCGGAGTCAACTCATAATAGGCGTTTTTCTTTATCATATCCAACCGATTATGAACATCCTCTGAACTAAGTGTACTCTGAGTGCTCTGAATTATTTTTGAAACACCTCCGAACACCAGCTGTCAAAATGCTTGTGCTCAGCATTTGACTCTGTCTGCTCAGCTCAGTTAATTTATTCGGAGCTCATAGAGCACGCTCTGAATAAACTCAGAACATCTCGGAATGAAAAAAGAAACACAAAAGAAAAACAAGTTTTTGTTTGACAGTTCAAGAAGTTCTCTGAACTAAAACAGAAAAACGCCTAATAAAATCTATAAAAAAAAATACTCAATTTTCCCCAGTTTTAAGCGGACAAACCGTTAAAAATTGCCGCCCGCTTCTGATTATAAAAGAGTCGGGTTCTGAAAGAGCTCTTTGAAGGGATAGGATTCTACTATCTTTTTTTGTGTGCGTAATCGTATGAAAGTATCGCCTTAATACAAACACTTTTTATGTCCCCCTAACTCCAATAATGTGCTTTTATGAATTATAACATTTTTTCGAATGTGAAATTTGCCATCTAGTACCGAAAAAAAGAGGCTTTCGGGCTAAAACTACGAAAAATTATAAGAAATGGTAAAGTTTGAATGGTGTTATATCTGTCAATTTTGAATAAAAATGACTTTTTCTAACTTGCTATATTCGGGCCTTGAATCTTTTCTTAATATTGTCTAAACATGGTTTTTCTATTTTTCAACAAAAAAAGTTATGCGCAAGAAAATATTTTTTTTGAGGAATTTAGAAATTTTTTAATTTTCCAAATTTATTTTGTTTGGTTTTTGTTAAATTTTCTTGCAGTTTTTTTTATAATTACAAGGGTGGGTCAATAAGTCCGTGACTTTTTGAATTCCTGACCTCTTTACTGAAACAGCAACACTGTTCCTGTCAACAGGCATCTGTCAGTTGACTCCTGTCAAAATTTAAACTTGCTGTGTCAGTTAGTTTGTGTTTGACAGCTATTTTTATCAGACTACTCACTAATTTGAGGAGAAAATGGAAAAAAGTGAATTTCGTATGCTTATTAAGCATTATTTCTTGCGAAAAAAAACCTTTACCGAGACCAAGGCTAGGCTTGATTAATACTATGGGGACTCTGCACCATCGATTTCAATGGTAAAAAAGTGGTTTACTGAATTTCGTTGTGGCCGTACAAGCACTGAAGATGCCGAACGTCCTGGATGCCCAGTTGAGGTCTCTACACCCTAAACAATCGAAAAAATTCACAATATGGTGTTGGCCGACCGAAAATTGAAAGTGCGAGAGATTGTGGAAGCCGTAGGGATCTCGCATGGCTCAGTGGTTTCAATTTTGAATGATCACTTGGGCATGAGAAAGCTTTCCGCAAGATGGGTGCCGCGTTTGCTCACAGTCGACCACAAACGCAATCGTGTAACAACTTTACAGGAAGGTTTGGCGTTGCTTAATCGCAATATGGAGGAGTTTTTGCGCCGTTTCGTAACCGTGGACGAAACATGGATCCATCACAACACACCAGAGACCAAACAACAGCCAAAACTGTGGGTTTCTAAGGGTGAATCGGGTCCAAAGAAGACCAAGGTGGGTTTGTCAGCCAATAAAGTTATGGCGACTGTTTTTTGGGATGCACGCGGGATAATCCACATTGACTACCTTCACAAGGGAAGAACAATCAATGGGGAATATTATGCCAACTTATTGGACCGATTCAATGACGATTTGAAAAAAAACCGACCTCATTTGGCCAAGAAAAAAGTTGTTTTCCACCAAGACAATGCAAGGCTGCACACATGTGCAGTTGCCATGGCAGAAATCCATGAATTGGGCTATGAATTGCTCCCTCATCCACCCTATTCTCCAGATTTGGCTCCGAGGACTACTTCTTGTTCCCAAACCTGAAGAAATGGCTGGTGGAAAAAGATTTGACTCCAATGATGAAGTCATCTCGCAAACAAAGGCCTATTTTGAGGACCTCGACAAATCATTTTTTTTTTGGAAGGGATACAAAAATTGGAGAAGCGTTGGACAAAGTGTATAGAGCTCAAGGGAGACTACGTTGAAAAATAAAATTATTTTCTTATCAAAAAATCTGTGTTTTATTCCAAAAGTCACGGACTTATTGACCCGCCCTCGTATCTTGAACAAAAAGTTTTATAAGTTAAATTTCCAAATATGGCTTAATTTTTGAGTTATACCAAACATATTGAAAAGTGGCTAGTGTGACCTTTCTCTCAGAAATGCATGCATGAATTTAAAATCATTTTTGGTTTTAAGCAACAAAATATGTGAACATACCAAATAATGTGTTTATACTTTTGACATTTTCACACTAAACTATTAACTTTTTCAATTGTATTCATGTCATAAATCTTTAATAAACAGTTTTTCAACAAGGACGCTACAAAAGTAGAGCGACAGGGACAGCAAACGACGCCATATTTCTTGCCACTCTTTTGACAATTCTCTTCAGTAAGGTTTGCCATTTCATGATGGAAAGATATACGAGCCAACAACGAGTCGTAAATATTAAAATTTACTACCGTAATTCGGAGACAGTGGCCTCAACGTTTAGAGCGCTACGTCCAATTTATGGTCGTCATAATCGTCCCAGCAGATCAACAATTGAGCGTCTAGTGGAAAAATTTGAATCCACAGGCATAATACAAAATGTTCCCGTGCCAGTGAGATAAAGAAGTGCCCGTAGTGTCGAGAATATTGCTGCCGCTGAGACTTCAGTTGCAGAAAGCCCAAATGTGTCTCTCACACGTCGTTCTCAAGCGTTGGACATCTCTGTGACGTCGTTGTGGCGAATTTTGCGAAAAGATCTTGGCCTACATCCTTACAAGATTAAATTGACGCAAGAACTGAAACCGCTTGACTACCAGAAGCGTCGCATGTTCGTGAATTGGACAACTTGAAAATGATTCGGATTTTCATCGAAAAATCATCTTCAGCGATGAGGCTCATTTCTGGCTGAATGGCTTAGTCAATAAACAAAATATGCGGTATTGGTCAGGCAGCAATCCACACGTACTCCATGAGTCATCATTGCATCCCGAAAAAATTTACGGTTTGGTGTGGTTTATGGGCCGGCGGCGTCATTGGGCCGTACTTCTTCCGTGGTGATCAAGACTGGCACGTTACTGCGAATGGGGATCGCTACCGTTCAATAATAACCGAATATTTTTGGCCCCAATTGGATGATATGGACTTGAAGGACATGTGGTTCCAACAGGACGGCGCTACAAGCCACACAGCAAATGTCACAATCAATTAATTGGAAACTAAGTTTGGGGAACGTGTTATCTCACGAAATGGTCCAGTCGCTTGGCCGCCTCGGTCGTGCGATTTGACGCCGTTAGACTATTTCCTGTGGGGCTACGTCAAGTCAATGGTCTATGCCAACAAGCGAGCGACGATTGATGAACTTCGTACCAATATCGAACGTGAAATTGCAGCAGTATCGGCCGATTTATGCTTGAAAACCGTTGAAAAATGAGTTCAGCGTCTGGACTTCTGCAAGCGTGCCCGTGGTGGCCATGTAAAAGAAATCGAAATCCATACATAATGGTATCAAACGTACTTTCACAGAAATAAAGAATTTCATTGATATCCAAAACCGTTTTTGTTTTATTTAAAAAAAACTTTTGTAGCGCTCTTATTGAAAAACCCGATACTTAGCCAAGTTATGGTCTTGAACGTACTATAAATGAAGAGATTCCAGGAATCTTTATATTTTTGTAGCTTTCACCTAAATATTCTAGCTTAAATTATTTTTAGTCACACAAATTGGAGCTAAGCTGAAGAAACAAGCTAAAGCTACATGAATTTAGTGTATACTAGAGAAATATTTTTTTATAGCTTAAACAAGTTTTTATTTACACAAAACCAATATTTAACTTAAAAATCCAAATTTTAGTTTTTTTTTTAATTCGCAAGACCTACTGACTTAACAAACCTGATGTAAATATTTCTCTATAATATTTGTATTGCAGGATTGCAAGAGACTTATTTAATAATCACTTCAACTGCTAAAAACTATTAAAAAAGAAAACTATTAAGGCAAATTTTGGAAGGCTGTGCTAACTTTACAGCTTCACAATGGGTATGGGTCTTGTGAATAAAAAAAAGCTAAAGCTAGGACTTTTCGTTTTTAAGTAAAAGCTAGGTTTTGTGTGAATAAAAAAGATCTTAAGCTAGCAAATAAAAGATGTATTCTAGTAAAAGCTATTTTAAAATAGCCCAAGCTAAATTCGTGTTAACATGAGCTCAAGCTCCATTTGTGTGATTAAAAATAGCTTAAGCTAGAATGTTTTAGTTTAAAGCTATACAGAAATCATAACTCTTGGACCCTTAACTAGAAAGCTTTGACTAGTTCTTATTTTTTTTAAATTCTCTTCACTTATATTGCATACAAGGTCGTAATGTGGCAAGGAATGGAAGATACATCATCAGACTCCTTTTAATGGTGCTAAGTATGTTCAGTGGCGCGGTGTGTAGTGCATCGGCCTCTGAATCGCAAGGTTCATGGTTCGCTTTTAGATGACGGCAAAAAATGATTTTCAATTAATACGAGCATAACCAGACTTAGCACTTCTAAAAGGAGTCTGATGATTGAGGTGGCACTCGTGAAATAGCTACAACTCCAGCTTACAATACTTGGTGGACATGCTCATAAGTTGTTGTTGTTCATTCAAAAACTATTGAATAAACAAACAAGAACAAAAAATATAAAGCTTAAGAAGGAGTTTTCTAGGTAAAGCTGTTTAGCTTTATCTTTTTTTTATTCACATAAAACAATGTTCAGGCTAAAACTACCTAGCTTTAGCTACTTCCAAAAAAATAGTTTTTATTTTTTTTTTATTCACAAGGTCCATTAAATCAACAAATGAATGAAGATAACGGTAAAAATTCTTAACTTTGCGATGATTTTAATGCAAGGTGATATATATTCTGACATTCCTTGTGGCTAGAAGAGCAATGCAATAGTTACCATAAAACGGTATTGTTTCATATTCATATATAAACTTTTTATTGCTGTGGTTTTAGCTGATCAGCTAAGAAATAGAAAATTATAAGTTGCAAACACCAAAACCAATCAATTATTATCTTATCTTAATTTATATATTCAGACACACAAAATTGAATTGAGAAAATGTTTCATAAAATATTTCTACATTTTCGTTGATTTCGGAAAATAATATAAATGTATCCAGGCCAGTAACCATGATAAGAAAGAATATAAGTTTATTTAGAGCTTTTTAAAGGTGTTTATTTACTGTACTTAGGCCACAATTGTACACACGGTCAGAAATCAGTTACATTTATAATTGTATAACTTTTTGTAACTTTTATTTCATAACTCCAGTTTGATATTTGAATCAGACAAACACAACTGATGTAGCTTGTAGGATTTATATGTAAGATGTAGTTGATGTATAGCTCTGTTGTAGTAGTAGCCACATTGAAAAAAAAAATGTTGGTACAAGTTTTAATAATGATTTGTTATCAAAACTTAGTCCCTGAAATCTCCCGATTTAAAAAAAATTAAAGGTATACAGATATGTATAAAAATTCTTTCAAAAACTATTATAAACGCGATGATATGGCAACACCTTTTTTATTCCTTAACTATCAGATTTATCTATCTACATGTACCAAAATCTTAAATAACATAAAAATGGCAATAAATTATTGCTAACATTTAACCGAATTAAATTGTCATGAATATTACATAGGCACATATACAATCCGCATATTTCCAGACAATTGTCTACGAGAATTTTACTCTTTTTTTATTTTGTATACTCCGAATGGTTTTGTACATTATATAAAACTACCCCCATCCCCCAGGCATTTCCGGTTACAGACAAAAACAAAATTCTCTCACACATCCTCGAATGAAATTTTGTAAACAAAAATGTTATTGAATTTTTTTGTTTGGAAATTTAAACAATGCGCAAGTCTAGAAAATATCGAGATTAAAAATTTCATTACAATGTAAGTGAGTAAAATGCTATCCCTATATATTTATAGTATCGATAAACTATAGCTGAATTGATTTACTCTGTGTCAACCAAACGTGTATAGAAAGACCATCAAATTTATTAAAATGAACAAAAACATAAATGAAGAAGCCCTTTTTATGAATATATTCTTGGCAGACGTTGTTCCGAAAATACTATGGAATAAGTTGTACTTAGATATATATTCAAAATGGAAAGCGAATATTGAATCAGACACATGAAAAACTTTGACATTTAGATGAAAAAAAAATTCATAGATATACTAGTATCGCTATACCAAACATATATTTTTATACAAGGAAAGAAGTTTTGACAAGCTTATGTAAAATATGTTTTGACATTTCACATGAATACCACAGAATTTTTCATAAGCTCGTGGAAGGTCCATCTGTGTTATTTGGTACAATCTTCAGTGCATAATAATCTATGGCTTCTGCACAAATAAGTTTAAGGTCAAAGGTGGGATAATGTACTGACTCCATAGTAGGTCAATGCTAAAATACCCCTTCCTATTTGATGGAATGGTTTTACACATTAAATGAGTTTTCGAAATTTAAAAAAAAGCCGATTGAATCAGCAGCACAATATCAATTCAAATAACTATATATTTTAATAGAAGCTTATACATAAATCGTCCTTTCACTCATTTTACATTCTCATCTAACGTTATAGTCAAATTTTAAAGAAACGCATATATTTTAACTATGTTTTTTTCATTAAACTATTGTGATTTAAAAATGTTAATCCCTTAGGGCCTATTGTACAAACGTGGTTAAGCAGCTTCAATTCACCAATTTCGGTGGATTAACTATATGTATATGTTATCTCATGCGAAAACATAAAATAACTTCTAAGGTGTTAAAATTTATAAGTCATCGCGAACAATAATAATACAACTGGATTATTTCATTTAAATTATTTCAAAACTTGTTATTATTTGAAATCTATAAATTATTCATTCACACGAGGAACTATCGAGTATAGTAATATGTACAAAAACAAAACGTGATGTCATTCTATACTTTCCTTTTCAAGAGAAACTTCAGAACTCTTATAAAAAAAGAGAACATGTTTTTGTATTTAATGTCCTGCGCAAAAGCTTAAGCTTTCTTTGACACTTGCTTTTTTAAGTGAAAAATAAAAATATACAAAAAAAAAATTGTTTCTAAAAAGGGTGGCAGTAGGTTAAAATTTAATAACCACTCCAGCTCCACGCAAAATAATAACAAAGGAAGAGCTTATTTATGTTTACTCTTTTGAGGATTACCTGCCCCTTTTAAAGATATCTTTTTATTTGTCTCTTTTTCCACTTTTTAATGCTGTTTTATTGAGAATATTTTAATAAAGCCCCTCATCAATAAAGTTATTGATGAGATTTAGACCATACAAGGGAAAAGATTTTGAATAATATGAGTGGGTAGTAGATACATCATTCAAATTTAAATCGTAATTTCTTAAAATGAAATATTCTAAGTGGCTATGCCTTAAAATCAACCTAATAATCCGATTTATAGTTCAAAGTCGAATTATTATGAACGACAACCCAGATCTGAGAAGACATCTGAATGAAAGACGATGCAAAAACAGACTTTAAAGGGAGTTTAAATTCTTAGAAGCGATTTTAAAGGACTTTACATAAGATAGTTTAAATATAAAAAAAACATTTTTGTAAAATTTGGACTTCAGAATTTGGGATGAGTTTTTTCTTGAAGTACATAAAAAACAAAAGCTTTTGCAACGGCTAGTTCATTGAATATTTACACCCAAAGTAATTTTAACGCGCTTTGATGCTATCCGTTAGATGCGAATATCTAACGAACCGAGCTTTCAAGATTGTTGCGGTTTCCAGTTCTGAATAGGAAATTAACACACCTTTCCAAAAATGTAAGAAAGATCAAAATTTTGTCACTTTATTTTTTTAATGGATTTCGAAAAAAACGTGGACTAACCCCTAGCCGTTTTTTTAAATAAAAAAATATTTTTTTTCAAACTTCATGAAATAAATCGTGACGTACATTTATGGAAAGGTCTATTCAAACCCTATCGAGATATTGAAGCCAATTTTTGTTTCATGGTCTGGTTGAGGAAATATTCGGATTCAAAGTGATTTAAATGAATTTCTGCCCTCAGCTATCTTATTTAATGACTTTGGATGGTGATATTTCGGAAACCAAGCATTGGAGAAGGTAAAAAGCATAAAAATTCACTAGACATTTTCCACATCTTTCCAAAACTGAAAAACAGAACCTTCTGTGATATCTGGTTCTCGAAATATACGTATCCAACGGGACAACATTATTTGCATTTAGCCTCAATATAGTCTGACAATGCCTTTGGATAGATATATCTTCACCACCAAGCCTTGCAAATAGTTTCGGCTTTCAAATTCTAAATTCCCACTTCAAAAGCTATCCGTTCCTGAAAACAGAAAGCTTTTGCAACGGCTGGTTCATTGAATATTTACACCCAAAGTAATTTTAACGCGCTTTGACGCTATCCGTTAGATGCGAATATCTAACGAACCGAGCTTTCAAGATTGTTGCGGTTTCCAGTTCTGAATAGGAAATTAACACACCTTTCCAAAAATGTACAAAAGATCAAAATTTTGTCAATTTATTTTTTTAATGGATTTCGAAAAAAACGTGGACTAACCCCTTGCCGTTTTTTTAAATAAAAAACATTTTTTTTCAAACTTAATGAAATAAATCGTGACGTACGTTTATGGAAAGGTCTATTCAAACCCTATCGAGATATTGAAGCCAATTTTTGTTTCATGGTCTGGTTGAGGAAATATTCGGATTCAAAGTGATTTTAATGAATTTCTGCCCTGAACTATCTAATTTAATGAATTTGCATGGTGATATTTCGGAAACCAAGCATTGGAGAAGGTAAAAAGCACAAAAAGGCACTAGAAATTTTCCACATCTTTTCAAAACTGAAAAACAGAACCTTCTGTGATATCTGGCTCTCGAAATATACGTATCCAACGTGACAACATTATTTGCATTTAGCCTCAATATAGTCTGACAATGCCTTTGGATAGATATATTTTCACCGCCAAGCCTTGCAAATAGTTTCGGCTTTCAAATTCTACATTCCCACTTCAAAAGCTATCCGTTCCTGAAAACAGAAAGCTTTTGCAACGGCTAGTTCATTGAATATTTACACCCAAAGTAATTTTAACGCGCTTTGACGCTATCCGTTAGATGCGAATATCTAACGAACCGAGCTTTCAAGATTGTTGCGGTTTCCAGTTCTGAATAGGAAATTAACACACCTTTCCAAAAATGTAAGAAAGATCAAAATTTTGTCACTTTATTTTTTTAATGGATTTCGAAAAAAACGTGGACTAACCCCTTGCCGTTTTTTTAAATAAAAAACATTTTTTTTCAAACTTAATGAAATAAATCGTGACGTACGTTTATGGAAAGGTCTATTCAAACCCTATCGAGATATTGAAGCCAATTTTTGTTTCATGGTCTGGTTGAGGATATATTCGGATTCAAAGTGATTTTAATGAATTTCTGCCCTCAACTATCTAATTTAATGACTTTGCATGGTGATATTTTGGAAACCAAGCATTGGAGAATGTAGAAAGCACAAAAGCAACAGAAATTTTCCACATCTTTCCAAAACTGAAAAACAGAACCTTCTGTGATATCTGGTTCTCGAAATATACGTATCCAACGTGACAACATTATTTGCATTTAGCCTCAATATACTCTGACAATGCCTTTGGATAGATATATTTTCACCACCAAGCCTTGCAAATAGTTTCGGCTTTCAAATTCTACATTCCCACTTCAAAAGCTAGTTCATTGAAAATTTGCACCCGAAGTAATTTTAATTCAAATTCGGCTTGGTTTTGGAGTTCTTCCAAACTTAAACATATTGAAAAGTGCTCAGTTTGACCACTCTCTCAAAAACGCAAGGTTGAATTTAGTGGCAATTTCAGTTTAAAGCATCCTAGCTGATGTCCTTAGCAAACATATTCAATAATAAAAACTCTTAAAAGGTTTAATGAATAGGGTTAAGTACACTTTATTATAAAATTCCCTTAGGATGTCTTAAAAATTTGAAGTATAAATTATATTGTTGTTTCGTTCACTTAACAAATTTGAGATTAACAAAAAATTTATTAATATTATTAAAATTTGATATTTTTAAGTTGTTTATCGTTCCAAATGCCGTTTATGCGAGGCGTAGTACTCTTGTTAAATTATATTTAAATTTATTTAAAGTTTATGCTTTTTTTATTAAGCTACATTTTTTTGAAGCTTTAAAAAACTGCTCCTTTCTAAAACTGCCCCCTTTCCCCTTAAAAATGTTTCTATTTCGAACAAATAAATAAAAACAAAAATAAAAGGGTTAATTTCCAAAAAGATTGATTTTGGAGGATTTTGTGTTTTTATTACTAAGTACATTGGATTTGGCTTGAACTGGCAAGTTTTCAAAACACAATTTCAAAATGAAAATAAAATTTTAAAAAATCCAAAATGTTTACATACATTTATCCAAGTGAATGTAGAAGTAATCCGTTTTGTTGATTGTTAAAGATGATTCAATCCAAAATTGGTGCGATTTATTTTGTTTTTATTTTGCACAAATTTATTATTTTTTTGTTTTATTTAAATTTGTATGAGTTTTTTTTATAAACAAGAAATAAAAACAAAAGGAAAGAAGAAAGAGAAAAAGAAAATATTTTTTTTGTTTTAAATTAAATTTCTTCGTAAGTATAATTTTCGAATAATTTTTCACACACAATTTGTATCAGGTATTATTTGGTTTTGCAAATTGTTTACAATTTTTATCTGAACACCACAATAAATTAGAGAGAGAGAAAGAGAAAAAAAAATTAAAACTACTCAAGGAAGTTGTTGTGTTTTAAAACAATTAAAAAGCGATTGAATGATTTTTAAATTAAAATAAAAGAATAAATCAAGCAAATAAGAAAGATAAAAAATTATAAAAGCTAAGGAAAATATATCAGAAACTATATGTATTTGTATAAATATAATAACTTTTGTGCAAGAATTTGAAATGTATAATATTTGTTGTCAAAATTAAATGTTCAACTATAAGAAGACACAAAAAAATAAACTCACTCGAAAACCTCAAAATATATGTTCTTCCTTTTTCTCTTTAATTTTTTTTAAATATTACTTTTTTTTTAGTTTTCTTATTTCATTTTAAATTTCTCCCCAAGAAATTTTTTGAATAGAAAATATTTTTTTTTTTGATTTTGTTGTTTTTATTTTTGGCTGTCTTTTCGTTCACCGAATATAATTTTTCTCGAAGGCCAATGAAGATAAAGCTGAATCTAAATTATTTACATCCTCGAAGTAAAAATCTTTTTTTTTTTGAGAGAAAGAAAAAAATTAACAAGATATTTAAAATTAACACTTTGAGAAGATTTTTTTTTTTAATAACAGAGTATACGAACTTGATCAAAACCGCATTGCGTGTATATATTTATGTGTTGTGATGTTTATCAAGAAAAAGGAAGAAATGTTGGTGTTACATTCGCATTCCAATACATCAACTAAATAAACAAAACAGAAAATCAAAATCAATAATATTTTCATCCACAATTGAGCGCACTTTAGCGAGTACAAACACCTATATATGACAACAACTACAACAACAAACAAATCCAGAAGATTATTAAATCCATCACAAAAAAAAAACCCTTTCAATGTGTATTTGTTTTGGCCACCCTATTATAGAACCGCGGGAGGGGGTGCCTCATATACCAAATAATTTGGGAGTGTTAAAAGATGGATTTCAATTTTTATTTTTTAGTCTTTCCTAAAGAGCAGTATTTTGATTTATTTTCAATTTTAATTCAATCTATTCGCTTGATTTCTCGCTTTTATAATAAATCAATCATCTTAGGTTTTTAATGAATTAAATACGTTTTAAAAATCTTTAATAGATTTCGATATTTCAGAAAAATCCGATTAACCGTGTGCGTCGAGGAATATTAAATTAGTTTAAAAAAAATAAAATAAATATTAATCGCAAACTTTGCGTCGTTTTTGCTTGATTATTTTTATCCGCCACGTACCTTTCTCGAATGGAAAAAAATCAAGACTGGCAACGAGAGAAAAAATTCAAACTTTGGGGCTCTATTAAAGCTGACCCATCCACAATAAAATTCTCCATCTCTGCCTGCCGAAACAAAATAAAATTTGTTGTGGTGGTAAAGTGGAGATTGATATTCTCTTAGATTTGTTGTAGTTGAAAGCATTTTTTTGTTGTTGTGTGGTTTTATGGACTTCGTGTGCTAGGGGCAAACAGCAAAACAGCTGAAAGAAAATAAAAAGTTAGGTACAACTTCTATCCATCCATGTGTTTTGTATCTTGTATCTGGGTTTAAGGAGAAATAACGTAATGGTGGCATCGTTTGGAATTAGAAAGCTTTTACTTTTATAATTCTCTTAAATTGAGCTTTGATTGGCTCTTAGGGGGGACAGCACGCACAGTAGACAGTAGACAGTAGAGTCAGAAAATAAATGTTTTCAATTTATAATAGTCGTTGAAACAACTAATTTTATGACCCTGAACTTTCTGGACGATTTGAATATCATATTTTTGACTGTCACCAGTTGCGTGAAAATGGTTTAATTTAAAAAAAATAATAAAACGACAGTCAATTTGTCGATACAAAATTTCCTGACGTCATTTTATATTTTGCTTTTATTAACCGTAATAAAAAACTTATGATGAAAAAAGTAGGAAGTGCCGATAAAAAAGCGTTGAAAATTTTTGGACTGTTTGTTACCGGAAAAATGCATCGATTTCATAAATTGAAATGGCAGCCAATTTGTCACGCAAAATTTCGATATACCATTTTTTATTTGCCAGGAATGCCGAGAAAAAAACTTTTTTTAAATTTTTGAAAATTGAAATTGCCAGCGATTTTTCACGACAAATTATTAATACGCCATTATTTATTTTTTATTAACCGTAATGAAAAACTTATGACGTAAAAAGTAAGAATCGCCGAAAAAAAATCGTTGAAAAACGGACAAAATCTCGATATTCCATTTTTGATTTACCGTAGATAGAAAAAAAGTAATAATGAAAAAAGTAGTAAGTGAGAGAGAAAAAAAAGTTAAAAATGTTTGGACTTTAGCCAGCACCGTAAAAATGCATTGATTGAGGTGGACAAAAATGCTATCTGAATTCTTGATCAAATATAAATTTATTTATAAAGAATCGTTCAAGGTTTTTTAATTAAATACTTTTTATTTATAAGATTCTTAAAATACATTGAAGGGATAATGTCGATATTCAAATCTTAAACTCCATATAAAAATAAAATTAAAAACAAAAATATATGAACCTTTTTTGAGATATCAAATCATCAAAAAAAGGTATTGGATATTTAAGCTCTGGACCTTTTTCAGCTCATACATAGGAAATTTGAAAAAAGAAAATGCCATCTAAATGGTAGTTATTGGTCAGAAAAGGTCAATTAGTCCTAGAAATTGGTCAGCCCTAGATAACTTGTAATCAAGGCTTAAAATTTCTCAAGGTCTTGCACGATTTTTGGCACCTCATTTGTGGGAAGTTTACAACAAAATTACACCATCCGAATAAGAACTTTAGATCCTGATGGAAGGTCAAATGCTTTAAGTAATTGACAGCCTACAGATTTTTTTCTAAAATTCGTTTGATTTTTTTTAACTCATTAAAAAAATATATGGGTGACCAAGAACTGAAAATATCTGACCATGAAGAGGCCTTTTAAATGGCATACTTTTTTTTAATGACCCAAATGAGTTGCCAAAAGTTTTTTCTTACCTTGAAACCAAATTTGAAAATTCATAGAAAAACAAATCTATGGCTGACCAATTACAGAAAATAGTTGACGACGATCTAGAGATATTGCATGGTATACATTTTTTTTATAAATTTCATACCATATTTCAACCATATTTTTTTTTAATCTTAATTTTTTCAAAAATTAATCAAATATTCCATAAAATTCCTTTAAAAAATTTAATTTACTTGTGTTTTGAAACGCTCTGTTCAATGATCAAAACTATTACCAGATGGGTTTTTAAGCCCTCATTATGAATAGCGCATGGAACGTTCGCTTAAAAGCTAATGATTTGGCGAATTCCCAATTAGCCATTGTTTGACGTTTAACATTTTAAAAATATTTTTAGCAGCATTGATTTTTGAAGCGAATGTGGAAGCTCGCTATCGATAATATTATGATTAGGGGAATTCGCTAAATTATTCACTTTTACCTACAAAGTACGTTAATAGATCATTTTTTAGATAATTTTACTGTCTAAATGTTATTCATTAATTTAGCTGTAATTTATAATGTAGCTGTAGAAGGAAATTTCATCGAGTTTTTGAACAAAAACCAAATCACTTTCTTTTTCAAGATGGTGGTCTTCCCCTTACCCCGGGCACCCCAAAAACTTGGTTTTATAAAGAGGAAATGTAGCCATACTAAAATCGTAAAGAAACCTTAGCCCATCGATTAATGAAATTTTAATAATTTTTTTTAACAAAATATACTCCACCGTGAAATTCTTGTATGATTTTCTCAGAATCTATTGCTTGTATGAAAAAAGTAAGTTAATCTTTTTTTTTGTAGAATGACATAAGCTACAAATTGTAGCTTCGCATTTTTTCAAATAAACTTAGTTTTCAAGAAATTGAGAAGAAATTGAATTTTACCCCCTTTAACCCTTCGTTATCATTAAGCTGGAAATCCGTATTCTAAGTCTTCCATTTGGCTGATTAATTTTGGTAGTTTATAGAATTTTTATTATAAAAACCATCTTTTAGATAATATGCATCGCCCCGTGCAAAAAACTTCCAGCGTAATGATTGGGAATTCTAAATTTTTTGGAAAGTTTACAATGATTTTTTGTCAAAAAACTAACAAATTAACTTAATACGAATTGCGAATGAGCTATTGTGACCAGGGGCCTATAAAACTGAACAACAAGTCAACAATTACTTGGTCAACTATGTTTGTTCAACAAATGAAAATCAAGTCACTCAATAAAAAGCGTAACAATTGTCAACTGAAAAAAATTCTACTTCTTAGAAATTGTATCTTTCTTGTATTAGTACACGAACGCTATTTGTAGCAAGGACTTTCAGTAAGATAATCAACATTTTGAACACTGCACATGGACAGCATACCTATATGTATGTGGCTCTATTTCAAAGTAAATTTTTTTCTTAAAATATATTTGTATATTTTTGATTCTCATTATCACTGTTTGATTCAGTCAAAAAATTAAAACATTTTCTAATCAAAATTGTTTATAACTTAATAGATTCTTAACATTATTTCCGATTCCATTCCTTGATAAACACGACTGCAAGAAGTGTTTATTTCTAACTCGTTGACTTGGAACAATTCCGCAAAC
The DNA here is from genome assembly GCA_946251815.1 of Dasysyrphus albostriatus. NCBI lineage: Eukaryota > Metazoa > Arthropoda > Insecta > Diptera > Syrphidae > Dasysyrphus > Dasysyrphus albostriatus. The sequence continues at coordinate 52,748,291 of OX276338.1, read as the reverse complement.
GTCAGTTGAAATTTATCAATTATTTAACATGTTTATTCTCTATTCTTTGAACTCTAGTTGTTTCCAGTTACAGAAGTGGTAGATTTATAGAATTTCCCACTTGTTAAGAGAAGCCAAACAATTGTTCAAGGTTTCCTAGACTTGTTGCTCCGTGTTACACAAATTTTTAAAAGTTGTTGAATTTCACTTCACAACAAGCCATTTATGTATTGTGTTATAGGCTCCATGCTGTCATCCATTGGCAACATCAACTGTGCTCCCAAAGTACCCCGGATTTATAAAATTATCCCGTAAAGTCCCACACAAAAATCTAAATTGCTAGACTGTAGAACCGTAGAAGTAACATTGCCAATCTAGTTTTTAAAAAATGACGATGTTAACATGTATTTAGTCATGTTTTAACGTATTCAAAATTTCTTTTTGAAATATCTCACTGAGCGCATAGTGTCAATTTGCCGGAGGGGGAATGCTTTGGTGGGGCAAAATTCTCCATTCAAGTGTAAAAAAATATGCATTAAAAGTTATTCTCTTACTGGACTTCTGAAACGAAATTTCAACTTTATTTAAATCATCATCATCATCAACAAAATTTCAGTTCTCAAATACGAGTATCAAGTGATACTTCTTCCACTTAAAAAAATCTGTGAGTATTCAGAAATTGTTTGCTTTTTTTTCAGATTTGATCGAAATATCGAAATTATATTTTCTTTTCTCATCAGTCAACCAAAAGACAACTAGCAAAATGGCTGTCTTTTTAGTTGTGTTGTGCTGAAATATAAAATAAATTTCAAGAAGAAAAAATTTCGGATATTAGAAATTTACTTTAGTATTTTTTGTAACTTCTTTATCACATGAATGTGTTTTCACATTTAATGAGACCTTCCCAGCAGAAATAACATACAACATAAGAGAAAAAGCGTAAATACTCTGTAGTCTGTCTTTTGTGAAATCTTCATTTGATTTTTGTTTCTGTCGGTCTTACTTTGGTACTGTACCAATTGCATACAGCATTTTTGATAAAAAAAACTATTATTTTTAGTGGTAAATTGAGAAAAAAGGCTATAATCAGAATTTAGTCATTACAGCTATTCGATTTGGGATTATCTAATTGTAAGACATTTGAAAGTAGTAAGAGGCAAACTCTATATGTACGCAACGTTTTAATAAAGCTTAACCGTAAATATTTGTGTTCCATAATTTGAATGATTTATTTGATTTATTTTTAAGTTTAGTTGATCTAAAGTCATCCCAACTGTTGAAAGTTGAGTTGTCATCCATAAATTAACTTTCTTGGCTACTTCGGTATCGTTGTACAGCCCTTACGTACGTTGCTGTATCTTCTCCTTTACTCCCCGTCTCACAGTGAACCGAATAGAACATCAGGTGGACAAAATTATTATTTTTTCTCTATATGACATAATAATTTTTTAAGGAAAATTTGTTTTTTTGTGGCAAATGCGTTTTTAAACAACAATCTAATAATGAAGAGGAAATTTTGGTTAGATACTTCAATTATTTTCTTAATTTGTTTTTTTGTATCGCATGAATTATGTATACATTTTTAAACTTTCGATCACTTGTGTGGTAAAATATTGTTCTCCTTTCTCAGTGGTCCTAAATATTTAACTTTTTGCACTCAAATTGAGTTTTATTTGAATATATCCAAAAAAGATTGAAAAATTCGAGGGATATTGAATCATTGAAAATTATTTAAAATTAGTTTTGCAAGTTTGTGCATATTGATGTTGGCATCAAAGAAATATTTGGATTTAATCTTTTCAAAAATGTAAATTTGATCACGTGGGAAAGCGTGGAAGGTATAGCTTTTCTTTAAGAAAGAATAAAATAACGTAAATAAAGGACTCTCTCAAAGCAAATCAGAAACATTATTTATAAATTCCTCTTGCAATAATAACTCAAAATCATAAGATTCATACCTTAACCTTAAAAAAAAAAATCACTTATTCACAAATCAGTTATGTTTACCGAATTTACTGACTTTGGCCATTTATAGCGGTTCAAAGAAAGAAATTAAAGCTTAAAACTAATGAGACTTTAAATGGGTGACTAATATTAATTATATTACATATATTAATAATATAAAAATAATTGCATAAATATCCCGTTTCTTATGAATTTTGTCCACCTTCCTTGCTCTACTCGGTTCACTGTGCGTCTATGCAGACGGCACCAAAAATCACCCTGGAAATTTTTCTTTCAAAAATTATTCTCTTTAGAATCATCTTATAAAATCAAATATAAGTTGCAATTGCCTTTTTATTCCAAAGAAGCAGAAATTGAAAAGAAGTAATTAATCGTTTGGTATGGTTGTCTGAGTTGGTTGTCTCTAACTACCTCCAGTGTTTTAACATTCTGTCTAAGACAGAAAGGTTATGTGCTCATTTACTTGTGTTTTGTAAAAGGAAAATTAAATTTTTATATTGATTTGTTTGTATCTGGGAATGACTTCACTCTTAATACTGGAATACAACTTACTGTATTGTGTTTAAAATCAATACTTACATACTTAGTCAAATGACTCATCTGTATCCTAAACCATTTACCTGTCCTGAAATATTTAAACCGAATAAAAAATATTATTTTTGTTTGCATTTAAATAATTATTTTTTGTTTATTTGTCAAAAAATTGTAAATTTGCTTCATTTTTTTTTTTTTGTATAATACTCATACATATAAATAAAAAAAAGAATGTCGGGCATTTTTCGAAGATATTTTCGTATTTATATTTTATTATATATATTAATTATAATATATGTACTTTTTGTATTTTTTTGTTTTTCTTTAATTTCCCTTAAATACTTGTGTATAGTAACATTTAGAAAGCATTTGTTTTTTTTTTTCTGAATTTTTTGTTTATATTATTTTATTTTTATTTATATGTATTTATAAAAAAAGGTTTACAATTTATTTATGTTTATTTATTCGTAGTCATTTTTTTTTTCTAGTAAAAATGTATTAATTTTTATTTATGTATCTTTTTTCTTATATTTATTTTGCCAGCACATATAGAGATTTTAATTTATTAGCAACATAGTGGCAAAAAATGCGTGTCTTTCAGAAAAACATATTTTTTAACACAAACGATATATACTCGTAATAATAATTCACATTAAGGAGGACTTATTTAAAAATATGCAATAGAAATAGGACGAAATAAAATTATACAAAAATAAAAACAGAAAAACATTTATATATAAATACATGTACGATGATTTTTTCTCTACACTAGTATTAAATTTTTATATATTTATATTTATATATTATATTATAATGCATTTATAAATTACTAATTTTTGACACTACCGATGTCTTTTGAATCTAAAAATTTAATTATAATATTATTTATTATACGATCTTGTAATTATTTTTGTTATTAACTTAAGTATGTAGTAGTTTATATGTTTTTTTTTTCTTTTTGTTTAATTTTCAATATTTTTTATTTTTGTTTACAGCAATATTCGTATTCCTTACAGTTGATTTGATTTTTTTTTCTTATGTTTATTTTATATTTGAATTAATAACATACATATTTGTTTTATTTAATTTTTTTTTTATTAATTTTATATTTTATAGCGAATTAATATAATTTCAGTTCATTGTTTTCGTGTTTTTTACTATGTTTTATATTTTTGTTTATTTTAATTATTTTAATAATATGTATAACTTAAATTTAAAATTTATATAAAAACTTGTAATTTTAGGTTTCTTTAGTGTATGTGTGTGTGTGTTTTGTTTTTGTTGTTCTTTCCCACCAACCGGCATTGTTCTTACCTTCGATTAAATTCCGATTTTATTGCTGTGGAAGACAAAGGGAAATTATTTTTTGTTTGTTAAATTTTACGGTATATAGATTTAGAAAAACCACTCACCATCTATAATCTCTTGTTTAGCTTTTTGGATTTCTAATCGCATTTCCCGAACAATTTCAGCTTTTAAACTATCAAGATCAGCTGACAACGCTAGGGAGAGTCCTTCACCATTTACTTGCTGCATAATAAACCAAATTTATTTTGGATTATGATTTATGAAACAAAAAAAAACGTCTTTAACAGTGCAGTGTAATAATTCCGGATTCCGGAAGAAAGTGAGACAAACTTCTACTTTGAGAGGTAACTATTAGCATCTTCAATTACCTATGTAGAATTTTTTCCCGACAAAAACCTTAAATAAAACATTTTTTAATTTTGATTCGGGAAGATACTTCCGATGCAATTTCTGGGGGCTCCAAGGGTGCCGCAAAGATTGCGTTACACTAGTAATGCTTTGTATATAAGAAAAAAAAACTTAAAATATAGATAACGATGACATTTGGTTCTAACATGACGACTCAACGTGCCACACACACAGCCATAACAGCGGACATTCTGCACTACAGATTTGAGATCATGTTTTTTTATTATGTAGTTGATTTATTATTTTATCTAGTAGAAACTACTTTTAAGAAGCATACAAAATGAATTCCGTCAAATTATCTTATTTAGTTTAGAAGTTGTAAGTTTTTGTACGATTTCAACATTTCTGTGTTTTTTAAATACCTTTTTGGTTCTAAGCGTCACTTAGCTATAAGTTACATCTACAGATCTGGTCAACACCAGTCAATCAGTTAATCCATTGAAAACATAATTTGTTCTCTTCACTAACGGAGAGAAAATAACAATTTTTAGAGTACCATCAATTGAAGGGATGCCACTCAAAATCTCGGATCAGGCCTGTAACAGAATTTTCGGAAAATCCTTGGGACCCTACTGAAAAATTATGAGGTAAATGATACTAACCTACGTTAAATAAGTTTAATGGAACCCGACCGAGAAAGCAACAAACCTGAAAACCTTGACAAAAGTTCAAAGATTAGTATACGTGCAAGAATCAGCAGCATACAGTGCACTGCGGGTAAGCAAGACTAAATGGTGGAAACAAAGCACAACGCAAAGATATGTGGGAAATAATGTTTGCACAGACTACACAACACCCTATTTTAACTTCAACAGACCCTTCACTACCTCTTTTCCTAATAGAGAGGAGTGGGAAACAACCAACCTTTTAGTAATGAATTTACGATAGCTGTCTTCATTAATGGTTCTAAGATGAACGCTGGAGTTTGTGCAGGAATTTTCTCGGAATTTTCTGGGACTAGCTAGCTCCCTCAGACTTCCGAACTTTTGCAGCGTCTTCCAATCTGAGGTCTTTGCAGTGACAAAAGCAGCTACGCAAATATCTATGATAGTGATACGACGACCTGATATCACCCTCTTTATTGATAGCTCTTCTATGACACCGCTAGTGGCAGTCCGGATAGTAGAAGCTCACATCAACAGACTGTTCAATTTCTACAAGAAATGGGGCATCAAAATTAACTCGGCAAAATCGGAGCTTATCTGCTTCAGGAGACCCCGTGACAACAGAAGTCGCTCAGCAGCCACTTGTAGAAGCCTAGTTCTGAAGCTTCCAGATGGTTCAACTATTGCTGCCAAAAGGGACGTCAAATACCTGGGGATCAACTTCAACAAGTTGCTAAAGTGCAACCCGCACTCAAAAAGTGTTCTCAAAAAAGCGAACTGGGCATTCCACCGACTACACCCCTTGATGAGGAGAAGACGAAGATACTTATGTACAAGCAACTCTTGCGGCCAGTCATCACCTACTGTTTCCCGGTCTGGTTCACGATCACAAAAACAGCGATTAAGGAACTCCAAATCTTCGAGAGGAAGATGCTAAGAATCTGCACCGGACTCCACTTCGATCGGCAGCGAAGAAAACATTACAGGAATGAGGATCTGTACAGAAAAGCAAGGATAATACCGCTGGACAAATACCTGCTAAATTCAGCAAAGAAGCTAGTGCAGATCACCGTTAATCACCCAATCAGCTAATGAGAAGAATGGCCACCGAGCAACGACATCCCGAGCCGAGGTACCTCAGTGTGATCGAAACCCTGGACGCCAATATTTTCACGGACAACGACGAAACAGCCGTTTCTTTCTACGCTGACACAGGCTCAGCATACTACGGCGGCTAAAAGCCAAGCCTTTTCACCGGAACACCCCGAGAACATCAAAGTCAACCAACTTTCTTAATTTTAAGTTGACATGTATGCTATATATTAATATCGCTTTTTAAATCTAAGCCAATGTATAACAATAGGCCCCCTTTGTGCCATAAGATTTATATTTTTCAATGTATTTTAAGTTAACTCAAATTGTATGTATACATATGTTCAATAAAAAATCGTTTAAATCGTTTCATTGATAGCCAAGCATTTCTGCCACCGAGATACATTCGAAGCTTGTAGCTTCCTGTAGCGAAGAGCTTAGGGTTCTTGGCATGCAGCATAATATTAGACTCGGCAGGGTTCCTGGTGACAGTGATGCACAGGGAAACGAGAAGGCTCATGAGCTGGCCAAATTTCAATAAGCAGGGGACAGACAAAATTATGCAAATGAACAAGAAACATCTCTGTTCCTTTGTCAGCATAATCACCGGACACAACCCTACTGAGACACCACAAAAAGTAAATGAGGCCTTTGCGAAGAAGCACATGAGGATACCTTACATTTCCTTTGCTACTGCCAAGCACTCTGTCATTTAAGAAGGAAACACCTAGGGTAGGATATCATTCCTATGGCGAATTAGAGGAACTTTCTAGAACTTCGAATAATCGCCTTTTGAACTTCATCAACGCCTCTAAATGGCTTGACAGCTATTAGAACATAAGGTTAGATTTTTACATTAAGTGTAGGGTATCACAACGGATCTACATAGATCAACTGTCAGCCCTTCTACCTAACATAACCTTACATCTACAGATAATCTGGCATATTTTTTGGTAAACAAATTTATAATGAGTGGCTTTAAAATATTTAATTGAAAACTTTAGAAATACGCACACGATGCTTCAAAAAGCAAGCTTTGTAAAGTGAGTATTGTAAAGTGGGTATAAAATACAAAAAAAAAAAAACGTAAGGCAGTGTAGTTCATATTCTGTGTTTTTTTCACATTCATTCATTCATTCATTTTGTTGCGCCACTTGAATAGAACAAAACGCTTAAGTGAGGAAAACAAATTTAAAACCGCTAAATTTAGTGCATGATGTTTTAGTAGTAGTTCCTTGTTCTCATACTGTTGTCCAGAGTCGTACACTTATCAAAACACCCAACCTTCTACGTTTTCCAGAATATCAAGGTCCGGGGAGTACAGCGACTATTGAAGCAAGTTTTGCTCGGATATACAGCTTAGATATAATCGCAACCGACACCATAAAACCACATCCGATATGGTGACTTACCATATAACGGTATGAATTTTGATTCTCAGTTTTGTCTTTAACAGTTCAACCGATTTTAATAAAAATGTGTACGAAAAAGCTCCTTTAATATTTTAATAATATTGAATATCAAAATTTTGACAAAAAAAATATCTTTGATTTTTTTAAAAATATAATTTTAAAATTTGGGTTTATAAAGGTAAAACAATGTCAAAGACAAGACAAGTAGGGAATACTCGAAGACCAAGAGCGCTTGATCTTCGCTAAGAGGCTACTGAAAGATAGCGGCAATATCACCGACTACAACATCCAAAAAGAGCACACCCTTCATTGGGCGATCTGTACTCGTGGTGATATTATTGAACCATCTCACTCCACTACAAAAGCTACAAGATGATTTACTACAAGCGCTACGCTAGGTTGCATCCAAGAGTTGTAAATATCTGCAAGAAGAATTGTTAGCACGCCAAAAAACCTCCGACCACCCGAAGAAGAAATTGAAGTAGAAGACTACAATTTTGGACCGTCTCACCATTTAAACCTTTTTTGAAACCTCAAAGACTTTTTTTAAGTTGGTCTTGTTACACTTTTGACGAGAATTCATCAAAGAGAAAGCTTTCAAGATTTCAAATATTTGCGTTCACACTACTAAATCGATAATTTCGACTCAAAGAAACACCTCCAAACTCAAAAATTTAAAACTTAAAGATATGTTCTCTCTTTTTACTTGCATGAAGTTGGAGTGAATACACTAATTGACAAAACTCTCCACTGATTTCATTGAGATTTCAACGATTTCTTATTTTTAAATCTCAAAGATGTATGAAGGATTGTGAAGTTTTGGATTTGGACAAACTTCAATAGGCATTTTTCTTTGTTAGCTCCGAGCATAGCACTGAGCTGTCAACTAGCTAGCTCCCTCAGACTTCCGAACTTTTGCAGCGTCTTCCAATCTGAGGTCTTTGCAGTGACAAAAGCAGCTACGCAAATATCTATGATAGTGATACGACGACCTGATATCACCCTCTTTATTGATAGCTCTTCTATGACACCGCTAGTGGCAGTCCGGATAGTAGAAGCTCACATCAACAGACTGTTCAATTTCTACAAGAAATGGGGCATCAAAATTAACTCGGCAAAATCGGAGCTTATCTGCTTCAGGAGACCCCGTGACAACAGAAGTCGCTCAGCAGCCACTTGTAGAAGCCTAGTTCTGAAGCTTCCAGATGGTTCAACTATTGCTGCCAAAAGGGACGTCAAATACCTGGGGATCAACTTCAACAAGTTGCTAAAGTGCAACCCGCACTCAAAAAGTGTTCTCAAAAAAGCGAACTGGGCATTCCACCGACTACACCCCTTGATGAGGAGAAGACGAAGATACTTATGTACAAGCAACTCTTGCGGCCAGTCATCACCTACTGTTTCCCGGTCTGGTTCACGATCACAAAAACAGCGATTAAGGAACTCCAAATCTTCGAGAGGAAGATGCTAAGAATCTGCACCGGACTCCACTTCGATCGGCAGCGAAGAAAACATTACAGGAATGAGGATCTGTACAGAAAAGCAAGGATAATACCGCTGGACAAATACCTGCTAAATTCAGCAAAGAAGCTAGTGCAGATCACCGTTAATCACCCAATCAGCTAATGAGAAGAATGGCCACCGAGCAACGACATCCCGAGCCGAGGTACCTCAGTGTGATCGAAACCCTGGACGCCAATATTTTCACGGACAACGACGAAACAGCCGTTTCTTTCTACGCTGACACAGGCTCAGCATACTACGGCGGCTAAAAGCCAAGCCTTTTCACCGGAACACCCCGAGAACATCAAAGTCAACCAACTTTCTTAATTTTAAGTTGACATGTATGCTATATATTAATATCGCTTTTTAAATCTAAGCCAATGTATAACAATAGGCCCCCTTTGTGCCATAAGATTTATATTTTTCAATGTATTTTAAGTTAACTCAAATTGTATGTATACATATGTTCAATAAAAAATCGTTTAAATCGTTTCATTGATAGCCAAGCATTTCTGCCACCGAGATACATTCGAAGCTTGTAGCTTCCTGTAGCGAAGAGCTTAGGGTTCTTGGCATGCAGCATAATATTAGACTCGGCAGGGTTCCTGGTGACAGTGATGCACAGGGAAACGAGAAGGCTCATGAGCTGGCCAAATTTCAATAAGCAGGGGACAGACAAAATTATGCAAATGAACAAGAAACATCTCTGTTCCTTTGTCAGCATAATCACCGGACACAACCCTACTGAGACACCACAAAAAGTAAATGAGGCCTTTGCGAAGAAGCACATGAGGATACCTTACATTTCCTTTGCTACTGCCAAGCACTCTGTCATTTAAGAAGGAAACACCTAGGGTAGGATATCATTCCTATGGCGAATTAGAGGAACTTTCTAGAACTTCGAATAATCGCCTTTTGAACTTCATCAACGCCTCTAAATGGCTTGACAGCTATTAGAACATAAGGTTAGATTTTTACATTAAGTGTAGGGTATCACAACGGATCTACATAGATCAACTGTCAGCCCTTCTACCTAACATAACCTTACATCTACAGATAATCTGGCATATTTTTTGGTAAACAAATTTATAATGAGTGGCTTTAAAATATTTAATTGAAAACTTTAGAAATACGCACACGATGCTTCAAAAAGCAAGCTTTGTAAAGTGAGTATTGTAAAGTGGGTATAAAATACAAAAAAAAAAAAACGTAAGGCAGTGTAGTTCATATTCTGTGTTTTTTTCACATTCATTCATTCATTCATTTTGTTGCGCCACTTGAATAGAACAAAACGCTTAAGTGAGGAAAACAAATTTAAAACCGCTAAATTTAGTGCATGATGTTTTAGTAGTAGTTCCTTGTTCTCATACTGTTGTCCAGAGTCGTACACTTATCAAAACACCCAACCTTCTACGTTTTCCAGAATATCAAGGTCCGGGGAGTACAGCGACTATTGAAGCAAGTTTTGCTCGGATATACAGCTTAGATATAATCGCAACCGACACCATAAAACCACATCCGATATGGTGACTTACCATATAACGGTATGAATTTTGATTCTCAGTTTTGTCTTTAACAGTTCAACCGATTTTAATAAAAATGTGTACGAAAAAGCTCCTTTAATATTTTAATAATATTGAATATCAAAATTTTGACAAAAAAAATATCTTTGATTTTTTTAAAAATATAATTTTAAAATTTGGGTTTATAAAGGTAAAACAATGTCAAAGACAAGACAAGTAGGGAATACTCGAAGACCAAGAGCGCTTGATCTTCGCTAAGAGGCTACTGAAAGATAGCGGCAATATCACCGACTACAACATCCAAAAAGAGCACACCCTTCATTGGGCGATCTGTACTCGTGGTGATATTATTGAACCATCTCACTCCACTACAAAAGCTACAAGATGATTTACTACAAGCGCTACGCTAGGTTGCATCCAAGAGTTGTAAATATCTGCAAGAAGAATTGTTAGCACGCCAAAAAACCTCCGACCACCCGAAGAAGAAATTGAAGTAGAAGACTACAATTTTGGACCGTCTCACCATTTAAACCTTTTTTGAAACCTCAAAGACTTTTTTTAAGTTGGTCTTGTTACACTTTTGACGAGAATTCATCAAAGAGAAAGCTTTCAAGATTTCAAATATTTGCGTTCACACTACTAAATCGATAATTTCGACTCAAAGAAACACCTCCAAACTCAAAAATTTAAAACTTAAAGATATGTTCTCTCTTTTTACTTGCATGAAGTTGGAGTGAATACACTAATTGACAAAACTCTCCACTGATTTCATTGAGATTTCAACGATTTCTTATTTTTAAATCTCAAAGATGTATGAAGGATTGTGAAGTTTTGGATTTGGACAAACTTCAATAGGCATTTTTCTTTGTTAGCTCCGAGCATAGCACTGAGCTGTCAAAAAAAGATCTGTGTTTCTTTATTGGCTCAGAGCACTCAGAGCGCTCAACTTGCGTGTTTTTTTTTAATCGGAGCTAGCTCGTAGTACGCTCCATGAGCTCAGAATAAAAAGAAAGAGCGAATGGAGTAAATAGCTTATGGCTGAGCGCATCCAATTTCACTCATTGTTTCACTTAATTCACATGGGCGCGTTCAACACTTTAATTTCAGTTCACATTATTTAATTTTTCGAGTTCTTGGTTGGGCAGCTACATATCAGATAATTATTAAAATTCAGTACTAAATTATGGTGCGTTGAACACATCGCAATCGTATGACAGTTCAGTGCTCAGATGTGTTTCAAAATTATATTGGAGAGCTGTGGTACATGCTCAGCTCAGAGCTAAAAAAGAAAAAACGCCTAAAGATAACATAAGCCGCATTTTATTATCGTTCATAATAACCCGTATGGTTCACCTTATGAAAATAAAACCGATGTGGGAAAAAGCGAAAATAGTGATATATACCCATCTCTGTTTTTATTATGTTTATGTACTTATATTGCTTGCAAAGCCTGTCTTTTTTCTTAACAAGGCAGTGTACTTCTAACAAGTCCCTGACAAGATTCACAATGGTAAATAGCTGTCTGCCGGTCAGAGAGAAAACTTTTATCTGGGTTACTGAAATAAATCTCGATAGAAACCTGGATCCCATGTTGTTTTTGTAATACGTGTTAAAAGATAACCTCGACCCAGACTCGGAGATAATAAAACAGAGAAATTTTAAAATTCAATCTGTTACTGTGTGTGTAACAGGTCAAGAAACACCTAAAAGGTGTCTTATAAGTAGAAATCACTGAACAACGAAATAAAATGATCGGTTAAAGTGTAAAAGCAGCGGGCAACTAAATGTTTTTTGTTTGATTCACTCAACAATTAAATACATAGGTATGAGGTTTTAAATTTTTTTTATAAACTATTAACTTAAAAGCATCTAACCTTAAGTATCGTTTCTTCACTGGCACTACCAAATCGTTTTCTTATTGGTCGGGGAGATTCACTTCCACTATTTGAAGAGTTATTATTTCCCGAATTGGAATTGCCATTAGAATTCGATCCTCCCAGCTTATGTGGCAAAGTATTTGATTTCTCCCATGGCCGTTGTTTGGCATTTTGTGCTTCTTCTGCTGGATCCGGCTAAAGTTGAGGTATTTGCAATTCCATATTATAAAACCAAAAAAAATATATATATTAAATCAAACCTCTTTTCTTTCGGCTACAGCTCTTCGGCGTGCCAATGTTTTGGCCATTTCATCCATCATGGAAGCCATACCCTTTGAGCTACGGCCAATCGTTCCATAGTTTCCACTGCCGCCGCTTGATGTGCTGCTACCACTATTCTCAGCCGGTGGGGGTGCAGTCTTTGAAAGAGAGTACATCAGTTAATAGATCTTTTAAATGTTTATATATGATAAGGACTTACCTTGTTCTTTTTGAGTCGTGCTTGCTGCAATTGTGCTGCCAAGGAGCCCATCAAATCGGCGGCTGGATCATCTTTCTTCTGCATTAAGCCACCCATTGGTGGAGGTGGTGGTGGGGGTGGTGCTCCTGGTCCACCTGGTCCTCCACCACCACCACCCATCATGGGTGGTGCAGGGGGAGCAGCTGGAGGTTGAGGTGGCGGTGGTATTCCACCTGCGGTTGGTCCTCCATGCGTGTTGGCGCTGTTAAAAGCTGGTGCACCACCGCCAAACGCTGGTGGTGGTGGTGGGGCTGCTGGTGCTCCTCCACCCGGGGCACCAGCTCGATTCATCATCGGTGGTGGCATAGGAATACCATTATGAGAGCCAGCCATAGATGGCAACATGGGCGGTGCCATTGGAATCTGGCTGTACAGATTTTCGGTCACAGCAATACTTGGCCCATTCGTCTGGCCATACTGTCCACCACTTGAAGGATCTAGCATTGGAAGATGTGGTGGCTGTTGTGGTGGTTGCGGTGGCTGTGGAGGCGCCTGCTGTAGTTGCTGTGGCGGCTGTTGGCTAGCATACACTACACTATTGGAACTCGCCGACGATGGAATGCCTTGACTTTGTGACGAAACATAAATCGGACCGTTTGGCATTGATTGCTGTGACGGCTGTTGCTGTTGTTGTTGGTTTTGTGGAGGCAGAGGAGGTAAGCTTCCTCTGTCTATACCAATACTTCCGCCGCCACCGCCGCCGATGTTCTGTTGTGAGTATTGATGGTGATTAAGATTTGGATTAGAACTAGATGACACATAGATGGGTTGCTGATACTGTATGCCATTATGGAAGGATACAAAAAACACATAGCATGGCATTGGATTTTATTAATGAAAAACAATAAAAGGTAATTTGTGAGATAAAAGCACTGAAAGGTTAAAAACTCGTTCCAAAAGTATTTTCTAATGATGCATGGGCATAAAAGGATTGCTGATCATATTTCCACCTTAACCGGGTAAAAGGATGTTAATGACGGGTAGCTTACCTGATTTTGTTGCTGGTATGAGTTGTTTATCATTTGTTGTGATGAATACACGGGATGTTGATGATGCTGTTGTGCGAGTTGTTGTGGAGTATGATACTGATTTTGTTGTTGCTGATTAGATTGTAACTGTTGATGTTGTTGTTGCTGTTGCGACTGCTGTGGTTGTTGCTGTTGTTGTTGTTGCTGCTGCTGCTGTGGTGGAATACCTCCTTGTGAATTTGGTGGCGCTTGTGGCGGTTGCATCATACCAGAATTTACACCACCACCACCACCACCTACACTACCACCGCCTCCTCCGATAATACCATTCTGCTGGAGGATACCATTGGCAGTTATTTGACTTTGACCATAAATCTGTTGTGGCATCGACATTGGAGGTGGTTGTGGAGCCGGTGGTGCACTAAGGGAATTTCTTTAATTCGTTATGTTTCGATTCATAGATTTGATTTTTTTTTTGTATGAGGCGATGATGAAGTGAATTTCATAATTTAGGGATCAAAAGGATCGAGCATTTGGGAAATGTGCAAAAGGATCATGATGATGATGAGAGAAAAAGAGAACAAGAACAACAAAACAAATCATTTAAATTAAAAAATGTTTAAAAATAAAAATTAAAATTACGTTATGTTTATTGGGTGTGATTATGTGTGTTGGATTAATTTAAGAAGAGAATTTAATTTTATTCTTTGAGAAAATTTGCTTAGTTACTAAGGTAAAAAGGTTATTGTCGTGATGGTGTGAGGAAAAAACAGTGTGAAAAAAATATTCTTAGTTACGTAAATGTTTTAAAAATTAACTCTTTTTAATGAAAAGTTGTTTGTTTTTATTTTGTATTTTTGGTTGGTTATTTCTGGAAGTTTGCCAACACTTAAGTAGAAAGCTACTGGGTATGAAATAATTACTAATTTTTAAAATGATATACGTTTTTGGAGTTTATTCCTTTTTCATTGTGAGACTATGGAAAACTTTGTTTTAATAATTGAAGCCAAGATTCGGTCCAAACTTTTAAAGATTCATTATCATTTTAAAATCAAATAACTTTTCTGAGCTTACAACTTCAGACACGAAAATGTTTTTCAACTCTGAAGGTTGCTGCTAATGTTTAACATCACAACACAGATTCTTCTCAGCAACTGTTTCAATAATTGAAGAAACCAAATAAAAGTTTTTATATACCCGACCTCAATTGCAAACTAAACTTTCTTTGTTAAACTCACTCCGACACCACAAGGTAATGAGAGACCAAACAACTTAACATAAAAAAAATGTAAATACATACAAAAAAAAATAATAAAAAAAATCAAATTTCATTCCAATTACACAGCTAATCAAGTCCCTAATCAAACTTATATCACATCCAATATGATGACAAACCTGCTTGTGCGGTGATGGCCCTGTGGCGTCGGTGGGCTCTGTGGTATGTTGTTTTGATTATTTGTTTGTGAGGTTGGTGTTTGTGCCGAGGGCGTTACATTTCCCGACATATTCTGTTGCTGTTGTAATATTGCTGCGTCCTCACGTGTCATCGTTCGATAGCCCATATCCTCTTCATAGCCGTTGCCATTTGTTGGCATTGCTGGTGTATTTGCAGCTACACGACCACTAAGCACCTACACACAAAAAAACAGTAGATAACAAAAAGTTAGAAAAAATCTCACAAAAAAAAGGAAGAATCACCTCAAGCGAATGCATCATAACACGTGCAAAAGCTTCCGCATCCTGTTGGCTGGAAAAGTTAAGACCATAAACATACTTTGAATCTCGCCATTGATGAAATGTCGCTGTTGCTTGATTGTATTTCAATCCCTTGAGTATGGAACAATTAATGACCACTTCGTGATCCTGCAGCTTACGTCCGACCACACGAAATGTGTTATTTTGTTGATGATGATAGATTTGCACTTTGCTGAGACCAGATGAAGAGCCCGATGGTACCCATTTCTTTTGGGTATCATCATAGACCATGACTGAGGCACGAGCCCCAATAATACTTTGTTCACTGCAAATAAAAGAAGAAACAAAATTGTTAAGTTACTGATGGAAACATTCAAGATAGAAAAAATCTGTTTGAATAAATAAGTATCTGGATCCATGGAGGGAACAAGTGGAACATATTCATTTTTCATTTGACGGGGAAATGCATTCATGAACGAATGAATGGAATTTAAAACATTTTATAATCTAAAATTCTTCACAAAAGTAAAACAAAACGGTAGGAATCCAAATTTAGTGAAGAAAGTCTTTTAAATGAGAGCTTAAACAAAATGTGAGATTAAATTCGAGCGAATTTTTCATTTGCTACTTTGTGGAATACGTCCTGATCGCAATAGTATCTTGTCGGTCGCCTAGAAAATATAAAAATGCATAATTTTATCATTTTAACTAATTGAAGAACGGACTTTCTTTTGAAAATTATAGAAAGGAAGGATAGTTTATTTATTTGTTTGTGGCATTGTTAAAACAAAAATTAGCACTATAAATTGCTTAAATAAATTCATTCACATTAGCTGTTTGCAGCTCATGTGAACAGCATTTAACAGCCTGTTTCGCAATTTTTAAGTACAGTTCTGATTGAATCCGGTACATACTTTTAGGAAAGGTTCATAAGGTCCACAAGTCAAACAAATTTGAGGATTTTTGGCTCCTTAAACTTAATTTAGCTTAGGTTAGGCAGAAGTGCCTGTCAGTAAATTAAAACTGACATACTTAGACCAAAGTTGGTCCATTGTGATACCACATAAATCTGGAAAACTCCTTCCTTACTCGTTAAACCACTTGAAGCTCCTGACGAAGCGAACAAGACTAGTTACGTCGATGTTTGCCAGATTACTACAGAAGGCAGTGTATGACACCTACAACAGAGTTGATGTGGAGTCTGTTTATAGATATTAAATATTGTTTCTCCAAAGCATCCTGCTTCAGCAAAAGTTTAGAAGTAGCGATAGGTATATCAATATTTGTCCTTGCAGATAAAATGGGTAGTAATGTTTAACTTCTAGTGAGTTCATCAGCTTTATAATTTTCTGGAATATCACTATGACCCGGCACGCAATAAAGGTGAATATTATACTGTTGCGCCATCTCCACCAGAGATGCTCGACAGTTAACGGCAGTTCTAGAGTTTATAGAGACAGAGTCCAGAGACTCAATAGCGACTTGACTATCAGAGAAGATGCGGATATCCGAGGTTGATATAACGATTTCTTTGAGCCAAGATAATACTTCTTTTATCGCTAGTAGTTCCGCCTGGAATACGCTACAGTGATTAGGAAGACGGAATGAGAGACTTAAATTTAGTCTATCATAGTACACCAACCCCATCTTTGGTCTTCGATCCGTCGGTGTAGAAGTGAATCGATTGATCTTTAAACAATCCCACATCCTCCCAGGTGGATCTAGAAGGTATGGTAACTTCAAAGTTTTTGTCGAAGTTCAATACTGGGATTGTGTAGTCAGTGTTACTTGAAAGTGATCCGAATGAATTCAGAATAGCGGAGTGGCCAATCTCATTATTGATCCACTATGAAAAAAGAGGCTTTGAGGCGAATGGCTGTGTTCGCGGCCATTTGATTACTCAAAATATCCAGAGGTGTCAGATGGAGTAGAGTGTCTAATGCAGTGGACGGAGTCGATCGAAATGCTCCACTTATGCATAGACATGCAGTTGTTTGGAATTGAATTTAGCTTAAGTATTGTGAACAAATCCTAAAGACAGCTTTTAGGGGAGGAGATTTTGTCTACTGTGACTTTAAGATTTTTTTTATGGCAAAAGCAAGTTCCGTGTTTACGCATTTGCTCTAATAACTAAGGAATGTGAGCAAGCAAATATTCATTCCATGATATTGTATACGTTTTTCACTCCGCTGCGTGACATTTTTCAGTTTTAATTCTCACTAATTGAAGTTAAATGTACTGTGGGCTCGGAAAAAAAGAGTTTATCTATATAAGAACTGATTTTCCTATAAGTGATGGAGCGCATTGAGCGTAAAGTTTACAAACAAAAAAGATAAAGGTATCCAACAGTGGCAGATGATTAAAATTTTTGCAAGAGCCTTTCTTTTTATTTACTAACTCGCCAAGCTTGATTTTGATTATTCCTACACTGCCTGTCTGCGTTTAAAAAATACAAATCAATTCTAAACATTTTAAAAAATCTACAAACGTAAAATGTATCTGTTTGCCATTAAAATGACAGTAATTTAAAAAAAATAATCATACCTCAAAATATCTTATGAAAACCAGTTCTTATGTAATTATTTTAAGTTTACATTAAAAAGACACATAACGAGAATATTTCTTTCCCACTATTACACAATAATTACCTTCTATTTTGTACTTGCCTGCAATCACAAAAGTAACTACGAGTTACCAGACAGTATCTGTGGCAAAGTCATTACCATTGTCAGTAAAATAGCAAACAACTATACAAGTTTTTTTTTAATTTTTTTTTTTAACTTGTGACTCATACTGTTATGGAAGTTTTTACTTTCCTTTCAACAGGAAAAAGTGCGAGTGGTACTGCATATCTACCTACAAACTGCTGAAGCTGTAGCTGATGGGTGTTGCATGCAGAACAAAAACTGGTTATTTGCTTTAATCACCTGAAGCTATAACTTAACTTAGATGCCACTTTCAAGACACGCGCACACGTCATACAGGCTGATGCGTTTATATAATGCATCATCATCATCATCATTTCTGTTATAATTATCCTCCTTTAAGCTAAATAAGTCTGTTAACTCTACCTATTGTCTTTGTGATGACTGCTAGAGCATCCCTGGAAACATGGAAGTAGAACGAGAATTCTCTCTTGAAAGATTTTTTTTTTCTTATTTTATAATGATTTCCCAAGGCGTATTTTATTCCTTTTGGAAGTTGGTGCGAATGTAGAACAAACAATGATGTCCTCATTATATTTTAATAATTATTTTTGAGGAAAAGATGTTATTCAAATTGACGGGAACTTTAATGTAGATATTGAATTGAAAAATTGACAATTGATGTTTCTAAGATTGGGGAGTGGTTGGCGAGGCCCACTGTTGTACCAAACATTTTTTTAAGTGCGAAAATCAAAAAGCTTTAAAACGCGATATTTCATAGTCTAAAATGAGATGCTTATGATCTCACTGTGGATAGAGACAGAGCCTAAACGGGTGGACTGATTTGCTTCAAACTTGATACAGAGTAATTTTATGTAATGGCCTAGAGGAAAAAGAGGAATTATTGTTTAAGTCATCTAGAAGGGGCAGTTGGGATACAATAATTTTGTTTTTTTTTTTATATCTCATTAACTAATAAAATTTCTCATTATATGACTGTCCAGTCCTCAAGTGTACTTTGACTATAGTTTGCTCAGAGTTTACTCGATTCGCTCAGACTCAACTCAAAGCTTAACAAGAAATATGCCTTAAAGTGACAGAATATGAGCTGTTTATACAAAAGAGCCAGGTTTTTCTCATGGAACACACAGTTCCGTAACTTTTTTGAACTTTTCTTTGCAGAACAGATTCATTAAAAAATTACTAAAACGAAAACGAATACAAAATATTGAAGTAATCAGTGAAAACGTTGATTTCATAAAGTTCATTCGTGTACTTTCTAGGCTAAAATTGGCAGCCTGAAGTAGGAATGAAACTATCTCTCAGAGAAGTGAAACTTAGCAAAAAATGTTGACACAAACGGCCATTTTATTGTTTTTGTGTTGTTATTCTTTGATTTCAAACTGAAAGAACACAGAATTGAAAATACGATTTTGATTAAGCTTTATACTTTGTTCAAAGTAACTGTAGGGCTAATTTAAAGGTTTGTGGCAAAAAAATGCACAAACAGAACTTTGATTTTTTTTTAGAAAAAAATTCGAATTATTAGTGCTAGGTATCTAGTTGTCATTTATCAACTGACGAATGACGCATTTTTGCGTCATTTCACAAAATGATAAGTGAAAATACTCCAAAATTGATTGTCTTTGAACTGAAAACTACTAGGTGTGTTCCAGAACGAGTTTTAAACAGTTTTAAACCGCCAGATTTAGTCATTTTTAGTGCGAAGTCATTCCACAAGTGAAAGTTTGTACTTTTTCGGACAAAAGAGGGCGCTCACAAGAGAGTACAAAATTTCTCCTCCTTGCCAGATTTTATCCGAGAAATTTCTGGTGGCTGTTTCGTATTGGATGTCAAATGCCAGGTGTTCGTATATCAGATTTGAAAAAAATGTCAGTTTGAATTCAAATAACAAAACAGAATACAAATAGCTAGGGTTACCCAAATGTTACTGTTTATTGTTTTTTTTTTGGTTGATGTATTGATTTTTTTTTATCTTTTTATAAATCAAAGGATTTGTTTATTGTAGTTTTTTTTTCTTCCTTTTTAAACAAATTTAAGTTTCTTTGCTTAAGTTTAATAATTTTTATACGTACACTTTTTTTTCTTAATGTTCAATTTTTTGTAGATTCATTTTATAAGGAAATTGATTAGCTTATGATTGCCCCAAGGCAACTCTAGTCAAATAATTCTTTTGACGAGGTGCAAATTAGTGCAGATTAGTGTAAATTAGTGCCCAAACCGTTTCCGACATTTTGACAGTTTTTCTTCTCTCTGAGAGGATTTCATCATCAAACGTCACAATTCGACATTTAGTTTAAAATTGTGCGAAGAATTTAAGGACGGTGTTCACATTGGACTGAAAAAATGGATTTTTTTTGACGTTTCAGTATATACATCTTCCTTTACTGAAGAAGTGGGAGCGTGATGTGAATACTGAAATGTCAAAAAAAAAATCCAGTTTTTCAATCCAATGTGAACATCGTCAAGGAACACAACTACTGTTTGTCAATGAAAGACAACAAATTTGAAAGGAAAGCCAAATGGAAATAGCTTAATTGACAAACGAAATGTCACTTTGTTTTTAACTGACAAAGACAATTTTTTTGGCAACGTGTTTTATGGGGTTATCTTTTGGTAACAAAAATTTATTTTTTTTTCCTTCTGATTTTGTCGAAACACAGATTTTGACAAAAAAAAAACCTTCAAATGGTGAAAAAATCATTTTTTTTTTATCCTTCATCAATTCTGAGGATGGTGATATTCCTGACAACAAACAAATAATAGGAGTTAGAAAGTTAACTCTGAAGTGAACAATGGAAATTTGAGCCTAATTACACGATTGGTTTTTTCGGATCGTGTTTCGTCTTTTTGACACATTGGGTGAGGGATGTAGAAATGTAGGGGGAATGAAAAAACGAAAACACGTATGAAAATTTTAAGATTTTTTCTGGTTGAACTCTGATGTTTATGATTTGACAAACGAGTAGAGGCGAGGGCTGCTTATAATTTTTTAATAATGAGCTTTTAAATTGTTTTTCGTGATTAAATAGATATTAGATTGAAAGAGAAGTGATTAAAAAATATTTTTAATTATTATTACTGTCTATTTTTCAATATTTTCCAATAAATGAACCTTATGTTTATTAAACGTCAGAAAAACGAATGGACTTTATTCGTTGTGTGTAATCACGAAGGTACGTACCTGTCAAAAAGACGAAAAACGAAACGAACGAAAACACAAATCGTGTAATCAAGCTCTTTAGTAAATTCCTTCATACAAAATGAACCACAATTCGATAATATTTGGAATTCAAATCTCAAATTCTACAATAAATAGACAGACACAAATGTTAGTACGATTTTATTTTTATTTTTTTAATATGGACAAACAGGAATATGCCATTTAATTCTGAAGTTTTCGTATCGCTTTTTGTATGCAACCTCTCATGCAGTGCAGATGTCGAAATAGTTGCTCAAGTTGAATGATTTTCAATCAAGAAAAACACACAAAACGGAAAATAATAATTGTTCTTCGAATCAGTAAATGAAATTAACTTATTTTTAAAAATTTACTTTAGGCAGTATTTTGTCAAAAATTTTGACAACTACCTATGCGTTGGAATTCGTGAGTAGTTCTGGTTTCGATTATGAAAACAAATGCAGAAACGTTTTCTTTTCACGAGTAGAACTGTCATTCTGAATGTCAATAGAACACTATCATTAGGGTTTACACGCATTCCGAAAGCTTCTGGATTGCAAATCTAAAATGCCATAAATAAATGGAAATAGCTGTCAAAGGCGTTTGACATCCGATTTTGTGTCACTGTAAGATATGAACTGAAAGTTTTGTCATTCAAAACTATTTTACAGTGCATGCAAAACAAATCGCCGGCAATTGTTTTGCATGCGAAAAAAAAGGGGTGAGTAAAATATATTTTTTGGATGTTCGGTTTACTGCCTGAAAAGAATGGGAGACGGAGTTGGAATAGATGTCAAAAATGCTGCAGCTGCAAGAGTTGAACAAATTAAAACTCCCATTCTGTTTAGGCAGTTTTATGTATGTACTACCAAAAAAATTGTTTTCCATTTTAAAGATTAAAAGTTAAATTAATGACTCAATGGGTTAGGCCAAGGCAAATATTTTTCGTCTTGAATATTATAAAATATTGTGCACAGAATAGGTGGAATTTTTTTTTTTTTACATTTGTAAGTAGTTTTTAATATTTTCGATTATTTGACAAATGATAAAATTGTTTCTGTTAGATTAAATTTTTATGTTGACAGTATTTTAGTACGGAGAATTCGAAAAATCCACTTTGTGAATGTACCGAATGTTTCTAATGCATTGTTTAAGTGGTCTTAAACCATCTCCACGTTATTGCCTTTCTAACTGTTTATTTGCTATAAGGTGCCATACTATACGAAGTTTAAGTTTTCCTGGTGTGTAAGACTTGTAAGTTTAAGGCGATCCGTTGCCTTGATAAATTTACTAAATCTCGGATTTTTTCAATACAGTTTAGGGTTGAGAATATTGTGCTTTGCGCAGCACTGCAAGAGCAGCAAAGGGGAGTAGAACCTTTAAAAAAGAGATCATTAAGAAAAAGAATGGTAGACAAAACGGATTCTTGGGGCACACCATAATTTTTTGTCGTGAGCATCAGACTGAAAAGCATACAAAACAACTCAAATTGATGGGTCAGATAGATAATTCCAAGTCAAAAATATAAGGGATTCATCGATGTCAAAAGCACGCATTTTACGTTTCTAAGATATCACAAATTTTGCTTCATAAAAAAACAAGCAATTGAATTTTCTCCAGTGTTTGACAGAAAAACTGTAGGTACTACCATTACTAAGGAATCATGTTAAAATTTTGCATGCGATATATATTAGCGAAAAAGTGAAATATTACACGAATACTGAGTAACTATTTCGCACAGAATTGTTTTGTTTTGAAACAATACACATTGGGAGCTTAATCAGTGCCATAAAGAAAATTTTGCGAACATTTTTAATTAAGAATACTCTTATAATGTTATGATCTTTCAAAACACGAGCGAATAGAAAAAGTCGAGAAGGTTTAATATGAGATGCCGATGTACACATCAAAATGAAGGGAAAATCAAATAAAGCGAAATGACTTTTTGCGAAATTGCAAGGAAGTGACAACTACTTAAAGAGTACCTTCATACATGAGATATGTACGTAAGATACTTTTGAAATATTTGCCACTTCATCATGACACAATACCTTTAATTAAATCTGTTTGGATTCGGCACAAATTAAAAAGTAGACTCCATTCGGAGTCTTTCAGAAATGGTAGAGAATAGAAGTCAATTGAATAAGGATTGGTGTGCGATTGATATTTCCCTATCAGTTCAGGAGATTTCATTTGGATAAATCCGTTTTTGCAACTTCTGCAAAGCAAACTCCGAGTAGTGCGATAAGATGAAAAACTAATTTTTGTCAAAGGTAAAACTCTTTAAAAATATTACAAAAATTGTATACCACTTTAATTCCGTAAAACCCTTCCTCGGTCGTGAACTTCCGAAAGTGCTTGTTGGCTTAAAAGTATCCCTTGCCATTGTTTGATGTTTTTGTCTTTCATTTAGGTTCGATGCATCATTATAAAATTCATCCTGCGATTGCCTATTCATCATCATCAACATCCCACCAGCATAAAAGTTCGGCATAAATGGATCGTTATTTTTTCGGAGTGAAATTTTGACTGGCAATGAGTACAATGCAGTGACTTCTTCTTCTTTCATTTTCGACGTCATCATCTTCATCGACAACTCATCATCACCAGCAACAGCTTCAGCATCAACATCAGCATCAGCATTACAACTATCGTTTACGGTCGTTGACCAATCATCCTTACAAGTCGTAGTCGTTGTCGTTGTTGGGGCCAATGACTCACTTCTTGGAGTAGTAGAATTGCTATTTTTTGCATTACTAGTTGTTGTTCCCAGTTCGGAAATGGCATAGTAAAGATGTTCATCATCAGCATCAGGAGAAGCATCATCTATAGTTGGTGCCATTGACGCCGCAACAGCACCACTTCCACAACTGCTCGTATCATCATCATGACTGACTCTTCCTATTGAATCCATTATTTTATCTGAACTCTTATTGCAATTAGTTGTTCCGATTGCATTGTTGTTGGTAATCGAGCAGGACACCGATGATGATGACTCGGATTCGGACGACATCGACAATGCCAACGATGAAGATTCTGGTGCATCCTTGTATCCAATAGTTGTGGTTGCACGATTCAGTGATGGTTTCTCTTTGTTTCGTGATGGTTTCAATTTTTTGCTAAGCTTTTTCATTTTTTTTTTGTATTTCTTTCTTCGTTCGGGGGTTAGGTTCGGGTTCTGATGGTGTCCGAATAAGGAAAGGTTTTATACTGAGTTTTGTTTGTAACTTTATCTGTAAAATGATGCCATTCAGAGATGCAAGACCGTCCAAACGGGGTTAAAATGTAACTAACTTGGTTTTAGTATTTTCTGGTTCACTGTGCAAAACTTAAATCTTTAAACAAAAAATAAATATCCAACAATTAAAAATCAAGGAAAACTATGGGAATTCAACGGCTGTCAATTGAAAAGACCAGCGTATAAAACCGAACTGGAGATGGAATTCATTTCGGATTCAACTTTTTGCTGGAAATTTTCATTGCAATATATGAAGAAATAAATAAATATCCAAGAGGAATGTGCGTTTTGAAGTTCTTTTGTCTGGGTTCTTTATTTTTTTTTCTCTCTTTATTTATATTTGTTATCAAATTGGGCAGCGGACGACTATGAGTCTGGATAAAAAGCTAGCGACACATATCGTTTATGAATAAAGGAATATATCAAAACTGGACTTGTGGTTAAAGCTATATGGTATACGATGCATCAAGCATTTTATACTATGTAGAATTGACATTGGGTGGTGGGGTGAAGTTGATTGTATAATACTGTAACCGTCTAGGGAATTAATCATGATTATTATAATTTGTACAGAGGCATAGTTTATGGTTGCAATCTGCGAGTGTGAAATATTTTATTTTTAATGTTTATTTTTTTTTTTTTGCGCAATGAACTTTAAATGTGTCAACTTACTTTGAAAAAATTTGAATCGTTTTTATCAACTTTGATAGTTGCTTAAACAAATATGAAAATGCTGACCTACACTGTATAAGTTGATTTGAAGTTGTGTGGCTCTCAGAAAAAAATGGTTAGTTATAGGAAATGATTTTGAGGAACTTATCTCGAGGCACTAAGGGACATTAAATATTATTGAATCGCGCAGTTCACAATATGAGGGTTATATTTTACATTGCAGATTGCAGATTGCAGATTGCAAAAAAAAATCATCCGGAGAATTTCCTTGTACACTCAGAGGCAAAAGTCAGGTAAATAATTAACCTGGGCCCTGTTAAATTTAAAAGGTGCATAATCCCTAATAAAGTTACAGACATTTAGGAAATTTACCTCATCTTATTATATTAAGTGTTAAATCAACCTGGTGATATTACCATATTCAAGTTCATTTAAGAAGAAATTTTGACAAGAATATGGCGGTAATTTTAACTGAGAACGGGTTTTTTTAAACACTGTTATGGATTTTTATCAGGTTGAAGTAACATTTTATATGGTTATTTTTACAATAATTACTTGTTGAATTTAACCTGGCTATCCAAACAAAATGAGTTCAAAACTTAGTAAGTATTACAAGGTATTTTTAAAATAAAATAATACACATAGTAATGAATTTCTTTACTTTCAGAATAATGCAAAATGAATTGGACGGTAAGCAGCGTTAGAGATGGGACCTAGACGTATGGATCCAAGACATAATAATTACCGGATACAGGGTTGAATCATGTTAAATTAACTAGATCTTCATGTTTAATTTACAGGACCACGAACTTTTTATTCATATTTTTTAACTGGAATTTCATGTAAAGTTAACAAGATTTACAGGTAAAATTAGCAAGATTCTCAGGTAAAATTTATAGTTTTAAATTTAAATTTAAAGTGGTTTTGTCTGTAGGTCGAGGTATAGACAGACATACAGATAGAATTTTTCTTTGAATGATCCCATGTAAAGGGTGATTTTTTAGCTGGTTTGGTTTTGGCAACACTGGTTTTGACAGCTGACGTGTGTTTAGTACCGTGTGTCACTGTCAAACAGCTTCAGTTTGGTTTGCAATTTAACCATGGATCGTCTTACAAATGAACAACGCTTGCAAATTATTGAATTTTGCTATCAAAATTCGTGCTCGGTTCGAAATGTTCAAAATGTTGGAAATTGTGTTCAGCGATGAGGCTCATTTTTGGTTGAATGGGTACGTAAATAAGCATAATTGCCGCATTTGGAGTGAAGATCAGCCAGAAGCATTGCAACAGCTACCAATGCATCCCGAAAAAGCCACTGTTTGGTGCGGTTTATGGGCCGGCGGCATTATTGGGCCATATTTCTTCAAAGATGATGCGAATCGCAGCGTTACTGTCAATGGTGAACGCTACCGAGCGATGATAACAAACTTTTTTTTGCCCGAAATGGAAGTTCTTGACTTGCATGATATGTGGTTTCAACAAGACGGTGCCACATGCCACACAGCACGCGAAACAATGGCGCAATTGCGAGGCGAGTTTGGTGAACAGTTAATTTCACGTTTCGGGCCGGTCAATTGGCCGCCTAGATCGTGCGATTTGACACCATTAGATTATTTTTTGTGGGGGTATGTCAAGGCTAATGTCTATAGGGACAAGCCCGCTTCGATTGACGCACTGGAAGCCAACATCCATGCATTCATTCGTGAGATACCGGCCGATATGTGTGAAAGAGTATGCCAAAATTGGACTCAGCGGATGGGCTACCTGAGACGCAGCCGCGGTCAACATTTGCATGAAATTATCTTTAAACATTAAATTGCAAGGTTCAAACTATCGATTCAAATAAATATTTCATTCATTTTTTCGAATTTTTTGTGTTTTTTTTTTTTAAAGTTCTAAACCTCTTAAAAAATCACCCGTTATTATTCCTCAAAATATGCTGCAAGAAACAGGGGAAACCCTGAATAAAAAACTGATAATGCCGGTTCTTATCAGGTCAATTTTTAAAAGGAGTCTACAATGTATTTAAGTTAAAGATGTTTACATGCATGTTACGATATTGCCGCATGTATTCCTTTTTAAATGCAAGAAAATGTATTTTTAATCGATAAAAAAAATTGTTTTTAAAGTTTCGCTCTAATCAATCCTGGTTAACCCCAGACTTTATAACCATTTTTTACTAATCAGCTGGGGAATTTGAAAAGCAAAAACATGATTTATAGTTACTCATTGTTCATTTTAATATTATAAAATCATTAATAACGCAACGGGCATATTGTGATATAATTTTTCATATTTATAAGTTTCCTATGTTTGTATAAAGGTGGGGGAATTCTTAAGGAGATTGTATCTGCATCCACGAGTATACTTATAAGAAACATACATTAAAAATAACACTGGAAGCGTCTAAACAAAGAACAAGACAGTTAAGTCTTCATTTTTAAATTAAATCCTGATAGTATGAATCGATGAACCCTTATGTCTCTGAGCTGTTGACTTTGCATGTAAAGGGTGTTTTAGACGTGCGGTTTTCAATCTGGCAATACTTTTTTCGGAGTTGGTCTTTTTGACACGTCTGTGAAGTAAGCAGGGCAACTTTTACCCACGCAAATGGGACCTTGACAGGAATTTGCATTTTTGTTTGCATTTCTATTCCCAATTTTGAAGTTCAAATATTCGCCAAATAAGGGTGTAATCGAGTGACTTGTTAACTTCACAGTGAAGTTACCAGGTCACATAGTGTATCTCAGGAAACAAAGCATGCTAGGAGCTTGCAATAAGGCTCCAAATTAGCAGGTTTTTTGCATTTCACCAATAGGTTAGGTTCAAAATTTGAAGTCATATTGAAGTCAATTTTAAGAAATTTTTCAAAAGAGGACTTCAAAATTTTGAAGTAGCCTATTCTTGAAATGCAAAAAACTGCTAATTTGGAACCTTATTGCAAGTTACTAGCATGCTTAGTTCCCGAGATACACTATGTGACCTGCTTACTTCACTGCGAAGTTAGCAGGCCACTCAATTACAAATGCGAAATCGGGAATATGCAAAATGCAAAAAAAAATGCAAACAAAATTACAAATTCCTGTCAAGGTCCCATTTGCGTGGATGAAAGTTGCTCTGCTAAATTCACAGACTTCTTTTTCACAGCAGTCACTTGATTTAGGCTCAGTTTGGTTTGCCATTTCAAAATGAATAAACTTACTTCTAAAAAAATATTATGTAAGGTCTCTTGTCTACGCAGATAAGCCCCATTGACGACTTGGCAGAGAATATTCGGCGCCTCACCATAAGTTTCCTTCAATAAATTGATTGTTTCGCGATGCGTAATAATTATTTTGGTAATAATTTGCTCAGTAGTAAGTCTATTCATTATAAAATGGCAAACCAAACTGAGCATAATTCAAGTGACAGCTGTCAAAAAGACGTACTCCGAAAAAAGTATTGCCAAATTGAAAACCACACGTCTAAAAAAATACCCTTTATTTTCACATATAAAACTGTGTGCGATAAAATTTCATATATTTTCCATTTCCACAACAAATATACTCGTACATGATTTTTCCACACTTTGTTTAGATAGTTTGAAAGGGTTTTATCTAGGCTTTAGGTTTTAATTTTTTTATAAGCATATTTTATCGTTTGACTTTGTCCAAATAATACCTATTTACATTTAAATATTTTATTACAAATATTACTATATTGTTTGTGTACCTACTTATTATTTAGATTCATTGTTAATTTTCAATCAATTACAAGGTGAGCAACAATCAATAATGAAGCCTCAACAAAGCTTATATAATTTAATTAGCACTTCGTAATAGATCTATATTGCCTTTTATTTTCAAAATCAATAGCGCTCTGATTATATACTTTCCCTATTATTACCAACATCAGTACAAAACCTATTCATTCAAATTACACTTCACTCTATTTACTGGCAAGTGGCAACGCGTATCTATGACTTCACAATACCATTTGACTATTTATATAGCTCACAACCTATCCCCATTTGGTTGATAGAATCCATCGAATGGAACCTTTTCGATCAAATTTGAAGTTGAAGAGCTATTCAATTCAATTGAATGGAAACTAAAGGTATGTAGAGGTATACTCGTATATAGGAACCTATAGAAAATATTTAAAAAAAAAAAAACAGGGCAACCTGCTGCCTATATTCCCTCTACTATTATACTGGATGCCTTTTCGTAAATATTGAACTGCCCCCTGAGAAAAATGTTGAATGAAGTTAGCAATTATAATTGTACGCTCAAGTGATTGCTTTCATTTATCATCATTTATCTGCTGTTATCATTTGAAGTGGATGAGTTTTGGAGCAAGGATTTTTCTTTGGATTTTGTTAAGGGGTCAATAGTTAAACGGAATTGGGGATATATCATATGCACACTTTAAAACGTATAACAATATTTAAAAGATGGAAAGTTAAACTAGAAATGGATATTCATTTAAAATTAGGTTGTCAAATTATATATTCAAATGTACAAAAGTGTTTTCAAAATATAATATCGGACTGGACTCATATTTTATTTTTAAATCGGAACAAAACTTGAGGAATTATCTCTTAGCCGTTTCATCATCAGCCAGTCCAACACTCTTTATTTTTGATATCGATATCTTACTGTAAGGCCTTCATGTATTCAAATTCTAAAATTTTCTGGTAAAAATTAAGATTCACCGATAAATTCTAGAAATTCAATGTTTTGAGATTTAGGCTAGGAACGCACTTTCGATTTTCTTGTCGCGCGATCATTCAATCGTTAGAAATAGAACAGAAATGAGAATGAACGTACAAGATACCAAGAAATAATACTGGATTGCGATCAAATCTTTCAGCCGCAAAGACAAAAAATCGCAAGTGCGTTCCTAGCCTTACAGTAACAAAAAACACAAATTGAGAAACTTAAACTAAAATGGCCGACTTGGCCGCACGTACTTAGTCTTATGTTCAAAAGCATGAAATTCTAAAATTTACTTCACTAAAGTAGTAGTAGAAGATTTGCTAAGTCGACATTTATCAGTAGTCTAGCGACCACACCAGTTTAAAAAATATATATTTTTCCCACGGATCAATGAACGATCTCAAACACAGATGGGTCCAGGTCACTATCAAGCAGCATTAAGTTTGCTCCGATTAAATGTTCTACAAACAAATTAGACTTATCTATACAACTAACTAAGGCAAGGATCACACTTGCGATTTCAATCACGCGACTATATTCAGTTGCCAGAAATCTTTTTAATTTCACAATGAAAAAAAAAAACGCTCAAAAAATAGATCCGGTTCCATTTTT
The DNA here is from genome assembly GCA_946251815.1 of Dasysyrphus albostriatus. Lineage (NCBI taxonomy): Eukaryota > Metazoa > Arthropoda > Insecta > Diptera > Syrphidae > Dasysyrphus > Dasysyrphus albostriatus. The sequence continues at coordinate 52,717,836 of OX276338.1, read as the reverse complement.
TAATCGCTGCGATTAAAAAGTCGCATATGTGCGCATTCACATTTAAAACCATGTGTCCCATTTCTTGCGACTAAATAATTCTGCGTATGTTTCGTTTTAACTTTCGACAATCGCATAGCTCGAAAAATGGAACAAATTTTCGATCTTTAATCGAGGCGATTTCTCGGTTGCATGTGCGTTCATTCTCATTTGAATTCATGTGCTTTATTTCTGTCGACTGAACAGTCGCGCGATTGAAATCGCAAGTGCGGTCTTAGCCTTATTTAGCTGCAAGAAATGAGACACATGGTTTCAAATGGGAATGAAAACATATGCGACATATGCGTAAATTAAACTCTTAAAACATTTTTAAGGAAAGCATTTGATATGCAAATCGTAAGTATCTATTTATGTGCGTATAAAAATAAAATTTGTATATAAAGATAAAAATCTAAATCTGTTCCACCGATATTGATAAAATTCAAAAATTCAAAAAAAAGTTCTATGACAATTACTGATAATAGTTGGTATTTGTAAATTTTTATAATTTTTGGTAGTATACGCACAAATTTCAGCATACAGAAAAAGTTTAATAAAAATCATGTTTTAACAAAAAAATATGTTCCTTAACGATTTTTTAACATTTGTATGGAAGTTATTGTTGTTTTTTTTTCATAAAAGTATATTTTTTCTTAAAATGTTTCGAAGAGTTTAAAAAATACCGAGTTTTATAAAAATCGATGATGATTTTTTTTAATATTTGATTTTCAAAAAAAAAAATTGAATATTTTTTAAAAATCTCAAAAATATATTTTTGAAAATTTTGGTAAGAAGAACTATTTATATTATTTAAAAGCTTCTGTAAAAAAAAAATATTGGAATCAAAACTATAGTTTGGAAGAAAATAAAAATATGGTTCTTTGGGAGGGACCAGTAATAAGCATTTTTTGAAAAATGTTTTCCCATCCAAAGGTAGCCTTTACTGAAAAAATTTTATCGAATTTTTTGAAAGAATAGTTGTGGCGCCGTTTTTGAGGAAAATAAGTTTTTTTAAATAATTGTTAAAAAAAATTGTATCGCAGATACTATATGCACATAGTACCTTTATATTACACATATCGTTGGATTTCTGTCAAAATCTCGGTTTTGAAAAATTGATTAGAACACACACAAGAAATCGGTTTAGAAGTTAATAAAATGGGATTCTTAGACTGTCAAACGTTTTGAAACTGGTTGATGGAACCAAAAGGAACCGTGATACAGTTACGAGACATGGATATTTTCATTCAGTGATTTGTTTTGATGTTAAATACGTTAAAATGGCATTTTAAGACTTACGAGCTTTTGACAGAAAGCCGACGATACATATAAAAAAAAGCTTAGAGCTCAAAAACAAGTATGCCATTTAAGTACTTGAAGAAATGCATGTTTTTTAAACTAAGTTTTTATATTACAATTTTGGTAACACAAATTTTAGAATGTCAATTTTGAGTATTTATTAATATACTCACATTAACAAGAAAAAATCATCAACCCGTTTTCGAAATATGTATTGAATTAAAAAAAAAATAATATGTTTCTTAGGAATCCGAAATTTCCTTTTTTCAAAATTTTGATAAGCAATTTTATTTTAAAGGAGCTTTATGTAAATAAGTTGAGTCGTTAATTACAAAAAAGAAAATAAAAAATTATTTTTTAAGCTTCAAAAATAATACTACTAACCATACAACGGTTAAGGAAAAGCTTATATGTATTTCTCGAAAAAACGCTTTTACGATTTTGATAAGAAAAAATTAGAGCATTATTGTACACTGAGGGAAAAAATGCAACTAAAAATCTAATAGAAAAGATTTATTTTGTGGTGGAAAATATTATACGAATGCTATTTAATTTCACGTTGAAAACCTGTTGATTTAAATATACAAGGTAGATTTAACAAAAGCAACCTAGTTTCGAGGTGAAACGTATTTAATTTTACATTGAAATCAACTTTTAAAACATTTTAAGTACATTCAATGTAGTTTTAAAGTGCAACATTTTAACATTTTTCGAAATCTAATTTCAAATTTCCATGCACGTACTTCTAAAGTGTAACATAGTTAGGCCAGCGTAAAAGTCAGATTTTGTAACTTTTTTTTTATTTATATTTTGGCTTATATGTATCGAATTTCGGGAGCGCTTCGTAATTTCTCGAAGTATTTACAAGACATTTGTGAAAAAATTTAATGCCCACCCGAAATTCACTTTCATTTAATCGAAAATTTCTTATTACTTTTCTTATGTTTATTTTTAAAATTTCTTTAATGAATTAGTTGCCATTTTACTTTAAATCAATAACTGGACGAAGATGAATAAAAGTTTTAAAAATGTATTTTTTGATTTGTATGCATTTCAATCCACGATGTTTATAGTTTAACCGTAGTTGATAAATATTGTTTTAAAGATGGATGAATTCAAATTAACGATGATGACACCTCAAATGAAAAGGAAAACATGCTTAGATCAAATTATGAACACGTTTGTTTTTAAAGTGGGAAACACTTTCAATTAAAAATTTTCGTATTCGAAGCCAAATCGTTCCAAAAAGTATTTAAATCAAAGTGGTTTCCTTTGATTTTACGTTATTTTTTTTTTCTGGGTGTAGGTATAGAAACAAATTTAAAAAAAAAACTGTTATTAACGGTGGCTGTCATAAAACCGGTTTTTTGGTTTTCGATTTTCTCATTAACTGTTACGCGGAATTGAATCAAAATTTTTATGCAAAAGCTCCTTTTAAATGTCAATAAAATTGCATACTAGAATTTTGAAAAAAATAAAATTTTTGATTTTTAAAAAAATGTTAATTTTTTTTTTTTTTTGAAAATTCGCCATTTCAAAAATGGGTTGAAGAATTTGTTTGAAACTAAGAAGTAAATGTATATTAATAAATAATCAAAGTTGGCATGCCATATTTTTTTTCTAAGTAACTAAATTTTTATATATAACGATCCAACGATTTTAATGTTTTTTTTTGCATATATCTTCTTAAATTATCAAATAACATACTTGTTTTTGAGCTCCAAGTTATTCAACGGATTTTATTGATTTTGTTAAGTACTTTTTCTATTAAAAAAAACTCGCGTATTTTAAAAGTTTTTAAGTTCCAAGCAACTTAAAAAGAGTAAGTACGTGAGATCCAGTCTTGCAATTTATTTTATTTCAAATCGTTGTAGCTGTTTTCGAAAAAAATTAGCCTTTCCTAGTATGGCAAGGGACCACCTTTATATTTGGAGCTTAACAAAAATTTCAATTAAATTCAATAAATTTAGTGGCGTAACAGCTCGTGGAGAGCCAGGGCCTAGTGACTTACAATTCTCAACCATTCCCGTTTACGTGTTGTTGGCAGGAATTGTTTGCCAAGTTCAAACGGCTAGATGAGAAGCACTTATACATGTAAAGTATACTCTTGGTGGCAGTACCTCGGAAAAATCATTTCTGTTTTTAGGTGGCAGCGGCTAGGAATCGAACCCAGACCTTCGGCATGACAGTCCAACGCACTAACCATCATGCCACGAGGTACGACAACTCTGGAGACTAACAAAGAAAAAACCTTAAGTTAAAAATTTTACCGAGCTAATAGTCTCCGCAGCTAGGTTCTATAATTTCGTATATTACCCTTTTATTAAAGTTACATGTTAATAAATAATAAAAATAATTAAAATACAAAATTTTAAGAAAATCAATCCAGTGGTTGAGTCTGTAGGTCGAGGTACAGACAGACAGACAGACATAATTTTTCCTCAAATGATCGCATGTGTCATCCTCGAAAATGTCCTGAAAGAATCAGGGGACACCCTGTATAAGAAATTGATATAATGCAAGTCGATTTTGAAAGAGTCTTCAATGTTTTAGTTAAGGATGTTGGCACCCATGCGTCGATGGGGTGCCCCGCAAAAAACAAAACAGCTATACAAATATAAAACCGAAATGACTAAAAGAAATAATTTAATTTAATATGCCAAAAAATGTATTTTTAATCGGTAAAAAAAAACGATCTATTCAATCCTATTTAACCATAGACTTTGTAACCCTTTTTTTCTAATCAGTTATGGAATTTGAAAAACTAAATATGAATTAGTGTTACTCATTGTCATTATAATCACGCAACGGCCATATAAGGATCGAATTAGCGATGAGTTTCTCAACTTTGCATATAGGTGGAGGGATTCTAGCGGAGAAAAAACAGTAAAGAACAGCCTAAATTTCGATAAGAATTCATGATAATTCACCTTGAAAACTTAAACTCTATTTATACTAGTTCTCTGAGTCAGTATAGTAAGTGATTTCATTATTTTTTCATTATTTTTTCTTTATTCCAGTTCGATATTTCCATAAACTTTGCAACATGCTGCTGCATTGTGAAACCAAACCATCTGGGAAATAATTAAGGCAAGAAAAAAAACAAAACCATATTTGTTGCTGATTGCATAAATTATTTGATAAGAAATTGAAACTTATAGGGAAACACTTCGTTTTAAATAATTAAAAAAAAAATAATAAAACAGGAAAAGTATTTTTTTTATCGAATTACAGTCTGATTTAAATAATTAAAGACACATTTTTTTGGTTTCTTTATTTTATGTAATTTTTATTTTATTAAATTTTTATTTTAATTTACCTAAATGCAATTTTATTACAATCACCTAGGTCATAGGACATCAGAGCTTAAGCACAACGTTTAATCACAATCATTAGAAATGTTTTTAAGAATATTTGAAAAAGTCAAAATAGTTGTATGGCACCAAGAGATCAGAGAAAAGTCTCAACCTTTTGAAAGGTTTTTCAAAAACTCTTACTTGTTGTCATTTTCCATAAAAGTCACTCAATAACCTTTATTCCAAAAAGACATTTTTGCGGTCAAAACTGAGAGAAACCTTGATTTTGATTTTTTTTTATATTTTCGACAACCAGTGAGATTTATCACTGAGAGAAACAAATAAATCTCATCTGCATACTTAAAACAATCGCCATCGCCAAGTCGGTTTACACGGATATCTGTGTCGTGGTTTTCTCACTATGGTATCGCTTCTCGTCGTGACGTTTAGACGTGGATTTTGGCACCTAAAATATTTTTCCTTAATATCACTTTCGTCTCGCTATAGTCTCGCCAATGTTCTTTTTTTTAAATAATATTTTTCAAAAAGGTTACAATAAGCTAAAAACTAAGTTAAAAGACCAAACGTGGTTTTCAGTGTGTTGGTCATTGTGTTCGTCTTGCTGTGAGCTTACCAAGCCCGTTTACACGGGGATCTATGCGGTGGTTTTCTCGGTATAGTCTCGCTTTGGTCTCGACGTGACATTTACTTGTGGTTTTTGGAATTTAGAATGGTTTTCGGTCATCTCGCTATAGTCCCACCAAAGTTTTTTTTTTTTTCAAAATAATATTTTACAAATAAGCAAAAAAAAAATGAAAACTCTTCAAATCGTTTCAAGCGTGCTCGTCACCAAATTAGTGAGAACTTACCACTACAGCTGACGAGCGTTGGGCCTGGTTCACACGACAATACACCGCACAAGATCAAAACGAGATGATGTCAAAACACAACACAGACTCCCGTTTAAACTGGCATGGCGAAAACGTAACGAGACGAACACAATGCCTGCGACAGTGGAATTCACATTTGAATGGCCATGGCGAGATTTCAGTACTTCAGGTACTGGGTACTTGACTAGTACTTGTACTTGAAAGTTTACAAGCCTGGTTAATGTGAATGTTTATAAAGGGTTTTTCAACAGGGACGCTACAAAAGTAGAGCGACAGAGACAGCAAACGACCCCGCTCCTTTGACATTTCTCTTCAGTAAGGTTTGCCATTTCATAATGGAAAGATAATACGAGCCAACAACGAGTCGAAATTATTAAAATTTACTACCAAAATTCGGAAACAGTGGCCTCAACGTTAAGAGCGCTACGTCCAATTTATGGTCGTCATAATCGTCCTAGCAGATCAACAATTGAGCGTCTAGTGGACAAATTTGAATCCACAGGCACAGTGCAAAACATTCCCGTGCCAGTGAGACAAAGAAGTGCCCGTAGTGTCGAGAATATTGCTGCCGCTGAGGCTTCAGTTGCAGAAAGCCCAAATGTGTCTCTCACACGTCGTTCTCAAGCGTTGGGCATCTCTGTGACGTCGTTGTGGCGAATTTTGCGAAAAGATCTTGGCCTACATCCTTACAAGATTTAATTGACTCACGAACTGAAGCCGCTTGACTACCAGAAGCGTCGTATGTTCGTGAATTGGGCTGAGCAACAACTTGAAAATGATTCGGATTTTCATCGAAAAATCATCTTCAGCGATGAGGCTCATTTCTGGCTGAATGGCTTCGTCAATAAACAAAATATGCGGTATTGGTCAGGCAGCAATCCACACGTACTCCATGAGACATCATTGCATCCCGAAAAAATTACGGTTTGGTGTGGTGGCCGGCGGCGTCATTGGGCCGTACTTCTTCCGTGATGATCAAGACCGGCACGTTACTGTGAATGGGGATCGCTACCGTTCAATGATAACCGAATATTTTTGACCCCAATTGGATGATATGGACTTGGAGGACATGTGGTTTCAACAGGACGGCGCCACAAGCCACACAGCGAATGTCACAATCAATTTATTGGAAACCAAGTTTGGAGAACGTGTTGCCTCACGAAATGGTCCAGTCGCTTGGCCGCCTCGGTCGTGCGATTTGATGCCGTTAGAGTATTTCCTGTGGGGCTACATCAAGTTTATGGTCTATGCCAACAAGCCAGCGACGATTGATGAACTTCATACGAATATCGAACGTGAAATTGCAGCAGTATCGGCCAATTTATGCTTGAAAACCGCCGAAAATTGGGTTCAGCGTCTGGACTTCTGCAAGCGTGCCCGTGGTGGCCATTCAAAAGAAATCGAGTTCCATACATAATGGCATCGAACGTACTTTCACAGGATTAAAGAATTTCATTGATATCCAAAACCGTTTTCGCTTTATTAAAAAAAAAACTCTGGCACTCTTATTGAAAAACACGATACTTTGTAGCTCCTGCATTAAGAAATGCAGCTAATTAAGCGTCTAAGTCATCGGTGAATACTCAACGGATTTTTTTTTTTTTTTTTTTTTTTTTTTTTTTTTTAATAAATCTCAAACCGAAACCGAAATTTTTCTTCAACGAATGTAATAATTCTCAGAGAAACACCGAATGGCAATAAAAGTTGACAGTTATTTCTAAACTCTGATGGCACCTAAGTCATTAACAAAAGAATTGTGTACCTATTCATTTAATCCAGGCTGTAAATGTGATTGGTTACACTTTTGTTGATTTAACAAAGAGAACAAATTAAAAACAATTAGATACAGGGTTACACAGAATTACAAATTTGAAAGTGTGACATAAATTTCAAGGTCTCTCATGATATTACCTATAACCGCTCGCTATGCTTAGTTTGCTTGTTTAATTAACAGCTTACGTTGTCATCCAAGCGAGAAAGTTGTCTCATATAACATATATGCTTTTGGCTATAAATATAAATCTACATATACTTGTATACACAAGCACAACTTTATTGGGATCATTTACAAAAGTTCAAAGAAAACAACTCAATTAGAGTTTGAGATTCAATTATTGCTTATGGTTAAATACACCACACGTATCATTAGCGCCTATTTTCATCGTCATGGAAAGTGAACTTTAATTGATTTTTGGGGAAAAAAAAAACAATTCTCCCGCAATAACAAATTTGGGGGAAGGTTGTTTTGTAAAGTGTTTGAGCTCCAGAAATTAATTTATTTATAAATAATCTCATTCAATATTGGTTGGTCTAATTTTAGACTAGAAAGTTTAGGCAGTAAATAATAATAATACGTAAGGAAGTTTGATTTATGGCATCCATGAAACTGACAACTAATTACGAGTAAGAAGAAGACATACAAGAAGGAGAAACTGTTTTTGGAATGAAGAACGCGTTTGTTTAAAATTTGATGAATCTATCGACCAGGAAATGAGATTATTTTTGTAATAAATATGTTCAAAATGTAATAAATTTCTAATAAGATAATACAAAGGAAGGAAGGGTTATGGTGGGAAATTTAATTAATTCACAAATTAGAGAGAACCAGGTTTTCTATTCGAAACCCCTTCATAACAGTTGGCTCAAACTTATGTGCTCCTATAAATAATTTGTTGTTTAACACAGCCGAGGTTCATTCCCTCCTGCACTTGTTCTCAGTGATATTCAACTCCACGAACATCTTCCCAGTTTCAGAATTTTTTATTTGTGGCACACGAACTTGTAGAAGGAAACACTTTCCGGAAGTCTCCAGCTGCAGTTTCTGCAACCTGATCGACAGTAAGATTGATAGAAACATACATCAAATTCGGAGCAGTGGTGAACAATGTTTCGGACCCACAGGAAATTCCCTTCACCAGCAGAGACAGGGACGTGAACTTGTCACAGTACTTTTACGAGCAATATACGCTCACGGACAAAAGCTCCTCAAAAATCTCAAAAGAATCTACCACAGTACCTTCAAAAGGGAAAGTGAAGAGTACCAGCCGGCGCATCATCAAACGGATTTTAGAAAGACTCTTGAGGACATCAAACTTACTTAAACTTACATATAATTATTGGAAGGCTTACTCACTACCAGAGACCATCATTCTCGGAAAAGAAGATTCAACAGTTTCTGAACCGACCTCTCATACACCTTCCTGACTTCATTTAATAACTGGATGTCCACTTTGAATATATATCAGCTGCTACCGAGGCGACACCTTCCTTCATTCCTTATCTGGCTCCTAATCTATTATGTCTCCCATTCATTATGATCCGAAGCACTATGCCTCCAGTCATTAAGACCAAACATCATCAATGGCTTGGTTCTCAAACCGGGGATTCATTCTTCTTCCGAAAATCCTTTAAAATCCGCCTGTGTCTGATGTTTTTTCACTTCTCCAGCAGAAGTTACAGCTTTCATCACCGTCTTAATCTAATCTGATCATTGGAATCACTGGAAACTGTAGTTAGAAATCTTCCCAACGGAAAGCGGGAAAATTTCTAACTTCACATTAAAAAGCTACCAAACCTTGCTGATCTTCTTCTGACTATTATCTTCAACAATTTTTATTTTTTTTTTATCTTCAACTAATTTGTGCGAATATAAAGCATTTTTCCTGAACAGCTGTGTTAGCAAGGCACTGGAGGCATTACTTTTGAAAAATCTTAATGTTTCTCTTTCATGCACAGATAGCAAACAAAAGAATAGAATCTTACACCAAAGGAATTAACGCTGGAGCACCAAAGGGTCAAAACTCAGCCCCCTTCTGTTCAGCATACATATTTCAGCGTCGCCGTGACAACCAACCAACTAACCTATTAGGATCAATGACGAAGCTTTAAGCAAAGGGCTTCATTTCAAACGCCACCTCTTCTTCACCAGAAATTGCTTCCAGGCGTTTCACTCTCAGACTCACGTTTGACAGCTGAGCAATAAATTCGATCTTTCAAAATTAGCGATTGATTCGAAACGTTTCTGTTTCGATACAACGCTCCGCACTCCGTTGACGTTTAAATTCGTCTTCCTTACAGTTCATATTGCCTTGTGGTGGAAAAATCATGATGAGGAGGTACAAAATCCGGAAAAATACGAAGCTTATCGACTCGTGTTCCTTACAACTTTATTATTCGAAATTAAAGAGACATAAGGTTCCAGATAAATCTTTGTTTGTAGCAACTTCGATAAGCTCAGGTTACTTTTTGTGGTGCATTCGTGTGCCATTTAAAGTTATTTTTTTTTTTGGCTTCCGCCGCGCGTTAAAAATAAAGTAATTTTCCCTTGGGTTAGCCTGGAATCAGATTCCTACCGTAACCTACCTGCTCGCTCCTTCTGAATGAGATTGGGCACCAACGTAAATTTCCCTTGGGTTAGCCTTGGGCTGGAATTAGATTCCTACCGTAACCTCCCTGCTCGCTCCTTCAGAGTGAGAGATTGGGCACCAAAGTTATTATCCCTTGGGTTAGCATTGTGCTGGAATCAGATTCCTACCTTATTGTGCCTGGTTCACTTCTTCTAAATGAATACTGTGGGCTGAGTCTACTACTGTACCTCTACCGACCAATTTAGTTGTATCGGGTTTTTCAATAAGAGCGCTACAAAAGTTTTTTTAAATAAAACAACGGTTTTGGATATCAATGAAATTCAATGAAGCCATTCAGCCAGAAATGAGCCTCATCGCTGAAGATGATTTTTCGATGAAAATCCGAATCATTTTCAAGTTGTTGCTCAGCCCAATTCACGAACATACGACGCTTCTGGTGGTCAAGCGGCTTCAGTTCTTATGCGTCAATTTAATCTTGTAAGGATGTAGGCCAAGATCTTTTCGCAGAATTCACCACATCGACGTCACAGAGATGCCCAACGCTTGAGAACGACGTGTGAGAGACACATTTGGGCTTTCTGCAACTGAAGCCTCAGCGGCAGCAATATTCCCGACACTACGGGCACTTCTTTGTCTCACTGGCACGGGAACATTTTGTACTGTGCCTGTGGATTCAAATTTTTTCACGAGACGCTCAATTGATGATTTGCTAGGACGATTATGACGAACATAAATTGGACGTATTGCTCTTAACGTATAGGCCACTGACTCCGAATTTTGGTAGCAAATTTTAATAATTTCGACTCGTTGTTGGCTCGTATATCTTTTCATCATGAAATGGCAAACCTTACTGAAGAGAAATGTCAAAAGAGCGGCAAGAAATATTGCGTCGTTTGCTGTCCCTGTCACTCTACTTTTGTAGCGTGCCTGTTGAAAAACCCTTTATATGAAAAACCGTGTTATTTATAATAAGTATAAATAGTGTAATATTGTAAGTCCCCTCTTTTATGGTTGTAAAATAAAACTATAACTGGTTACCATTCCCGAGTTCTTTTTCCTTCTTAACCCAAGTTTTAGTAGCTTTCTTCGGTAATTTTTTCGGAGATCTTTTGATTGTCTTCGATTTTTGTTGGAAAGCTTGCGATGTACCACCCCAGAAAATCTAGTCAAAGTCAAAATTAATTTAACTTACTTTGCCAAAATTATGTCAGCTTAGCTGATGCACACCCCCAAACAAGAATTTCATTAAAATATTAAAAACAAGCTTAATGTAAAACACCAACCTGCTTTTAGCTTAATTCTTAAAAGCAAAACACTTTGACAAAACCACACAAACATCTCTTTGCCTCACCCAACATAAAACTAGTTGTGATGTGCACCAAAGCATCAACCAAACAAACAAACAAACAGGTTGATCCTCCAGAGAGCAGGAGTAGAAGAAGGCATACATTTTAGATGTTAGTTTACTTTTCAGAGTGTAATCGTTCCCTTAAGTCTTAAGGGTGTTTTTGCTCCTTCTTGCGGGTTCTCCAATGGGCGTTGACTTCATTATTATTTTGTTTATGTAATACAGATACATTTATTTTGTTGTTGTTGTTTTTTCTTCCTTTATTCATTTTGTTTCATTTCAGCAAGGGTGCGGTTGAGAATATATTTTTTGTATTTTCTGTAGTTTTAATGAAATTAAAAGCAGTAGTTTCCTTATAAAAGCGAGGAGTGCTTCCTGTTATGTTTTGGTTATTAAATTTGTTATTTTTGTTGTTTTTATTTTTCGTTTGTCATTCAAGGAAAATTATGACAAATCTAGGTCAAAAGGATTTGGTCTCAGTCTGAGTACAGTTTGAATTTTAGTTTTGTTATAAATTGGAATTATATTTTTAGAGTACTTACCTGCTATAGGTGTATTTGATAGAATGCAGTAAAAAGGAAATTAATGTGTTCAAACTTAGCGGTGAATGTTTTTTGAAGTTTATCAACATTTCTTTTGAAGAAGAAAACAAAAATAATTGCATTTTTATTTCATTAAAGTGGTTGGTACACCTACCTAGGGAAAACCGTATTTTCAAAAATTGCAAATAACGAATTTCTGCCAGTCTGGGCCAGTAGCGCAACAAGCAGTCTCGGTGAAGTGCTTCTTTTACCTCCTCGTGGTGGTCCCTATCTGCGTATCCCTATATACGTAAAAAGGCTAAAATTACAAGTGCGAAAGGCCTAGCTATCTAGGATAGATACGGAGGTTAGCTCTCATCGTAACTAAAATCAATTCCGCTACTACTGCGCCTCGGATAACAAATGATAACACGTTGACGACTTTTGGCTACTGTACCCGGACAGAGATTAGTGTCAGGAATGGTAAGACACTTCTTGATAACGGAAGGGAAGGTCCTCAAAATGCCAGATTTCTCCAACTCGAGAAAAAGTTCATGCGGTATAAGATGGACAACTCAGGGATAAGTGATGATGGTTGGTCTCGGGGATGTAATTATTATTATTAGTAATATAAGTCACCAACTCGGGAAAGGCACCTTAAAGTTAGCGGAGTTTTTCGGTGAACACTTGTCACTGCTCCCTTGAATGGATGTTTTTTTTAGACGTCTCGTTTTCAAAAAGAAATAAAACGCATATAATTTAATCTTATGGCCAAGAATTAAGTTTTATAAGGGATTGCCATTATGTTTTAGAAATGATTTCGAGCAAGTGGCCGCCGCGGCTGGCTCGAATAAATTCCAGCCGAGAGGCGCAATTTTCGACCACCGCCGAATATTCTCTCACAAGGCGTCAATTGTATCGAGCTTATCTGCGTGGACAAGCGACTTCACATAAACCCACAAAAAATAATCCAGCGGTGTTAAATCGCACGATCTTTGATGTCACGCCACAGGCCCACGACGCTCACCCAATATTGGACGCAGCGCGCGATGCATCGAGCGAACCGAACCTTTATTTTGGTAACAAATTTGCACGATTTGTTAACGTTGTTCAGGAGTAAGTCTATTCATTATGAAATGGCAAACAAAACTTAGAATAAATCAAGTGGCAGCAGCCAAAAAGACTCTCCGAAAAAAGAATTGCTAGATTGAAAACCACACGTCTAAAAAAAAAACACCCTTCATGAATCATGACTATCCTCATATATCTACAGGGTGTCCCTTTATTCGTCAATGATATTGTTCGACATAATTTTTGGATATATTCTAAGAAAAAAAATTCATCTCTTCCCTGAGGAGGGGCAGTTCCTGAAAAATTCAGATAAAATGCACAAAAATAATATTGAAAAAATATGGTTTTTATTTTGATTTTTTTTTTTGCGTATATGTTTTTAAGAAATTCGCAAATTTTAATTTTTTTTTTACATTTTTCAAATTTTTCAATTTAAAAAAAAAATTAAGTTGTGCTGTTTTGTGCTCAAATTGTGCTCCCATATTCCAAAAAGATAAAAAACTGCATGTTTGTAACTTTTACGGCCAAAAAACAATTTTGCGAAGCGTGGAGTTAGTGCCACCATTTTGAATTTGAAAAAAAAAGTTGTGCTGCATTGTACTCAACTTGTGCCGCCTTGTGCTGCCTTGTGCCGTAAATAGTTTTAAAAAATTCGCAAACTTGCAAATTTTGCGGATGAATATTTTTCAAATTTTTAAATTTTGTAAAAGATTAAAGTTGAGCTGTTTTGGACTGCAATAATTCGAAAATTGCATGTTTGTAACTTTTGTGGCCAAGAAATAGCGAAGCCATTTTGTGCTCAGTTTGTGTTGCCATGGGTTTTTTTTTGAAATTCATTTTTATTTTCCATTTTCTTAAAACTATCTTAAAGCTAGACAAAAATTCATAAAAACTAGCCTACTTATCGATATCTTAAAACTAACTTACTGGCCCCAGTCGGGCGCTCTAAGTTAAACTATAATAACTCAATGCTAATGCCTTTCGGCCTAAGAACTATCTTAATACTAAATCCAGGTCGGTTTTATTTTTTACCGAGAAGAATTTACAAAAAACTCGGTATCTATGTCTTTATTTTTTTGGTTTTGGTTGCCATGTGTATGTGCATTAGGGTGTTCCTCATATTGGATTTTTTTGAAATTCTGAGATGGATGGACATCAAATGGTTCTACATAGAAAAAAAAATTTCCTAATTTTTTTCAGATTTGTATTTCACCCCACTGGTCTCCCTATTTTCACTTTAAGGTACTAACTATGGGGTTAGGGTGCTTCTTTTAAAACGCGACAAAAACAATCTGAGGGTATAGATTAGATAAAGACGAGAAAAAATAGTATCGCAGCGGGGTCTTTTTTCTCCCGTTTAGACGGGAGGGGTAATTTTATCAAAATTTGGATCAAAACAGGAAAAAAAATATTTAAAAAAAATTGGGAACACTTATAATGACATGCCTTCGTTTTTTTTTAAAGCCACGATTCCATTCTATTATATGCTTCCTAAATAAAATTTTTATTTCAAATAGTATTTGAAAAAAATAATTTTCAAACTTAAAAATTAAAAAACAAAAAATTATATTTTTTTAGATAAAAATTATTTTTTCAAAAACTATTTAAAATAAAAACTTTATTTAGGAAGCATATAATAGAATGGAATTGTGGTGCTTTGAAAAAAGCTAAGGCGTGACATTGTTAGTGTATCCCGTTTTTTTAAAATGTTCTTTTTCTGTTTTTGACCAAATTTCTAGAAAATTACCCTTCCCGCTTGAACGGGGGGAAATAGACCCTATCCCGTATAATTTTTGTTCTCGTCTGAATCTAATTTATACATTCTGATTTATTTTCGTTTTATAAGAATAATCCTTTACCCATATTTAGTACCTCAAAGTGAAAATAGGGAGACCAGGGGGGGGAGGTGAAATAAAAATCTGACAAAATTAGGGAAATTGTTTTTCAATGTTTTGAATCGAATGAGGGCTTTCCAAGACCACGTTCAATTTAAGGACCACCCTAATGTGCATATTTACATATTTTCACCAACAATTATTTTTTTTGTTATCTTTTTGGACTATGGCAGCACAAAGTGAGCACAAAATAGCAAAACTTTGATATTTTACAAAAATTCAAAATTTGAAAAATGTTCATCCGTAAAATTTGCAAATGAGCGGTGCTAACTTCATGTTACAACCCTTCGCAAAGTTTTGTTTTGGCCATAAAAGTTGCAATTATGCGATTAGTTTTGTTTTTCGTTTTGGTGCTTAGTAGCATTTTTTGCGCACAAAGCAGCACAACTTTTTTTAAAAGAAATTTTGCGAATTTTTCAAAAATATTTACGGCAGAAGCCATCACAAGTTGAGCACAATACAGCACAACTTTTTTTTCGAAAATCGAAAATGGCGGTGCTAACTTCACACCAAAAGAATGGGTACCCTCAGAAAACCAAGAACCAGAATTTTCAGAGCAAATGCATAAGTATGAAAACTCATCGAATGTAATTTGAGTTACTTTAAAGCAAGGTTCAAAGAACGATAAAATATAACTCGTTTTCTCTTAAAAAATAAATTCAAAATGGAATTTTATTTTTGATCTAATCGCGAATTCAGATATTTTAAAATAAAATTCGTTATCACGAGCAAATTCCATTTTTTGCGATCCATAAAATATGGTTCAATCCCGAATTTATCACGCGGGAATTATTATTGAAGATCCATTCACGATCCGTTCAATTAAGAAAGAAAGTCGACTCAGGTGAAAGCTCATACGAAATTATAAAAGAAAAACTATTTTTAATAGGGTGTTTCAAAAACATGCAAACATTTTTCAACTTCGTTGTTCCTTGAGCGATTTCAATGAAATTGACACAGGTGATAGCTGACATAAAATAAGAAAAATAAATTAAAATAAAAACAAGGTATTTCAAAAATATGTCAATACTTCTTCTTTTTTTTTGTTGAGTCTTGAGCGATTTCAATGAAACTGACATAGGTGAGAGCTGACATAAAGTTTCAAAAAGAAAAAAGTATGTTCAACAGGGTGATTGTTTTTATTTTTAATTCTGTCTCAATTATCACCCGTGTCAATTTCATTAAAATCGCTCATGGAAACACGACACGACGCTGCAAGATATTGACATATTTGAGAAACACCCTGTTTTTGAAAATTTCCAAACGTCAAGGAATTCCCCTTAAATCACTTTTTTCAGAGAAGTTAAAAAAAACTGTGAGCATTTCCGATTTCCTACAAAAGGTTTTTAATGTCTCGACATCGTTGCCATTCTTCAACAGAATTTGGCAATGAATGGCTTAAAAACAAAATTTTATTTTGACAATTTACTATCTCTAGCTTCTTTGTAAACATTTAATTTACTCAAATTATTTATTTTCCCCATATCAACAAAAATCAATTATAAAAACAAACCGTACTGAATGGATCCTTGACATGGAATGATTTGGGGCTGTGTCAATCAGGAACTATTCGATTTTGTTGATCCAATCATTGAAAAGTATTAGATGATTGAAATCACAAATTATCATTTGAATCGATCCTAATCGCAATCTTTTCGAAGATCTTTGCTTTTCCATTCCAATCACTATCATTCTTCAAAAATGTCTAATTTCTTTAGAGTTTTTTTTTTTAATCTATTGTCATCGCAGCCATCCTTCAATGGAATTTGACAGTTGATGGCTTCACAGATAGGAAACAAATTATATTTTGACAGGAAATGTGTATTTCAATCGAAATATCACTCAATTCCCTAAAATCTGGAGCAGCAAAAACTCTTCAAAAAATTCTCATTTTTTAGGTGTTTTAATCCATTGACATCGTTGCAGTTTTCCAATGGAATTTAACAATTGACGGCTTGACAGATAGGAGACAAACTCTATTTTGACAGAAAAATTGTATTTCGATCCAAATGTCATCCAATCGCCTGAAAATCACCTATTTTTCGGAGCAGTAAAATTTCTTCAAAAATTTCTAATTGTTAAGAGGATTTTTACTCATCGTAGCCATTCTTCAATGGAATTTGACAGTTGACGGCTTGGCTGATAGGATACAAACTATATTTTGACAGAAAAAGTGTAAATGTAAATGTCATTCAATCGACGTAAAACCAGCAGTTAGAAATATTTTGAATTTTCTTTATTATAGTTTTTAATTGTATTGATTGTAAATGTGGAAAAATTTATATTCGATCAACGTTACAAAATTGAATCAAATTCGTTAAATTCAGAGAAATCGAATCAAGAATTGAGTCAAATGAAATTGATCGATTGGTTAAAATGATCGAATCATTTTTCTCAACGATTCTTGAACGATTCGATCATTTGAAATTAAATCATTTTGAAACAATTTACATAATTCTAGAATGACTCGATTTATGAATCTTTTCAGATCCTTATCGTGAGAGAACCTTATTCTACCTGAATTTAATTTTTCTTATCTCACAAGCGCGAGATACAGAAGCAAAAAGGATACAAATTTTTCGTGAGAGAAATATTATCGTTCGGGAACTATATTTTTTATGGTTCATGAGAAGATCGATAAAGAATGATCCGTGTTTTATGAGTCAGCAGTGATATTTTCGTTTCCCCAGCTAAAAACTATAAAAACTACATATGTTCTAAGAAAATAGTCTATAAAAAGAAATATTTCTGTTATGAGATATGCATATGAAAATTTTAAAAATTATTCCTTAACTTCCTTCCTATTTATGCATAATTTGAGTGCATAGCTTATTAAGCAATTTTGTTACTATTTTGTTTCCTTGGAATTGAAAGCAAAAAAAAAAGCATAATATGCACACCCAACAAGCATATCGCTTTTACTTGCTCTTGATGTTATTGCTGTTATTGTTGTCTTCGGCGTATTTAGAAGAAGCGAAGCGTTTTAAATTTATTATTCACCGAAACTCATCCGTTGAATGTGCATTATATGCATTTTTTTTATGAGCTATCTAGCGATGAGTGTTGCTTTTTTTAAAATTTATTTTTTTGAACACTCATTCTGTTAGTATATGTACACGGGCACACATGCCGCCGCCGGCGGCCGCACCGGTATATGATTAATATGCTAATTTGCCGGCCTTAATTGAGTGAACGCAGTCAACACCAACATCATAATACTCATCGCATGGCATTGCCTGCCCAGTGCATTCCATCGTCGATTATTTTTTATTATCACAATCAAATGCGGCTATGAGAAACGATTAAGCGAATGAGATGATAAAGTTGATGAACCACATCACCGACAGATTCACAATCGTCGAGAAATAGTCAAATGCATAAATATATCCAAATCACAAACTAGAGACAACATCGCAGAGTTATAAAAAGTTTTTTTTTATTCCTAAATTGAATTGTACAATGGAGTGCAGCTATAGATAAAATCTAATATCAACTACGAGTATTATAAGGCAATGCAGTATAGAGGAATGTCATTTTTTTACTGCCCATATTATGACATTCCTATCTGGTTGCGATGCGCATTGCACTTATACGAACAACAAATTTAGAATAAGGGCAAGTTATGAAATAAATTTTGAAAAACAAAAAAAAATAATGAAAGCATCCGACCATGATGTTACCATAATTGGCCAAAGGAAGGTTAAGTAGGCTGTAGAAGCACCTGCTGTATACATAACTAACCGGTTAAAACGAATTTACCCAATTTAGCCACAATTCGAAGATAAACCAGAATTTTAATTCCAAAATTGTTGTTTAAAAATGTCACTTGTGTCAAAATTTATAAATGCTTCAGTTTTATTGATTTAAATTGAAAGTTCGCATTTGAAAGACTATAAATAATATTAAAGTTGTCATTCAATAAAAAAAATTATGAAATCAGAAGTTTTCGATTAAAAATATTTGCCAGCTTGATTATTACAACAAAATAATGCTTGAAACATTAGATTTTTGAATATTTTAAGAATTTAAAAATATTGAACTTATTGTGGTACTTACGTCATTTTGTATAAAAAAAGAAAACAATATCAATTTTAATATGATATTCGTTGAATGTTTTTGAAGAAATGCGTTATTTGGTAAAAAAGTACTTTTTTTCCAAATATGTTTCACATTCGGTTTGAAGTTTACGTAGCTTACGGGAAGAAAAACAGTGATGAGAGTTTCTGAAAAGGAAGAAAAAGAATGATGATGTTATTTTCAGAATTAAATTAATATACATAGGTACATAATGAGGGTTTAGAATATATGTAATATAATTAAAATTGAAAATATTTATTTATAGCACCAGAAAATTAGGCTTTCACTCCGAAAAAAATGGATTACCCAGCCAAGACCCAAAACTTAGACTGAGGTTTAGGTTTTTATAAAGGCGAGGGGTAAGTGTTGGTAAAGGAATTGAAATTCAGTTACACCTTCTTGTTATTTTCCAAAAATTATGTTTTTTTTTTTGGAAAAAGAAAAAAATAAAAAAGTAATCTGACCAACACTAAACAAAAAAACAAGTTTCCATGAAAATAACAATTTTCAAACAAAATTTTAAATAGAAAGCTGTTGTCTCGTATCATTTCTTATGACTCGAAATAAGAGTTCGACTGGGTCGCAGGTTCTTGCTCTTATGTTCAAGACGCTAAGTGCCTAAGAACATTATATGTAAATACAAGGAAATTATGAGAAAAAAATGTTTAAAAGCATGATAAATGATAAATAAGCTAAAATAACTTCGTTGAGAGTTCTAAACGAAAAAAAGAACGCCATCTAAATTCTTGATTGAATAAGATTGTATGGAAAAACAATATTAAAAATCGTTGAAGCGGTTTTCTTAAAAAAATTTAAAATTTAAAACATTTAAAGGGAAATTTTTGGCATGCAAATTTTAAGGTTTTACTATGTGCATATAAAAATAAAATTTTTAAAAAAAATTGTCCACTTGTTTTTGACATAGGGTATTATGAGAAAAAAATTTGAAACTTTTTTAAAAAATTCAAAAATTTTCTTTTTGAGAAATGCTTAATTTTTTAATCTTATTTGAAATTTGTGTATAAAAAATTATCTAAATCTGTTAGCCCATTATCAGACAATTTAGATTTAAAGAAAAATGTCTATTAATAGTTGCTATTTAAAAATTTTAAATTTTTATAATTTTTGATACGAGTAGTATATCACATTAATTTTAGCAGACAGAAAAAGTTTTACAAAAATTGTAGGAGCCGTTTTTAAGAAAAAAAAAAATCCTTTATGGTTTTTTAACATTTGTATAAAAGGTACCGTTATTTTTCATAAAAGTTATTTTTTTTTCTTAAAGTACTTAACAGAATTTAAAAATAAAACCCTTAAATGCCGAGTTTTATAAAAATTGTTTTCATAACATTTGATCTTCAAAGAAACATTTTTTTTAAATCCGGAAAATATTTTTTGAAAATTTTGGTCAGTAAAACTATTGACATTACTTTAGAAGCTTTTGTATGAAAAAAAAAAATTATTGAAATCAAAATAACCGTTTGGAAGCAAATCGAAAATTAAAAAAAAATGATTCTTTTGAAAGATCGATTTTACCAAACGAAATTTATTGAATTTTTTCTAAGAAAAGTTATATGTATATTAGGGTGGCGCTTATTTTTGAAATACATATTTGAATTTCTTTCGTCACCCCCCTAAAAGTGATCAAGGTAATTAAAAAAAATGTGCAATTTTTTTTTGAAATCGGTCAACGTTAACACACGTGCGGGCAAGCACTTGGCATAGGGATTTCTCAGTGTTTTTCTCAAAATGTCGGAAAAAATGTAAAAGTGGATGGAAAATCTTCAAACTTGGTACATACATATATTAAGAATCATAAGAAGTAAATACAAAAATTATTTTAAATTTTTTTTTAAACAATATTTGCCTCGTTAGAGTACGACTGGATCGCACGTACTTGCTCTCATGTTCAAGTTGCTTGGAATTAAGAACTTTTAAAATATGAAAGTCCTTATTGTAAAAACAAAAAAAAAATGTATAAGCAACTAAAGAGTTTTTCAACAGGGACGCTATAAAAGTAAAACGACAGGGACAGCAAACGACGCCATATTTCTTGCCGCTGTTTTGACATTTCTCTTCATTTAGGTTTGCCATTTCATGATGGAAAGATATACGAGCCAACAACGAGTCGAAATTATTAAAATTTACTACCGAAATTCGGAGCCATTGACCAAAGCGTTAAGAGGGCTACGTCCAATTTATGGTCGTCATAATCGTCTTAGCAGATAAACAATTGAGCATCTAGTGGAAAAATTTGAATCCAAAGGCACAGTACAAAATGTTCCCGTGCCAGTGAGACAAGGAAGTGCCCGTAGTGTCGAGAATATTGCTGCCGCTGAGGCTTCAGTTGCAGAAAGCCCAAATGTGTCTCTCACACGTCTTTCTTAAGCGTTGGGCATCTTTCTGACGTCGTTGTGGTGAATTTTGCGAAAAGATCTTGGCCTTCATCCTTACAAGATTAAATTGACGAAAGAAAGCCGCTTGACCACCAGAAGCGTCGTATGTTCGTGAATTGGGCTGAGCAACAACTTGAAAATGATTCGGATTTTCATCGAAAAATCATCTTCAGCGATGAGGCTCATTTCTGGCTGAATGACTTCTTCAATAAACAAAATATGCGGTATTGGTCATGCAGCAATCCACACGTACTCCATGAGTCATCATTGCATCCCGAAAAAATTACGGTTTGGTGTGGTTTATGGGCCGGCGGCGTCATTGGGCCGTACTTCTTCCGTGATGATCAAGACCGGCACGTTACTGTGAATGGGGATCGCAACCGTTCAATCATAACCGAATATTTTTGGCCCCAATTGCATGATATGGACTTAGAGGACATGTGGTTCCAACAGGACGGCCAGCACCACAAGCCACACAGCGAATGTCACAATCAATTTATTGGAAACCAAGTTTGGTTTCGTGTTATCTCACGAAATGGTCCAGTCGCTTGGCCACCTCGGTCGTGCGATTTGACGCCGTTAGACTATTTCCTGTGGGGCTAAGTCAAGTCTATGGTCTATGCCAACAAGCCAGCGACGATTGATGAACTTCGTAACAAAATCGAACGTGAAATTACAGCAGTATCGGTCGATTTATGCTTGAAAGCCGTCGAACTCTCGGGTAGTAAAGAAATGTACCAAAAACCGTTATAAATGGTTTCTGCCACATAATGTTTTTTCTTATTTTCGATTTCCTCATTTTGAGCCCTAAGCAATTAAACTAGTTGTTTATTCAATTAAAAGACCAATTTCAATGCTTTTTTTTCCATTTTTTTTTTTCTACAATAAGGACTTTCATATTTTAAATGTTCTTATTCCTAAGCAACTTGAACATAATAGCAAGTATATACCTACGTTCATTTTATTTTAAGTGATTTTAAAAAATCTTATTTTTTTTCAAAAACAGCTCTACGACTTTTCTTAAAAAAAAAATCAATTGAGGCTACCTATGGATGGGAAACCATTAAAAATAAAATGCACGACTGGATCGCACGTACTTGCTCTCATGTTCAAGTTGCTTAGGAATAAGAATATTTAAAATATGAAAGTCCTTATTGTAGAAACAAAAATAGAAAAATGTTTAAACAACTAGTTAAAAAGATTAAGGCTCAAACACAAGTATGCCTTTTGATTACTTGAAAAAATATCCCATTTTCAAAAAAAAAAAATGAAAATGTTGGTATGCAATATTATTAAATCTTATCTTAAATTTGTATACAAAAAGATTAATCTAAATCCGTTCAACCGATAATGAGAAAATTTAAAATTAAAAAATACCTTCTATTACAGGTATACAGTTGCTAAATGCAAAATTGTATAAATTTTGTAGTAGATCGTACTAATTGTAGTATATGAAAAAGTTTAGGTAATCAAAATCATAGGAGTCGTTTTTGAAAACAAAATATTTTGCTTTCCAGTTTTTTAACACTGCCTTTTTTGACATAATAAAGGTAGATTCATAATTTTTTTTTTACATCCTTAATAATACTATAAAGGCCTAATGAAATTACTTGTACATAATATTTTTATATGAAGGTTTTATGACGGAATAGAAAAAAGATGGGGACTGAAATATGGTTAATCCAGTACTTTCTTGTACTTTATTGTAGGAATGTTAACAAAACTCTCAGTAAGCAAAGGATTAGGTTATGTTACATTCATGTATTGACCTTTAAGAGGAATATCATAAAAGCAAAAATAAAGAAGTTTTTTCTTATAAAAAATAATTTTCCAAGGGCAAAGAATACCTATCAGAAAAAATTGCAAACAACCTTCGAACACAATAACTTAAATGGTTTTTAAAGACTCCATTAGCCTTCTCTTAGATAATCACCTCACGTTAACACAGTCATCGTCAAATAATATCACTTCCAGAACTCCATTCCAATAAAGATGATTGTAAAGTGGAAACTTGTTAAAAGCACCTCTAGAAGTCATATGAAGTCAAGAAGTCCACAAAAATATATGTACAATCCTTGCAATGTCTGTTTATTCTTATCTTCCTTCAATTCCATTTGTTTCTCATTTGAGGTTTGGTGGTATAGAGAAGGACGGTTGTCATCGTCTTTGTCATCAGCTTTAACGTTTGCACTTTCTGTCCATGTCTTTTTTTGTATTTGTTGTTCTTCATCTCTTGATGTTACTATTTATTCTTCTTTTTTTGTTTCATTTTTTACTTGAGATACTTAAAGGTAAGTCAAGGGGTCGGTAAAATAAATGTACCTATGGGAACTCAAACAAATATACCGGTAGAAAAATTGTAGATTAAGAGTTTCTAAAGCATGTGTCGGTAGAGGACCTCAAGTACTCGTACCTCTAGAAAAAGATTTCATTTATTAAGACCTCAAAACTACACAGATCGAAGAAGAATCTTCTTCTCCAGACTCTTTAGATACGAAATAGTAACAGAGTTTCGAAAAACGAAGTTTCAAAAGACAAAGTTTCGAAGGATAAAGTTTCGAAAAACCAAAGTTTCGAAATGACAAAGTTTCGAAAAAATAAAGTTTTGAAAGACAAAGTTTCGAATAACTAAGTTTCGAATGTAGAAAGTTTCGAAATGTCAAAGTTCCGCAAGAGAAAGTTTCGATAGACAAAGTTTCAAAAAAATTTGTTTGAAATCCTTAGAACTTTGTTGTTCTTTGAGCGATTTCAATGCAATTGACACAGGTGAAACGAAAAAAATATTTTCAAAACAGGTTGTTCCAAAAATAGGTCAACATATAGACAATTCGTTGTCCCTTAAAAGCTTTCAATTAAATCGACACAGATGATATCTGATACAGAAGCCTTTCGAAACTCTGGCGGATTCCCCTTCGATACACACAGGACCAACAACCATAATCACAATCACAATCTTTGAAATCTACCCCTGAAAGCCCCAAGGCAAATTTTCATTCCATCACTTCAAAGTCCATGCTTCTGCCCCATGCAGAAGGATAAGAACTATTAAGGTCTTAAACAAAAAGACTCCTAGGTTCTATAAGAGAGGCCTTTACTACTGAAGGGCCTTCTAAGTCCGATGAAACAGCTATTGGCGAGAGTAATTTTTCGGTTGATATCTGCACTTATTTCATTTTCATTTCAAGAAAATCTTCGAGTCCCAGCCCCCAGGTTCAAGAAGACCAGGAAGACCGAACCTCTGCAATAGGGACCAAGCGGTTATAGACACAAGAGCACTTGGTTCCGACGACTGAAGGGAACTTGCGAGGGACCGCTAATGATGGAAGACCGCAATATCTCAGGCAGAAACCTTCCATGGATCGGGAGCCGGATAGGCTAGTTAGTTTTCTAATTTTCGCCTTCAGTACTAGCGAGTGTCCCAACCTGCTTCGTCCAGCCCTCTACATTATCTGCATATGCAAGTAGTTCAAAGGACTTTTGATAAATTGTACCAAAGGTGTAGACTTGCATACAATTGCTTCGTCGCCATGCCCTAGACCTTGTTTAACATCAAACGGTTCAGTGGTGTTCTTAGCAACTCTGACGGAATATCGTCATTTTGGACAGGCAGGCGGACGAGTTTGACAGGGATTGAAAGATGAGACATGTCTCTGCATAATTCTTCTGTATTCATGCTCATCACATATGAATAAAATCGATAAGGAGATGGTGTGTTTCGATTTGGAATTCTTGGCTTTTATTTTTCTAAATCTGTCGAAATGTGACGGTTTGAGCGACGGTTGATTTGCCTGGCCATAAACCACTCTTATAGAGACCGATCCAGATCGCTGGCAAAAGGTTTTAAGCGATCACACAGTATATCCGACAAGATTTTATTCGCATCACCGTTAAGGAGACTCTGTAGTTGGAGCAGGTCAAATCATGGATGGACTATGCCCAGATTCCATTCATCGGGCATACTTTCATCCGACGAAATTTTGCAGACAAGTTGGTACATGAATAGTCCAGCTTGAGGTCCATCCACACCAGTAGCCTTGTACGATTTTAGCTTGGAAACGGGTGGACGAAAATGATGGTTATCATTGATTAAATTTAATGCAGTATATTGTCTAATAGCAATCTAACGGGTGATTTTTTAAGAGGATTAGAACTTTAAAAAAAAAAACACAAAAAATTCAAAAAAATGAATGAAATATTTATTTGAATCGATAGTTTGAACCTTGCAATTTAATGTTTAAAGATAATTTCATGCAAATGTTGACCGCGGCTGCGTCTCAGGTAGCCCATCCCCTGAGTCCAATTTTGGCATACTCTTTCACACATATCGGCCGGTATCTCACGAATGAATGCATGGATGTTGGCTTCCAGTGCGTCAATCGAAGCGGGCTTGTCCCTATAGACATTAGCCTTGACATACCCCCACAAAAAATAATCTAATGGTGTCAAATCGCACGATCTAGGCGGCAAATTGACCGGCCCGAAACGTGAAATTAACTGTTCACCAAACTCGCCTCGCAATTGCGCCATTGTTTCGCGTGCTGTGTGGCATGTGGCACCGTCTTGTTGAAACCACATATCATGCAAGTCAAGAACTTCCATTTCGGGCAAAAAAAAGTTTGTTATCATCGCTCGGTAGCGTTCACCATTGACAGTAACGCTGCGATTCGCATCATCTTTGAAGAAATATGGCCCAATAATGCCGCCGGCCCATAAACCCCACCAAACAGTGGCTTTTTCGGGATGCATTGGTAGCTGTTGCAATGCTTCTGGCTGATCTTCACTCCAAATGCGGCAATTATGCTTATTTACGTACCCATTCAACCAAAAATGAGCCTCATCGCTGAACACAATTTTTCGATAAAAAAGCGGATCCTCGGCCAGCTTTCCAAGAGCCTATTCACCAAAAATTCGGCGTTGTGGTAGGTCGGCTGGCTTTAGTTCTTGCACCAGCTGTATCTTAAAAGGCTTTACGCCCAAATCCTTCCGCAAAATTTTCCACGTAGTGCTGTAACAAAGGCCTAACTGCTGGGAACGGCGCCGAATCGACATTTCGCGGTCTTCTGTCACACTAGCTGATACGGCCGCAATATTTTCTTCACTACGCACAATACGTAAACGTGTTGGTGGTTTAATGTCCAACAAAGTAAATTTGGTGCGAAATTTGGTCACAATCTTCCGAATAGACTGCTCAGAAGGTCGAGAATGCCGACCATAAAATGGAAGCAGCGCGCGATGAACATTTCGAACCGAGCACGAATTTTGATAGTAAAATTCAATAATTTGCAAGCGTTGTTCATTTGTAAGACGATCCATGGTTAAATTGCAAACCAAACTGAAGCTGTTTGACAGTGACACAAGGTACTCAACACACGTCAGCTGTCAAAACCAGTGTTGCCAAAACCAAACCAGCTAAAAAATCACCCTTTACAAAAATGTTCCTTCCAGATCGGCAGCACTGAGTGTGTATCCACAATTATGTTCCCATCATTGTCATCTTAACAGGCTGCCGTTCTGGCCTTGAATCCTTGCGTAGACCTTCTCACCCTTTGATAGAGCTTACGAACATCATCTCTGCCCTGCCTGTAGAATCTTGGATAGGCTTGACCTCCACGAGAACTGTGTTCCCGCTTTTTCTTCCTGAGAAGTCGGCATTGTTCCCCGTTTTTGCCCATAGAGCTCCCAGGCTGTAAACAGCTCTACTTCTCGCACCAGCCAGCACTCTTCATCGAACCAGGAGTTTCGTTGTAGTAGCCTAGTCTAGTGAAACCCAAACATATCAGTGGCGGAACTTTGAATTTCTAGTTGACACAATATCTCCAACGGGCCGCTTTACTTGATGCCAAAGAAAAAAAATAAGAGATTTGGTCAGCTAAAGTTCTGGCGATCTCTTGCTGAATAAGCTTTTCGACATCCAATCTCTTCACAGCATCTGCTCGGTTTTATGGTGTCATGGATATCCCTAAACGTGCTTAAAACATTACCAAGTGGTCCAAGGCTTTGTATGCCCCTCGAAACTTTCGGAAATCCAAGATACATCTGACGCCAATCACAATGTGATCATGGTTGACGGTTTTTTTAATTAGAAGACTACCAAGTCCCTTTGTGTACTTGTATATCAATATGGAAGCTAGCTATGATGACATTTCGTCCCCATCCTATCTCCGTTATCGGAAGTTTCTACATGCAGATTGTGACCTCCAACTGTCAAACCAAAGATACCCCCTTTCCGAAACTAGCGTTGAAGTATCCCAGAATAATCTTGACTTTGTCGTACTTTTTTCGCATATCGTACGGGTTCTCTAGGAGATCGTAGAGTGCTTCTTTTTCTCGTGAGGTCGGCGTGGATTCAGATCAGAGTCATGTTCTTGCATTTGACCATAGGTAATGCGGATTGTGATTCACTCTCATTTATACTTTGAGATCTCAAGACTATAGATAGACTTCTTGCCTAAGGGTTCATGTTAACACAAATCCACAACCAAATAGCCGCTGAGCCTACCCCCTAACAGCTCTTTTCGTAGCAGTTGTCAACCGATTTCATCTTTCCTATATAACGTCTATCCCCATCGAACTTCTTGAACAGCTTTAACTTCAGCTTTAAGCCTATTTAGTGTCTGCACTAGTTACTAGGCTGCACGGGGTCTGTATAAGGACAATTTTAGATTCCAAGGTCAGATCCGAAACTTGTTTGATAGGGTCGTAAACATTAAAATCCTCCGTTTTTGAAGCTTGGTGTTGTTTCAGAACCAGTTTTTTCTTACATGGTAGGAAAGTTTTCCCGACGCACAGCCCTTGGCATTGGGGACCAGAATCTTGATTGACATCAAGAGTGGAGAGCCGAATAAAACCGGTCTGAGCTTCTAAAAGTCGGACTTCCCCTTATAAGGTGTTCATCAAGATGTTCAACCTAACTGGAACTGTAGACACCAACGCTGATTCCATCTGTCCCATTTATGAGGCATCCCATTTATCCCAGAGTGTAGTTGCACCGCTGAAAAAATAACCTCTGCAGCACCGCTGAAAATGAGATTTGTTGCATTATTTCCAAACCGACCAGCGTTATAACTTTTCCCAGCAGCAACAAGACCATACAACCTAGTGATGGATTAAACTATTAATTTCTCTTATGCGACAAAAAGACTAGCAAAGATTCATAGAGCAGTATATAGCAACAACTGCGCGAAACAGTAAAGAATGAATGAATGAGGTTAATGTCTTATGATAATAGAGACACAGAAAGTTTGCCTTTTCTACAATCTTTTTACACCCTGAGTTCACATCCGAATGTGCTTCAACTTCAACGCCAACATCATTATTCGAATGGCAAACAAATTATATAATAAAAGATGAACAAAAAAAAAATATAAATAATAATACATAGGCGGGGGCACGACGAACAGAAGAACACGACTGACGATGACAGCGACGACGGCGGCGGCGGATGGAATAGTTAGTGCCAGCGGTGATGGTGGTTCTGCTCTGATGGAAGAGACAGGACTGAGAAATCAGGTTATTGCCCCAAAACACATCACTCGCACCAGCCACCATCATATTCACACAAACAATCCCAACAAGCAAGGATATATCTCTGTGATGATGGATACCGACACCGAGCAAGGGTCGGAAATGGAGCGCGAGCTTTGTTATTGTCCCACAGCTGGAGATGGAGCTGAAAACTCAAACATCCCAAAAGGATTTAGTGTTACGCCAACACATATGTACAATGTACATATACAGCGACGCCTTTCACTCTGATTATTGTTATTTATCGACTTTTCGTCAGCACCATGGACAATTTCCTTTTTTGGCCAAAAAAGTTCGTAGAATGGATTTCGAAGCAAGCGGAAAACAGTTTAGGTGTGTTGTAACTCATTTTGATAGATTCCCAATTTGGGATATTTCCAATTTCAAATTGGTTTTGGAATAAGCTCATTTTTCAAATTACCAAGTATTTTAAAGAACCCCTTTCTACCCTTCCGCAGCCCCTTCATCTGTCGAACCATTTACCATTCACTTTCAATGGATATCAAGTAAAATGTAAGAAATCGATATTTGGCAGAGATGCCCGATGAGTGTTTTTGTATGTTTTTGAATTTGAATGACCTTAAGGGTGAAAAGAATCGTTTTTTCGAGAACTTTTCCATCGATACCGGAAAAGGTAAACAACAAGAAAAATTTAAGATGTTTTGTAGGCGTGTATTGCATAAATATATAAAAAGATAAGCAAATGATAATGGTGGTTTTATGACGCGGCGATGGCTGCTAAAAGTTCGATTTATCTTCATTTTTATTTGAATGTCTTGAAAATAAAAAGTGTTTTATATAATGGATGAGTTTTTACATTTGCAGGATATTACGTTTCTATTATTTAGTATAAGGGGTTTTTTGTTATTGCTTTTGAGGTTTTGTCGGGAAACAAGACCTAATACCACGTTTTCCTTCTTTTTTTTGGTGGCGAAGATATGCTTCGTGCATGATAGGGAGTTCTTCTTGGCTTCGAACGTCCCTATGTGTCCGATTAACCTGTCTTTAAGGCGTTCGAGACTTAAAAATTCCCATATTCCTCCTTTTCCCCCGGTGCCATTTTTTGCATTACTTTGGGAGTGCCATAGAAAGGGGACAAAAATTCTCACTCATGTGAACTCGGTGTCGTCTCAAATAAGTCCCGCTATAGTCTTCCAAATGTGGTTTACAGTTTCGAGCTCATTGTGCTCGTCTCACTATGGTCCAAGTTGGCACGGGGATCTGTCGTAATTTTATCGCTATGGAATCACAATGACTTTACACGTAGTTTTGGTACTGAACAAGTTTTCTAGTCTTCTCGCTTTGGCCTCCCTTAAGGCTAGGAACACTCGCAAAATGACAGCCAAAATGTCTACAAAAGTGCGATCAATTTTTTTAATTCCCTACGACAGAAAATCGCAAGTGCTTTCCTCGCATAGATCGCGCCAATTTTTTTTTTTTTTATAAATAAAAACTTTCTGATAACGCTTGAAATCGTTTCAAGCTTGCTAGTCACCACATCAGTGAGAAATTCTCACTAGAGATTGGTAAGGTAGGGGCCTCCTTAAGAGTTAATGAAATTATTTTTCGTTGAAGAGCACGGGCACGATTATTTTAAGCGTTTTTAATTTTCTTTTAGAAACCATGCCTAGCCGGGGCAGAAAAAAACTTCAAGCTTTATGGTTAGGAATTTGTATCTTATATAACAAAAGCCATCACTCACTGATTAGTCTAAGTAAGTAAGCCGGACAAAACACCAATTTCTAGGACTAAAGGCCATAAAAAGAAATTTTGAATCAAAATTGATTTTTTTTAAACTTATTTAACATTTCCAAAAAATTTATTCTGAAAAAAGAACTTTGGCGAGATGACGGCAAAATAAATTCAACGTGTAAATATCACAGCGCGAACATAGCGAGGAAACCACGACACAGATCCCCCTTGCCCAACGGGAACAGCGAAACCACATCGAGAACAAACACAATAAAAAAACACGTATGGATGACCACGGAGAGACTTCAGAGATATGACAAAATAAGTTACACGTGTAAATATCACAGCGCGATCATAGTGAGGAAACCAGGACACAGATCTCTCTTGCAAAATGGGAACGGCGAGACCACATCGAGACGAACACAATAACCACGATAATTAAAACCACGTTTGGATGACCAGGACCAGACTTCAGCGATATGACAAATCACGTGTAAATGTCACAGCAAGACCATAGCGAGGAAACCACGACACTTGCCAAACGGGAACGGGGAAATCACATCAACACGAACACAATGACCTCGAAAGTAAAATCCATGTTTGAATGACCACGGAGAGACCTCAGCGATATGACCCCCAGACAGCGAGCCCGCAGCATCAGCCATCTTCATGGTGCATTTTTGTTGCATTCAAATTTGTACAGCTCTGCTCATTAGAAATGGTCATCATTAAGTCGGTTTTTCCAAACAGAAGGGGTTTAGCTATTGGTTTCCATTTTTTACCGAAAATGAAAAAAACATATAAATTGAAAAAAAAAAAATGTTTTACAAAAAGTTTTTTGATCGGTTTTCATTCTAAATTCTAAAATAATAATTTCCCTCGAGCACTGAATTTGCCCATTTTCAACTTATTTTCATAAAGCGTGGATATCCGTTAATGAGCATTATGCTAATGGTGTGAGCATGCTCCTATTTAGCACATTTAGACCTAGTTTACACGGCAAAGCACCGCACGTTTTTATCGCAGTATTAGGCACCAGTTATAGCTATCATTGGAACTCATCATTGAAAATTTTAATGATTAATTTCGAGACATTTAGAAAGCAAATTCATCTATTATTTTGACGGACCGATAAAGCTAAGGACTTAGTTAATATTTCTAGTCAAAAAAAAATCATATAGGCCCAACTATTCACATAAAAAGAGTTTTTTGATTTCAATGATTGAACTACTAGAGGTTTAGAACTTTAAAAAAAAAAAAAACACAAAAAATTCGAAAAAATGAATAAAATATTTATTTGAATCGATAGTTTGAACCTTGCAATTTAATGTTTAAAGATAATTTCATGCAAATGTTGACCGCGGCTGCGTCTCAGGTAGCCCATCCGCTGAGTCCAATTTTGGCATACTCTTTCACACATATCGGCCGGTATCTCACGAATGAATGCATGGATGTTGGCTTCCAGTGCGTCAATCGAAGCGGGCTTGTCCCTATAGACATTAGCCTTGACATACTCCCACAAAAAACAATCTAATGGTGTCAAATCGCACGATCTAGGCGGCCAATTGACCGGCCCGAAACGTGAAATTAACTGTTCACCAAACTCGCCTCGCAATTGCGCCATTGTTTCGCGTGCTGTGTGGCATGTGGCACCGTCTTGTTGAAACCACATATCATGCAAGTCAAGAACTTCCATTTCGGGCAAAAAAAAGTTTGTTATCATCGCTCGGTAGCGTTCACCATTGACAGTAACGCTGCGATTCGCATCATCTTTGAAGAAATATGGCCCAATAATGCCGCCGGCCCATAAACCGCACCAAACAGTGGCTTTTTCGGGATGCATTGGTAGCTGTTGCAATGCTTCTGGCTGATCTTCACTCCAAATGCGGCAATTATGCTTATTTACGTACCCATTCAACCAAAAATGAGCCTCATCGCTGAACACAATTTTTCGATAAAAAAGCGGATCCTCGGCCAGCTTTCCAAGAGCCTATTCACCAAAAATTCGGCGTTGTGGTAGGTCGGCTGGCTTTAGTTCTTGCACCAGCTGTATCTTAAAAGGCTTTACGCCCAAATCCTTCCGCAAAATTTTCCACGTAGTGCTGTAACAAAGGCCTAACTGCTGGGAACGGCGCCGAATCGACATTTCGCGGTCTTCTGTCACACTAGCTGATACGGCCGCAATATTTTCTTCACTGCGCACAGTACGTAAACGTGTTGGTGGTTTAATGTCCAACAAAGTAAATTTGGTGCGAAATTTGGTCACAATCTTCCGAATAGACTGCTCAGAAGGTCGAGAATGCCGACCATAAAATGGAAGCAGCGCGCGATGAACATTTCGAACCGAGCACGAATTTTGATAGTAAAATTCAATAATTTGCAAGCGTTGTTCATTTGTAAAACGATCCATGGTTAAATTGCAAACTAAACTGAAGCTGTTTGACAGTGACACAAGGTACTAAACACACGTCCGCTGTCAAAACCAGTGTTGCCAAAACCAAACCAGCTAAAAAATCACCCGTTACATTGAACCTTTTCATACGATAAGTTTGTACGTTTAGATTTATACTGCAAAAAACCTGCGGTACATTGTCGTGTGAAGAAGGGGCCGAATTACCGCGTCAGTGAGTGCCATCAGTGATCAAATGAACGTGTAACCACTTCAAATTTTGCTATACTAGATTGCTCGAAACATGAGCGATAATATGCCAAACTCACATAATTCAGTCACGTATTGCTCGATAACTGATGCGGTAATTCGGCCCCTACTTCACACGGCAATGTACCGCAGGTTTTTTTTTTGCGGTGCAGGGAAACAATTCCACGGGCATCTGCTCCACATGGAAGTTTATTCCATCATAAGTAGAAATCTGTTCCACTTTTCAAAGTGCAATTTATTTTCACCAAGAGAGGGAATTTATTGCACTTTTTAGTGAGAAAGATCTCCACTTTGAAAGTAGAGTTTTTGTCCACTTCGTATGAGAATCAACTTCACTTCTTTTTCTCTGATTCGTTCATAGGAGGTACTTTTTGTTTAACAAATAGTTTATTTAAATCTAGATTCCATTAATGCAAAAGAAACTTTGCATACACCCAACCTCGCACCCTCACTATTTTTCGCCATAATGCTGGCGTAAATAAACAATGATTTCTATATTTATGAATCAAAAATATCCCAAATTCCAAATTTTAGGTGGGAAAAAATTCCACAAAATTTCGAGTGTAGTTCCCTCTCGTGGTGAGAATGAATAGGACTTTGAAAAGTAGAACAGGTTCCCACTTATGATGGAATAAACTCCCATGTGGAGCAGATGCCCGTGGAATTATTTCCCTGCGCCATTTTTTGCAGTATAAATCCAAACGTAAAAACTTGTCGTATGAAAAAGTTTAATGTAGAATGTATACGCCACTGCTTTAGTTTGCTCGTTAGTAAGCACTCCCGTAAGCTGTCTGTAGACATGGATATTTCGGGCTAACTCTGCTTCGCGGAATTTATCTTCATCATTTTGTTAGAATTAGAGTTAGAGTTAGACATGGCTCCAGTTTTGCTCGTTGAGGGCTAGCATTTTTCCGGCTACGTTGTCTGGTGCCGATACTTCGCTCATCTTTTAGGTCTTTCATCTATTGCAGTCGAAAAAGTTATGCCCTACCCTACATGGTCTGCTGGAGAGTTCCTGTAATGGCAGGTTGTGAAGAGAGGCGCAATAATAGACGTGGTCAGTGACAAAGAAGTTAACCTCAATGTATTTCCATTCATTCCAAGCTTCGCAGTCCATCTTGCTCTGCCGCCCCGACTCCAATTTCGTGCTTTTTATCCAAGACGTATATGTTCTTCCTTTTTGCCGTTAGGAGTTCGATGGGAGTAACACCTGCTACTTCAAGAGCGGCTGGTTCCGACAACGTTTGGTAAAAGCTAGCAATACATTTTTGCACTGCATGCCGCCATCTTCTTTCGGTACTTCTCTTGTCCGAGTGCAACTGCCTAAATCTCACAACCGTTCAGGAGAATGTTTTGCTTGTTCGACATCAGAAGGGTTCGCTTACTGGTCATTGGACCACCTACATTCACCATCAATGTTCTTAATGACGTTAGTATTTACGACGTTCGTTCTGATGTAACCTTTATCTGTTACAAGGAAGGGAGCTTTATGTCTAGAATCAGTCCGAAATACTTCATTGCGTTCTTTTTACTAGTGGCTTCAGAGTCGATTTTAATGTCGATTAAAGTCAATATTCTCTTCTAAGCCAGCAGTACTTGTTTATTCAGAAAGTCACTCGTCGCATGACCTGGTTTAGCTTCCTCTGCGCGTTTTTGGTGTCTTTTGCAATTATCTTTCTTTCTTCTTAGTTCGCAGAATTTTTATTTTCAAAGAGCGATGTGAAATTAGAATTTGCGAAATTTTTATTTGTGACATTTTGATATACGAGATTTGAAATTGCGAGTTTTTGATTGACAGTTTCGAGATATTTGGCTCCAAGATTTACTTGGGAAGTTATGAAAAGCGGAATTAATAATTTGGGAGCTTGCATTTTTCAAGATTTAAAAATAATCCAGATTTCGTTATTCGAAAAACTGTTTTTGAAATTTTGTACGACTGCCAACCTAATATATTATAAAGAGAATAAGAAAAAGGGAATTGAACAACAACATCTAGCGATTAACGCCCGATTTAAATTGAAAAATGAAATATGTCGAACGATTTTAAATAATTCAACAAAAAAGTCGTAGTTGCAACTGGAAATAGTCTTTTGTGATTTTCAGTCACACGATTATTTAACCGCAAGAAATAATGAGAAACATGGTTTTAATGTGAATGCACATATGTGCGAATTAAAAAACACAGCGACTGTAAAAATTTAACTTTTTTATCGCAAAAGTAAATAAAGCGAATGACATTAAATAAACCAACACGCACTTGCGACAGTTGCGACAGACAATTTTTTAATCGCGATTGTAATGACAGAAAATCGTAAGCTCACCCTAGGCTTAAAAATCGCACAATAGATTGCCTCAAGTGAGTACAATCGCAATAATTTGTTGCGATTCTGATTTCGTAATTGCATCTTGTCGCAAGACTAAGGCTGGGAACACATTTGCGATTTTCTTTCGCAGCGAATTAAAAGAAGTGATCGCAGCTTAGTAATATTTTTTGGTGTCATTCATATTTAAAATCATGTTCTATTTTTCCAACCGGAAATTAACCAAAGCCAAATCAAAAATGTATTATCTAACAAACTTTTTTTAATAGTCGTTTTTGAAAATACTTTTTGAAATTTAGTTATTATACTCTAAAAACCGTACGCCCACAAAAAGCCTTATCCTAAATTATTTATCTCTAAATTTTTCCTTTCATTTCTTTTTTTCACAAAAATAGGAAAAAAAATCGAATGAGACGCAATAAACTTTAAAGTTTAGTTTACAATTTGCAATGTGTTAACTGGATAAGAGGGTATTAGTACTAACATAACTAAGCTGAGTGCTGAAGTTCCTGACCAACAAAAATAAAAATAAACACACTACTATAAAACTTTTCGTAATAAATTTCTCAACTCTTATCACTTTTTCATGAGCAAAAGAATTCTACATAGAAATAGGAGGTGGATTTATGTACATATATATTATGATCCAAGCATATTGCACGCTGGCAGTGTTGAATATGGTCATAAGATAAAAAAAAAAGAATACTATGCTCACTGTTCAGTGTTGGACTAAAAGTCAATGTAATAGGCGCAAGTAAAAAGAGACCTCGCACAGTGTTTTATTTTGGGAATATTGGAGTTAAAAATAATTTCCTAGACATGTCCCTAAAAAAAGTTATTGACAATTGGGTACGCTGTGTCCAACATAGTTTTATATTAAAAAAAAAAATACGGCCCTTATGTAGGTCGAATCTGCTAAAATTACACAAAATTCATTTTAGTTTTCTTTGGCAGGAGACAGCCCTGTATTCTGGTAGTTTATTTTATGAGTATTAAGTTAGAAAAGCAACTTTGACGTCCAGAAAAATGAATAGGTGGATAATTTGCCTCTAATTATTTGTGACAAATTCATTTTTTTCGTGCGATGTTTTTTCATATTTTTTTTTTTTTGTTTTATTTTCCTAAATTCCTATGAAATCAGCAAAAAGCTCTGTAAAAGTTTTTGAATATGTTATATTAAACTCTGAATTGATATATAATTTTTCATTGATTATATGTAACAGTTACAATATTTTCGATGTTTTTTTTTGTTTTGTTTTAATTTCTTAGTTCATATGAAGTAACATTCAAAAAGTGTTTAAAATTGATTACATAGAACTGTTTATTGCTTTATAACTTTTTCACTTGGACAAATTTGAGTTAATTAGTTAAAAAATACATAGAAAACATCGCACAAAAAAATGAATATGTCACAACTAACAAACGACTAATTAACAGCAAATGTCTGATAAATTAAATCTTAAATTTAAGAACTTTAACAACTTTTCAAAAAAAAAACATAGAAGACAAATTCGAAATTTTCAAAATTTATTTTAGTAGAATAGTTAATGACAAATTATTAAGCCATAAACCTTTCGGAATAAACAGTTTTTACCCATTTAGGTGATGCTTTGCCATCTTGATATCAAGTTAGCAAAGCACCCAAAAAACATAGAAAACATTGAACTTCAAATTAGAAACCTTCCCAACTAATCACCGACGAATTTACGGCAAATTATACACCTATTCATTTTCCAAGTCTTCAAAGTTGCTTTGCTTACATGACACTCAGTTTATTTCGAGTTATTATTTATTTTCGATATTGGTCATTTAGCTTAATTAGCTTTTTCGTAGCATCTGTCCCCCTAGCGGTAAAAGGTCTTCGTTAAAAGATAAAGTTAGGTAGGAGTTATTGCCCGCAGCTATTTTTCACTAAGGCTTTTCTTCACCAGTGGTAAAGCGTAAAGGGTCTAAGGTCGAAGTCAAACTTTCTAATTGCAAAGAGGGGCTTATTTATTGCGGATCTACCTGAGCGTCTTAGCCTTAGAGCGTTGCTATGATGATGTTTCAGAGCGTTGCTATGGTCATACAGTCATACCACCCTGGTCTTCCTATAGTCTTGGCAGTTTTTTATTTAATAACATTTTTTCAAAAGGTTAAAATAAGCGAAAAGCGTGTTTAAAATGTTTTCAACTCGCCTCGCTGTGGTCTCGCCGAAGCCGTTAACAAGGGGATCTGTGTCTTGTTTTTTCTCTCTATGGTCTCCCTGTGATATTTACAAACTTACACGTGATTTTTGACATTGAGGATGTTTTTCCGTCATGTCGCTAAGTCTCGCTATGGTCCTGCTATAGTCTCACTAGTTTTTTCTACAAATTATAATTTTGAAAATAAGCTAAAAATCTTCCTTGTTTTTCATTTCCACGTTGTTTTTAGCATTAAGTATGTTTTGTCGTCATCTCGCTTTGGTCTAGCTATAGTCTCGCCAAAGATTTTCAAAAAAAGATTAAAATAAGCTAATGAAAAATTTTATTACAAACGATTGAAAAAGTTTAAAACGCGCTCATCAACTAAGCAGCGCAACGAAAAATACTTGTTGGAGACCCTTACCCTCACCCTACCAAGTTCTAGTGTGAAGTTTTCACTGTTTTGGTGATGGGACCGCTTCAAACGGTTTGAAGCGTTTCAATAGAAAAGTTATTTAAACCTTTTTTAATAAAGTATATATTTTTAAGAAAAAACTTTGGCGAGACTTTAGCCAAGAACTGATCAAAAAAGAGCAAGATGAAAACAAAAATATGGAATTGTCAATTTTTAAATGGACACATTTATGTATGTACCTACTTGGCATCTTTGGTACAAGAAACATTTAAAGGAACAGAGGAGGGCATAAATTCCACTTTCAGAAAATTAAGGCTTGTGAACATGATGTGACCCCATTTTATCATTACGCTCATGGACATTTTGAAGAAGACATAATGTCCATGAACGTTTTTACTGTCTGAACAAACTTAAGGTCCATTTTCATCATGACCGCGGACTTTATGTTACTCATGTGTCTTTCTAGGATTTGTTCATTAAATCCATGGATGGTATGAGGAAGTCTATTGTCCATGGACGTTATGTCCCTTTCAAGAGAATTAAGGCCCATGGGTGTTATGTCGTCTCGGCGTTTTCTATCAATAAGTTCATGCACGTTATGAGGAAGACTGAATGAATGTGCACGATTTGTCCATTTGTACACAATCAAGGCTCATGGACATTATTTCCACGGACATTACATTA
The DNA here is from genome assembly GCA_946251815.1 of Dasysyrphus albostriatus. Lineage (NCBI taxonomy): Eukaryota > Metazoa > Arthropoda > Insecta > Diptera > Syrphidae > Dasysyrphus > Dasysyrphus albostriatus. The sequence continues at coordinate 52,679,198 of OX276338.1, read as the reverse complement.
TTCACCAAAAATTGTACTAGATTAATTACAAATAAAAATGTATTAGTTTTGTGATTTAAGGTTGGTATGTTAAATTACGTGCCCCGTATATAAAATGTTGCCTTAAGCTTCTTCCTACTTTGATTTCAATTGAATCCAGCCCTTAAAATTTTATCTTTTAGTGCTCACTGACCTATTTTCGTTCGTTTGTCTTCATCGCCACATACATATATGTACCAAAAAATATCCTAGAGCACAAAAAACAAAAACAAGAAATCCTAGAAATCCTAGTTTATATGACTGAGTTTTTATATTGAAATACAATTCTCTACACGCACACTCTTTGGAATCTCTATGCGAATATGCCTCAGCAGAGCGGAAATTTAAGACATTGTCAGCATTGCACCATGATTCCGGGAAGATGTCTCAAATGCTCCAATTTCTCCTTCCTATTGTCTATTGCGATGAAGGAAAACAAAATAGAAGAACTCACCCAAATGCAAAAATGGAAAATATTTTAAATGGCCTTAAAAGGAAGGGAAGGGGAAAGGGAAAGAGGACGATGATGATGATAACGACGACTCCCTAATAGAAGCAGAGGACACTGAATATCCGCATAAGGCATAAACGTACTCAATTTAAATTGGAATTTCCATCACTACTTCCATTATGTATAATATGTACCAGCAGGTTTGCACTATAGTCCAGGATGTAGCGTTGCAAATAAACTACTTAAATATTTATATTTCTTTAAGTAAAAGATCTCAGAAAGTCTTTGAAAATTCGGCTCAAATGTAAGTATCGTGAGGAGCCCATGTGTTGAGGTGGATTTTTTGCAAAGATGATTCCATATTCACTCCCAAGCTGTAACTTAACTCCCCCAACTATTTCAAGCAGTTAAGATTTTTCTCCATGGTTGAATTGCACACAAACAAACAAAAACAAGACACATACGTTCCCACACCACCATCGCGAGGAGTGCCAATCCATCCGTATTGAAGTTTGATTTGGTTCACTTTTGTTTTTTTGTTCTTGGGTTGAACTCTTCTTGAGTCCTGAAAAGGTTTTGAAAAATCTAAAATTCACCCCATGTAATCTACACGTTTTGCCGTGGTCCCTACTTGGTGTTCCTGATATGTTTGCAAAATATTTTAACACCCCCAGGTAAGGGAGGGAGAGAAGTAAAGAGAGAGAGAAAGGGTCGTTTTTGCGAGCGTGCAGTTCGCCATGAAAACAATTCATCGGCTTAATGAGATTTGTTTTGTTTACTAGTTAACGCAGGACTAAGCTTTATAGTCTTTATTCTGGTTGTGCACATACTTACCCCACCCATTACCCCCCCCCCATTCCACCATCAAGGACACAGCATACATATTTAAATTGGTATTTTTATTTCTCTACTCGGGTTGAGCTAGAAGGTACCTACCTATACTTAGTTGGGTTTTTTATTGTTTGGGTTGTTGTTGTTGTTGATGTACAATTTCAGGAAATTTTTAATGATTCTAAGTGTTGAACTTAAGAAAAGGCAAAAATCGAAAAAAAAACACTGGTAACCCCTGCCATTATTTTTTAACATTTTAAGAGTCACACAGGTTGAGAGGGTAGTTGATATGGGCACAGGAAGTGAATTGTATAAAAACAGTTCGGTCTGGTGTTTAGCGCGTAAAAAAAAAAACAACGCGAAAAAAGGTTGACGTCTTTCGGTACTTATGGGTGAATAAAAAAATAATGTAAAATAAACAAGAAGCCGTATGTATATTGATGTTGAAGTGAATTCGTCGACGACACAGGGATAATTAACTTGGCTGTTTGCACAAGTTGATGGCGGAATGTTTTTTTTTTTTTTTGAGGTTTCTAAATGTGTGTGTACCTATACCTACCTACTGCGGATTTAAATAACGCTGAATTCACTTAGTTGAGTCATTTGATGGAAAGTTTAAATTGATTGACACGATTAGGTTGAATGAAAGAATATATCAGTGGCAGTTCAGCAAAGAATACTTCAGAATATTTTTGAGATATTGAAAAAAAGAATAAGAGTGGGATGAGTTATGTTTTTTTCACAATACAATAGAAAAGTTAAATGAAAACTGGAAGGATTTTTATAAGTTTTTCGACATTTTTTTTTTTTTCAATTTCATTGAATCTTATTGAAGAACTTTAAAACATTCTAAACGAATATCTAGAAAATAGTTTTTGTCATGTAAGACATGGAAATGAATATTCAAAGAAATTATTGCTGGGATACCACAAGGAAGTATTTTAGGTCCAGTCTTATAGCTTCAACTAACAAGTGATTTACCTATCGTACTCATGTTTACTGACGAGATACTGCAATACTAGCAGTTAGCAAAACGAAGCTACATTTACGAGTTAATAACAAAACGCTCTTAATTATGTTCATGAGTAGACAAAAACCAGACGGATAGCACTTAATGAGCTACAGTTAGTCCACGTGAACTTAACGTATACAAAAATGTGTTTCATTTGCAATCAACCGACTCGAACAAAAAATTCAGAAATAATGCTGAAAGCCTTTTTGTAGATAGAAAGATTTACCATCAAAATGGATTATTCTAAAATATTTTGAATTTTTTTATCAAGTTAAATTTAAACGTCTTTAACTTTTAAGCCAAAACCAAAAACAAAATAGTGACTTAATTTTAATTTTTTTTTGCACATAATTTAACAAAGTGCAGCATCGGAAAAATTTTGCACTAGAAGTTCGCTCTAACAAAAAAAAAAACGAAGAGTGATGCGTATTTAATTTTTAGTATTTACCACTATAACTAAGCGTACTTGTTTTATTTCAGAAATTTGGATAAACAGTGGTAGTACCAAAAGGGGGATATGGCACCCCGTAAGCTTAGTATGTATTTGAAGGTGCCATTTCACCTAGGGCTGACTCGAGTTGTACAAGGGTAGTTTTTTTTGATTTTCTCATTGCATTTGACATAAAACTGCATTGACTGTGGCAAAAATCCATACAAAAATTAGAGTTTCATATCACCCTCTAGCATGTGGTATATCACTCGCCACTTTTTGGTATGTCTTTTGTTTAAGGTAGTGTTTCCCAACCATTTTTTTGCTATGCCCCCTCAACAATATGTTCAATCATCTTCTTAACACTCAAAAATAGAAAAGTTCACTAAAAAACTTGAATGTTTTTAAATTCAAAGAAATCACAAGAACCAGAAATTTTTTCTTTTAAATCTGGGGCCTGTTTCACTGAACACTTTTCACTTTTCACTTTGCATTTTTTCACTTTTACTTTGCAAATTCTTTTTTCATTGACACTTTAACTTTTCACTTTGCATTTTTTCACTTTTACTTTGCAAATTCTGTTTCACCAAACGCAAATTTGCAAAGTAAAAAGTTTTTTTTTGCAAAGTGAAAAGTTTTGTTAATTAGAAAAGTATTTTTTCTTTTTGTTTCCCAAACAAATGAACTTTTCAAATTTTATTTAGAATTTTGAAAAGCTTTTCATTAATATGCAAAGAGAAATTTTCGTTTACAAATAAGCGTTTGTTGTAAAAATTCTCGAATCGAATTATAATAATCAAAATGAACCGCTTTCAAGAATAATAATAATAGTGACAAAATAGTAGAGAGATTAAATAGTGATAAATTTTCACTTTCTCTTCAAATTTTTGGAGCCAGTGACATATTTCTGACATATGTACACTGAGGCAAAAACCTATGCACTCAGCACAAAGATTTGTATGTAAAAGTTATGTGCCGAAGTTTGTATGGGACTGCCATAAAACTTGTATTTACTGAGTGGATTCAACATGCACTGGTTACATTTGAAATTATGTGTCAAAAGAAATCACCAAAATATATGTATTCAGTGTAAAAACTTGCATTGAATATAGATCATATTGACTCAATACATAATATTGTATTGACTAAACACTATCTTAAACTCTATTACAAGCATCGTGTGCCTATTCAATATTTATGTAGCAAACATTTAAAAAACTGCCAGCAATCAAAAAAAACATAAATCACAGCAAGTTTTCCGATGGCTACAAGCCACGTGTATTCAGTCTATATATAAGTATAGAAATATCTGAAACCATCTATCCAAATAAACAACGGTTACTCATATTACAGCGAATAATGCAATGAGTATAAGCAACGTGTATTGATTCAATATTTATGTAAAGACATTTACTCAGTACATCAATGTTATGTTATGACTGAGTCTCTGACTACATTTATCCAGTACATTAATTTTTGTGCTAAGTAAAAACGACGTGTACTAAGTCTCTGATAACATGTATCCAGTACAGATAGTATATACTCAAAACATATCAAGTGAAAGCCATCCAACTGACACAGTTGCTCTTTACATAAAGTTTTGTGCTGAGTAAATACGACGTGTACTGAGTCTCTGATAACATGTATTCAATACAGATGGTTCATACTCAGCACACATGAAGCGAAAGCCTTCCAATGCTATGTGGTGAGTAAATACCACTTGCACTGAGTCCATGCTATCATTTATTCAATACAGACGGTATATACCTTCTCAATGCACACAAATGAGTTTCAACTTATTGAAATTTGGCGCCAGTTTTTTGTTCCATGAATTAGCCTAGTGGATGCGTGCTATCTCAGTATGTGGAAGGTCCCCACTTCAAATCTCAGTAAGTATCACAAGGTATTTTTAAAATAAAACAAATATATAATACATTTCTATACTTTCAGAATAATGCGAAATGAGTTGAGTGATGAGCAGTGCTGAAGAAGGCTGTAGGACGTATGGAATCTTTACATAATTGTATGAAGTGAGATTAGACTAATAACATAAATTTGCTATGAGTACATAGACTTAATAATATGATATGTAATAAATGCAAGCATAAATAAATAAATTACAAAAATATATGGAGTCATTAAATAAATAATTATGTATTCAATACATAATAATATAATGAGTCCATAAAATAATTGTTTTTGTGTTTTCAATTCAATGTACTCATTAAAGGTAATTGACATAAATTTATGTAATGATTACATAGACTCTTTATATTTATGTAATGAAAGCATATTAACTGTACTCAGTAAAAAACATCATGTTTACATAAACAATAACCATCACTTTTTTTACGTAATGAGTACAGAAAATATTTATATCAATGCAATGAGTGCATAAAACATATACTCACTAAATAGTGACATGTATACCTTACCGATAGCAGTATTATATTTATGTAATGGCTGCACATAAACTGTACTCACTGAATATACGTATGCGTTGCTGATAATTTGCACGTTTTCATGTAATATCGCATAAAACATGCAAAGAAGCTGTACCCACTACATAATAATAACAAAATCAGAGTTTCCTTAAACATATTTATATTATGAGTACATTAAATATTATTCTTAATGTAATGAATGCATAAAGTATTACATAGAAACTTTAATCATTACATTTTCATGAATTTATCACCGAAAAGCTTCACATATTCTTGTAATAACTTAACAGAATTATATACTAGCTACATGCGGTCTTATGTTGCTAGTAAAGATTGCTCTATTTAATGGGTACGAACAGTAAGTGTGCAGAAAAATATGGAATGAGTACAAACATTTATTTCCTGAGTGCATTCATTTTTCTCTCAGTGTATCAATAAGTGAAACCAAATTTCTTCGTTTTGCTTCGATAAAAGTTTGAGTTTATCGAAAAACAGTTTTGACTGAATAACTCACAAATAGACCATACCATCGAACATTTACAGATTTTCAATAAATTGATTGTTCCTCGATGCATCGTGCGAACCAAACCATTATTTTGGCAATTAATATGCACGATTTGCAAACGTTGTTCAGGAGTAAGTCTATTATGAAATGGCAAACCAATTTGATCATAAATCAAGTGACAGCTGCCAAAAAGACCAACTCTGAAAAAAGGATAGCCAGATTGAAAACCACATGTCTAAAAAAAACACCTTTTAGTTAAATCTGTAGTTATGTAGTTTCAATGGAATTAGAAAAAAATAATTAATTTTGTGTTTAAAAATATTTGTATTCACTTTTAAGTTTAAAGGAATTGTTTTCGTAAGAAAAAAACATAAAAAATCTATATTTTACGATTTAAGCGTCAGTAAAAAAAAAAAAAAACATATTTGCTTTAAGTGCATTATTACAGAACGACTCTTGAGTTATGACTTTTTTCAAAATTCAATAAGTGTGAACGAGAAAAAAACATCTGACCTCACCTTCGAACTCATTTAATTTCGAAAAAAAAAGTCTTGACTCGTAAGTCGTAGTGAAATAGGGCACTAAGCAACACGAACTTTTCGAAGTTTGAGTTCTGAGAGCTTATTTTGAGATTGATTAAGCCAGTAAATTAAAAAATTAAAAAAAAGCCTCTTAACAGGAGCTATTTAGATTAACTTTCATCTCCATATTAAAAAAAAAAGTGGAATAGTAACAGTGTTTCGAAGAACTTAAGTTTAAACGAATTTTTTTCCCCGGAATTTTTTAAGCTTATTTTCGCCTAAGCTTCTCTTTGTCTTTAATAAAAGGGCAAAAACCTGCCCAAAGGCACCAGTCAGTACCCTTCGGTTATCTTTTGTTCGCTGTCAAAAAATAAGTGACAGTTTAAGCTCTTAATTACGAATAACGAGCTGAGTACTCACAACAAAGAGGAATTTTCGTTTTTCGGATGAAACTCACAATAGGCGAAAAGTGAAATGTCAATTTTTTCACCAGGAATGTTGTTCTCGTGAAACTTACAATAAGCCTGAAAGTTTCGAAAGATACAATTTTGAGAAACGAAATTATGACAAAGTTTCGAAAAAAAATTCCGAAATTCTCAGAACATCGCAGTTCCTCAAGCGATTTCAACGAAATTGACACAGACGATTGCTGATACAGAATTGAAAACGAAACAAATATTTTCACAACAGGGTCTTACAAAATAATAATTTCAAATTCTATTTCAGCTATAACTTGTATCAATTTCATTAAAATCAATGAAGGAACAACGTAGTTCTGAGAATTTTGTCCTTCGATACTTTATCTTGCGAAACTATCAAAATTATATACTCGTACCTACGTTGAATGCGAGGAGCTTTGAAAAACATCGTCTATCGTTGTTTATGGATTTTCTGTCAAATAGTTAAATTTTCATATAAAAAATCATTTGTGCTGTTTTTTTTTTAGCTGTGAAGTTTTGATTTTTTTTTTTTTTTCAATTTATATATCTCTTTTTAACGAATTCAAACAACTAAAATCATTAATATTTATCGCGTTAATTTTACACAAACATTATAATTCATAAAATATTCGAACAATAACCCTTTTTGTACCAAGTAACATGAAGATAAATATCCAAAACATTTTCAGCAACCAAACAAATTTTAAATATTTGCTTTGATAGACGAATATTTATGGTTTGAAAGTTAGATACTTTTTGCGATAAAATTACAAACTTATCTCTCTTCCCAAAAAAAAATTATATAAAAAAAACAGACAGTACAAACTGTACAAATATTGGTCACTACCTGTGTAGTAAGAAGTTCCTTTTTATATTCAACTCTTTATGTGTCAATTTTGTAAAAAAAAAAAGAAGTAAAACTCATGCTTCACAACAGAAACAGCCATAATAAAACATTATACGATTCGAGTAGGTATGTATGTAGGTAGTCCAAGATAAACCAAGAATCAACAACAACATCTGTTTAAATATGGGCCTTCTTCAGATGTGCTAATCTTGAATTTCGCATCGTCCCTTTCGTTAATATTTTGTAGGGTAAAACTGGGTGAAAAGATGCATTTATGAAATTTCTTCGTCAAAATCCGTAGAGAGTGAACGAGAAGAATACGAGTTTTTGAAGGGATTTCAAGATGCACAGTGGCCATAAAATCAATTGCTCCTTATTCCAAAAAAAATGTGGCGCAACAGCTCGTGGAGAACCAGGGTGCTTTGGAGTTGAACAGAACTTGACGAAACACTCCACTCCGTAATTATAGCCGCGTCATATGCATTCCGTATATTCGCTTGTTTTCTTCCGACCAGTGAAGTGTCCTTCCAAGCATTATGGTTCTAGCTTAACTTTAAAGGAAGTAATGTCTACACAAAATATAACATCTTTTTCATACGAGTGATCTGTTCAAAGTTTACATAATGCTACTTCAAAAAGGTTAAATGTTGAAAATATAGGTTTTTCGCAAAACAAAGATTTGTCAATTTTTTGTTATACAGTTTGTACATAACGTGGTCCTTTGAAAGAATTATAAGATATTCATATTCACTTAAAAGACATCATTATTTTCAAAATTGGTTAAAACTCAAAAATACTGGGTTTTTGCTCTTTGTTCTTAAACGACGAAGCTGTCCAAAAATAATTGAATGTATAATAATTTTCGCAGGGAGAAATATTTTGGCGTTTAATGCCTCAATATTTTTTTCAATTGGGTTCTCACACTCAATTGAAAAATATTGTGAGCATATAAATAGAAAAAATTCGAAAATACAGGTTTTTCAGAGACTCAAGTGCGTTTCGCGATGAAAAAAATAGTAATTTTTTTTGAGAAGTTTGTAATACAGGGTGGCGCACGAATCGTGCTACAAAAATAAAACGTAATAACTTTTTTTCTGTGTGAGTAATCGGCTTATTTTTTTTTTTTATTTTGTAGGTTACTATTTAGATTTATAAAAATGGATGCTTGGGATACGGAGAAAAGAATTTGGATAGTGCAACGGTACCATGCTTTGCAGTCCGTCATTTCCGTCCAAAGGGAATTTAGGCGGGAGTTTGGCGGTAATCCCCCGAGTAGATGGACCATTATGAGGTTTGTAAATATGTTTGCCGAATCTGGAAGCATAGCACGAAGGCCGTACCATCGAGATGCCAATGTTCGGGTTCAGGATACAATCGCAGCAGTAGCATCTGCAATACAGGCCAATCCGAGCGTTTCGACCCGAAACTTATCGGGGCAAATTGGAGTTAGTAGACGGTCATTACAACGGATACTTCATGACGATTTAAACTTGTTTCCGTACAAAGTCCAAATTACTAGCAAGTTAAACCCTCAGGATTTGCCTGTTCGCCTGGAATTTTGCTAAAAAATGATATCAATGGCCGAAGAAGACAACACATTGATCAATTGTTTGTTCATGTCTGATGAGGCCCATTTTGATCTTAACGGCAATGTAAACAAGCTAAATTGCCGTATATGGAATGAGTCTAATCCAGAAATGCTCCATGAGACGGAACTGCACCCAGAACGAGTCACTGTGTGGTGCGCAGTTTCATCAAGGTGTATTGTCGGGCCGTACTTCTTTGAAGAAAACGGTGTAACCGTTACTGTCAATGGGGACCGTTATTTAAAGATGTTGAAGGAGTTTTTTTACCCAGAACTGCGCCGAAGACGTATACCATTCAACAGCGTTTGGTTTCAGCAAGATGGAGCAACTGCACATATAGCCAGACCAGTTATGGCGGAGCTAAACAAAAAATTCGCAAACAAATTAATTTCTAGGAACTCCACTCTTCGCTGGCCCCCAAGGTCACCTGACCTGACTGCACCAGACTTCTTTTTATGGGGTTATGTCAAGCAAGAGGTGTATAAAACGAAGCCCAGGAATTTAACTTAATTAAAGCAATCCATAACGACAATAATTGAGGCGATCCCAACTTCAACTCTTCAGGCCGCAATGAATAATTTTTTGATCAGGTGCCGCATATGCGTGGGAGAGCGTGGAGGTCATTTGCGGTCTATAATCTTTAAAAACAACTAACTATTTAAAATAAAATTTAATTTTCTAACCAATAAAAAAAAATAAATGAAATACATCGATTAAAAAAAAAGTTATTTGAATTTCTTATTGTAGCACAATTGGTGCGCCACCCTGTACAAGAATTTTGTTAATTATAGAAGGGCGTTTATGTTCAAAATTGGTGGTTAATGTTGTTAATTTAGACGTGTGGTTTTCAATCTGGCAATACTTTTTTCGGAGTTAGTCTTTTTGACATCTTGATCTATGCTCAGTTTGGTTTGCCATTTCATAATAAATAGACCTACTCTTGAACTACGTTCGCAAATCGTGCAAATTTATTACCAAAGAAATAGTTTGGTTCACGCGACGCGTAGAAAAACAATCAATTTATTGAAGGAAACTTTTGGTGAAGCGCCGAATATTCTCTTCCAACGCTTCAATCAACTCGGGCTAATCTGCGTAGACAAGCGACTTCACATAACCCTACGACGCGAGATAATGCGCTCATTAAAAGTTTCCTTCAGTAAATTTATTGTTTTGCGATGCGTCGCTTAAACCGAACCAATATTTTGGTAATAAATTTGCACGATTTGCAAACGTTGTTCAGGAGTAAGTCTATTCAATATGAAATGGCCAACCGGTTATGGACTGCAAGACTTAGATTTTTTGAATAATCTTAAGTAAGCTTTCGACGTCTATACTTCCTTTTTTCCTATCACTCACACCCAAAATCTGGTGTGGACTCTTGGGGCCGGTTTTTCAGTGCGAGATCATCCTACTCTCGGGGCTAAAACTGAGTTAACTCCAGAAACGTGTTTTTCAGGACCGGTTGTACAAATGTGGTTCAAATTTTGATTCGTGGTTCAAAAATTTGATTTCAGTGGAATAATATAGGTTCAAAGATGGTTCAAGGTTCAAATATGTTATACTAGCCAATTTAGTGCCTGAACCATCGTTGAACCTCAGTTAATTCGCCAAAGTCGGTGAGTTAAAGTTGCTGAACCACGGATTAAATATTTGTACAACTGGCCCTCAGTCAATTGAAATCCCAAATTAACTGCGAGTTAACTTACCTACTTTTGTAAGTTAACTCAGGGACCAAATTGAGTGCCTTTTCAGTTGTGGCACCATCTCAATTTCGATAATGAAAGTTACTGTCAGTGCAATTCCGTTGTAGCGCCAGAATACTTTATTTAAAATTTTAAAATTTGGGACCATATTCTGACCAAAGTTGTGAAGCCCCTGATAGAAGTAGAAAAAGAAAGGCAGTACCACTAAATTCAGCATCCTTTTTGTCGCTAAAATTCAACAAACGGACCACTGTGCACCATCTCTATCCTGATAAGTGAAAGGCATAGAAAGGTGGTATCCATAGTGTCACGCATCAATGTCCCTAGATTTTGACAACAAGATAAAGTTGATCCTCAACTGAAAAACTATTTCTAAGTTAACTCGGGGTTAATTTATTTTCACGATTAGCTAACTCTGATTTAACTTAGAGTTAGCCCTGAACTGAAAATTTGGCACTTAGTCTTTCAGTTGGAGTATGAAAGGTGCCGAAACCATTTCTTTAGAAAATCGCTTAATCTACAAGCATTGCATCAATCATTTTCCGATAGCGTTAATCATTTAAGGTTAGAACTTGGGTTTATTTGTCATGCGATTATAAATATAATCGCAAATAAACACAACGTGTCGCAAGTGCGTGCAAATTCATTTATTAAGATAAACTTTTCGACAGTAAAAAAAAAATGCTCAAAAAATTTTTTTTTTAATCTCTGCGATTTTAAAATCTAATATGTATCTATGCATTCACACTTAAAACCAATTTAATTTATCGCACGATTGAAAATCCCAAGTGCGTGCATGACGTTTTCTTGATGCAACTACAATTTTTTAGTCGCACTATTTAAAATCGGCATTGTAAGCACAAACATTTAAGTGCGTTTTATTCATTTTAATTTTTGACAATCGCTTCGCAAGAAAAATGGAACAAAATTTTGACATTTAGACTAGGAAAGCACTTGCAATTTTCTGTCGTACCAAAAAATAAAACACATGAGTTTAGATGTGATTTACATCACATGACAAAAAAAAATTCCTACTAAAGCATATAGTACGCAGCTGAAGCGAAACGAAAATGACACAACTAAATCATAATCGAAAAATTTCGTTCTGATTTTTGTATGTAGTACGGAGTTAGGTTGTGAAATGTCAATTTTAAAAAAAAAGTAGTAGATTCCTATAAAAAGTCTTCACTTATTTTTCGCAGAAAGCTAATTGTCCGACAATTTTTTTAGTCAGTGCGACAAAAAAATTGCAAGTGCGTTCCTTGCTTATGTTGTCGCAATTTCTCGGTAGCATATGAGTTCATTCTCATTTGTTCTTTTCCTCGCGACTGAATAGTCACGCGATTTAAATCGCAAGTGCGGTCCTAGCCTAATCGTACTTTTTCTTGCACCTACGATCTTTTAGTCGTGAGCACAGTGTGATCACAAAGATTTAATTGTGTTTCATTCATTTTAACTTTCAACAATCGCATCGCAAGAAAACTGGAACAAATTTTCGACTTTTAACAATCGCGTAAAGTAAAAGCTAAAATAAGGTATCTTAAACCTTTTCCGAGCAAAAAACTCTTTTTATTCCCAAGACCTTTGCTCGGGAATTGTATGTTCCTTTGCCCTTCCAAATTTGTCAAAAGACCAACCAATGGTTAGTGCGTTGGACTGTCATGCCGAAGGTCTGGGTTCAATTCCAAGCCGCTCCCAACTAAAACCAGAAATGTTTTTCTGAGGTACTGCCTCTTGCGGGGAACTTGTCATGAAAATATGTTTATTATCTAGCCTTTCGGACTCGACAAAAAATTGTAGGTCTCCTCAATTTCCTGCCAGCAACGCGGACACAGGAATGGCAGAGAGTTGTAAGTCACTAGGCCACGGTTCTCCACGAGCTGTTGCGCCACCAAATCTATTTTAATTTTTTTATATTTTTAGTGTCAAAACAAAAATATTTAAAAATCTATACTTCAAGTTTCCCCCTTTTCACCCTATGTTTGTTCTTGTTTTCCCGTTTTTGTGGGCAGTCAGTATAGTTTATAGTGGTGGTGGCTCCTCGAATTACCGATTGTCATTGTGCAGTCACAGCTGGGTAAATTTTACAAATTTTATTTAAGGCAAAGATAAGCTAAGAGAAGAAGAAATAAAATACAACTTGAAAAAAATAAGAAAATTAAATTTCTTAAAATATAGAATGGAACTTCGCATTATTTTATATGAAATTTAAGTCTTAGAAAGTATAAATTCATTAATCTAGAGATGGGGAGGGTGTTAAAGAAAGAAAAAAAAAGCCTCCAAGTAATTACCTCTGGGGACTGTCATCGTAGTTTTATTGTTACATTTACGTTGCAGAAAATCAGGTCACAATAAGTTGACATTTTCTTCAAATGCAACTGCGACTAAAAAAAAAAAACAGCAAAACAGGCTTATTATTGCTGGTTTTTTGTTTTGTGGACATATAAGCTTATACACCGGTTACCGGTAAGTTTTGTTTTTTGTTTTTTTTTTTTTGTCTTGTTTTACCTTCTTTATAATTTTCAAGTCTCCATTGTGTATCATCGCATCAGTGAATCATTTCTTTATTTTTTTTTATTTCGAATGCATGGCATGTGGCATGGCATGACACAGTAATTTTCATCTATTGTTTCATTTACCTGCTGACTGATGGGAGTTGGGTGTTTTTTTTTTTTAATTTTATATCAAAACAAATTGTTTATACAGACTTTTGCGTGATATAGTAATTATATTTTGTATTTATTATTTTTTTGTTTATTGTGAAATGGCGGTAAATGCTGATTAATTTAATTTAAAATTGAAAAAAAAAACTAAAATACATTTGCATATTTATCCGAAAAGTCGACCATAAAATAAATCAAGGTCCAGTGATGGTAAAAAAAAAAGATATTTTTATTCATTTTTGAAACAAATATGCCAATACCCTATAATTAATATATTTTAAAATTATTTGGGAAGGTTGTTCTATGTGAAATTGCTACTGTTTTTGTTGTTTTTTCTCCGATGATACCAAGGTAGGGAGCAGAACGGTTAAGGACATTATTATAAAGTTTTAATTACCAAAGAGTGAGAAGGCTTCTTTTATATTTTTTGTTTGGAATCTGTGCCAGTGGCTGAAACATCTATAGTGGAACAACAACTCATATGGAAAAGTTGTTCTATTGTGTTTGGCACTTAAATAATTTGAGGTTGAAGCAGAAGAGAAAGCAAAAAAAGGGTATAATGTCACGTGAAGAACTGAAACAAAAAAAGTAAAAGTTTCTGGCAGTTAATTGACAGAGATGACCACCAGAGCCTACTATTTTTTTACTATCTTAAAAACTGCCAAAATAACAACAATTAAATGTCCCTTTAGTTTAAAGAGAAAAGTCAAGAGAACAAGGGTTTGATGATGGCGAACCATTTGGAGCAAAAGTAATTGTCAAAAAAGTCCCCCAAGACCATTACTAAGGACTCAAGTACTTTTCTATTTTTCATAAACACAAATTTTCGGGTAACTTTAAAACACAGTTGATAGTAAGAAAGAGTGAGAAGGTAAAACGGTGAACTATTTTCTTTAAGCAAATGAAGCCGTCAAGAGATATTTATATTGATCGACAAAAACAGAAGGTATTGGCACTGTTTTTTTTTCGTCCTGACACCTCTACAAAGGTCAGATAAGCTTATGCCCATTCTGGTCATGTGGATTCCCATTAAGTTGTGATCCGTTAGGATTCCAATCAACTGAGACAAGTTGAGGTCTGCTTAGCTTAAGTAAGTGCTTTGTTTTTTTCTCTAGAAAAATTCATCTGCCATTCCACTGCCGTAAATGGCATTGTGTCTTGGGACCCACTGAAGGGTGACCGAATTTATCTCGTCGAGTGATCTCAATACACGTCGGCAACGATCAACCAGATTTCACTTCGTGGCGATTGACGAAATGGACTTGAATGTCGCCTGGCTGTCCATGAAGATGTCAATGTTTTTATTTATCAGTTCACATGTGGAAAGATATTTTGCGGCCTCATAAACTGCAAGCACTTCCGCTTGGAAGAAACTGCAAAAGTTTGGGACCATTATTGATCTGTTTATGGGTGGGTTAACTGAGATGATACCTGATCGTACCCCAGCTTCCATTTTGGAATCGTAAAGACCGATACATGATTTACGTTTAAGATCCGGTTTTTCTTCCAGAGATCCCTCGTTGGGAAGTCTGTCAGTTCGACTGGGTTAAAATCTAAGTACGGCGAAATATAGTTCGTTTGAACGTCTCTGTCAATGAAGTTCGTTATGGTTCTGTGACCCCAGTGGCCCAGTTTCCTGTTCTTACATTCTGTAAGTCGTAGAGCACTTTTGGCCGCCATCTCCTTTGTAAGTAAATCGAGTGGGGCCAGTGATAGGAATTTTTCCAGAGCTGCAGTCGGAGTAGTCCTCATGGCACTAGTTATGCCAATACACGCCAATCCCTGAATTTTAGACATAGTTTTAAGATTGGTTGCCTTTTTCAAGGCTGGCCACCAAACCAAACATGCCTATGTAAGGATAGGCCTGATAATGGCTGTGTACATCCAATGATTGGTACCAATTTTGTTCAGATTCAATCAGATAAGGTCCAAAAATAATTTCCATTACAATTTTTTTCTTAAACAAGCACTAAAATTAGTTCTTATTCCTTGGAAAAAATTATGAACATTTTACACCATCTTCTATACATTTGGTACAAATCAGAATTGGAGTAATTTTTTTATGAAAGCATGAACTTAAGCGCATATTTTAGGACATTTCAAACATAAACTTCACTCCGTTTCTGACCTTGAAAGTACTTTATTTAAAATTTTGAAATTTCTGAATTCAGCATTCTCAAATCATCAACTGTACCTGGTTTCATAAATTTATAATAAGAATTTACGTGCGAAATAATTTTTGTCTTCAAAATTCAATGAATGGACCACTGTGAGCTAGCTTGGTTTCTAGCTTGGTTGAGGTTCTATCCTACACGCTAAGTTGGTTGAGGTTCTATTCTACTTGGGAGCGCCACTTGTTTGTCTGTCTTTCTCTACTGCACCACGGGTTTGGCTTCAAACAGTTTCCGGGCCGAAGAATTGTTGTCCATTCACTCTAGGAGACCCAGCCATTTCAGTCGTTGGCTTTTCACTTTACTGACTAGGTCGGTGTCGTTGTACAGCCTGTACAGTTCGTAGATGTATTTGCTACTTCATTCTTCATCTTTGCAGACGGAACCATATCGCCATATCGAGCGAAAGCACAACAACGAACCTGCCAAGAAAATCTTTGAATCCTAGGTTCGAAACCACCAGGAACACCGAACTTCCGGCACAGGGACCCGGCGATAACAGACGCAACAGCTCTTGGTCTCAAGGACTGGAGGAAGCGTACAATGGACCGCAAATGATGGAAGACGGCAGAGATCCTCCATTGATCGGGGGCTGGATAGGTAAATAAGTAATTGGGAGAGAGTAATAATTTGAGAACACTAGTATTATGCGACATAGGCCCAAGAATCCACACCAGCAATTAGACGAAGTACAAACCGTCGAAGCGCTACCCAAATTGACCATGTGCTAATCGATGCACAAGACACGTAGCCAACACTTAGGGCCGTTTTCTCAATGCTGAGTTAGCTATGCGCTAAATCAGAGCTGGCTTATCTTGAAAATAATTTAACTCCGAGTTAACTCATTAATAGTTTTTCTGTTGAACATTAACTTTATCTTTCAGTTGTCAAAAGAGTATTGAAATTTCTATTTTTCCATCCTCTCAAAACAAAATTTTGAAATATGTGTGATCGTGTTGAGCCGTTCTGCACAAATACAAACGTAATGCATCCAATCATCACCCATTAGTATGGCTTTTGCTCCACCAGATCGCACACATAGATCAAACATTTAAACGGACCAATTTGCGAAGGGAGCTGCAACTAAGTCAACGAATTGCTTTGACCATTCGCACGCGGTTTTCACCCGTCTTGCCGGAATCTTGTTCATGGTCATTTACACGTGATTTGCAGTTTCACGGCTATGGGATTCATCTCGCCGAGACCTCACGATAGCTACTTATGGGTGACTTTCACGTTGGTGGGCCATGGATTTCATCGCCGGGGTCTCGCCCTTGTCTCGTCACCGTTTCACTATTGTTATTCAACGTGGTAAGTATCGTCATGTCCAAAGTTGGTATCTTCGTCGTTTCACTGTATTTACACGCTGTGGTTACTTCTGTCGAAGAAAATGAGATAAAATTCTGAGAGCCCGTAAAAAAGGCCACACAAAACATAATTTTCCAAGAAAACCGTTGAAGTGGGTACCTAGCTTTCAACTGAACCTACACTAAGTGGAACAACGGAGTTGCGTGAGTAATGGCTAGAACCCAAAAGTAAAGTTAAAATCCTGATTTTTTTTTAAGTAACTCTACCGGTTTGAACTCAACAAAAAAAATTGAGAACAAATCTCACCTGCATCTCGCTACCACCTTGTCGTCTTCTCGCTATGACCATAATCAGTCACTCAACTTCGTTTTTGTTGATTCTCATTGATTCCTGACACTAATTGGTATGAGAAAAAGAATTAATAATAGGCTGTTTGTTGCTTTTTAGTAGAAACAGCAGGATTCTGCTAGACGGGATTTTGAAAAATGGAATTTCGACACTCGAAATTTTGATTTGCAGGATTTTGATCACAACCTACGGCAAGAAGCTGATCTTCATTTGATAGGACATAAGCTCTCCAAAATGACAACTGAGTAGAGTTTTTTGGCACAGGATGAATTACCATCGGAAACCACTGCTAAGTTGTAAGATTCTCATACTTTACTAACTAAATAATTTACGATAAGCAGAAAAAAAAGAGCTGTAAATGGACTTTTTCTGAAGAAAAATTTGTTGACGAAAAAAAATGGAGGAGAATATGTTATAGCGAACTCTTCAAGCTCTGTATAAGCTCTCTATAAGCTATTTATTAGCTCTCTATAAACTCTCTATAAACTCTCTATAAACTCTCTATAAAATCTCTATAAAATCTCTATAAACTCTCTATAAACTCTATATAAGCCAAAACATTTTGAATACATTGGCTCGGCCTAATTTCTGGCAAATGGAAAAATTATTATAAGTTCCGAGGACCATAGACATGTATATTATTGCCCATCATTATAACATTGTCCAGCAAAATGTACAAAAAGTCAACCTCGTACAATCGATAGCTTCCAATCAAGGGAAAAACCCACCTTCGAAAAACAAAATTTAGCAAAAAGCCATACGATTATTACAAAAACAGACATCGGAAATAAATGTCATTCAAAAATCTAAAAAAAAAAAAACTTAAATTGGAAGTGAAAGCTTATTTTTTCTAAATAAAAATTAATGTTTTGAACAAGATAAGACAACTACAAACCTGCCAATTCAATGCTTACAATTCCTATTCGATAAAATTTTACCTTCATTCGATTTTTATTGAGAATATTTATTTATTCGATATTTAAACACAAATTGTTCTTGTGTCCTGTGTCCCCAATCAAAAATTTCACTTGCATTTGATATTAATAAAAAAAAAAAAACGAAATCATCAAACAAAAAGGACCTTTTTCTATATATCCACCTTCTCTCTATCTACCAAACAAGGAAACATACTATATTATGCACCTTTTCAAATCCACACACACCCATCTCTCAACACCCCATCCACCCCCCCCCCTCCCTCACAAAAAATCTGGGTCACTGCCGTTTTAGAAAATAACAATTCAAAGAAACAAGTAAAGTACTACATACTTAGAAAGGTTTTTGTGTTTTTTTTTTTTTACAAAAAAGTTGTAAGCTTTACATGGAAAAGGAACTACAATACACGGATCAGAAGAAACACGTCCGTCGTCCCCATCATCAGGAGGAAAATAATCAAAAAGGAAACCTCTGTCAGTCAGTCACATCTGCAACTAAATTGAAGCATCCGCAAACACAGGAATGTAATGGTCGTATTCCTTCGTCCACTTTCCGTTTCCCTGATGTGTGTTGTTTCTTCTCATTCTCATTCTCATTTTTATTTCCAATTTTTTTTTTTTTGCATTTAATTCTCGTTTTTATTGTTTGTCGTTGCCATTCAAAAATTATTTCAAAAACATTGTCCATTCGACACCATATACGATGGGTATGTTCAACCAAAAGAAGGGAGAGGGTTTGAGTTTAGGTAGGACAAAAAAAAAAGGAACAAAAATCGATGTATGGATTTTTCTGATTGCGCTTTGGAAAAATTAAGGGAGCTAGTGGCAACAGATTTTTTTTTAAGATTTGATATTTTTTTTTGTAATTTCCCTGGACAAAACAATCTAATTTTTGACGGCACACTAGAGAATTTAGAAACTAACAAGGGGCTAGCAAGGGTTAATATCGAAACTGAAAATTAAAATTCGTCTTATTATCCTAGAATCCTTTGTTTACTAAAAGGTTTTTACTAGCAAGGGCCCCACAAGTTTTTGACAAGTCTGTTTAAGTTCAACTTGTCCGAAACTATATTTCAAAATTATACGAATTCTTGAATCTTTATGACAATATTTGCAGTTGAAGGATAACAACTGAAAATACTGCCATCAGCACTTTATAACAAGAAGGACTATAATCATCAATGTAGGGTTGACACATGCCTTCACCATTAAGGGGGCGCAACGATTAATTCAGCTGGGAAACACAGGGGTGTTTTACTATTCATGTGTTGTAATATTTTCAGAAATAATTGAATCTAATCAATAATCTTTGTTAGAGACCTCTTTGCGTTTGACCCTGGCTGAAGGTCAATTTACAGAGGGGGGGGGGGGGGTTAGGGTAGAGGAACAGAATCACTGTGTTGGCGGTAATGGAATTTTTCATTACTTTCATTGTTTATGCGATGTACATTGTTGTAAAATCTAAAGTTACCGTTGGCTGATAAACAAAACTACGACGTCGACATCAACGTCGCCGTCACTTAAGGGGTAGGTAGTTAATGAAAGTTTTGGATTTAATATTGTCGCACCATCAGCAAATAGATTAATGGTGTTTTTCGCTTGTACAGCAATGACATTAGCACTGAATTTTTATATGAGAAGGTAAAGCTAAAGTAATGTATGTATTGTAAGGTTCTTCTTTGTAGGAATTACAAAAAACACACGCCAAAAAAAAAACATGTTGTGTGAGTTTTTAATGGTGGCAGACTTCATGTCAGCAAAATTAGATTTTCGTCTTTCGCTCACTAATTATACTGACACTATAAAATTTTAAATGGCAAGTGTATTATCAAGTAAAGGGCGTGGTTGGGTTTGGAAGTAAGAGGCAAATTAGTTTTGTTGGGTAATTACAAATTTTATTGCAAGTTCACATCGCGCAAAGACCGAGTTGTTACCTACCATGCCATCAATTTAAATGTTAAGGTAAAATAACTAGCGATATGGCATGGAGAATTTAATGGAAGTAACTTTTCCGTACAAAACCGTATGAGCTGTTGTTGCGTGAAGATATTTTTCTTTTTATAGAAATAGGATTGACCATCATATTTCAAAATTTTGCTTTGAAAATGAAAATCATGCAAACTTTAATTTTTAAATTCATAATCACGCAATATGCGAGACAGAAATAAGTTATATCGCCGTTTCATGTGGAAACACTACGGGCATATATATGATGGTCTGTGTATTTTAATTTTCAAAATTTTTTTTTTTTTTTTTTTTTTTTTTTTATAATTCATTTTTATTTTCCATTTTCTTAAAACTATCTTAAAGCTAGACAAAAATTCATAAAAACTAGCCTACTTATCGATATCTTAAAACTAACTTACTGGCCCCAGTCGGGCGCTCTAAGTTAAACTATAATAACTTAATGCTAATGCCTTTCGGCCTAAGAACTATCTTAATACTAAATCCAGGTCGGTTTTATTTTTTACCGAGAAGAATTTACAAAAAAAAACTCGGTATCATTGTCTTTATTTTTTTTTGGTTTTATATAAAACTTACAAGCTACATAAAACTAAATTAAAGCTAATTAAAACTAATTAAAACTACTTAAAGCTACTTAAAACTATTTACAACCTACTTATAAGCTACTTACAGACTACTTACAAACTAGAACAGCCACAGCAAGCATTTTCCGGTTTTATAATTTTTTGTATTTTTGTGGATTTTATATTTTTTTTTTTTTTTTTTTTGGTGCCACCCTGACTGTCCCTACTTAAAACTAACTACCTAAACCTATGTAAGTCGGCCATACATAGGAAAATAGCAAGGTCAACTATTAAATGTCTGAAGGAACTTCATCTTCGTTTTTCAGCCACCAGAACTGATTCTCCTGTTTTACCCTATCTTTTCGGTCCCGTTCGGACACAGTCCTACTGAACCGAAGGTGCTCAGCTCCGTCTTGTGCGAGGACGTCTCGACTGTAAAGGAGCCGCCGATCTACAGTTCTACGGCTGACGTGGTAGATTAGCGGAACCGCCGCTCTATCCTGGATCAGCCCTCGGCTGTCTAGGTGGAGGAATGCATCGGGCGGAATAAAGCCGCTTAGCCGCACACTCTCGTAGTATTCGTATTTAGGGTAATAAGCCCCGAAAATTAAGCTGTTAGATGAGGACATCGCTCTTGCAATGTGACCCCGAATAAGCTTCAGCAAGAAATTATCTATCCTGTTTATGTTGGCCCCGTTGTATAGAGCCAGGTTGGAATAGTAGTGTTTGTACTCCGACTCTGGTGTTCTGTGCAATCCAAGGCAGCGTCGAAGACACTGCCTCTCAAACACCCGAATCTTTTCCATTTGAGATGGGGCAACGTTGAACCAAACCGGGCATCCATAGGCAATCATCGGCCGGATAAGGGCCATGTAGCAAATCACCTTCACCCTGCTATCAAGCCGGCTGCTATAAAACAACCGTTTCGTCAGGGCAAAGGCTCCCCTAGCCCTGGCCAGAGCAGCATTTATATGTCTGTCGAAATACAAATACTGATCCATCCAGATGCCAAGGTACTTTACTACACTTTTACTCGCCAGTGGATGTCCATTTGGCCCTACGATCACCAGCTTGCGCCAGTTCTTTCTCGTATCCCTTGTGGCTCCACGCAACGGAGTCCTAAACAAGATAGTTTCTGATTTCTGAAAGTTGATTTTCAACTTCCAGTCATCACAATATCGTTGAATCTCATCGAAGTCACTCTGCAAAAGAATCCTGATGTCCTCGACTTTTGCAGCTGTTCTGTACGCAATTAGATCGTCGGCATACGCTATTGCCTGAGTAAGACTACCTATCAGATCGCTGGTGTAAATGCTGAATAGAATCGGCGAGTTGACCGCTCCCTGCTGAAGACCATTTTTAATATTAAAGGTTGTGGCAGAAGTTACATTGCCACTCTTGACAACAAACTTTCTGCCATTGAGCATATCATAAAGCATATATAACAGTGGTTTACTAATGCCAAGTCTGGTCAGCTTTAGATAAAGACCCTCTAACCATACGGTGTCGAAAGCCTTCTCCAAATCAACCAGACAGGCACCCGTACACTGCTTCTTAGATTTGTTCCATTGGACATCAGAAACGAGCTTAGACGCGGCATGAATGGTGTCATGTCCCGCCTTAAAACCGAACTGATTGTCCGGTATGATATTATTGTCC
Organism: Dasysyrphus albostriatus; assembly: GCA_946251815.1. NCBI lineage: Eukaryota > Metazoa > Arthropoda > Insecta > Diptera > Syrphidae > Dasysyrphus > Dasysyrphus albostriatus. The sequence goes on along the minus strand of OX276338.1, from coordinate 52,656,798 downwards.
TCTGCCCACTTAGACAGAGCTCTATTGATAACTTTTTCGAATACCTTGCTGATACTCGGAAGGAGACTTATCGACCGGAGATTCGCCGGATTGGAGTTGTCCTTTCCCTTTTTCGGGAGAGGATGCACCACAGCTGTCTTCCACCGCACTGGATAATATGCATTATTCAGAGCGTTGTTAAACAGAGTAGTATAAATGTCTACTGCTTCTTGAGGTAAATGTCGAAGTACAACGTTGGATATACCATCGACTCCTGCTGACTTCTTCTTCTTTAATGAATCGAGGATGAGCTGGAGCTCCACCTTCGTAATTAACAGGGAACTGGGCCCATTTCGCTCGGCGATTATGGCGTTTGCCAAATGATCTTCATTGAACCCGGTGAAACCAAGGTTCTCTGATCGCCATTGCGTTATGTCATTCCGAAGGTAGAAGTGGTGGAGCAAGGCTCTGTTTTCCAGGTCATGATTGGGGCGAATGCAAGCATTCACCTTGTACACTTGCTGGAAAGCAGCCCCCACAGCCTCCACTTTCTCCTGCGGATCTTCGACAATGAAGAGGTCATCGTCCAAGACGGCGCCCTCTGGATTAATTCCTGCTGTCAGAAGTACGTCTCTGTTGTCTGTCGTTCTCTGAAGCTTGAGACACGGAAGATCGTTCTGATCATTCCTTCTAAATATCTTGTTAATTTGCGGAAACATGCTCGGGTCGCTAGCATTAACGGCCCGAATTTTGTTATCCCAATACAAATTAATTGACAACCGATAGTTCTCTTTAATTAGTTGGTTGATGTTCTTGATCGACGACTTCAGTGTCCCAATCTCCAGATCGTGAGGGTCAGTAAACCGTCTGTACAAGAGTTTGAGTCTTGTTAGCAGTTCACTTTTTTGTCTGTGTAATGCGTCAATGGTCGCATTTCGGTACATGTCTGTTGCGTCCCGTTGTTTGTATTTCGGTATTGTTCTATCCATTGTTCGTTTGATTGTCTCGTCCATTTGTTCTAAGTATTGGTCTATTTCGTTATTTGTCAAATTCCTGTCATTTGGTGGGGATATATTGTTCGAACTGATTTCGCTCGATAAGGCGTTGGTAAATCGTGGCCAGCGCACCTTACTGTAATTGTAAGTATGCACAGGTACATACTCTTCCAACTCTACGAGCTCGTTTGGAAGCTGTATTACGGCGGCGAGTCCGCAGTGATCACTGTCGTACTCGATTGTTCGTAAACAGTTTCTTGGTCTTTGACCCACCGTGTCAGTAATTGTCAGTCTTGCGTCTATTAGCAATAGATCCAGATAGGCATCGCTTCTTGGAAACGATGGCCGATCCGTAGCCAGCAGGTCGACACCATACTCAGTGTTGTATCGACTCATCCAATTGAAAAGATGAATACCTCTTTGATTTTGAATTTGATTTCCCCAATCTTGGTGTTTGGCATTCAAATCACCGGCCATGAGAAAGTAATTTTCTTCCAAGCTCAAGTGTAGACATTCGAAAAGTTTTTCAAGCTCTGTAATGAAATCAGTTGGCTGAGATGATGCCGGTGCATAAGCCGCGATCACATACATTCGCTTCCCCTGTTGGAGAGGAATGCATACGATGCACGCCTCTAACAGCCGAAATTTACGCAGATCACTATTATATATAACTTTATGATTAATGCCTTTTCGTATGAAGATTGCGACGCCCCCCCCTTGAGTGGAGTTGGGTCGATCTCTTCTAACGATATTGTAATTGTTGTTAGTCAACTTATGTTTCTGGTTCAGCTTAGTTTCGCTGGCCATAAACACATCTGGACTTTGGTCTTTCAACAATTGGAACAGATTAGCTCTACGTTCGGTCCTAATCAGTGAATTTACATTCACAGCAAGGATCCTGAGAGGCCTCTCCGACAGCGCGCCTTTAACCTCTAATTTGCGTTAGGCTAGGCAAAACAGAGTAGAGATAGTCTACCCTAGTCGCCTGCTCCTTTATCTGGTTATGAAGTCCTGTCAACTGGCCTTGAATTGCCAGCAACATGCTTCTTATTTCGGCCTGAGCGTCCGGCGCCTTTTGCACTAGGGCCGGTTGGGCTGCCTTAGCTGCAGGCTGTACCGTTTTTCCCCTCCCTGCCGCCATTTGGGCGTAGGAAATTTGGGGATTAACGGGCGTTGCTGTAGGAGCACGCGTTGATGGGCGTATCTCTACCGCTGTCTGCTTAGCCGCTTTGTTGTTTCTTATTTGCTGAAAAGCTGAGCAACCCCGATAATTAGCAGGGTGCCCCTCTTTTCCGCAAAGTGCACATTTAAGCTGGGTCATGTCTTCGACCCGTTCTTCACCGAGCTTGCACTCCCCCTTAATGTGGTCCTCACCACACTTAACGCAGCGTGGCTGCATTTCGCAGTTTGCTGCAGCGTGGCCAAACCTTTGGCAGCGCATGCATTGAAGCATGTCGCCGCCTCTCTTTAATTTATCCCAAGTTACAACCTGGTAGTTGAGAACGGAGATACTTCTCAACCTATCCAGTTTGCTGCTGGGCGATAGCTGGACTAGGAAGAACGGCAAAGACCGCTTCTCCCGTCTGGCTCTGACTGTAGCGAACGGCTTGACCCCGATAAAGTCGAGATCGTCGCTCGCTTTTTGACGGAGCTCATTTAAGAGCACCTGTGGTTCCGTGCAGGAATCTATGCCCTTCAGGAGGACCGTTTGGTATTTATCCACTTTGGGGGTAAAACTGAAGAACTCAGTCGTGGATTTCTTTAATAATTCTTTAATGACTTTGTGCTGCTCCACTGTGGAGCAGTGGATAGCATGTCTATCTTTACTTAATCTTTTAATAAAAAAGTTTTGGCCTATGGCCGACTTACACAGGTCTATGGTTTCCTGTAGCTCCATTTTATAGGTGTTTATTGGTGGCACCTTTTCTTTTTTATTTTGGGGCGGCTGTGGCTGCTGCTGGTGTTCTCCTCGCTGCTGCTCGTTCCGCTTCTGCTGACTGCCCTCCTGTGGTTGTTGTTGCTGCTGCTGCTGTTGCACTGATTTTTTTGGACGTTGCTCCTTCGGCTGCTGCTGTTGTTGTTTAGTTGGCAGTTGTTGTTGCTGCTGTTCTTGTGCATTTAGATTTGGATTTGGCTGCTCTTGCTGTGGCGCTGCCTTTTTTGGCGCCTGCACAACTTTTTTCTGCTCGCGCTCCTGTTTCTCTCTTTCGCGTCGAGCTTCTTGCTTGTGTCTGAGTGCTTCTATCAGTGGGGTCACGATGGCATTGAGACGTTCCATCTCCCCCCGAATGACATCTATTTTTTGGCTGATGGCCTGCTCATCCAATTCTTCTTGCGCCTCGTTTTCCTCTTCGGAGGACGCCTCTGGTGAGGTTAAACCAACAAGCACATTGCTGTTGGATTCCCCTGTAGTGTATAGACCCTCGCCACCTTCGGACATGTATTCGATGTCGTCATCGGATGGCGAGGTATCAAGTTGTTTATGAATTTTTGCTGCTGCTGACGTCTTCGCTGTGCGCGCCGTCTCCTTCACCCCAGCTGGCAGCTGAACTGAGGTGGTGGTGGAGCGGCGCTTGACGAGGTTCGTCGCACAGCTTATCCTCTTCTTCCTCTTGTTTTTGGCATCGGCTGTTGATGCCGTTGCTTGTTTTGCCGTTGTTGCTCCGGCACTAGTTGATGGTATGGCTGGTGGTGCCATCGCTTGCTTGCTTGTTGTTGTTGTTGATGCTACTGCACTAACCGTGACTTTGGCTGGTGGTGCCATAGCTGACTTTATTGTTGATGCTGGGGCACCTTTCGATGTCCCCGCGGTGTTGTTGGTTTGCATTTGCTGCTTTTCCCACTCAATGAAGTTTTCTACTTCACGATTGTGAAAAAAAGCAGCCAAATAATTTTTACCCGACTGGGACTCGAACCCGTGATCCTCTGGTTGTCGATCGGCCACCTCTACCACTGTGCTATTGCACTATTAAAAATAGCTGGGTATAATTAAAACTTTGAAAAGTCACTCCGATATTATTTAAAGAAAACTGTGAAAGCCGATAACGTGTGCACACTTCCACAGATCGAGATCGACTGTAATTTTCAAAACTCAATAGCCCAAAATGTACATTTACAGCGGAATAAATTCAAGTGAAGGTTTTAAATGCAATTACCTTTATTTTGAAATAAGGTCAAACGTTAAGATACAAAGCTTGTAGAGCATATCATTTTCTACAGAAAAAGTTAAAGCGCAAATGATGCCAAGAATGTAGGTACACTGGGTTGCGATCAAATTTTTTAGTCGCAACGATAGAAAATCGCAAGTGTTGTCCTAGCCTGAATGAGTATGAACACACATACAACGGAGAAATCTCGACGGTAAAAAGTCGAAAATTTGATCCATTTTTAGGGCGACGCGATTGTCGAAATCGACTTAAAACAGTGCAACTAAAAACTAGAAAAAATCAAACACGTACCTGTGATGTCCAATCGTACGATTATTTAGCCGCAAGAAATGAGACACATGGTTTGAAGTGTGAATGCGCACATAAGCGACTTTTAAATCGCAGCGATTAAAAAAAAATAAAACCTAATCTATTTTGTTTAGCGTTTTCTTAGTCGCAAAATTAAATATAAATCGCATGTGCGTGCCTTCACAATAAAAGCTGTATGTTGTATTTTGAGTGATTAAAGAATCGCATGATACTCGTATAATGGCAAGTAAGTGTATGGCCAAAATTTCTTGTGATACCGATTTTTCAATTGCAACAACTGAAAATCGCAAGTGCGGTTCTAAAGGGTTTTTCAACAGGGACGCTACAAAAGTAGAGCGACAGGGACAGCAAACGACGCCACATTTCTTGCCGCTCTTTTGACATTTCTCTTCAGTAAGGTTTGCCATTTCATGATGGAAAGATATACGAGCCAACAACGAGTTGAAATTATTAAAATTTATTACCGAAATTCGGAGTCAGTGGCCTCAACGTTAAGAGCACTACGTCCAATTTATGGTCGTCATAATCGTCCTAGCAGATCAACAATTGAGCGTCTAGTGGAAAAATTTGAGTCCACAGGCACAGGACAAAATGTTCCCGTGCCAGTGAGACAAAGAAGTGCCCGTATTGTCGAGAATATTGCTGCCGCTGCGGCTTCAGTTGCGGAAAGCCCAAATGTGTCTCTCACACGACGTTCTCAAGCGTTGGGCATCTCTGTGACGTCGTTGTGGCGAATTTTGCGAAAAGATCTTGGCCTACATCCTTACAAGATTAAATGGACGCAAGAACTGAAACCGCTTGACCACCAGAAGCGTCGTATGTTCGTGAATTGGGCTGAGCAACAAATTCGGATATTCATCGAAAAATCATCTTCAGCGATGAGGCTCATTTCTGGCTGAATGGCTTCGTCAATAATATGCGGTATTGGTCAGCCAGCAATTCACACGTACTCCATGAGTCATCATTGCATCCCGAAAAAATTACGGTTTGGTGTGGTTTATGTGCCGGCGGTGTCATTGGGCAGTACTTCTACCGTGATGATCAAGACCGGCACGTTACTGTGAATGGGGATCGCTACGGTTCAATGATAACCGAATATTTTTGGCCCCAATTGGATGATATGGACTTGGAGGACATGTGGTTCCAACAGGACGGCGCCACAAGCCACACAGCGAATGTCACAATCAATTTATTGGAAACCAAGTTTGGAGAACGTGTTATCTCACGAAATGGTCCAGTCGCTTGGCCGCCTCAGTCGTGCGATTTGACGCCGTTAGACTATTTCCTGTGGGGCTACGTCAAGTCTATGGTCTATGCCAACAAGCCAGCGACGATTGATGAACTTCGTTCGAATATCGAACGTGAAATTGCAGCAGTATCGGCCGATGTAAGCTTGAAAACCGTCGAAAATTGGGTTCAGCGTCTGAACTTCTGCAAGCGTGCCCGTGGTGGCCATGCAAAAGTAATTGAAATCCATATACATAATGACATCGAACGTACTCTCACAGGAATAAAGAATTTCATTGATATCCAAAACCGTTTTTGTTTTATTTAAAACAACTTTTGTAGCGCTCTTATTGAACAACCCGATATTTCACAAAATAAATAACACACAAAATTTGTATAAAAAATGTCTCTCAAGCATTTATCATTGCTCGAGAACACTGAGGAATTGTTTCTGCTTTTTGTCTTACCTGATTTAAAGCTTTATTTAGCGCTTAAATAAATGTAAAAACATACTCATCGAACAAAATGTGCCCATTGGATCAAATTCATCTTAAGAAAGCCTTTTAAAACTCCCGCTAGAAAAAGTCAATAATTTCGAAAGAGTGCGAACAGGCATGGTTTTTATTTATTCACTACATAGGAATTTATTGGAGATCTCTTCGATTTATACGCAGAGAAGTTCTTAAGTAGCCTCCAGGTCAAAAGTCAAGAGCAAGTCAATTCAAGACCTGGAGCCTACTTAAGAACTTCTATGTTTTTTCACTATTTCGACCGTTTACTGTAGTGTTTCCCAACGTAGGGGCCACGCCCTACAGGGGGCAAATTCAATTTTTCAGGGGGGCAATTTTATGTTCCGATGTTTCACATCCATTTTAGATTTCAATATTAAAAGAGTTCAGAGGAAAAAAGATCTCACTTTCACTTATTTTCGAAAAGATTCCGAACCTAATTTTGGCTTGTGTCAAATTATGAAAGCTTTTTCCAGGCAATCTGTAAAGAAGAAAATGTGAGCATAAGAGACTTAGTGTTTAAAATATTTGTGAAAATTGTTGATTCAATAATATAGAAACGACAATTTGCAAACGGTCGATGGTATGAATCTTAGTCAATATTTTCGAAAAACTTGAATCATTTAATAAGCAACTTCAAGGAAAAAATTTAACTCTTTCGGAAGCAAAAACGAAGATCTTTGGCTTGGCTACCCTTATTGATATTTCAGACAATCATTTAAAACTCAAATGTTGACAGGTTTGGATGTTTTCAAAAAAGTTAAATGACTGATATCGCTTAAGATGTGATTGTTCACGATATGGAAAATTTATCGCTGGATTTAAAAATATAATTTTCTGGTTCTGGTGATTTCTTCCTAATTTACATTGAACATTACAAATTTTTAATGTTAAAAATTGAATATAATATTGGGGGGGTATAAACATTCTGGAAATGTCTTGGTTGGGAAACACTGGTCGACTGTATATGCAAGCAAAAACTAAAATCGTTGAAGCGATTTACTTAAAAACTAATTTTTTAAATATACAATTTTGGTAACATTTAAAAAATAATTTGGTATGCGAGTATATATTTAAATACATTAAGAAAACTTAGTTCAAACAAAAATTATAAGCCCGTTCTTGAAATATATAATTAAAAAAAAAAAATCAAAAAAAAAATTTAATTTTGGTATGCCATTGACATTTTAAAGGTGATTTTGCAGAAACTCTAGCCTTTTGTCACATTTTAAACGAAATGCCATATTTTGTCACTTTCGACCCGATATAATTAATGTAGAGGAACTCAAATCGATGCGAACTTCCCCAAAACCATTAAATAAATCTCTGTATTTATTTTTTAGTGCTTTTTCCTAATTTTCCTGGGGGATACGACGCAAAAAAATTCACCTGGAACTCAACCTTAAAGGTGATGTAAAATGTAAAACAGAGGTCCGTCCAGATAGCACCGCCACAAACGAAATTCAAAAATCTAATTATGCAGAAGTTACATCCTAATTAAATGCTAATTAAGTGCTGCAATATTAATCTCGAAATTCATCCCAAAAGTGCATTCCAAAAACTGAAAATGCCTAAAAATTATTTAAGTTCAGATAATAGACTTTGATCTGATAGAAAATCAAAATTAACCAAGTAAAATATATTAAATCCCGGTATATAAATATATACCGGGATTTAACTCTTTGGAGCATTTGAAAAAAAAAAAACTATTTTATTTTAACCAAAAAATAACGGTTTTTATGCAAATATTAAAAATCATTAAGCCAAACTTGATTTTTCTCAAAAACGGGTCTTACGATTTTGATAAAATTTTGTTTGTGTGTTAAAAATGACATTTTGTACAGAAAGATTCCCAACTAATCAAATCATAGCTCAAAAAGAAAGTATGCCATTTGATAACATGAACAAATATGAAGACATGACGAAAAAAAACAAAATTTAAATCGTTTGAGCGGTTTTATTAAAAATGATTTTTTTTTTTATATACGATTTTGGTAAACATTTTTTTTTTTAAGTTTTGGTATGCCAATTTTGAGTATATAATAAAATATAATTGTAAACCTAATTTCAAAAATATTTATCAGCACATTTTGAAATATTTAATTTTCAAAACAAAAAATATAATATTTTTTTTAAAGATCTTTAATTTTCTAATTTTAATTTTGATTTTACATCAATTATTGAAATTTTTAAAGAGCTTTTGCATACAAAATTTAATAATAATTATGTGAGTCGTTAATGAAAAAATCGAAAGTCTAGAAAGCCGTTATATTGCAGGTACCATTAAAACATTTTGCCAAAAAGTACACTATACTTTTAATAGTAATCCAGGCTTCTTATCAAAATCTTTGGAGCCATTTTTGAGATACATAAGCTTTTCCTTAAAGGTTGTATGGTAAGTACCATTATTTTTGGGACTAGCAAAAGTTCGATTTCCCCTCTAGAGAGTTACAAGAAACCTAAGTTCAAAATTTGAAGAAAATCACTTCAGTGCAGGTCGAGGTAATGACAGACAGACAGAATTTTGCTACCAAAAATGGTGTTCTCCATCATCATAATGTCATGTTTGATTGTTATCTCGAATTTTTTCTGCACGTATCCAAAACTTGCCCCATAGTTCCTATATCGCCAGTAAAAATTGACAGGCATCTCAAAAAGAGGGTTTTAATTTTTTTTTCTTGTTTACGGTGCCCGCTGCGACACAGCCGGTGCGGTGCGGAAACAGCGAATGGTACGCACCCCGCCTCGCCGTAGGCGCTTCGGGTCACGTTGCAGCGTAGTGCCATACGCGCTGCGATGCGCTCCTTGTACATTCTGCCATCCAGCCCCCAGCACGCATCGTTCAGATGCATTTTTACACTTTTTGGTCTTTAATTTCCAAAAAAAAAATTGGAAATTAGTACAGAAAAAGCTGTGCAATAGTTTATGGGCCTAATTCACAAACTACTTTGGAATTTACACCAAACAAATTGGAATTTTCACCAAACAAATTGGAATTTACACTCAAAAGTTTTTATTTTTTGGTCGTTTTTTTCCATTTTAGTTTATTCGCTCTTTCCAAATGTCATTTTCATTTTGGGCACTTCCAAAATTGTTTTCAGCTCAATTTCTTATGGCGTCAATTCAAGGAGCCGTCCATTTCTGTACGTTTTGAAAAGTAACTCACAACTTGTCAAAATTCGTATAAAATTTCTGGGACAGAAATACTCAGATAAGTGATTTTTTAGTGTCCAGGTCAAATATTTTTTTTAGGTTTTCAATTTTTTTTTTTTATGTACGGAAATCTCTTTTAAACAGACATGTCGGTACTGTGTACTTATAGGATAGATCACTATACTTCAATAGGGTCATTCAATTCTTGGTCCAAATTCGAGTTTGACATACGTCAAACCGAACTGTCATTTGAGACCTAAATACTTTTCATTAATATTCTTGTAACATTTAAGCAAAAAAAAAATTGTTACGCGCCGGTGGTTTTCGTTTTATTAGGACTTGAAAAGATCAATTTATACAATTTGCAAGTTTTTAGCACTTTGAAAACGATTATGATCAAGCTATTGACCGATACCTATGTATCGAAAAGTAAACAGAAATTACCATATTTAATGTATGTGCCCTTTTTAGTCGAAGTTCGAAAAAATGAGAGATAATTACCTTAAAAAAAACTATCTTTTTCCATTAAGTTAATAGGCAGGGAAATCCCCTAACTATTCAACCAGTTTTTTGAACTCTGATATTCTGTATGTTGACTTTTCAATCCATGCGTAATGAGGGTCGTTATATAGTTTAATAAAACCAGACGTTCCAACGAAAATTGAATACCATAAACAACAAATAAAAATAAATCTTTATTTGATACTCGTACGTTACATACCTAAACAGAATCTTTATCGAAGTTTCCTCAATACAAAAAAAAAAAACAATATAAATTCGGACTTAAAACTGTGTGTTCCATTTAAAATTAAGACCAAAACTAGATTCCATTATATTGTGACATAAGCTGAACTGAGCTTGTTAGACACTAAAATCAAACCGTCAAATTGCCAACATATGTGATGATGATGAAGAAAACTTTTCAAAGCACATCACATTCGCCGCATGTTCATTACAAAAGTTATCCCTTTTATAATGTCTCTTTCACTAATCACTCTTCATCCTAGATTTTTACTATGGAATAGCTCTACTTCCAAAGCGAAAAAGTACATTATTTCCCATCGCCCTATTTTATTGTCAAATATACAAGATACGACGATTTTATATAAACGATTTTCTGGAAAATCATGTGTGCAATGCGCTTTGGGAAAAGCTCAACGCTGTTGTTGTTATGCTTTTTCGAAATGAAAAACAAAATAATAATTCTCTGTGCGAGATTGTCGGGAGGCCGTTAAACTAGGCCAAACTATGTGATCAAGAAATAAGAACTTCTCAAGTAAACAAAACCCATCAGAAGAATCTCATTAAATTCAACATACAACAGCAGTAGAGCGGCAACGTAAACGAACGAACGAACATGACTCCGACGGTGGCTACGGCTGTGAAGATATGACGTAGACATAGACAACGATGCTGAAGAAGAAGTATTGAAGCTGTGCGAAGCTCTACTGCGATAATGGTCTTAGTTTTGCAAAAGCAGAATTCAGTCGCTACCATCGTTACTACCGGGAACTACCGGGAGTTCTTCTCTTCTCGTAGAGTCCTCCTTCCCTACGGTATCATCGCAATCCTTCAACTTTCGTCCTTGAGTGAACGCGACACAAAGGATTTTTTCTTTTTTTTTCTAGATCAAAGATACATCAACGCAATGGAATGGGAAGGATATAGGTATAGTCAGGTTCTCCTGGATGGGATGGTCCTTAACGAATGAAACAAAAACAAAAAAAAAAAAGATGTCATGTTGCCAACTTATTGCGGGAGATGCGGTGAGGTTATAGTCCCAATAGACACAACTAAGGGATTGAGATAAGAAAACATTGCAGCACGCTACCATATAAATCCAGGACCATCACATCATGGGCGGGGTAAAGACTCTTTAAAGATAATGACAGCCTTGCTGAATGCTGATGATGACAAGGCACGGCAAACGGTATACGTATACGTGGGACGATAACGACAACACCGCACCACCAATGAAGAAAACTCACGCGGTTATGAGTTTTGTCGGATTATGCTTGAGAAAATGTGTCTGTGTAAAATGAGTGAGTGAAGGATGTTCTTTACATTATTGACAGGATGTTTGGAGATTTCCCATCTGTGGTTTGGTTATATGAGATTTCAGGTTTTTTTTTATTTTCAAATACGGAGAGAAAGGAAATTGTAAAATTGAGAATAAAAAAGTTGTGTATTGCACTTACCAAGAATATGGATTTTTTTTGTTTAATAGCGGAGATGTGTAGCGTTTTGGAAGAATTGCTGAAAGGAAAAATTTAAGATAAATTAGTTAATTACTCTAATTTGATTTCAGGGAATTTAATTCAATTACTTTGTTATCATAAAAAAGGGAGGTTGATAAAATGTATTATTAATATAATTATTCTGTTAATACATAATTCTATGTTTTTTCTATGTTTTTTTCTATGTTTTTTCTATGTTTTTTCTATGTTCTTCCTGTTTATTTAAACTCATAACTTTTCTTTTTTTTATAGTATTGAAAATACAAATTATGTATAGGAATATTTTATAAGTTTTAATTGGAGTAAGAACATTCTGAGTAGCTTCCCATCATATCTAGGGAGATGTGCCTTTCTTTGATATGAAGACCATGGTGAACGAATATCCAGAAGTGTTTCTTTATCGATGAGGCACCGCTTCTGGTCTTTCTGTACTACGCTGTTGGAAGAGTGGAATTGATAATAATTTCAGTAAACCATTTCGAGAAGTCTTCACTCTTTTTTCGCACAGATTCAATTTTCCGGACCATTTTGTAAGTGCAGAAATATGAAATGATTTTTTCTTGCTTGTTTCAGATATTTTTTTTTTGCATTTGGTGAAATTCTACATGTACAATATTTATCCACTGTTTTCGTAAGCATTTCGTTGTCTTGTTGAAAACCACAGACAAATTTTGTTTTGAATAGTAGCGTACCGGGCTTTAAGATGGAGAGAGATTCGAAACTAATTTCTACAGCATTATAATTATAGACCGCAGCCACAATAAAATAGAAAAGCACAAGAAAACTAATGTTTTAGTGAACAGGATGGAACGATTCATCAATAAAAAGGAATAACATACGAGGGGAATTCATTGCTCGAAGGTACAAAATTTATGTTTTGGTTACGTGCCTACGTCAATGTAGAAACGGTCTATCGCCATTGGCCAAATAAAAGAAATCCAAGACGCACAATTTTAGAACGTAGTACCTCGTGGCAGTATGGTTAGTGCGTTGGACTGTCATGTCGAAGGTCTGGGTTCGATTCCCAACTACTGCCACCTAAAAAACAGAAATGTTTTTTCCGAGGTACTGCCTTTTGCGAGGAACAGACAAATGCTCCAAGAGTCTACTTGTCATGAATAAGTGCTTCTCATCTAGGCGTTCGGACCCTTCTATTGCTGAAAAAAACACGGACTGGTTTAGAGTTGTAAGTCACTAGGCCCTGGTTGTCCACGAACTGTTAGGCCACCAAATGTATTTATTTATAATTTTTGAACAACAAACCAATTTTTTTTTGTATTTAATGCTTCAAGCACCATAGAGAGGTCTTTTTGGCGTTATTCATCTCCGTGTGTCCGACTCGCCTTTCTGCAAGGCATGCGAGACTAAAACTCTTTCCACTCTTCAGTTTCGGACCGCTTTTTGCATACATTTTGCGGGTTGTTTTGTCATACACCCTTTCGGGGTCAAAGAGGCAGACTTGTCTTCAATTTTGTTAGCTGGGTAGTGCCTTATACTTATCGATTTCGTATATCAGGTTCCTTTCTGATGCAGGCGAAGAAAGTCATGTGCTGGAGAGTCCCCTTTCTGGTAAGCCGAATAATTTGTTTGGCCAATATTCTGGAGGAAGGTGATGAAATATAGCCGTGCCCTGTGACATAGTAGTTAACTTTGTCGCGTTTGCATCCATTCCAATCATCAACCTTCCTGATTAGCCACGCTGTCTATTTTTCTCTCCTTTCTAAGCTTTACGCTCTTGCTACTTTTGGTGCGTGGGCTTCTTTGCCTCATCAATTGACCCTTCCAGTCAAATTTCCGAGTGTTTGTCGTAGACGTACTTCTTTGTTGCAGCTAGAATTTCGATGGGAGTAACTCCTGCGACTATAGGAAAGGCTCAGACACCGTTAGCTAAGAACTACCTTTACCTAGAGCTTTACATCTAAGACTTATATTAGAGTTTGTTCTGCCACAATTTGGACAGCATTCCAAACGCAACTTTTGCTTTCGCCATTAATAGAGATCTTGAAAACTCTCTAGAACATCTCTGCTGGTTGTCCAGAAAAATATACTAAGTCCAACGATTTCAGCTTCTCTCCCCACCCTGGTTGTGATTTGATCGAGTTCGACGATCCTATGAGAGAGTAAATATACGTCATCCACGCAGTCCAGGAACCATGTTCTGTAACTATCGCATCGATAAAATTCGTCGAGAAACGCTGAAAAATGAAACAAAACTCATACAATTTGTTTCAATTTCCATTGTATTCCACAGTATTGGTGACAGTATACAACCTTGTGCAACCCCATTTTGGATTTCAATTTCTCTGACAACCTTCATTTAAGCAGAACGTGAAATTTGGATCCATCAAATGTAGTCTTAATAATAGCAATCAATTTATTCGGGATGCACCCCTCCCCCCCTACCACGCAGAGCAAGCCAAATAAATTCTTTATTGACACTGTCAATCGCCATTTTGAAGGTTATCGATTCGCAACGCACTTTTCTAATGCAAAAACTTCTACTACCTGCCTGGACAAGGCAACACAAATTTTAGGAAAAAAAAGAATACACCTACACCTACTAAATCTCATTGATTTACTAATTCGATTTAATTCAGAAATTCTATCATAAATATCTTTTATGAGCTAAAAACTCAACAAATCCATTAACCGTGTTGCATTAAAAATGTCAATCAAATTAAAGAAACAAAAAACAATTGGCGTCTTTTATTAAAAAGAAATAACATTCTGCCTCAAGTCATCCACCCACTTTGAATGCCAATCACGTTCAATTGATGATTGAATGGTTTTATTGCCGTAGGCCATATTGAATCCGGAAATGATGCGTAACTTAGTAGCTTTATGTTTTGTCCAAATTTTTATGAGACATATTAAGTGTGCCTACTATATTGTGCCTATTGAACTTCCCACATATAACTGATCGAATCTTTGATACTTTTTTTAAGGAGCATGTATTGGTTTCATAAAAAAAAATATTGGTTGGTAATCAAAGGTGGATTTGAACACACTCCGCTAGTTCACGCACCTATCTGAATATTGATTGAAATGGAATGAAATAGAATGGAATGAAATGAAATGAAATGAAATGAAATTGATTGAAATGCAATAAAAAGAAATGAAACGAAATGATTTGAAATGAAATGAAATGAAATGAAATGAAATGAAATTAAATTAAATGAAATAAAGTGAAATGAAATGAAATGAAATGAGATAAATTATATAAATGAAATTAAATGAAAATGAAATGAAATAGAATGAAATAGATTGGCTTAAAATTATGAAATGAAATCAAATGAAATGAAATAAAATGAAATAAAGGGAAATGAAATTGAAATTAGATAAATAAAAGGAAACGAAATGAAATCAAATTAAATGGAATGGAAGAGAATGAAATGAAATAGAATTGAATTGGATGAAATAGATTTGCTTAAAATAAAATAATAATAAAAATTAAAAGCAATTAATTGAAATGAAATAGAAAGAAATGAAATGAAATAAAAAGAAATAAAATGAAAGGTAATGAAATGAAATGATATGAAATGAAATGAAATAAAGTCGAATGAAATTAAATAAAGTCGAATGAAATGAAATGAGATAAATTATATAAATGAAATGAAATGAAATATTTGAAATGAAACGAAATGAAATCAAAATGGAATGGAATGAAATAGAACAAAATAGAATTGAATTGAATGAAATAGATTTGCTTAAAATTATGAAATGAAATCAAATGAAATGAAATAAAAGGAAATGAAATTGAAATTAGATAAATAAAAGGAAACGAAATGAAATCAAATTAAATGGAAAGGAAGAGAATGGAATGAAATAGAATTGAATTGGATGAAATAGATTTGCTTAAAATAAAATAATAACAAAAATTAAATGAAATGAAATGAAATTAATTGAAATGAAATAGAAAGAAATGAAATGAAATGAAATGAAATTAATTGAAATGAAATAAAAAGAAATAAAAGGAAAGGTAATGAAATGAAATGATATGAAATGATATGAAATGAGATGAAATAAAGTCGAATGAAATGAAATGAAATGAAATGAAATGAAATGAAATGAAATGAAATGAAATGAAATGAAATGAAATGAAATGAAATGAAATGAGATAAATTATAGAAATGAAATGAAATATTTGAAATGAAACAAAATGAAATCAAATTAAATGGAATGGAAGAAAATGAAATGAAATAGAATTGAATTGGATGAAATAAATTTGCTTAAAATAAAATTCCTTTAATTCAGTGCAGTGGAAGTTGTCGGACAACAGCTTGTATTTAATATACGAAATAATTTTGTTTTGTGTTCACTATCTTTTTCTCTCTCTCTTTCTCTCTCAACAGGGCAACTGGAATGGTAAAAACTTCATATGGCTCTTCTACATAAAAGCAAGTAGGAACGTGCGCCCTACTCGTTGATTTAACTTTTGTTTTTATTTCCCAAATGCAGCTATTTTCTTCAATTGCTGATGAATACAAAATTCCAAAGTTGGTTTTTATAATTTTCCTGACAGGAAATCCGTTTGGTTAATGTTTGTTTTGTTTTTGTTTTTGTCTTTTTTTTTCTTCCTTTTCGACAACACATGACCTTCATTCATTTACAGTCTTGACCTTATATTTATTTATTCATCAGGGTCAACCCATTACAAAATTTTCACACAAACACACAGATTTTAAAATGCATTCCCCCATCACACGAAATGCATTCTGACATAAAACGTTGAATTCAATTAAATTAAATCGAAGGGCTCTCTTATCAATCTGATGGGACTCTATACTCTGCTTTGCTTTTTCTTCGAGACTCTGTGATGTGTGATCTCTGACCTATCCTCGGCAATGATTGATTAGACATGCCTGCCTGCTTGCCTGCCTTCTTGCCTGTGCCGGACTCTTGCTACAACTCCATATAGGTACCTACACACAATACAAAACGATGACGATGATGCACCATCACTCTTGGCCATTAATCTAATCAAGCAAAATGCATGACAATGATTCCAGAGAGATGCCACAGCAAAATATTAAATATACACAAAAACTTGAGAGAATTTCAAGAGATATGAAATGAATGAAAACGAGGAAGAATATAATATGTGTATCGAGGAAGAGTAAACTGTGAAACCGTGAACAAGAAATTGATGATAATTGTCATCGGACAATTGAATCGTTTAAGATCACTGTAATCATGTAATTAAGGCCTTTATGGATGTTTGTAAAGGTTTTTTTTCTTGTATTTTCATCTTTAAGATGCTGGGATTTTTTTACTTGATTTTATTTCTAAGAGGATTTAATGCGGGGGCTTAATGTTGTTAAATAGGATCTTGGTAGGTTATGTAATCTTGCAATGTTTTGAATGTGGGTTTGTATGTTTGTATGACTATGAAGAAATGATAGGAGACAAAATGGGGGACACAGTATTTTGAATTGTTATCATGAGCTACTTAATAAGAATTTATTAATTAAAAAGATCTAAAAATGTTAATTATAGGAAACTTTTAAATGGATTTGTAATGGAGTCTTAGTTTAGTACAAAATTATGACAAAGCTGGTTATCTTTAATAAGCTCTGTTGAGTTAAAACTGATATTAAAGTATATTCTTCTACAATTCTTCTGAAATTTTACTAAATTTATTAATTGCATTTGAAATATTACTACAATTCTATTTAAATTTTACTACACTTCTAATAGCAGTTCTACTAAAATTTCACTTCAATTCTACAAATTTTCTACTTAAATTCTAGTTAATACAATCCTGCTATAATTCTACTACAATGTTTCTAAAATGTTCCTACAATTTTTCATTAATTCTTCTATATTTCAATTATAATTCTACTTCAATTCTATTATAATTCTCCTACAATTTTGTTGGAATACTACTACAATTCTGTTATAGATCTACTAGGTACAGTTCTGTTATAATTTTACTATAGTTTTACTGATGGAATAAACTAACTCCTATTAAATACTATTGCGTTGCTGAAGTGAAACAAAAAATTAAATTGATCTTCAAATCGATAGCAAAAACACTTACGAAAAGACTGCAAAAAAATAAACGAGTATAAGGAAAGTTTTTATCAGATATAAAAATTAAAAAAAAAAAAAATATGTAAAAACAGCTCTGTAGTTCCCGATATTTTATAGGTGGCCATTTTAAATCTAAACCTATTTAAGCTGATGATTTGACAAACCGCCAATTGTGGAAAAGAAAACTGGGAGCTTGAGCTCTTAAACTTCTCAAATTTGTAATGAAAGCTCAAAGCAAATGGTTACCTCTTCCTTGAGCCTTTTTAACAACAAATTAGAGTTATGAAACACATGCCGCCTTGGAATGAAATCAGTGCAAAACAAAAGAAAACTTGGCAATAGTAATCTAGTACAATTTTGAAGTTTTAGTGACATAATATCAGTATCGAAGTGAGAACTTAAAAACAAAAACAGAATGAAACTAGAATTTCACTTCATTACTACAATCGTGTTTAAGTGTTAATTGTTTCTACTACATTTTTAGTAAAACGTTATACTGCAATTCTACTACAGTACGTCAAGTGGTATAAAACAGAAATTACCCGGCGAAACGATTGAAAGGATTAGTTACGACAAAACAAAAAAAAATACGAAATTTATTATATTTAAAATTGTACATGCTAAGTTGGAAATTCACTATACAAAATCAGTTAAGAAGCTTAAGTCTTTGACTTGAAGTCACTTTCCAAAATAAGTCTTTTATAAAAATGTGCTATCGCGATTAGGATGATGAACCAGGATGATTTCAACCAGGAGTTACGACTTCTTGCAGGTCATATATCGAGCAAGAGAGAGAGCATAGAAGATGAAGGAGAAGTTACTAGCCTTACGTCCTCGAAACAGCAAAGACAACTTTGTCACAGAACCTCAGTGAGAAGTACAGGAGTAAAAGCTATGTATATTCCCAGGAGCTGCTTATCAGAAGTCACGTAGAACGGTGATAGGGAACACAAAAACGGGATCAAATCAGTGAAGAATCAGTTCTACCAACAAGTGTACAAGTAGTTTTAATAGTTGAATTAAATTGAATTGAATTGCATTGACTTTAATTGAATTTATTTGAAATTATTGGAATTTATTTGAATTTAATTGAATTCAATTAAGTTGAATACTCCAGCAAGAAGAGTTTTCTAATCCCAGCTTGTAGCGACAAAAAGGACTGAAGCTCCTGTTCAGCAATCAAGTCAAAGTGGTTGCTAGATCGCTAAGTCTAGTTGACTAAAATTGGCGGAAAATGTCATTTCCTAGAGAGCCCATTAACTAAGTAAGATGTACTCTATTTATTTATTTTTATCTGTCGTAACCTAAATGTGACGTTTAGATTTTTTCCACCCACCAGCCAACCAATTTTCCAGCGCTGACTGGAAAGGTTACTGGAAAGTCTGATGGCAGCGTTCAGTGCTACTGAAAATAGTAATACGTAGCTCATACCACGTTTACATGAGCGGATCGAAGGATCGGATTCGATCCGGATCGAAATTTCGACACAGACTTATGACAATTCCAGGTCAAAAGATTGAATTCAAATGGAATTGAAGTGAAAATTTTGCTTTCATTGTTTGGGTGCGACGTTGTTAGTAAAAATAAATTTCGAGCACAAATAACAAACAACCAAAATAAGACAAAGATACAGCATACAGTCTGGAAACAAAATACACAATTTCGAACGCACACCAACAAGTATCTGAAATCGTGATTCTTCAATCGTTCGATAACATATACAAATTCTATTTTTCGATTCGATACAGCTCGCCGAGATACAGGTCTACATGGAACTAAATCCTCATTCAACTCTCCATGTAAACGAGGTATCAGTTTTTCTCTACGCACGTTAACTACAGCTTTTAGTGTATTAATGTTATTAGTTCTAGTCTAGTCTAGAGTCTCAAGGGATGGACGTACAAGTAGCTTTTAATGTGAGTGCAAGCATATGCGTCAAGGCAATCGGAACGATTAATAAATAATACATAATCTTGTCGAAGATTTGGCTAGAAGCAAGCTTATGGGAACCAATCATTGCGATTTAAAAAAGGCTATTTCTATGCACTCTTTTGCGCGATTATATATTCAGAAAGAAATACAAGCTTGTACAGATTCATCAAGACTAAGACCACACTAACGATTTTCTGTTGTTGCGACTAAAAACTAATTTTATCCCAACACAGAATGATTTCTTAGTTCAAACTTATGTAGATATTCTTTTTCTTGCGACTGAATAATCACATGACAGAAAATCGCAAGTGCGTTCATTTGATCAATGTATTTAATTTTGCGTTAAAAAACTTTCAAACATTAGAACTGGTTGGCTATTTCTAGTCGCTGCAACTTTAAAGTCTCACATATGTTTACATTCACATTTAAAATCATGTGCCTCATTTCTTGCGGCTAAATAGTCGTACGATTAAGAGCCACAAGTGCATATGTTGCAACTGTCATTTTTTAGTCGCACTATTTTCAATCGACAGTGTGAGCACAACCATTAAAGTGAATTCGACGATTAGACTAAAACGTACTTGCGATTTTCAGTTGCGAAAAATTTAACACATGAACTTTTGAAATGCGAATGAACGCACATGATATTGAGAAATCATACTGAATTGGGGTCAGGTCTTGCACTCGCGATGACAAGCCTTAGGTCAGGAACGAACTTGCAACTTTCTGTCGCACGATTTTTCAGTCGCTTGAAATAGAACACACGAGTTTAGATGTGAATGAACGCAAAGACATCAAAAAATCCTACTAAGCTGCGATTACATTTTTTAAGTAGTTGCGACAGAAAATCGGAAGTGCAATCCTGGCCTTAGGCTAGGAACATACTTGCGATTTTCTGCCGCACGATTATTTAGTCGCACAAAATGAAACACATAAGTTAAAGGGTAGAACAGCGCACATGATGCCAAGAAATCACACTTTGCTTTGCGAATAATATTTTTAGTAGTGAAGACAAAAAATCGCAAGTGTCGTTCAAGCCTTAATGGCCACGATTTCTAAGTCGCATGAGAGCTTATTCTCACTCCAAATTCTTATGTCTTTTCTTACCACTGAATAATCACGCGAACAAAACCGCGCGGTTCAAGGCTAAGGCTAGGAACGCACTTTGAACGATTTTCTGTCGCGCGATAACTCAGTCGCAAAAAAAAAAATAGATAGCATTAGTTTAAATGTAAATGAACGCACATGACACATACAAATCTACTCAGCTACGATAACTTTTTTTAGTCGCTGCGAGAAGAAAATCGCAATCGATATAATACACCAATTGCATCAAGAGAAACAATATATCCATAATTGTGACAGAATTTAAAACTCTGCAACAGGACCATCGATTAACCACATCATTTATACTAGCTGACCCCGTGTATATCTAATAATCTATAATCATCTGTAATAGCTCATGAAAGGAGCTAAAGGGCAAACCGCAAAACCATTATACAAAGTATGTATTTCAAAGAATGGAAATATGCCGACACTGGCGAACTTTGATAATATGCGGGAAACTTTTACTAAATTTCAACAAAAAAAACCAAAACCACTATAACTGCACAATAAAAGTTTATTTTTTTTTATCAACCAACATTAATCACAGTTTTTGATAAATTTTTACCAAGCAAAACCACTCAAAGTGGTTTCAAAAAAAAATTAAATCCATTAATCTTTAACTTGTTCGATGTGGATGCCTCAAAACTCACAAAAGTCATTTCAGAAATTACCATTAAAACCGAAAAAATAAAATACAAACCCTTTCACTTATTCATCTAATTCAATCAACAACAACAATTGATTATGTTCCATTCGTCGACCTTTTTTCACTCCACTTCAAAATATAATAATTGATAAAAACAAAGAAAAAGAAAACGAAACTTTGCCGTCACTCGAACGAACGTGCGTGCAATTCAATTATTCGATCAATCAAAATTAAGATGGAACACTTTTTGTATATAAGTAAGTACACAACATCTTGATGCTTTGCCTGCACATATTTCCCCAACATAATGATGAAGTGTATCAATAAAAAAAAATTGCTCAAGCACTTAGCTCACTCGTATCTCATCAATTGTTAGAAATTGATAAAAACGGAAACTATACTCAGTTCAAACAAACACCACCAGAAACCGGAAACACTCTTCTTGAAGTACATAGGATCACATCACGACACAATACAAACAGATTTCAATAACGGACAAGCGACGACGGATGAAGTTTCGAAGACAAATTGTATCCCGAATCCCTATTAAATCAATGTCCTCATTTGCCCCCATATACCGGCTCAATCTCTAGACGCAATCAAATGAAACGTCTTAATTCAGCAGAAAATCAATCCGATGCTGGGAATCTCTGCTCTCACTAGTATCGCATCGAGTTCCACTCGAATGGGCTTGAATATTTGAAAAATCGAAATTGCGAAAAACCATCGAAAATAACAAAATACATGTTGTGTTGTGTTTGGGTTCCAAAGGAAAAAAAAGGTCAAGGAACGGAAATTACGTCCAAATATTGTTTGCACAAAGATTTGAATATACTTTTCCACATGATTGCATCACTAGTAGTCGTCCACACTACGATTTCTGTTCTTCTAACTAAATACAACGACATGGTTCCGCTGCTGATGGGTTGTTCGAAACAAATGCATTTTTTTTTTCTTAATCGAAATCTGACCTACATTTTCAGGGCTCCCTCTATCCCTCTCCATAGGGAAAATTTCTGTTCTCCAAACAATTTGTGACTTAAGTGGGTCAATTTGTGTAGGTATTTCTGGTGATGCTGGTTGGAATGTTGGAACAAACGAATTTGACTTTAAGCAGTGCAAGAAACAGAAACAAAGAGAAGTAGAGACAAAATTGGGATAGACTCTGTGATTGAAAAATTAGTGCCTAATGGAGAAGGGATAACCTTGCTCCAGATAAAAAGCTGTGAAATGCTCATTGCTCATGGCTATATTGGATTTGCCTTTTTTTGTGTAGTTTTTTTGATGCAAAAATAATTGAAGTTGAGATTAAATTTCAACCACAACAACATCCGTTTGTATGTATCCCAAATTAGCTTAAAAAGCGTTGAATTGGTGATAAGAAAGAAGTATGAACGTGATTAATTGAAATTTGTATGGTTTTGGAAATGAATGCAATCGCAATTTTATTTGTTGCATAAGTTTTTATATCGAGCTGCACTTCGTCTTACATGGGAACCTTTCCGAAGTAAAGTGCCTTTCCATTGAGCCGCGAACTGCGAATGCTTATAAATTTGTTAGGGCAATTCTAAGCTCAAATATCAACAAATTCTTGTTTTTACTTTTCGACAAACTGAGTAAACAATCCTATCTACAGTTTTTAAAAAAAAAAAACGGCCTAAAATTGGTTTGAATTGTTAAGGTTTAGCATTTTTATATTTTCTACACGGCCAACGAGATACAATCCACAACATCAGGACGCATTCCACAAATCTGCGAAACAAAAAATCGCTCGAATTTAACCTCAATTTTTTTAGCACCTCTACTGGTTTATTTTGTAAGACAATTCGGGTCTGTTGGCGACCAGTCATGTGAAAGAAATGTCAGAATTCGCCACCATTCGCAATTCACAGTTCGCTATTCGCAGCTCATGTGAAAGGCACTTAACACCGTTTTGGAAGGGTAATTCTTGCTGAAATCTCCACTTAGATTTCGTTCATTGTTTACTCCGAGGTAGATGAACTCTTCAATTACTTCAAAGTTGTTGCTTTCAAAAGTGACGTTTAATTTTAGCTGGTTGACATTGATATTCATTGATTGATTTGGTTTTGTCTTCGTTTACTTGCAGACCAACAAGTTTAGCGTGTTCTTTGATTGCCCTGAAAACCTCTATACCGGTATATTTTTTTCTTGAAATGCTTTATGCATCATAAGGAGGCCTTTTCGGCGTTGGCCCATTGACCATCCCCGTGTGTCGGACTCGTTCAGGTATAAACATACCGACCAAAACTCCACCATAACCCTTTTGGCTTCTGACCCACCCCCCGGGACCGCTCTATGCATTACTTAAGGGGGGTTTTCATGTTTCCCTTGCGGGATCATCTAACGGGTTTAACTGTTTTCTGACAATTTTTTTCTTCTCTTTTTTTTCTTCTGAGAATATTTTCTTATAACTACAGACTTTTTGCCAGTTCTCGTAACTCTGTAGCATCTTCTTTACAATGTTCTCCGGTGTGATGGCGCCAATATTTATCTGCAGGTCTTGAAGAAGTATTTCCCATCTGCTGCACGCGAAGAAGGTATGGTTTGCGTCATCTTTTAGCGAGTCTCCGTACTGGCAGGCTGGACTGCTTGTTTTGCCAATTTTGTGGAGAAAGGCGTTAAAATATCAGTGTCCAGAGAGTAACTGGGTGACGTAGTAGTTGACCTCACCGTGTTTCCGATCGTTCCACACAGCCACGTTCCTGATCAGTCTCGCAGCCATCTTCCTCTGTTTTCCGAGCTCCAACGGTCGTGCCACTTTTGTCTTGTGAGCTGCTTAGCCTCGTCGGATGCCGCTTCCATTCCCATTTCCGATGTTTTATCGTAGACGTACTTCCTTTCTGTCGCTAGGAGATCACTCCTGTGACTATCTGGATGGCTGGTTCCGAAACCGTTAGCGGCCGTTGACAAAAATGTCTTTAAGAGCGATTTCAAGGAGACTTATTCCTCTGTAGTTGTAACAGGTCAGAACATCTCTTTTTTTGTGGATCGGGCACACTATGCCATAGTTTTATCGAGCAAACTTTCATCGTACCATGTTTTAATAATTATTTGGTGCATTCACTTAACCAAGTCATCTTCCTCTGTTTGGCATAGTTCGACTCGGAGTCCATCCGCATCAGCAGCCTTAAACGATTTAAGTTTGGAAATCACTAACCACAAAACTTCATGAAGGTCTGCTGGGCGGAAATGTTGGCCATCACCATCCAAGTTGAATGAAGTATTTTGCCTAGCCGCGGAAAGATGGATATCTTCACTGTTTAGCAGTCTTGAAAAAAAGTGTTCCTTCAAGATCGTAGGCACTAGCTGTGTATCCACTACAATGTTCTTTTTCTCGTTTCGGCAGGTTTTCGTGCTGGCCCTGTAGCCTTTGGTAGAACTTACAAACGTCAGCCATGCAGTTACAATCCTCAATATACTTCACTGGTCGGAATTTTGCTCTCTTTTTCTTCCTGGAAAGTCATTTCTTGTCCGTAGAGTTCCCGGGCTGATCTCTCAGTAGCTCTGGTTCTAGTAGACAGCATTGCTTGGCAGGTCTCATTCTTGGCTATATGCAACAGCCGGCACTTTTCATCGAACCAGGAGTTTATTTGTGGTCGCCTGGGAAATTCATTACATCAGTGGTGGCACTTCTGATTGTTCGTTAAGAATGTTTCCTATGGTCAAGTAAAGGTAAAGAAATGGGTGGTCAGCAAAAACGTTGGCAGTCTATAGCGATCTTAGGTTCTCGACTTCAAATCTTTTTACAGCGTCTACTCACCTTTGTGGCGTTATGGACTACTAATTAGTCGGTTGAGAAGGTGTATGCCTCTCAAAATGTTCGGACATCTACGATACTGAAAGCATGTCTGGCGTCTATCGCGATGTGATTAATTTGGTAGACGGTGTTTTTTATCACAAGACTACCTCCTACCCCCAAGACTCTTTCACTTATCACAAACCGCAGCTAAATGGCCGCTGACCCTGCTCTTTATAGTTCTTTCCATAGAAGATGTCACATTATTTGCTCCTTCGTATGCCCTCACCATCTTGCCATGATAAAAAACCAAAACTAAATCACAACTACGTAAAAAGTATAAATAAACAAATTTTGTGGCACAACAGCTCGTGGAGAACCAGGGCCTAGTGACTTACAACTCTCAACCATTCCTATGTGCGTGTTGTTGGCTATTTTTTGCCGATTCCGAACGCCTTTATGAGAAGCACTTACTCATGACTAGTTTCTCGCAAGAGGCAGTACCTCGGGAAAAACATTTCTGTTTTTAGGTGACAGCGGCTAGGAATCGAACTCAGGCCTTCAGCATGACAGTCCAACGCACTAACCATCATGCCACGAGGTACTACCTACTACCTACGTAAAAATTAATATTTTCCTAATTTTATTAACAAAAAAAATCCAGCCAAGGACACACAACCCCATTCACTGAACTTTTTTCGGCTAAATCAATAATTTATTGGTGAAGGTGAGGTATTGTCTGAAAATATATCCTTTGTTCAGAGGCTTTCCTTAGTAATTGGCATGTCTCATAATATCTTAACTCATCCTTACGCAGGATAATATTTATAACTTGAGTCATGTTTGTTTGTTTTTCCTCTAATACCATTTAAGAGGTGAATTTCAAGCCTTATGACTCACGCAAGTTAAACAATATCTAAATATGTATGAACTCCACCACTCAGTTTCAAAACAAAAAATTACCCCACAATATCATTTATAATCAAATTGTTTAACAAAATAATTAACAAAACAATTAAAACCTAATTGGAGCATATTTCGAAAATTCCCAACAAAACAGAACACTTATAACCTACTGTAAGTGATGCGGCTATACCAGATATTGTTTATAGCGAATCTGGAAGTTTTAAGTGTTCGCAATAAATTAATTGAAAAAGAAAAAAATGATGAAAGGTGAGAATTCGATTCCGATTTTTAATTAGTTCAAGCAGAATCCATATTTTTTGGATGTTAACTGTTTATATAATCGAAAATTCAAACAATATTTCGATGAAGTTGATATTAAACAGTTTTGTGGGAACACTTCTATTGCCATCATTATTATGGGCATAGTCTGGGAGATAAAGTTATAAACGTTAAGGAATTGATGTATTCTTTCTACCAAAGTATTAAAAGACTCTCTGGTTGTTTTATATTAAAACTATTAAATTGTGCAGGAGAAACTAAAGAGATTGCAACATCAAAAGCTTTCGTAACGTGAATCAACTGAAGTTATAGGGTTGCCAAGAAGCCAAGAGATCTATATTTTTAAATGGTTTCTCACTTAGAGATATTTTACTCGGAAAATTTAATCTGGGTCTTGGTTTGCGATTTCTTTTTCAAAATGAATTTAATCAAGAATAACTCTTATCTGTTGACTTATTAAATAAAAAATTAAGGGAATTGAACATTTAATAAATCAAAAGTGTTTTCACTTGAAGAAAAAAAGACTTAAGGGAATCAGAACGGTTCGAAATCGGTTAACGCAAATCGTCATGAAGAGATAAGAATGGATTTTCATGAATGGAAACGACATTTCAATGCCTCGGCGTCAACTCGCTGAAGTCTTGCCGCTTTCACTCTAAGAAAAAAAAGGGCACAGCTTCCCGAAATATTTCAGTTCTTTTCAGAATCAGAACTCGGTAAACGCAAGTCGTCCAAGTCGTCATGAAGAGACAAGAATGGATTTTCGTGAATGGAAACGAAGATTCGATGTCACGGTGTCAACTCGCTGAAGTTTTGTCGTAGTCGTCCCCACGTGGTTTTCAATGTCGTTGTCATTTTGTTTGTCTCGCTATGGTCTTACTATACACGTTTACACGTGATTTTGGTTTTCACGCTCTAGTCTCGCCATGACATCTACACGTGGTTTTTGCCATTGTGCACATCTTGTAATCATTTCGTTTTAAATAAAGTCACATTTTGGCTGAAAAGCTACATTTCTCGAGCTATTCACAATAGAGCCTGGCTGGAATTATGTTTACATTATCCCTTGTCTTCACAAAAGGGAATTTTAATTTTAGATGAGATCCCTCGAAGCAGACTACGCTGGCAAAAACACTGGTAAACACCCTCGGCGAGATGACGCCGAGAAACCATCCTTATTCTGGAAGTCGTGGTCGTCGTCGTTGCTGTTACAGTTGCAGTCAAACTTACGTTCAAACTTACGAGTTTTATATTTACGGGATTTCAACACGAGTCCACGGTAGTGACCAGCCAAGTTCGCGGCAATACACCCTTTTTCACAGGAACAAACTAAGGTAATTTTCGACCCCCTCTCCCCCGGTAACTACAATACCAATAAAGTCAAAAACGTAGCAGGCTGACTCACTGACAGTAACTACAGTACCAATAAAGTCAAAAACGTAGCAGGCTGACTCACTGACAGATCATCAAAGTTTTGGAGCACTTCCCGGCACCGTAGAACCTTGAGATTTCACACAACGGTTGGTCTTGTCGTGCACACAAAGGAAAAAATCAAAAATCTGTGTTTAGGGGGCGTGGTAACCACCCACTTTCTAAAAAATTCTTATAGATTATATGAAGCACTTTCGATTGTTGTGTAACGATACAAATTGGTAGAGCGGTAGGGTTTATAGTGTATATAGGGATAAAATCAAAAATTTAGAATTTCCTGGTCAGGGGGCGTGGCATCAACCCTAATTCATAAAATTGTTATCAATTATATAGTGCACTCGTAGTTGTCTTAAAATGGCAAGAATTTACAGAGAGGTAGGGCCTCAGGCGCATACAAAATGAAAAATCAAAAAAATTGTGATTTTCAAAGGGGGCGTGGCATCCATTGAGAAAAACAAAAATCGCTAAGTGAGCATTTTAGAAAAAGCTGACTAGGTAGGAGAAATTTTAATTAAACTTTGTCGACAGCACTGGCACAATTAAAAGTATCGAGGGTATGACTGCATAAAATTTATCGAATTGAAAACCTCAACGTTTCCAAACTGCAACCATACCTTCCAGACTATTAATTTGCGAATATAGAGTGTGCAATATTTAATGATAGACGATAGTTATATAGGTAGTATACCTACTGCATAGCCTCATTATAAATTGAACAACATTCCAAGTATCTATTAAAGCCTCTTATTTACTTTGCTACAGCTTTGTGTGCTGCATATAGGTATGTAGTATAAACATTTATTTATCTCTCTTATTTTATCTATATTTGATTATTCGTTTCATAGCATACCAACCTACCTACTTATATACCTATTGCATGATCGAGTGTGGTTCTGCTGAGTTGTGAATAAAGTTTTGAGTCCGTAAAGATGCACCTAGTTTTTTTTTTAGGTTTTATGTTGCACTTTTATCCAATGAGCAGCCAAGCGATGGTGTTTATATCAGACCAAAACCATGGTTTACATTTACTTTGGGAGAGAGGGTGTAACTAATATAATATTTTTTTTTTTTGTAATAAAAGAAAATGAAAAATTTTACAGAACTATGTTTACTCGTTCATAAACTTAATTGTCTTACTTTCTTATTTTCCAAGTGAATGTGCTGAAGGAAGCCGGATTTAGGTAAGAATATTTTAACATTTTCAATTTTCGAATGTAAATTAATTTAAAAATAAATTCGCTTAAACAGAACATTGAGATGAAAACAAAAGAATGTCATCTGAGTTTTTAATCTAATATGAATTTATGAAAAAATGAAAAATGTTTAAAAGCATGAAATACGATATTTAAAATAGCTTAAGTAACTTCTTTGAGAGTTTTAAATGAAAAAAAAGAATGCCTATTATTGTATGGAAAAACAATATTTAAAATTCAAAATAGCTTAAACAACATTTAACATTAACATTTAACACATAACATTTTTTGTTTTTAAAATACTTTACAGAGTATAAAAAAAAAACCTTAAATACCAAAGTTTTATAAAAATCGACCATTTAGGTTAGGTTAGGTTAAGGTGGCTGTCAGGAAAACTGCTGACACACTTAGGCCAGAATAGGCCCATTGTGATACCACAAAAAGAATGCGAGGTAGTCCTCGTTAATTAAACCAGTTGGAGCTTTTAATAAAGCGATGGAGACTGTGAATGTCGATTTTATTTAAGTCACTGGGATCATTGAAGAAAAAATTTCCTAAGTGTGTTTTGCGTCTTTGAGAAAGAGCAGGGCATGAGCAAAGAAGGTGTGGGATAGTTTCTTCCTCCTCCTCGTCCATGCAGCTTCTGCAGAAATCATTTGAAAAGACACCAAGTCTATTGGCGTGTTTACCTATGAGGCAGTGTCCAGTAATGACACCAATTGTGGAGCTAATATGCAATCTACTCAGAGTTTTGTCGCCAGACAAGTAGTGATACCTGTCCATCTGCTATTTGTCATCATCATAGAATCTTGCTTAAGCATAAGTTTACATGTAGCGATCGGTATTCCAATGTTCATCTTGCAAGGTGATATTGGTGTACTAGTTCCTATCCTGGCGAGTTCATCGGCTTTACAGTTTCCTGGAATATCTCTGTGTCCCGGCACCCAGAAAAGGTGAATGTTGAACTGTTCTGCCATCTCCATTAGAGACGATCGACAGTTTCGGGCAGTTACGGAGTTTGTAGAAACAGATCCTAATGATTTAAGGGCAGCTTGGCTATCTGAGAAGATACGACCATTTAGATTTATACCATTTTTTTAAATATTTAAATCAAAATAACCAAAAATCGAAAATAAAAAAATGTTCTTTAGGAGGTATCACTAATAACCATTTTTTGAAAAATGGTTTCCCATCCAAAGGTATCACTAATAACCATTTTTTGAAAAATGGTTTCCTATCCAAAGGTTGCTTTTACCAAAAGAAATTTGTTGAATTTTTTTTAAGAAAAAACGGCTCCACGTTTTTGTGAAAAATAAGATTTTGGAAAATTGCTTACAAAATTGTATTGTGTACAGTTATTTTTAATTCGAAAAAAAAAACAGAATAACCAAAATAACTATGTACCAAGTTTTAAGAAAATCGATCCAGCCGTTTAGTCTGTGTAGAACAGACAGACAGGCAGAGTGTTGCCACTTTTCTGGTGATCTCTGGTGAAAAAGGTACCTAGTTTTTTTAAAGAAAGTAGTTTGTTTTTATTTAAAATTCTTAAGATAAAAATTTTTAAATTTGAAAAAAACACCGTCTTTGAATAGGAACGTTTTTTTTAATTTTTTTTTTTAATATTAATATTTAATATTTGTTAAGATAATTTGAAATTTGTATATTAATAACAATTATTTTTTTATATATTGTGCACGCATTAAAGGGGTTGTGACTACCCTTAAGATGATTGAACACAGTGCGAGCGATAGGAAAAATGGGAAAGATTTAAAAGGAGATACCGATGTACATTGGTTTTGAAATTCTGAATATCAAAATGGAAGGGAAAAATAGAGCCGGGTAAGGCATTCCACATTCGTGTGGTTCGGCTAAAAAAAGAATTGTTCAGTTCAGTCGATAATGAGACAGTTTTTGGGAAAAATAAGGGTTTACTTAACGTTAAAAGATTCTGTATGAAATTAAGGAAAATATTTTATGAAAGGATCTTAAAATTTTTAAAAACAACCGTAAGTATAAAGTTTTAAAAAAAATCGACCATATCGTTTTTAAAATATACCAGTCTGAAAAAATGGCAAGTTCTTGTCAAGTTTAATCAAATCACTGGAAAGGCTCTGGTAGGGGAAATCTAGAAACGGAAAACTTGTCAAATACTCGCTATGCCCTCACAATAAAAACTTGTAGGATAAATCTTTCACAAATACCCTATGTATAACAAAAACACAAATATTTTACACCCATCATACAATAGTAAAAGAAAATTTAAGTATGTACATTAGGGTGGTCTTTAAAGAAAGGTCATCTTGGATGGACTTTAATCGACGCTAAATAGGTAAAGTAAAAAAAATCCTAATTTTTTCAGATATTTATTTTTATCCCTTATAGTCTACAGCGACTATAAGGGATAAAATTTAATTTCCTTTTTTTTTTGCATACTAGGTTATTCGTGTAAAATCTGCCCAAAAATTTAGAGCATATAGATTGGAAAAACATCCCACGAGAGGGGAGTTACCCTGCTGGAAAAATTACAAGTTTTTGTCAAGGCCCTGAAAAGTCTTCGGTAGGGGCAATCTAGACAAGGAAAACTTGTCAAATACTAGTGAGGCCCCCGGTAGAAAAAACTTGTTGCATGAGTCTTTTTATCCCATCACAAACAAAACAAAAAAAATAGTGTATACCCATCGTACAACAGTAAGATAAATTTAAATATATACATAGTTTTTCATTTTCAATGTTACTCAACTGTATTGTTGTTTAGCTCAGTAGTTGACATATTGACTCGCAATCAGAAGATCGCAGGATCGAGTACCAACAAAGACAACTTTTTATGTTTTTTCTTTGTCTGTGGAGACAAAAGGTTACTTAACTGGTAGGCCCGAAAGAAAATCGAGAGTTACCCTTGTTAGACCCTTTTTAGGGTCAATGTAAATTTCTCTAGTGCCCCGTAAAAAACTGTATTGTTTTCCAGTTGTGTACATTTCTGCCTGCTTGGACAGAAGGGGAAATTTTATAAAAATATCGATCGATCAAAGAACAAAGAAGTTGGCAATTTTTTGGAACACCCTTTTGGAAATATTTTGTTCGTTTTTAATGCTATATCGGGTATCACCTGTGTCAATTTCATTAAAATCCGTCCAGGAACAACGAAGTTCCGAGGGTTTCGCAACTTTCGTTTCAAAACTTTGTCCTTCGAAACTTTCTCTTGCGAAACTTTGACATTTCGAAACTTTCTCTTTTCGAAAATTCGTTCTTCGAAACTTTGTCTTTCGAAACTTTATTTTTTTGAAACTTCGTCATTTGAAAACTTAGGTTTTTTCGAAACTTTATCCATCGAAACTCTGGCGGGGTTTAGAGAATGATTAACGTGTCGTATGTTGTATGGCACGTACCGTGTGTCGCACACACTGGGAGCTCTTTTATGCTCTCACTTTTTACTTCTGTTTCAAATAAAGGAATATTGGTACTGCTAGCCCATGTAAGTACTGAGTTACGTGCGAAAATCCAAACAAACATTTTTTGAACATTTTCTACGCATTTTTTTTTATTTCTTTTTAAATGTTAGTGAAATTTGCTGTTCTAATTTGAAAGAAATATTTTTTTTATTTTCACTGACCTTCATTTGATGACATTTAAAATTTTTGTTTTATTCACCACGAATTTATTTATTTCGAATTTTCAAATGGCCAACAACTGCATAATTTATTTTACACAATTTACACGAATTTGTACTTTTATTGTTTATTTTTGTTTTTTTTACTTTTCTGGCTCCCAAAACTTCAAAAGATGACATATTGATAAACAATCACGTCAACTTTGAATCCCCATTATCATTTTATACGAAACCGTTCTTTGCAATTTTGAATTTTGAGCACGCTCTTCATACAAGAGGTTTAAGTGTGCTTCGCACAGTGGGTCACCTTGTGAAGGAGAGTGAACAAAGCTCTCTAAAATTCAAACCACTGAACCGATTCCGATGAAATTTTCAGATATAATAATTATTAGGACGAGAAACCAATATAATTAATATCCGCCTACTGCCACGCCTATTTTCTAAAAAAAAAGTAATTTTTCGTAAAAACTGCAACATTCGTATGTTAACTAAACCTTATACAAATATTTATTTTTTGAGAATTATGACCTTGTTGGAGAGTAATAACATCCACGGCCTTAGTGAACGTACAAAAAATATGGAGAAAACCAAATACAGATCCGGTGTAAGATCCAGTGCTAGAACTCTAAGACAAAGTGATGGTTTGGTTATGGTTTCGGGTGCATGGCAGCAGCATCTGGAGTGGGCAATATGATTGTTATTGAGAACGCGATCCTCATCCTCAAAAATAATCTCCCTAAGAGTTTGCAAAAAATTGGGTTTGAAAAGTTATTCATATTTCAGCAAAATAATGACTCCAAGAATACTTCGCAAGTCTTCTCTTGTATAAAGTATAATGTGCGTAGACAACTCAAAACTCATCCCCAATTCCCAGATTTGAATGTTATATTGAAGTTTTTTTTAGGTGTCAAATCTGGACGGTTCGAGGTGCGTTCTTTGCTGGTTATCTTTTCTTTATTTAACAACTATTTAACACTATCAGAAACCATTATTCGTTTCTGATAGTTAAATAGTAGTCATAAGAAAATGACACTAAACATTTTTGCTTCACGTTTTCACTGCCGTGTATCGTACGTCCTGTTGGAAGTACGTATCATTCAGCTGAGGTTGCAAAGAGCTGCTTATCATAGATCTTAAGCGCTCAGCGTTGACAGTTTAGTATGCCCAATTTGGTTTTAAAAGAAGTACCAACAATTCTGCAAGGCCACACCAACCTGTGAATTTCTCGGAATGTAGTTGGTGCTGGTTAATGTCGTGTGAAATGACTTTGTCCCGATATCGACAATACTTCTTCATTCGCCCAGAAGTGGGTCTCTTTATCAAAGATGATTATTTTTTTTTTTACGAAGAATAACGCAATACGCGGAACGATTCTCCAATGAAATACTGATTTTGACAATCAAATTTGATGATCTGCACACGTTTTTCAACGCTGTAACTTTTCTGTATGATTTCGCATATATTTCTGAGCAATTCATAGAAAAGTTGATATCATATACTCAAAAATGTATGCGAAATCATGATGGAAAGTTACGGCGTTGAAAACGTGTGCAGATCATCAAATTTGATTGTCAAAATCAGTTCTTCATTGGAAAAGCGTTCCGGGTATTTGATAAAATGGACGCCATAACCTAAAAAAAACTCCCAATATATTAAAAGACTCTCTCTTAATGATTAAAAATTATGAAATTTTAATAAATTATCACAAAGAAAATAAATAAGTGAAGAAATGCGATCACCATCTGTTATGGGCTATTGTTGCCTATTATATGCTGTAAATTAATTCCATAAATGCATAGAAAGATCGATAAAATCTTAATAACTGAATTTCTTCATACTTCTATACTCATTGAAATTCTCTCCAAACAAAGCTTCAATCTCCATGAAACCATATTCTTTGTTCTTTTATCAGATTTGGAAAGAAAAGCGAAGAAAAAAAAAATGTGGAAAAACTAATTGAGTGTTATTGATCATCAATTTTACCAAATTTTTTTTAATCAAAATGATAAAAGGTTCAAAAACTTTTATAAAGCGGAACGGAAGAATGAATATAATTATAGTTGTTTTTGTATTATTATTATTATTGTTGTTGTATTTATTCTACTATTAAGTCCATTGAACCTTTTGAGCGGTGAGGATAGGAAACAACAAAACCTATTTATGCTTTACCCACAGACACTCATTATAAATGCGTTAAAATGAGTATGTGTGGTTAGTAAATGAGGAAAAAAAAAAAGAATAAAAAACTAAACAAGTTTTGATTCAAGCCGGTGCGTTTATGTTTTTTTTTTTTTTCTTGTATCGTCTAGAGAAGACCTTGAAATGTTTTCTTTCTCTTCTTTAATTTTGTTTTTTTTTTTTTGCATTTTATGGAGTATCACAACGTATGCAAATCTACCTTGCCTATGCTTCTTATTGCAATGGAAACCTGAAAGAGTGATATTTTTTGCATGCTCAGCTCATCGTCATCATAATCACGGCCAATTGAGATTGATATGATTGAAATAGTAGATTCGAAAAGACAATTTACGGTCTATTAATTTAAGTGATATTGAAATATGTAATTTGAATTGCGTGAAGTGATATAGGTACGATTTGGGTAATTTAAAGGGAAAGTTTAACAATTTTTGATTTTTGTTCATCTTAAACAAAGGGCGTTCAGTTTTTAATACCAGTTCATAATAGAGAGGCTAATTTATAGTTTATATACTTAAAATTTGCATAGCTATTAAATGCCCATCAAATAGGTCAGTACCAATGACAGCGATCTCAATTTTTATACCTACATTCTTTCGAGAAGCCTATTGCGTTCTTCGTTTCATTTAAAGGTTCAGTGCCAAATCGGATTTCAAAGATCAAAGGTTGGAAAAATTACTAGCAGAAAATAAGTGATGGGGAAAATTAGGATCAATAGTATATAAAAGGGGAAAAATAAATTGTAGATGACCGGAAGTGTGGTGGGTGGGCGAAAATAAGTAAAAACGAATTTACAATTTCTCGTTAAAGTAGACCTCCTATCGAAAAAAGTTATATGGAAAAGTTGTGGATATTTAAGAGACCTCAACTTTTATTTGGATAATTTTTTTGACACCTAAAAAATATTGAGAAAAAAATACCAAAAACAAATTTTTTGTTTTTTTTTTTATTTATTTTTATCTTCAACAAATATAATTCGATTTTGATGAAATTTGGTGAAAACGTAAGTTATTGTGCTTTCAAACAAGCTGTAATTTTTTTGAATGGATAAAAATACATATTTTTGGATTTTTTGTGAATTTAATTTGAAAAAAAGACTAATTTTTAATTAAAAAATAGTTGACGAAATTTTTTTTGATTTTTGAAAAATTTAAGGGGGCATTCTTTTCATTAAAACCGTTCCTTAAGACGGTGTAAAAAATCACACAGTTATTATGACAAAAATCAGTGACAATTTGACTTCTGCCACAATCTTTAATACTAAAAATGGTCTTCAGCTGGGAGCGGTCAACTCGCCGATTCTATTCAGCATTTACACTAGCGATCTGATAAGTAGTCATCAGAATTCTAATCTGATTCTGATCTGACTTCGAAAGATTCAGCGATAATGCGATTGTTGGAAGTTGAAAATCAACTAATTCAAGTTAAAAGTTCAAATGAGCCCAACTCCATTGCGTTTCGCCCAGGTATGATAGTTGGGCTCATCAGTTAGATGACTATCATACCTGGGCGAAACGCAATGGAGTTGAGCTCATTTGAACTTTTAACTTGAATTATAAATTCAGTCATTCCACTCAAACAGAAGAATTTTCTTTTTAAATTTTCTTCATATTCAATTATTGTTGAAAATCAACTTTCAGAAGTCAGAAACTATCTTGTTTAGAATTCCCTGGCGTGGAGCCACAAGGGATACAAGAAAGAATTGGAGCAAGCTGGTGATCGTAGGGCCAAATGATAATACACTGGCGGGTAAAAGTGTAGTAAAGTACCTTGGCATCTGGATGGAGCAGAATTTGAATTTCGACAGACATAAAAATGCTGCCCCGACCAGGGATAGGGGATCTTTGCCCTGTGCCCTGACGAATCGGTTGTTTTAAAGCAGCCGGCTGGACAGCAGGGTGAAGGTGATTTGATATTTGGCCCTCATCCGGCCGATGATTGCATATGGATGGATGCCAGCTTTGGTTCAACGTTGCCCCATCTCAAATGGAAAAGATTCTTGTGTTTGAAAGGCAGTGTCTTAGACGCTGCCTTGGATTACACAGCACACCGGAGTCGGAACACAAACATTATTATTGCAACCTGGTTCTATACGACGGCACTAACAAAAACAGGGTAGATAATTCCTTGCTGAAGCCTATTCGGGGTCACATTGCAGGAGGGATGTCCTCAACCAACAGCTTAATTTTTGAGACTTGATGAGCTCGTGGAGAACCAGGAGCCAGGGCCAGGAGAACCTAGTGACTTACAACTCTCAGCCATTTATGTGTGCGTGTTGATGGCAGAAATGGAGGGGACCTACAATTTTTTGCCGAGTCCGAACGGCTAGATGAGAAACACTTATTCATGACAAGTATACTCTTGGAGGATTTGTCAGTTCCTCGCAAGAGGCAGAACCTCAGGAAAAACATTTCTATTTTTAGGTGGCAGCGGCTGGGTATCGTACCAGACTTTTGGCATGACAGTCCAACGCACTAACCATCATTTCACGAGGTACTACAATTTTTGGGGCCCTATTTCCTTAAAAAAAATTACTACGAGAATGTGCGCCTAAGTGGTTTTATTCCTCCCGATGCATTCCTCTATTTAGACAGTTGAGGACTGTTCCAGGATCCATCGGCGATTCCGCTTATCTACCACGTCGGCCGTAAGCCTGCAGACAAGCAGCTCCCATATAGTCGAGACGTCCTCACACAAGACAGAGCTAAACACCTCCGGATCAGTACAGCTTTGTCTAATCGGGACCGAAGAGATAGGGTAAAGCAGCAGAATCATTTCTGGTGGTTGAAACATGAGAATGAGGTTCATTATTATATCTAAAAGTCTTAAATTTGACTTTGCATTTTTCTTTGTTATGGCCGACTTTCATAGGTTCAGAAAGCTATAGTTTTGAAGCAAGAACAGTCAGGGTGGAACATAAAAAGAAAATATGTACCTATGTATACAAAGCCAACAAAAACACAAAAACCGATGAAAATCTGAAAATGCTTGCTGTGGCTATTCTAGCTTGTAAGTAGTTTGTAAATAGTTTTAAGTAACTTTAATTATTTTTATTGAGCTTCAATCTAGTTTTATGTAGTTTGTAAGTTTTATATAAAACTTTTCAACACAAATTGTTTTTTATATAGCAAAAATAAAAAAAACAATGAAGTGCTTTGTGTATTTAAAAAATTTTAGTTGAAAATAAAAATAACTACTACTACTAGGTAGATACTATAAAACCCAAAAAATTAACAATAGAGATACCGAGTTTTGTAAATTTTTCTCGATGGAAAATAGAAACCGACCTGCATTTTAACTACTAAGATAGTTCTTAGGCCGAAAAGTATTACTTTAAGTTATGAGAGCGGCCGATTGAGGCTAGGAAGTAAGTTATGAGATATTGAAAAGTTGGCGAGTTATTTAATACATTTTTTTCTAGCTTGAAGTTCTTTATAAGATAATGGAAAAATAAAAATTTAATTAAAAAAAAACAAATTAATAATCCTAGTTTCAAAAAAAAGTTCACCAATCTAATTTTGAAAAATTTAATAAATTTTTTTTTGGAATGGATAAGCTTTTCCTTAACGGTTGTATGGCCAAGTGCCAGTGTCAGCTCTGCAATAAATTCAATTTTCCCTCTGGACAGTTGCAAAAACAAAAACTTTAAGTTCAAAATTTGAAGAAAATCGCTTCAGTGTTTTGGGCTGTAGGCCGAAGTACAGACAGACCGACCAAATTTTGCCACC
Organism: Dasysyrphus albostriatus; assembly: GCA_946251815.1. Classification (NCBI taxonomy): domain Eukaryota; kingdom Metazoa; phylum Arthropoda; class Insecta; order Diptera; family Syrphidae; genus Dasysyrphus; species Dasysyrphus albostriatus. The sequence continues at coordinate 52,618,407 of OX276338.1, read as the reverse complement.
CAACATTTTAGAGTTCTCTATCAACGTAATGTCATGTTTGATTGTTATCTCGAAATTTTTATTTGCAAGAATCCAAAACTTGCTCTATAGTACCTATGTAAGTAAAAATTATAGAAAATACATTTACTGTTCCTCAATGCATATAAAAAAAATCATTTTTGTCAATTCGGATTTTGAGCATACAAAAAATCAGAATCTCTTCAAAAACAACTTATGATGTTTCCCATGCATTGTTTTTGAATTTTTGTAACCTAGTAATCTCAAAAAATCTAAAGTTGAAAAACAAACTTACCTACAGACATTAAACAATTTTCATCTCTATTCAGTTTTCACTAATAACAATTCAATACAACAGGAAGTTAGAGAGTACGTTTAGTTTATTATTTCTTTGAGTTTATTTTATTTAGATCACGATATTTTCTTTCGGTTTTGTATATTTTTAAACAGCAGAAAAGAAAAAAGGTAAAATGAATGTTATTATTATGATATGGGAAGTTTCGCTAATTGAATAGTTCTTTTCTTGAAAGTTCTTTTGAACACTAAAAATTATTTTGAAACATCAAAATAAATCTAGTTTATGTGTAGTGTGTTGACGTCACTATTGATAGCATCAAGTTCGAAGTAAAGCTTGTTTTTTTAGACGTGTGGCTTTCAATCTGGTAATACTTTTTTCGAAGTTGTTCTTTTTGACAGCTGTCACTTGATTTATGCTCAGTTTGGTTTGTCATTTCGAACAACGTTTGCAAATCATGCAAATTTACTATCAAAGTAATGGTTCAGCTGTAGTACTTCTTGGCATGATGGTTAGTGCGTAGGGCTGTCATATCACCGCCGCTGCCACCTAAAAATAGAAATGTTTTTTTCGCGAGGTACTGCCTCTTGCGAGGAACTGACAAATCCTCCAAGAGGAGTATAATTGTCATGAATAAGTGCTTTCTCATCTAGCCGTTCGGATCCGGCAAAAATTTGTAGGTCCCCTCCATTCCTGCCAAAATACGCACACAGGAATGGTTGAGAATTGTAAGTCACTAGGCCTTGGTTCTTCACGAGCTATTTTTGAGGGAAACTTTTGTCAATTCCATGATTTTGAAAGGCTACTGCTTCAACTCTATAAACCATACCATCAAACCATACTCAGAAAAAAGACACGAACATAGACAACAACGATTCCGTTTGAAGTGAATACGTGAGGTTTGAAGTGAGTTTAAATTGGATTTCGACCTCCTTGTAAATGTGGCTTAGAGTTAAAAGGCCCGAAAAATCTTTGGTAAGGGCAATCTAGACAAGCAAAACTTGTCAAATACTAGTGAGGCCCTCGTTGGAAAAAAACTTGTTGGATGAGTCTTTCCATCCCATCACAAATACCTCATATATAAAAAAAATATGTTGTACCCGTCATACAATAGGAAGAAAAATTACAGTAGGTATGGAGAAATTGCAAGTTTTTGTCAAGTTTAGTCAAGGCCTTAAAAAGGCTTCGGTAGGGGCAATCTATAGAAGTAAAACTTGTCAAATACTACTAGTGAGGCCCTCGCTAGAAAAAACTTGTTGAATGCGTCTTTTTATCCCACCAGAAATACCTCATATACCAATAAAAAAAAATATAGCAATAAAAATTAAAGTAGGTACATATACTTTTTCATTGTCAACATTACACAACTTTAATGCGAAACAGCTCAGTAACTATCGTGTTGAACTCGTAATCAGAGGATCGAGTCCCAGTCCAAAACAACTTTTTATTTTTTTTGTTGTCTCTCTAGGCAAAAAGTTACCTAACGGGCAAGGCCCTTAGAAAAAATCGATAGTTACCCTTGTTAACATTTTTAAGGCCTCGTTAAAAAGTAGATTATTTTTCCAGATGGGGTAGTTTTTCATTTCATTTTCAACATTACACAACTGTATTACAAAATAGCTCAGTAGCCAGCGTGTTGGACTGGTAATCACAAGATTAAAAGATTGAATCCCAGTCGATACAGCTTTTTATTTGTTTTTATTTTCTAGGCAAAAGATTACCTAAAGGAGCCAGAAAATCGATATTTACTCTAGCTAGACCCTTGCCATTTTGCCATAAATATTAAACTTTCTAGGGCCTCGTTAAAAACTAGATTATTTTTCCAAGTGGGATAAAGCTTCAAAATGTAAGTAAAATAAAATAAAAAAAATGTATTCTTAAGGTACAAAACTGATTAGTCTTATAATTGAAAATTCATATATTTTCATCCATGGTGTTAAATATCTAATCATTAAAAGATAGCACAGCCTACTGTTCTCATCTAATAAATATAACTTCAAAATAATGAGAAGGTATGTAATTGCCATTTAACAAACGAATACGAAAGAAAAGAAAAAGTCATTTCTCTTCATTTATACGATTAAAAAAATCTCTAACAAAAAAGTCCTTGTGGCAAAATTGTTTAAATTAGCTTCTAATTAAAAAGTTGTTCCTTATGCCATAGCTACCATGATGAATGCTTTTGAAAGTCTTACAAACTTTTCATCATCGCACAAACTCAAAAACAAGCAATTATCATCTTGTCACATAAATTGCAAACAACAAGGACAATTTAGCTTCAACTCTTACCGTCTTAACATCTCTTTAAACTAAAGTACGCCGAGTATGTCCTACATTTGATTAGACAACCTCATTTGTGGCTTTTAACATTTTTTATGTTTGTTGTATCTTTTACCATTTCTGTATGCCATAAGCACACCCAATTCAAAATATCAACCGAAATCTACAATCTCAATTATTACGAAAGTTAAAAAAAAAATACCTGCCAGATTTGTATTGAATTTGAGTTTTGCAACTTGCAACATTCAAAATCCTTTTGTCTCCACAAAGGAACGAAAAAAAAAGACATAACACGAGGCCATATTATCTGATTTTGTTTATTGTCTCTACTCACATCATTCGCAAGTGTCTTTATATAGAAACAACAAATCTGCGTTATGCAAATGTATTTGAAGCGCCGCAAAGCGCCGTCGCATGCTATTAAGGTAAGAGAACTTCAAACAAAACTCCACCCGACAAAAAAAAAACAAACAAACAAACATAAAGAAGACTGCTGGGTTGCACTGAAAATTCGAGAAATATCATTTTTATTTGTGATAAATAGGTTAGTACTAAAAAAAAACTACATTACATGCTTTCGACTTCCGGCGATATGTCCTCGCATTCTTCACGCATAATCTCTTTGAGGGCTCCAAGAGTCTGAGGCTCAATGATATGGACTCTTGAGTCTTGACTTAATAAAACCTCACAAAGTCTGCAACGTTTAAATCTGACAAATCGTAGTGCCGCCATTTGCAAAAACTATAACATCTACGATAGGGTGATGACTTTCACACCAACTTGTATCTTACCAATTTAAGTCACGGGCCCCGGAAGGTTTCAATAATACCCGCCTGAGAGTTTTTGTCAAGTTTAGTCAAGGCCCTGAAAAGGCTTCGGTAAGGGCAATCTAGACAAGGAAAACTTGTCAAATACTCGTGAGGTCCTCGCAAGAAAAAATTGTTGGATAAGTCTTTTTATTCCATCACAAATACCCCATATATGGATATCAAAAATAAAAAAAAAATGTATACATTACACAACTGTAGTGCGAAATAGCTCAGTAGTTAGCGTATTGGACTGGAAACCAGAATATCGTAGGATCGTATCCCAACCAAGACTTCGTATTTAAGTTTTTTGTCTGTCAAAAGGCAAAAGGTCACTTAACGGGTGATACCCGATATAAAATCGAGTGTTACCCTTGTTAGGCTCCTGTTAGGGTCAATGTAAAACTTTCCAGTGCCCCGTTAAAAACTAGATTGTTTTTCCAGGTGGGTGGGGAAAATCTAATCAAGGAAAACTTGCCAAAAACTCGTGAGCGCTCTTATAGTTAATACTTGTTGGGTAAGTTTTGTAATCTGACCAAAAAACCCGCCTGGAAAAATGACAAGTTTCTGTCAAGTGTAGTCAAGGCATTAAAAATGCTTCGGCTATCTAGAAAAGGAAAACTTGCCAAATACTAGCGAGGCCCTCGCTAGAGAAAACTTATTGGATAAGTCTAACAACAACAAAAAAATATTTTATAAATCTATATATCTATCTAAAAAAAAAAAAAAAAAAAAAAAAAAAAAAATGGGCAGACGGCACAGCCATGCCTAAACGATAACGATTTTTGAAAAACTTTTAATGTAATTGTACTTTTGAGAAACAAAATAAATCTATATATCTATCTATCTATCTATCTAAAATATTTTATACCCGTTTTATAATAGTAAGAAAAGTTAAAGTTCCTATATAATAGGTAGTTTTCACAACTGTATTACGAAATAGCTCAGTTAACGTAATAGACTAGTGACCAGAAGATCACAGGATCGTCTCCCAACTAAGACAACTTTTTTTCTGTCTCCCGAGGCAAAAGGATACTTAACGGATGAGGCCCGAGACTAAATCGAGAGTAACCCTTGCTAGGCCCATGCTAGGGTTAATGTAAAACTTTCTAGTGCCCCGTTAAAATCTAGATTGTTTTTCCAGGTGGGAATACCCGGTATACAACAAAAACTTTATACCCACTCGAGACAAAAGGTTACCATATCTGGCGCAATCCATTTTTTAAATTAGTATTTAGTTTACTTTCAACAATCTCCAGATACTTTTTAAAAAGTATTTATCCTGGGACCAAAAATACTTATACCTATATTTTTCGAAACATCGCGCGATACAAAATCAAACAAGTGCGTTCCTGGTCTTAATCTCATGTGTTCTATTTTAGTCACTGAATGATCGTGCAACAGAAAATCGCAAGTGCGTTCTAAGACAAAGCTCTCTAAAACCAACGCGAAATATTCAGAACGATAACGAAAATTTCGATTTTGTTGTGGTTTTTACTCTCTGTTCTCAATTATCGCCATTAAAATTAGTTTTTGGTCGGCGAAAGTTTCGTTGTCGTTCCGAATTTTTCGCATTGGTTCCGAAGAGCATTAGTACTCGTAGTATGCAGAAATGATCATTCCATATCTTCAGCGCCGACTACGGTTCTTCAACTACGATTTTCCGTTATTTTTGATTTATAAAAAAAAAAAATTTTGTGGCGCAACAGCTCATGGAGAACCAGGGCCTAGTGACTAACAACTCTCAACCATTCCTGTGTGCATGTTGTTGGCAGGAATGGAGAATGGATTTTTGATTTAAACCTCGAAAATAATAAATTTTATTTTGTACAAAACCAATACTTGACCTAAGGAACAAGTCAAAAATTAAATTATGATAGTGTAAAAGTTTTAAGGCAAACCAGCAGGAGATAATGTAAATCTGCGAAAATGGCAAAACGGGGACCAACTTCAGCCCGAGAACGAATACAGGGAGTGACTTTATTTTAATTTGCATACAAAAAACTCTTTCAACTTCTCACACAGAAAAAAAAACAAGTAGATGTTGGCAACTAAAAGAGACAAACCGACCAACGACCTGTATAAACAAAGAAATCTGCATCTGAAATTCCACCGGCCGGTTGGCCGGGCCGGCGCGACTCAATAGCATAGGCACATTTGTTTGGTAGGAGTAGAGATACAAACATAAAATATACACAGGTACATACACACACGCACACCATCACATTTTGACTTTGATGGATTTAAGTAGGTAAATCCATATGTTTTCCTTTCCGAGCTCCTAGAAATTTTGCGAATAATTTTTTTTTTAAATGAATAAAAATAAAAAAAAAAACTTTTTTTCCCATTTAACTTTTCGTGCGAATAAATTTACACAAGGAAATGAGTCAGTTTCACTGGAGTTGGATACTCGTTTGCGTTTTTTTTTTTGTACTCGGTGTGTATTTGCGGATGTGTGCGGGGTTATTTTATTTCGTATACAAATATGGTATCTCGCTCACCTTTGGTCTAATTCATGGCAGGATGTCTCAGACTGTATCACAGTTATTTGTTCGTAGTACCTATATATATTTTTTTATATTCACAGCCCTGAGGCGTTTTCTTGTGATGATGACTCAGTTTTTTTTTTTTTGGTTAAAGGCTGAAAGTTTGAAGTTTGGAGTTTTTATTTTCCTTTTTAGATGAATAACTGTACCTACTTATATTTTCAAGCTTTATATTTTATTTAACTTTAGTTTTAATATCTGTTTCCTTAACTTTTTATCAGCTTGGAATATAGTGGATAAGTTAAATATTTTAACTTTTTGAAATATTAATTAACCCTTTAGGTGGGGTTAGGTTGGATATAGGTGGGGAAGGAAATTCATAAATTTAAGAAACATTTAAATGAGTCTGAAACAGGATACCACCTATGTGAACATCTGAAAAATGCAGTATGTAGTACTACCAACTTAACATTTGCATTTGGCTCCTTGAACTATAAATTAGCGCATACCTACCTGCTAATCGGTATCAGCCGGGTAGTGGCACCAGTTCTACAACAGTTTATCGAGTGCATTGAACGTTGACCATTGAACAAGCTTTTAACAATACGTACATTGAGGTAGAAATGTATTGTTAATTCATTCTGAAAGTGAATCTCAAATATATGTATGCCTCATAGCCCTTTTTTTATTTATTTTATTATCAATTCTTCAAAAATAATTTAAAATTGAAAAATAACATTTTTTTTCTATTCTCGAACACTAGTTTCCCAAACCCGAACACAGAGTTGCCATATTTCGAACACTAATCTTTTATGGGAAGCAAAGGTAATTAGAGTGTTCGAAAAAAGGAAATTGCAAAAATTCCATATACCCTGTCTTCGAACACCAATAAAATGTGTCCAAAAACAGCAGTTCGAAAACAGCAGTTGAAAACTAACACAGTCGGGCAAAAGCTTTTCAACAAAACGGTGGGGAACAAATTGATTAATAAAGCTTTTTTCGTATGAAAATTCCATAGTTCCAAACTGTTCCAAAACACTGTTCGCTAGTCACATTTGACTGCAGGAAAAAGGTAAAATTGTTGGCAGGTGGTGATTGTTGTTGCACTGCGTGTAAAATTTCAACTGGCTGGCTGGCAACTTTTCAACAAAACACGGCTAATATCATAAACTTATGTAATAATATGATATGAGAAATTAATAGTTGAAAAATGTATGCTGAGAATATTGCGTTTCGTCGTAAACATTACCACTTGCGCTGGCCCAATTGCTCAACTTGTCAAAGGCTGTTCGTAGGAGCTGGCACAGAGAAGGGAAAAATTTTAGCGATTTCATCGGAATATTTAATGACCTTGTTGATGTCTCAAGGAGCCAAAGCAGAGGAGATAAGACTCCACCTTGTGAATTACCCTTACATGTCTAAAGTTTTAACTAACTATCACCTCTTTCTACATTTATAAGTCTCGTTGGGAGCATGGATAGGTTATGCCGACGTACGTTAGGCCTTGTGGGATATCACTGTTATCAACATTATTGAAAGCCGTTTTTATATCAAGAAATGCTACCAGGGTGAATTTCTTGAAATTAATTAAATTTTCAATTGTGGCGACTATTTTATGAAGGGCTCTGTCAACAGCCTGGGCCTGTTAAAGTACACCATCATTCAGTTCTAGACGAATAAAAATAAAAATTAATTTATTGGCGCAACAGCTCGTAGAGAACCAGTGGCCAAGTGACTTACAACTGTCAACCATTTTTGTGTGCGTGTTATTTGGCAGGCATGGAGGGGACCTACAAATTTTTGCCCAGTCCGAACGGTTGGATGAGAAGCACTTATTCATGACAAGTATACTCTTGTCAATTCCTTGCAAGAGGCAGTTGTTTTAGGCGAATATGAGTTTCAATTAGTCTTTCTAATGTTTTGTGAATAAAGGAGTATAGGCTTATAATACACCTAAAAATTTTTTTGGTTCAGTATGCCTAAGGAGTACTGCAAACGTCCAATCAAAACAAGCGTCCTCAACATTAACACACAATAGTGAACATTTTAAAAACATAAATAAATAACAGAGACAAAGAACCTTGAATTTCCTTATTCCAAGGAAATCGTCTCATTTCCGAATTCAAATGTACTCCCCGGCTATATACCTATACTATTAATGTTTCTTCGTTTGCTTCTTGGTCATCTCTCTCAGTCATGGCCGACACGCAAACTTTATTTGCTCCATTAAAAATGTCTAGAAAACATTTAAAATATAAAATGATTTGAGCTGCTATGTTATGTTGCTCCATGTTGACTGCAGAAACAAATGACCTACTCTATTCTTTTAATTAAAATAAATTGACAAACAAACAAAAAGCTCACAGAATGGAATATGTTTTATTAGTTTTTATGACTATGCTGTTATTCTGTAGGCTGTGTGTTAATATTCACATTAAATTTTCGAGTTCATCTCACAATGGCATTCTTTTCATATAGAAAAAAAAAATGGTCCAGTGACCCTTATCAAGGCCTAATAAAAATAAAAACAACAGTAACAGTATTAAAACAAAAATATAAAAAAAACACGAATCACTTCATGGATAAATGAACATTACGACTTGTTACTTGTTATTCTATTATCATTTCCGAATCTTGATTAATTTAAAAAGAAATATAATTTTATTTAAAAAAGAATCTGTAAGGATATTAATTTCGAATGAGATTGTTGATAACAAATGAGCAGTTTGTTAGCTGCACATTATTAGCTACAATTATTTTCGAAATGTTTGACTCAAAAAACAACAATATGAGTCAAAACTATTGAAATACATAATTTTTTTAAGTTGGTACAAATGAATGTTACCATCAGAATCAATATGAATTTCTCTCGAAAACACAATGAGAAATTTCGAAGACAAATGGAAATGTATCAAGAGGAAGTTTTCGAGAATCTTAACAAACTCTTAAGAAATATCATCGAGCATTATTTCCGGATCCTAAATCAAAACTTAGAAAAATATTTTAAATACGAAGTTAAATAAGAAAAAAATAAACAAAAAAAATAAATAAAAATAACGTTAAGTCACCATTTTAAGCAAAAGCTAGAAAAATTCAGCATAAAAGGCATTAGTTACAATGATTTTATTTACAGGTATGTCAGAATATGTACTTTAATGTAGAGGTTTTTAATCTTGACTAAAAAACACTGATAAGATAAAATTTTAATGATAGAAGTAGAACTCCACAAAACAAAAATGATGAACACACGTATAGTCAACATTTTGATATGACGCTCAGTTCAAAATGAGGTGTACAATAAAATTATATCATAGGGACCTTATCATTATTGGAATCTTATCAAATGTTGTGATGACTTTAAGTCTACTTGGAAAATATTCAATACGAACTACTAAACTAAATTATGACAAACTCCCCTTTCTTTGAATCATATAAATTATTATTTAATGAATAATTTTAGTGACCCTTATTGAGTTGTGAGTGATTTATTTTTTTTTTCAAGAAGTTATCCATGAATCATGGTCATCCAGTGTATGTACACGGCGATTGTTCATGCCAAACTAACTTATGTTTCTATCGTGTGGTGGAAGGGATGTTTAAAAAAGTTTACTATCTCAAAAACCTAAGCAAGGTACAGAGACTAACCTGCATAGGAATAACGGGGGAACAGTAGTCTACGCCACAAGCAGAGCTGAAAATTATTCCAAATCTTCCAGTTCAGCACTAGCACATAAGAAGTACAGCAGCGAAAAGCACACTTTGACTCAAAGAACTGGGCTCTTAGATGCACATGAGCTAAGGTCATGGGTATATCTTGCAAAGATATGACACAGTGGCCGCCTGTAATATATTGTTTCAGAAATCACTTTTCTATTTTAATACCCAAAAGGCGTGGATGGGGACCCAGCTCACAAATCAGTGAACAGAGTATCCCCTCCTACACCGATTGGTCAAAAATGGAAGAAGGAACAGGAGCTGGCCTGTTGTGTGAAGCTCTTAATATTAGATAATCATATCCAGATGAGTGTAGTGTCTTTTAGGCTGAGATTTACGCTATTGAAAAAGCGGCAGAAATGGAACACAAGAAAAATCTGACCTCATCGGAGATCTTATTTTTTGTGGACAGCCAAGCTGCTAACAAACCAATAGCCAACGAAAAATGCCGAGGTATGCTGAATAGTATTTGTAACACTAACCAAGTGAAACTCGGCTGGGGTTCTTGATAGCAAGAAAAGGGTCAATATTGTGATTAAAAGGAAAATAGACCTAATAACGAATGAGCAAATCAATGGCTACTGGATTAGCATCAGGAGCGACTGCGTTATCTCTAAAAGTTTATGGCCTAGAAATAATGAATATCATCATGATTAAAGAGGCCTATGTCCATTTCTGTGGAGTGGGTACAAGCAAAATGATCGCTTCTATTGCAAAGGATAATCCACGTATAGCCATGAAGAGCAATTACACCCGATCAAAGTTACTATATGCTGTGCTGTTTATGCTGGAGGCGTTAACCGACCTTATTTCTTCGATTGCGATACAAAGCCATGCTCAATGACTTTATCCTTCCTCAATTAGATGCATTGGGAATAGAGAGCATGTGGAGCAAACGGAGCATATTGCACCAGCAACACCCGAAACTCCGAGGACTGTTTTTCCAAGTCACCTAATCTCTCGTCAGGCTCTTGGAAAAATCGCCCCCTACCAACGTTGCGTTATAGAATCTCTTACAGCAGGGATTACAGTCGAAGTGAAACTTGTATAACTCTAGAAGGGTACACTGTAGATGTAGCAAGACACGCATGGTATAGTAGAAGTTGATCAAACTTCATATTTTGCTATAAGCTACATACATTCTTTTCTTTTTCAAAGAACACAAATGACACTTAAACGGAGATCTGGAAAAGAAATACCCTAAACCGCTGCTATTTAGGTCTGAAAAAGCAAATGGGTATCGAAAACTCTTTGTGCATTAGAAAGATGAACTGGACGACACGTGGAAAGCGCTAAGCTGGATATTGGGCACTTTTGAAACAAAAAATCACGGATATTGATTTAGTGCTGTGTTCAAAACACGTCGATTATTTTATTTACAATGCTCTAGCCAAGAGAATCTTCGACTTCTTTGCCTCAGAATTGAGTCGATAAGAAAGACATAACTTAACCAAACAATCGCGAAGGCCGCACCATTTAAATTAAAAAAAAAAAAAACTACCTTCCCACAAAAAAAAAAACGCATCTACGTCCCTTGTTTCAATGAGAAATACAAATTTGACTCATCCAAAAATCATACCACATAAAGTTACGAAAAATTTATAAAATAAATACGCCTCCATTTATGTTATGTAACCACAAATTGTCATCATTAAATTCTTGTATCCTGACTCTTTGCTAATAACGTTTATGTATTCTAAATGCAGACGATGAAGATAAACATAAATCTGTATCTTTCTTTCTTCTTTGAGAGCATTTTAATGCTTTTGATGATTCACGCTTAAAAAAATCCCGTTAACTGACAGATTATTAAAAAAAAAAAAAACAAAGTTTAAACCAAAAGAAGTTTGTAATGAAAAGAAGTAGGTATGTATGATGAATCTTCATCCGTTTTGCATATTATTAATAGCTTTGCATCCAACCCAACGATATGTTTGGTTTCCGTCATTTAATAAATTCAATTCATATGACAATGATTTAATTACATAGTTTTGTTTAAAACAACAAAATTCCTGCATGCTGCATTGGACGACGAACGACCGTCGACGGCGGCCGCCGACAGACGTTTGTAATTTTCTACATATTGTCTGCGTAAACTGTTAATGGTCTTTATATTGGTTATTCATGTAGGTTCTTTGTTAAACTTTTAATTATCCAGCTTGGCATGATAAGTGTGTGCGCTATAAAATGTATCATCAAAAGTGTGTTCGAGTCAATTTCTATTGACATTTCTTTGGCTGGTATATTTGAAATTCTTAACGACCTTGATGGTAGGTAATCTGATTGAGTTGCCGTTTTGTCGTCGTCGTGGATATTTGGTTTAACCACCAGTTGCCATGTGAATGGAATTACTTTCAAACATGTACAAAATGTAATAATGTTTGTTTACAATGAAAAGCAGATTGACATTGACAGGTAAAAGGCTTCTCGTTCGTTTAACAATCTAAAACGGGAGATGAATATTAATTTTAAAATCAGTTTTACTGTAGGTAAAGATATCGAATAGTATTGCGATGCATACCCATTACCTACGTATAAAGGTTTTTGTGCAAAATTTAATTCAAACTAAAAGACCATTTATTGTAATTCTTTGGCAACTGACATTTTAAAGTTTTTTGGATGCATGATTTACCAAACTAACCAAACTAACTAAACCAAACAAACTTTTTTCGCACTTCACCAATAATATGGCTATGCTCTATGCAGCAATGAGAAGTTTTAAAATACAGGTGGATACCTAATCTGTGTTGTCTTTTGACAAAAAGTGGATAGAGTGGTAAAGACCACCAACTTAATGTGCTTAACATTCAGTCGGTCGACTACCGTTACCAGATGATTAGCCATGTTGACCAATTTTAAGCCTAGTCTACACGATCTAGATGATCCTTCCATCTCTTTAACCTGCCAAACTGAATGGCAAAAGTCGAGATTAAGCTTTATTAGGAGAACTTTAGAGGAGAGGGAGATAATTTTTGAATGTGACTTAATGTTGCCGCTTCAACACTTTCAACATGTGATAGATTACTTGCGCTGTCATCTATTTAAATCATCTTGTTTCCGTACTTTGTAAATGCCTGAAGCCATTTGTCAACAACCTGGTAGGTCCATATCAGTGTGGCTTTAGACCAGGGAAGTCCACCATTGACCAAATATTCGGACTATGGTAGATCTTGGAAAAAACCAAAGAGTTTCGAATCGATACCCACCATCTTTTCATTGATTTCGAGGCTGCGTATGACAGCATCTTTAGAGACGAACTATATAGAGCAATGTCTAGAGGCATCCCTCCCAAACCTATGACGATGGAGAACTATTCGCTTACGCCGACGATATTGACATAATCAGACAAACAAATCGTGATGTCAGTGGTGCGTATTAAGGAGGAAGACAAGAAGATGGGTTTAACGGTGAATGAAAGCACGACCAAATATATGCTGTCAACAAAAAAGTACAACCAACACCGACGTTTCGGTCAGAACGTCACTATAGACAGCTATAATTTAGAGGCGGTCAGAGACTTTGCCTACCTAGGCTCCGATATAAACTCAGCGAACGATACCAGTGCTGAGATAAAACGAATTACTTTTTCCAATCGCTGTTTCTTTGGTCTAAGAAGGCGATTGAGAACCAAAACCCTCCCTCGAGAAACTAAGTGTCCCTGTATAAGGGGCTTATCATCTCGGTGCTGATGAGAACGCTTTAGATGGGGAATGGAGAAGAAGGTACAACTACGACACCGACCTAGCCAGTAAAGTAAAAAACCAACGACTGGGTCACCTATAGAGCGAATGGACAAGAATGCTCCGGCCCGGAAAGTGTTTTAATACAACCCCGTCGGACGGCGCAGTAGAGGAAAAATGCTTAACAGTTGGCCGCAAGTGGAAGTGGACCTCAACAAACTTGGCGTGCGAAACTCGAGACAGCTAGCTAGAAACCGAGCCGACTGGAAGCCGGACTGTAGCGCCACCTTAAGTAAGTAAGTAAGCAAGTAAGTTTCCGGAAATGGGAAGGGGTTTCAAATTATTTTGCCTAGTCTTCTTTCTTCGAATGCTTGTGTCAGTTTCTGTCACCCTATGATAACAGTCAATTTAGAAGAAAAGGTTCTTTGATCTTTATTTTTGTCTTTTTTTTGTCATTCATGTTGCGCTACAATTAGATAGACGAATAGAATTGTTTCTAAACTTTAGTAATAAGCCTCTTAATCTATTGACACCCTATTTGTTAAGTGTGGTTGTACTGCTGAAATACAAATTCTTTGCCAATCAATCTTAGTAAAGAGAACAAAACGTGGCCCTCCAATATTATCTTATATTATCTTTTTTTCAATTTTCCAATCACTGGAATCAGATATCCCATTTCACTTAAAGAGAAACATCCCCAGACCATTACAGAATTACTTCTAACTTTGATGGTAGGAACCGTTCAATTAATGGCATCCTGTGTCCAACGGTACGTCGAACAAAAATCCTCTTTTTTATTGCAAATACCTGGAACTTGGATAAATCGCTCCATTAAACTCTTATGAAATCTTTTTATATCTAGTCTTTATGTCTTTCGGCTCATTCTAACATTTTCAGCTTATTTTGGTATCGTTTGACCGTTGTCATTTGCTTTATGTAATATTTTTACAGCACGTAGGTATTTCAGGTGCTTTTTTTTGCCTATTTATTTTAGCTATTGTTACTATTAGCAGATCCTCCTTTTTGTTTGTTGATCTGGGCTGCCCTGACCGTTTGTCCTAAAGAAGTTTGGTTTGAGCGTGCCGCTTAACGGCGCGAAGAAACTTTCCGCTGCTTTCTCTAATAAAAGTGATGATTGAATACCGTTTTTCCTTTGTGATTTCTGTCACTTTTTCAATTTGAAATAAGTTGCGAAAAATCGCAAATAAAAATACTTGAATCCATGTCTACAAATTTTGGGTACCTATTGGAAACCCTTGTTATTATCGGAGTAGTGAAAAGTGTCGAATAAACAACAAAGTCATAAAAAATAATAATTATTAATAACCCAAAAACTTTTCAATAATCCATTAATGCGGTTTTTATACAGTTATAAACAAAAACCTATCCTTTAAAAAAAATATGGACTAGACTAGTTGAAGATATATTTTAATTTGAAAAAAGTTTTAAAAAACAGCCATGAATGACGTTACTTAATGGACTAAAACTTCTGGCCTGTAATTTCGGCAGAGAACATTTTAGCGTCCAAGAAGCTTTAACATAGAATCATCCCATCATCATCATCCAATAATGTTATAACTTTTGACTAATGACTTTTTTATTATGTAGGTAGGTACCTATACCTTCTTACTTGTGTACTAAAAGTCCAAAACTAATTCTTGGATTAACTTGACACATACATAGTTTGGTTTTCATTTTTATTGATTCATTTGCATTGGATGCATTTTTTATCACCAAAAACAAAAACTGCATGTTTTAGTCGAGTTGTGTGTGATCAGACATTTTCTAGAGCTACATTCACACTAGACTTGAATCCAATTCAACTTTCTCTTCCCACTTGAAAATTATTCTTCTTATTAGAACAAGATTCTAGTTTACCTACATTAATGTGTACCAGTCCCATCAAAGGTAGGCAGAACAAGAAAATCGAAAGTGTTTATATATCTATACAGGCAATAGCAACTTTACATCGTACAAAAAAATAGATAAATTCTTTTTTCTTCTGGAATCAATAGACGCTACATAATATACAATTTAAAAAAAAAAGAAGTCCAGAGAATATCCTTTTACCTTAGTAGGTAGGTATGCAGGCACTTGCTTTAGAAATGGAAACCCCCTTTTTTAAGTTTCAAATGGTTCAAAAGTCAAATCGGGTTGTTTGCTAGATGGTAAATTGTATACCCAAGTAAAAAGAGGGACAGAAATACCCCATAGTATTCAAACCAGATGTCCACCAAAAATGACAACAACAATCAGAAAAACAGAGTAATTAAAGGCAAAGGTAAGGAATAAAACAAACAAACTGAGAACTGACTAAGCGAGAGAGTGAGGAAATACAACGTGCGCAAAAAAACATAAAGAAGGAAACCCATAAAATGCCAAAACAGCCCTCGAGTTTCAAAACGCAGGAGTGTAAAACCCGACAACAACGAACTTTAGACAACAAAAAAAAATTGTAGAGATATGTTTCCTGCACTTTTTTTATCTCTTAGCAAATTCCCTTTTTCTGCATTATTCAGTATTAGTATCCCAATCCGAAAATGGGATCGATGATGGTTGTGGATGGGCTGGTTTGGTTCTGTTTCTGTTCGATGGCTGGTGGATCTTGGACGTGGGGGAAGAGAAACAAAACAGCAGCAGCTAGTTGCAAAATTGAGGAACATTGCATTGGGTACACACAGAACAAATAGAGTAAAATAGATGAAAAAAAATATAAAGTAAAATAAATTGCTAGCATCAGCGCGCAGCAGGAACAAGCTCACTCAGAGAGTAGAGTAGCAACAACAAAGAGAAGGCACAGAGGCATACAGGCAAAACGATAGAGTCAGAGCTCGTAGTGCTGCTGCTTCTGCCGAGACGATGATGGCTGGTTTGGTACACAGAGAGCTAGAGCACAACCCCACCCGTCTTTTGCAACGATGATAACTTTTTTTTTCAAATTTCCTTCTTCCCTGTTTCCACTGTCTGCTCCTGTTTTTGTTACAAAATTTTGCACTTCTTTTGTTCTTCTTCAAATGGAATTCCTGTCAATTGCAGGTGAATTCAATAATTCCAATTGCAAGGGGCTCAGGGCTTTATCCAACAAGAATTTTTTTGCAATCAATCTTTTCCAAGCTATTCTGAATTTAATTGTTATTAAATGGACAGCAAGTCCTAAGGATTATTTGAAAAGGGTCGGACATAGAACTTAAATTTTAATTAATTTTGAACCAAATACTAATTTCTCCTACCAATTTGTTGGCAATTTGCTAATTTTATTACGCCAATGACTAGATCTTTGCCTTAAGCTAAGAATCTGTAACTTTTCCCAACCTACATAATATTTTGTGACATCTGTTGTTGGGTTGGTTTTAATAGTTAAGAAATCCTTAATTAGAAATGAATTTAAATTTTCTATACAATCAAGAACTTTACTTACTTATTTTCGCAATGAATTGCTTCCTTGTCGATGTCCTTTTTTTTCCTTGAGGAGGGTAATCCACGGGGGCGATAATTTGTTGTATTTATTCTGAAGGTATTAATTTGTTTTCACTAAAAATTTTTCACTTTAACTGCCTTTCCTATCGCTGGGAACTGAATTATCGATGCAATTTTATTTATTAACACTTTTCCTGATTTTTTCTTTATTTTATTTTTATTCTTCGTTGCACAAAGCAGCAGCGAGCAGCAGTAGCAGAGCAGCGCACACCCTTCTGTATGGATAATGGATATCTTGCAAAAGAGAGTAGGAATGAATTTATATGGAAAACCAAGAAAAAAAGACGAAGAAGAACTTAAAGGGAATCCGGAATCACAGAATTTGAAGTGTAGGGAATATCCCAGAGAATATCAATTACCAAGAAGCCAATCTTTCGTACGTTTCACCCTCCAAAACCCATTTGTTTACATTGTTGTATTTGTAATTTCACTTCGTGTCGATGAATAGATGTGAATTGCAACAACAATGTAACGCGGTGAGATTTATTTGTTTTGACAGCTCAGTTTTTTTTCTTTGAAAATTGGAAAAATAATTTGAGAATTTTACTTCGGCTGATAGCAAAAACATCGATGTGAAATTGTTTAATTAATTTAAAGTGCACAAGCAATTGTAATTGTCAGTTAATATTCATCCACGATTATAATAAAATACAAAAACTGAATCCATAAAATGTCTTCAATCACACAGATTTCCAAATATCTTCAATGCATCTCGCATATTATACAGGGTGGCCATTTCTTCATCCAGAATAATTTTAAAATTATTGTTGGATATATTCTAAGGAAAAAAATAGTTAAGAAAAATAAGAAATAAAAGAATAGTTTTTCTGCAACCTGACACCAGAACTTTAGTTTTTTTGTTTAAACTCCACTAAACTGTCAATTTACAATTTATAAGTATTAAAATTGATGTCAGGTGGGTTTTATTATCTTCTTTCGGGATTCGGGTTTTGATCTGGATTTAACTTTAGTACAAAAAAGAAATAATTAGGAGTTTTCAAAATCGTTTTCGTAGTACGTGTTAAAAGTAAATCCAGCCCTCTTTTGCAGATAATAAAACAGCAATAGCTATTTTTAATTTATTTTTTTAAACTTCATGACATCTAAGCATTTGGTTTTGAGTGTTTAATAGGAGTACTGAATACTTATTACTGAAATTTTACTTCATACTATAAAAGAAATGAAATAGTTTTAACAAATACATTAACTTTTTTTAAGTTTTAAGTTGTATAATTATTTTTTTTTTTTAAATGATTACGAAACAACTTAATTAGAAAAATTGATTCGAGAATGGTTTTAAGAAATTTTAGCATGACCGTCTAGCTGTTGTCTTATTTTTTAGTTATTTTCATTTTAAATATATTTGGTCGTAAAATTCAAAAAAGTTAATTAAACAAAAATAAAGAGCATAACATTGCAAGTTGCAAGTTAGTAGTGCCGTTGATTTTCAATTTTTTTTTAAGAAAGTTACTACTCTTATCTAAAAGCGGATAAATAATCCCCCCTTCCCATACGATTTTTTTTTAATATCATTTCATAAATTATCCTGCATGAAATAGGGAACACCATGTATTTTGTTTTGTTTTGACATCTAATTGACAGACCGAGGTGAATAATTTTGACCACGGGACGTGTTCAACAAATAGAAACCCAACTAGGGCCAGGTTCACATTAGGTGTGTTTTTTCCTTGTCTGAATGAACTTGGACGAAAAAAACGACGTCGGGGCTAAACAATGCTCCGTGGTTCAAAAAATTTGTAATCCATCAATTTCTGTAGATTAACTGGGTTTTAATGATGATTTAGGTTTCATGTAAGTTATAAAAGTCAATTACATGCTTGAACCACCCTCAGTTAAACCACAAAATCAGTGAGCTAAAAGTGCGGAGCTATGGATCAAAACAATAACCCTGTTCAATTAATACGAACACATATCGTTAAATAAATACATAGATAGATATAATAGATTAATTAATAAATACAAACCTAAAGCATTTTGGCTTACAGTAATGAGAAATAATAGAAATATGCTCGGGTGACAAACTGAATTAAAATTATAAAATGGCTAGTAGCTCCTAGCGTGACCATGTTAACTAGTATAATCAAAATAGAAATGAAGTAAAACAAACTAAAGGCTCTCCCAAGCCAACGCCAACAAGGAGTGACGATGAATTTTTGTTGTTGTTAAGTATTGTCTATGTTTTTGTCATATTTTGTACTATTGTGAATGATTCACTGCGAATCAATCGGTATTCGTGTTGGTTTTGGAGAGCTTTAATACTACGTTTTCGTTAGACCAAATGAGGAAATTTCGTTGAAAATTTTCAAATTTGATACGAAATCATCTCATTTTCCACACAAATTCAAATTTCGAAATGAGATAATTTCAACCAAACTTGCACACAATTTTCTAGGAAATTAAGTCAAAACCTAACGAACACACCGAATTGGGCACATTTTGAATAGCTCTGAAAAGATTTTGAACGAAAATGTTAAAACTGAATTAAAAAATTAACAACAAAAAGTGATTTGCAGGCAGGGTTGAAACTCAAAAAATGAAATGAGCTGTCAAAAGAAATACCAATTTACAGATGAAAACACTTTTTCTGTAATTTGCAAAATTACCTCATTTGGGCTCTTATGAAAACGGTTAAATATGCATTATATTAATATTATCATTATTAATAACCAATTGATCAAAAACTATAGGGCTCATTGTAGAGTTATTTAATCCAATATTCAGTAATTTTCACTAATTAATTAAAACTGGTTAGCTGATGCTCGACGATTATTAAAGCAAAACTATATTTGCCCACAAACAAGCAAATAAACAGACCATAATGCAATATCTGTAAGACCATCTCTTTAATCCCGGTTTTTCGTCACAAATTTCGACTCGACTCCGCTCCTCGAACGAGATCTAGTCAAATCAAGCTCATTTCGACTCAACCCAGGCTTACAAAAAATGACGCGAGCTTCAAGCAGGTTTAACAACACATATAAGCGAAGTATATATGCTAAAATTTTAGTTTGTGAATATCTTTTTTCATTTCGCAAAATTATTTAAAACTTTCTTCTTACTCACTGTAAGTTATTTTAGTAAATTTTCTACAATTCCTTATACATTTCGGGAGTTGAAAAGAAAAAAAAAACAGAAAAGACAAACTGTTTATCGACAAAAAAAGTAACTAAAGATATTTATTTTCCAGACAGTCGGGAATTAGTAAAAAGCGACTACAATTTACATTTAAAAAAAAAAACCACAACTTATTTTCATAAGGTCCGGTCAGCACTATATATATAATTTCTCCCTTTTTTATACTTTTTGAACAAGCCCATTGCAGCCCAAGTGAATTTCAAAATAACTGAAGATTTTCAAAAATAACCGACATATTCGTGGTGGGTCGATGCCAACTGTCTATGTGTGCGAATAAATCAGTGGTGGGTCGATGCCAACTGTCAATGTGTGCAAAAACCTAGTGGTGGACTTAGCCCAACTGTCTATGTGTGCGTGTTTCAGTTTGTAGGCAAAGCCGGATGACAGCCAAGGATTGGCTTCTTGGTAATTGATATTCTCTGGAATATCCGAAACAAGGGAGACTGACTTTTTTTTATTGTAAATGCAAAGAATTTCTATTATTTTATTTTTGTTGTTTTTATGTAAAAAAAGGTGTTAGGAACTTTTGTTTGATGATAAAAAATAAATTTAAGTTCAACGGGAATGTATGAAGTTTTTTTCTGCTTTCAATTATTATTTTTTCACACACACATTAAAAATAAAACAATAAAATTTGAGATCCGGAACAAAACTTTATCCACAAATACTGTATTTTCTGTCAGCCATATTTGATTCGTAGTGTTTTTCTTTTTCACTGTTTTTTTTTTTCTTCTTATTGAAAGAGTAGTCAGAAAAATAAAGAAAAAAGGGAGTTTTTTTTTTGATTCGAGACAGGAGCTCACCGAGATTTTGTGTGATGGAACAACGCGCTATGGAGAGTGAACAACGAATGAAAATGAATGTGGTGTAAAAATTTTACCTAGGCGAGAGAAACTTCATTTTCGTAAAAATGTTTGTATATGTATTTTTGGATGAATTCTGTTAATTTTTGTAGAGATAAAATAATACATTTTCTTTTTCTTTTGTTTTGCTTCTGGAAAAGAGCTAGAGAGAGGAGAACAGCAGTAGTGTAATAAGGTAAATTTAGTTTTGGCTGAAATACATGTTGTCTCACATTTTATATTTAATTGGTGTGTTGTTTTGGTGCATTGTGTTGGTGTGGTGCTGAACCCGGTGTCGAATTTGTTTGTTTATTACATTGCTGGAAAGAGATGGATTGATAATCAATTTATTTGCAACAACAAGATATGTCAAGTGAGCCAGTGTGGGTGTTGAAATGAATTAAATGCCGATAGGTGGATTCTCAAAATGAACTGTGTACACTCGGAAATAAAAGTTTACTAAAATGGGGAACTTACACAATTTGAAAATAGTCAGGGCCCGTATGAATTACGAAACCAAAGGGCAAAGAACGATACCCAAGGAAACAATAAGGGTATTCATGCAACGTCGTAAGTTTACAAATTGTTCAAAATGATAAAATTTGGCGAGAAACGTTGAAAAATGGAACAAAACTCATACAAATTTGTTTCAACTTTCATCGTTTCTCGACTGGTTTTGTCGATGCGAGAGTTAGAGAACGTAAGCACAGTTTGGTTAATTTTACGCAACAAATCCTTTGATAAGTTTAACCAAATTGTGTAAATCATTTCCCATACAAGATTTGATAGTTCATTAACCAAAAGATAAACTTATCTAGGGGTTTACGAAGTTGCATGAATACCCTTAATAGGAAGGCTTATGGATCAACATCTTGTCCAACATTGTTTGACAACCATCGATGTTGGATCATTTAAACGCCAGAACGACCATGTTGTCCAACTTTGTTGTATAGCTTTAAACATTTTTTTAAAACTGTTTCGTTTTCATCAAGCAATGTTGTCCAACCATGTTGATTCATGTAAACCTCCGTAAAAGTAGCGACATTAGGGGGATTTTCTGTGTGGCCGATGTTTGACTAAAATAGCTTTATTTAAATAGTTAGTAACCTTATCACCAAATACAAGTCCTTCGGAAGAGGTATTAATCGGCTACACAGAACCAGCTTTTACCCCCACAATGGTTGCTTGGGTGAGGGAGCAATTTTGAAGGTCATTCGGTCCTAAAGGCCAGTAGTACAAACACGCCGAATTCGGTATATTAATGCCGTTTTCGCTTTGTTTTGTATTCTGTTCCATTCCTATTGCTTATGGAAAATTGGAGTAGGAGTGAAAAAGGAGCAGAAAAGAAGTACTCCAAACATCAAATCGAAAACGATATAAGGCACCTATTATGACTTGCGATTCACCAAGTCGAACGTTTAAATGTGACTATGTGGAATTACCGTTTGCGACTCACCTGATTTAAGTTCAATTTGGAAAACTTGAAAGTCACTCAATACCTTAGGCAAACATTCGCCTATATCGTCGATGTCGAACTGAAATTCTTTGTGATTTTGAATAAAATCGCAGTTTTTATTTTCGAAAAGTCGAACGTTTGAGTTGAATCGAACGTTAGACTCGGCGAATCGCAATTCATAATAGGGGCTTAAAATTTCGGCTGCAAATTTCGGGATCAATGTATAGGTAACCAAAAAATGAATATGAGGGTCTGCAGGTGCACCATATTTAGCGATATTTTGGAGAACTCAAAGATTCTATCACGTACAGTTGTTTTAAACTGATTTTTTAAAGAAAAAAATTAATGATTAGAAGAAAAGGCCCCTTTTAAAAAAGGTGAAAATATTGTGCCAATTCAGCCCAAATCTAGAGGACTTATTCCACATTAATATTATCTTTCTTTAAAACCCAGATTTGTGTTGATTCATCAATGTTTTACATTTTTTACATTTTAAGCCGTTGTTTAAAAAAAACAGCAGAAATTTCAAAATTACGTGGTTTTTATGATCTACCTAATTCAGGAGGTATTGGAATTTCTCTTCGATTTTCACTAAAGTCAAGATTTTGATCAGAGGATTTAAAACAGAAATATTTAAGCACATTAGGATCCAAACAGTTTTTTCCATTGCTTTATTATTTCACTGATAGTACAGTCGAACCAGGTTTTGACATCACAAAAATTCGTTAAAGGTTCGAGTTTTCATTTTTTTTTTGTCTTAAAATCTGCATCATACCAGACAAAATTGAAGTATTCCCCGTCCCAGTGCTTCCCACCTCTTTAGAGCCTTCTATTTTTAAAAATGTATTTACATATTTCAATACCCATTGGTCTATGAGAAAGTGTGTATACAAGAAATATTAAGCTTAGAAAATCTAAACAATTGTTGTCACGTCCCATGACTCTGTAATTTCCTTTAAAAGATAGTAATTGGAAACCCTTCCAAAAATCGTTCTTTTTTCCCGAGTGGTTTTTGGAAGCTTTTCTATTTTGAGAAGAAAATGATTTTCGAAAAAATTGAAATTATTAAGAAAGAGGAAAAAGAGTTCTTTCAGATTCGTTCGTAGTGGGTTTTTGACATGTTTATGAATTGTAATTTTGCAATTTTGACTTCAGATTCAGCATACTAAAATCGTTGTGAAAAGTGTGGCAGTTTAATCCAAGTAAATTGACCTCCGTAGAAACAAGAGTTTTCAAGAGACAGTCTTTAAAAATGGATCAATAATAAATTTATAACAGCAAGTAGTATAATTAACAGTGATGACAAAAACCATGTGCTTGAAATAAGAAAGTTCAAAAGTTCAGAGAATGTGCATAGGTTGGGTCAAAAGTAGAAAAAAAAAGAATATAGGAAGGCGGGTGCATATCTCTCCCTTCAGGCGGGTGGGACTTATACTTCACACTGAACTAAAATTGCTCTCGAAGATGCTTCAAAAAAACTTTTTGATATATTCTTAAGCCCCGAACCGGAAGTGAAAATTTTTGAACAGTCGATTATTAGGCATTTGTGAGATATTTTCGAAAAACAAGATACATTTAATAAACACCTTCAAGGTAAAAATAAAAATGTCGAAGCGAGCAAAAACGAAGATAATTGGAAGATTATAGGAGGGTACAACAGCATCTAACTGACGAGCCCAACATTTGGACTAAAGGTTCCAAAATCTTTATTATGGATAATATGTACATACATATTCAATAGTCCACAAAAAAAATAATTCTCTTTTATTTTCGTTTTTAGTTCTTATCAGTCAGAATTATTTTTTAGTTTGTATATTCAAAATGGGTATCGCGAATATTCTAAAGGATTAAATAGAAGTAATTTTTGTTCTGGGACATTTTTCAAAACGGAATTTTGAGATATAAAAAATTTTAAAAAAAATTCCGACACCCCTAACATACATATATGTAAATGCAATACAAATTTTGACAGTTTTAATGGCTCCAAAAATGTGAAGATGAAATTGTCGATCACGTGGAAATCTTATCGCCGGATTTAAAAAAAGGGTTTCTGATTCTAGTGATTTCTTCGTAATTTGTAATCATAGACAATAACAATTTTTTGAAAGTTAAATTAAATGTATGTTAGTCTAGCATAACACAAAAAAGGTTGGAAAATACTGCCTTAGATGATATAAACTTTCAAATCTACCCCTCTTCCAAAAAAAAAAATATAATTCCACCTTAGATGATTGTGTAGGGATTTTTTTTTTAATCAATGCTTTTAATAATAAAAAAAATTATACTATTCTTCCCCACAGTCATGGAAAAGGGTTTCTAGTTTATGCATTTTCGCATAAATTCAGCAGTGTAAAGTACGGTTATTTTGTTGATTGCAAGCTTAACACACCTAGAAATTATTACTAACGGTTATAATTATAGAAAACAAACTTTTCCAGCAAGATGGTTTAACACTACTCTAATGCTCGATATTTTCAAGAAAACGTAAAATTCTTACACGAAATTCATTTTTATTTGAGTCCTGAGATAATTAAAACAAAAAATATTATTAGCAGCTTAAATACTTAGGTATAGACTCCTTGTTGTAGTAAAATAAATTAATTATACAAATATAATAGTCAGTCTAGAAATGTATTTTTGTTTTTCTAGAAATTATAATAAATAATAATACATAATTAAAATAATATTATTTAATATCACTATAATCTATATTGATTTATGATTACGTTAAAACTAAATATTTTCTTTTACAACATACGCCGGAATTTTTGTAATTTTTTTGTTTTATTTGCATTCACATCTTTGTTTTGTATCACTTACAAATTTGTTAATAATTATCATGTTGAATTTCAAGAGATATAGTAGAGAGATCACTTCTTTTATATTTTTTTTTTTGTTTTTGTTTATTTTGTTTTCACTTAAAAGATCTCATTTTTATAAGTGTCAACGAATTTTTTAATTATTTCTGGTAGATTAGGTGCGGTACACAAGAATTTGTGCCCATAATGCAATGAGGCATCGAATCGATGGAATTCAACGGGGCCCCATGATTTTCCACGTGTATCCAATGCGGTTCGATATAATTTATAGCCTAATTGGAATGGCACAACGTAGTCATCTTCGGCATGTAATATTAAAACTGGTTGACGGAATTCACTTATGTGTTGATCCGATTCGAATCGAAGCGAGTTGTAGTACATGGGGTTAGCTATTGTCATGTCGAACCAAGGTAAATCCTTAAAGGGCTACAAGAAAAAATTACAAAATTAAATTTGAAATGTTCATTCAACAAATAATGTTATCATTTTACCCTAGCAAATGGATGCTTTCTTATTTCGTCTTTAATATTCGTAAATGGGCTCTCCAGTATCAGTGCCCGCGGTCCTGGTACATTCATATTAGTCAACAGCGCCATTAAATGTGTTCCAACGCCTGTCCCCAATGAATGACCCCAAATGATGACTGGATTATTCGTTCGATTTGTTATATAATTATATACAGTCATTGCATCACGAACAACACCTTCTTCTGTTGGTGCAATCTTATCCGAATCACCATAACCGCGATAGTCCAACGACAACACATGATAGCCCAATTTTCTGAAAACCTTATACATATCGATACGATGTCCAGAGCCTCGTGATGCAGTATTCCCGTGTAGATAAAGCATAATTGTTCCCGGATGTTTAAGCATTTGTTCATAAAATGATTGTTCATTTTGCTCATTTATCACGGGAAATTCCGATCTGTATATTGGTTCCATTTTATTTAGATGAGGATCATCGATATCTGTGCTGTTTTGTACTTCTTCGAGAGATTTCTGTAAAAAAGATTAATGTTTATATTCGTCAGTCGTTGTTTTATATAGAAAAATTTGTTTTCAAAACGAAATTCTCACCTCACTAAGATTTAACTCTTTAGCAAATCGTTTAACCAATTGTATTGGCAAAACATGCCACACGCCAATTTTAACACCATCCTCTTTATCAACATCTGGATCTTTGACATTTAAATAAAAATTTCTCGTCGCACAGAGATTAACACTGTTGGGATCTTTTAGATCTAAATTCTTTGGATATGTAACTAAAAAAATAAAAATATTAAATTTATTCTTAACGATTTATCGACAAAATAAGTCATGAGTGTTTTTGTTTATATTTATTTACTTACTGAAGGTCAGAAAGAGTATGCCTCTTTGTAGCGTATATGAATATTTGAATATAAGCGGTAATACTACAAATATTATAAAAAATGACAGCAAGCATAGTTGTACTGTTATAAGGGATATCCTGAAAATTTAAAATCGAAATTAGTAAAAGAACTTTTCTTTAGGTTTTTGAGGCAGATAAGTTTTGTTATGCAAAAATATTTGATTTGTTTATCATTTTAATTTTGTTTGTATGTATTATTTTTTTTGATTAGTCATTATTAAGAATTCTGTCTAATACTAATAATTATGTTTACTTCAAGGGTTTGATAGCTACATATTTTGGACTTTGAGCAAATGACTTTGAAACTGATTATTATTTATCTTCCTGGTTTTGGGTTCATAATTCTTATTTCTTTTTTGGTTTTCTTAAAAAAAATTTATCGGTGCCACGATAAAAATACGTGATGAAAGATAAGTAATTTATTTGAACCAATTTAAATGTTGGTTAATTTCCTATTACATTTAATCATTTTTGGAGGTTATGTAATAAAGTGAGTTCGTGTTGTGATGAAACAACAAGTTTGTTAACGCGTGTCGTAACAGCACAATATGTTTTGAATGTTCTCGCCTAGGTAAGGTTAGTTAGAAGTGGCTGTCAGTAAATTAATACTCATACACATTGTAATACCACATGAATCTGGAAGACTCCTTCCTTACTCGTTAAACCATTTAGAGCTCCTGACGAAACGTACGAGACTATTTATGTCGATATTTGCCAGATCACTAAGACCGTTGTAGAAGTACTCTCCTAAGTGGAGACTACGTCTGTTGGAAAGTGCTGGGCATGAACAGATATGGTGAGGAATCGTTTCTTCTTCCTCTTCGTCCATACAGCTTCTACAAAAATCATTTTTAAGTATGCCAAGCCGCGTTTTGTGCCTGCCTATTAAGGAGTGTGCTGTTATGACACTTACAACAGAGCTGATGTGCAGTCGGTTAAGAGATATTTAACACATGGAATGCTTTAAATCAAGGTTTGACCATACTAGTTTTGTCGCCAAACAAGTAGTGATGTTCGTAATGTTTGTTGTCTTCAAAGCATCCCGCTTCAGCAAAAGTTTACACGTAGCGATGGGTATACCAATATTTGTTCTTTCAGATAAAATGGGTAGTAATGTTCCATTTCTAGCGAGTTCATCAGCTTTACATTAACTGGAATGTCACTATGGCTCGGCACCCAAAAAAATATTAATATTAAACTGTTGCGCCATAATCCACCAGAGATGCTGGACAGTTAAGGGCAGGTCTTGAGTTAATAGAGACAGAGTCCAGAGACTTAATAGCGGCTTGATTATCAGAGAAGATGCGGATATCCGAGGTTGATATCTCCTAGAAGTTCCGCCTGGAATACGCTTCAGTGATTAGGAAGACAGAATGAGACTTAAATTTACACACCTCCACCAACCCCATCTTTGGTGTTCGATCTGTCGGTGTAGAAGTGAATCAATTGATCTTTAAATAATCCCACATCCTCCCAGGTGGATCTCGAAGGTATGGTAACTTCAAAGAGTTTGTCGAAGTTCAATAGTGAGATTGTGTAGTCAGTGTTACTAGGAAGTGATCCAAATGAATTCAGAATAGCGGAGTGGTCATCTCATTATTGATTCACTGTGAAGAGGCTTTGAGGCGAATGGCTGTGCTTGCGGCTATTTGTTTGCTGAAAATATCCAGAGGTGTCAGATGGAGTAGAGTGTCTAATGCAGCGGACGGAGTCGAACGAAGTGCTCCACTTATGCATAGACATGCAGTTTTTTGGACTTGGCTAAGTTTATCGCGATGTATCGCTTTTGCCAAAGCAGTCCACCATACTGCCACGCTGTAAGTTAGAATCGGTCTTATTACCGAAATGTATAGCCAGTGAATAATTCGTAGTTGGAGGCCCCACTTACTACGGACGGCTTTTTTGCAAGAGAAAAGTGCCACCGTGGCTTTTTTGACTCTTTCTTGTATGTTAGGTTTTGAGCTTAACTTCTTATCTAAATGAGACTAAGTATTTAGCTTCGTCTGTAAATGTTAGTGGAACACCATTAATAAAAGCGGGGTCTATTCGCGGAATTTTGTATTTTCTGGAGAAGAGGATAAGATGTGTTTTGTGGTGATTTACTTCAAGTCCACATCGATCAGCCCATGTGTAAGCTTGTTTGTTTTGTAAAAGATCTATTAAAGTGTTAGGATGCTTTCCTGATACTGCTATAGCCATGTTCTCGCCCAGGAATGTGACATTTTTTGTCATGTTTAGGTAAGGCCTTAAAAGTTTTCGGTAAACGAAATAAAAGAGGGGAAAACATGTAAGGCTTTTCCTGGAAAAAAAATTTTTTGCTATGGTTCGGCATCTTTTCAGAGCACATCTTCACATCTGTATAGCGAAATACTAAAAGAATTTCAAGGGCCTTGATTAAACATAACTTAACTTTTCGAATCAAATAACAATGTAGGGCTGCTTATTATGATGTTATAAATCTCTTGTAATAATTAACACAAGATTTGCAAAACGTTTACAAAACAAATAAAATGGTTTTGCACAGTAATAAACGAATATTTATTAGCTCAGATTCCGTTATCTCTTTTATTTTAAATAATAAACAAATCAATGTTTTTTGTTATGTTGAAGTGAATAGAAATTTTGTTTACAGCACCTAAGTTAATTTCTTAATAATAATTTCAAATAGTTTTACGTACATTGCTTATTATACAAAATGTAGGATACACTAATGGAAAATAAAAAAGTATACACATGGATGTATGTTTCTGATGAAAAATGGGTACCATAAACAAATATTATTACAAAAATAATAACAAAATAAAAATTTATTATAAATGGAAATACATGTAAAAACAAAGTATTAAGTATTATTCATGCAACGTCGTTAAACCTTTTTAAACGAATTTTTACAACAAAACGCGTGAACTTTCCGTCACGAATTAAGTAAAGAAAATTACATGGTATTTTAAATAATGTTGTTATGACTTTTTATATGTAACAATTTGTTGTTACAAATTAAAAAAAACCATTTCAAACTAAAAACAATAGAAATTAAATCTAATGGAACAGAAAATGTGTTTCAATAAAATGCCCTTAATAATAAAATTTTAGTATTTATACTATCTACAACAACAATTATTGTCAATACAAGTATTAAGGGAAAGCATTTTTCAGAACAGTGGTACCTGTCCTCAATTTCACGAGACTGAAGACAATTGCAACTAAAAAAATACCAAACGACTGACATAGGAATTATTACTGTCATTCTATGTAAAATTGTATTGATTCCACTACAGTTAACCAGGAATGCAAATATCCACAAATCCAAACATAGTTAAGGTAGAACTATAGCCGTAAGTGGGGCATTTAGGTATCGTTCAAAAACAATAAAACATGGAAATCATATAACGCACCTTTAGCGTTTGTTTTGCGTCTAGGTTCTTTCTCATGTGCTTTCATAACATTTTACTCTTTGACTTTTCGAAAAGTTTAATTGGTTTATGACATATGTAATGTAAGCATCTGTAAGCTTTTGACTAAAATAGTTCCACCTAAGCCATTCCTTCATTCATATTTTTCAAACAAAAAAATTAGGTTTGTTTCATGTGAACTTGTCAATGCCTGGACAAACAGAGCGCGATCCGGTGTCTTTTGTGAGGAATTACCAAACAAAATTGATTGTCGCGATCTTTTTTCCTGAGTGAAATTTTGATCGTATCACCGAATCGCATTCTGTTTTTAAGCTACAAAATATAACTTACATAATCTACGTAACTTTAAAATCAAATAGCTTATTACTTGAAATGCAATTGATTAAGCGGATGATTTTCAAGACGGAGTGTTAGACATGTAGTGCTAAGACTGAAGTAGAAACAGTTAACGTTCGAGTTATCACGCAACATGCGGGACATGGATCCTTTGAAGCCAAAAGATGTACGGTAGGTAGGCAAAGAAAAGAGACAAGGATTTGTCAAATTGCGTGGGCTTGTGCTGAAAAAGATACGAGCTATAAAGATTTGGACAGCCAAAAGAGCTTGAAAGGAGGCGATGAATAAAGATAATGTCAATTATGTTTCTTCCATAGTTTTTAGGTTAGTTAATTGAAGTAGATGGTCTTGATAAAGAGGTGGGATCAATGGATCGTGGCAAGCTAAGGTTCAACGCGCAAATCGAAAGAAACGTCGTTGAATGCTTTTAATTCTAGATATGTGCACGTGTTGATAAACTGAAGACCATACTAGAGAGGAGTCTTCAAGAAAGGGTTTAAGAAAAAGCTCATATATAGTTGTCTTTAAGAAGTTGTCATAGAAGCTATCAAATTATTTGGACCATCGTTTTATAAAGTGCTGAGTTGGCCTTAAGTGTTATATCGTCACATAATTTCAAGAACTAGGTACCATGATGTCATAAATTTTGGAGATAGCAATGTTTATTAATACCTATAAACAAGAGAACGAAGAAAATTATACCATTTTTGCCGAGATATTATAAAAGCAAAAAATCGAATTACATAGTTCTTGCAATCAGAGAACGATATCGTCTTTATGGGCCAAGATATTAGGCTCGCGATCACATAATAAGTTAAGGCCAAAAATTTACTCAACCATTGGTATAGGTTTATTATGGAGAAGCTAGAGGTGGAAGGAAATTTAATGCGCTTACGTGAAAAAGTGATTGCCTGGCATGCATATATGTATTTAATTTCAAGTACTTTTTTAAGGTAGCAAACTGAGAAACTGTCGGTGTCTAATTGAATGAGAGTGCTTTCATGTACCAGCCCAATCATAGTTTTGAATCGTCGGCGTGAGATTTTGGAGTGTATAACTATTTCGATATCGTTTGTGGTAAGAATTAAAAGGAAAGGACTTAAGTGGATATTTTGAGGGACGGCAGAGGTAGCTAGAAAAGGACTACAGAGGGTAGATCTGAAGCAAACAATTTACATAATAGCGTATTTTAGGTAAGAAGATATCTTAATAAGATAGGTTCGAAGTCTAGGCTGGATAGCATGAAGAGTATTTGTATATGTTGTCAATGACCTTACTAAAATCGGCAGAGATAACGTCAACACGTCGACAAGAATTTAACTAGGTTAGTTGTTGTTGGCTGGCATTTCTGAAAGTATTGTCTAAAGGAAATGAGTACGTGATCTGAGGCGATTTATAATGCAAACTTCGGAAACCTTGTGATTTTGATTTTGAAGTCTGATTTTGGTATATAGGACAACTCAAAGATATTCTGACATTATAACCAGGCAAAACAATGATTTCGTATGGTTTATGGGCTGGTGAAATAAATAAATAAAATAAATTTGGTGGCACAACAGCTCGTGGAGAACCAAGGCCTAGTGACTTACAACTCTCAATCATTCATGTGTGCGTATTTTTGGCAGGAATGGAGGGGACCTACAATTTTTTTTGCCGAGTCCGAACGGCTAGATGAGAAAGCACTTATTCATGTACCTAGTACCTCGTGGCATGATGGTTAGTGCGTAGGACTGTCATGCCAAAGGTCTGGGTTCGATTCCTGGCCACTGCCACCTAAAAACAGAAAAGTTTTTTCCGAGGTACTGCCTCTTGCGAGGAACTGACAAATCCTCCAAGAGTATACTTGTCATGAATAAGTGCTGGTGAAATAATATGTTCATATTTCTTCGAAAATGAGCCCGGTCAGAACGTATGTAACTGTGATTTGCATCCGATATCGCACCATGGTAACAGACTATTAATGCAATATCACATTTTTAGGGCTACTTAAAATCCAAAGTCTTTTTTAATAACCTGGCTTTCGTTGGGAAATTGGCCATTCCATTCCATTCTATTCGGAATGCTTGATAGCTTCATGGATTATAAACTTTAGATTTAACCATTCTGTAATCGGGGTGAATATCTTTAAAAAATAATTATTAAGAATATTTCTATATAGTTCTTTTGTTTTGAAGATAAAGTTGATTTCTTTTTGTTATTAATATAATAATATATTATTAATATTAAAAAAGAACCTCTTAATAGGCGCGTCTCACCAACTAAAATCTCACTGAGTGCTCAATGTCAAGTTGACGGAGGTAGAATGCTTTGGTGGGACAAGATTCTTCGTTGAATTGTAAAAAACCATTGCCCTACGAAAATTCTAGAAACAGAAATATAACTTTGCCTAAAATATTTAAATGCAAAAGCACAAAACTTTATCAAAGGAATGAAAAATAATAGCAAATTCAATTTATTTTCATTTTTAATAACATTCCACCTTTATTTTGTATTTTTTATTGATTTTAGTATTTGTACATCAGCAAGAAATTCCAATTTGGTTGTCAAATTAACAGCTGTTTCAGCAGAGAAAGAACAATGAGAAATGAATCCAAAAAATTTTCTTCTCAGTAATCTCCTTAAAAAATCTCAGTGCTCAGGTGAAATTTTTTGTCCCACTTAAAAAATCTCTGAGCGCTCAGAGATTTTATTTGGTGAGACGCGCCTAATGAATCCCCAATTATACCCAACACTTAACTTTTTTTATAAATTTAATTCTACTGTTTACGTTTCACAATGGATACGTTCAGCGCCCCAAGGGACTAGAAATTAAGGCAAGTCTCTAGGCTCTGATTGGCCAGCTGCCAAAATATTGCTTTCCAATTAAGGCAAATCTATTGGAAAGTTGACTGGAAAGTAATTCAAGAAAAATCTCTCTTAATATCAAGTCAAGTGCACTTCTGTCAGAATATCAGCTGATTATACAACATAAAGCTGAACTTTATTTATTTTTTAATTAATTTCTTATTTTGCACGATCTTTTTTACCATTTTGTGGGAAGGTTCCCTATCAAATACGAAATAGAAAATTAAAAAAGTATGATATGTAAAAAATAAAAGTTTTGTATGAAATTTTTTAATTAGGTTTGGTTTCCTAATACCAAAACCAAATAGTCTTGACAAACTTTTTTCGAAAACCTAATTTATTAAAACTCGTAAAGGGGTTATTTCATAAGTGAGATATTTCTTAGATAAAAATAATATCAGTACATTCTTATTACAATCAACTGACAGTAAATGTTTGAAGTAAAGTTTCAAATTTGACATTTCAAAAAAACCTAATGTAGTTGACTGAATATCTAGTCCTTTGGGTCGTCTGAACGTACCCATTGATGGCCTATGTTTTGCATCTCGTTCGAAATCGAATCGAAACCCATTTTTATTTCAACTTCAATAGGTATTCCATTTTCCATACTTCGATCAATTTTGAAAATATCTTAATTAATTCGAATTGTAAAAATTGTCGGTTTAACCGTTTTTAATTCTTCTGTAAATGCAATAGTACTTGAACAAATATTGAAACTCAAATGAAATGATTAACATTTCCGATTCCTTTAGTAAACTGAACTTGTTCGGAACAGATTTGAAAAATGCATTACTCTCGGTTCTGCTTACGATTTGTAAGATTATTGACAATACTTAACTCCGCTAATTTAAAGATAATAAATTCACAAAACGAAAACAAAGTGATTTGAATAAAATCAAAAAAATAAATATGTATACCGAAATGCAGAACATTTTCGAAATATACATTTTTATCAAGTCACTATTTTTTTTTGTGATAAAAAAGAACGAGATTACTAGCCAACAAAATAAAATAATAAATCTATGTACTTAGAAACATCAAAAAGGATTTTTACGTACCTTGAACAAAAAACGTTGTAAACGGGAATCATTATTTATCATTAAGATAAAAACAAAAGGAAGGAAGAAGTTTATAACTTAACAATTTCGTTTTTTTTTTGTTAATGTTCACCACCTATGTACACTAAATCGTAAAAAATAAAATAAATAATTTAATTTAAAATGCTTTAGAATGAGGCTAGAAGTACGCTGTTTTTTTTTTGGACTAGGATAATTTTGGTTAAAGGATTAAGGAACAGTTTTTAAGTGTGAGATCATACGAGTTTTGAGGTAAAGCTCGAGTTAAGTTCAAATTTGGATATAATTGAATCAACGCAAAGTTAAGTCAATCCAAAAAAAACTGAGACCAGTAAGTAAAATCCGAGTTAAGGTTGAAATTAACTTTAAGGTGTCCTCGATGTCTGATCGAACACATTTATTCAATTATACCATGAAAACCCAAAAGATCAAGAATGCAATTCCTCACTGAGTTGCATTGGGTGTTTTAAAACCGAATATCCCTCGAGACTCATGGTTAAGACTTTAGAGTTAAACAGCTATATAATGAATGAACACATTCGTGTTGAGAAGGGGAACCAGCTTCCATACATTTTTAAATATTCTCCTTTGAGTTGACTCAGACTAATTCGGGATATTAATGGACTGGAGAATATGATTCAGGACTTAGCTCGAGTTCAACACCGTAACTTGGATGATCTTGCCTGAAAGTTGAGGCTTTGAGACCAGTTTATTCAGAGTTATATTAATATTATATTTTCGCAGGTTCTGATCAAAGGGCTGTAGCCAACAAAATCGCTTGAAAAGTGATTTCGACTATAAACAACTGAAACTATTGATTTATTGATGATTAAAATCTCGGTTTACAAATACATTTTATAAGTTGCTAGTTGCAAAAATCATTGGTTAAAGATAATAAGCTGTAAACAAACTGAACTTTAGAGATGTAAAAATTACCTAATATAATTTTAGCAAAATATTTACTAAATATGCATTTAACAATAACTAAGTTACATATTTATTTCGAAAATGTTTTTATGGTACATACATATGTACAAAATATGTATAAGTTTGATGCAAAAATTTAAAAGGCTTTAAATTCTGTATTATATATGTACATATGAACATAACAGTTATTTACAGATATAATAATAAAAGAGCTACTCCGAACGGAACCATACATTTCGCTCCTATAGTTGTTTGTGATTTTCAATTTTTGACAGTGCTCCGGACTACAGATACACCATAGTGCTCACCAAAAAACGATTCCTTGGCATACACACACCGTAATTTTTAGAACTAATTAAATTCAGTAATCGAAATATCAGATTTATTTAAAATCTTGAGGTCGATTTTTGTTTTAATCCAAAATTTTCGCTATATCCTACATATATTTTTAATCACCCACTAGATGCATTCCACCTTTAGATTGAACTCCCTCCGAATGACTTTTTCTTTAAAATAAAGAGAAAATGCTTTTTCTTCAATTTCAGAATTATAACTAAAGGTACTCACGTATTCATAAGGTTTTCCTAAGTACTAATTTAAAATGCCATTGAATTCTTACAAATGGTTTCTAATTTTTGACCATAATTTTCCTACACAACAAATGTTTGTGTTGATTGTTTTTGTTATAAATAAAATCCATTTTAAAGTTCCGATCCAAAAAAAAATCAAGCTTGAAATGCATCACCCATTTCCTACGAGACCGGCACAACTCAAAAAATGACGATTTTGAACTAAGTATATCATTGGCCGCGTCCAATGTTGTACCTAAAGCGATCTGGATAGGTTTGTGACAGCTGATGAGAACACAGCTGTTTGCAAAAAAGAGATCCCAAGCTATCCTAAAAATTTTAAGGATACTATGATATCCTATGTGAAATTTCAACAACAGCTGATTGACGTTCAGAAACATATATGGATATAAAGCTGCCCTAGATAGGCTATCCATTGAAACTTGAACGCGGCGTTTTTGATCGTAAATTTTTCTTTATTTTTGTAGTGCATAATACATCGACATCTTTTCGCAATTTCAAATAAGAGCGCATAATTTGTGTTTCACGAAATCAAAATGTTCAATAGCTTTTTGTCGAAACAACAAATTTTAACTTATGACGATCTTGTAACAAATTGGCGATATGTAAAGGTACATAATTTATATACATATTATGTACATTTAGATTTAAAAAAAAAATCATATTTCTAAAAAATCTCTATTGATTAGGAAAAAAATAAATAATTCATAATTTAAATTAATAAAACTAAAACCACAACATGATCCGAATTCGGAGAAATTAACAGAAACTATTAAATGTGTAATAAGTGAATTCAATGAATTAACAAAAAAAAACTACTTATCAATAAACAAAATAACAACAACGACAACAATTGAGTGTTAACAATATGAAAGAGGCAACAAAGTTTACATACAAAATAAAACAAAAATAAATAAAAATTAATTCGAAATAATATAGAAAACATACATAAATGAAAGGCGATACTTACAACCCAGTTAGCCATGGTACTATTATAACTCCAGGAATGATTGTTGCACGGAAAAGCAAATTAAAAAACTTATTTGTTTCATACATTTTTTTGTTAAAATATTTTTTCAATGTTCACTTTTTTTTTCTTTTTTGCTTCTTTTTGGATGTTCAATTGTTATGCTTATTTTTGTTTAGAATTTCCTTTTGGTTTAATCGATTGAAACAAAACAAATATGTATATACATGGGATATCAATCACTCCTCAAGCACTAAGGTGGAAATTTTGAAAAGTCAAATAAAAATCAGACATGAAAATTAAAACGCTGAACAAAACATGAGAAACCAAAAGTTAATTAACGAAACAAAAATATAGGCTAAAGAAAACTAGCAGCAAAAATGAATTTGAACTTGAATGACGGCTTAGATCATTTAAATAATTTCTATGCACCACATATGAGATCGTATCCGACTTGCTTGATAAACATTAGACTACTGATACTGTCAGTCAGCCAACACTAGACTTGAAGTTAATTTATTTATTATATTTTTTTTTTAAATATGTATTAAATTTAATGTAATAAAACTCTCTTTGTTGTCATTGTTACTCAATTCCTTGTCGTTTTCTGAATGAAATGATTAACCACACAGTCTGGTTGGTTACTTTACTTTGCTAACTCTCGCAGCTCAGAAGCTCAATTAAATAATATACATTATTATTCACTACTAACTACAATATTATCGTTTGTATACACAGGCATAGGCGTATGGATAATGTGTACCCTTTATGAACACTGCTCTTTTAAACGTTAGTAGTGTTTTAATCGGTAGCGAGAACGAGGTACACCTGCACGTAATGAATGACGATTTCAGAGCTTATATTCTTCATGTAAATTACGAATGTTTTCTTTCTTAATGATTCAAAGTTAGTTAAAAAAATATACAAACAAACAACAACAAAAAAATGGAAGTAAATGACATGAAAATGATTAATAAAATACATACAACGCAATAATTAGTATGGGATAGAAATGTGATAAGGTAAATATTAAAAAACAATAATCTTTGTCACCTTTTGATAAATTTTCGTCTACGCGGAAATAGCATAACTAGAAAAACACAAATTCAATTCCACGATAAAGAAGTCTCCACGGAAAGTTTATTATTATTTTTTTTTGTAATTAATTCTTTAAAAACAACAAACTTAATGTTTGAGAGAACAAAAATAAAGAGAAACAGAGAACGAGAGTGATTCGCAGGTGGATTTTATTTAATTAGGATAGGAAATGATAACCATGCTGGAATGT
This sequence comes from Dasysyrphus albostriatus, assembly GCA_946251815.1. NCBI lineage: Eukaryota > Metazoa > Arthropoda > Insecta > Diptera > Syrphidae > Dasysyrphus > Dasysyrphus albostriatus. Next base: position 52,580,566 of record OX276338.1, on the reverse strand, counting down.
GTGTTTTGAATAAATTACTGGAGCCAATCAGTTCCTTTCTGATAAAAAAATACAAAAACGAAAATTGCATGAAAGCTTTCTCAATCTCTGTCTCTTTTAATGACAATTATTATGTTTTGTTTTAAACAAAATAGGTTGTATGCTACATTAAACAAATTAAAGCTAAATGATACAAATTTTATAAACAAACGAAAAAAAAAAGATCCCTATCGCAGTTTACAATTATGTATTTATACTTTTTTAATAGATGCGGAGATGGCACGAAACTTGGTTTTATTTTGTCGCTATTTATGTAGATTATCTGTGACACGCTATGGCTGAAGAATTCTTTTTTTTTTCTAGTTATACATAATTTACGTAGATGAAAATTTATTTGTATGAATTTGTTTGTTTATCCAAGCGTTGCGGAAGTTTATGTTGAATGTTTGCAATTTTTAGCCACATTTAGGAGTAAGTTATCTGGAAATCTGGAAGTAAAAGAAATCCATTAGACATGATATAAGGAAGATAGAAAAAACAAATATAAAAGAAAGAAGGAAATCGAACCTCTTATTTATCGACACGCGTAAATGTGACTCAGTAGGGAACTCAAAATGGTATATTCAAGAAATAAGACTTTTTGGCTAACTTTTTGTACAACACATCATTATATAGATTGAATAGATAAGGGACTATTAAATTTGTTTATCTTATCTTGATTACTTGAGAAACAGGTATGCATCAATTATTAATTGTCTTAGCAAACAGTGATGTTATACTAACTTATGTGTTGAATACAAATTTGTATGGCACTTGTTTTCGAAATGTTTGCATTTGTGATTAAGGTATTTTAAACAAAAATGGATATAAAATTTTATTAAAATCTTTTAATATTAACACATGCCACCGAGTACCCATTCAAAACACATCGTCACTCTTAAGCCAGTTACATGAATGTACAAAAATGAAAATATTGCAATATCGTTTTTGAAAGTTTTACTACATAAAAACAGAGTCTAAAATCAACTAATGGGTTATCTTATATTAAAAAATATTAAGGGTATTCACTCAATAGCGTAAAGTCGTCGTAAACGTAGTAAAGTTGTAAGCTTCGTAAATCTTTCATATTTTCCATAAAAATGGTTTAAAACTTTACAACGTTTACGATAGCTTTACGCTGTTGTATGAATACCCTTTTATATTTTCTTCGGTATACGCAGAAAGTTGAAAAGATTTGATGTTTTTATGAAGAGATTAGCACTTTTTCCATTTTTTCATGTTTTATTCAACAAAAAATAGTTCTGAAGTCGAAAGATGGTTTGGAAGATTTGATCTGCACTCACTCATAAATAAAAACATTCTCTTGTTTAGCGAGTAATCGAAATAATAATTTGTTTGTTTTGTATCATTGTTATGTTAACTATGTAAACTGAATTTTTCTCATAAATATGCCCAGATGTTTCATTCAAGACACAAAATTCCAGATTTTTAAATTAAATCTTTCAGATACTTGATATTTGATATTAAATAATTAAACAACATTTGCAAATATTTAGCCAGTTTATAGTTCTGAGATCTCAGAGGGCTCAGAAGACTTAGAAAAAACAGGATTCTTCACGAAAATTCCTCACTTTTCCCCCATTTAAAACTCAGACTGAATTTTTTCGGATTCGCTTGCTCAATTATTTTGTTCGCAGTAAATCACATAAGAATAAAAGAAAAAAAGAATTTGTTGATTTCTATGTGAGGAATACTGTTTATATTTTATCCTCCTGCTCTGTTAAAAAAGTGGAGGAAAAAAACTGAGCGCTCTTGATATATAAACTGGCTAATTACAGTTATTAAATGACGTAAATGTGATCATGAAAATTAGTTTATATAATTTAAGTTCAATAATAAAGATAAAAAAGTAAATGTAATGATGAAAATAAAAATTAAAATAAACAATAAAACTAAGATAAAATATAATCTAGAAAAGAAATAGAAACAAACTATAAACTAACAATATTAAGAAAGTATAAAGGTAAATATACGAGTAACACGATTAAAATGAGACAATATTCTGCCTTATTGTGAGTTTCACATGAACAAAATTCCACTCGGAAAACTGAAATTTCACTTTTCACCTATTCCTATTGTAAGTTTCACCCGAAAAATGAAAATTCCCCTTTTTTCTCATTTCGGAAGAAATGTATCCTAATAACGAAAGGAAAACACTGTGTACTAGTGTCCTTTGCGCTAATTTATTGTTTATTTTAGTCCAAAAGAAGTTCAGGTAAAACACATAATAACTTATACAATTCCGGGGGAACAAACATTTTTCGGGTGAAACTCAGAATAAGGCTGATTATTTGATAAAACGAAGAATTTAAGATTGCCAGCCAAATAAAAATAGAAAATAGAGATACAGTAAAACTATTAACAAAACAGAGCGAAAGTTCCACATGCGAACAGCATAGACATAGAACTGTGGTTCGGCTGTGATACATGTAGCACGCGGTAAGATTAAAGTAAAAGTACGAGATTAATTTTAAAATGCTAATTTATCATATAGATAATCTAGTTTACGAGAGGTTATGATTTTACGAAGATATTTGATTGCACAAAAATCTAAATGTTTATCTAATATTAGCCCAAGAATATTAGTTTTATATGGTGACGACTTAAACCGTACACGTAACAAGTAACATCATTAAAAACGACATTCAGTTTTCTTCTAGAATCAGCATTGCAGTACTTTGAGACCTCACATCCGTATGTTGGAATTGGTACATTAATTTTGACTTGACATAGGTAAAATGCTGTGACATAAATAGGGTACGTAGACATCCATACATTTTTCCAACAGCAGTACGAGTTTGAAGGTCCCATCTAAGGGATGCTATCGAACTAGATTCCCAAGTTCTTAACCCTGTAGAATTTAAATAATTTTTAGATGTAAGCATACACTTTGGTTTTGATGGACTCAGGAAAAGATAATTTCTTTTTACCATTGAAAGATACTTTCAAGATCATAGTTAAATTTAAAAATGGTGTCGTCAATGAGACCTATTTGAAACTCAGATATACCTGTACATCATCTGCGTACATTTGAACAGAAGAATACGATATACTAAATGGAAGGTTATTAATGAAAATTTAGCATAACAGTGACTCAAAAACAGACCCCTGTGGAACACCCGTGAGTGTTTGATTAAAATTCGACATGGAATTAACTGCCATAAATGCTTGATTTCTACCACACAGGTAAGAATTAAGCAATAAAGCTGCTGAAAAGGAAACATTTATTTCGGTTAACAAAGTTTTGAATGTTTTTCGTATCAAAAGCTTTGGAGAAGGGCTGACGGTAGATCTTGTACCCGTTACACTTAGATCAATGTTGATCCTTTCTGGTATCCTAATGGAGTGGACCACTCCTTTAAAATCCTATGGAGCATCGAGCCATATTTAGGCTCTGATGAAGTTCATTAAATTTGAGATGGTATCACTTGTTGACTTCGAGATTTCTGCTAGATCGTTACTACTCAAAAATTAGCTCCTTATATTGCAGAGTGCCGGACAGTGACAAAGGTAGTGAAGGGTGTCCTCTACTTCTTCGTCTCCACAGCCTCTGAACAACTCTACAGTAATTACTTAAAGCCAGATTGGATCTTTATCAATTGACGTTCTTAAACCACCTTCAACATTAAACATTTCGTTGTTTTCGAACAGGTTTAATTTCAGAGCGTTTAGTATTCTCAAAATGTGGCTCAAATGTCATGTAGGCTGTCATAAATGATAGTAGCAGTTTCAGACGCCCGAATTAGAGCAAAAGTGAATAATTGTATTGGTCCGCACTAAAAATTACTAAATTGGCGGTCTAAAATAGTTTGAACTAACTAGAGAAATGGTTTCATTTCTGTTTTATTTTTTTGTTTGTTGGTAGTAGACAGAGCAGAATTTCGATATTTTAAATGAATGAATTATTAGTTATTATAATTATTATTTATTAGACACATAAATTGAAAAACCTCTATTTTTAACCACTCATCCCCATAACTGGCAGAAAAAAAAACAGCCAAACTTTTGTTTTCAATCTAAAGATGCATACCAGTACAGACCCTCATGTCATACCTCATACGTCGTACTCATACGCGTTCACCCCCAAAATTTGTCACCTCTTAGTCCATTAGTCCTAATTAACATGCTAGTATGTACAAATATATAAAAAGAACTGAAAGCTTAGGAAAGCACTTTGACGATGAAAGCCAATACAAGATAAAAGATTGAAATAAAATTAACAACAACAACAACAACAACAAGCTACAAAAGTTCAATTTCGAGGTTCCATGCGTTAATTTTTACTGTCGGTATCGCATCATGGTCATGTGAGGTAAAATAATTAAAATAAGATTTATTGTGTACCTTATAAAAATTTGTTAATGTTAATTATTGTTAATTAAGTTTTACTTTGTTTTGGTTAAGCAACAAATTCGTGTCTGCCACTAACAGTCTAGGGGTGAATGAATGTCTTGGCCCTATCAACAATATTATTATTAATGTGCAAATTTCTATCCGATCCCAAATTTTCTCATTACTTTATGTACATTATATACGTCTCACCTGCACATGTTATCGTAGGCGGCATTTGAATGTTGAGGTGCGTATCGAATTAGGTTGCATCATTTGTTGGTGAAATTTATTAATAATAATTGCCATTTCGCTATACCTATAACATGTCAATTTTACCGCTTTGAGACGGACGCTTGAAGACTTCTTGCTTTTTAAAATACTCTTTAAATATCTGGCATTAGTATCTTAGAATATTTCAAAATTATGGACATAAGTATTCAGCAAAATTGCATGAATGAGTCTAATTGGTCGAAAACGAAACCCTCTAAAGGCAACGCTTTACCGAAAAATGCGGTTTGCATTTCGAAATAGCAATAACAACCAATTCAAAAACATCAATGAGAAACTCTTTGAAAATTCTTATCGATTTTTTATTAATTTTCAAAATATAGTTAGTTTCCCTGTTAATAAATCTACAATTTAAGAAGTGTGATTAATGCAAGCTGCAACAATCCTAACATCAGTACCTTATTATAATTAATTTTTCTTTTCTTTCACAAAATCAAGTTTTTTTTGGATCATCAGCCAATCAATTAATAATTAAAGTTATGGCTTATAGCTTTATGTAGTAAATTGTGATGTAAGTTTACAAATTGAATTATTTGTTGGGTTGGAAACCTGGGTTTTACGAAAATACTTACGAGAAGTTAAGAGTAGAACGCTTTCAGGAATTCATGGAGTGTATTTACATAAACATAGAATTTATTAACTTAACAAATATTCAATTCACTTTGTAATTTTAATTGGATTATTTGTTGGGAAAACTAATTTTTGTGGTTTAAAAAAAAAAAACTATTGTTTCTAGTATCAATATTTTATTTTAACTTTTTTTGTTGCTTTGGAAGGGAAAAAACTGGCAGTTGACAGGCGAAAACGAACGTTATGCTGCCAAGTACTTAAATGACGTTTGATTACTCTTACAGAACTGCCAGATGTTTAAGTTTTGGAATGTACAGCGGATGTTAATCGTTGAGTATTATGCTATGTTCCCATCAAAACGAAATTCGAATTTTGGTTTGGTCCAAATTTTAAGGCCTAACTACATCCAATTCACTCTTGTACAATAGTGAAAAAATGTTTTGTTTCTTTTCATTAAACAACTCAACCCTATCTTCTATCTCAAGCTTTTACTTTTGTAGAAAAGTGAAACACAAACTACATCTAAGCAAACAGTTAAAAAGCTGATTCATAGATATCACTGACATCGATAATAGTTGTTGAACTTACCTTTTCCGTGTCTGAATGCATCCAACTCTACCCAAATTTCATAATGTTTTTCGCAGGAAGGTGTCGCTAGCATATATTTGTATTTTTTTCACTTTTGCACTTTTGTATAAAAGTGAAATATATGTAGTTAGGCCTTATGGTGTTTTTTTTTGCAAATCAAAATAAAATTGGCTGAAAAAAAATGGCAGCAGAGCAAGCAAATTTACATGTCAAACACAACATCAATTATGTCAATATAGAAATAGCTATGTCCAGATAATTAAGTGGATTTAACTTTTGTCACAATGAAAGCTGTCACTTCTTAAAATTGACTAATTCATAAATTTTCCAATTGCCAGACTATTATTGTCACTGCATGACCTTGTTTAGGTTGGTTAGTTTCTCTACGTAGTGGATAGTAGTGTTGCGTATACACTTACAGTCGTATTTATGAACTTTGTCTTGCTTTAGACAGTCGTCCAACTCCAAAAAAGTTATTAATAAACTTTGTTTACTGTTGTCCTAAAGTTATCTAAATTTGACAAAGGCTTCAGCTGTCTAAGATAAAATAAGATATAAAAAAAACACAACATTAAACTATACAGCGGTTTCTCTAACACACCTCACACATCTCTGCTTTTTTGGATTGACATGACAGATGCAGTCCGGAGCAAAAAGCAGCAGAAGTTGAAGTTCTACGTTTGGGAAGGAAGACAGAACAAAAGAAAAGAAAAATCGAAAAGTATTTCGACAAAAAAATAGAATAAATTCATTTTTACCAAATAAATCGACCTAAATGTAAGTTTCCCCTTTTTATCTACAACATTTAACTACAGCCCATTCGTACATTTATTATATAATTGTTTCCTTACATTAGAAAAGTCGGGCAGTGACAAGTTTGTGAGAACAAAAAAAAAAACCAAAGAACAAAAACACCACTACCCCGTACTTAAGTCGAAGTTTACCTTATGATGGCTACACCCCAGAGCCCCACAAGAATGTTTAATGGACTCAACGAGGACGATGCCCTCTATTCGGATGCCAAGTATGCCCATGAAATTAATGACAAGATGCGTGTCCCCAAGCGCATCAGAGCAACCGGCGAATTCTCCGACGAGGATTTGCTTCTCTCAAATCAAAATGGCATTATGAATTCTTGGAATTACCATGACAAAATCGATATGAACGTTCCCGATCGAATCGTTGTTTTGGGACATGAAGAGCATCTGGGCACACGATCAGCTCCGCGTGAAATTCTCCTAGAGAATTCAATTCTTCCGAAAGATCCAGGTTTCGTACGTGTTGCCACACCTCCACGAGTTATCACATTAAATGATCATCACTTCCCATCTGCCTCCGATGAGAACTCGCCCAATAACAATGGCAATTTTCAGAATGACTCAGAATCCCCGCCTCCCTACGTTAGAGCAGATGCTTCCGCAGCCACCATGGGCTTTCATCCTAACCGCACAAGCTCCCGAGCCGAATCCGATTCGGAGGCGGTTACTACATCAACATCTGGTGTCGGCAAAAGGGCTCTGGGTCAATACAACAATGACACGTCTCTGGTCAATCACAGAGAAGGAACGCCCATTATGGGCGAATTGACACCACCTGAAGAGATACTTTACTTGCGTAGGCAATTAGCAAAGCTGAATCGACGAGTCCTGTCTATAGAAATCGACAACGTGCAGAGATCCCAGCGGGAGAAAATTATCTATTGCATGGGACTGGCATACTTCCTCCTAAAGACCATTTTCTGGCTGAATCGTAACTAAGGGCTGACACAAGCTCCTCTACACGTTCACATACTATCCACTAGAAAGAAAAATAATTGTTATTAGCATTTAGTACCCCTACCCCTCGGAGAATTTATATATGTATAGGAACTGGGATGATCATTAGCGATAAACGTAGATCGAGGACGAGCATCGCACAAACGAAGCATCATCTCAGGAACATTTTCAAAATGCCCAGCCAATCAGCCTCTCACCTGGTTTACCTTTTCAATATAGAGCCCTAACAACATTTTAAATACATACTTAGCTTTTTCCTGAGTATTTAAACTGCAGCGTTCGATTTTATTTAAAATAAAATAATATAACTGAATGTTGACTAAATTGAGCTCGGTTGGTTTAATACTCAGAAAAAAGCGTAACAATTTATTTTCCTCCAAATATGTATTTTGGCGCTCACGATAAAGTTACAGTTAGGGCTTGATATCTTTGTTTTCCTTTCTAGAATGAAAACATTTTAGGTGTCGCGCTCGTCGATAGTGGGACACACCTGTATTTCCCTTTAGCCATCGATTGTGCCGGCCAGACAAACTGAGAAAAAATTGGCATACAAATATAAAATATTGTTAAAATTATTTACTTAGATAAATTAACTTATTTAAGTTTGTTTAAATCTTTTTCATGTTGTTTATCATCATTTTAAAGTTGTAAGTTTTTTTTTGTTTTTAAACAGAAATTATGTATGGCGTCACTCACATATTAACTAACATTTAAACACATTTTTAAATTATAAAATTTTTCCTAATAAACAAAAAATGATAATTGAATATAAATAACGGAATAATAAAGTCTTGAATTTTAGTCACAATAAAATTATATTACTTAATAAAATTTGATTTTTTTTTAGAACCTCGGCTCTTCATTCTTTAACTGCGCTTTAATTAATTTTGGAAAGACATCAAGACTGTATGTAAAGCAATTCCTACATTAAAGTCAATACCACTGCTCTTTTGGTTTCCCTGTGCCATCAAACAAAGAAAAATGAAAAGCCTTAGAATTTCAGGAACCGCTGAAGAGCGCTGTTAAATTTCATTAAAAACGTCAATACAATCTTTGTTTTTAAGCTTGCAGTACCAGCTTAAAAATCTGAAACCAAAATAAATTATTCCATATTATAAAGTTTCATTGGAATTGGATTCTAGCTGTCCCCAATATTTCAACCCCAAGGTCCAAATATGTATCAACAAAAAAAAGATCAATGCTGCTGCTTGCTTTCCATTTAACCCAAGAAGTTTAGAATTTCACTTTGAAAAAATTCCGACAAAGCTGAATTTTGGTGAAAAGCTTTGTTTTTATTCATAAGAATTTCCTAAAAATTTCCCCTAATTTCGACCGAAGAAAAATTATTTTTTTTTTCTAATTTCTTGAAAATTATTGGTTTCTTGAAAAAAATTGAATACACAAATTTTAACTTATGTAATTCTCCACAAGAAACATTAATACACTTTTTTCATCCTTATTCTATCTTAAAATATTATAATAAATGTTACGAATTTATTAAATAGCTCAATGTAAAGGTAAAGTGACCTTCAGTCCAAATGCGTTTCGCCCAGGTACAACAATTGGGCTCATCAGTTAGATGTTGTTGTACCCTTCTAAGACGCATAATTTTAGTCGATGTTTACCGACACGTATTAAATAAACAGCGCAAATGCACTGTTAATTATAATATTATCTAGTGGAATTTGGTTAAATTCAGCCAACTAGAAATAAATTATGGTAAAGCCCGTGGTCTGGCAGAAACCAGCTTGAAACATTTTTAATTTATTTTTAGTGTAAAATTCACTTAAAAAAAAAATACTTATACAATGTGTTATTTCTTTCGAAGAAAATTTGAGATTTTGAGACTAACTTTTTTTTTAATTTTTAAAGCCGTTTTATTTTAATTATGGAGTTATCTTTTGTTTGCACCGGATGCTTCAATTTAAACATTATTAAATTTGAAATTTAACAGCGGGACAGTTTTCACACATTAATGCTGTTCTGATATGTTGTGTCAATGCTTATTTTAGAGGTATAATTTTTTTTTCACTGCAGCTTTTAATTAGCACCTATTCTATTTCCGTTTATAATCGCTTGCTAAAGAGGCTGCGAATTCGAACGTTCTTATTGTAGAATCGGTTGGGTGTTGGGTCTTAGGGACTAACTACAGGAAGTTTGACCTAAGACAACAATTGTTCAAAATTGCAAGCTGAATTTTTCTTGTGTCCACACTTTTTCCCTCCTACCAATAGGTTCTGGGATCTTGGCATGTATATTCGCAAAAAAAATTAAATCTAATTGGTCAAAAAAGGTCAACTAGTTCTAGAAATTTGTCAGCCCTTGAAAACTTGTAAAAAGGCTTTAAGGTCACGCAAGGTTCTTGTATAACTAGTATATACATAATATGTACAGCCGTTGGCAGCTTATTAGAAACTATTTTTTTTTAAATATTTTCTTATTCAATTCATTTAATACTCAAATTTATTAATGTACATAGATTTCGAATCATTTTATGAAAAAATATATGACATTTTTTCAAAACTTGTTTCCAAATTTATGTACATACATGTAAATAAAATTGAATATTTTTTAATTGAATAAGAAAATATTTTATTTGTTGTTTAACGAAAATCGTTTCTAATTAGCTGTCAACGGCTGTATGTATGAGATGAAAAGATTCTAGAGCCAAAATGTACGTAATGTATTTGAAGAGAATTCATTTAAACCTTAGGCCAAAAGAACTCATCTCGTATTTTATTGAAAGTGAAAAATAAAAAAAAATATTAACTATAGGATTAAAATAAAATATATAGTTCATTGCAATGACCATTTTAAATAAAATAAAATGCTTCTTGGGATAATTAAATTTAAATGTAACTTTTTTTTTAAATAAACCAAAATAATAACAGAGATGTTATGTAAACAAAATGTTTGATCAGGAAAAATGTAATTAAATTTAATTTAATGAGAGAAAGGAATTTTTAAAAATTTGAGTCCATTACCGCTACCCAAATTCCGATATTCCAATTCAGCGGACACCATATATGTATTTAAATTCAAGACAAGTGTTGAAATTAGTCGTTGTGATTAAAAAAAAATCGGCAAGTCAGATGTGTTCCCTGGAATTTCCAGTTTAGCGGACACCTTTGACAACCACAAACAGCACCTTTAAGTTTGGGTAAGTTGAGATTGAGTTGATCAATATTTCTCATCGCACAGTGTTTTGTCCCCCTATGAAAAATCAAACAAAAATTTAGATTTGCATATTTTTCGTGTTGATTCATAATCATGAAGCGTCAGCTCATGCTAAAACGGTTCGTTAATAGAGATAACTCCGAAAGTGTACTAACAATGCGTTCTCAAATGAGTACATGAGAGAATGAGAAAAATTTAACGGATTTATGTGAATATTGAAAGAGTGAGGGTTAATTTTTTTCTCTTGTAGTTTGAGTTATCAATATTTCTGTTTAAAAAAAAAAATAAGTTAACTTTGAATTGAAAAAAGATTCAAAGAAAAATTATGTCAAAATGTGTTCATAATTTTGTTAATTACTTCAAAACTTTTCTGAATTTGATGTTGGCAATCAATTCATCTGCTTTCTGAGTTATTTGCTTTAATTTACAGCTTGGTAATAAGAGCAACTCAAAAACAGTTCCCTGTTTGCAAGATGACATAAAGAGGCCAAAGGACAACAAAAATATTTCTGTTTTAAATTTCGTTTTTGGCGTATATCAGCTTGACGCTAGATGTTCCTGGTGGATTGGATTTGTTCGCCAGTGGAATGGTTTAAGAAGACTTCCGGACGCTTCGGAAGCCTTCTGGATGTCCAATGGAAAACGACATTAAACTCGCATTTTTTCGTTATATTTATGCATTCTACTCAATTTTCCATACAAAAACTTCTCTAGGTCGAAATTCCATTAAACTCGAATATATTCTTTCGATTGTTGGTCTTTTTCCAATCCCCTTACGTCGATTTTTTTGAATTTTTCTTTGTAAAAAAGTAACTTGTGATTCTAATATAAACATCAAGCAATTGCTCTCTATTCAGTTGGCAGTGTGAAAATCAACTTTTGTTAACTTTATTTAAAATGTTTTGTTTCTAGCTTTTACGTTAAGTGGGACAAATTATAACACAAAATTTAACTCTTATTAAAGGACTTCATTGCTAGGTTGGTAAGTAGATAATACCTTCTACTCGAAGCTTTATTTTATTTATAAATTTATTTCTATATCCTTTAATATTCAATAAATACTTTTTTATACAAAAATTATTTCTCTCTAAGCCCAAATTTTTCCAGAACTCCCTCTAAATCGAACTAATTTTAATATCCTGTCAAAATTCGACTAAGAGGGAGCCGGCTGTATTTGTAAATTTCGGAAGTTATGTAATAGGATTGAACCTAAAGTAAAAACAAAAAATTCTATGCATTTGAACATTAATTTTATGTTGAGTGAAGCTAGTTTAAACTTCTTAAATAACAAACATTACATAAGAATATCACAAGCACATAGTTCCAAGCCAGGTAGACTATGCAAACGTTTTGAGGAACTCAATGTAGCTTCAAAAAACGAAGGGTTTACTACTAGATAAAGATCTCAATGAAAATAAGTTTGCTGTTTCGGTATCAAGTGAAGGTAATCAAGATCAGAAATGTATGTCACCTTTGGAAACTTATAAAAGTACCTAATTGAATTTTTTTATAAATCTTTAATATTATCATTGTATATAGAATCTATATATATGCCAAAAATTTTCCGCTGTTCCTTGCAGGGCCCTTATTATGAATTACGAAACGAACGTAAAAAAAAAAACGAAACTCGAAGAAACGAAAGTCATGGCGAAGAGCGATTATAAGATACGAAAATAGAATGCAAAAAAGTTGCCAGACAAAAACGAAAAATGATTATTTTTTAAAAGAGCAACTTACTTCACTCCTATTAACAAATGTCAATATTTGTTTTCACAATTTTATTTATTATTTACTTACTTTTTTCGCTCACTTAACGAAACAAAAACCAACCAAACCAAAATAGAAAATAAATGATATTTGACAACTACCCCCAAAACGAAAGCTGAAGGCACTCGTAAATAAAAATACGAGTATCGTCATTTTTACGATTTCATGTTTCTCGCAATTTTACGATTAAGTGCTACTACAATCGTTTTTCCTAATTGCAATTTAACGAATACGCATTATTTTGAACGAGTATCGTTTTTCATCATAACCCCCCGGTTTAATTTTGGTCTATAAAAATGGTAGCCCAGTGGCCATGGAAAATTCATTTCCGATGCCGATAAATTCCAAGTTCCAAGTTTTCGAGTATGGGAAAAAAAAACCGTGGGAAATATACCCGATTAACTTCAGTACCTTTCGATCACTTCTACTTTAAGGCTTCAAGTAACGTTACTATTCTATTCACCTACATTGCATTTTAGAAAAATCTACATAATCTAAAGAATGAAAAACCATCGGTTGTCTTTTTTTATTTTTATTATTTTTTTTTTTATATAAACTTACTAATTTTTTTCTACAAAAAAGAAAAGCATATTTATCATTTTTTTCTCTTTAGTTTTTATATAATACATACACTAAAAGAAAAAGAGATAATCGGTATTTTTTTTCTAAATTATAAAACTTTTTTTTTTTTAATAATTTTCTTCTTTATTTTTATTTAAATTTATTTTAGCTGTCTTATAATACAATGTTTAGCAGAAGAAAACTTTTTTTTTTTTTTTTAGTAACTAATGTTGGTGTTTCGAACAAGTTAAAATACAACGGAAAGGAAAAAATTCAAGAACGAAAATTAAACAGTGTTGTTTTATCAGCAATTAATCTTATTTTGTCTTGGTTTTTGTAATTTCTTTTATATATTTATATTTTTGTTTAACTAGAGAATACAGAGATAATGATCCTGAGCGGTTTTGTACTTCAGGTTGTTTTCTTTTTTGTTTTTTTTTTCATGTTAATACAATTTTTTGTTTTGAAATATTGATATTTTCTAGTTTAAGAGTAAATGCATTTTTGGATGTGCCTAGGAATGATAAACAAAATCTAGTCTAATTATAATAAAATTTTGTTGGAGAACTAGAGGAAGTACCCAGCAACAAGTTTATTCCTTATCAAACATTTTAAGGTTAAAATTTCGACATTTATGACAAAATTTATTCATTTTTTATATCAAAAAGATTTTCGACAATCGATTTTTTTTGCCAAAAATTTAAGAAAAATAATGGTTTGTTTGTTTCGGTTAAAAGTTTAGTTTAATATTATTTTATGCATCATCGAACAGTCAAAACAGTTAAAAACAAATATTCAGTTTCCTTCTTGCGAGTTTTGTCTTTTTAGTTGTTGGGAGTGAGAGAGAGAAGAAACACAACACAAATATCATACCGCTTTTCTCTTTTTCTCTTTAAATTAATAATTAATTATATTAATATTATTATAAAATTAATTAAACAATCGTGTTTGTTTTAAAGAGTTTTTTTTTAAGTATTTTATGATTTTTTTTGTAACTTTTTATTTATGTAATATTTTTTTTTTTACTTTTTGGAGTGTTTTCTTTTTTTTTTTTTTGCTTTAAATGATGATGGAGGGGAGGATGAGAGATAAGGCAATGTGTCTATTCGCTCTCATCATCATCATCGTCATCAGACGCATCCTTCTTGCTCTTCTTCGGCGCTGCTTTTTTTGTGACCTTGCCGCGCTTCTTTGTCGCTGCACCATTTGACTTGGAACCACCGTTGGCTTCGAATTCGCGCACTGCTTCTTCGTAATCTTCCTTGCACTTAGCTGCCTTTGCCTCCCATTCCTTTAGAAATTAAAATTATTGTTATTAAAAAAAACCATCATACGGGACATTATTGTTGATTTTTGGTTGTTCAACTTACAGACTTGTCCTTCATGCCCCTCCATAATTCACCACCCTTCTTTGCGACTTCTGTCACTTTAATACCAGGATTTTCCTTCTTGATTCCTTCGCGGGCACTGTTGAGCCAAAGCATGTATGCGGAAAGAGGACGTTTTGGTCTGTCACCCATATTAGTAATTTTGTGTGTTTGTTTTATTACTGGTTTTAAAACTGAAATATTACAAGGATATTGATGTAGAAATGATAAAATAATTATAATAGCTCAATTTGTTTACTCTAAATAAGTCTATTTCATGCGCTTTCTTAAAAAACACTTAATTCACTTAATTAAATAAACTTTAAACCTACGTTTGGGTCGTTTTCGACCCAATTTTTTTTTAAACTTAAATATTTTAAAAACTTTCATACATATTTTGCTGAAATTTCATGACTTTGTTACTTGAACCCTAATTTCCTGAAATCAGCTACTTATTTCTTTTTCTTCCTAGATAGCATCACTTTCATTTGATTTTGGGATTTTTTCTACTTGCCAGAGGAGCTATTTATCTGGTGTTTGTACGGAAAAGTTCACAAGAACTTAAGTCACCAGAAAATGTAAGTGAAATATTTTTAAAACGTTTTAATAACATCGATAATTCCAAATGTTCACTTGTTTTGAAAATTATAAATAATTTCTACCGATGAATAAAGTTTTTTGTCAAAAATTTTACATTTTTGTACTTCTTTTCAAAATATATGAGGGTCGAAAACGACCCACCAACGTAAGATTAGTCGAAATTTTAACAGGTCTACGGTTAAAAAAATGTTAACATTCTAATATTTCCTGCAAGTTATTTTTATAAATATACCAACCTACCTATTAAAAAAAAAAATCAAAAACAAACATTGAATAAAGGTTTTTTCGTTCGTTTTATGGGCGGTTGTTCCATTGTTGTATTGTAACACTTTTAGTCTATTGAAATATTACAAAATTTTGGTCGAACATTGCATTTAAGATAAGACACTTTTTTTGTATAAGCAGTGGGGTGTGAGTATGAGTAATTAACCTGGGGCCCAATTCCCCAAGTGTGAATGCTTTTCCGTGTACACATTCTATGTTCACGCCCAAAACAAGTGTGAATAAATTTGACTGATTATGCATACAATATTTGTCAAAAACTTAAATCTCACTCTTGCGGAATCGCAAAAATTGACGTGTACACGATTTTCTGTGTACACAGAAAAACTCACTCTTGTGGAATTGGGACCCTAGGGTGGAATCGGATAAGGCGATAATTTACTGTCATTGTTTTGATTGTCAATTTTGACTATCACCTTTTCTTTGTTCCGCGTAAAGCGATCTCTAAAAATGTACCTATAATTTATGTGTTAAAAATAACTTAAGATTGGGTTAGAGAGTTCCAAAATTTTTGATTTATTGCTTAAGTTGATTCTGAACAATTATTTATGTTTTTGTAAACTAAATAAACGAACATCTTCGTCTTTTTTTATCTGTATCTTCTTTGTTTTCATACATATTGACATAAATTGTAGAATCTAATTTTCTACCAAAAAAATTGAAATTTTTTTAACAAATTTTGTGTAAATAAATAAAAAACTTCCTGGCATGATGGTTAGTGCGTAGGACTGTCATGCCAAAGGTCTGGGTTGGATTGCCGGCCACTGCCCAAAAATAGAAATGTTTTTTTCCGAGGTAGGTACTGCCTCTTGCGAGGAACTGACAAATCGAGTATACTTGTCATGAATAAGTGCTTCTCACCTAGCCGTTCGGACTCGGGAAAAATTGTAGGTCCCCTCCATTCCTGCCAACAACACACACAGGAATGGTTGAGAGTTATTAGTCACTAGGCCCTGGTTCTCCATAAGCTGATGCATCAAAAGAAACAAGCATGCACTTGTGTTTTCACATCTTCTACAGAGCCGTTTTGCTCAAATTTTTGCACGATTTTTCCGATTGTGCGCACATTTGGAGGATTAAATTGACCGAAAAAAACACGAAGTGCACGATATGCATTTTGATTTGAACGCCCATTTTCATAATAAGTCTGAATAACTTTATCGCATTGCTCGAATGTCTATCTTTCCATGGTTCAAATTGAATAACGTCTCAAATTGAGAAATGTCAAATAAAATGCAGAAAAAAACTTGACTTTTAGATGTGGTTCACATTCAACATCGGCCCTTAAAATTTAACCACCCTTTACATGTAACTTCTTTTGTACCAATCTATTATTTTGTGTACAATTCAAATAGGGTAAGTGCATTAGTTACCGGACTTTACTTAATTTATTTAGGAAAAATAGACACCACACATAAATTTTATCAAAAAAGTATTAGAATGCAATGCTTGATATATAACACAAATATATGCAAAGTAAATTAACGGTTTACTTTAAGAGTTATGAGCTTGAAGCTCGCTTCAACACTTTTTATACCTGGGTCGAGTTGAAATGAGCTTGATTCGCCTAATTCTGAAGATGAGCGATTATTATGATCAAATTAAGGACTCGATTAAGATTCGATTAGATTCAGGTTTCTAGGTTGATGAAATCACATTACAATTATTTAGATTAATTCATCCCTGTGTGGTAACCAATGCTGAAATTTTAGTCAACATAGAGAGAAGACTGTCTGAACACGGTTCTTCTGAGTTACATACCTATGTCGTTTTCAATTTGATTTTGCAATTGCTCCATTCCTATCAAATATAGAAAATTTAGAGTTGAAGCTTTTCCATATTCGATAGGAATGGAACAATTCCAAAATACAATCGAAAACGAAATTAAAGGCCTTGTCAAACATAGCGATCTTTGAGGAATTACAAACAAAATTTGATCGCTGCGATCAAGATAGTAACCTTGGCTTATGTATTTCTAAGCTTATAAACGCTGGTAAGCTGGTTTTTGACTAAGATCTCCTAGATATTTTTCACTGTTTCTATGTACATATAAGAAAATCCTTCTAATAGAAATGTAGATAATCTAAGATAAATTAACATTTTAACATTTTTTTTTTAAATTGACGGATTTTAATTTATCCAGGGCAATATATCCACTTAATCAACTTAAAAAAAAACAATACATTTTGGCTAATAGCTTCAAAAGGAAGATTATAATTTAAGGCCAAAGAGGAGGAATATGTAAACTGTCCGGATACTAGAGCATTTACACTACCAGTGGCAGTTCTTTTATTTATTGTTTCAAAAAAGCAATATTTTAAATATATACCTATGTACATACTTAGTGAAATCATTGTTAAAATAAAATAATTTAATTTTTAATAAAATTGCTTATTTCTAGGTAAACTAGATAAAAGAATTAATAAAACTTGTTGACATAAATAGGTTTATGTAAAAGGAGATTTGGAATAACATACAAACGTATAGGTACCTACGCACACTATCAATTTACATTTGAACAACTTTTAAGTTTGGAAAGGTTTATATGGTTGACAAATCTGAGGAAATAATTAGGTAATAATCTTGGCGCCAAATTAAAAGAATAGGCTTAATTGAACCAAGTTGGTTTTTTAAATTTTATAAGCTAAATTTGATTGATTTTTTCATTATCTGCATCATTTTCCTAAATAGGTAGGCAGTCGCATATAATAAGATGTACTTACCTACCTACATAAAATAGAGAAAAACATGTAATTTCTTTTGTACCATCTATTATTTTGTGTACAATTCAAATATAATGTTTAATGCAAATCAATTATAATAAGGCTAGTTAAATTAAATAACAAATTTGTATAAATTTTTCTTTGTAGAAATAATCCAGCCATCACCATGTTTGAAAATTTCTTGTTAGAAGTACCCAAGCGTTTCTCTATGGGGTCGCGCAGCACACATCCATCACTTTTTCATTTTAGCAGTATAGCAGCCAGCCCAAGCAAGAAGCAAATACACTATACACACCGCCAATGAAAATTACTACCGCCGCGTAGAGACAAAAATGGCGCCAAATTCAATTTTCTAATATTTTACTTGCAACGCCTTTTTCAAAATAAAACAAATGATTGCAAAATATTTGAAGAAAAAAAAATCATTAAAAGAACAATTTGTGAATACAAAAAAAAATGATTAAAAAAAATTGAAATTTTTTTCCATCACATTTTGTATGAACTACTGGTACTGTACCTTGAATATGAGAAAAAATACGAATATACGAACGAAGCCAAGCTGCCACCATCAGCAAACTCTCGAACGATTAAATTTTATATGAGAGAGAAGACAACACAAAATGACCGCAGTCGAGTCGAGAAAAATGTGGTAAAAACTGGATAATTTCTATGAAAACTAATCAAGCGATGTTTGAAACATTAATTCTAAAATAAATATTCTATCAGAAAAATCCATTTGCACAAGCAAATTCCAAGTAGGAAAGAAATTATTTAATAAAATCTAAAATATGTATGCGATGCGTTGTATGAAAATTTGTTCGACCATTTTGGTTCCTACCCAATATGTACTCGTTATACCGGAGCTACACCACCACTTGGCTTGTATAGAGAAAGCTGAAGGAAAAATGTATACGACGACGAGTTTTGCGCAATTTTTTTCCAATTAAAACGATAGATTATTTATGATTTTCAATCGAAATATGTTATTTTCGAATAAAATCTAATGGATTACGATGGTTTTTTGAAAATTCAAGACGTACTTTATGAGATATTGACGGGAAAATCAAAGCAATTTTCACGTGAAAAACAAAACAAGTCTATCTCGAGGCAAAGATGGAGGAAAATATATAAGAAGTAAATTTCGATAAGATAATAAATGCAATATGGAAGAATATTATTAATAAAAATAATCTTACATTGATTTTAATGCTACTTGTCCTTGTAGCTTATTACACTTATTTATAATTTTCACTTTAAATTTAACTTTTTTTTATAAGTTTTCTTTTATATTTTTGTAAACAGGACTTCCTTCACCGGCAATGAACAAAACTGAACTCTAGTCGACGAATGTGGAATAACCGTTGGCAAAGTATCGAGGAACAAAAATCTTCTTGGCTTGCTTGAAGTTTTTTTTGTCTCAACAGAGGTTGTCTCTTGGTGGGTCTGTCTCTTTTTCTTGTTGTTTGATGTGGCGGAATAAATGTGTTAGGCTGAGATAGATAGATTTTGATAATGGCAGCTGCGCTCTGGTGTGTGTGTGTGTGATATTGTAAAGTTGATAGTGTGAGTAATGTGAAAGAGATATGCGATACATTGGTGTGTGTAAGCGCCGCAGTAAATCACTTCCCCACTTTGCCGCTCAATTTATCAACGAAAATTTATGTGACTACAGGCGGCGCGCGTTAATAATTTTGGATGATGCGTGGTTGCGATGGCTTAGGTGTGCGTCGGAAATTCGTATAGGACAAAGTGAGGTGAAATGAAAATAAAAATTAGGATGTGTTCGATTAAAGTTAAAATGCCAGTGATGGGTTGATATTTTGCATTAAGGTTCTCCCAAACCAACGCGAATCGCTCCGCATTCGCAGCGAATCATTCACAATAGTAAAAAACATGACAAATACACAACGCTAAACAACAACAAAAATTCGTCGTCGCTGCGGATTCGCATTGGTTTGGGAGAGCCTTTACTGGGGTTTATTGTGGTTTTCAAAAAAAAAAAAATAGATTTGGTTTGTTTATGTTATTGTAAAATGATATGTTTATATTAGTTGTGTTTTTTTGCAACTCCAGTAAATTCTGTCTGAAAAAACGACAGTAAAAAAAGCAATTTACATGTCAAATACAACAACAACTATGACCATAATTAAGTGGGTTTAATTTTTGTCTCAATAAAAACGGTATTGCCAGACTACTATTGTCGTTATTTTATCGATATTTTGTAAAGAAATGTCAAATGTTTGTTGGTAAAATTATTCAATACAAAATGGCAGACCAAGGCAAATGTCCCGATGTTGTTTTTTTCGCCAATGTCCATATGGACATGCAAAAAACGCAGCTGTTATTGTGTATGTGATTATTTGTATACTGATAACCACCTTCTTGTTGAAAGTAAACAACATTACAAATTGACAGATAGAAACTAATACGTTCAGCAGATTAATGTCAGTTTATTTTGGTTTGTGTGCAAGGCGTGTAAATCTTGCTAAAAATTGAGATTCGAAGAATCGACTTGAAATCGAAAAAAATCGACTTTTTTGGATGAAAGGAAAGCAAAAGTTGGTCTCCGGTCAAAAAAATCTATATAAAATCAATTTCGGGATATCAGAGATCTTCATTATTCACCCCCTTCACCAAAATATTATAAATTTATTGTGCATTCAATTATCATCATATGATATATG
Source organism: Dasysyrphus albostriatus (assembly GCA_946251815.1). Taxonomy (NCBI): domain Eukaryota; kingdom Metazoa; phylum Arthropoda; class Insecta; order Diptera; family Syrphidae; genus Dasysyrphus; species Dasysyrphus albostriatus. Next base: position 52,559,813 of record OX276338.1, on the reverse strand, counting down.
GATCCGGTACGGATCACGTAAATTTGTAAAAAGATGTATATACAAAAACAACATGATAAGATCCAGTTTTCAATTTGGAACAGTTCAAAGTGATCCAAAAATTAGTTTTTACTTTGGTTTCAGCCAAAAATTACATTTTACACTATGAAGTACATCGTCGTCCTTCTGTCAAAACCTAGTTAGTCTTAAAATGCTATTTTAATGTTATTCAGAACAAATCAAATCAATGAATTCAAATATTAATGTCTCGTAACTGTGTCATAGTTCCTTTTGGATCTATCAACTAGTTTCAAAACATTTTCCGATCTAAGAGTTCCATTTAATTACCTTTTATATCGATTTTTTGTGCCTTTTTATCAATATTTCAAAACATATTTGCGAGGTTTTTACAGAAAGCTGACGATATACGAAGGTAAACAAATATTGAATATGTATAAAAACATGCTGATCCTGCAAGAATCGAGGAATACATTTTTAGGCTACTTGTCATCTAACACTAAATGGTGAAGCCGCGCAAATTCGATTGCAGATTTGTTTCTGCAATTTTTTGTGTTTCTTTTCAGAAACACAAAAAATATACCTGATTAATAAATCGATTGTTAGAAAATTCCATTTGACTTCTTAGCTGAAGTAGTCCTAATATCGAAAACGTCATATCATTTTTGATTTTTAGAAATCATTTTCAGACCGTGAGTGCAATGTTGGGCTAGCTACATTTTTCATTATTTTCAGTAGAGCAAAACAAGAAACAGATTATATTCAAACTCTCTTGAAGTTTTTAAATTTTTCATACGCTTTTTAAACTTAAGATACACATAGTTAAGATTTTTATTTGCAATATGATCGGAAAATAAAAAGTTTTTGAATTAATATTCATGATTCTTCAAAATACCGTTATGACTATCAGATAGGCCGCAATTTGCACTAGAGCTTTTAATTTTTTGTGTTTGGTCTTTATTAAGTGCAAACGGTTAATCTATTGTGGCATGAATTTCAGTACGAAAAATTTAAAGGTAAATGCTGAAATATTATTTAATACATACAGGTTCAAACTTTGTAATAAAAGCATACATAGTTCAGTTCACAGTTCCCATGGGAAAAAAATCAAAATTTTCAAAACAATTTTCCACCTTCTCTGTGGGCTTGCCTTGCCCTAAGCCCTCCACTGAGTCATTAATATTCCCTTTAATAAATAAACTATAGGCCTTAAAATATAAAACAATTGTTTTGGATGATACATTTGAATGGAAATAATGCCTTGAGGAGAATATATATATATATTTTTTTTTTTGAAAGTGTAAGCCGACCACCCAAAAAAATATATTTTACTCACCACGTTTCTTTTGGCTTGAACAACAATTGCCAGTACATTATTGTTTTGCATGACATTCCTTGACAGCAATGGATCTTTTTTTGCATCAAACTGTAGACCAATTATTCAAAGAATCATTTTAATGCAGTTTTGGTTTTATTCAAATAATGTGAACATTTTTTTATAATTAGCCGACGATGATATATGCTACATCCATAGTCAAACAAATAGGTACATATGTATGTAGCCTGTGCAAAACTGTAAAAAAAAGTTGACTGGAACAGTTTTTAATTTTCATTTTGATGACGATTACATAATGCTTAGGAATAATAAAACTTTTTCCTTAAGACCTTGATTATATGGAAGCAAAAATTGTTTGGTCAATCAATTTTAAAGTTCACAGAAATATTGACGCTAAAAGAATTTACAAATTTGCATGCCAATATGTTATGCAATCAATATTTGCAAAAAAAATTGCAAAAGACCATAGAAACCGTTTATTTTTAGTACATTTGTAAACGTAAGATGAAAAGTTAAAAAAAATCTTAACAAAGCCTAGAAACAATCTCGTAGGAAACTTGTTCGAATATCTTTAACTGTCTTTATATGTTTTATGACGTCATTATTTGCTGAGATATTGATAATAAAAGTCAGTAAAAAGTATCTTTTTCATTTAAGTTCAAATAAACGATATGCAAAACTAAATTTTACAGAAACAAAAATGATTAAATAATAAAAATAATAAAATTTGATTATTTATCCAAATAAAGACCTTAAATACAAAATTATCTTCAGACATTTTTTGCAATAACGCAATAACGATATACCTACCTACTTTAAAAAAATAATTTGCAGACAAATCTCAAAACAAAAAAACATAAAGCTGCAGAATACTAATACTTCAAATCAATACGACCAAACACAAAAATTGTAAATAAATATGCTAACTGATTTATAAAATTTTACATAGGCAGCAAGTTCAAATCTCGACAGCCAGTGCAGAATAAACTTGATATTCAAAATCTGGAAATCTCTAAATCTAACGTTGTCTTCTCCGTTATTATCTTTTTCTGTGTAAGAACTTATAGAATTTTTTTTAGTACCTACCTACCTACCTACTTGAAAGAACTTAAAAACTACGTATAGGTACTGAGTTTTATGAAAAAAATATTAGGTGTATTAGGTCCCACCGTTACCTTGGATTGTTGTATAAAGTTAATTGAAGACTTTAGAAGACTTTAGTGTTCTGGCTTCTGAGTAATGCGTGATAAAAGTGACTAAAATAAAACGACGATAATTATGTATTTAAATTGTTCTTTTTTCAAAACTGCTAATTTATTATGCTTCTGATTCCTTTAGATCCTATTTCCTGTTCCTAATTCTTCGAAAAGAAATAAATTATGGATAACGGATATCGCCTTATTCACCTATTTTTTTTAATAGGAATACCTCTTGTGTTTGGTTTTAAAGGGGTTATACAAAAAAAAACATAAACATAATTTAGCTGAATTCGTGTGCCTGTGTGGAGGTTTCATTCTCTTTTTCTCCTCTCGTTAAGTATTTAACGAATAAAATATTTTCCTTTCCGAGTGCGATGAATGGCGCGAAAATCGTATGAATACACGCGTCGGATAGCGTCGGATATTCAGCCGTTAAAAACTGTGGTTCATAAAATGCAAAACCGAAAGTATTGTTTGTTTTCTTTTTTCTGTTTTGGTTTTGTCATTCGTTATTTTCGTGAGAAATTCGAATCCAAGATTCTAGATGCATTGCTTCTGAAAGAAGCTGATTAAAATACCTACCTCTAGTACCTAGATGATTGTTTTGATATTTATATTGAATTGAAATGCTTTCAACTGTATTTTGCTGGAATGGTGGTTTGCCCTAGTTTTAGTTGTTGTAAGGTAGGTGGGTACGTTAGGAATAAAAGGTACTAAATAATTTGGCATTATAATTTTTGTTTGGTTCAAAATGAAAACAAATTAAATTTCCCTGATAATCGTCAATTTATCAAAATTCTTTTATTTGTTTATGGAACTATACCTACCTACATTGGTACATTCTGTATAGGTAGAAGTTCCTACTTGGAATAAAAAATTGGTTATGAAAATTTGTGAAATCATAGGTAGGTAGATAGTCCTAGCATGAAGGTACATCCTTCATATACATAGGTAGGCATACATACATAAATGTTCAAAGATACCTTCTTAATACAAAATGTTGCCAAACGGGATAGGTATACGAAAAATTCATTTTAAAAACCAACATTCGATGACTATTTTGGTCTTGGTCGATTTCCCACATTTTGGCGCAATATTTTCATGGTGGAAATATATTCATGAGAAGAAACTCTCAGCGGAAAAATACTTATGAAAATAAATAAATCTTATTATTTTCGTTTTGTTTGTATACCTACATAAATGTATGGGTAGGTACCTATTAATTAATTGAAGCGCTTAGAAGATGAAGGTGCTAAGTGACACAGTTTTTGAAAATACCGTTTTATGGTACATATACGAAGGTCCTATTCTAAAACTTAAATTTTTGTCTCATGTAGGTACACTATGTCTTTCGCATCTGGATTCAAATTTAGCAAAGATGAAAGGTGTCATATGCATTGGATTTGTATGAAAAAAGTTATAGATCAAAAACTTTAAATGCTAATTACTCAAAATTTAGAAAATGGCACTTAGCACCTTAATCTTCTAAACGCTTCAATTATTTACCTGCCTTTATCTTCCTCATAAAGCGGTTGTTATAACGTATGGTCATCTTAGATGGTCACAGAGTATAAATCAGCAAATGTAGGTAAAGTTAAAATTTAAAATTTATTCCCTACATACCTATTAGGTATTTTTACTAAAATTATTGAATATGCAAGTTCATTTGAGAAATATATCTACCTATCTATACCTACATACATACATATGTATATAGCACAATGCACATTAAGTGCAGTATCCGGACAGTTCTAGTGACCGGATACTAGTCGTTTATTTAGGAAAAATAGGAATAGGTACCTACCACACATAAATTTTATCAAAGAAATTAAAAGTTAAAATACAATGCTTGATATATAACACAAATATGATATATGTATTAACACAAATATATGCAAAGTTGTAAGTAAATAAACGGTTTACTTTAAGAGTTATGGTTTTTTTTCAGTTTCTTTATTCTAAGAGATCCATTGAAGTATCGTTTTAAGTAACTATAAAAAAAAGAGTCAGGCTGCTTAGAAGATTTTACTAATTTTCACAGAATTTATGAACTTCTTCTAATAGATTCACTACCTTATTTTCAATAAAATAAAGTTAACTTTAATATTTAAACAAAAAAACTAAAATATTTTTATTTTTTATTATAAAAAAAATTTTATGTCCGGATACTGAAACCAACAATTTATACCATTTTCACTTGCCGGACTGACTGTCCGGATACTGAAAATTTAAAGAAAATTTCAAATTGTCGTTGAACGCACTTAAATGATACTTTCACATAGTCGCGAATTGATTTTAAAGGAAGAGAATAGCATTTTTCTCGCATATTTTCAGTAATTCGGACGGAAGTTTAAGTGCAAGAAAATGACTGTCCGGATACTGAAAAATAAGGTTCAGTATCCGGATAACTCTATTTAATATGTAATTCACGCCTTTTGTACCTTTTATATCTTATTATCTTTTAAGGAAAAGAAGCTCAAGGGCCACATTTAAGTAAAGAATAAATTAAACCAAAAGATTGCAGCTATTTTCCTTGTCTTTTAGTAGGTAGTAGTAGTTTTCTATATGATCGGTTACAGGAGAAAGTTGACACAACAAAAATGAGATCTTAATCAAAACAATATGGTTGATATTTTTATAACCATGCTTTCTTTAAGACCAAACGACCGACGACGATGAGGTGGTAAAACTAACGTTATGCCATTTCTACTCCTGATTCTTCTGAACATCAGCAAGGATACTCCGGTCACTTATGGTCCTAAAGTTTTTAGAAACTGCATATATTTCAAGATTCCGAAATATTCTTTTAAATTCCATTGTGCTGTATGAAAATTGGACTTTGATTGATAAGCTACTTATCATTAATCAATCATAATCAAAATTTGGTAGCCGTAATAGGAATTGTTTCATTCCCATTGAATATGGAGAATTTAGAGTTGAAGGTTTTTCATATTCGATAGGAATGGAACAATTCCAAAATCCAATGGAAAACGAAATTGAAGACTTGGTCAAATAGAGCGCGATCCGGCGATCTTTGTGAGTAATACAAACGAAATTTTATCACTGTGATATTTTTTCCCATTGCAGCATTGATCGCATCGCTGGGTCGCGTTCTGTTTGCCTAGGCCTTAAGTTAAACTTCTAAATTATTTAAAAGAATTGGGAAAATCAAATAGTTCTTTATGGTAGAGGGGCTCTTCCAAGTAGCAGCTTTTTGGCTGCTAAACATATTCTCAATACTATCTTGGCTAATGTCGCTCTACACTCTCATAAAGCTGAGATCTTGGATAGAAAATAAGCCGCTTTTTGACTCAGGTCTCCTAGATACTTTTCACTGTGTTTTTATGAATAAGAAAACATACCTTCCTTCATAATAAAAATGTAGATATAACTATAAGGTTAGGTAACCTAACATGGAGAAAAATAAAATATATTTATTTTTAGATTGACGGATTTGTATTTATCCAGGGCAATGTATCCACTTAAAACTTCATACAATACTATTGTGTCCGGATACTAAAATAAATGTGTTCGGGAACTAAAATTTACTGTCCGGGAACTATCGAAAATTTTCAGAAAAACCATACTTTTTGGCTATAGTCTCAACAGTAAGATTATGATTTTACGCCAAAGTAAAGAAATACGTTAACTGTCCGATTACTAGTGCAGTTACCCAACATAATTTGTATGATAACTAAAGATATACATAATTGGTATTCGATAAAATTTGATTTCTAAGTTTTTTAAAATATTGGGAAAATAACAGAACATCTACACGAACTGCAATAGATCATGTTGCTTGCTTTAGGATCGAAGATGCAAAGTAATGGTCAGGTACCTACCTTAGAATAACATAGGGAGTTAATGAGAAAGTGGCTAGTATGTTTAACAACAATGATACAAATTGAAATAAAATAAAATAAAATAAAATTACATTAAATAAAGTAAAATAGCTTGATTTAAACTTTTTAAATAAAAAGAAGTTTTATAAAAGTTTGTGTCATTTGTAATATTTTCTGATGTTACTTTGTTCATGTCCAGGGTACGAACAACAGTGAGACAGTGCAGGGCAAAGTAGTGAACCGATAAAAACAAATTAAAAACAAAATAAGTAAGCTTTAATTATTTAATAAATAACAACAAATGATATTTAGATGATCATTTCAGTTTCATTTGATTTGTCAATTAATCTATCAGATAAACTGATGTCTTAAGCTGCATTTAGACCTTCGTTTCAGTTTCAGTTGAAATTTCAGTTCAACCAATCAAGAAGATTTAGTTATTTTCATTTTTCTCAAAATCTAGAAAACCTTTAAGCCTCTGGTTTTCGGAACGTGACTTCAAACTATTAAAAGCTTTAAATATTGAAATCAAAAACAGCGTGAAATAACATAAAATTAAAACTAAGGAATATGTTAAAAAAAATTTTGGATTTGAAGACAAATTTTTCAAAAACTATCTGCTAAGACAACTCTATTTAAAAAAAATAGTAAAGAATGGATTTTTGGGCTAAAAAGAGCTAAGGGATATTTTCTTGAGATATTACTACTCTCTTTGAATAATTATTTGATAATATCAACTCAAACCTAAACGAGAAGATATGCACCCTTTTCCTATGCCTTCCTTTGACCTAACCTAAACGCTCTAGAGTTTTGAAGCATAACATGCCAGGTACACTGTATTTGCTGTTGTAATTGTTACTTGTTGTTATAAATTTAATATTGATATATTTTGAAAACCTGTCTCTTGAAAACTCCTAGATAACAAATCGATGTAAATGTAATTAATTTCAAATCGCAGAGCAATGTTTTTATCACAAACTATTAAAAAATGCGAAAATTTCGTGGTTGAAAGAACCATTTTTTTATTTTTGATTTTCTTTAAAACGGTTTTACTGATGCCAATATTTTCTTCTATACATAAATATAAACAGTATGCTTAAATTTTTTTGAAAATCAAATATTTCAAATCGACTTTTTGAAACTCGACTATCATTAAAATATTAAGAAAAAAATAACTTTTACTCAAGTTATTGGCCGTTTTTTTTTATGAAAAAAGTAGTTAAGACGGGAGGTATATTTCTCCCCTCCTTTTAATACTAGAGAGGGAAACAAAACACTAAAATTAATTAGATAAATCGATATTTAAAAAAATGGTTTTTACTTGAAATACTGTGCTATAGCTTTTCTAAACGCTTAAAACGGATCAATTTATTATAAACCAAATCTATTATATAAAAAGAAGTTGCCTTATGTTCGGGCTCAATGAACTCGAGAACGACTGGGCCGAGTTTTTCAATTTTTTTTTATACAGTTATCTTCCCTATTGAGGATGGTCTTTTTGTGAAGTTTGGTCCAAATTCGGTAAAAAACCGCAAAAAGCATTACAGTTATCTTCTTTATTGAGGATGGTCTTTTTGTGAAATGTGGTCAAAATTCGGTAAAGGGAAAACCGCTAAATGTATTCTTAGTGCATTTTGTCAAACTACTAACAAATCTTTTCGTAGGGTCTTTTAAGAATGTCTATTAAGGTTTCTGTGCAGTTTGGTTAAAATTTTGTATAGCAGTTTGCCATAAATACATTTTGAAGTGCATTTTGTGTTTGTCAAATTTCTAACAAATATTTTGGTAGGATCTTCTGATGATGCCTACAAACGTTTCGGTAAAGCGGTAACGTCGTTCTTTTTTATCAAGCATTACTAAACCAACAGGTTTTCTTCCTGTAATTATAATTTGTTAATTTATCAATTTTATTTAAACTGATTTAATTAAGTTGGAATAAGTTTGTTATCTGTGATATTAACTCGGGTCGATTAATTAGTTTTTTATTATTAAATTCAGTATTCAGTTCATCAGAATGGCCCAGCAATTATTTCAAAAAGAAGAGTTGGAGAAGTGCAGGGAAATATGTAAAGATAGAAACCTGGATATTGGTAAAATAAAAGCTTCACAAGTTTATCGAGGTTTATCGAGAAGCAGTGAAGATGCCCATACAAATAATAGAACAATGAGTGCATTAAATTTAAGCCTGTATGATATTTTTTTTATTTACTACTTTGGAGTGTCAATGAAGAGTGAGGATAGTTTATAAACTCGGGAACATATAGCTGACGGCAAAGAAATCGAAGGAAGTTCGCAGAGTAGTGAAAAAACCGCTTTTTTTTTAAGTTCTTTCTTCATTAAACGGCATTATCTATCCGTCTATATTAATTTAGCTCTTATCTTGCTTTATTTGTTTGTTTTTTTGTGATGGCTAATCTCAGAAACGATTTCCAAAATTTTTTGCTATTTGAAAGATTATTTTAAGAGAATCGTCTTATGCATAAAATTTTGTAAAAAATTTGCGTTTGTAGAGTGAAAAGGGGTAAAAACAAGAAAATGGTGTCGGTTTTTCATTTTTTTTTTTATGTTTGAAAAGGTTTACAAAGAGGATGGGTTCAAGGCTAAATGTTTTCTGTCGTGAATGGCTAGCTAGGCAAGAGAACCTCGGGCGAACTCATAACAGTTTTTGAAATAACAGGGGAACACAATTTTTTTCGTATGAAATATTTTCCGGGCGGAACTAAAAATAAGGCTGATAATTTATTCTGTTCAATTTATGTATTTAATTTTGTTATTTTTTTTATACCCAAGCGAAGCCGGAATGGGCCAGCTAGTCATATATAAAATACCAAATAAAATTAAATATTTTTGAAAAACTCCTTTGAAAACTCAAAATTAATAAAACAAATTTTAAAAATTTTGTTAACTGACTTCTTATTTTTTATTTTACGTTATATTACGTTTATTAGCGTTGCATAAGTCAAATGCTGAAAACCGGATATTTTAAGGGTATTAAGTTTTTGAGAAAAAGATTACTTTTTTTTTTCAAATCAATCAAGAATTATTTTTTTATTATTTTATAAAAAATAAAGGTAAACTTAATTTGTTACGAAAAAGTATTATTCAAGTTTTTGCCAGATGCACTTAGTACTTAAACACCAAAAAAATAATTTTTAAACAAAAATGTACTGAGTTTTTTTTGTAATTTTAGACTTTCATTGTTGAAAAAGTTAAAGTCTCAAACATTTTAAAAAGCCTGTGGATCTAGTTGTTTATATGGCATTATGGCTACTATAGCATGAATTCAGCCTTGATTACAAATGCCTTTCTCGAAATACGTAAATGTTTGGGGTAAGATCCCGCCTCCCCCCTAGCTACGGCCTTGCTACCTTCTCTATCTGCACATGTTTGTTGATAAATAATAATTGTATTTGACAGATTCAAAACGACATGAAATTCAAAATAATACACCTCAGGTTGAACCACGGCCGAAGCCACGATCAAACGAGTGGGTTACGAACATGCAAAGCTTACAGCATCAGCTGGCATATTATTTTGATTTTGTTTTTTGTTTCTCGATACTTTTAATTAATAGATCAATATGGATCCCATGCACCAGATAAATAAAAAATTTTGATTTCGATTGAAGTTTTTATGCAATTACATTTCAATCGCTTCACGATTCTGAAAGACGCGGCGGATTGAATGGAAAGCAATACATCGATTTCGACCGTCTTCGATTTGAGTTATTCCCAAAAGCGAAAATGAACAAAAACGATCCTTCCAGTTTTCTGATTGGAGTTCCAAATAATTTCGGTTTACTCATTTCAACTCCAAATATTTCCAGGCCAGTCCCATTTTTACAGCCAATCTCTCATTGAAATATTAACTGTTTTCAAAAATTGTATCCATCAAAGAGTGAGCAAGAGAGTCCAAAATTTTCTTTCCTCTGTAATTTGATTACAGGAATCCTGTTCACGAGACTGAGATTGCTGAGGGCTCTCAGATCTCATTTTTCTGAAAATGCCTAATGTGCTTAGTGTATTCCATGATTCCAAACTATAGCTATGAACCGAGGAGTTCCCACTTTGCTGACGAAAAACGCAAGCTGTGAGGAATTAAACGGGAAGATTGGTATTGTGGCATACATTAGTTCAGTAAAACGACAAGGTTCTTAAAGCGACACCTTTCAGTGAAACGACTCCCTTCAATAGTAGTAGATTTATTCGTTGAGCCCTGAAGTCACCCTGGGGCCCAATTCCGCAAGAGTGAGTTTTTTCTGTGTACACAGAAAATCATGTACACGTCAATTTTTGCGATTCCGCAAGAGTGAGTTTTAAGTTTTTGACAAATATCGTATGTACAATCAGTCAAATTTATTAACACTTGTTTTGGGCGTGAACGGATTGTGTACACGGAAAATCACTCAAACTTGCGCAATTGGGCCCCTGGCGTCGTCCTAAAGCGTTTTAAAAAAACCAGAACTCACCCTGACGAGCCAATTCCGTGTTTTTTGAAACCTTAACTCGCCCTGAAGTAGAACTAGGTTTTTTGCTAGGGCGAATTGAGGTAAAGAATAAATTTTCAAAGTGCTATTTGATCTGAAGCATTTTTTGTTGTGGTTTCACGTGCGGTAGGTTATTCTTTTTTTTTTGAAATGGTAATTCAAAGAATCCACAAATTGACTTTAATGATAACAAATAGTAATACAAAATCGAAATCGTGGTTAGTTTTTATTCAATTTTAAAATAAATTATGTTCCTTGCTTATCTCAACAACACAACTTAGATCCCTTTGGTGTTTTTAAATAACCTTAAAACACATCTTTTTTTTTTGAAAATTCTTGGTGCTGTCAAGAAAACCTGAGAAACGCTGGATAAACTTCAACGAACAAACCTTAGTGAGGAGCAGAGTCAACGCTTTATTTAAATTTCGTTCCAACACCAACAATCTCGTTTTACTGGCGTTTAAATAAAACGACTATCGTAATTAGGGTGACTTTTAATTTTATTTCAAAACAAATGCTTTGCCTTAAAATGAAAACTTGGGAAATCATATATTATCTTAGAAATATTTTGAGTGAGCAGAACTCAGCCTAGCATAGGCTTGGCTGCGGCCGTGGATTGAAAGACCTTGTTCTTTAAAATTCTTTAGTAAATACATTTTACTAAGATACCGATGTACATTGGTTTTGAAATTCTGAATGTCAAAATGGGAGGGAAAAATAGAGCAGGGTTGTTAAGCACATTTGCTTTAACATTTTCCAATTGTAACGGGTGATTTTTTAGCTGGTTTGGTTTTGGCAACACTGGTTTTAGTTAGGTATATGCATTGCAACTCTCAGTGTGTAAACATTTTCATTTTAGCAGCAAAGTTTCACCGCTTATATTTCGTGATTTTCATGATATTCTATCTTCAGATGTTCGTAGAATTAAAAGTTAGTTACTCTAAGCAAGTTTGTGTAAAGAACAAGACAAAATGAACACAAAATTTATTTAAATTCTATTTTTATTTAATACACAGAAAATGTTGTGTTGACAAGTTTTTTTTAACATAAACTTAAATGGCAATATTAATCTGCATACCATATTTAAGTTCAAACAAAAATTTCCATTGAATAAGAACATTCAAGAAAACAGAATATATGTATATTTTTATTCTCTTTTCATGAAGCCATATACATTTATTCACTTGAAATATTTTTATTTTACTCATATTTTGCATTTCAATGAAAAAAAATCTACTAAACATCACATCTAATTTAATTGTTCTAGATTTAAATATTTTCTTTTTTATTTCGGCAGAAATAAACTGTTTCTTCTTTTTGTCAGATTTTAGTAAAATAGGGTTTTTAATTTGGTATTGTATATTTTCATTCCATTTTTACTTTTATATTTTTTTAGTAGCAATGTTTTTGTTTTGTGTTACTTTGAATAAAATTTATATAAGCAATATGCTTAGCTTTATAATATTCTCTTTTTTTTTGTTTTACTTAATTGTACGGGTTTTTTTACGGACATTTAAGTGGCTTATTTTACTCAGAAATTGTTTTTTGGCTAAAATGATTTTTTATGTTTTATTTTACATTTAATGATTTTTATTTATTTTCTGCCCAAAATTCCATTTCAAGTTAAGAAATAATAAGAAATATGCTTTTGTTTTTTTTTTTTTGTATTTTAAATTTTCATTTATTTACGTTTAAATACACATAAAATATTTAATATACTTATTTAGCTTAAGAAACTAAGGGAAAAAATATTTGTAGGTTCTATAATTTCGTTTTTTTGTTATATTTTTTTTATCATTCAATACAATTTGTTTTCCGCATATTTGATGTTTTGTATTTTGCTTGGCAAAACTATACGCAATACAATTAAGATACTAGATAAATAAGTTTTGTATTGATATTTTTTTTCCACAGACAAAAATGGAAAAATTAAAAAAAGTACAAATCTATGAAATCAGAGTTAAAACAATGAAAAAATAATCAAAGAAAAAAAATGAAATCTTAGATGATCTAATCGCTTTCATCTTCACCACTCTCTTCCTCGGACGTCTCTTTCTTTTTGATTTTCTTGGCGGGTTTGGTTGCTTTTGTCTTTCGCTTCTTGGCACCTGTATCAGTTCCACCATTTGCCTCGTATTCCTTAACGTCCTTTGTGTATTTTTCTTTCATCGCAATAGCTTTTGCTTCCCATTCCTATTGATTTGAAATGAAATTTTAGTTTTGCGATTTGTAAAAAATTAAAAAAAAAAACTTACAGATTTGTCCTTCATTGCACGCCATAGTTCACCACCACGCTTTGCAATGTCGGTTACTTTGCTGCCGGGATTATCCTTCTTAATTTCTTCACGGGTCTCATTCAGCCACAGCATGTACGCGGAAAGTGGACGTTTTGGCCTTTCTGCAGTCATTTTTTATGATTTTTTGTTGGTAGTTTGGAGTGGTCTGCAATTAAATAACAAAATTTATTTTTTAGAAAATATAAATACTAGTTTTTATTGATTTTCTTTCATTTTCATTATTTCTATTTTGAGTTTATCTCCGCCTGGGCGCCACTTAAAACAAATTTAATTTCGAGTTAATAAACATATAAAAATCGAAAATTTCTTTAGGAGTAAAGTGACATGAACTCAACAAAGCACATTTTCCAGCAATGGTAAACAAAGACTTAAAATATCAAAATGACGAGGGTGCAAATTTGATTTGACTGTTTTGCTTTTTCAAAAAAAAAATAAAAAGCTGTTTTGAAGTAAAGTGGGGCTTAAGAGAAATTTAAAGAAACCAAATTATGACAAGAAACAACTGTTTTTTTGGTTTAAAATAATATTTTGATTTTAAATCCAAAAATTGACAGTTCCAAAAAATTTAAAAAATGAGTTTTTAGTTAAAGTGGCGCCTAAGAGAAGTTTAAAAAAGTCCAAATATATGAGAAGAGACAAATTTCTGATTTAAAGAGTTTAAGTTTCAATGTAAGAAAAAACTATAATTTTTCAAGCAAAGTGGCGTCCAAAACAGTTTTTAAGTAAAGTGGCGCCCAAAAGAAGTTTAAAAAGGCCAAATATATGGAAGGAATCAATTGTTTTTGGTTTAAAATAATATTTTGTGTTTAAATTCAAAAATAAACAGTTTGAAAAAAAAAGAGTTTTTCATTAAAGTGGCGCCCAAAAGAAGTTTAAAAATGTCCAAATGTATGACGAGAGAAATATTTTTGATTTGAAGATTATATTTTGAGTTTTAATTTAAAAATGTTGCAATTTTTCAAGAACAGTGGTGCCCAAGAGAATTTTAAGAAATACCAAATATATGAAAAGCAACAAATGCTTGCTTTAATAATTAGATTTTGAGCTTTAAATTAAAAGAAGGTACCTAAGAAAAATTTAAAGAAGTGTATATATAAAAAAGAAAGAAAAGTTTTATCTAAACATAATTATTCTGAGTTTTAATTCAAAAGTAGGCAGTTGAAAAATTAGATTTTAAGTAAAATGGCGCCCAAGAGAAGGTTAAAGAAGGCCAAAAATATGTCGCGAAACAAATATTTGGATAAAAATGACATTTTGAGTGTCAATCTAAACGTAGAAAATTCCAATATTTAAAAAAAAAGATTTTTTTATTAAAAAGTGGCACCGAAGAGAAGTTTAAAGAAGTCAAATACAAATGTTTATGACAAATAATAAATGTTTGATTTGAAAATAGTATTTAGAGTTGTTATGTAAAGGATGACGAAAGACGCGTTCTAAAAATTTACTTTTAGGTAAAATGGCACCACACAAAAAGTTTAAAGAAAACTTAATTTATGACAAGTAACAAATATTTGGTTAAGAGATAATATTTTAAGTTTTAATTCAACAGTTTGCCAGTTGTACCAATTATTTAAAAATCATCCCAAGCTCAACCTGGGTGCAACAGAAACTAACATATTTCTTTTTTCATGATTTAAATCAAATATTTTGGACAAATCGTCAGTTAGATTTGATCAATTTCAATCTAAGACAGTCCCCCGGTAGCATGTATGTCCAACTGTTTTGGTTAACATTGACATGTGCCACACTATCTCGTTGTTATAATAGCTGTAGATGTATCAACGGTTGTGCATTAGTTAGGATTGCGTGAAAATGGATTAAACACTAATGATTAAAATACTAGCCTTACCATATAGACTAGCACTAAAGGGTTTGTACGATTAGACAATTATCGTTTTGACGATTTCTCGTCTCTCAATTTTTCTCTAGAGATGTGATGCAAACACCTGTGGTGCTAGTTCGCTTAAATTACAGGCTTGTACTAAATATCACGAAAACGTCTTTAATCTGAGGCTATTTAGGCTCCAGTATGAGCTCATACTTGTCAGCTGTTGTTTATTTGGAAAACAACAAAAATTGTTAATTGGGTAGAAAAGCCAATACCTAATGCTAGTGTTGTAACACCTCCACCATCGAAGGTTGAATCGTATCCGGGTTTGATATTTAAATCAGTTAAAGGTATATATTCTTTTGATTTAAATATTGCCCGGGCGCCACTTCCCACAAAAAAAAACTGCAAATAAATATTTATGTTGAGCGTCATGTGTTCGTACCTATACAATCAATAATTTGAAAGATAAACACACATAATTGCAACTAAGAAAAACAAAGTGCAACTGTACTCCAATTTTCCAGATTACCAGGTAAAGCGTTAAGTGTGGGTGCAGTATGGAGGCTCTTGCAAGACAATCCCAACAAACACCTCCTGCATCCCACTGGACACCAATAACTGATTAATGCATGACATTAAAATTATAACCAAAACCCTTAAGTTTGTGTATGTATGTATCAGAATTGATGTATGATATGTTATTTCATCCTTCCGTTGGCAGGTAAATAGTCCATAACTTACTATAAATACATGAAGCTTAAACTATACCACTCAAAACAATACTATCGCATATAGCACACACCTTTTTAAGCTGCATTTATATATATATGTTTGTATGAATGTAGTAAAATATATAATATAGAACAATATATTGCAAAATAATCTGTGTGTATGTGCAATTAATGCAGCATTAATTAATAATTAACAATTATGTATTTGTTGTACATGCGTAATTAAATTGCATCAATGTTGTTGTTGTTGCGGTAATACTTAGTTTATATAAACCTACATACCTAGTTAGCTATAATGGAGGATGAGTTTGAATAATTTCTATAAGCTCTTAACAAATTGTCCTCAATCACCCTCCAACCTTCACCCGCTTTGGTTACCTCAAATCAATTCCGAAAAAGGACAAAAGGGTATGATGTAGGGGAGTATCGAGCAACTTCGGGCAATCTTTTGTCCAGCCCGGGATTTGGTATTATTAATAGCATCATACATACGATAAACATTTAATATCTGTTTACCTGATTTTCGAGAGTGAGAGATAGATACAATTCAATCTCTATACTCGCTGCTGTAACTGAAAGTAGCAAAAGCCCCAAAATAGTTGAGTGTTGAACCCACTTGAATGGGGGCGCTGGCTGAAGGCAGAATTCAGCAGCTATGAGAATGGGGAGGTATGTAGTTGCTTTTGCTTCTGCTTTGCTTTATCAAAGTTGCAACAACTCTAGACAGTGATGACGGCTGAAGAGAATCACAAAAAAGTCACCCCCTTTTGACACACAACACAAGGAGCGAAACGTGAATGGAGCATGACTCCAAAAACTGTAGCAAACTCAATAGCAACAACAACAACAACTGAAACTGAAATACCGAGAATTAATGCTACAAGTATGATGAGATGAAAATAAATGTTGTGGGTGGAAAAAGCCATCAGATAATATTGTAGGGCTGGCTTGGCTATTGGGTGTGTGTGGCAGAGAGGTTGGTTGGTAGTTATGGAGTGAATAATTTTTCCAGGGGTTTCTTGTTGGCTCTGCATACTCGTACAATATTTTCTCTATGACACGGCAATGCTTTTTAACGCTAGGAAGGTATATGCTCTTGCTCTTGCCATATCAAAACTTATGCTGCATGTTACTACTTATATGAAAAATCCCAAGGAAAAGTAATTTTATGTTTTGTGTCTATTGATTTTGTTTTTGTATTTTATTTTTCTCTACTAAAACTGGAGGATTTCAAATTCCAAGAAACTATATATATGGTTACCAACAAAATAACCGTTACTAAAAGGACACGTTTTTTGTATGGGAGGAAAAATCGAGAAAAAAAGAACCACCAAAGTTAAAAAAAAAAAGTTTTTTTTTTATAAAATACATCTCATCTATACACTCATAGGAAGGAAAAAGTCATCATCATATCATACACATAGCTAGTGGAAGCAGTAGCAGAATCTATCTATAGATACTTGGTGGTAGTTGTTGGGTTTGTTCCTTGTAACAAGAGAGCAACAGGGGTTTAACGACTCTACAGAGCAAATTATAGGTGAATTTGTTTTCAACTGAGAATTTCTATGGAAAATGTATGCGCACTAGCTACGTCGCACTACAAAATGGCTTCATAGAAACATAGGGAAAGTTTTTGCAGCACTTATATAAAATTAATCCTGCTTGATGTAATTATTAAATGGCGATTGAAGTTTTTTTTTTTTACAAAACCTAGTTTTGTTATAAATGTAAATAATGAAATATATTTTTAGGAATAAGTGTAGATGTAGCTTGTGATACTTGTAGATAGTCATGTTTTTTTCTATTTAGAATTTCATTATTTAGAATTTCATTAACATTATTCATTTGAACACTAAATTTCTATTTACGCCTGGGTCGCATTTTCTTGTGAGTACAGATTCTTGCAAAGTTTTGCTGGGCTTTCAAGTGATGCTCATTTTTGTCAAAAAACAAATACTTTAGTTATTATTGCGGGCTTTTGAGTCACTTATTGTAAGCGCTAAGGCAAGAACACTATTATCTGCGTAATTGTTTCGATTTTTGTCGCAACACTGCCTGCTTCTCTATTATACAGTGTGTGTTGAAAGTAAGGTAACATATTCTTAAATGTTTTTTTTTTAGATGAGTGGTTTTCAATCTGGCAATACTTTTTTTGGAGTTGTCTTTTGACAGCTGTTATCTGATGTATGCTCAGTTTCGTTTGCCATTTTATAATGAATAGACTTACTCCTGAACAACTTTAGCAAATCGTGCAAATTTATTAGCAAAATTATGGTTCAGTTCACGCTACGCATCGCGAAACATTTAATTTTTGAAGAAAACTTTTGAAGAGACACCGAATATTCTCTTCCAAGGCGTCAATCGTCTCGGGGTTATCTGCATAGCCAAGCGACTTCACATAACCCCATGACGCGAGAAAATGGGCTCACTAAAAGTTTCCTTCAATAGACGATTTGCAAACGGGCAGGAGTTAGTCTGTCTATTATAAAATGACAAACCAAACTGAGCATAATCAAGTGACAGCTGTCAAAAAGACCAACTCCGAAAAAAAGTATTGCAAGATTGAAAACTAAACGTCTAAAAAAAAAACACCCTTTATAATCGAACGTCTATTTTTGAAATTCTTAAAGTGTATATTTAAGACGAAAACTTTGCTGATCACCACGAATTTTGAATTCCAATATTTTCAAAAAATATCTTATTTAATTGAGAACGAGTTATATCTGTTTTTGAAAATTCAAAAGATTAAAATTTTTAAATTTACTTTTTTAAGTCGGTTTTCTGAAAAGAAACTTAAATATGTAAGTATTGCATAAGCTCTTATAATGAACTTAAATATTTAGGTGTCAATTTTTTTTTTAATTTTAGAAAAATAATACCGTCTGATTAGAAAAAATAGAAAAAAACTCAAGAGGATCAGTTTTCTAAAAACCAAATTTTTCATGTTTGTATGTAAATATCGTCTCCCTTAGCCAGAAGCATGAAAGTGCAAATGAAAATTTTTCGAGGTGGTTGTTAGTTTTATAAATTTACCAGTTTTCTATGATATTACAGTAATGTTAAAATGTATGCGTAAATTGAAGATATATATTATTTTTTAAATATTAGCTAAGCCATTAATTGCTTTAAGACTATGTTTCCATCTAGTAAAACTTTCAGAAACAATGTTTTCATTTTTTTTAAATTTTTGCACATTCATGTTATTGTAACATCAGGGGGACGATATGTTCATACAAACATGTAAAATTTGTTTATATATGCATAACGTACATATATTGAAAAATTGAAAAAGTTTGATATACAAATTTTATGCTTGTTCATAGATAGAAGAAATCAAAAACTTAATTTCAAAAATCACGAAGCTATTTTTTAAAATATTGAATTTTCTAAAAATAAAAGTTTTGAACATTTTTAAGAATCCAAATAAAATTGTCTCAAAAAATTTTAGTATTTTATTAAAATTTGGCTTAGATTTAAGAAACCGTTAATGATTAAATAGAAAATAAATAAAACCAATATATGGCAAATACCTTAAATAATAGCTTTTAATGTTTTATATTTGTTCAAGACAAAAGTACCTACGTAAAATTTTATTTATAAAAATTGTAAGAGCCGTTTTTGAAATGAAAAAAGTATTTTTCGAAAGTAGTTTCAGAACATTCCATGGTCACGTACAGACAAATTCATCTACTATTATGTTATAACTAACGTCTATTTTTAGATGTTACTCAGATATGTCAAATATTATATTATTTAAAAGTTTGTACATTATTGCTACAACAATCTGAAGGTATTTCTTTAAATTTCTAAGAAACAAACAAATAAGAAGAGCTGTCACGTACAGACAGGTAGAGTCAAGCAACGCTTTAGATTGCTATCTTAATATTCAAATTTCAACGAAACTATATTGTAAGCCATGTATTGTCACGTACAAATAAATCCCGTAAGACAGATTTCACTTAAATTGTATGTATTAGTTATTTAATACTTAGGCATCGCCCACCTTTTGTAAAAGTAATTGCCCTAGAAAGATTTTGCAGGATTTTTTAATCTTCAAAATTAACGAAATACATTTGTATGGTAAATCTTCGAGATTTGAAGAAGATTTGAGGTAAATTTTATTAAATCTTAGATTTTTTTCTCTCGCAAATTTTGTTTCACTACATCAAATAGATTGAAATGCCTATTAATTATTTATTGATTATAACTTAAAGAAATATGTAAAAAGAAAAAAATCAAACCATTTCCAAAATATTGAATTTTCCAAATAAAGATTTGTCAAAGACGATGACCCTACGAGCTTCACGTGAGGCGACTCATTTAAACGTATCTTATTTGTATCTCACTCTCATCTCTTGAATAGAAAGTGAAGCAGAAGTTTTTAATTTTATTTTTTAAATTTCTGCCTCACTGCGCCATATTTTTCTTTACAAGAAGTAGAAATGAGATGAAGAGAGACGTCAAAATGAGTCGCCTCACGTAAAGCTCGTATGAACACCGTCAAAAAGAGGTCAAATACCGATTTCAATACAATTTGTTTATGCAGTCAAAATAGGGTAAAAGAATATGATTGTTTACAAATAATTCAGAATTAAGAAAAATTTTATAAATTGAGTTATAAACTTTAAAATATGGTTAAAAAATAAATTGCCTCCTTGGTCTTTTGACAGCTAAACGTGAACAAAGTATAAAAAAAGCGTTTGTCTTTTCAAGCCTATAATGAACTATTATTAATCTCAATTGTTCAATTGGCAAGGTCGAAGTACGTATTAAAAAAAAAAACAGTATTTGGCTGCAGAAAATCAGTAAAAATCACTTTGGAGCGAATATTTTCTCAACCATACCATGCAACAAAATTTGGCTTCAATGTGCCGATTTGGTTTGAATAGACCTTTCCATTAACGTACGACACGATTTATATCATTAGCTTTGAAAACAGTTAGTTTTTTATTGAAAAAATGACAAGGGAATTAATCCTTTTATTTTTGAATCGATTAAAAATTAAAGTGACAAAATTTTTATTTATTTTTACATTTTTGAAAAGGTGTGTTAATTTTCTATTCAGAACTAAAAGCTGCAACATTTTTAAAAACTCTGTAAGTTAGATATTCGCATTTAACGGATTGAGTAAAAATTCAGTATTGAATTACATTGGATGCAAATTTGAATGGGAGAAATTATGGCCTAACGGACACAGGGTGGAATGTCATCAAAATTTCACACTCTACAAAAAAAATATTTAATTAAAATTTACGTATATTGAAAATTTTAATAAAATTTCTTTTTTGAAGAGTGTGAAATTTTGTATCGATCTAAAATAGTAACTATCCAATGGAAACGAAAGTTTTTGAGATATAACAATAAAAACTCAACACCAGGTTTTTGTCCATACAAGTTGTATGAAAAACAGAAAATTGCAATGCGCCACTAAAAACTATAAAACTTCTAAGTTCTACTAATTTTTTTCTGAAATATTTTTTATATAGGTATAATATTAAACGATGACTTAAAGAAATATCATAAAAATAATAATTTTAAAACATTTGCTTATATAAAATAAAAATAATATTAAGCAACCAATACTTTCGAGGTCTACTGTGAAAAATTAATTCAGCTTATCCTGAAACATTCAGCATAGGTATATTTTCAAATTTTCAAACTAAACAAAATGGCGCCCTTACAGTTATAATTACTTTGAGTATTTTTTTATATAGGTATTTTGAAAACCAAATATTTTTGTTTACCTTCCTCTTTTTGTATTAGGAATAAAAAACATTCTATGACTATTGCTTCCGCCAAGAAAAAAATTGAAAAAAAAAACTTGACAAAGACATAAGAATACAAGAAGACAAAAATAATAATAATGATATCCCCGCATACATATACAAAGAAAAAATTATGTATAGAAAAAAAGGCACGCAGTGAAAATCAGCCGCCATTGATGAAATAAAGTTTAAATTAAAAAAAATACAAATTTATAATTTAATTATTTATCAAATGTCATATCTCTCTTGTTTTTCTGTTCCAACTAGGCATCGTTCGCTGTAGGTATAGCCACAAACATCAACCGAGAAAAAAACAGGAAATAATGGCCGCTTTTCCTATCCACTTCAAATATTTGAATTTTGTATTATTCTAACTTTTTGCAAATGGCTACTCCTTGTCAACGAAAACAAATTAACATAACGAACAAAACATAATTCACACTCACTGGGAACAAGAAAAAAATGCGCTCTTTTTATATATTTTTTGATTATACTTCCTCACATTAATGGTGGCGGGCGGCGGCGTTGATGATGATCAAATCGAAGAAAACAACAAGAAAAAAATGGTTTTTAACCTAAAAAATTATAAAATACCTATCTTCGGTGCTGAAAAGAGTTTTAAGTACTTCTATACTAATATACTCTGTCACTGTAAAACTCTTGGTTAGTGGAATTTCTTTCCCCTGCCCTGGATTTTATGTATGTAGTTCGAACGAACCCCCCTCTGCATCGTACATGAAGTTAGGTAGTTAATGCGCCTTTTTTCCTCCCCGATTATGCCCATAGCCTATCATCGGTCGTATAGCCGTCGTCGTCGTCGCTGTTTGTCAGAGTCGCCGTCACTGTCGCCTTCACCAATCTCTCTCTCCGTACGTATGACCCCCCTGTTTGCTCCACAAACAAAGAGCAGCAAACCCGCCCGCCACTGCTTCTACCGCCGCCGCCGCCGCAACGCCTATAAAATGAAGCACCACCAGAGCAAACCAACCAACCCAATATACACATACACCAGCAGGCTACAAAGTGTTCGAGTTTTTTCCTCGAATTTTTTTTCAGAATTTTTTTTTATGATGACGAAAACGTTTTCAAGACGTAATTTTTTATCAATTCAATTATTAAATAAGCATATTTTCAAATATTCATCTAATCCCCTTCATTCATCGTGGAAAAATTAAGTTATTCACAAGAAAACACACTTTAAATAAAGAAAATCAGAATAGCGACGTCCATTTTCAGTACAAATTATATGAAATCGCCATGGAATTGTTGGAAAAGAAATTTTCATACAAAACCCACGCCAAAATGGGTCGATGATTTTTACAAATTTTATATAATAAATGGCAATTAATTTTTGTGGATTTTGGAAAATAAAATACCCCCAGGGTTTGTCGATAAATTGTAGAACAACAAATTTCACTCACCTGTGTAATTTAAATTAGTAATTTATATTTGAATATGGCCACTAAAAATTTATTTTGACCGAGAACCAAATAATGTATGTGGAATAAAACTCTTCACTATAATACTCAGCAGATCTGATGTAGAAGCAAAGGAAAGCCAAAGCCAAACGCCAAAGCAACGAACAACGACGAACCAAGCAAAGTTGAAAGCAGTACAAGTATCTACCAGATACAATGAACGAAACGAAACGAACGAATATACCGATACCGATGCGATGCGATGTGAGAAAAAAAATGTATTTCTGCTTCTATACTTTACTTCCACCACACACAGTGTTTCCAACGAGCACTCAGTATATTCAGTAGGTACAGTATCAGTAGAGTAGTGTAGTATAACTTATACCTTATACTTGCCTTTGCTTTGCGTTTGGTTGAGAAAATTTTACTTGAAAATTTTGTATCTTACTTTCTGTTGCTGCTTGCTGGTAGGAATTGGAATCCGACCGAATGCGATGGATTGGATTTTGTAGGTAGCCGTATACCGTATACCGTTTGCCGTATGCTCTACCTCTACGTAGAGTGTTCTTCTTTCGTTGAATATAAAATTTTTGTTCGTAGTCGTGGGGTTCTTTGCTCAGCAGTATCACTATACACTACACAGAATACAGCACAAAAGTATCTACAGCCAGAGCCAGTGACGATGACGGTAGTAGAGTTTATTGTATGGGAAAGCCAAAGCCAGCAAAGGCAAACTATATGAACGTACGAACAAACGACGACGCGAACGAAAACGAACCAAGCACTAAGCAGGGTGAACAGGGAACAGGGAACAAACAGGCAACTACACCACAGTATAAAATTCAATACGAATGTGTATCTCGAAATCTCTATGCTCCTATAGCAGGGTAGGCAAAAGCAAAAGCAAAGGCAAAGGCAAAGCCAGGCAGGCAGGCAGGCAGCAGCAGTATAAAATATGTTTCTCTCTCTTTCCCTTTCCCCCCTCGGTTAGATATGCGAGTATCTCTACTTTTAACCATGAAGTGGTTGTTGGTTGGCGACTGGTGAATGGTGAGGAGAAAAATGATGTTTAGGGCATTTTGGGGGAAGTGTCGACGTGCAAGGGGAAAATGGTGATGGCAACGCACACAAACAATCCTACTACCCGAACAAAATTTTTATATGAAAACGAATAGAAGCATATCACTGCGTGCGAATATGGCAGAGATATTCAGCTTGAATATAATGTACGCAGCGTATCAACTATTGAAGGAAAAAAAATAAAATAAATGCTACTTTATCATTCTGGGGTGAAAACATGGAAGTAAAATTTTTACATTTTTTTGTAAAAAAAAAAAAATATATTTGGAGGAAAGAATATTTTTACAACTACCTATCAATCTACTGTCTTTTTTGTATTATTATCTTTTTATATACCTATATTTTTATTTGTATATTTTTATATGTTTTGCTCACTAATTTTTATATGTCAACAATATATTCATCATCGATAAAACATTGCGCATTAGATTGGGTATAGTGGCATCTAACTGTTGATGTTGAACTTACCATATTACCTGGTTGAAGTGCAAAAATATGCTGTAGAGGCCGTAAAACATTATCATTTAACTTTATTTATAAACTGTATTTAAAAAAGGATTTACACTAAAACCCGCTTGCAAATTTCTTGACAGTACAAACCGTTTAAAATGATTTGTCAAAACAAAATTACCTACTGAAAAGCACATCTCATTTCACTCAGAGAAAATATCACTCAGAAAAATATCAATATATGAAGATTCGAATTAGAAGGAGTCGACTGCATATGGACCTACTGAAAGGAAACCAAAATCTTATTAGTTTTTGACATTTATAAACTTTGTTTTTGTTGGACAGACAAACTTTTAATATCGAATAGGTACCACAACATATTTCTCGTACAGCCATTTTCTTTAGCTTTCATTTTCATGTAAATATAAGCTGGTTTTACTGTAGTACATAAGCACAGTTTTATAACAGTTTTATGAATTTTCGTGTGAACATTTATTTGACACAAAAATAAAAATATGCTAGCAACCATAATATTCACATAAATACATGAATGCATACGTATACATTAGGGTGGTCCTTAAATTAGACATAGTCTTGGATAGACTTCATTCAAATCAAAACATTGAAAAACAATTTGCCTAATTTTTTCAGATTTTTATTTCACCCCTTTTTTTTATTAATTTTTATTTTCCATTTTTTTAAAACTATCTTAAAGCTAGACAAAAATTCATAAGAACTAGCCTACTTATCGATATCTTAAAACTAACTTACTCGGGTGCTCTAAGTTATTTCACCCCCTTGGTCGCCCTCTCTTCACTTCAAAGTACTAATTATAGGGAAAGGGTGATTCTTCTTGTAACACGCGAAAAAAAAATCGGAACTTAAAAAAATTGCAATTTTTTTTTTTTTAAGTTTGAAAATTATTTTTTTCAAAGTTTATTCACAATAAAAAATTTATGTAAAAAGCATATTGAAAAATTAATTTCTGGTTTTAAAAAAGGCTATAGCGCGTGGTATTGTTAGTGTTTTGTTTTTTTTTTTTCAATAATTTTTTTTCTGTTTTGAGTAAAATTTTTAGAAAATTACCCCTCTCCTACCTTACAAGGGGAATATAGACCTCCCTCCTATACGACTTTTTTTCGTCTGATTCTAGTCTATACCTTCTGATTTTTTTGCCTATTATAAGAATCACCCTAACCTCATAATAAGTACTTACCTCAAAGTGAAAAGAGGGAGACTAAGGGGGTGAAATAAAAATCTGAAAACATTTTTTGGAGTAAAAAAAATTCAATATGTACAAATACATACAAATTTTTATCTTCATAATAACTTCAACTGTAATTTATATAAATGACAAAAATTTTTAAATTTATATTTTGTCACAAAACAACACAAAACAAAAAATAATATCAAACTGAATTTAAAATTGCTATGAAAAAATAGTACGTATACGTCACCGTGTCCCACTTCAATAGGAAAACCTATATTAACGATAATAAAATGGTTTATATGCAAGTAGGTAATGCATTTAGTATCTTTTTTATAAATACTGAACATTAACATGGCCGGATTTGGTCAATCTTAATTTTTGAAGGGCCCACACTGAAAGTTGTAGAAAATATTTTTTTTTCCAAAACATACATTTTTTTATTATATTTTTTAATTACTGTTACTGATGGGTGATAGCAAAATGAAGTTTTAAGTTCAATCATAAACAAACACAAATATATGTTTGTACTTATGTTGGAGCTGTGATAAACGATAAATTATTTTAAGCACCACAAGCAAAAAAAAATTAATATAAAGCGTTTCCAGCTTTGCTCAAACCACTAAACTAAATGTGCATTGTTTGTCGTTGATTTCTATTTGTGGTTTAAAATTTGTACTGACGATGTATTATATATAATAAATATACACACATATGTATATTGCTTCGCCTGAGGGGGGAGTCAAATTCTTTAAGAAATTGATGGTAAACGAAAAAAAAAATTTAAATCAACAAAAGCATAAACACTAGTCATCGAAACTAAAGGAACACATTTTTTTTTTAATTTTTGTAAGTGTTTTTTGAAAAGTAATATGTTTTTGAAAAGTGGTTGTATTGAGTTGAAATAAAAAGCATTACACAGCCAAATAATATTTTTTGCAGTTCCGTTATTGCGTTATTGCAACAAATTACACCAAACAAAAAAAAGTTTTGTTGTTGGTGTTTTTTGAAGGACCTCATTTCCATGGATTATCTGTTTTAAGTCAATCAAATAATATCTAGCTGCAATCCATTTTTTGCTTTGAAAAAAAAAATACTTTTGGCTTTGATTACAATATCTTAGCAAATAATGATGTCGTAGAAAGTTTAAGGACTCTTTACCGTTAATTTAAAAAATGACTTTTTGTGGTCTTTCGTAAATCTATTGTTCCTTTTCAAATTTCGATTACATGACTTGCATTGGTATGCAGATTCATAGCCTTTTTTTTAATTTATCGAGTCATTTTTCTTCACCAAATTTTCAAAGTCTATAAAACTAATTGAAGGAACAAATTGTTTAGTTCCTATACATGGCGTAGTCGTCATCAAAATAAATTAAAAACTTTTTTTCACAGTTTTGCATTGATAAGATATTTTTTTTAAGTTGGAATAAAAAAAAACATTTTTCATTACACTAAGAAAAAAATATGTTTTTTTGTATGAAAAATTTTCGAAATATTTCTATGTATGTTTTTTGTAGATATTAAAAATTTTCGATATTTTTGCTGTTGAATTTTTCAGAATAATGAACTTTTCAATTAATTTCAAGTACAAAAAAAAATTCGAATCATGCAGATGTCAAATTAAAGTTATATTTACTTTTTATTGTTTATAATTTAAAAAAAGAAGATTAAAATTTAAATATAACTTTCCAAATCACAAATTAAATTAAATACCATTAATGTGCCGAAAAAGAGATTGGTGCACAATTTTTTAAAAGCCTTTTGTTAGTAAGCGTCGTAAACGTTGCAAAGTTTTTAACTTCGTAATTCTGTCAAAATTTGTATGGAAAATCAAAATATGAGAGATATACGCAGTTTACAACTTTACTACGTTTATGACAATTTTACACTTTTGCATGAATACCCTTATTGTAGCTTTATTTTTTTTTCAATTTAAATCAATCAGAAATCTCCCCCACCCGCCGGAGATAGAATTGTCTCCTTGGACAATTTTTTTGCTTACAGTATGTATACATTAGGGGGTCCTTAAATTGGACATAGTCTTGGAAAACCCTCAATTGATTCAAAACATTGAAAACCAATTTCCCTAATTTGTTCAGATTTTTATATCACCCCCCTGGACTCCCTATTTTCACTTTAAGGTACTAATTTGGGGTAAGGATTATTCTTATAACTTCCTAATACGTGAACAAAAATCAGAACGTTTAGATAAGTTTAGACTATATTCAGACGAGAAAAAAATTGTACTGGAGGGGGTGTCTATTTCCCTCCGTTCAGGCGGGAGGGGAAATATTCTAGAAATTTGGCTCAAAACAGAAAAAAATTATTTAAACGAAATGGAAACACCTACAATGCCACGCTATAACTTTTTTTAAAGCCACGATTCCACTCTATAATATTCTTCCCAAATGAAGTTCTTAATGCAAACATTTTTTTGAAAAAATAATTTCCAAACATAAATATTAAAAAAAAAATAAATGATAATCTTTTAAGACTAGAATTATTTTTTTCAAAAAATATATTTATAATAGAAACTTTATTTAGAAAGCATGTTATAAAATAGAATCGTGAGAAATCACCCTAACTTCATAATTAGTACCTTAAAGTGAAAATAGGGAGACCAGGGGGATGATACGAGTATTAAAATCTGAAAAAATTAGGAAATTTTTTTTTTCTACATATAGCCATTTGATGCCTATCCTCTCGGAACTTAAAAAAAAAATATAGGAACCACCCTAATTTACATATGTACTTTAGGGCAAGTTTTGGATTCGTGCAAAAAAAAAATCGAGATAACAATCAAACATGGCATAACAATGATAGAGCACATCACAAAAGTGGGTGGCAAATTTCTGTCTGTCTGTCTGTTTGTATCTGGATCTACAGGCTCAACCAATGATGCAATCCTCTTCAAATTTGGAACTTGAGACATTTTGGGGATTTTCCAGCGGGGAAATTATTTTTTTAGCTCAAAAAATAACGGTACTTGCCATACTACCATTAAGGAAAATCTTATATATGTCAAAAACAGCTCCAACGACTTTGATACAAAAATCAGTGGGTTATTGTACGTGTGGTGTTTTCTGGTAAGAAAGTTTTTTTTTACCAAAACCCGTTATAAACGGTACCTGCCATATAAAGTATTTTGATTTTAGATTTTCTCATTAACTGCTCAAACAATTGCAATCAAAATTTGTATACAAAAGTTCCTTTCAATAACATACCAAAATTTTGACAAAAAATCAATTTTCGATTTTGAAAAAAACAAAAAAAAATTGGGAAAATTAAATATTTCGAAAATGGTAAATGAATTTTTTTTAAACTAGGGCTTATAAATAATATATTAATAAATACTTACGATTGGCGTACCGAGATTTTTTTAATGTTGCCAATTTTTAATATAAAAAAATAGTTAAAAAAAACCACTTTAACGATTTTAATTTTTGTTTTTGCACATATTCATATTATTTAAGTAACTAAATGGCATACTTGCTTTTGAGCTCTAAGTATCTTACGAGTTGTTTATACCATTAAAGGTACGATTTAAATGTTTTTTTTTTTATTTTTTCCAGTACAGTAGAAGTCGGATATTAGAAAGTCAAAAGTAAAAAATTTTTCATCGAAAGTATTTTTTTATACCACAATATCAATTTAACAAGGCTTATTTTAATCAGACCAGTCGTTCAGTATGTAGATATACATATGTATGTAGGTCTGGAAGTAAAGCAAAGTAGTGAAATTACCTCCTTTTTAAATATTCTCTATAATTGTAATGTCAAATTTGATCAAAATCGAATATTTGAATATTTTTACGAAAATGAAAAATTACAAGAAATTAAAAGAAATGGAAAAGTTTAAATAAGTGTATTGCCGCCAATTTTGAATAAAAATTACTTTTTGAACACAAGTCTCTAGTCTCTACTTCATTTTGTCTATGCATGTATTGGCCTTAAATTTGCTTCAAAAAAATTTATGAGCAATTTCCGTGTTTTACGAAAAATATTCAAAAGTGACCAGTGTGGCGACTGTCTCAGAAACGCATGGTTTTGAATTTAGAGGCATTTTCAGTCTTAAACATGCTTATGGGCCAAACAAATATATTCAATTATAAAAACCCTTGCAAGTTGTTATTCCTTTAAACCCCTTGTTTTTCGGTCTATTTAATAGCTTAAAACGTTCTTATCATAAAAATAATAACAATAAAATCTATTTTTTCCCTAAATTAAACAAAGATTGTTAATGTCCAATGATTTTCTGATTTTTCAAAAATGTTCATACATAATGCATATCTCTCTCTGTGTATTTCCTAGAATTATTTCTACTACCTTATAACCTAAATAGTAAAATTTTAAAATAAAAGTATTTGATACATACCTACTAGCATATACCTAGGTATGTATTATTTCCCACTAAAATAAAAAAAAAATACTCAAATATGGCGCGCATTTCATATTCACATAAAAAAAATTCGAGCAGAAATCTAGAAATAAATTTATATCAACAAAAACAACCCTAAATGCTTCTACCAACCTACATGTCTACCATGACGAACATTTTTAAAACCAAGCAACGCACTATTGTTCGTCATCATGTCGATAAAATGTAGCCTTATCATAATCATTACAATATAGGGACTTAATCCGAAGCAAATTCAGCACATCAAAGCAGAGCTGCAGAGCTGAACCCAAAGCGGCAAATACTATACGACCATATACCGAAAAAAAAGCATTTTTTTCACAAGGTGACACACAGGATGATGCCCAATGCGATGCTATCTCCTATCAAAAAAGGTACACCATATTATTACAACACACAGAGGCAGGCAGGCCAGAGGCAGGCAGGCCAGAGTCAGGCATATGAAATACACATAATTCCCTTCTTTGCTTCTTGTATTCAATCGTTTTTGTTGTTGTTGGTTTAATGACTTGCTGCGCCGAGATGTCGATTTCCTACCTACCTATCTACTCTACCAAGCAAATATATTCATATAATAGAAAAAAATCATTGAACGAGGTCTATCAACGCGCAACGCCAGGGTAATTCAACGTGCTTCGTCGCATATGAGTACGTGAAATTCTACTAAAGCAAAATGCCCAGTCAAAGCGGATGTATGCCAGCCAGCCATTCGATACAACGTCAACGACGACAAGCGGCTACGATGCCATCGATATGATGTGATGGTGAGTGAGTGAGTACAATTGCACTGAAATTTCAATATGGCCTGGCATATTGATGTTGTTTGAATTTTTCATCGCATCGAATCGCATTTTGCATTTGAAGAAATAAAATAATTGATAATTTTAATTTAAAAATTAAAAATTTCTTTGAAATTTAAGATTTTCTTTGAATGGCAATTGTTGAATAGAGTTTTTTGAGAAAGTTCTCATTTTCATTTTATTCGAGAAAACTCGCTGGTGAGGTGAAATCGAATTTTAATTATGTCCGGCGCAGTTGTATGGAAAATAACTCTTGTTCATTCTGAGGTATGTTTGTATGGTTTTGTGCGTTGATGTACGGCTAACGTTACACTTTGAATTTAGGTTTGAAAATAAAAAAAATATGTTAAATGAACTTAAGTTACACAAAAAATACATGCAAGGTATAGAGCGTGTAGGCTAAATTAAAAAAATATTGTTTTTTCTCAGGCTGCGACTCTTCATGGGAGCAAGATAAGTAGTCGTAATGTAATGGTCCCATGAAAAAAATATTTTTGTCATTTTGAAGATTTTCAGGATCCTATTTTTAAGACAACGTCATTGATTAGAAACTAAAAAAGGTGGACCAAAATGACTACCTCAATAATGTACACCACTGTTCCTATTTAATGAATCAGAATTCAGAAACTATTAAGCCGAACACGAACAAATTCGCTGGCGACAGTTTATTTCTTTTTGTTTTTTTTTTTTCAAAGCTGTGCTGTACCAAATTAGCCCTGGAAGATTGAATAAAAAATGGCAAAAAATGCACCTTTTTCTTGAAACTTGTTGCTCTTACGAAAAAAAGTGTTATAATCTTTTTTGTCCAGAATTTTATGAGCATTAATATAAACTCATTAGTTTTTTGAAAAAAAATTATATCGGCACAGATATTAACAAAAAAACCGTTATTTGTCCATTTACAGTACAAATTAAAAAGTGTTTTTTTGATACGCTATAACTTCAAGATTAAACATTTTCGTTAATAGCTCTTTTTTTAGATAATTTATTTGTCTAAATATTTTTCATCGAGTTGTTGAACAAAAATCAAATCACTTTTTTTTCACGATGGCGGTCTTCCCCTTACCTTACGGGCACCCCAAAAACTTGGTTTTATAAAGAGGAGATGTAGCCAAACTCAAATCGTACAAAAACTTTAGCCCATAGATTAATGAAATTTTAATGAATTTTTTGACAAAATTTACACCACCATGAAGTTCTTACATAATTTTCTCAGAATCTATTGCTTGCATGAAAAAAAGTATATTAATCTTTTTTGCGTAGAATGACATAAGCTACACTTTGTTCCTTGGCATTTTTTCAAAAAAACTTATAGTTTTCGAGAAATTAAGAAAAAACTGAATTTTACCCCCTTTAACCCCCCTAAAAAATTAAGCCCCGACCCAAATTTATGGAACGTTTCAGGAAATTCTTAAGATGTCAAAACAAAGTCAACAAATTTTCCTGGGCTATATATCGATCATATTTTATACTGTTGCGAATAATTCATTTGGATTTCTCGTTGGTTTGGGAAAGTCTCTAATATGGACAGCAGCGATTAAACTTTGTAAACGATTGGCTGGTGAATAAAACAGATTACGCGAATTATTTACGCGAAAATATTATTATAAATATGAAGGGTATTTAATGCAAAGTTGTAAAACTGTTATAAAAGTAGAAGAAGTGCTGCAAATATACCCCACTTTTGTTTTTCTGGAATAACACACAAATTATCACCTACATTTGCACATTTTATTTGCAAGCAGCAGCTTTATGCTGTTTGAAACAAAATCTAATAGGTACTTACAAAAATGAACATTTAAAATTTTTTTCTAAAAAAATTACGAGAGGGGGGCCTCGTTTAGACGGGATGGGCAATTTTCTAAGAAATGTTCTTTAAATAGAAAAAAATATTTAAAAACAAAGGCAACAATAACATTGTTACACTTTTTTTTAAAGCCAAAATCTAGTCTTTGATTTCCTATTTGAATGAAGTTTTTTCTTTGTAAATAGTTTTTGAACATATAAGCTACCTACAGGATCTACAGAACCTACACTTCTTCTAGTAAAAGTTAGAAAGTTTAAAGTTTTTTAAGTTTTATTTTGCGATATTTACTATGCTTATGATGTTTTTATTTAAAAAAATTTAAAACAATATCATTTGATATTTATAATCAATAAATAAAACAAAAAAAAAATCATTAAATATTACAAAACTAATTCACTAAATAATAATATGGATCGCACTTACTTCTTTCTGTTTACAAGTCGTGTTTTTATTCTTACGAGAGTGGGTCAATAAGTCCGTGACTTTTTGAATTTCTGACCTCTTTACTGAAACAGCAACACTGCTCCTGTCAACAGGCATCTGTCAGTTGACTCCTGTCAAAATTTAAACTTGCTGCGTCAGTTAGTTTGTGTTTGACAGCTATTTTTATCAGACTACTCACTAATTTGAGGAAAAAATGGAAAAAAGTGAATTTCGTGTGCTTATTAAGCATTATTTCTTGCGAAAAAAAAACCATTACCAAGACCAAGGCTAGGCTTGATAAACACTATGGGGACTCTGCACCATCGATTTCAATGGTAAAAAAGTGGTTTACTGAATTTCGTTGTGGCCGTACAAGCACTGAAGATGCCGAACGTCCTGGACGCCCAGTTGAGGTCTCTACACCCGAAACAATCGAAAAAATTCACGATATGGTGTTGGCCGACCGAAGATTGAAAGTGCGAGAGATTGTGGAAGCCGTAGGGATCTCGCATGGCTCAGTGGTTTCAATTTTGAATGATCACTTGGGCATGAGAAAGCTTTCCGCAAGATGGGTGCCGCGTTTGCTCACAGTCGACCACAAACGCAATCGTGTAACAACTTCACAGGAAGGTTTGGCGTTGCTTAATCGCAATATGGAGGAGTTTTTGCGCCGTTTTGTCACCGTGGACGAAACATGGATCCATCACAACACACCAGAGACCAAACAACAGTCAAAACAGTGGGTTTCTAAGGGTGAATCGGGTCCAAAGAAGGCCAAGGTGGGTTCGTCAGCCAATAAAGTTATGGCGACTGTTTTTTGGGATGCACGCGATATAATCCACATTGACTACCTTCAAAAGGGAAGAACAATCAATGGGGAATATTATGCCAACTTATTGGACCGATTCAAAGATGATTTCAAAAAAAAACCGACCTCATTTGGCCAAGGAAAAAGTTCTTTTCCACCAAGACAATGCAAGGGTGCACACATGTGCAGTTGCCATGGCAAAAATCCATGAATTGGGCTATGAATTGCTCCCTCATCCACCCTATTCTCCAGATTTGGCTCCGAGCGACTACTTCTTGTTCCCAAACCTGAAGAAATGGCTTGGTGGATAAAGATTTGACTCCAATGATGAAGTCATCTCGCAAACAAAGGCCTATTTTGAGGACCTCGACAATCATTTTTTTGGAAGGGATACAAAATTGGAGAAGCGTTGGATAAAGTGTATAGAGCTCAAGGGAGACTACCTACGTTGAAAAATAAAATTATTTTTTTATCAAAAAATCTGTGTTTTATTCTAAAAGTCACGGACTTATTGACCCGCCCTCGTATTAATAGCTTTCATTTAAAAGTTATTATTTATTTCTAAAATTTGTCAAAACTAAAGAATACTGTTGTTTTGTTTTTGTTTGTTTTAACCTTCTTTTAATGGCAAAGTTGGCGAAAAATAATTTATATTATATCAAAGTTAGTCAAATTCGCGGCACAAGAACTCCTTTACAGGAACAAACTCAGAAGATTTTCGACCCACCTTTAACTTCAGTAACAATAAAGTCAAAAACTTCAAATTCGCAGTAATTTCATTTATTTAGCAATTGGAATTCTTGAGATATAGGACTTCAAATATTGTTTAACCCGTAACTGATTGACCCACTTACTGATAGATCATCAAAATTACACTTCTTGACATCGTAGAACCTTGAAATTTCGCACAATGCCAGGTCTTGTGTTGCATACAAAACAAACATCGAAAACATGCAGTTTTCTATTCAGGGACGTGGCTTTCTAAAAATTCAAATATGTAAATTATAATGAGCACTTCGGATTCGGATGAAAATTAATGGAGGGGTAGGGCTTGAGAAACATATGTACAAAAAAAACATGGACAGTCTGGTTTCTGTTCAGGGGGCGTGACATCTTTCTCCAAAATTCTTACAAACTATATGGAGCACCTCCGATATTGTGATAGAACGATAAAAGTTGGTAGAACGGTGAGGTTTAACCCCATCAGCCAGTCCAGCTTTGATTTTAATTTTTCGTCAAAATTGCGTTCACAATGATTATAAGATTTTCAACGCCAAATTTTTTTCGATGATTGACTTTCGTCAAAAGTTATTTATCTGTGGAAGAGTTGATTTTTGTATTAAATGATGATGATTAAATTCTTTTTTTTTTCTGAGCTCAAAGTTTTTTTAAATTTTTTTTGTCTTATTTCATTATCAAACCCAATTTTTTTTTCACAAAATTGGAAAATAACTGCCACTATAGGTAATACCGCCAAAAATGGTATCCTGCAGTTTATTCCAAAAACTATGAACTAATGACGACTTATTGAAAAGAGAAAATCCAAAAGAGCTGTCTTCTTTCTATTAGCAAATATATCTTGGGGTGTTTATGTCTCGTATACCTAACACATTTTACCACTATGAACACCTAAGGGACATTTATTAAGGATAATGTAACATACGCTTCGTACCACCACAACCTAGGTACCTAGATCCATTTGTTGAAATGTGTCGAAACTGGAATACAATTATTGTATTCATAGCTGTTTAGTTTGAAAACTAGAAAAGGTTACCGACCTATTTAACGGCAACCTTTCTTCGAATGCATTTTTGGCGGGACGAAAAAAGACGAATGCATTTTGGAAGGATTTGCTTACTGCAGATTTTTCCTTTAGGTTTTATTTCGTTTCGTGTCTTTTGTTTACTTTCTGAATCATCAAGAAAGTGAATAGAATCAATACAGAATGAAATTTGAAGGGATCTATCTAGAGAACAGGATGTAAAAACCCAATTTAGTGTGTAGGGAAAAAATGCATCATAGCTATTTGAAGAAGGGTGATTCTGTGGCGTTAATTTTGGTAAAAAAAAACTTAATACCTTATTGCAATTTTGTTTTTCGTATTTGGGTTTTTTTTATTTTTACTTGGTTTTTCGATGATGAAGATAAACAGGAACAATATACATACGTAAAGTTAGGTTGTCCAGTCAAATTAGGTTGTTATATCAAAAACATTTTTTAACAGGCTTTTTTTTGCGCACCTATTTCCACCGATGCTAGCCTTTTTTATAAAACAGATGTACCTACATTATTGTCTGGAATTTCACCCAAAAATGTTTGATGTTCGAGAATTCCGCTAATAGTGAGTATTTACTCATTTCGGGCGAAATGTATCCCAATAAAGAGCTAAAATTTTCACTTATTTTTAAGAGACAAACGAAAGAAAAACAACGGTAAGTAGGTGCTTTTTGCGATAGTTTTTTTTTATTTTTAGGACAAGAGAAGATTTCAAAATTTCAGCTGAACAATTTTTTTTGAGGGAAATATTTTCAAGGCACAATAAGGCTGAATAGTTGATTCATTTAAAAGGTTTGTTCGTTGATTTCTAACACCCTCGTGTTGCCCCAGAGTGTTTCTTGAGAACCCTGAACTCACACCCTGGCAAACAAATTCTGTGTTCTTTGAGGCCCAGGGGTCACCCTGAACTCAACCTGAAGTGGATCAAATTTTTTTTTTGCTGGGGCGAGTTGAGAATAAACTGGCATGAGCTCCGAGGTTTGTTCGTTGAAGTTTACCCAGAATTTCCATTTTGTATTACAATTTGTAATTATTAAAGTAAATTTGTGGATTCTTTGAATTTTCATTTCAAAAATAAAAGAATTACCTACAGCACGTGAATTCCAAACAAAAAATACTTCAGAGCTCGTGCCACTTTGACAGTTCATTTTGTACCTCAATTCGCCCCAGCAAATAACCTAGTTCTACTTCAGGGCGAGTTTAGGTCGACCTCAGGTTTCGAAAAACACAGAATTGGCTCGTCAGGGTGAGTTCAGGCTTATCAAAAAACGCTTTAGGGCGTCCCCAGGGTGACTTCAGGGCTCAACGAACACGAACAAACCTATTTTTTTGTTTGTGGATTAAAGTGTTGCACATTGCACTAAATTCTTTTGTTTTTGAAACAGAAATTCAAGGAATATGCTAATTAACTTTTATAATAACAAATAGAAAACAGAAAATGTGAAGTGTGGTTTGTTTTTATTAATTTTTAAAACAATTTTTTTACTTGCTTATATCAACAACATAATTTAATACCCTTTGGTGTGTTTTGAGAACCGAAAAACCTAGGATTTTTGGCAATTCTTGGGGTTGTCAACAAAACCAGGGTAAACTTCAACGAACAAACTTAATGGGGTTTTCTTTTGGTAAATTCATGTTTTGATCTGAAAATTGATTTTTATTCGTTGTGAATGGTATACGATTTCAGAATTGATTTTTCGTTTTTATTGGATTGGGGTATAATTTGTGTCTATAAAACTGTGGAGATCCAGACTTGTCAAACTGATGGCTGTCAATTGTTCTGGTGTGTAATGGTTTTACTAAAAGAGGGGCAAATCTGCCTAAAAATCTGGATCTGCAAAATTAAACTCCGATCAAAAAGAAAATTGATTTTTTTCACCATTGGAAGGCTTTAGTTGTCAAAATCTGTGTTTTGAAAAATCTGAAAGAAAAAAATCAATTTTTGTTACCAAAAAAAAAACCCCATAAAATTGACAAAGTGACAAAAACTTGAAGTTTTGAACATTTCTTCCATCAAGTCAAATTGCCTTAAGCTCAAGGTGCGTTTAAAAATATTTTTAATTTAATTCAATAATTTAATATTCGTAAATTTTTATATTTGGTTGTGTTTTGTGTACTCACGCATGTAAAATGTACTAACGCGAGTAAATTTTGATTGGGAGGAAATAAAAACAATAATCAAATTTACCGCATTAAGGATGTTATCGCTTAGTTTGTTAAAAAGCTTGTCCCAATAGCTTTATTGTATCCTTACATTTCTAACTATAAATCAAAAAATTACGATCATCTTAATACAACAATTCTAAACAAAAGTATATCCCATCATAAATGTTTCCTCTTCTTATAAATTGGTTCCATGTTTGTGTCGATTCGGTTGCATCTGTATGACAAACACGCAATGGGAGGTTGTATTTTTGTTCCTTTTATTTTGTATAGGTACCTACGAGTAGAAGGGATTGTAACGAACATTCATATTTCTACAAAATAGATCCTTTGACGGTTGTTGCTAATTTTTACCTTTCCATATTTTCATTTAAGGTAAGAGGGTAGTTGCATTTATAAATTTTTTTTTGAAGAATAAAAGTATGGTAGTTTTAGTAAGGTACTCGTTATTTATTCACGGTAGGCTTGTGGAAATTTTCAAGTATTGATGACTGTCCTATAATTATGTTTAGGGTAGGTTTTAATTTCAAAAAGTAGGTATACATATTTTAACGATTTTTCTTTTCTTTATGATTTGATTGTGTTGTGCTCTATACCAAAGCAACCCTTTTTGTCCTTTTAAAGTGTAGCGGCATCGGGTGAAGTGTAAGAAATTATGTGTGATATTGTTCAGTTTAAATTAAATTTTAGTCTATGCAGAATGATTTATGAATGGTTGAGTGACAAATATGAGACCATGTTAATTTGATTTGAAATAATAGTAACTCAATCATCGAAATTTATATTTGAATTTTGATATCATTACAAAAAATATGAATCGATGCTCGCATGGATACTCGAATATTATATCCCAGTAGCTTCAACATAAACTCACCCGTCCCAGTCCCAGGGCTAAGATTTGATAAGAAAGACTGAAAGGGATAAAATTCAGTTGTTTACTTACATCTCGAAAATGATTTTTTTGAAAAATATGTGAAGGAGAAAATCGTAAAAAATATTAACAAATTTATTGTATATAATTAAATAAGAGCTATAAAATTAATTTCTTAATTTTTCGAAAAAGTATCGGTTTTTGAGATATGTACTAAACTAAACTTTATCCCTTTTATACAGTACAAAATAAAAATGTCGACTTTGATCCACTGTAACTTGAAATCATGTTAATAGCTCATTTTTTTAAAGTGACATTTTCGTCATTTTGTTGTAAAACGAAATTCGATAGACTTATTAAATAAAAACAAAATCACCCCCATCTTTAAGATGGCACCCTTTCCTTTACCACAGACACCAAAAAATTAGTTTAATAATGAGGAGATGTAGCCAAACACATCGTTTAAACTGTTCCCTATTGATTCATGCAGTTTTGATAAATGTGTTGATGAATTGTGATGTGAATTTTCCTGGGTTCGGTGCTATTTTGTGCAGAAAAAAAACGATCAACTTGAAAAATACAAATCGCTGCTTCAAAAGCACATACATACATATGTAGACGGCAACGCCGTCTATACACAAAAATGACGTTTCTTACAAAAAGTGGTGTAGTTCATGGTTCAATGCATTTGTTAACTTTTTCAAATTTCCCCAACTCTGATAGAATTTTCTCCTCTTTTCAAAATTTGACAGGTTTCACACATATTTTTGGAAAAAGATACCAAACAAACCTATTTAAAAGCAAAATGGCACCTTTTCAAAGCAATTTTAATTTTTATTTCCTTAACCTGAGCTATTTTGCAAAATGACATGTCTCAAACTTGAAAAAACGGCTTTTTAAAATAATGTTAATGAACCATTTTAAAGAAAAAAAAAATATTTTTTTACTCTACGACTAAGTGTTTTACTAAAATACTATGAAGATAAAAATGAGTTTCTAAAGAAAAATTTCAAATTTCTGAAAAGCTATGCCTTTTGACTAATGTCACAGTCACTTTGCTTATAAAGAGACGGAATCTTTAGTTCAACTTAGCCCAGTTGGAATGTACAAAAAAACTGAAATAATAGAAAATAAAATGCAGGACTGGACCGCACATACTTGCTCTTATGTTCAAGTTGCTTGGAATTAAAAACTTTTTCAAATATGAAAGTAATTATAACAAAAATATAAAAATCTGAAAACATTAAAATCATTCTTTTAATTTTATAAACAACTAGTTAACAAAACTTAGGGCTCAAAAATAAGTAATCCATTTGATTACTTGAAACAGTATGAATACACATATGCAAACAAAATTTAAAATCTTTGGAGCGGTTTTCTTAAAAATCAATTTTAATAATATTTTTAAAATTCACTAACTCATTTTTGAAATATTGAATTTTCAATAAAAAATTTAATATTTTTTTAAAAATCCAAAATTATTTTTTTTTTAAATTTTGATACGCAATAATACTAACATTTTAAAGGAGCTTTTGCGTACAAAATTTGACTGAAATTGTTTGAGCCATTAATGAGAGTAAAATAAAAAAAAACCGCTATATGGCAGGTACCGTTAATAACGGTTTTCAAAATTTTGTTTTGTATCAAAAAGTACACCTTACCTACAATAATACACTGATACATAATAGACAGAACTTTGCCACCCACTTTTTTCTTATTCTCTATCATCGTAATGTCATGTTTGATTGTTATCTCGAAATTTGTTTACAATTTACAACAACAATTTGTTCAGCGTTTTTTTTTGGCGATATTTCCAAATCGATTTGGGCTCTTCTTCCTTGAGAGCTATTTCCTAGCGCCATTCTTTAAACCTTTGCGGAGTGTACTATTTGAGTTCTTCAAGTACTTTTTTGGGACAGTTGAAAAACTTTACACATTTCTCAGCATAATACTCGTACGCATCATTGAGATATTTCTCATTAAAAAATGTAGGTGTTTCATTTAAAGGACTTGTTAACACTGCTTCATCACGAGACTGTAAGCCATTGAATAAAAATTTCGTGAACACATTTGTAATCCATAAAAAAAAGCTTCATTGTTACGTAGGACTTTACAGACTCTTTACACAAGCGATTAGAATTTATTTAACAATTAGCGTCTCAGTGCCATCGTGTGAGCGAAGCTTTTCAAAGTTAAAATTAATTAAGACTTATCTAAGAACAACAATGAGCCAAAATAAGTTGACTGATTCTCTCAAAAAGAGAAAGGATGGTTACCTTACACACACCTCACATGTTGTCTGCTTTCGATGTACTCTGAAGGGCATATAAACATGACCACTTCAAAATCAAAGGATTTTAAATTTTGATAATACTTTTTAGAACTCTAGCCCATTTGTGATGGGACATCATCTTTAATCTTTAACAAATGGATTTTACTAAATAACTATAAATAACTATCGACCATTTCAACTTAATACCATGTTCCCACCGGATCGAAATCTCGAATTTCGGAAATTTCAGTCCAAATCTTCACATTTCGTCATACAGTTTTAAGATTTCGAAATACGAGGTTTCGCTGAATAGTTTTTTTTTTTAATGTGCAACTTTGAAATGTAAGCTCTATAATACGACAGTAATTTTATTTTTAAGAAATAAACCGAAAAATATCAATCTATAAAGCTATAGAACGAGTAATTGTAAAAAAATATATTTTTGAAATTTTGCGCAAACTAGAGAAATCATAACACAGTGCGGGTGTTATGGAGAATAATATAGCCGTTAAAAGGGCATACTGATGGACAAAGGTTTTAAATGCCTGAATCCACGTTTTTGTAGAACGCATTATTGAATATCTTAATCAAAATGTTATACTTAGTTCAAAGTTGTTAATTTTTGAGTTATGTCGGTCTTTTAGAAAATGAGCGATATTTACGTATTGAAAAATAGATTTCGTTTCATACGTTAAATGCGTTAATGCTCCTTATCTCACGAACTTACGAACTAACCTGCTGCAAAAAAAAAATATAAAAATTTGTTCAAACAGCAGCCAAACCCTTCAAAAAGGGTTTCTGTAAAACATGTTTGGCTCAGTTCCTAAGATGAGGGACGATATTTTTTAATTTGCAACAAGTTAAAAGCATTTTTATATTCGTACTATTTATTTAGATAGTAACATACTTTTACTTCAAGATATATGATGTTAATATTAAAAAAAGAACTTAGCGACTTAAAATTAAGAAAATTACAAACTCTGAAAAACGGCAGAATGAAAACACTGTTAACACTGCTTCATCACGAGACTGTAAGCCATTGAATAAAAATTTCGTGAACACATTTGTAATCCATAAAAAAAAGCTTCATTGTTACGTAGGACTTTACAGACTCTTTACACAAGCGATTAGAATTTATTTAACAATTAGCGTCTCAGTGCCATCGTGTGAGCGAAGCTTTTCAAAGTTAAAATTA
This sequence comes from Dasysyrphus albostriatus, assembly GCA_946251815.1. NCBI lineage: Eukaryota > Metazoa > Arthropoda > Insecta > Diptera > Syrphidae > Dasysyrphus > Dasysyrphus albostriatus. The sequence goes on along the minus strand of OX276338.1, from coordinate 52,517,641 downwards.
ATTAAGACTTATCTAAGAACAACAATGAGCCAAAATAAGTTGACTGATTCTCTCAAAAAGAGAAAGGATGGTTACCTTACACACACCTCACATGTTGTCTGCTTTCGATGTACTCTGAAGGGCATATAAACATGACCACTTCAAAATCAAAGGATTTTAAATTTTGATAATACTTTTTCGAACTCTAGCCCATTTGTGATGGGACATCATCTTTAATCTTTAACAAATGGATTTTACTAAATAACTATAAATAACTATCGACCATTTCAACTTAATACCATGTTCCCACCGGATCGAAATCTCGAATTTCGGAAATTTCAGTCCAAATCTTCACATTTCGTCATACAGTTTTAAGATTTCGAAATACGAGGTTTCGCTGAATAGTTTTTTTTTTTAATGTGCAACTTTGAAATGTAAGCTCTATAATACGACAGTAATTTTATTTTTAAGAAATAAACCGAAAAATATCAATCTATAAAGCTATAGAACGAGTAATTGTAAAAAAATATATTTTTGAAATTTTGCGCAAACTAGAGAAATCATAACACAGTGCGGGTGTTATGGAGAATAATATAGCCGTTAAAAGGGCATACTGATGGACAAAGGTTTTAAATGCCTGAATCCACGTTTTTGTAGAACGCATTATTGAATATCTTAATCAAAATGTTATACTTAGTTCAAAGTTGTTAATTTTTGAGTTATGTCGGTCTTTTAGAAAATGAGCGATATTTACGTATTGAAAAATAGATTTCGTTTCATACGTTAAATGCGTTAATGCTCCTTATCTCACGAACTTACGAACTAACCTGCTGCAAAAAAAAAATATAAAAATTTGTTCAAACAGCAGCCAAACCCTTCAAAAAGGGTTTCTGTAAAACATGTTTGGCTCAGTTCCTAAGATGAGGGACGATATTTTTTAATTTGCAACAAGTTAAAAGCATTTTTATATTCGTACTATTTATTTAGATAGTAACATACTTTTACTTCAAGATATATGATGTTAATATTAAAAAAAGAACTTAGCGACTTAAAATTAAGAAAATTACAAACTCTGAAAAACGGCAGAATGAAAAAACTGCATCAATATAATTTCATCTCTAAAGTATCCTTTTGCCTTGGAGATTATTTTGATTGTTAATTTTAATATGAGTTTGTCTTTTCTTTTCCTCCTTGAAAGCCTCGGCATTTGCCTTTCGTTCTATACGCCTCTCCATTCTGTATTCTTTAAGCAGCCTTTTCCTTTCTTTTTTTTCCTCGGGTGTTTCGTCTTTAGGCCTTATTGAGAGAACACTCAATGTGGAGAGCACAGATTTGGCACAAAGAGATTTGGGCCCACCACTCGGTACATCATCACTGTCCAACTTAGCCAAGGCTTTTGCTGTAAGTTTGTCATTATCACCCCCACGTAGGGTATTTACAGGCAGGCCTGTCTTCGGATCGATTTCAATCTTCCTACTCTTACGAGGTTCATCGATGAGTTTTGGATGATTGTAGATATTCGAGTAGGTCGACAGAATACTCTCGCAATCCCATTTTTTTCCTTTGGGATCTTCAACTTCGAGTTCAACCATGTCGTCGTCATCATTGTCATCAACGACATTTCTGTACTTCTCTATACGTTCTTTGTCCCATTCCTTGTTGTAATTATCGACTAATTGGGATTTCTTCATGAGTTTGTAGCAACCTAGTACATAGGGATGCTTTTGGCCCCAGGTACCTTCGATTTCTTCCATGTCGAGTGGACCCATTTCAGGATCATCGTAACTAGCGTAGAATTTGTCAAACCTGTCATCTAACAGCGTCAACTGTTCGTTACGTCGAATTACGCTGCTCGACATGGAATATTCAGTAAAACGGGATTTGGTTTCTTCGTCATCGAAGCGGCGTTCTCGCATCAGGGGTGCCAAACGGTCTCTCAACTCTTCTTCCTCGTCTCCACTGGACATCAAATTATCTGAATCGATATCTTCCTCGTCCTCTTCATCGTAGTAGTCATCATCATCATCTTCGTCATCTTCATCGCCCATTGCTTGAATAACGAAATCATCTTCCATTTGATTCGCTGCATTGTCGAAATCGAAATCATCATCCAGCGCCGCTACTACATCTGGGTCGAGGTCCGGCCGGGGTCCAGGACGTGGAGCAGCTTTATTAAGCATTCCTTCTTCTTCTTCGAACTCACTGGCAAACACAGAGCTTGGTAGTTGCAGTTTAGGCTCATCATTCTTGTTCTTTTTTACTTGATTTGGATTTTCGACGTATTCCCATACAATTTCTTCTCCTGGCTTCTTTAAATGCTGCAAATAGTCGTAGTCGTCATCAAATTGAATGCCAAACTTCTTTTGTTCTTCCCTTCGTTTCTTTGGATCTACTTCTTGCTGTTTATTTGAAGGTGTCGCTTCGAGGAGAACACGCTGGGGAGCAGTCTCATCTGCGACCAAGGGATCGTGTTGACTTCTGTGCACCAAATGGAAGGTGACCGACTTCTTTCTATCAATAAATGCCTTTTTGCTTTTACCCTAGAAAGTTTTATTTTGAATAGTATGTATTGCTTAGACATGTGAAGGGTATGTTCTTACCATGTTTCAATTATTTTAAGTCGATTTTATTGTTGAAAAAGCAAGAAAAACTTAAAAAAATTGTTATTACGTTCTTGCGAAAAAATCAAAACATGTGGTATACGTCAACACGAAACGTCAAAAGAAACAGGCCAAGTTGACATAACAGAGAGTGAGTTCAGTGAATAATTTGTTGTTCGTTTTGTATTTGGGGTATGCCTATACTAAATTTGTTTTTTTTTTTAAATACCATAGGCGCTGCTTAGATCTGAAAGATTGAGATCGGTCTCACGGTAGTTTCTGGACAAGAGAAGTGGGGGTCAGGGATCTCGTGAGGCACGAACAAAATATAAACACCGACCTCATGAGACTCATTTCTTGGTGTTTCAATGTGCAAAGCATTGAAGTTGTTGTTGTTTCTATGTGTTTTGAGGCACCTCAATACAGGGGTCATTTCTCGATCTGTGAAACAGTGAAGTATAAATATGATATGATATAAATATAACGTCTTTACTCCAAGTACGAAAAATTAAAACAAATGTTTTTATATGATAATTCTTTTATCACAATCAATTCACTCTGTGAAAACCTTTGACCTTATTAGATACACCCAAGTCATCATCTTGGTCTCCCCCTATGACACAACAATCATCTTTTACTATGAGAAATTCAGAGAGATGAAAGGCATTTCTCATTTTAGTACTATCTTTGGCAGTTGTTTTTCATAACGAGTTCGGGAATCGCCTTCAGTGTGTTAGTGAAGTGATAAAATGTTAAAACTCTGTGAGAACTGAATTAATAACTTTGTTTTCATTTCACAGTTTCACAGATCGAGAATTGACCCCCAGCTCTTTTTGGATTATTAAGTATTCATGTCTAAACTCATTGAGTGCGAAAGTTAAGATGTTTTTTCTCCTCCACACTCATCAAATTTTGCGTCAGGAACAGACATCTTATAATAAAATCTATAAGTTTTTAACATGTTCTGGTTAAATGGAGCCAATCAACATATATTGGCTGATAAGCGATTTCATTGTCTAAAATTTTGTTTAACAAGTATGTTCGTTGTTTTACTAGTCACAATAATCATTGATATAAGATGATTAGCTAAAGCAAACAAACTGAACATAAGTGGATCATTGGAATTATCTTATGCAACAACTCAAGTAGCTGTTAAGATTATAAGGATTGAGTCCACTATTGCAGTTAGTGGGCAAGAAAATAAAAAAATAAATAAAAAACGTACTAACGAGTCTCATTTGTTGCTGTGTCAATCAACAAAACTACATAGACATTTGATAATGTCTGTACACGTTGCTTAAAAATAATAAATGCCATCAGCGAATGTTTAGCTTTGATTTGCAAAAGCTGTTATTTATGTTTTTTTTCTCTTACTAGAAATTTTCTATAATTAGCTAGTTTGTATTTCTGAGATATCAGAGGATTCGGAAATATAAACATGATTTCTTCCGAGTTCCTTACGTTTCCCTTTACACCCCAGCTCTACAGGGCATACAGAAATCCAACATCGCAGCCACAATCCAATCAACAATCAGCAGATTTTTTCTCACTGCGCAAAACATGTCATGTTTTACACGCACGTGAAATCTCAAATCACATGCCAAGCTTTGAGCAGCGTTCATGTTATGTTCAAAAGTTGTTTTCCTCGACAGGTTCATAGTCCGAGCATGACTCATGTATAGTGGAGCCGGCATGTTATAAACTGACTGATTTTTTTTAGATTCGCTTGCTCAATTTTTTGTAATCGCAGTAAATTACATAATGTTGTTTTCGATTATATTTTCCGACTGTTCTACTCTTTTGGGATTCCAATTGAATATAAAAACATCATGTTGTCAAATTTGACACACTACTACTCAATAGGCATGTTTTATTGGCTGTGTTTTACTATCTTCTATCGGGATCCGGATCTGTATCTGGATTAACTTTTAACACATTTTTGAAAATTTCCTATTATATTGTTTTTGTATTACGTGTAAAAAGTGAATCAAGATCAAGATCCCGATCCCGAGCGCATCTCACTTATGTAAAACTGATATTTGGTGATTTATGAATACCAAAAGGAGATAGATAATAGGCGTGTTTTACTATCATCGGGATCCGGATCTGGATTAACTTTTAACACGTACTACAAAAACAATTTTGAAAATTTCCCACTATTTTGTTTTTGTATAACGTGTTAAAGTTAATCCAGATCCAGATCCGGATCCCGATAGAAGATAATAAAACACGGCCAATATGTACACTATGGGTGATTTCCCCTTGTGACGGTGCGGAAAGCTTCTTTTCGTTGGTTTTTGACATTAGCTTCAGTGCTCTTCCGACAATTATAGTTCTAGGTGTACTCCGAACGTCCATTCAAAAACGACATAAGGGAAAAGAAAATTATTTTGCTTTGTTAAAAAACAGAGCAAAATACTGAGCGCTCAAGAAACATAAACTGGCTTGTTCTATAAAAATAGAATAGTTAAAATCCACCCCAAAACCAAATTAAAACCAGGTAATATTATTTTAATTCCTTTTTATATTTAGAAGAATTTACGTTCAGTGTATACTGTATTCTGTATACAAATAAGTTAAAGCATACCCTATTAAACAAACGTCAAATATCAAAACAAATCGAACAGATTTTTTTTTATTAAAATCGTATGACGACAAACGGCCGACCCCCAAAGAAGTAGATTATTTTCATAGAAAAAGGAGTGAAAAACAAGTGAAATTTTGTTGATTTAAATAAAGATCAATCCCAAGAAACAAATTAATTTATAAATATATTTCATCAGCCATTTAAATTTTTGCTAGACAACAAGATAACTTTTTTCAAATGTGTTATTAAATATTGAATAAAACATCGAGAGAGAAAAAACAAAGTTCATCAACATCTGAAACACACAAAAGAACAAATATGAGTGAAAATGCTGAAAACTTCCGTAGTGCTGTCCTAAATGAGCCGATAATTACAGCTGGTGGTGGTGTCACGACGTCCGGAGGTGTTATGCGCACTCCATTTGGAAACGTCAGAGCTCTGGGACCACAATTACCACCATCTATTCCACCACAGCCGGTGAGACCTCCATTCTCTGCTAATGCAGGAGGATATTTACAACAAAACTCCTTCGGTTACATGAGTAATCCTTATATGCCCACTGGAGGAGGTTATGCAGGGTATGGTGGCGGATTTAACACATTTGGGGGAAGTGCCTTTGGTGGGAGTGGTGCCTTTGGAGGATACGGTGGATCGTATGGAAGATTTGGAATGAATCCTGCAGACCCTGAGCAAAGATTCATTCAACTTGCTGAGAACAGCTCACGCCCAGCATTCCAGAGCATAGAGTCTCTAGTCTCGGCCATTGGAAACATTGCTCAAATGTTGGACTCGACATTTTTCGCGATTACTAGTTCATTTCGGGCTATTTTAGGAGTCGCAGCTAACTTTGGTAGACTGAGAACAGTGTTTGGTCAGTTTTGGCAAACATTTGCCATTTTCAGAGGACTAAACTGGATTTACAGAAAGTAAGTCAGTCGAGGTCCCTAAGTTCTAAGCTTTGTTTTTACTGATTTTTAACTATTACAGACTTCTCTATTGGTTAAGAATATCGAATCTTGATCCCTCTTCATTGGCGTTTAGAGAAGCGTTTGCTTCCGCTATAAAACAAACGGCAGCAGGTTCAGGACCAGCCTTGCCAAGTAAGGGTGCATCACCTTGGCCAGTATTAGCATTCATTAGTTTTATATTTACGGCGCCATATCTGATTATGAAGTTGATAGGGACCGTTTCAGAGACTGCTCTCGAAGAAAGTAAGTAGCAGTTTGCTTTCATTTAATTTATTTGTTGTTGTTTCTTTTTTGTTATCTAATTATGTCGGGTTAGAATTCTTGTATAAAATTGTGATTAAGATTATTTATTTAAGCTCTTTAATCATAATGTGATGATAATGTGATCTGTGATAAGAGATAAGCCCAATGATAAGATTCTATTGAATTCTGTGCGATTATGGGTATGGGTGTTTTGCCTGTACTTTTGAACTATTCTTATGTACAGTATATTTATCTACTTTGTTCGCCACTTTAATAGAAACAAATATTCACATTTTTTGAACTATCAGAGTTTCTTGCGTTAAAAAATCCAAATGTTTGCTATAGTTATTGGAACAGGAGTCCATAACGACAGAAAGTACGGTTAGGTTATTTATTATGCTTTTCCTTTTTTCTTAAATAAGGACAAAAATGTTATTATGGGGGTTGGTCTGATTGACAAGACAAATTTTCCAAGACATATGAAGAAGGACAATCAAGGGGAAGGGCAAGATTTGATTACTTAAAAAAAAACTATTGTGGATTAGGTCTACACGTACACCACAAACTGGCAATTGGCTCTACTGCTGGCAATTGGCTCTACTGCTGAGTTGCGGGAGAGGATAAATAAGTTAAGGCTTGAGCGGGAGGATTCCATTTTTAGAGAAATATACTACTATATAGTACTTTCTGCTATATTCTGTTTATGCAACTTTATTTTATATGAATAATTCTTTCAAGAGCTTAAACTTAAAATAATTGTTTAAAAAAATTAAAAAGTTTTTGTAACTTTGGAAATAAAGGGGTGTGTTAAAATGAGTAGATAGACTGGCCTGATATGAGCACACATATTATTTATTTGTTGAAAAGTAGTTTTGATCAAAAGGAGTGGTTTTATATCTTTTTTCAGAAATTTTGAACTCTAGATTACTAAATTTATATTTATTTGAAAAGAAAACCACAAGACTTCTATAAAAAAAGCATTTTACCGGAAATTGAACAAAAATGTTGCTGATACAGAACTTTGAAAAGATAATTTCTTTAAGTGACTCATATTCTTGGTGCTTTATCATTTTACATTAGTCGCATGTTTGCTCTGCTTGTACAGAGCTCATGAAAAGATATCAATACAACTAGAGAATTCACTATAGCAAAAGGACTTTATTGATTTTTCAGTTAGCTTGGAATCCCACTAATTTGCAAGATCGTGCATGATTTGTATACATACATACCTACACATTTTGTTTAAGGTTTGAGGGGAGCATATCTTCCAGGAGGTGGCTGATTTTTCATAGACTCCCAACAGAAAAAGGGCAAATATTTGAAAAAAGTCCTAGTAAAAAATTTAAAATATATGGTGGTTACGTAGTATTTTTTAGAGCAAGCGCCTTAACTACACCAACATTGGATAAGAGTGAATTAGATATGTAAACTTTTTTAGCAAAAAGGTTTATTAACACCTTAGCTAAATAAAAAAAAACGTGCCAAAAAAATTGCAAAAATTGCTAAAGGAACTCCAAAACTACTTTTTTAGAGTATTTTCAAATTTGTACACACATTCATGTCTATGCTTCTAGTTAAAATAATAAGTTCATAAAAATAATTCATATTTTTTGAAAACAAATTCAAAATTATGAACAAAATCGATCTAAACTCTCTTATGGTAGGAAAAATGTTTGTTTCTATTCAAATGGTGTGCAATGTGCTGGTATTTTATTTTTAAATTCGATGTTTTTAAAGGATTTTTATTTATTTCATTCTCATTCAATAAGTTCGTTAATTTTATTCGAATCTTAAAATTCGCTTTTTTTATATAATTATGAAAATTCATTTGAATAATAATATCATTTAACAATTTCTAGCTCGCAATCCAGAAAAATGGGTGAACCCTCTTGAAGCATCAGCTGCTTATGATTTCCAAGCGAGAAATCCATCAGAATTATCATTCCAAACAGGACAACGTGTACTAGTTGCACCCAAAGAAATACAAAACACTCATCAACTCTTGACTACTGGTTGGGGTCTTGCTACCATTGATGGTCAAACGTCGGGTCTTGTTCCAATAAACTACCTAAAAACTCCATCACAGATGCGACAGCAGATGAATTCTACAATACCAACAGACAATAGTATTCCTTTGACTATACCAGATCCACATCCTCAATTACCGAGCCTAGGAGTTAATGACTTTGCGAAAGCTCCTCAGTTAAATAATAGTGACATTGCTAACCCCACTGTGACCGATCAGGAAGTTACTCCACTTCTGAACTAGATTTTTTTTTTTTTATTGGAATGCCGGAAACTCTAGTTTTTTTTTATTTTTATTTAAGTTGGTGTAATGTTCAAATGGTAAAAGACAAAGTCATGTGTCGGTTTCTTTTGTACATTTATTCTATGTCAAGTTAATTTTTAACGAATTTCTTATTTTTTAAGATTGGTATTAACGTCATTATATTATTTAAAAAAGTAAAATTAAAAAAGAAAATGAAAATAAAAACCAATAAATTAGCACAGTTATGTGTTTAGTAACAAAACGTTTGTTGATGTAAATTTTTAAAAGCAAGAGCACGTTTATGAAGGTGATAGGTACCAGTATATTAATTCCATCCAAAATTGAAGTTTTTCTTCTTCGCGAGAAAATCCTTTATTTGAAAAACAGACATTCTAAAACACCATTCACATTTCCATAAAGTTACTTGTAGAATAAATCTTGTATAAACAAACCGTTAATAAGAAAAACACTGATATAAGAAACATTCTGGTACAAAATTTCATCAATGTCTAGAAAATTTAACGTCTTTAAGAAACCACCCCGTATAATTGTTTTTGGTGCGTTATGAGCGATTTTTATGAATTAAATGCAAATATGTACAAGAATGAAATGTTTGCCGATGAGTTCATTTTAATAAGCTATTTACATCACCAAAGGGCCAACCCCGAAATACATGATGTAGTATACGAGCTATGAGCCAACAAATTTAAGAACCGTTGCAGAAGTTAAAAAAATGTATACTTTAAATTCTTAATACATTTTTAGGGAACTAATTTTCTACAAAAAATTACAATTTAAAACAAGTTTGTTTTTTTTTTTAAATACAGTCGACTTCCTCTAAGTCGAACTCCCTCTAAGTCGAAGTTCCCTCTAACTCGAACTTTTCGGCCGTATTTTTGCAATCCCCTCAATTTTCCATACAAAAACTATCCTCTAAGTCGAACTCCCTCTAAGTCGAAGTTCCCTCTAACTCGAACACATTCTCTTGATTATTGACCTATTTTCTTTCCCTCTAAGTCGATTTTTTTTTCTTTTGCCGAACAAAAATAAAAAAAAAATCTCTCAAATCACAACTTGTGATTGCGCTTCTGTTGATAGCACAAAAGCCGATGAATTGAAACAACAAATCTCAGAGGTGGTCAGAGGATTCAAACCGGACGACATATTTAATGTCGATGAAACGGGATTTTTTTTCAAATGTTTGCCGACGCGTACCTTAGCTTTTAAAGGGGAAAAATGTTTTGGAGGTAAGCACAGTAAGGAAAGGATGACTTGTCTTGTGGGATCCAACATGACTGGATCAGAAAAACTAAAGCTTCTGGTTATAGGGAAAAGCAAAAATCCTCGTTGTTTCAATAAAATTAAAACTTTGCCGGTGGACTATGTAGCAAACCATCGTTATTGGATGACATCAGACCTTCTCACAAGTTGGATTTTGAAACTTGATTCTAAATGTGGAAGATCAAAGCGTAAAGTATTATTCATAATCGATAACTGCCCAGCTCACCCAAAACAAGTTGAGGATAAATTAAAATTTATAAAGCTTGAGTATTTCCCCCCCCCCCCAATATGACCTCAATAGTTCAGCCAATGGACATGGGTATAATTCAGAATTTGAAAGTACACTATAAGCGCCGTCTTCTTACCAAGATCTTAAGAGTTTGGGAAACCAAAAAAGAGCAATATAAAATATCACTTCTCGATTGCGTGCGCGAAATCTCAAAGGCATGGGAACAGGACGTTACTCCATTGACAATTGAAAATTTTTTCAAAAAGGCCGGATTTAAGTCTGAGATGTGGGATGACGAAGATGATATTCCGCTTAACTTACTTAGATGTAACAATGAAGACACCCAAGAAATCCAGACAATCTGGGAAAGGCTAACAGAAGCTCATTATAATGTTGAAGGCGTACATTGGAAAGACTATGTTGAAATCGATGACGGCATCGTAGCAACTGAAATACCTGATAACGAGTCAATTTTGGAAGCAATAGAAATAGATGCTGATGATACTAATGATGGTGAAAATGAAGTTGAAGAAGAAGATGAAGCTGAAGCTGAAATAATAGACTTTGAAATACCAGAGAAAAATGAAATTGAAGATTCAATTGGTACATTGCAATCTGCAATTGAAATGACTAACGATGTGCCAGATGAAATTCAAAATTGCTTATTTAAAATAGAAACTTTTTTTAAAAAAGCGATCACGGATGACACGACAATTGTGATGACTCAGTCTAAAATTACAAATTTTTTTAAATAATTAAGTTAAAAATATATTACATAGTTATGAATTAATGAGCGATAAAAGCAAGAAGCTTAGCTTTATTTATTTTATTTGTTATATAATTCAATAAATCATAAAAAAAAAAACTCTCTCTAACTCGAATTTTTCTAAAACTCCCTCTAACTCGAACTAGTTTTGATATCCCGTGAAAGTTCGACTTAGAGGGAGTCGACTGTATTTTAAAAAGTATTAAAAAGTTTTCCGTACTAAGTTTAAAAATAACGACCGATATGTTCGAAATATTAAATTTTCAAACAAAAAACATTGGAGAAGATATTTTTAAAATTAAAAAAAAAAAAAAAAATAGAAAGGAAATTTTGATACACAATATTGTAATATTTATAATTTGTAAGCTTCTGCATAATCAATAGGCAGAATTGCTAGACGTCATATCACATGTTTATATCATGTGTATAAAACTATGAATCCTGAAGCTCATAAGCTTGGAATCCTGAAAACTCAAAATTAAAAAAATCAAAAATCCCGAAAAACGAGATCCCAAAACACCGAAAACCCAAAATACTATATAAATAACTAAAATACTTAAATAAATTACAATACAAATAACTACAATACAAATACAATACAAATACAATACAAATACAATACAAATACAATACAAATACAATACAAATACAATACAAATACAATACAAATACATACAAATACAATACAAATACAATACAAATACAATACAAATACAATACAAATACAATACAAATACAATACAAATACAATACAAATACAATACAAATACAATACAAATACAATACAAATACATACAAATACAATACAAATACAATACAAATACAATACAAATACAATACAAATACAATACAAATACAATACAAATACAATACAAATACAATACAAATACAATACAAATACAATACAAATACAATACAAATACAATACAAATACAATACAAATACAATACAAATACAATACAAATACAATACAAATACAATACAAATACAATACAAATACAATACAAATACAATACAAATACAATACAAATACAATACAAATACAATACAAATACAATACAAATACAATACAAATACAATACAAATACAATACAAATACAATACAAATACAATACAAAAACAATGCAAGTACAAAAACAATTACAAATACAAATGCAGATAACAGCGCAATACAAAGCTTAGGGCTTGCGAACGATAGCCAACGATACGTAAAATTGTTTCAGTCCGAACTTTGTTTTCTCACCACCAAGTACTACTCAATGACGTCATATAACAAAATGGCTTCTTCATGTATGCATGTGTTCCAAATCTATTCTTTCTTGAAATGGGGAACAGAAAATGACGACAGTAGCCCTTTTTTAGTGCATCTCCGCTTATAAAAAATGACTTAGCTTTCCATTAACCTAGTTAACAGTTCCCGTGTGCAAAAAAAAAACTGCAAATATTTTCGCAGGTCAAAAATCATTTAGGTGAAACAAAAACAATTTTTTACATGATTGCTTTATAGTTTCATAAAAAAAAAATATTGCTGTCATGGAATGTCATGCAAAAGAATGCAACGCCAATTTTTTTGCATGCGAAAAAATGTGGTTAGTAGAATATATTGTTTTGGATGGTCGGCTTACACTTAAAAAAAAATATATTTACCCCAAAGCATTATTTGCGTGCAAATTTGGATGTTTTTGGATCCAAAAATAACTTTTTTTCTATTTTCAGGCCTAAAGAGTTTATTAATTTATAAATTAATGATTCAATGAATGGCTTAGGCCAAGTCAAATCTTTTTTGCCTGGAACATTATGCAATATGATGCATAGAATACGTGGAAAATTGTTTATTTTTTTTTCGCATGGGAACTGTAAACTATTCTTAACAAAAAAACATGTAATTCGCAAAAATGTACCAAAATACAAATCACAATTTTTTTAAATACATTTAAAAATGTTTTCTCATCGTAAAATTTAAAATACAAAAACAATTTGGTAAAACTCCGTGCATTTTCAAGATAAAGATGCAGTTAAAAACAAGACTTATGTATATTGTGAAAGTGTTTTAAGATTCTATAATAACTTTTATAATATTTATTTTGTCTTTTCAGTATAAAAAATAAAACTTCTAAAAAAAAAACGCCCCCGGGTGGGCTCGAACCACCAACCTTTCGGTTAACAGCCGAACGCGCTAGCCAATTGCGCCACGGAGGCCAATGACAAATCGGTGCCAAAGTATCAATATAAGCTAATATGCAATAATTGTTAAATGTTAAAAAAAAAAAAATATAATTGTAATGACGCTTAGAATGTATATAAATGAATATTTGGTTTCGCGCGAAATAAAATGTTATTATGTTTGAAATTAAGGTACCTAGTGTCAACAAATTGCATGCATGCAATGCACTAGAGGGTTGTCCTTGATGTTCTAAATTCGGTTTCAGAATTATGAAAAACAATAATTTATGCCAGGAGGTTTAATCATTTTAAGATAATAAACACCAATGTAGTTTCCGTAACGATTTTCATAGTTCTCCCTTTGCACTCTTTTTTTCACCCTTGGTAATGGAACATGGAAAAGTTGGAATAAAATACCTATTCTGAACATCCAAATAAATACAACATAATAGATACACAATTTTGAAGTTTTTTTTGTTTTTTTTTTTATAAACAACGATTCAATGAATACAAATCTGGTTCTATGTGAAATCTAATCTTATGTGGAATAAGTCCTCCAAATTTGAGCTGAATAGGCACGATAGTTTTATTTTTTTACAAGGTCAACCTAATAGACTAAGAGTCGACAACAGATTTCTGGTGTAGATAATAGCTATCCAAAAAATTGAAGTCTTGCAGTCTAAAACTGGGGTCTTTGTGAATAAGCATGTTCATCAAAAAAAAAAAAAAAAAAATATGAATGCAACTTCGAAGGTAATCGTGTTTGCCAAAATTGTTTTTCGCCCGTTCCTCGATAATAAAAAAAAGGTAACTTTTGTAGACAAGTGTAATCAATCAAAATGTTTATTGTGAGTTTCACCTGAACAATATTCCACGCGAAAATGGCCTTTCACTTTTCGCCTATTGTGCCTACTGGCTGGCTTCTGCGCAAATTTGTTGTTTATTAAAAGCCAAGAGGAGCCCAGAGAATCTAATAAATACTTTCCAAATTCCGGGACAACAAATAGTTTTCGGGAGAAATGTTTCCCATGTGAAACAAGGGCGTACGCAGAATTTCGTTTAAGGGGAGGGGGCCAATTCATGCAGGATTTTGGTTAGAGGGAATGCAACCTCAATCAGTTTCTCATGACTGTGCCCTCTTCCGGGTTTTGCTTCTTCTGATCTTCTTCAGATCTCCTATTATTTACTTTAACCTTTAATTAGTAGTAAGTTAGGAAATCATCCTAAAAAATAAAACAAACCAATTCGTTGAAAGAAATAAAACAGAAGAGAGTTTATTTGAATAAATTATTCAATTATGCGTTAAGCGTACAAATTTACAGCCTGCTCTTAAGGCAATATATTACATTACCGCATTGGTAAATTTGCAATAAAAATACAGTCCAAAAGAGATAAATAAGTGTGGTATATATAAAAGAATATGTGTAGGTACATATATGATACCATATACAGGCGTTGACAGATAAGAAACACTTTGGGGTTACCTTCTTTGTACCTGTAATTTTTTCCTCTCTAATCTTTCAAATACCTTTATTAATCTTCGAGATAACATTATTTAGTTTTTAGCCTTCGTCTTTAACTACCTGATGAGATTTTGCAGGAACAGAAAAAATACTCCAATATTCAACTAGCGATTGAGCCACAATTAGCATTTTAGCGTTTTAATCCACGCAGAATCACGAAATTTAAGTCACAAAATCGCAGATACAGATTCAATACCTCCAAAAATATAAAGCAGGAGAAAAATCAAAACTACCCCACAGTTTGCATGGAAGAATTACAATATGACTGAACTATTGTATAATATTAATGTGGTAAGAATAAGTAGCACAAATACTCGTATAAAATCTCAGGATTTCAAAATTACAGAATAAAATTCATTCGAATTTTTTTTTTCTCAGCAAGATAATCGATTATTTGACTGACACCTAAGTATTAAACGATTGTCACTAACAATGATCATGGCTAAAGCTACTGTCATGCACTTTTCAATGTCTGTTTAAATAATTTGCATGGTCTAGGCGGAAATGCTCCCTTTGCCCCCGTCCGTAGTTACGCCACTGGCCCGAATCTTTATTGTGTGTGGAATTTGACATTTTTTTTGTAGTTATTTTTGTTGTTTCTTTCATTATCTTAACTGCATCAATAATTTGTCTGCATTTGCCTTTTGTTTTAATTTTTTGAATTTGCGCAACTATCAATGAATATTTGTCTGGTTCGTTTTCGTAAGCATTTAGCTGCATTGTTGGAGACCATCTAAACATTTCTTTTTCGCATCAGCAGCGTGCGTGTCATTTGAATTCATGTCAAAAGTGCCCCACTTGTTCGTCGATTTCACCTCACCCATATGGGACACATCATTCTCACATAGTTTTTTTTTGTAATCAATTGTTATAAACTAAAAGATTTGTGTTAAGTATTTAAACTTCTAAATTTCAATAGTAATAGTTTAGCTTCAAATAAAAAAAAAAAAATATCGATCAAATATTCCTATGTTTAAAAAAGTTATACGCTATTTTCAGTAAATGTTTCGAATGAGCCCCACCCTATCCTATATTTAGGCTCGTAAAAAAATTATATTGTTAAAATATACCTAGGCTTTGATGAAATTATTTACATACCTGTAATTTTTTTTATTTATCATTTTTACACTCGTACAAACTCAGCGCTAACAGATTGTTCAGCTCGCCTATCCACAAATCACATACAAATAGCTTAAAAAAAAAAAGAAAATATGAAACATTAAAATGATAAGCAGATGATTTTTAAATATTTATCTTAAATTTTTTTTTTATAAATTTGATATACACATTACTATGAGTTCATTAGACCTATCATTTGTTTATGATGGTAAAATTAACAAAAAATAATACCTACTGTTATTTAAGTGGGTTTTCAGCGTCATAATATTAAAATCAGAGCTAGCAGTTTAAGGCCCGCTTTGTTGATACAAAACTTAAATATTAGTGTTCAACTTAAACTTTTATTTACACAAGACTAATTTTATTTTCCACATGATCTTAGCATATTAGTGACAGGACCGTCTCTTCTTGCCTTACCTTGTTAATTTTTAATGTACATATGTTGACTCTTTTCTTTGCATTACTGAAATTATTCACAATAGTAAATAGCAAATTAAAGAATAGAGTAATGGCTTTCAAAAAAGTTACAGCACACTTTGTTATGTGCTTTCGTTGATTTTCAATATTTTTTTTTGCTTTTAAAGTTTATTTTTCAGAAATTGCACCCCATGGCTCAGGGGGGTGAGGTAGAGTTTTCCTTATATCGTTTTCCATTGGTTTCACTCTCGAAGACACTCTGAATCTAATGGAACAGTGGTTGTTACTTCTACTCAATTCTTAAGTTTTGTCCCTGTATTGGTGAATCATTAAATAGAAACTTTTTATTAGCATACAAAAAATTATATTAAAAACAATAGTGTATCCACCCCTAATTTACAAACAATGAGTTTTCTTTTTGTTTTCCTTATTTGTTTATTAAATTTTATTAAATTATTTGTTTAAAAGTTCACAATTAATGGAATGGAACTTTAAAAATAACATGAATTTGCAAACTGTGTTTCGAAGTTTGAGTTTGAATGTATTAATGCTTTTCGAGTGGATTCTGATTTGAAATCAAGAAGAGAATTTATCTTCTCAAAAAGAAGCGGACATTTTTGGCCAATAGAATGGTTTCAGAAGTCTTACGGACGCTTCGGAAGCCTTCTGGATGTGCAATGGAAAACGACATTAAAATTTGGGTTTTAAACACAATTTATTAAAAAAAAAAACAGGGCAACTTTTCTTTTATAATTTTTAATTTTCTTGTAATTCAATGATCAAAACTTTTCTCAGTTGGGGTCTTAAACATCGAATTTTAAATTTATCAATTATAAATTTAATAATTGACAACTATAATAGGACTGATAGATAAATAGTAAAAAAACAGATTATGACTGCGTTATAATCACTTTGAATATTTTCTCATTTTTTTTCCTGAAAAAGTTATAGGTAGCACAGTAAAATTTCTGTTGGTTAACAACAACAAACCCAAAAGTGTCAATAAATAAGTCAGTTAAAACTGGATATAAAGTTGAGATAAGGTTTTGTTAAGTTTAAACTTATGTGACGCCGGACCTGGGTTGAATATAAAAGTGAGTAGCGTTTTATTGGTGTTTGCACTGCTGCGCTAGCTATAAATACCGATAAAACGCACCTGATATTAAAAACTTTTCTATTATTAATTGAAACAAATTTCCTCAAAAAGTTAAAAAATCGATAACTCAATACCGGTTTGGAGTATAAGGCTGAAACTTAGTGTTCAAGTTGTTTTCAATACATGCAATCACATATCAAAAACTCGGTGATTTGGCATGGAATGCAACATATACATTTTTGGATAATTTATAGTGATGAGTTGTGACCTTTTCAAAACTGAAAAAATTGAGTACACAGCATTAAAGAAAGAAAAAAAAAAAAAAAAAAATCGTGAAACTAATTAAATAATATACTTAAATCAAACATAAGTTATTAATTTTCTTTTTAAATCTTCTTTTTAGATTCCCTTTCGTTTTAGTATTTTTAGTGCACATTCGAAAAGTTTACATCTCTTTGAGTTTTGAAATTATTTCTGTACAAATAAGGGCAATAAAAGCACAATTAATACTACATATGTATTTTTCTTAAGCATAATAGGTGCAGGGAAGCATACGGATTACATTGATATGAAAAAACGTATTTGTCAAAACATGACGCTTTCGAAATTAGCTATGCAATTGAAATTTAACTTTATTTTTATCATTACTTCCCAACTCTACTACTGAGTGCTTTAAGCCCATTTAAATTATTATTTTTGGTAAAGAGTACTTCTTTCAAAGTTTTAATCCACAAAATTAAACAAAAAAGTGCATGCCTTGTCCGCTATTTTGAAATGTTTTAAATGGTAAATTCGATTTTCTAAGCTCCAATTAGATCTAGAGCAATATATATATCAAAAAATTACTGAAATATTTTTTTGAGAACAATTCATTTCCTACATTTTTATATATTTTAATGCTGTAATGAATGTCACCAAAGGTTTATCTCAGTTTAGATTTAATTAATCTATTTGGTAATTTCACCGCACAAAAAAATTTAAAAATGATTTATTTTGACAGCGCCTTTAAACATGCAAATGGTGTTTCATTTTTTCTTATGAAGTGGAAGTGCGATAGAATGCCCCATTTGTGAAACACTGAATGCAGCCACGAATGAATCCTTCAGTGCCATATAAGAATAGGTAAGTTCGATTTGTAAAAGTATTTGCCCTAGGAAGATTTAACAAGATTATTTCTATTTAAGATCTACGAAATAAATTTGTATGGTAAGTCTTCGATATTTGAAGAAGATTTGAGGTAGAACAGCAGTCGAGAAAAATACACATGTTTAAATCCAGCTGGATATCAGCAATTAAATCAGGAAAGTTAAGGCTACATTCAGAATGCACAAAAGTTCAAAATACATTATGTAATACTACTACATCTTAATTACTTTTGTTTTCTCTCCTGTATAACAGTTTGACCATAGAAGAGAGAAGATAGAAAAAAGAGAGTTTATATTTATGAGTACACTGTAAGCAGATTGGTCCTTTTTATGTTTTATTCAAAGAAAAAGTGAAATATGTGAAATTGTTTTCTAGGACTTGTTGTTGTTTTCTTTGACTTCTTTCTTTGCAATGGATCTTTTTTTAAGAGTTCCTATGAGCACTTAAATTCTTATGAAATGTCAGAGAGAATCTAGATTATGTGAAGTGTCAACGATTCAAGTAGATTTTGAAATCTTGTTGCTCAAAATCGAGATTTCGTTTCGGTGTGAAAAGGCTATAAAGGTGCCGTCAAAATGATTTTTGTTTGTGCCGTGAAAACACCAAATAATATAATTAAGGTAGATCTGAACTAAGATAAACCTTTGGTGGAAATGTAGCATAAAATCAAATCTATAATTTTTGCTGTTTCATGAACTCGAATAAAAATACCGAGCTACAAGAACAAAAATCTAAGCGCAACCAACTTTACCCGTTTTTACCTATTTGACAAAACATTTCAAATCGGCTCATTCAACACATTAAATTAAATTAATAAATTAAAGGTCAGATTTTCTAATTTTTCTACTTTTTGATTGGCCAGCAGTCAGATGAAAATTAAAAGTCAGTACTAAATTTCGGTGGGTTGAACGCTCTGATTTATATCTAATCGTATAACAGTTCAGCTATTAGTTGTATTTCAAAATTATATCGGAGAGCTCTGATCATACTCTGCTCAGAGCGTACTCTACTCGGAATAAATTCAATAGGCGCGTCTCACCAAATAAAATCTCTGAGCGCTCAGAGATTTTTTAAGTGGGACAAAAAATCTCACGTGAGCACTGAGATTTTTTGCGGAGATTACTGAGACGAAAATTTTTTGGATTCATTTCTCAATGTTCTTTCTCTGCTTAAACAGCTGTTCATTTGACAGGCAAATTGTAATTTCTCGCTGATGTGCAAATACTAAAGTCGATTTAAAATTCAAAATAAAGGTGGAATGTTAATAAAAATGAAAATAAATTGAATTTGCTTTGATTTTTCATTCATTTGATAAAGTTTTGTGCTTTTAAATTTAAATATTTTAAGCAAAGTTGAAATTTGTTTCCAGAATTTCAGTACGAAAATTTTAACACATGTTTTTATACAATTCAACGGAGAATCTTGTCCCACCAAAGCCTTCTGCCTCCATCGACTTGACATTAAGCGCTCAGTGAGATTTTAGTTGGTAAGACGCGCCTAATTGCTCGAGCGCTCTAAAAAAGAAAAATGCACAAAGGCACCTTAACTTTGAAGGGGGATCTCAAAGTCATAACACAGCTCAGGTAAGAATGGAGCATATTCATACATGTCGTTTTAGCTTTTGCTAGAAAGACTGTTTACCTGATGAAGTTTCAAAAATATTATCTCCAGGTTTGCTTAGCAACAGCTTAGACATGCTTATACTTAGATTGAACGACTTAGATTGAACGACTCAAACAAAAAAATGAACGAAACATATGAATGGATCATGAGATGCATAATTAGATTGACAACCACCAGTTGCACGCATCATCAAAATAAGCTGAATCGGCGTTGATAACCTTGTGTACAATGTATGTAGGTATACCTATAAGATGTAGAACATTCAGACTACAGACGGCAGAAGCCGGCTTGCAAATAATTTCTTTTATATGCCAAAATGTAATTGAGGCAAATTACTTATATGCACCTACTTATGTTTTTTTTAAGTGGAAGAAAGACTGTTTTGAGTTTCAGAAGGAATTTTCCACTTCTTCTTTTCTTCTTACGCATCGTTAGAGTAATAAGAATAAGAATGTTCAATTGATGGAATGGCTCAATGAATGTGTAGAACGATTTAGAGAACAATTTATAATTTATATGCAACATAAACATTAACAACTTGAAATATATACAAGTGAGGTCAGTACAATGGTAGATTCGCTATTGCAATTTTCCTCTTGTATAATAATTCTATTGTTCCATCAATGGAAAATCACTGACAAGGCAAACAAAAAACAATCAAACCTACAGATGCCTTTTGAACCTGGTTGAGTAGGAAAAATTTAATATGGTCAAACATCAACTGGAAAGTTTTGGATTCTGTAATTTAACGCTTAATGTGGGGTCTTGATTCCGGATTGATGTAATTATTTCATGTTGATGGAACGTTATGGAAGTCATGATGGGTGTACATGTGAGAGAGTATTTGAATTTTTTGTTCACGACGCCATGACATGACAACAGTTCAACTGAAACAAATGACGTTTCAAGATTTTGACGTTTTAAGTGTGCGCATATGGATGCGGCGTGGTACTGGTTGTGGTTCTTTCTTCAAATTTAAAATAAATGGTCTCTTTTTTCTGAAGAAGAACTGTCAAAAGTGTGTCAAAAGAAGGCCAGACTCTTTCAGACGACCCAACAAAAACGATATAAGTGACGAAACATATCCGCAAATAAAAATAGTCTGGGAGCCCATGCAAACTGATAGCTTTAGTCCAAACATTTACAAAACTATAGTTAGAAAACGCACTTTTCAGGTTGCATTTTGCATTTTCAGTAAAAAGGGTATCTATAATATAAGCAAAAATCTATAAATGGGGTATCAAATGAAAGCTAAGACTGTCCTCTACACGATACCAATAGTCGGACACCGATCCCTATGCCACAAAATCCCTCTACATGACTTTTGTCAGACCACTTTTAAAACATGCGTCTCAAGTCTGGCCGCCATATTAGGTGAGTTTTTTGCAAACCCAGGGAATCGGACCAAAAGAACGGGGCTTAGCGACGACGCCAGCACAGAAAAAAAATGGAGTTTCCATACAAACTATCGATACCAAGTATGAAATTCGTGGCGGTAAGAGTTTTTATCTGGGCTGAAGCTAAGACCAAAAAATTCTCTGGGCTTAGCTAAGCTGAGCTTAGTTGTTGTTGCATTTAACATGTAAATTGGTTAGCCTCGACGTTGTTTTTTTTTTATCCAAGCACATTCGGGCACCTATTATCAAGTTCACATTAATCGTATTGAAGCCGTCCAACGAAGATTTTTATATTTTGCCTTGCGTGTACTCGGCTGGGAGGATCATGAATACACTTTTACACAAAATTTCTGTCTTGGTTGAAACTAAGAATATATTTCAGGACATGTTCAATACATTAAAATAAAGGTTTCCACAAAAAATCAATTGTCGGATTATTTTTCTAGTTTCAATGATTAAATAATGAAATATAGCAAAACAGTGTGCACCGGAGCTTTAAAGCACGATTTGAGCATGTTCCGCCACAGTTATTCCTAGCAATTTTTGGCTATAGTGTTCTTTTTTAATACATATTTTCTAGAAACTTTTATATCGCATGTGCCAGTAATTCTCTTTTTTTTTAAGGCTTTTCAGGGTTGAGTTTTAGACAGCCTTATATCAAAATATCGAGCAACACTCAATCGAGTCATTCTATATGAAATCGTCAAATCGAAAATGCCAACCCATTTTAGACTTTTTTCAAACTTTGTAAAAATATCCCTCATGGTTCAAATGAAAGATACCCACCGTGTTTTAAATTTTTCATGCCTCATTTCCCTCCTGACCCCATTGAAGTATTTGGAAATAGTCATTTTAGTGCTTCAGTATTTTTGCTTTAAAAAAATATCTTTTAAAAACATCAAAACGTTTTATATGACATATTAAAGCTTAAGAAGAGTACTAATTGTGACTTACATTTTAATTCACATAATCAATGTCAAACAGTACCCAAAATGGTGCTGAAAGTACGAGTGTTTTTCTGATTTTTTGTTGTTTTCAACTGACTCTGGTGTCACGACTGTTGAACGCAACTACATAAAATTGACTCGTTCAACTCACTCTTCGTATTGAAAATCTCTACTTGAAATTTTAAGATTTTGAAAAATCACAGTCCTTAGACTATAATATCGACATGTTTAACTGAATGAAAAAATTTGGAACTTTCAGGACATTTAGTTCTTACCTTGATCTTTAAACCCTATGAGTTTTGATTTGTTATTTTAATCCGTTATACGTGTGCCAGTGGTTTAAAAGAAGAAGTATCAGTCAAAAAATAAAAGGTTATTGCAGAGTATTATTAGTGTCTTACTATATCAACAATTTTAATTTTTTAATTTCTTTCACCCCCCCCCCTCCAACAAGAGATGGAGGTTATTTAAAAAAAAATTCTGCAAATTTTTTTTTAAATCGGTCAACGTTAACACGTGCCGGCAAGCACTTGAAATTTCCCATACAAAATACATGGGTATTTTTTCAGTGTTTTACTCTAAGTTTCAGAAAAAATGTAAAGGTGGGTGGAAAATCTTTAAACTTAGTACATATATTAGGTACTATAAGGAGTAAATAAAAAAACATTATTCTCAATTTTCCTAAACAATATTTACCACGCACAAAAACAAGGATACTTACTGTTATGATCATGTGTTCTATTTTTTGTGACAGAATGATGATGGTTCGACAGAAAATCGCAAGTGCGTTCCTAGCCTTTTAATTATTTCTCGAGGTATTTTTTTTTCAAATAATTTTTTTTGGTTGTATCAAGTTTGAATATTACTTTTTGAAATTTTTTAAAATCTCTATTCATCTTCAAGAAATCATTATTTAGTTTAGTTGTTAAGCCTTCGTCTCAAACTAACTTATTCGAAAATATGCTAACAACCCAATCAAATTGTGTTCAAAAAGGCCCTTATAAGCAAATTGGGGGGTAGTTTTGATTTTTGTCCTCTTTTATGTTGTTAAGAGTGTTGAATCCGAATCTGAGATTTGCGACCAAATTTTCGTGAAGAAAAATGCAAAAATTTGCAAAGTCTGGGGTTCTGGATCTTTGGCATCTCATATATGGGAAATTTGAAAAAGGAAAACGTCATCTAATTGGTCAGTAGTTGGTCAGAAAATAGAAATTGGTTAGCCCTAGATAACTTGTAATAAAGGCTTAATATTTCCCAAGGTCACGCATGATATTTTGAACCTCATTTAATGGAAAATTATAAAAAATAAGAAACTGGTCAGCAATATATTTTTATTTCTACGAATTTTTAAAGATTCAAGATCACAAAAAAACCTTTGGCACCTCATTTGGGTCATTTAGACAAAAAAAAGTATGCAATTTGAAAGGCTCAGCTGTTTTCTGTAATTGGTCACCCATTCATGTTTCTTTATAAATTTTTAATGAATTAAAAAAATCAAGGTCATAGCTACTTTTAGCACATCATTTATGGAAAATTTGCAAAAAAAAATAATACTTCCCCAAAAACCCTAAGATCTTTAAAAGTTCAGCTAATTTCAGTGATTGATCAGCTATAAATCTTCTTTTACGATTTTTCAAGGTTTTTTTTCAAGGTCACGAACTATTTTTGGCAAATTATTTGGGTAATTTTACAAAACAACTTTATACTATAGCTGATACGTTACTAGATCATCATAAGAGGTCAGTTAGTTTCAGTAATTGGTCAGCCAAAAAAATGGATTTTTTTCAATTTTTTTTGCCTATAACTCGAGAACTAATGTTTTTTTTTTTAAATAACATTAAAGTAGGTACAATTTAAAGTATACATTATCCTCAAAAAATGTTCGTTTAAAGTTTTTTGTCTGCAACAATCCATTCCATTTTTTTTAAAGAAATTACAGCGGGAAATATTATAACCCCAAATTCGCATAAGAAACGCATTTCTTTTGTTTATAGATGCGAATATCGAATATCAAAAACATGAAGTGCTAGAACAATTTCCAGGCCAGATTTAAACTCAGTGCATCAAAGATTCTCAGAAAAGAATATCTTGGTTTAAATAAGAAGCTAAAATTTAAATTTTGTAATAAAAAGTAGTTAATTTGTGTTTTTGGTTGGATTTTCGGAAACACTATAAAAACGAACATTGAATTTGCTTGCGTCTAAATGGGTTGTCGCAGAAAGAAAATGAACAAAAATGTATTGGAAATTGTGTATATTTTATGTACTTTCAATTGTACTTTAATACAATTTACAAATAATTTATAGCTTTCGAGAAATAAGTGAAAAACTCCCAAGAAAATTATTTTTGCTTTTTTATCCATGTTGCGTCAGGCCTATTAGTCGCAAACCTCAGATTCGGATTCAGCACTCCCGTAAACATGTAGCAGAGAAAAAAAATACAAAACAACCAAACAATTTTCAAAACTACCAAAATGTTTTCATGAAAATAAATAATTTCAGATCATTCGATGTAGTATCGATATTTAAAACTATCGATGTTATACCTACTCAAATCATGACTTTATTTCAAGAACACCCTGTTTAAACATTATTTGAAAATCATCGAATCAACAATTAATTATAATAAGAAGACGATAATAAAGTTATGATATATGATACTTAAATAGGAAACTGAATAAATTATAAAAAAAAAAAAAACAGTTCCAACTAAAATCAAAACAAACAAATTTGTATAAATATTAATATGCTTTTTTCCATTCGCATTAAAAAGCAACAACAGATAACTTTAAAAACGATTATTCTCTGGAGAGAAATGCAGATGCCCATTAATGTCCATTGACCATTTTTAAGCATAAACAAGTTCATATAATTCTGATGGAGAAGACACATTCTATCCAATTGATATTGCGCGTGCCTTATTGTGGTTTTTCACTCATCACTTACCACCAAAGACCGACAACCGACAGACAACAGCTCACACTCAGCTGATGCAATACATAATGTAAAATATAAGGCATGCGCCCTTAGTTAAGAGCACAATAAATAGATCCGGCATTTCGAGAGGAGAGCTCATAAGTTTGAGATAGCTCAAGTGGTAAAGACCGATATTTAGAGGCTGTTCCATCGACTGCAACGCAAAACGCATTTTACTTTTCACATAAGCGAGTTTAAATTTTTGTTGCCTTTCCAAGAATCATCAAGATCAAAGAAATTTCTTTAGAATTCAACCTTAACCATCATCTCAGCCGACAAAAACTGGTTTAATTTAATTTGATTTGCTATCTGTCCATCATCAAAGAGATTTTGTTTTAAATTCTGAAAATATCGTGAGTGGCTCAAAGAAAATTAAAATTAAAAAAAGGACTTAATCAAAAAATAAACATTTTTGTGAAATCCAAAGACTGTTTGCTTATATATTTATGCAAAGCTAATTAAGTTTATTATATTTTTATTAAAAAAAAAATCAACCTATTTACAATGAGTGCATCAAACTTAGAAGTTATATCACCGAATGTACAAATCGATGAAAAGTACATCGAAGTTGATTACGAGTATCAAACATCATCAGTTAAGCGGGATGGTGGTAAAATCCAGGTAAGTTTAATGAAGACTTGTTTTTTTTTGTACGTCTTAAAT
Organism: Dasysyrphus albostriatus; assembly: GCA_946251815.1. Taxonomy (NCBI): domain Eukaryota; kingdom Metazoa; phylum Arthropoda; class Insecta; order Diptera; family Syrphidae; genus Dasysyrphus; species Dasysyrphus albostriatus. The sequence continues at coordinate 52,491,650 of OX276338.1, read as the reverse complement.
ATTTCATCTTAAACACAAATAAGGCACAAATGTATTTTCCTGGTTTGTGCGAGGTTATAAAATCGATATTTTCGCCTTGACCTTGAATATACAATAAGGGTGGATGCAATTTGTTTTTGTTGGCCGGTGTTCTAGAACATTCCATTCAGGATTTTCACTGTAGGTGTATGGCAAGGCCGTAGTCAAGAATTTTAAGAGTAGCAGGCATTTGCGGAAAGAGAACAGCTGATGACAGTTGATGCAAAAACCAAAGCAATCAGCCTTATGAGTTTCACATTGAAAATATTTCACTCGAACAATTTTTGTTCTCCCGGACCTTTTAAAGCTATCATGAACTTCTCTTGACCTAAAATAAACAAAAACTTGCACAAAGGGCACCAGTACCCTCTGTTTCGTTTGCCGTCGATAAGTGATAGTTTAAGCTATAAGTAACGAAACATTTCAACTGAGATAAGTATTGACAAAAAAGGGGAATTGTCGTTTTTTAGGCGAAAAGTGAAATATCAATTTTTCCGCGTGGAATAATTTTTACGTGAAACTCATAATAAGGCTGATTATGAGTTCCGCCTAAATTTCTCTTGACTTAATATAAACAAAAAACTTGCATCAGTCAACACTAGGGTTGCCATGTCTTGAACAAGTTTGATAGCCCAATTTAAAAATTTTTGCAGCCCATAATTAGAGCTGAACAAGTAGCCCAAAAAAATAAAAAAAGTGTTCTCACAACTTCAATCACAATTTATTTTTGTTTTTAACAACAACGGAAAATAAAATAAATATTTTTGCTCGCTCACAAAGCAGAAAATTACAGTTCCATTCGTAAACAAAATTATAATCTTCAAAACAATTTTGCAACTATTCTGTGGATAATATTGAATAATATTCAAGGCAAAACAACTTTGGTTTTGCCTAAGTTCCCCGTTAAGTCAATAATTTATTCTTAATTAATAAACTATAACCCTACAAAAGGAAAACAATTATGTTTGCATTAAAAAATGGGGACTATTCAGTGAATAAAAAGTGGTGCCAAATTGTGGAATGCTCTAACGTGGGCATTGTTTGATTCGATAGCTCAATAGTATTTTGACATTTCCAAACAAAGTATCGATAAAAAACTGACAATTCACGTTTATAATACAATGTCTGTTCGTGTCTTTCTGAAAACTGCAAAATTTCTACCAAATTAAGCCATTTAATTTTTTATATGAGGTTTTTGAGTATGCAAACAAATTTGTACTAAAAATTGTTCCTACGTTTGAGAACTCAAACATTTAAATATGGATTTCAGAAGAAAAAATATTTGTTTGTATTTTGTATTTGTTTGTGCTCAATTCGCTTAGTTTGCTTAACAGTGGTGTTATGCTAAGAAATATCTTAGTTTATTTTGGGGTCTGATGCCCTTATATCCCTCCCGACAGCGCTCTTGAATTAGAGGGTGTGTAACGCCAAAGTGACGGTAGTCATATTTTTTTAGGTACATATAAGAACGTCAAATAACATAATTTGTAGGAAGAATGAATGTATGTACATTGTACGAGTACATACTTATTGAATATATTTTTTGTTGTACTTTAATTTTTAAATTAACATGTTTGCACACATTTATGGCATGAATGAGTGCGTCATTTATCGTATGATGAATATGAAAAGTATACTCGTTAATTGGCGAGGAAAGCAATCAGACGGTGGTCTAACATTTCATATAGAAGGCAGGCAGCTGTAGAAGAATTTAATATTGATTTTCCATGCCACATAATCTATACCAAGAACTCAGTTGAAAAAAAAAAAAAAAAATAATAAACAAGCATAAGGCAATTTTCCGTCCGAACTTAATTAAAAAAAAACTAGTCGGGATTTAATAATCTAAAAGTTAAATATAACAACAATATAGACTTTGCTTGCTTAACTAAGCCCAGAAAATTATGTTCAAATAGCACGAATTTTTTACTTATTTATCGATAGTTTGTATGGAAACTTAATTTTTTTTCTTTGATCGTCGCGTCGTTGAGTCCCGGCGAGCGTTATTTGCAAAAAAGTACACGACACACCCATAAAAAATAGCTATACTTTAGAATACTATTGAATTTGAAGTCTAAAGTAGACCAATCCATTTTAAAATAACTTTAAGATAACTATTGTAATCTTTACTAATATTATAAATGAGAAAGTGAGTTCGTTACGCTTTCCCGCCTAAATCACCGAATTAATTGTGATGAATTTTATTATAGAGGTAGATGGGAACTTGGAGACGGTTATATAGGATACTTTTTTTCAATCTTATACGACAAAAAAAGAAAAATATTTGGTACTAAAGCATCTTAATTTTATATAAGAAAAAATTAAAGTGCACGACTGGATTGCACGACACTTGCTTACAAATTATTAAGCATGGGTTTTCTCTTACTCAGTTTAGGTAAATTGTGTTATAATTCGAGTTTATAAAAATATGATGTCCAATGGGTGAATATTTTCGTTAGTTGTATCGATTAGGGTGTGTTGGAGGGAAGAATTTCGTTTCCAGTGTTGTTGATATCTACTTTAGTCAAATAAATTAAGGGAACAGGATATTTTTTCATTTTGGTGTATGTATTTGAAGAGCTGTATCCAACGGCGGCGTGTACAGCTTGATTTCTCGGGGAGGGGGGTGGGGTCATATCGCCAAAAAATAATGAAAATCAGAATACTTTTTTTTCAAATGGAATAAGTTTTTTTGTCACTGTATTTGTATAATTTCATACCTATAGCTATTTTCAAAAACAATGATAGATCCAGATCAAAAATAACTTGATTTATTTTTCCAATGGAAAATCCCAATATTTCTTATTATTATATTATCGAAACAATGAGTGATAATGATATTAAGAGCTCTTTTTAAATTTACCGATGGCAAGATCCAAGCCAGATTCACATTATAGTTCTGAGGACAAAAAGTTTCGATATGATAAAATACTCTAACAATAAGCAATAAGTATATTTACATCATCGATACCTGATGCGATTTCAATCCTCTCATGGGTTCTTATGTTAAAATATTTTATCGTAGCGAGAGTGTTTTGGCCTTAATGATCTTACACAAAAGATTTGATTTTACTCAAGTAGGTATACTGAAAAAATAAACAATTTTCACTCAATAAAATTGAGAAACTTTTATCAAATAACAAAAATAGTCAATGTTATAAAATCTTAAGGATAAAAATAACATAACATAATATGTAGCATGCATAGATAAATAAATATAGTTACTTATGAACGAATATTTATAAACATTATGTACAGGATATATTTCTACATATTCAACTGTCGAACAGCTGCTGTAACAGGGCTTTTAGTTTAAGGAACATTAGAAAAAACAACAAATCAAATGAATTTATATAATAAATTCTAGTTTCCTCCTCGATTTTTTGATAAAGCGATCTATTACCAGGTCCGTGTTTATATTAATGTCTTTATGGACACATAACAATGCCAATCCAGTCAATCGGTCTCCTCCCATTCTTGATCGTTACCATGTTTTCAATCTACGCAAGGTCGAAAAAGATCTCTCTGCAGTGGCAACGCTTACCGGAAATGTTGCCAGGATACTTAATAGAACATGAATTCCGGGAAACATATCTGTATCGCAACTGTCTAAAACTTCTAAAACTGTATTCGGAGGTAATTTCTCTTTAGTTTCACGTTTCCATTTCGCAGTCCACATTTCAAATTCACTCATAGTACTGGGAAGTCATTTATCTAAAAGCCCCATATAAGGCTTAACGATAGCCTTAATTTCTTCAAGGTCAGCTGAGTTAAGAAGCGAAGGCATAATAAATCGGAGGCCATAGTTATTTAACACGTCTGGGGAGAAGCGAGTTCTGAGGTCGGACAAAACGCCATCCAGTAAAGGAATGTAGATACTTCTCAGAAAATATTCCTCTACATCCGAAGCGGGATGGTTACTTCTTTTTGTCTGTCTAGGTATAGTTCTGGGTTGGCATATTTTAACTTCCAAGGACTCCGCTATTTCTTTTACTTCTTGAAATAAAGAAGAGAAAACAGTACTGGCCGTTTGACGTTTATTTTCCAGAACGGAAATAGTATCAGTTACTGCGTCAGTAGCACATTTGGAGTCCAGTTTTGGAGATTGCAATTTCCTGCTGAGTGCAACTGTTGTACCTTCATAAACGTTAATTTTTGTTTAAAAAATTATCATGTTACAGAATAGTAAAAAATAATATATGAAGTCTAATATGCTTGCCACAACAAATTGGCTTTCACCTAGCGGAGTCTTCGCTTAAAGCAACTTTGATAATAATTTGAAAATAAGTTCTCGGCAGAGAAAAGTTACCAACAAAATCCAAACAAATATCTATTTGAACTTATTTTAAGAAACATAATAACGATTCGCAAGAAATTAATTCATTTTATTTTTTAAAGGTAATACGTACATATCTACATATTTGTCATTTGAATTTAGAGAACTAAATGGATTAAATATCAGAGATATCATACTGAATTCAACGCAAGTTTCCTTCTTGGATTAAAGTTCAAAGAAGTAAATTATAAAAAATTGTGAAAAAGCTGTGTGATAAATATTGTTTAAATTAATCAATTCTTAATTAAGATAAGTGGATTTGACTGTATAGATATACATAAATGTAAAAAAAATTATGTGTGTTAAAAATATTTAATATTTGTGTCTTACCTAAAACATCACACAGTGCCACAGTGCTAACAATAAATTCTGAAGAGCTTATAGAATGAATTAAACAAAACGCATCAGATGCTGCCTTGGTGTTTTTCCACGTAGAAATTGTGAGGAGACATTGCTTAATTTTAGGAATAATTTAATTAAATTAAGGTAACAAATTAAGGTTATAAATAGTCATGGCGTACATAAAGTAGTTTTATTTAATTTGAGTTTATTTTACTTTTACAAATATGAAAGCAGATTAGGTACATTAATTTTTTTTCTATTAATAATGTTTTTTTCCTCTGTCATTATCATTTTTGCTGTGCAAAATTCAATTGCAATTTTTTTTTATCCAAGAACGTAATCATAAATATACTTCATGAAAATCTGGCAAGTCTGATCCTCATGAACGACGTTACCATTTTGTTTGTGTGCATCTCTTAAGTGAGATGATTAACCGTTTTGTGTGATCTTTAGTTACTTCAATTCTGTTCCATTCCATACCTTCCTTTCCTATTCAATGTTTGCAATTTTAATTCAGTCCGTTTGGCAACTTAATACTATTGCTATTATTATAATTTGTGTATATTTTGTCGATTTGAATTAAAATATGCGGATTTACACGACTGACAAATACAAAATACCACACAAAAAATGTCGTACCGTACGTATGACAGCAGCTGCGTCGCGTTGTGTTCGCAGCAATGAATTTGTGTGTATTTCACATTTTAACAGCAATTCCAGCTGCAGCTTCGTCTCCATTCTGTTAAGCCAGTTAGTCGTTGCACCCCAAAATCTTGGGTTTTATTAAGGAGTTGTAGCCAAATTCAAATCATACAAAAATTTCAGCCCACGATTAATGAAATTTTAATAAATTTTTTGAAAAAATTTGCTCCACCGTGAAGTTCTTGTATGATTTTCTCAAGATCTATTACTTTTTTGAAAAAAAATATGTTAATTTGTTTTGTGTGGAATGACCTAAGCTACAATTTGTACCTTCACATTTTTTCAAAACAACTTATAGTTATTGAGAAATTCAGAAGAAACTAAATTTTACTCCTTTACCCCCCCCCCCCCCCCCCTAAAAAATTAAGCCCCGGCCCAAATTTACAGAACTTTTCAGGAAATGCTTAAGACGTCAAAACAAAGTTCTCTACCGAAATTCATCTTTGTCAGAGATTTTTTCGAAGTGAAAGTCTAATTTTCCTGGGCTATTGTGTCTTCTCTGTTTTATTTTCTTAAAGGGGACAATAAATTGTCTTTCTTTTACTAAACTGTCCTCCAAATGTTCCCTTTTTTCTCTTTCAAACAATTTTTTATTATTGAGAACACATTTGTTTTCTTCAATACTAGATCACTTGAAACATAAAAAGTCGTATTTACAAACTTTGTTGAACTTGAGACAGTCGTCTTACTTAAAAAAGTTATAAACAAACTTTGTTTACTGTTGTAAACTTGGACAGCACCACAGTTGTCTATGATTTGTCTAACTTGACATTTTATTTAATTAGATAAAACATATTTACAACTATTAAGGACTTTTAAAAATCTGTCTAACTAACTAACAACCATCTAAAAATCTAACAAATAAGGCAAAACCCAGTTTGCAAATTCGGAGCCTTACTGCAAGTTCCTTGGTTCATTGGTTTGTGACGTGAGTTACGCGATGTGACCTTTTAACTTCGCAGTGAAATTAGAAGGTCAGCATGATTTTTTTTTCAAATCTTGAACCTCACCTATCGTTGAAAAGCAAAAAAAAACATCTAATTTTTGGTCTTACTGCAAGTTCCTTACATGCTCGGTTACTGAAATAAACTATTTGACCTGCTAACTTCACCAGTGAATGCCTTTATATAGAATTTCAAACGAATATATTTGAACTAAATAAGATGCCAAACAACTTTATGTAAAAAATATTCTCTACCTACAACTACTTTGATGTGAGTATTTCCATATGGTAATTGAATTTTGACTAGCCGAAATTTTCAAACGCTTGAGTAAACAATAAAACTTTAAATGAATTTTTTTAGTAAAGTGTTTCTTATACGAAGTCGTTATTGGGTTAAAAATAGATATTGTAGTTATTGCTCAAATTTTTAAGCTTTTTTCACGTATTAAAAAAACAAAATTGAAAAATCCCAAAAGATCATTATTTTATCTATTGAACGCCACTTCAGCCGATTACAATAATACTTTAAGAATAAAAAGTGGAACAGGTATTCAAAGTACTTTTTTTCAATTTCAAAGCAGACGTTTCATATTCAAATTATAAATATTCCGAAATAGGAGAAAAATAATTTAATAAAGCTGCAGTTGTATAATTTGCATGCATTATAAATCTGAAAAGCGTGAGAAATACATGGGATGCATTTAAAAATAGTTTTTATTCTACAAATAGGTGTAAATAATTATCCACATGCAAATATAATGTGACTTGCAAGTAAAATATTATTTATGGCTATCGTATATCTATCTACATACATATATCTATAATAAGGGAATGGCTTTATGTATATGATTTATTTATTGCTTTAAAAAACAAATATATTTTTACCTGCATAGCAGACAAATTGCAGTTTTAATACGTAAATTATAAAACTTTGTTATTTAACTATCTAGAAAAATGCTTTCACCTGCAGAATTGTTTTTGTGTATAGTTTTACTATTGCAATTTTCTATTATTTAAATTTTTAGAATCAATGAAACTGTCGATGAATAATATTTCGCATTTTGATATCTCGTTGGACCAACTTAAAATTTAATTTTGCATTAGCGGTAGAACTAAGGGAATAGTCAGAAGCTTGAGGAACCTGGGGCCTAAACATGTAAAACGAGAACGATCGGACGGAATCGTTTTGAAGATCTTTATTATTCAGAACGGATATGATAGAGATAGCAATGGTGGAACTGATATCCTGTCATCCTTTTCATTTTACATGATTAGGCCTCTGATGTAAAAACTGAACTAAAAAAGAGCGTTTGGAAGCGTCAATCTAATGAGCTGCCCAAAAATAAAAATAATGCATTTGAGTCATTGAAAGTGAAATGAAAATTTTTGTATACTAGGTATATATTACATTTACTTACTTACTACTTATCAGGCTCCCGATCATGGAGGGTGCCTGCCTGAGATATTGCGGTCTTCAATAGGTTACGGTCCCTCGCACGCTCCCTCCAGTCATCGAGACCAAGCGTTCTTGCGTCGGAAACCGCCTGATCCCTGTAGCGGAGGTTCGGTCGCCTTGAACCTGGGGGCTGGGATTCGAAGATTTTTTTGGCTGGAGCATTGTTGTCCATTCGCTCGAAGTGGCCGAGCCAGTGTAATCGGAGTGTTTTATCTCTTTGGACTACATCCACATCTTGGTACAGCTCGTATAATTCACGGTTAAATTTTCATTTCCACTAAGATGTCATTCATGGGGTTGATGTTTTTTCCGAGGTAGGTGAACTCCTTGATTACCTCGAAATTACTGCTACCAACAGTGACATTTTATCCTAGGCGATGGACAGATGAAGCTTTGTTTGTTGATAGCATATACTTTGTTTTGTCCTCATTCACTTCACGAACGCGTTTCGCCTGTTCATCAATAGCTGTGAATGCCTCTAGCACAGTCCATGTCGTCCGCATAGCCAAGCAGTTGCGAAGACCTGTTGAAGATAGTGCCTTCCAGGTTAACACCACTCTTGCGAACTATCTGCTCCAGGACTAGGTTGAAGAAGTCACATGATAGGGCATCTCCTTGTCTGAACCCTGTACATGTCTGGAATAGCTCGGATGAGCTGTTACCCATTTGCACGTTGCACCGCGTATTTTGTAACGTCATGCGGCATAGCTGGATCAGTTTTTTCGGGATCCCGAGTTCCGATATCGCCAATAGAAGTTCTTGGCGACTAATGCTATCATATGTGGCTTTCAAGTCGATGAAAAGATGGTGGATCTCGACTTGAAATTCGTTGGTCTATCGTTGATCTGCCTGCCCTGAAGCCACACTGGTACGTGCCGATCATAGGGTTGCAGAAAGGTTTAAAACGCTCATATAGTACGTTGGATAGGATCTTGTATGCAATATTAAGCAGGGATATACCTCTGTAGTTTTTGCAGGACATAGGATCGCCTTTTTTGTAGATTGGGCATATGGAGCTAATTGGCCAGTCGTCGGGCATACTTTCCTCCTCCCACACATGGTTGATGAGCTGGTGTATGCACCCTACCAGAACATCTCTTCCATACTTGAAGATGGGAATACACAACTAAGATATACATTTTTTAGCCCCGAAAACTGTTACATCATAATGTATTGCATTTTGCTTTAAATTAATTTATCGATTCGGCTTTGGAGGGGGCTTCAGCCCCTATAGCCCCCCTCCCCGGATCCGGCACTGATGGCAGATACCGTTATTTTTAGCTCTAAAGCCACTATATACCAAGTTTTAAGAAAATCAATCCAGCCGTTTAGGCTGTAGTAGTCGAACAGACAGACAGAAAGAAAGACAGAATTGTGAGACCGACTTTTTTCGTCTTCGCTTTCATCGTAATTACAAATCTGATTAAAATCTCCAGTTCAATTTTTTTACAAATGCATAACTTGCCATATAGAACCTATGTATCGCAAATAAAAATTTCCGTAAATTACATGCAAAATGTTCATGGTTGATGTATTAAAAGATAGGCAGGTGTTAAGTATGTGCAGCTTAGGGTACAATTCAGTGATGCCACTTTTCGGGAACATACATTTTTGTATATTAAAGGGTGAAACTTCCAATATTTTTGGTAATTTTCAATATTTTGAACATGGAAAAAGTTGCAGAATTCCTCCGATACCAAAAGCGTGTTGGAAAAATAACAGTTGATATTTCAAAAGAGAGGTGTTGCATAGACGCTGGTAAATTTCCAGTGTTGCCACATTTCTGGAACATACTTTTTTTGTATGTAAAAGCGTGAGATCTATACCTCTAGGGGCCTATAACACAATACATAAAGTGCTTGTTAAACAAGTGAAATTCAACAACTTTTTTAAATTTGTGTAACACAGAAACACAAGTCTAGGAGACTTTAAGCAATCGTTTTGGCTTCTTCCAACAAGTGGGAAATTTCATAAATCCATCGTTTCTATAACTGGAAATAACAAGAGTTCAAAAAACGGAGCATAAACTTATTAAATAGTTGATGAATTTCAACTAACGGTTGCGGACTTGTTCAAAGTTAACAAGTAAGAAATAAACACTTACAGTAGTGTCTATCAAGTGATAGAATCAAGAAGATTGTTTAGAATTTATTTATTGGTAAGGAATTTGGTTTATAAAGTGTTTAAGTTTTTTTTTTGAATCGAACAGTGATTGGAAGAATCAAAAATAGACAAATCTATTTAAAGAAAAAAATTGTTAAATTGTTATAGAGCCACATATCTTTTCCGTGTGCGGTGTAAAAATATTCATCATCTTACTGAAATTCCTTCCTACATACAACGTTCGTCCACTAATAAAAAAAGAGCGCTGATTTTTGATCAAATATTTTTCTTCGAAGACTTTATGACTCATTGTGTAAGAAAAACTTGTTAGAATGGTTCAACAAGTCGAGGGAATTTTTTTTAGTTGACAATTGTTACGCTTTTTATTGAGTTACAGAAATGATTTTGGCTTGTTAAACAAACATAGTTGAACAAGTAATTGTTGACTAGTTGACTTCTCGTTCTGTATTATAGGCCCCAGATGTTAAACACGTATAGGAAAAATACGTTGAACACACTCACCTTCGGTTGAAATATGTCAATATTGCCACTTTTCTGGAACATACTTTTTTGTACGTAAAAGTGTAAGACTTCCGTTTTTGTTTTATTATTTTGAGCACAAACAAATTTGCGGAAATGTCTCCAGATATAAAACGCGTACAGGGAAAATATATTGATGTCTTTAAATATAGGTGTTACACACGCACCATAGGTCGAAGTATATCAGTGTTACCACTTTTAGGGACCATACTTTTCTTCAGTATAAATGGGTGCCAGTTGCACTTTTTTTTGTTAATTATAATATTTTGAATATGAACAAATTTTCGGAAACGTCTCCAGATGCCAAAAACGTGTTGGGAATGATAACGATTAGGAGATGGGCATTGAGTAAATGCACTTGAGTAAAGTGTCAGTGTTGCTATTTTTCGGGAAAATGTTTTTGTATGTCAAAAAATGGCACCTCCACTTTTCGTTAAAAATATAAAAAATAACAAACAAGCTGTTTCTGATGTATCTAAATATAACCCATACCATACCATTCAATCAGTCATAAAAATATAATTTATAAATAAAATTTATTTACTTCAAGATTAAACCCGAAACACTATCAATAAAAATTCGAACTGAAAAAAATTTGCCAAAATTGGGTCTAATGCTAGTCGGTTGGGGTGGCAATAATGGTTCAACCTTAAGTGCCGCCCTCGAAGCCAATCGTCGTCAATTGGAATGGAGAAAGAAAACTGGAATACAAAAAGCTAATTGGTATGGATCTATAACTCAAGCATCGACAGTTTATTTGGGAAATGATGAGAATGGCAAAGATGTTTATATACCAATGAAAGATCTTGTTCCGATGGTTAATCCTAATGATATTGGTAAGAATTTAATCTATTAAAGAACAAATTTAAAAATAAAAAATATCTTTTTTATAGTCGTCGATGGTTGGGATATCAGTTCTTTGAATATTGGCGAATCAATGCGTCGCGCTCAAGTTCTAGATGTCGAACTACAAGATCTATTATATAAGGATCTTTCTAAAATGCAACCTCGCCCATCGATTTATGATCCAGATTTTATTGCTGCCAATCAATTGTCACGAGCTGATAATACCATACAAGGGACCAGGTATGCACAATTCCAACAAATTCGCAAGGATATTCAAGATTTCAAGGCATCGTCAGGAGTTGAAAAAATAATTGTACTATGGACTGCTAATACAGAGCGTTTTGCTGATATTGAAGAGGGACTCAATACCACCATGGAAGAATTACATGCATCTTTAAAAGCTAACAAATCGGAAATATCACCATCGACAATTTTCGCCATGGCTAGTATTGCTGAAGGAGTAAGTAGTTGTTTTGAAAGATTTGATAAATCAATAGGAACTAACTATTTCTAATAGTGTACTTACATCAATGGATCACCACAAAATACATTTGTTCCTGGACTTATTGAAATGGCTGAACATCATGGAGTTTATATAGCTGGAGATGATTTCAAATCTGGCCAGACAAAACTCAAGTCTGTGTTGGTAGATTTCTTGGTCGGCGCTGGTATCAAACCCACCTCAATTGTCAGCTATAATCACTTGGGCAATAATGACGGAAAGAACTTATCCGCCCCGAAACAGTTCCGTTCGAAAGAGGTAACTTTTTTAAAGAGACCCGAATCTTTAGAAATTTGTTTGTTAACGAATTTGAATTATTCATTTTCTAGATTTCCAAAAGTAACGTTGTTGATGATATGGTCGAATCAAACAGCATTCTCTATAAGCCAAATGAGCACCCTGATCATGTGGTCGTCATAAAATACGTCCCTTATGTGGGAGACAGCAAAAGGGCCATGGACGAGTATACGAGTGAAATTATGATGGGCGGCCATAACACCTTGGTTATTCACAATACCTGTGAAGACTCTCTTCTGGCATCTCCATTGATTCTCGATTTGGTTATTTTGGGAGAGCTCTGCTCAAGGATTCACATGAAGAGCAATACCGAAACAAGTGCTCCATGGGTTACTTTTAAGCCAGTACTTTCAATACTTAGTTACTTGTGCAAGGCTCCTCTTGTCCCAAAGGGAACTCCTGTTGTAAATTCTCTCTTCAGTCAGAGGTCAGCGATTGAAAATATTTTAAGGGCTTGTGTTGGACTTCCTCCAATTTCACATATGGCTTTAGAGCAGAGGGTAAGTCGTTGGTATGCATATATTTTTCGAGATATTTATTAACGTTTTCCTTTCTTTTAGTTTGATTTTGCAACCATCTCCACCAATGAACCAGCAGTAAAGAAACTTAAGACCGCAACAGGACCTAAAAAAATTGAAAATGGTCATCAAAATGGTCATGCCAAAATGGATGCAAACAATCATAAGCAAGAAGTAACAGCAAATGGCTATCATTAAGACAACAATACAAAAATTAAAAAAAAAAATTGTTAAAGTATACAAATCATCAATTCCATACATGTTTCTTAAGCTTTGAATAGTATTTTAAAACTATTCAAAACAAAAAAATTAAATTTTTTATTTTTTTTTTCTAAACATTTTTATTTGTTTGCTCGAAAAAAGGACTTATTTGTCTTTTTTTTTATATACATATACATACATGAAAGGCAGTTACTTTTGTACAACTCAGAAAAAAAGTACCTAAGAGATTATGTAAGTGTATTTAAGAATATATGAGTGAATGTATAAAAAAGGAATTATGTAAAACATTATACCTTACTCCGCGCATAAAATATTTTTGTATGGTTTTCTCAACAAAGTGTGAAAGAGTATAGGCCTAAGGGTATCTTAATGTGCATTAAATTGAATAAAAAAAAAAATATTAATTGATATAAAGTTGCATACATACTTATGTAAATGTTAATGATAGCTCATTAAAAAAAAAAAATTAAATAAAATGTGAAGTTAAAGCAATAGTTTTATAAGAATTTTTAAGAGTTGATAGAACGAGATCGAATTTTTTCTTTAGAAAATATTCTGAGAACTTTGTAATATATGTATGTTCTATACATACGTATATATGTATGTACTTCTACTTGTACTGTGTCAATATGTTTTATTTTTCTACGAACGAAGAAAAGTTAATTCTTGAATAAATGAAAACAATTTTTTAAGCAAAACAGAAGGTTTGCATAAGGAACTAGATTTCAACTTAAAAGAAATCTTTTCGAGAATAATTACCTACTACTTCATTATCCAGTTCCCGATCCATGAGCAGCCTTTTATCCTCTACGTTCCTGAGCATGCTGCTTCTAGTCATCTAGACCAAGCTTTCTGGCATATCCGGCGATGGCATATCGTCTTTAAGCTGGAGGTTCGGTTTTTTTCGATGTCACCGAGCCAATGTAGTCGATGTGTTAATTTTCTGAACTGCATCCACATCTTGATATAGCACTTCTTCATTCGCTTTCTTCACACTCAGGACCAGATATTCATCGAAGTAACTTTCTTTTGAAGGAGTCTCGTTCTTTAGCTGTGCGAAGTCAGAACTCCGACCTAAAAATATTTTTTTTATTGGGTTCATTTGTCTCCATCGTTAGTTCACGTTTTTCCAACCATTAAAATCGGTTTGTCCACCCCCAGGATAAAAGATATTCGACTTTACTTTTTTTATAGCAAACCTCGAAAAACAAACAAGTCCTCTAGCATCCTTCAATGAATTCATAGGGGTTGGGGCTGATTCATTGGGTTCGTTTGTCAACTAGATCAACATGAAAATCCATAAAAAAAATTTGTTTGTCCACCCCCAGGAAAAAAATATTCAACTTTTCTTTTTTGTGAGGTCGATTGTGTTGGTTTGTCCACCCCCAGGAAAAAAGCTATTTAACTTCCCCCAAACCCCCTCCAAACAAACAAACAAAATAAACGAACCCAATGAATCCCAACCTCCTATGATTTCATTTAGGGATGCTAGAGGAATTGTTTGTAATGTTTGCTATAAAAACTTAAAAATCGAATAATTTTTATCCTGGAGGTCGACAGCGATTTTTTTTGGATTCTCATATTGAGCCGTGGACAAACGAACACAATTGACCGCACAAAAAAGAAAAGTTTAATGTTTTTTTTTCATGGGGGTGGACAAACAAATATTTTGTATAGATTTTCATGTTGAGCTGGTGGACAAACGAACCCAGTTCATTTGGGGGAAGCTAGAGGACTTTTTTTCGAGGTTTGCTATAAAAACAGAAAAGTCGAATAATTTGTATCTTGGGGGGTAGACAAACAATTTTTTTTGTTGATTCTTATATTGAGCTGGTGGACAAACAAATACACTTGACGGCACTCCTTATAACGGGTGATTTTTTAGCTGGTTTGGTTTTGGCAACACTGGTTTTGACAGCTGACGTGTGTTTAGTACCTTGTGTCACTGTCAAACAACTTCAGTTTGGTTTGCAATTTAACCATGGATCGTCTTACAAATGAACAACGCTTGCAAATTATTGAATTTTACTATCAAAATTCGTGCTCGGTTCGAAATGTTCATCGCGCGCTGCTTGTGTTCAGCGATGAGGCTCATTTTTGGTTGAATGGGTACGTAAATAAGCATAATTGCCGCATTTGGAGTGAAGATCAGCCAGAAGCATTGCAACAGCTACCAATGCATCCCGAAAAAGCCACTGTTTGGTGCGGTTTATGGGCCGACGGCATTATTGGGCCATATTTCTTCAAAGATGATGCGAATCACAGCGTTACTGTCAATGGTGAACGCTACCGAGCGATGATAACAAACTTTTTTTTGCCCGAAATGGAAGTTCTTGACTTGCATGATATGTGGTTTCAACAAGACGGTGCCACATGCCACACAGCACGCGAAACAATGGCGCAATTGCGAGGCGAGTTTGGTGAACAGTTAATTTCACGTTTCGGGCAGGTCAATTGGCCGCCTAGATCGTGCGATTTGACACCATTAGATTATTTTTTGTGGGGGTATGTCAAGGCTAATGTCTATAGGGACAAGCCCGCTTCGATTGACGCACTGGAAGCCAACATCCATGCATTCATTCGTGAGATACCGGCCGATATGTGTGAAAGAGTATGCCAAAATTGGACTCAGCGGATGGGCTACCTGAGACGCAGCCGCGGTCAACATTTGCATGAAATTATCTTTAAACATTAAATTGCAAGGTTCAAACTATCGATTCAAATAAATATTTATAAATATATATAAATATATATATTTAAAGTTCTAAACCTCTTAAAAAATCACCCGTTAATTTTATTTTGGAGTTTTGGAGCCCCATTTTTTAGTTTTAGGTGCAAAAAAAAAGTTGACTAACTTTTTTTTATGTGGGTGGACAGACAATTTTTTTTATGGATTTTAACATTGAGCTGGAGGAATAATAGAGGACTGTTTTGTTTTTCGAGGTTTGCTATAAAAACATAAAAATCGAATAATTTTTATCCTGGGGGTCGACAAACGAGTTTTTTTTATTCTCATATTGGTGGACAAACGAACACAAAGAATTCATTTGGGGCCATTGGAACATCTTTTGAATTGAATTTGAATATCTTTTTCCCTGAGAGTGGACAAATAACTTATTTTTTATGGATTTTCTTATTGAGCCCGTGGACAGTCGGACCTAATCGGCCCTATTCCTCTATGATTTCATTAAAGAATTCTAGAGGATTTGTTTTGTTTTTTCGAGGTTTGCTATAAAACCAGAAAATGAAATAGTTTTTATCCTTGGGGTCGACAAACGAGTTTTTTTTTTAAATTCTCATATTGAGCCGAGCGCACTCTATTTGCCCTAAAACGGGATTGAAGAAATCAAATGATAACGCATATCCTTGGCGAAACCCTGTGCATGTTTGGAATAGTTCGGAACAGCTTAAAACTAGTCGCACATTGCACCATGTATTTTATATTTATTCTATTGTTCTTGCGAAACAACTAGATTAGTTTTGCCGCATAAAGCTCCTGCCTATGAAATATGTAACATGCGGCTTTGAAGTCAATGAATATATTGTGAGTCTCGACTTGAAATTAATTGGTCTGCTCTAAGACTTGCCTGAGAGTTAATATTTGGTCTATAGTCGAACTGCCTGACCAAAAGCCACACTAGTACTTGCCGATTGTAGTGTTAAACGGCTTAAGAAACTCAAATCTCAAGCATGTGAAGCTGATAGACCAAACATCGGGCATACTTCTTTCTTACCCAAACTTGGTTGATGAGTTGATGCATGTCCCTTTTAAGCACATCACCTCCGAACTTGAAGAGCTCCGCTGGTAAACCATCAGATCCAGTGTCCTTGTTGTTCTTGAGCTTTTTTTTAGGTAAGTCTTCCTCTTTTATAGTGGGCGGTGGTTCACGGTCTTCATTGTAACTGAACTGCAGTTCAGTTTACATTTTGTCCAATTTTGCTTCTGATGCTAATTCTTTAAATACATTAACTATTCTCTATGTTTCGGTGGGGTTACGTTCGCTGTTTTGAAGAGCCTGCATTCCGGTTTTACAGCGATTAGCCAGGTGCTTGGTTTTTTTATCAAGCTTCCGGGTGTTGTTTCCATCACGAGACTCTCCGATCTTATTAAGCCGGAAGGCAGCATATGCACTCTTTTTTCTACGCAGGTCTCCAGCTCGGTGATTTGACTCGACTCGTTGAGTTGAGTTGACTTCAGTTGTGTTGAGTTTTTTAATGTTATTAAAATAAATCATGACATACGTCAATATAAAGGTCTATTCAAATCCTATCGAAACATCCACGCCATTTTGTTTTTCATGGTCTGGTTGGTAAAATATTTGCATCCAAAACTACTGATTTGTTGCCCCAAATTACCTACACTAATGTCTTTGAATGGATATGTACTTTAAAACTAAGCGTTCAAATTTGATGCGGTTTTCAGTGCTGAGTAGAAAATTTCCCACCTTTAAAAAAAAAAGAAATATGTCAAGGTCTAGTTGGCAAAATATTTGTATCCAAAGCATTTTACCTGATTTTAATGATTTTCTGCCTCCAGCTACATCCAAAGAATTGAAGAAGGCTAAATTAAAAAAAAAAATGTGGTGTTGAATCTTCTATAATATATGGTTTCCAAAATATAAGCATCCAAATCGATATTCCATTATTTGCATTAAGCCTGAAATTGCCTTTGGATAGATATATTTTCACCACTAAGCCATGCAAATGGTTTCGGTTTTCAAATTCTACATTATCTATTCAAAAGCTATTCATTTCTGAAAAACAAAAGCTTCTGCAATGTTTTGGTCATTAGATATTTGCATCTAATGTAATTTTACTGAATTTTTACGAAATCCTTTGAATGTGAACATCTAACGAACTGAGATTTCAAAACTGTTGCGGCTTTTAGTTTTGAATATAAAATTAACACATCTTTCCAAAAATATAAAAATTTAGTCATACAATTTTTTTATGGATTTCGGAAAAAAACATGGACCATTGGACCCCTTGCCATTTTAAAAAAAAAAATTTTTTTTTTTAAGTTAATGAAATAAATCGTGCCGTACATTAATGGAAAGATCTATTCAAACCCTATCGAAGCCAAATTTTTGTTCATGGTATGGTTAAGGAAATATGCGCTCCAAAGTAATCAAATCTTTTCTCTCGGTGTATCATCTTTTACATTAAATTTTTTTTATTTTGTAAGAATTTTTATTGCATGAAATGATTAATAAAAATGCTATTCTCAAGCCTTGTTTTCGAATGTTGACAAGAATTTTTACAAGACTATTAAGAAGTAGGGCACCTCAATAATATAATGTAATAACAATGACATTTTAATTTTATCGCAGGCAAACTTCATTAGTTTTTTTTTTTTTCTGTTAGAAAATGGTTAACTAATGTCTGCGTAAATGTTGACAAATAATATACGATCATAAAGATAACTTGAAAAATTATTACAAAATATTAAAAGTTATCTTCAAGATAAGACTGATTGAAAAAAACTTATCTCTAAATACCAAAAACGATGACGTTTTAAAAATACATAGAAAAATTCATGTCATAAAAATTCGTTGAATAAACAAACAAAAAGAAGGAGCAACGGAACGACTTTTTGTATTGTTTGGTTTATAGGGCAAGTATTGGTTTTGTTTAGAAATAATTTTGATGATAACGAAACTTAGCATTACGATCGGTCAGAAGCCTACATAGTACGTGATTTTAGTCATTGCGTCCTATCATCAGTGCTGTCATTGTATGGGAGAGCAGTATATACAAAACCAACGATTTTAATCAATTTTTAAGGCGTAAAAATGAATTTATAAAATCTCCTCACTTTTTTTAAAGAAAATGTTATAATCAAAATTGAGACAAACTTCCTACCTTTATATTTCCGTATCGATCTAGTTCTTAGGCTTTTCCCTATTGGCTAATTACGTGCATGGGTTTTTTATTATTGAAATTTTTTTCTTTCACCCCGAATGCCCCTTTTTCGGTACAATAAATTTCACATTCGTTAAAATATTCAAACTCAAGATTTCGATGAAATATGACATAACGATAATAAAGAATATTCAAAAAGTAGGAAAATTCTCAAATTTGTTTTTTGGATCTTTTTAAACGCTTCTAAATCTACAGACTAAGCAGTTGGTCCGATTTGTAAAGGGTTAGGCAACACTTTTTTAACTGGCGGCCATTTTGTCAGCTGTCAAGTGATTTATTTTTAGTTTGGTTTTGCACTTCAACATGAATAGACTGAAGCCCGAACTACGCTTCCAAATTTATTTTGAAAACCAGGGTTCTTTTTGAATAACGTATCGCTCAAATTTTGTTTAGTGATGAATCACTTTTGGTTGAACACATACGTCAATAAACAATACTGCCGTATATGGAGTGATTAAAATCCTCAAATGAATGTTGAGACAAGAGGAATAATTTTGAATTTTGTTGTGAGAATATTTCCTAACCTAAACTGCCGGAAACGTTTAGTAACCGCATAGTTTTACGTTACGGACCCGTTAATTGGCTTCCAAAATCCTGCGCTCGTAAACCCGAAACGATTGACCACTTGGAGGACAACATTCGATGCGTTATTGCCGATATACGACCTCATATTGGAAAAAAGTCATCGAAAATTGGACCTCCACATTGGTCACGTCCGAGCCAGCCGTGGCGGTCATATACCAGAAATCATATTTAAATTATAATGTCAGAAGATTATCTTTCGAATAAAGTAACTTTCATGTCAATTTTAAAAAATCATTTTTGTTTTATTCCATTTCAAAGTTCTATACCTCTAAAAAAACACCCTTTATAAGACTTGGTACTAGGTGCAGGGAATGTTAAATTTGTCATGTGGCATGTGTGGCTTTCGGGCAAAACACTGCGACAAATTATGAGAAATGGTAAAGTTTAAATGGCTTTAATTTGATAGTTTTCAATTGATATGGCTTTCTTAACATGTAATATTAAGGCCTTAAGACTACTACTTTATCTTATCTAAAGGCCACTTTACACGATTATAGATGTCATATGACTTCTCGTATGACTTGTCAAAAAATTCATACCATATCGTCTGAACACACGCATATATCTCATATGACTTCTCAAAAGCAAAAAGCATATGACTTTTTTGATATTAGAACTGCAGCTAATTCCATTTGAGAAGTCAAACGAGATTTTTTATTTTCATGGAACGTAGTGAATTCAGAGTATTGAAAATAAAAATATTTCTACAAAAAAAAATGTATTTTGAATGAAAACAACATAGAATAATTCATAAAAAGTAGTTTTGCTCCACAAAGATTTATTTGCTTATGACTTTTTTTCTTTTATTTTGATTTTGACAGATAACCATAGGAAAAATCAAATGCGAAGTAAAGACGTGTTAACATAAAAAAATTATAACCGTATGACTTGACTTGAAATGACAGCTCATATGAGAAATCATACAGAAAATATAATGACAGGTCATATGACTTATATTATCGTGTAAAGTGGCTTTAAGCATATCTTGAACGTACCTTTGTCCCAAAAAAAAAGTTATGCACAATTAAGTAAAATATATTAAAAAATCTTCAATTTTTCGATTTTTTTAGGTTGCATTCGCTTAGAAACTGTTTTGTTTGTTTTTTTTATTTTATAAAAAATATATATTTCTAAAATAAATTAATATGTTGAGGTTTACAAATAAAGCGCTACGCACTAGAAAACTAGATCAAGAATGGCCGTTTTTGAAAACGCAGCTGAGCAAAATAAAATCAAGTTGACAAACAAAATATTGAAAAACTAAAAAGCGTGTTTGTCAACATCAAATGCATCCGGAAGTAAATACACTGACGCTGATCAAATCGATTTTGTGGAGACAGGACGTGAACATATCGTTTGACATTAAAGTTTGACCTTTTCGAAAACGGCCTTTATAGGTTGGCACTCCAAAGGCATTCGGGGTCGCGGTCACAAGACGATTAGATTAAAAAGTAAAGGTTTTAAATTCTGTCGGGCTAAACATTCAAAAATTTAAAACCATTTTTGGAGGTAATTTGTCGTTATAGAGTCTTATTATATTTTTCGGGTTTGCCTTGCTGACGTTGCTCCATTTTGAATTTGAAAACTTCCAAATTCGATACTAAATCATATAATTTCCCGTACAAATTAAAATTTTGAAATTAAATTTGCACGAAATTTAGTGAAAAAGAAATGAGCTGTCAAACGAAATTACCAAATTTCAGATAAAAACACTTTTCCTGTGATTTTCCAAACTGCTTTATTTCGGGTCTAATGAAAACGAGGTATGAGAAATCAAAAAAATGAAAATTACAGCAAGCCTTCGCTTTTTTTTTCGCAAAACGGCAAAACTTTATCGCAAATA
This sequence comes from Dasysyrphus albostriatus, assembly GCA_946251815.1. Classification (NCBI taxonomy): domain Eukaryota; kingdom Metazoa; phylum Arthropoda; class Insecta; order Diptera; family Syrphidae; genus Dasysyrphus; species Dasysyrphus albostriatus. The sequence continues at coordinate 52,470,475 of OX276338.1, read as the reverse complement.
AGAAGTTCAGTTTATGACGCTCTTTAATTGAAAAAATATTTTTTACTAATGTGAGGGTCGCCAGAATAATAATTTTACTGACTTCGACAGTACGTACTCAAAAGTTTGAAAAACATCGTTCGAGCGGTTTTGTTAAAAACTATTTTTTTATATAAGTGTTACTATATTCTTATTTAAATCTAAATTTTTAAAAAAGTTTTGGTATGCCAGTTTTGAGTTCATATTAAAACATATTTACATATATACCTAATTTCAAAAATATTCTATAACCGGTTTTTGAAATATTGAATTTTCAAAAAAAAAATAATATACAAAAAAAAAGTATATTTTTTAAAAAAATTCATATTCAATATTGTTGACATTTGAAAGGATCTCTGGCATACAAATATTGATTGAAATTATGTGAGTCGTTAATGAGAAAGTCGAATATCAAGAAAACCGTTATATGGCAATGGCAAATATACCGTTAATAACGGTTTTTGGTAATTTTTTTTAACAAAAAGAACAGTATACCTACACAGTAACCCACAGATTTTTTATCAAAATTGTCTTGGAGATAAATAAGCTTTCCCTTAACGGTTGTATGGCAAGTACCGTTATTTTTAGAGCTTTAAAAATAATTTGGTTTGAAGAAAAACAGACAGACAGAAAGACAGACAGAATTTTGCCACCCACTTTTTTGGTGTTCTCTATCATAATAATGTCATGTTTGATTGTTATCTCGTAATTTATGTTTCGCATGAATCCAAAACTTGCCCTATAGTATCTATATCGCAAGTAAAAAAACAATGTTTTCATTGATATTGTGAACTGAGTTGATCATCTGTTTATTACCCAAAATTGAAAACGAATGCAGGAAACAATGTGTTTCAACTAAAAATAATATTGTGATTATTCATAAACAAACAAACCAAGCAAAAACACTCAATTAAGATAAGTTAGCTTGGCAACCTTAAGTTTTATTTGTCCCATAAAGTATAGTGACAAATAAAAAATTGAGTTCAAACATAATCAGCTGCTCAGAACCAGACTGAGTCTAATGCATTGCAAAATTTCTGAGTCACAATTCTTGAATGTTTTAAAGCTTCAATATTAGTTTTAAGTTTAGTCAAAACAATAGGACCGGTCTGCGATGAAATGTAAATTGTATAGCTCCTAGTACGGTGCATATTGTTTAAAAGCCATTCGACCTTGAACTAAGTTTAATTTGAATTATTTTTTTTTTTGGCAAATAATATGTAGGTTGATATCTATGTTCTTACCAAAATTAAATCGAATACAATGGTACTGCATTTAATTAAATTGTATACAAATTTAGTCATAACGTTTTTAACTACACCGGTTAGGGTTAGTTTTGTTTAAAAGAAGCAAATTGTCTCAAATAAACTTGTTGAGAAAAAAAATGTATTTAAATAATATTCTATAAATGTCAAGAAATTCGATATTTTGGAAACTTGCAATCATTTTGGCGTTACTAATCATCAATCATATATAAAAAAATAAATTGATATCACATAGTAAATACGGAAATTGATATAAAAGAAAGTGAAGGTGAGTGCTGTTTACACAAATGTTTATCTAGATTTTATTTAATTCTGTTTGAAATGTGTACTCATAACGAACGCGTGTTTATCTTTTTAAAGGGGCTTGCGTTGTTGTTGTTTTTTTTCATCAAAGAAATGCATTGTGAAATTGAAATTTCACAGTTTTAAACATATATTTGGGTCCAAATTCGGGTGTTTTTTTGTAAGTAATTCATACGAGTATTTTACATACACACATGTGTATCTACTCGTTTTGCCAAAACATGTTTTACTTACTTATTTTCAATTGACATTTTTGGTATAATGTTAATTGCTAAATTATTATCCACCATTTCCATTTTTGTATATTTTTTTTTTTTAATTTATTGTCTTTAATCAATTATTTATTTATGACTCAACAAATTTGTGGTCTTTTTTTAAAATTGTTTTGATATAAAGGTGAAATATTTGTTTGCTCTTAGGTAGGGTATTCTCTGAAATTACTTAATCAATCCTTAAATATTTGTAACTAATTGAAAGCTACAATGTATCTGCGTAGTATAGGCTTAATCTTATTTTGATAAAATTTAATTTTAAGTAGTCTCACCATGGTCATCTAAATGTGGTTTTCAGTGTCGTGGTAAATGTGTTCGTCTCGCTGTGGTCTTACAGTGGCCGTTTACACTTGGATCTGTATCGTTTCTCGCTTTTGTCTCGCTTATATCTGGCCGTTAAATTGGTTTTTGAATAAAATTATGCCTTGTCGTCATATCGTTTTAGTCTTTATTAAGTTTTGTTTTTTATTTCTTTTGAAAACGCTTAAAATCGTGTATGCTCATCACGTAATCAGTGCAACCTTCACACACGAGCTCAGTAGGGTAAGAGCAATATTTTTCACTGTGCTGCTTCGGTGACGAGCAAGCTTGAAACTATTTTAGGTGTTTTCAAACGATTTTTTGTTGGCTTTGACCTTTTTGAAAAAAGAATTATTGCGATACGATAGCGAGACCAAAGCGAGATGATGGAAAAACATGCTAAATGCCAAAAACTACATACGTGTAAATGAAACGGCGAGATCAAAATCTATTTGTATTTGATTCTTATTTATTATTCTTTTTGATGGAAATTTCAAATCTATCAAGAACTCCTGATCGACTTTTGTCTATTCGAATTTTTTCGAATAGACTCTCGCAATAAGGCCCAATGACTACAAACAAAACAATTGGGTCCTGAATGAAGTCTGAACGAGGATCTGAAAAAAGTATTCTTAACGAAAAAAATTGAATATCTCAAAAACTACTTTATGGTTTTACTTGAAAAAATTGTGGTAATAAAAAATACAACAAGGTATATTTTCAAAAAGTTTGATTTAAATTTAACTATTTTAGGGGAAGTGAAAAATAAAAAAACAAAAGCAAAAAAAGGCATTATCTCCGAAATTTAGAGGTTGTGTTAAAAAATTACTCATATAAAATATGTAGATTTTTGCGTGATCTACAACTTTTCGGTTGAACACTTTTCATTTTAAAATCAACTTTAGTCGGAAAACGCAAGAATAAAATTCCTTCCCCCCTCAAAAAGTCATTCCAACTCCGCTCCTGGGAAATAGATTTATTTTATATTACATACTTTAGCCCTTTTCACCATTTTCAATTGTTAAACTGCTGTTAACAATTTTACTTTTTTGAGTAAAAATATATTATTTAGCCTGTACTACATGCAATATTTAAAAAACAAAAGTTACGTATACGCCACAGTGTAATTTGTATTTTAATATAAACAAAAAGGAAAAGACTTAATTCTTGAAGACAGTTTTTCAGGCTATCTTGATTGGTTCTTAAAATAAATGAAACATTTATTTTAAGTTTCATTAATCGGGCCTACCATCGCATCCGAGAGAAGATCCGATCAGATCATATTATGATCATCATCTGAATGGGAACAGACAGACGAGTACCGACGTATACAGTCAAGATAAAATATATAATACCTACCTGATTAAATTTCCGGCAATGTGGGTTTTCCTTCTTTAACTCTATCAATTGATGGAGTAGTGTCCAAGGAGGTAATGGGGGTTGGGCTGGAACTGTGATGAAGGAATATTTTTTTAAAATAACTTTTTCATAGATTTCTTTTGTGGTTTTTGTGGTTATATTGATGGAGTTGGGTTTAACGGAGGAGGTTCTGGAGGTAGGTCTAGAACTGCATAAAAAAAATAAACGCCTTTTTTTAAATAACTTTTCAAAGATTTGTTTGTGGTGGGTCTTATGCAGAAGGGTCTAACGGGAGATATTCTGGAGGGGGCGCCTGGAACTGTGACAAAAGAACAAGTTCCATATTTAAATATTTTAAATTTCGGGCAATGTGGTTTTTCCATTTTGGACTCAATCAAATGATGGAGTAGGGTCTACCGGAGGAGGTTCTGCGGGTGGGTTTGGAACTGGGGCAAAGGAACTTCTTTTTAAATAACTTTTTCGTAAATTTTTTTTTGGTTTAGAGGGTTAGACGGAGAAGTGCCTAACGGAGGAGATTCAAGAGGCGAGTCTAGAACTGGAACAAAGAAACACCTTTTTCTAAAAATAACTTTCATAAAACTTTGTGGCGGTGGGTCTTATGGTTAGGGTCAAACGGAGGAGGGTTCTGGAACTGGGACAAAGTAATATTTTTTTTGTAAATGTAACTTCTTCATAGATTTCTTTTGGTAGTGGTTTTGATGAAGTAGGGTTTTGACAGAGGAAGTTCTGGAGGTGGGTCTACAACTTGGGCAAAGGAATACTATCTTTTTTAAATAACTGTTTCATAAATTCCTTATGGTAGTTTCTTTGATGGAGTAGAGTTTGACAAAAGAGATTCTGGAGGTGGGTCTGGAACTGAGTTATTTAAATAACTTTTTCATAGATTGCTTTTGGTTATGGGTCTGATAGAGTGGGGTCTGACAGGGGGAAGTTCTGAAGGTGGGTCTGCAACTGCGACAAAGAAAATAGAGCTACTTTCAGAACCTCTTTCGTCATTAGATTATATCTTTAGGCTTTTTTGATATGAAAAAAAATTATGAATTATCCTTCTCCATCAGACCCACCACCGAAATTGCTTTAGCATCGTTTGAAATTTTAGTCCAATGTTTTTTGTCTTTCAAAGTAAAAGCTCCACAGTAATTTCACAGTCGGCGACAATCGGATACGTAATACAAAAATCACAGTGCATCGCATAAAATCTTGACTCGTTGCTTTCATTTTGACCTTTCAACACCTTCTTCGAATTTTGCCTGAGAAATCTCCGATTTATCAATCAGAATGGCTACGATGACAGAAATTTTATATTTCGTACAAATCGGAGATAAATTTATTACAATCGAATACGATGATAAACCTGAATATTAAATTATTTTCAAAGTATTTAGGTAACATTTTATTGTTGTATGTACTGGGTCGCACGTACTTGCCCTTATATATTTGGTTGTGCCACCAAATTTATTTATTTTTTTTAATGTTTTTTAACATTTGTATTAGAGATACCGTTATTTTTTCATTGAAGTATTTTTTTTTTAATATTTGAGAGAGTGTTAAAAAACATTTAGATATCGAGTTTCATAAAAATTGAACATGTAGTCTTTAAAATATTTGTTTTTTCCTTTTGATGATGACTGTGCGATGTATAGGAACAACACAATTTGTCCCTATAATTGGTTTACAAGACATTGAAAATTTGGTGAAGAAAAACGGTTCAGCAAATCAATTTGAAAATTTACAGAAATATTGATGCTGTAAAAGTCTATAAATCTCCATACCAAAGGAAGTTCTCAAACCAAAATTTGAAAAGTAACAAAGGATTTACCGAAAGACTACAAAAAGTCGTTTTTTAGTACTTTTTTTAACTAACGGTGAAGTCAAACATTTTTTTTTTCTAATCTTCAATTGTTTAAGAGTTGTAGGAGATAGTTCGATGTTTTCGACATTTGGCTATTTTGAAATCGTAATATCTTCTAACTGACCACTCGTATGGGAAAAACAGTTAATACTATTTAAGTAGAACATTTTGCCATCTACAAACTGAGCACACATTAACATTGAACACCTTTGTCGTTTAAGAGTAAAAAACAGAAAACTGTTATTTTTGGGTTTTGACCAGATTCTTAAAATAATTATATCTTTTTAACGGTAAATGTTAGGACAAAATTTTTATTATTTTCACGTAAGGGTTCAAAATGACTACAAATATTTGTTGAAACATTTTCCGATATCATTTATCGATAAGGAGCTATTCTTGAAAAACCGATATTTTCGTCAAATTACCATCATTGAAATAGCTATATTTCCTTAACGAATGGTCTTACGATACGTCGTGAATCGAACCGTTATTTTGGTAATAAATTGGCATGATTTGCAAACGTTGTTCAGGAGTGAGTCTAATCATTATGAAATGGCAAACCAAATTGGACATAAATCAAGTGACAGCTCTCAAAAAAACCAACTGCGAAAAAAGTATTGCCAGACTGAAAACCACACGTCTAAAAAAAACCCTCTTTACTTCTACTTTTTGTATCTTTTAGTAGTAATAAATGTATAATAACTAATAAGGCAAACATACATAAGATTTTAATTATGAAAACAACTTGGTTATACATATATTTATATGCTATCTAAACACGTATTTACTAAAAGAGGATAGAATATTAACCTTCAAAAAACTAATTTTCATCAAACATAATGTCTCTTTTCCAATCGGCGAAACCTTCGACCATCATCAAGTCAGTATAGTATTAGAATGGTTGTGTGACTTCTAATCATTAAAATTGCCATGCCAAAAGTTTGATTACCAATAAATCAGCTAAAATTTTGTTTTTGGTTTGAATTCTTAGCCTTGATGGTTAGCTAAGGTCAAAATACAGTGATACTTTTTTATAAGTACCTTCATACAACACAAACCAACACCTATTCTCCTTTAAATAAATTGAACTTATTTGAAATCAAAAAAAAAAAAAATAACTTGTCGTCACACGCAATATAATATAGTTCGCGCAATTTTCTTTTTGCAAAAAATAATATGTAGGTATCCTTGAACTACATATATTTATTAGACCTTTTAATAGGAATTATGTCCTACAACAGTGAGTGATTAATACAGAGGAATACACAATCAATGATTCATAATACACCTGTATCACAAGTAAAACAGTCTCATACATAGGCGGCCACAAAAAAGAAGGTTATGGGGGTGATATGACCAATATTCTCTTATGATTTGGATGTGATGGCATAAAAGTTTAGCAAGAATAGACATAAAAATACCAAAGAAAGGAAACAATTTGTTACAGGCTGAGTTTTAGTATACACGTTGGTATTGAAGTTACTTAGTTAATGGAATTTAATGGAATTTTACCAAATATCACAAAAACGGTAACTTAGAAAAAAAAATTGTTCTACAAACAAGTTGCAGAAAAACGTTCCAGGAATTTTGTTTGTAACTCTATCCAAAGAACGTTTTGCACTTCAAACCACAATAAATCAAATGCACAACTGGGGTCGCAGATACTTGCACTTTTGCTCAAGAGACTTAGAGTCTTAAAAATTGTTGTTTTTGTTATATTTATAAAGGCATGGAAATTATAAAAAAAAGCACAAAATTTGTTAAAAACAAATATGCAATTGCCATTTGAATTTTTGATGAAATATTTGTGAATGTATGGTAAAAAGTATTTTAAAATCGTTGAAGGGGTTTTTAAAAAAAAACATTTTTTATACAGGATGATTCACCTAAGGTGGGACAAAAAGATAGAGCGTGTAGGTAAGGTCGAGACAGTAAGAAATCGTTAGGGGGTCCATTCGGTCTCGTTAGGGTGCGAGGCGCAATTTCCTAAAAAAAAATTACTTAAACAAAAAAAACAGTAACACGCACAAGACATGTTATACTTTTTATCAAGGTCATTGTTTTCAAAAATATATAATTTAATTTCTCACAAATTTATTTAAAATCAAATTAAATAAAAGAATAGAATGTATACACTGTATCGGTTCACGAGAAATTTGATAAAACGTGTTTTCTATGATGGCCGCTGACGCTCGCATCCACTATCCCGCCAACTTGGATCAACATTCGGGGGACATCTCTGAACATATTCTTTCAAGAAAATCAGTTCAATAATAAATTGCAGAAAAAAGTAACCGCCTCTTCTCCTATATTTCTGTAAATGAGGACAAAACAAATTATATGTGCTATCAACAAACAAAAGACGTATTTCTTTTTTTTAGCTCCGAGCATAGCACTGAGGTGTCAAAAAAAGATCTGCGATTCTTTTATAGCTCGAAGCAATCAGAGCGCTCAACTTGTGGTTGTTTTTTAAATCAGAGCTAGCTCGAAGTTACGCTTCATGAGCTCAGAATAAAAAGACCGAGCGAATGGAGCAAATAGCTGTGCGCAGCCAACTTCACTCTTTTTTTTACTCATTTCAAATGGTCGCGTTCGACACATCAATTTCAGTTCACATTATTTAATTTTTGATTAGCTATCAGATGAAATTTTTCAGTACTTAATTTTTGTGCGTTGAGCGCATTGCAATCGTATGACGGGGTTCACATTGGACTGAAAAACTGGATTTTTTTTGGACGTTTCAATATTTACATCTTCCTTTACTGAAGAAGTGGGAGCGAGATGTGAATACTGAAACGTAAAAAAAAATCTAGTTTTTCACTCCAATGTGAATACCGTCTATGACAGTTCCGTGCTTAGATGTATTTCAATATTATATCGGAGAGCTCTGAACATACTCTGCTAAAAAGAAAGTAACTCCGATAGCTCGAGCTCTACTCCGTGCTCTGCTCGGAGCTAAAAATTAACAATCCCTAAGTCCTCATCTGTCGAACGTCTAGGAAAAAACGTCATTAGCGAACCGCTGTTAATTCAGTTTGACCAAAAAGTAGGTTCAAAATTAATTTTTTCGAAACACAAAGTGCATGCAACACAAAACGCTAATTTTACAAACACTACTCTACGGCGCCGAGTGCTGGACGATAAGTAAAAAAGGGGATTGAAAATTATTCGGCGGATATTTGGTTTTAAAGCGAAGAGGCATAATGGAAGAAAACATTCAATCGTTAATTGTACGAGCTGTACCAAGATGTAGATATAGTACAAAAAGCCAAAATACGCGTCGACTACACTGGCTCGGCCAAATCGAGCGAATGGACAGCAGTCCCTCCAACCAGAGAAAGCCGGATTCTAAATGAACAGTTTTCTTTTAATTAAATAGTCAAACTCTATTTTCGTTTTCAATATTTCACTCCGCAAGAGTGAGTTTTTTCTGCGTACACTGAAAATCGTGTTTTTGATAGTTTTTCGATAGAAAACTCCATTGGAAAGAGATGTCAACAAAATGTGTGACCAAGAATTTTAAAAGAAACATTTGACCCTCCTCAACGGGTTTCACCCTTGAAGTGCTTACATTTAGGCCCTCATTATGAATAGCGAATGAAACGTTCGCTTAAAAGCGAATAATTTTGCGAATTCCCAATTAGCCCTTGTTTGACGTTTAACATATGTTTATGATAATGTGGTGGCTCGCTATCAATATTATAACTATTGTGATTAGGGGAATTTGCTAAATCATTCGCTTTTAAGCGAACGTTCGATTCGCTATTCATAATGAGGATCTTAGGGTTTCAGATTTCTTAGATCCACTTCTGAACGTTCAAAACGATTACGGACAGACTCAAGATGATCCGAACTTCAGGACTGCTCAAGGAAAAATAAAGAAAAGAAAGAACGGCCTCTTGCCTCAACCTGGCTTTCACCCAACTGCGAGAACGTCCAACTTAGCTGGGCTAGACGACAATCCTTCACGAAAGTGTAATACGGTTACGGACAGACCAAGGATAAGCCGAACTTAAGGACTGCTAAAGGAAAGGTGAAGAAAGAAAAGGACGGCTTCTTGCCTTGGCCTGGCTCTCACCCAACTGCAACTGCGAGTAGCACTCTATCATTTAAGAAAGAAACACCAAGGGAATCATTTCTATGACGACTTAGAAGAACTTTTTAGAACTACAGCTAATAGCCTTCTGAGCTTCATCAACGCCTCTAAATGGCTTGATTGCTAACAGAACACATAGGTTTTTACATTAAGTGGAATACAACTTCCTAGGATATCACAACTGATCTACATAGAACTAAGTGTAATGGTAACAAGATCAACTGTCAACTTCTACCTAACCTAACCTAACCTTTAAAATGAAACAAACATTTTTACGCTACGTCCAATAGGAGTTGCGAATAAATTGCATTTATTTTTGTAAACACAATTTTTCAAAATGGCGGACAACTCAACGTTTGCTAGAGTGCCCTTACGCAAATCTTAAGAGCCAGAGCAAGCGTTACATAAAAAAGCCAGACATAGTTACTAATATGGCCATTATCGTGAATTTCTTAAAATTTTAAGATGCCCCTTTGCACAAATTTTATGGCCGCCTATGGTCACAAATATTCTTTGTTGGATATACCAAGTCTATACAGGCTATATTCAGTTAAAATATGTTATAAGAAGATTACGACGCACCTCCAACTATATATGCCATCCTCTACCCCTAACCCTTTCCCGATTTCGATATATGCTCAGCTCAGTATTGGAGGCAAAAACAACAAGGGATGATGATATCAGTTTCATATAGTCATATGGCTGATAAACTCTGATAACACCTCAACAAACCATCACACGACGACTACTACAAAACTTCTTTTAAAAATCATTTATGAGAAATAAAATTGGTTTAGTAGCCTAAGGACTGGAAGTCTTGAAACGCTTTTCTTCGACATCGCGCGTCGGTTTGACTTCTTGAAAAAAAAAATATTGCATGAATCGTGGTATTCGGTAAAAAAAAACTAAAACCGCAAGGTAGGTAGAAAAGAATAGTTTTGGGCCACACAGAGTTACTGTATTTATCTCGTATAATTTTTTTTTTAAATAATAATTTCGTGCTGATTCAACTTTGTTTAACAAATTCTTATCTTACTCAACTCCTACGCGCTAGACGGCTTATTAATTTCCCGGTATTCTTATCTGGTTACATAGGTTGTTTTATTCTTGGTTGGGGTTTGAACGAAATATTGAAGTGACGAGCAGTTTTTAATATACTTACCACTCAAGGAGACGTATTTACGGAAGTTCGCATTCCCAACGGCGCATTCCATACTTCGGTCGTCGCGAGCTGTGGGACTTACTACCAAATCATTTCGAAGTGATTGTAGTTTGTATTTTAAGCTGAATGAAATTAAAAAAGTAAATTGTTAAAATGTATATTATGATAAATATTTAACTTCCCTTCAAGAACTTTTTGATTTTATTCGAAAAAAAAAAATATTTCAAATCGTGTTTACTAAAGTTGTTCGAACAGAAGTTGGCATGTTAAATGAAGTTGTTTTTTTTTTTTTTGTTTAAATAAAACCTGTGGATATACTTACTCTTATTATTTCGATTAGATAAAAACACAAATGCAATTATTATTGTTATTTAAATAATGTCACAGGGTCGTAAATTTCAGTCTTTTTGTGTTTTTTTTTTGTTTTATGTCGTCCCCGCAGTGCTTGTAATAAAAATATAGTAATTGCATTTTCAAGTGTGTCGGATTAGTTTTGATGTTGAGAAAATTGGTTTAAAAGTTGTAGTATTACAAATTCTTTTTAAAACTAGACGTTGAGCGCGAAAAGTTTTTATTAGAGAGATAGAGCGAGTGAGTAAACTATTTTTTTTTTATTTTTATTTTTGTGTTGTTTTATCAAAAGATTTCATTGATTTATGAAATGAAGTATAGTGTTCCTATATGGAACAGTTGAATAGGGGACTCTTTATACACATACAGTTAAATTGGTTAATCAATCAATTATTGATGTTTTTTTTATAGACTCGTCGTTAATAGAAACATATTTTGTATAATCGCAAAACCTTAACATAGACTGCCAAGTTGAGTGATTAAAATGTAAGATTTTAAGCTTATTTGTGATGAATAGGTTCATGTGATTCTAATATTTGATATTTTATGTTGATTAATAAACGAAATTATCTTTGCGCAAACGCTTTCAGTGCTAACTTCTGTGGAGAAGCAGACGAAAAATGTATATAAAACTAAACCATTCAATCAATTTTGATGAAATTTTTAGGAATAAAAGTAAACGGGAAAGACATTTTCAGAATAGTTTGTGGGCTACTTTTACTTCCACTTAAAAAAAAAAAACTTAATATAGACAGCCGAAATTAATGAAAACCATACGATTGTGTTCTTCGAAATCTTACTACAATATACATACTTGTACATCCTTTAACAATTAGACCCTACAACGTTTTAAGCAACGTCAACTCTTCTGTTTTTATGAAAATGCAGTCTTGGTTCTATAAAATCAGAACCACCAAACCAATTTCGATGAATTACTAAGCCACGAAAAGATTTCAAAATTATATCCACTAACACGCCTTTTTTTTAAATAAAAAAATTCATTTAACCTTTAAGGTAGTATGTATACTTCATGGCGTAGGTAATGACTAGTCACTAGTGCGTCGGATGGTGGGATGATATAACGTCCGCAGCCATAATGTCCATGGACCTTAACTCTGTACCACCGGACATGGACATTTATGTCAATAAATAATGTCCAATATAAAAAAGTCATTAGGTCCATTGACATTATGACCGGATCAAAGTGCAGATAGACCTTATTTCTATTTGAAAAAGACATACCGTCCATTTGGATATATTTTCTGAGTTGGGGTCAGAGTCCCGAAAACTGAAATCCCGGAAACCCAAAATCCCGAAAATCCAAAATCCCGAAAACCCAAAATTCTGAAATCGAAATCCCGAAAAATTATATAAAATGAAAAATTTGCGCAAATTTTTTATTTTATATAATTTTTCGGAGTTTCGATTTCGAGGAAAGTGTTTTCAGATTTTTGAAATTTGCTTTGACGCATATAGTTATTAAGTAAAATATAACGAGACAGAGAAGAAAACGAAAATAAATCGGAACGTCGTAAATGTATGTATATCTTTGCATGTACTGTACAGAGCCATGCTTTCACACTTTGTTTCTAGTTTATGTTTTATTTTAAAACGCGTAGATGAAATGCACTTACTTCATGCTAAAATTCAGAATAGGTTTTAAAAATTTAACTTTAGAAATCCAGTTAAAATACAGATTTGTAATAAGTTTGTTAAAACTATTTGATTTCAATGTAATAATAAGGCCAGATTCAAACTATTTTGCCGGTACCGGTACGCTATCGCTAAAATGAAATATTTTTACATAAGAAAAACTGAAAGGAGCGAAAGCGTATTAGGTATTAATGATGTGAATGTACTCATTGTTTCCTGTTTTAAAACAATTTATCATATTGAAAAAACTTCAATGTGAATTTAGCTTAAAATTTCACCAGAGAATCCACAGTTACTCCCCTTTTCAACTATAGTTCCGGGATTTTGGGTTTTCGGGATTTTGGGTTTCAGGATTCTGGGTTTTTAGGATTCGAGGTTTTCTAGTTATACTGAAATAACTTTTTTTTACGTTCCCAGCTCTCGTAAGATTATACAAACCGAATCCACTGTGAAGAACAAGCGCTTATGAATTGAATACCTATGTAAATCCACAATTCTTAAACCCCAAAGAGCTTGTGATTTGAAAATATTTCAATTCACAAGTCCCAAAGAGCTTATGAATTGAATATTTTTCAATTCATAATTCAAAAATAGCTTGCGAATTAAACCTTTTTTAATTCACAAGTCCGATGAGAGCTTATGGCTTAAAGATTTTTTAATTCATAAACTCGCAACCCTGTATTATAGTAACTATACTAATATTTGCATTTCTGAACGAATTTCTAGCATTTTCTTTAAAGCTCAAATTTCTTTTGATTGTTAACAACCAGTACAATTGAGCAAAGAAATCCAAAATAAAGCATAATAAGTATTTGTGACCACATACTTACTTACTTATCCGGCTCCCGATCCATGGAGGGTCTCTGTCTGAGATATTGCGGTATTCCATTAGTTGCGGTCCCTCGCACGCTCCCTCCAGTCATCGAGACCAAACGTTCTTGCGTCGGAAACCACCTGGTCCCTGTAGCGGAGGTTCGGTCTTCCTGATCGTCTCGAACCTGGGGGCTGGGATTCGAAGATATTTTTGGCTGGAGCGTTGTTGTCCATTCGCTCGATGTGGCCGAGCCAGTGTAGTCCACGTGTTTTGGTTCTTTGGACTACATCCACATCTTGGTACAGCTCGTATAATTCACGATTAAATTTTCTCCTCCATTCGCCTCCTCGCATATTGGACCAAATATCCGCCGAAGAATTTTTCTCTCGAAAGTGCTCAATATCAATTCCCCTTTTTTACTTATCGTCCAGCACTCGGGCCGTAGAGTAGAACTAATAAAATTAGCGTTTTGTAAAGCGTGCATTTTGTCTTTCGGGAAAGGAGTTTTGAGCCCATTTGTTTGGCCAAACCGAAGTAGCAGCGGTTCGCTAGGGTAATTCTTCATCGGATTTCCACTAAGGTGTCATTCGTGGGGTTGATGTTTGTTCCGAGGTAGGTGAACTCCTTGATTACCTCGAAATTACTACTACCAACAGTGACGTTTTGTCCTAGGCGATGAATAGATTAAGCTTTGTTTGTTGATAGCATATACTTTGTGACCACATATTAACGCAAATTTAAATGATTTTTCCGACCACTTTTTTGAATCATAATTTTTTTTACCTTAAAGCCGCCGCGGGGTCTCAAAATTCAATTTTGGAAAATGTCCCAGAGCAAAAATTACTTCCTTCTAAAATTAAAAAAAAAAATTTCCGACACCCCTATTGTACATATATAAAAATCAAGGAGAATATCTGAAATATTTTGTTATAAATAATTGTTCAATTTTGATGGTATTGATTCTTAAATTAGGCTATCAATCCTTTTTTTCATTAAAACCTAAATACCTATAAATAACTCTGCTTAAATAATTTAAATATAAAATTTGCATTTTTGAGTTAAAAGACTGCAACCAAAAGACTTCATGAATGCATTCTTTGCAAAAGATTTTTAAAAGACTTCATTGACTTCAAGCAGTCTTTAGTATTGCATTCTTTGAATCGTTGAAGTAACTTATGAAAAGGAATTAACTTCATTCGCAAAGGAAAGTAAAATTACTGAGATTTCAAAGAATGAAATACCAAAGTATTGCATTCTTTTACAACTCTGCTCCATGGTACCTCTAAGCAATTAGAACACTAGACACTAGATATCACATTTATTAGCTCAGTTACATTTTTTTTGTCTTTATAATATCACATATACAGTTTAGCTAGAAGGCACATTTTAAATGAATACGAAAATGTTGACCCTAGATAGTATTATTTTTAATAACTCATACCTACGACAAAAATAAATAGCTGTGGATGTTATTACTCATTGTCATTAGTCATCATTACTCCTAATCATTACATTTATGTATTGATAGACCAATGTTCTTATCTTCAATGTCTAATCACATTAAAAGCATTCAGTCATAAGAGCCAATTAGTAGATTTTTTACTGTTCAATTTTAGTCTATTTTAATAGCGAAAAAAAACTGCGAAAATATACAAGATAACGCAAAGTCAAATTTACCACCATAAAAAATATTCAAACAAATATCGCCTGTTAATTTAGCAATAAATTGTGAAATAATCCTGCTAATCCCTTACTAAACTGTAACTATGTGCTTTTTGAGTATTATAAGATGTGTAGATAATTAAAAGCGATGAAACTTTAAATAAACTATCGAAGTTTTGCAAGTTGACATCTCCTTTCCATCATCTATTTTCAATTCAATTAATTATAACATTACCAAGGAGACATCCAAAAAAGCGGTTTTTTTCATACTATCCATTAGGGTGGTTCTTATTTGTATGGAGGAAAAAACAATTTGTGTTTGTTTTCAGTAAGTTTTTTTATTCTTCTTCAATAAAAACGTGTACAAAATAATTTGAGGATAATAGGACTTCAATAACACGTGCCGCAATGGGTTTGGAAAATTTTAATTTGATTTTTCAAAAAACCGCCCAAAACCGGGGTCTATTAAAAGTTTGATTTACAGAATTAATAAAGTGCATTTTCAAATCTGTTACCTACTAGGGCCTTGCCCGTTAGGTAACCTTTTGCCTAGAGATATAAAAAAAGGTTGTGTCAACTGGGATTCGATCCTGCAATCTTCTGATTTCCAGTCAAACACTAAAGCAACTGAGCTTTTTCGTAATACAGTTGTGCAATGTTGAAAATGAAAAACTATATACCTACTTTAATTTTCTTGCTATTTTATGATGGGCATACAATTTTTTTGTTTTGTTTTTGTTATATCGTATTTGTGAGGGAATAAAAAGACTCATCCAACAAGTTTTTTCTAGCTAGGGCTTCACTAGTATTTGACAAATTTCAACAAGATTGCCCTTACCGAAGCCTTTTCAGGGCCTTTACAAAACTTGATAAAAGTTTGCCATTTTTCCAGACAGGTACTGTCCTCATGAAGATTTGTGCCTAAATATTCGATTTGTTTTAAAGTTGATATAGAATTATAGATTCCCTAGAAGAAAATATCAGTATCGATATTTTTTTAAAGAAAATTTGCTTTTTGTTGAGTTATTCCCCCATAAGTTCTTAATAACTTGACTGATTTTGTAAAATTAAAGGTACTTAAAAGGTAACATTATATTATTCTAAAATATTTGTTTTTTTGTTATTAAATAAATATTTAAGTGTGTTGTTTCCATGCCAGAAGATATCAAATTAAATTACTGCCCCATATTTAAAAAGTTTACAATTTTGAGCAGCAAAACACCAAAACAAAGGTTTTTTAAGTCCTCTCTATTCTAAGCAATATAAACGTATTCGAAATACATTTATTTATTTATTTAATTTTTTTTCAGTTGATGTCATAAGCCAAATTCAAAATGGTTGAAACGGGAACAAAATACAATGAAAATCAAGAATTCATTGTTAAATACAAACAAAACTACTATGATATAAAAAGATTTATGAAAAACCATCCTGGAGGTATTAACACGCTAAAAGATCTCAATGAAAGAGATATGACAGAGAGATTTATGAAAGCACCACCACATTCTGATGCTGCAATGTATTTGATGAACGAGTATAAAATCGACAGTGATAAAATACCAAAGAATGGCAAAAAAATATATAATGGTGATAGTAATAATAATCCGATAAATGTTAAGCTTGACGACAGTATGGAGGTAAGTTTAAAAAAGAATTAAAAAAAAACCTTACAGTAACTTTAAATTTTGTTTTAGACTTCTAATTAAATAAGCCTTAAGATTTTTATATGACTAAGTTATGCAATAGGTCGAAGTGTTCTTTTAACCCAAAATGTATTTGTAGGCAACAAAATGTATTTGTAGAACATATTCAAATAATACTCAACTTAGAAATTGCGAAAAAGTTCTTTCATATTTCAAATTCAAAACTCAAAATTTTAACTTATTTTATAATGTCTGTGCAAAGTTTTGATTATTTTTTCAACACTTAAGATCTCTTACAAATTAAATGCGCCATATACTTCGTGAGCTTAAGGTCTTATCTTTGCTATAATAAAAATTTCACGTTTCATACGTAAACTAAACAAAATAGTCAAACTTTAGTCACGAAGAAAGGAATATTTATATACATATATCACATTAAAAAACTTTACGTTTGAAAGTAATCCAAATCGTGCATTAATGTATCAGAGAACTCATTCCTTAATTTGTATTCACTTCACACATAGGAAAAAAGCAGATTCTATGCTATTCAGGTTAGCTGTGTTACCCTGTGTTTTTATATTTTTGTGTATAATTAAAACAAACAACAGTTTTTAAAAATTTTCTAACTTTCCAATCTCTTGCCCGAGCCTTTCTGAAATGTTTTCAAATGAATGGTACTTTTGACTGATCTCAACAGAATATCAAATGATTGGTTGATGCTTTCGTATTTGCCTTTATACCACCTCTCCTATTGAATTTACTCCAATAAATTACAAACAGTTATGTAGAGAAGAGAAATTACTTAAGATTCTGAAATCTTTCATCAACTTTTGCATTTTTAAAAGCTAAAACCAAATTAGCTCAATAACCTCTCTATTCAAATGTCTACCACCCCAGTAAACATATAATTAAAATAAAAAATAAATTTGGTAACGAACAGCTCGTGGGAACCAGGGCCTATATATTGACTTAAAATTCTCAACCATTGTGCGTGTTGTTGGCAGGAATCTCTTCCCTTCTTCAATTTTTTGCGAAGTCCGCACGGCTAGTTGAGAAGCAATTTTTCATAACAAGTATACTCTTGGAGAATTTTCGGTTCATGGCAAGAGGCAGTGCATCGGAAAAACATTTCTGTTTTAAGATGGTAGTGGCTGAGAATCAACCTCGGACCTTCGGCATGACAGTCCAATGCACTACCCATGAGGTGTACTACACACTTGACACTTTTTTAGTTAAACCCTATTTGACGGTAATTAAAATTTGAATTTCAAAAAACCCGCCTTCGTTTCCAACCACAAAATTGTGAGCAATTTTTATATCTCTTAGTAAAGGCTGTATAATAATGCGTTCCGTTCGGTTTTATGCTCAAAATATTTGTATGCATATTAAGGTATTACGTACACTCCATCAAAACAAGGGACCTACAGTAGGGTATTCGTTATTTTAGAAGATCATTTTTTAGTGGCAGACACCACAAAAGTTTCAGAAGTCATTTACCCCTGCAATAAGAAAACAAAAATTAACAATAGAATTGGAATAGCTGTATTAATTGCAGAGAAACAAAAATTTTATGTGAAAAGAGTGAGTATCTCATACAAAATTGTATGGTAAAAGTATGGGCCTAGAATTAAAGCAACGGGTAACTGGCCTCGGACATAATTTTTTGCGGTCAAATACACTGCATCAAAACAAGGGACCTACAGTAGGGTATTCGTTATTTTAGAAGATCATTTTTTAGTGGCAGACACCACAAAAGTTTCAGAAGTCATTTACCCCTGTGAATTAGGGTTATTGGTAGTTAAAAAATGATTTTGGGAAATACCAGACATCCTAACGTACAGCAACTGAAATCATAAAAATTGTATTTGTGTTAAACTTTTGCGTCTAGAAGTTTATTGATTTGCAATTATTTATCACGTTATTCTGAATTTCATTTGAGATAAATCTAATACAGCCGTAGAGGTATAAAATTAGTCCAAATAGTGTCCTCAATCTTCTTTCTATTAAAACAGTAAGGGAAAAACCCAAATATATGCAAATTTTAGTTGAAAATTTAAGGGCCAATGCTAAAAAAATTGAGTTAAAAAATAATTTTATATTGTTAGAACAGGATAATGACCGGAAATAATCGTCAATTGTAGTGAGAGACTGGCTGCTTTACAGTGTAAGATTTTGGTTGCCTCATCCACCTCAGTCCTCAGACCTAAGCCCCATGGAGCATCTATAGCACTATTTAATAAAAAAAAAGTTCGTACCAACAAAATTCCCTAATTCTAGAAAAAAGGAACACAATACCAATAGAATTTACCTTAAAGCTTCTGGTTTCAATGAACAACACTGTCTGTCTCAGATATATAAAGAGCCGAAGAATTGAACACAGGTTTACAACAATTGAAGAATAATTTTGGGCGCTGCAAACTGGGACTAGGAAATTGAAAAGTTACATAAATCATATAATTATTATATACATATTAAAAAAAAAAATTAAACTGAATTTTTAAGAAGATTAGTACTTTTAGTAGCTATTGCAAATTAAGTTGACAAAATTAACAGCTCGTTGAATATTTAACCCCAAAAGAAACGAGTTTTTTTTTTTTTAAATTTTATAAAGGGGAATATCTCAAAAACCAGAGTTGATAGCGTAAGCGGAATACGAATTTGGATTCAGCGCCAAGAGTTATCTTTAGAACGCGTTTCAGCAAGTCATTGCATACCTATGAAAAATTTCTTACTACTTCACATATTTTTACAACAGCAAATTTTAATGATAACAATTAGATAACTGATTTTTTGTTTAAATCAGTGAAATATTGGGAACAAATAAGTAACGATGAGCTTGAAGAAATATTGTTTCTTATATTTTCGAAGTAATAACATCAAATGACCAATGAATTGTTCGCCTTGATCTTAGTAGTTAGTATCCCATATGGGAATTGGGGCTATCGTGAATAAAATTTGCCTGGAAATGCTTTCTTCGATACCAATAAATTCACGTTCCAATATTTCCTTAAAATATTATTACAAAATGCTACTACCGAAAATTCTTTTAATAAAGCATTATTCATACTCAGACGATTGTAAATTTGATTCTTATCATTTTCGTTGCTATAAATCTTCGTCATATAAGGCATTCACCATTAAGAAGTCGTTATAATCTTTTTTAAGTGGAAATCGGTAAGGGACGTATTCCTCAACGAGATTCTTAAGACTTGAGTCAGATCTAAAACTATTTAACAGACAAAAATCCTGATCTAATCAAAGAAAAGCTACGTGCAATTGGAATTGTCTGTATCTAAAAGGCTTCATGTCCATAACCTTTAAATTACCTAACGATTCACTTAAGCCAAACAGGAAGTTTGTATGTATGCATGCGTATGTGTTATATTCGAAGTCTACTAGAATATGAATAACGAAAGTAAAATTTTATGTAAATATTTGTATCGGCATTCGATAACGTTTTCCTATAGTACAGTTTAAATAAGTCTTATCTGTAGCTACACCTAATTCCAATTATACACACAGATACACCTCCCAAGCAGGTGTCAGTAAACAGATTATCAACCACTCATTGACACTGTTGAATCATATCATTGTACTATGTAAGATAAACTAAATAAAAAAAATACCTCTAAATCGCACAATTTCTACAGAAAAAAAAATAGATTAGATAAAAGTTCGATTCTCTTTTTGTATTTTATGTCCCAATAACGCTTTGTCATTTTATTAGGAACACAAAAATTCCCCCAAAAACTAGTTTTGTGTGTGTGAGAATGTTTTAAGATAAACAACCAAATGAATTTATTTCACAATTGATCGAAAAATTTTATTTTTAAATTGTACACTGTCGTCGTCGTTATTGTAGATAAGGATCACAGTAAATAACATTGCATAAGACCACTAAAACCAGTTGTAAATGGAGATGATGTTTTTTTCTTTCAAAAAACTCCATTCATCTTCACGTAAACTTTTGGTTTTGAAAATATTCGAATATCATTTTCGAGATCAATCAATTCACGTTCAATTTCAACTTTTCGACTTCGAATACGAAGGGTTTCGGTTGTCATTGGCATTCGATTTAGTTCTCCAATGAGATCTTTAAATTCTATGGATATAAAAAAGAGAAATTATTAAGAAATCTAAATGTGACATCTTGCTTACTTCTTTGTGCTATATTAAGAGCTTTTATTCGTTCCTCTTCAGTCAGTGGCTCAAAGCCAAAGGGACAATTTCGGTCCCGTTGTAGTTCTTTTTGTTTAAGTTCTTCCTTTTCTCGTTTTTGTCTTTCTAGATACTTTGGCAAACGAACATCTTGCCGGTCTGTTGGCCCAAAACAAAATAAATGCGATACAAATTTTCAAAAATTACAAAACTTACCTCCTAGTTCATGTATCCTTCTGGTTGTTCGTTTGCTACTTATTTGAGTGCTGCTTGCTGTTGGAGGAAGTCTTTCTGTGTCTATGGCTAAATTCTCAAAATGAAAATCCGGTTCAGAATGATTGTCTGGCATTGAGTCAGGTAGATTCGTCTGATTAAGGGCATGATCGATATGCGAAATCTAAAACAAATATCACTCAAATTAGACAGCTTAGAAGTCCCTTTCTAACACACTTAAGCCTAGTAAATACTTCTGAATCATGTTGTGAATCCACACAAAATTTGAATTTGTATTCATCCGTGAACGTACTCGTGAAGCTGTGTGGAGAGTTTACGTTCATGACCAATACCCATGCAAAATGTACGTAAATGTATGTATGTAAATGTTGACAGATCGATTACTAGTCATTTGAGGCATTGTGGTTTTAAACGTTAAACGTTCACAACCCATTCGCAAGTCTGTACCAGTGAGAAATATCAAACAACCACTTTCTCGACTGGCGATTGTTCACATCACGAAGAAGTATGTACTAGGCTTTGAAGTACGAGCCTTTATGAACAACAAATAAAGTGCGCGCCCGCCTTACTTAAAATTAATTAATTACGAACATGGAAAACACGGATAGTTGTGTGGTTTCTGTTATTATAATGCCAGTTTTTCAAGCGTATACATCCGGCATTATTCTATACTACAAATAAGCTTTGGTACGACTATTGGCTCCTTAACTACCAAATGTCTAGCAATCGCTTCACGCTGAAGCCGTCATTGGACCATTTTTGTTTTTTCCATGGTACTTGGTGGCTGTCTGATATTTTGTCGAACTAAATCCGAACGGATTTAACACGGCTAACAAAGAGATACCAGAATTGAAAATGTCAAAAAACTACAGATCATCATTTTCTATTTTTTAAGTATATTGAAGTGGCAAGACCCCTAACGCATAACCAAGCTGTTTTAAACCTAGCCGCCCCCATCAAAGTCTGAGAAAAACTGAAGGCATTTGTATTCGTAATCACGATGCGGATGCATATACCTTTAAACCCTCATTCTTATACCTCAACATCACAGTACACATATTTATGTACTGTGTTTCAACATTAGAGACTGAACACCACTCTAGAGGAATCCAATGATCGTCTAAGCACCTTTGAAATAGCTAACTCCAACCTATGTATATAAAACTTGGTTTTAGCTCACTTAGTTCAAGCCTTTAAAAATTCTAATTGTACGGTTTGTGAAAATAATGAAATCATTGATATGGTGCCTCTGTGTACAATGGTTTAAAGTTCAGAATATTTGATATAAATTGGCAGGGGTATCCAACTGACGAAACATAGGAAAAACGAAAAACTCTTTAGAACTTGGAACATTTTGTTTAAACATGACTTTGACGAAGTTGAATTGCTGAAAGTTGAATATTTTACAGTCTTGACATACCTTAAAAATAACTTTGAATCATGTTGTACCATACTTTTGGTATGGTATATAAATAATAATAAAAAAATAAACTAGCTACAAAGTGCAAATCTCATAAAACTAAACAAAAATTATATTAAGGAGGTACTCACTTTTCCGCTTCCTTCCAGTCTTATATCTGTAGATGAGCATCTAAAATAAATTTTTATTTTAATTCAGTACCATTGTTATTAATAATGCCAATATAATTATACCTCTTGAGAGCCTGATAGAGGAACTCTTCGTCGAGAATATCGTCAGTTTGTACTTCTCTTGTGCAAGTCTCTATTTTTCTAGATACTGCCGATTCAGGTCTACACGAAATTTCAGTTTGAATAGTCTTCCCACAGTCACAAGAACATCCTGAGCTGGGTCTTCTCTGTGTTACTGGGAATGCTCTTGCATCTAATGATTTATGCCGCAATCGCTGGCGCCTTCTTAATTCCGCTAACTTTTGTTCTTCTTCCTCGACTTTTTGTGCCAATTGTTGACGGCTTGAATTTCTTTGTAAATCCTTTAAATGCAGTTTATTTTCACGTAGAAAATCACGTTTATATTGAGTTTCTTCAACAAAAAAAAAGTTAAAATTGTAGTTTTTGTGGAAGAGGGGATCATTGGTGGTTTCTTTGGCAACACCAGTTGCAGTGCAGTTATGTTAAGCTACTCACTTGGTTTGGGAAAAACTCCTTTTAAACTCGGTAGCATATTTCTTTTAATAGTTAAACAAGTAGAGTAACACGAAAATGTATATATTAAGTTAGGAAATAAATTGGTTTTATAACAAAAATCAGAAATTGGAGGGCATTTTAATTCAAAAATTGAAAATACACCAACCTCTCAACCAGCTATTTGCTTGTTGTTGTTCAAAACAAAACAAATGAACAAATTCGTTTTTCATAAGAAAGGGAGGTGTCTGGAAATCGTGATTCGTCGATGAACGATGACATTTGTTATTGTGAATGAAAAGTTATTAGGTCTGATTCACAATGGATAGAAAATTATCAACTAAAATTTATGTAATTTTTGGTCACTCCTATAATATATTTTAAGTCGTTTTTGATCATTGTCAAAATTCATAGCTACAAAAATTGTACTAAAACTCGTTATTTTGGGAACACGGACAGACATAAAAATTTCTCATATTTGCAGTAAATTAAATAAGAAGAAAATAAATAAAGAGTTGTTTTGACTTCTACGTGAAAGATCCTTTTTAGATTTTCCTTTTTCCTCCGCCAAAGTGACGGAAGAAAATTACTGATCAATCTGAAATACTTATTAGTGGGTTAATTTATTACTTTTGATAATCCCACGAAACAGAAACATGGTATATCAAATGAATTTCTGTTCGTCGTGCGGCCTTGTGAGTAAAGCCTCCCCCAAACCAACGCGAATGCTGACCGATTCGCAGCGAATCATTCACAATAGAAAAAAATATGACAAATACACAACGCTAAACAACAACAAAAATTCGTGTTCGCTGCGAATTCGCATTGGTTTGGGAGGGCTTTAACCGTCGAGAAACTGAATTTGTACACGTGTAAAATATTGCAAGGGAACAGCCAATCGAAGGCGTTTGGAGTAGTAGGAGTGCAACAAGCAACAACGAACGTCGAATTGAAAACGACATGAGGGTCAACTATGGTCCAAGTGAATCTCAGGTTAAGGCTAGAACTGTAAAGGTTCTCCCAAACCAACGCGAACCATTCACAATAGAAAAAAATATGACAAATACACAACGCTAAACAACAACAAAAAATTCGTCGTCGCTGCGGATTCGCGTTGGTTTGGGAGAGCCTTAAAGGCTCTTGGTTTGGGTGAGCCTTAAAGTCGTCGACTAATTATTGTTGTTGTTTAGCGTTGTGTATTTTTATATATTTTGTACTATTTAAGGCTCTCCCAAACCAAAGCGAATGCGGAGCGATTCGCAGCGAATCATTCACAATAGTACAAATTATGACAGATACACAACGCTAAATAACAACAAAAATTTGTCGTCGCTGCGGATTCGCATTGGTTTGGGAGAGCCTTAAAGCCTCTGTTTGTACGACGAACAACAATTTTCCGGCCTTAAAAATTATTATTCCCAAAAAATATTATTTTATTTTAATTTTTGAGTAAATATGATTTTCTTTAATTAAGGAACTAAATTAATTCATAATTAAATCTGAAATTGTATTTTTTCTACTTTTAAGATAATGATTTAACAGTTTTATGACCTCTTACCGTGCTTAATTTAGTGGAACGTATTTCCATATAGTACATGTAAAATTGGATAAATAAAACAAACAAATTAGTACCATCATGAAACTTGGTGAAAACGTTTCATGTACCATGAGAATGAAGAATCAAGAGTCTATAAAAATATTTCACACGAAAGGGTGTTTTTTCAGGCGGAGAGGGGGAAATTTGTGGTGTATCAAAGGGAAACATTTATCTTGGTACAACCCAGGCATATGACACATGTTTTTAAAAGTTCATAAAAAGCAAATCGATGCGGCACCCGTACAAAAAGTTTTTTTTACCATTTTTTTGTAAGGGTGACTATATTTTCATTATAAAACTTAAATATTACCGAATACTAATTGAAAATAATGGTCCATTAATGAAACTTGGCACCAACGTTTCATTTGTCATAAAAGCAATAAGAAGAATCCATAAAAATATCTGTGGTGAACAGGTGGTTATTTGGGGTAAGAGTAGTGGTAGGATTGTTATCATAAAATCTGTGACAAAAATGGTACCTTCATGAAACTTGGTAGAAATGCATTTTGAACTATCCGAATGAATAATCAAGAATCTATAAAAATATCTATAGTAAAAGAGCGTTTTTTATGGGGGAAGAAAAGTATACTATTTTTAGTATTATTGTTTCGAAAAAAAATATAACACAAATTACACAAATCCACAAAATCACCCTTTCTCCCTTGATATTTTTGTAAATTCTTTTCACTCGTCATTCTGATTCTTAGAAAAACACTTTTACCACGTTCCTTAAGGTTACACGATTCTTTTCAAAGAATTTTAAAAAATGACACCATACTTTACAATTTCTTCAAAACAAAAAACACACTTCCATCCGAAATATTTGAATAGACTCTTCTGATTCTTATTTTTGTTTCAGGTTTTATGGTAATAATCCCACTATAGACCCACCACCCAAAAATTTATGAATTCCTCAGATTGTTTTTAATGGCCAACGAACCATCAATGCCAAATTTCATCAATGGACCATTATTTTCAATTGGTTTTCGGTAATATATAACTTTTATACTGAAAACGCAGTCATCCTTACATAAAAATGGTACTAACTTTTTTCACGGATGCCGCATCGATTTGCTTTTTATGTCGTTTGATTCGCATTAAAAACTACTTCAAAAAAATATTTAATATGCCTAGGTTGTACCAAGGAAAATTTTCCCATTTCATACACCATAAAGTCAAATCAATAATAGCCTTTTAGGTGTTGAACCAATTATTAACCGTTTGTCTGTCTATACCTAAACACGTGTCGAGCAGGTGTAAAATTTGAACATCAATTATTTCAATGCCAATTGGTCGGAGGGAAAAACTTTCCATACAAGAAATATTCAGCTTGCAATTTTGAACAACTGTTTTCTTAGGTCCAACTCTGTAGAGTTCCTAAGAAGATACAAAGCGGCAAATTTTCCAAACATCACTCAGATAAACAAGTAATGTTTGGAATCTTTTTAGGGACTTACACAAAATACGGAATCCGAGACTATTTGAGTGTATAGTTCTCCCTGCCAGAAAGTTAAAAAAAAAAAGATTTTCACTTTGAATTTTTTAAACGATCTGGCAGGACGAACTATACACTGAAAAATTATCTCAGATTCCGTGATATGTGATCCGAGGAGCTTATTTAGGGAGGGGAGAAAACCAATTTTGGCTAACACAATTACTTTCGAAAGATGCATTCATATTTTTTTTTGATACACTGTTTGATCACAAGGCCCTAGTTGTGGACTGCAGACTTCGATTTTTTGAGTAGCTTTTAATGAAGCTTTCGACGCCTATACTTCCTTTTTTGTTATCACTAACACCCAAAATCTGCTGTGGGCTCTTGTTCTTTTAGAAAATAAACATAATAAACACTTTTTGTCGGAAAATATTAATATTATTATTAAGAAAATATCGTCTTCCTCTAATCAAATCTTCTAATCATTAAATTTAATTGGTATTTTTTTTTTAGCACTTAGTCGATTGGAATAAAGCAATGGTCCCTCAGATTGCAAATATCACCACACATTATGATGAATGGGTCCATAAGCCAGTCGACCGCCCACTTCGTCTATTTGGACCATGGTACTTGGAAGCGTGCACAAAAACTCCTTGGTGGGTGGTGCCTACATTTTGGGTTCCAGTCATATTCTACTGTATAGTCGATAGGTTTTCGGATAGCTGGCATAGATCAGAGTATGTAAAGGTAAAATGGTACTAATTTTATGCGATAGCCATTTAGTAACTGTATATTTTTTTTCTTCTTTACTTAACAGCTTTTTGGACTTTCAGTCTATTTTTCAATTGGAATTTTGTTTTGGACTCTGCTCGAGTATTCTCTTCATCGTTGGCTATTTCATATGAAGACGAAAAACACTCAAAGTAGTGCTGTTTGTACAATACATTTTATGCTCCACGGGCTACATCACAAAGTTCCCTTTGATCCCCTTCGATTGGTATTTCCACCTTTACCAGGAGTTATGCTGGCTTCAATCATCTATCTCCCGCTTAGCTTAATACTGCCCAATCCAAGGGTTGTTCTTGGAGGGGCATTATTTGGTTATCTGTGTTATGACATGATGCATTATTACCTTCATTATGGTAGCCCAACAAGGGCGCATTTGTATTACATGAAGAGATACCACTATCAGCATCATTTTGCACATCAAGACCAAGGCTATGGTATCAGTAGTCCTTTGTGGGATTTTGTATTCAATACAAGGATTCATTTACGAAAATTGAGATATATTTTAAAATGGAAATAAGAGTCACGACTTTAAGATTAAGATCTTTAGATTTTAGGTTATTTAAATTTTTGGTAAAAATAGAATTATAATATAAATATGTACTTACATGACTGCTTGCAGTGGGTTTCCTCTGTCAACAATATTATACGCGGGATAATTTATTTATTTTGTAAACAAAAATAACTGTGTGCCTTAATTCTAGACACGTGATTTAATTATTGTGTCTACATTGACTGTTGCAAAAATAAAATTGACATGAAATATGATTTTGTACTTATTTGTTAAAAAAGGGGTATGCGTTATACAAAAGAAACATCATCCATACCTAATTCTATATTTTAATTTGGTGATATTATTTAATTTTTAACATTAAACAGTTCAAGTTGGGGATGTTGTGAAATAGTTAACATTCACAACAGAAATTTTGCCTTTATCTACATCGAAGGTTTTGGACAGGTTAGTTATGTGAAGACTCTAACTCGGGTTCTTCCAGCAAGGTCAACTCGAAATATCACCGCTGAAGCTGAGAGTGTTCCTGAAAACCCAAGTGTTTTCATTTTGAGATGTTCTCAGGAATAGAGGCTAATGAACGGCCGTAGCTAGGATGAAACTAGTGACGTGAGTGAGCTCAAGGTTGTTTTATGTCAGCTGAAATTTTATTATGGAAATCAAAATGTGTCCTGTAAAATATTTTATTTGTTTTAGATTTAAAATTACTTTAAGATTATATATAAAGTATACCACTATCATGTAATTCATTTTCGTGTCTTTTATTAAACAGAAAATTCGTCACAAATGTTTAACGTTTAAAACCACATGCCTTAAATGATTAGCAAAAAATTAAAAAAGTAGGAATCCAAAATCACCGAATCCATTAGCTAAATAATTTTTGTTAGTGAAACAAATTGCTGTTGCTGTAAAATTTTATTTGCTGGTTCAATTATTTCAACAAATTTGAATAAAAATCACAGCAACAAAATATTTTTTCATCAAAATGATTATAATAGCGTTTGCATTAAGAGGTTTCCTTACCTAACTTTTATCAACAAATGATCTAAATTGATGTTTTTGCACATTTGAAAATGTATTTTGAAGCAAAAAGCCGTCGCATGTTACATAAATACATGTTAAATAAAAACTAGACTTTTAAAAGAGTGAAAAATCTTCCAATTTTTTGTAGGGAGCCGGCTACGGGGCTAGCGCCAATTTTTACCGAAGTTTTTTCTTTTCCTCAAATCAATGGCATGGGTCAACGATGAAGTTTACTTTCATCTGGACGGCACCATATGCGATACAGCTCTAGACCGTGTGATAAAAACACCCTTCAAATTTTACTTGCAAAGGTACTATAAGGCAAGTTAAGGATTCGTGCAAAAAAATTCATGTTAACAATCAAACACAAAAGACCATGAGATATAGTCTGTAAGGGTGAACACATAACCAAAAAATGAGTATGAGGGTCCGTAGGTGCATGCATCTTAATATAAAATTCAAAAGTCTGGCAAGTTTTTCGCGGTTTTCAGACTATTGTGTTAGGGTCACATGCACTCCAATTAATTTATTAAAAATAGGACAAGATGCTCTGTCATTTTCTTTAAGTCCACAGACTTTAATTTTAAAGATTTAAAAATTAAACTCAAGATATGAGGCTTTTGAAGCGAGCCCTATTGGTTTTATTATTTATCTCTCAATATTAAGTCCTATTGATCGGATCGTAAAAAATAAACTCTGAGTACTTAAAGAAAATGTCAGAGCACTATTTCCATGTTTAATAAAGGAAGCGCATGTGGCCCTAACACAACCGCTATTTTCAACCCCTCGTCCTTACCACGGGCGCCAAAAATATCCTGCCACACTTTTGAATTTTATATCAAGATGCATGCACCTACGGACCCTCATACTCATTTTTTGGTTATTTGTTGAACCCAAAAATAGCTCTTAGTTTAATAGAGAAAACCAAAAAAGTGGGTGGCAAAATTCTGTCTGTCTGTACCTGGATCTACGGTACTTGCGTTACCGTTACGGAAAATCTCAAAAATGACTCCAACGATTTTGATAAAAAAAAATATATGTATAATTGTACGTATGGTGAACTTCTCGGTAATTTTTTTTTTACCAAAAACCCTTATTAACGGTACCTGCCATATAACGGGTTTTTATTTTAAATTTTCTCATCAACGGGTCAACCGATTGCAATAAAATTTTTTATGCAAAAGCTCCGTTCAAATTTCTATAAAATTGCATACCAGAATTTAAAAAAAAATAAAATTTTGATTTTTGAAAAAAACATTAACATTAACAAACATATCAAATCACTGTCATGTAAGTAAATCGCACAGGTATAACTAAAATATGAGACAGACTTTTTATAGGTATTAGTGATTTAGTAATCTCTCTAACCGCCGGTTTCGAAGAAAAAATAAGTACAAAAAAAAAAATAGTTTCCATAAAGAAAACAAATGGATAAGTATTAGGTATTATGTATTTTTCTAAATTAATAAAAAGTCCATTTGAATTAAGACGTAAAAAAATTAAAATCAATTACTTAACTTAAGTTGCTGGTCTTTTCTTATTTTTTTTGTTCTTTTTGTCATTCTTTGGTAATGACGCTGTAGGCTTTGCTGGTTTAGTTTCCTTGGCTTCCTCGGTAACTTCCATGGCCTCATCAGCCTTTACTGCTTCCTCAGGCTCTGCTTCTTTCTTTGTCCATGATGCTTTCCACTGTTCCTGACTCAAATTAAAAGTCTCCAATCGCAAAGTATTGTACAGTATTCTTCCGTACGGGGATCCCTTTAATTTGTTCTCCTTGCCTGTGAGCTCTTTGGCAATACATACCTTCTGTGTATCATTTGATGCCTTCATGATTACTTCTAACACTCTGGATCCACTTTGTGACAACGCCAGAT
The DNA here is from genome assembly GCA_946251815.1 of Dasysyrphus albostriatus. Lineage (NCBI taxonomy): Eukaryota > Metazoa > Arthropoda > Insecta > Diptera > Syrphidae > Dasysyrphus > Dasysyrphus albostriatus. The sequence goes on along the minus strand of OX276338.1, from coordinate 52,439,983 downwards.
CCATATAGAATCCTTCAAAGAGTTTCACGAATTTCTCACGAGACTTCTCTCCAATTGTTGGACTTGAAAGGAACTTGTCTGCAATGAAACTGCCATTTGGGCATTGAAATATTTCCACTAGACTTTTAACTGGTGTTTCCAAAATCGAGTTGACCAAGAAAATTGGCTTATTGAATTGCAGGATGTCTTGAATTATCAACGATCCGAAGAGCCCAATATAAGTCTTATGATCGTAGGGTAAAACCTCGAATGGCTTCAGTTTGATCAGACAGGTGAAGAAGGATTTTGGACGGTCCTCACCTTGAGATGCAGTGCAGTGCAGAGTATTCTGTAAAGACGTGATTAAAGCTGCCTGTTTAGTCTTCAGTCGGAGGCAGGTGGCCGACAGAGAAGCAACCAAGTTTGCTTTGTTGGTCTGGAAAAATTTCTCAAAATGTTGACCAAATTCATCGACAATTTCTTCGAACTCCGATTTGTCCACAATGTAGTTGATATATCTTTGTACGGCAAAAATACCGAACTTATTATTCACCAAAGATAGCAGGCGATCCTTGAAAAGTCCGCTGATTTGTGTCAAAAGTTTTGGAGAAGCAACTGCTATCAAAGTTTGCAATAGACGAATGGAACTATCGGATTTGAACACCGATGGCTTCTCCTTGTCATCATCATCTTCCTCTTCTCCTCCATCTTTTTCTTCGTCATCTCCATCTTCCTCTTTCGGCTTTTCTTCTGCATTGCTTTCCAACTTTGCTTCATCAACTCCATTTCCATTTGCCTCCTCTTCGCCATTATTTTTAGCCTCTTCGTCACCGTTTTTGGCCTCATCGTCTTCGTTTTCATTCTTGACAAATTGTGGTTTCAAAGGGGTCTTGGGAATTTCAACGTCTATGAAGGTGTCATCAATGAGTTTTTTACCGAACGCATCGAGGGCCTTCGTGTCAGCTGTGTACAAAGCAATACAGATTACCTGAAGCAGAACAGAAGTTTTATTGTTGTAGGGGAATTCTTTATACTGAGGCCACATCTGTAATCTTTCTGGGAATTCTAACAAAATCTCTGACCATTCGGTGGGAACTTTAAAAATTGTCCTGTCTAGTTTAAACTCTCCCAACCGATGGAAATATGGTAGGCCATTGAACTTCTCCGCATTATTAATAATTTTGCCTTTGTGAAAGACAATTTTGGGAATATGGACACCAGCAAGGTTGAGAATCGCAGTCCGGATGAGATGACATGCATTCGGGTCGAGGACAAATTCTTCCAAATTGTTGAGCAGAAACTTGCTACTGCGTACGACGAATTCCGAACACTTTTTGCGGTGTTCCTCAGTGAATTCGCAAGTAGTGTTGTACTTTAATTCGGTGACTATATCTCTGGACCTCTTGGCTTTAATGCCAGCAATTTCATCTTCAGAAATGCCAATGGCTCGAACGAATGCTGTCTCCATCAATTTTTGGAGAATATGTGAGGAATAAATGTGTGAGCAAACAGGCCGCAGCTCTTCACCGAATACCTCGAAGTATCTCTCCAGATGTTCGGCATCAACAAAACCCAGTAAACTCTCGAGGACTTTGGAGACAACTTGATTGGATGACAAGTGAATTTCCTTACCATTGGTCTGTTCCATGACGTTATTGGCCATGGCCACTGTACACAAAAAAAAAGGTAAGCAAAGCGAACGATTAAACCAAAATTATAAGAACTCACCTTTCTCCTCCCATGATTCGGCCGGTGTGTGTTGTTGAACCTCAAGGATTCCCATGAAATATGTGAACTCTTCTTCCTCAATGTGTGTGCCACGACCGAAATTACCTTTTTTACCGAAGCCTTTTGCATTTTGGAAAAAACGTTGGTTTTTTCTGCCTCCTCCTTTCTTGAATTTGTTGAAAGGTTTCCTGCCACCACCACTAGAAAACTTTTGGAATGGTTTCGTGGACTGTTTAAAACTCATTTTATAAATATTTGTATGATTTTATTCGGTAATTTTATTTCGGGTAAAAAGCACGCTTCACTTTGGTTTTTGTTAGAAGCCGGGGAGAAAAAAACCACGCGGTGAAAAGTCAAATATGAAATGGCGAATAGATGCAGATTTGACAATTCGATTTTGAGAGCCACTGGAAGAATATGGGGTGTGTTGGTAAAGAAGAAAATAGTCTGCTGTTTTTTTTTTTACGTTTTCATTAGGTCAAATGAGGTAACTTCGTTAAAAATTTTCAAACTCGATACGAAATTATCTCATTTCCAATACAAATTCACATATGGAAATGAGAAAATTTTGATCAAATTTGCCCGAAACTAGGTTGGAAATTAAGTTAAAACCTAATGAACACACTCAAATGACAACAGTTTGAAGAGCTCTGAAAATGGCGATTAACAGCCAGTTAAAATTAAAATTCGGTTGAAATTGTCTCATTTTCATATGTGAATTTGTATTGGAAATGAAATGATTTCGTATCGAATTTGGAAATTCTTAACAAAATTACCTCATTTGACCTAATGAAAACGTAGTAAAAAAACCGCAGACAATTTTCTTCGAAATATTTCGAAATATGAATTTGTATGTGCCCTATCACACGACGACTCTAGAGTCATGACTTTTTTCGAAATTCAATGAGTTTGAACGAGAAAAAACATCTGATCTCACCTTCACACTCATTGAATTTCGAAAAAAGTTATGACTCTAAAGTCATCGTGTAATAGGGCACTATGGGAAATGAGATGATTTCGTATCAAAATGAAAATTTCAATGAAATTACCTTATTTGAGCTAATGAAAACGTAGCATAAAATAGTTAATGCTTTTATGTTTGTGCCAGTGGATTGCCAAATGAAAAAGGGTGGCATTATAAAATTTCACAAGTTAATAGGTTTTATAAGGGTTGATGGTTGATTAAAATAGGGTTGCTGGGGTATAGCAAAAGTGTAAAAGAGTTAAACTTTGACATTCAGTATCCCAACTAACAATTTCGCTTCTACATTTCTTCATAGATGCTTTGCGTTTATATTCAACCTACGCATATAAGCATTGCATAAAACTCCATAGAGTAAAAAAGGCGACCTTTTTTCACTCTTCTTGCACCTTTATGGAGCTAATTATGAGAGCCTTAAAGAAGTTCACATTAAATCAAATAAAAAAAAAAAACTTTTTGGTAGGTCCAGGCCATTTTATATTTTATATTCAATTTGTCATCTGAGCACATATGTTTTTTTATTACTGTCAATGTTTAAGGTTGGTATTAGTTATTACTTAATCTATCTATTATACCTCTATTTATTAAATTAACAACATGTGTTAGTTATAACCATACCAATCTATTATTTCATATTTTTCTTGGACAAAGTTTTTTTCTTCTTAACGTATAAGCTTCTCTGTCTCATACGAGACAATCAAGATAAAAGTGAGACAATTGTTCAGAGAGACACGGGTTCGATTCCTGGAAATACAACAAGTTTATTTTATTTAATTAAATGTGAACTTCTTTAAGACTCATAATCAACTGCATAAAGGTACGATAGGAGTTAAAAAAGGTCGCCTTTTGTTGTTGTTTTGTGAAAAAGAATATACAAATTTTTTCTTAAATAAAAATTTAAGCTTTCTGCACCATTTTTATAAGTTTTCCAGGGAATAAAATGGAATAATTTATGGTTATGAAACGTGTCTGCTCATTCAAATTTGTATATATTCTTCTTGACTTGCTGCTCCCTTTAAACCTTACCGATTTCACCATCGAACTGACGTCATGCTGTAGTGACACCAACAATCTAAACACGGTCTAGTGAACTGAATGATCCAATGGAAATCAAAAACATGCTACCAGAAAATCGATTTTTTAATCTGGCAGTGTCTTTTTCTAGGTGTCGCTCTTTTCGTTTAGCAGATATTGTGCTGTCAGCGGTCACTTTATGAAAACCAGAAAAACGTCAAAAAATTAATCAACAAAACACAAAAAAGTTATCAAAATAAGATATTTTATTATTTTAAATCATTATAAAGAAAATCATAATAAAAATATATCAAAATAATGCTTTCTTCTTCCAAAGCAAGTAAAGGTGGAAAAGTTCTTATTTGTGGAATGAAAGGAGTTGGGAAAACAGCTCTTATCGAACAACTCATCTATGGAAACATTACTATAGACTCTGTAGGTGATCTACCTATTTTGATTTAGAATAAACATTTAACCATGTTTATATTAGGACCTCCATTCTACAATAGAAGACATTTATATGGCCAGTGTAGATACAGGCAGAGGACCAAGAGAGCCACTACGAATCTACGATACAGCTGGACTACAGGTAATTCAAACGTCGGTCCTCAGTGGTCCTATTTAGTTACTCTTAACATTTCCAGGGCAAAGCACAACTACCACGTCACTATTTAGTATTCCCAGATGGCTATGTTCTTGTCTACGATCCAAGTGATCCCTCGAGCTTGGATATGCTTGACGACATCAAGTCTGACATTGATAAGAATAAAGAGAAGAAAGAAGTTGCTGTGATAGTTCTGGCCAATGTCCGATCTGGAAGTGGTACTCTTAAGAGAACCGACTCCCCACCAACCCTGCCAGATCCAATAGAAGCGGTTCTAAGTCGAGCAAACAGTTGGTGTGCCCGTGAACGCATAAAACATTACACCGTCAATGCCATGGAGCGAGCAACACTCTTTGAACCCTTCGTTCAACTTTGTATTCGACTGCATCCGCCACAACCCAAGGGCTCATTCCCTCAACTACGTCAAGTTATGCAAAAAAGAGACCGAAACGATGCTTGATGTTGTCTGTTCCCGCCGCTGCCCGATGAATAGAATATTCAGGCAAGCCCGTGCGATGATTTATGAATGAGTTGCCCCTCACTTGAACTGAAATCCATCACCATCATAAAAATGTTCTTTGTAAATTTTGTATGTATATCTTAAATTATTTCCACTTTTATTAACTTTAAAACAAAAAAAACCCTTACAATGTACCAATGATGCATTTTTTGTTTGACGATCCAAGCAGTACCTACTTTCAAAAACTTATAAAATATGCTGCTTTAATAACTTTTGATTAAAAGCTTACAAAGTAAGACAAAGTGAAACTTTCCAGTAGAATATAAATGATGTTTGAGTATGCTTAATCCATTATTGACTTCAATAAATTTTTAAAGTTAAAGTTATTTCACGGACTTTTGAACACCAACTTTGGGTTGTTGCTCTACACAGTACACTTATTATGTATACAGTGGTTGCTGTATACAAAAAATAGCATAATCAGTTGTAATTGGTTAAGAGAGACTAATGATGATGAAATAGATGAATGTAGTGTATTTTGGATTTATCATTCAGAATAGGTTATTTTTTAATAAGAATGCATAATCATGATAAAGATATATTTTAACTATTATTATTGTTGCGTTTGTGAATTTCTGGGCGCTGTAACACAAAACTACAAGTCTAGAATTATGCTAGTTTTACAAGTTTAAATAAGAGACAGATGTTTAGTGGACAGAAACAAAATTTGTGTCGGCTTGAAATTTGAGTCGCAGAAATGCATCTCCATGGAAATGGATTTTGGGAAGGACTTCTCAGAGGCAATAAGCCGAACTACATATGGTATGAATATTCATTTATTTATTATTATAAATTGTGATTGGCTTAATATATACTTTAATATTGAATCTTTTTTTATGCATCCTTGGCTTATGACACTATACTGCATTTCGCCAGCTGATGGCGAAGGAGCCTACAACTATATCCATTCAAGAACACGCAAGTGTGTCGAAAGGCTTAACGGTGCGCTGAAATCTCTGTTCCAGTGCCTAAAACTGGGGTTAGGTAGGAAGGATAGTTAATGCATGCTGTGTACTGTAAAACTTGAACTTCCTATTAAAGCCTAGTACGCTGCTGATCCGAAATGAAAATTCCCATACAAAAATGACACAACGAAATCATAAACGAAAAATTTTGTTTTATATTTCGTTCTGCAGTACGCTGTTCGATGAACGAAATTGATAATTATTGTGTTTTTTCATGTTTATTTTTATTGTTTGAGGCCTGACTGCCTGTGTTTTTTTTTTTCATTTACATTTGTTTTGATTATTTGAATTGGTGTAACTGTCAAAGAATATTTTTTCGCTGAGTTTTCGTAAGCATTTCGTTGTTTTTTTGGAGAGCAACTAAGATCACTGGATCTTAACAAAATTGTTAATTGATTTGAAAAGTCTCAATTTCACAAAAAAAAATTGTTGGAGCAATTTTAAATAGCCTTATATGTATCAGTTATAAGACGTAAAGGATTCTCTTCCAAATAACAAGATATGAGTAAGCGTTTACTAACATTTTTACAACTAAAATGTAACTGGGCCATTTTGACTATGAGATTAAATTATTATTTTATTTTGTAATTTTTTGAAATTGTTAATGTTTTTAAAAAATAAAAAAATTAAATATTTCCTATTTTAATTTTGCTTGATTTTCTAAAGTTTTTCAAAGAAAAGGAATTTGGTTAAGGGTTTTTTTTTAAATACAAAAATATTAAAATAAAACGAAGGCATTTTAATCGGTCATTTGATTGTTTAAATAACTAGTAAAATAGCTTAAAGCTCAAAAAAAGTATGTCATTTGATTACTTGAAGAAATATGAATATATGCACACAAACAAAATTTAAAAACGTTGAAGCGGTTTTCTAAAAAAAATTCATTTTGTATGTATAAAAGTTCTTGTTTGCCAGTTTTGGGAATATATTAAAACAAATTTACAAACTTGGTTTCCCTAAGAATTCATCAACCCGTTATTAAAATATTGAATTAAAAAAAAATTAATATCTTTTAGAAAATGCAAACATTTTTTTTTTTTAATTTTGATGTGCAATATAATTGACATTTTAAAGGAGCTTTTGCATACAAATTTTGGTTGAAATCGTTCAAGCCGTTAATGAGCAAATCGAAAATCAATAAACCGTTATATGGCAGGTACCATTAACAACAGTATTTCGGAATTTTTTTTTACAGAAATTACACCATACCTACAGTAATACACTGACTTTTTTTTTATCAAAATCGTTGAAGCCGTTTTTCAGACTAATAAGTTTTTTGTTAACGTTAAACCGTTTTGTAGCTAAAAAAAATTCTATTTCCCCTCTGAAGGATTTAAAAAAATCTTTAATTCTAGATTTTTGATTTTTTGAATACTTTGACTTTGATTTTTTGAATTGCTTTTAATGAAGCTTTTGGCACCTATATTCCTTTTTTGTTATCACTCACACCCAAAATCTGCTGGCGGTTCTTAGTCTATATTGAAATTTTTTTGAATGCAATACTTGATTAAAATTTCAGATCCAGTAGCTTTTATTAAATAGTCAGTTCAAAAGTTTGAAAACAAGGAGTTTGTTCGTTAAAAATAAAATGCACATCTGGATCGCACGTACTTGTTTTATGTTCAAATTGCTTTGGAACTGGAAAATATTAAAAGATCTTTTAAATCGTCCCTTCAATAGTATAAACAACTCGTTAAAACAAGTATGACTACTCTATAAAATATAAATTCACATGCATTTTAAATCGTTGGAGTGATTTTCTTGATAATTATTTTATATAAATATACAAATTTTGGTAAAATGTTAAAATCAAATTTTTGATAAATCAGTTAAATAGATAATTAGAAAATCGAAAATAAAAAAACGGTTATATGGAAGTTAGTAACGGTTTGTGGTAAATTTGTTACCAGAAAGTACACTATACCTTCACTCACCTACTTCCTTTTATCAAAATCGTTCAAGCCGTTTTTAAGATAAATAAGTTTTTCCTTAAAGGTTGTATGGCAAGAACTGTTATTTTTAGAGTTCAAACAAAATTATCAGGCAGACAGACAGACAAGACTAGCATATTTTGACAGCTTTTTCTATTTATTTCGTCTCGTACTACTTTGATGAGAAAAAAGAATGTTACAAGCTGTACAATATTTTTTGTTTCAACTCAATAACACAGCTCTTCAAAAAACACAAACAAAAAATTTGAAAAATAAACTTGTTTCTTTAACTTTTTTGACTAATGTATTTATATATATTTATATAATTGCCACTTTTGATTTCCAACTTTGTTATTCAAAATTTTATTTTTAGTTTAAAAACTCATTTTTCAAAAACTACTTATTGAAAAAATTTAATTTTAAATAAAAAGAATAGGTGTGTGGCTTCGAAGAAACAGAGATAACATTAAAATTGTAGCAATTGTTGTTGTTTTTTAATAATTAGTTTAATATTTACATACTTATGTATATTTCTAAAAAAAAACCTTCACTGGAAACAAGAATTTTTAAAAACTGTTAATACTCATCTGTAAGCATATTAAAAAACTTCCTTTCAAAATAGCAAGATTGTCAGAAGTTAAAAAAAAAACAAAATTTTGAATTTTCTTGCGATGTTTTTGGAACTTTTAGGGGTGAAGAAGATATATTTTTTGTCAACAATTAGCCTGAGACACATACTTAGAACAATAAAACCAACCTTATTAATATAGATATATGTACCTGCATAAATTATAAATTTATGAAGAAAAAATATATATTTTGTTTATTAATAAAGATGATTTAAGCGAATTTCTATGAATTAGATTTCTTAAAGTAGATAGCACAAATATCAGTGTTCTATGAATGGACTAGTAGAGAGTCCTGTCATAAAACAATTATTCAATTATTCAAACAATAATCATACCTATTTTCAAGGTCATTTGCATCCGATTTAACGATCTGTGCAGATTTTCATTAAAATTAAAACTAAATACACGGGTAATTATAAATACACGTGTAAATATACGGATACGGGTTCATGTACGGATATTTAATAACACGGATTACACGTAAATTTAAGTACACGTGCATTAGGGGGCTCTAGTCAAAAAATGAGTATATTCTGTGAATAATAATCGCTGCCAAATTGGGAAATGCGGTAAAGGATAATGTTTAGGGGGAGAAAAGTAGTTTTTCATATGATTTATTTATATGAACAAAACATCGCCCAATTATGATAAGGCTGTCATACTGAAATTGTTGTTGGCAATTTTGGAAAAAGTAGCCCAGTTTCCGATAAATATTCAAATCTGACAAGCTTAAACGAGGCAGGCATTATTGGAAATAAGGAACATACCGGGCGTATACGTGATATTAATATTATTCGAGATGTGAAAATTATGTAACTCAAAATAAAAATATTTTAATTAAAAAAAAAAACATTTTCTAATATTATATTTTGATAAATCAAATCAACTTCATGATAAAAAAGTGCTTCTTTTGAAATTAAATTCGTCATCTGTTCCAGTTGGTTTGTTTAATAGATTTTCTCTTTTCAATTACCTTTTTTTGCGGGAGGATGGTAGAAATAACGAGATTTTTCTTTGCAAATCAGTCATAAGTGTTTTGCTTTGAAATAAAATCAGATTGTACTATATAGGTACCACAAGTAGTGGACTAGGGGTTAATCAGAGTAAAACGGAACTTATGCTCTTTACTACCAAGACTAAAATACCTACCTTCACCCCAACTCGACTTAACGGACAAACTCTATACTTATCTTCTAAGGCAAAATACCTCGGAGTTATTCTTGACCCCAAATTGAATTGGAAGGTAAATATTGAAGAACGGGTTAAGAAAGCCTGCATAGCTTTCTATGCCTGCAGAAAAACATTTGGTAAGATGTGGGGCCTACAGTCGAAGATGATCTTGTGGACGTACACTGCCGTGGTTCGACCGATTTTATCATACGGATCGATTGTGTGGTGGCCTGCACTTAGCAAACAATATAATATTGAAAAACTTAAGAAGGTACAAAGAACGGCTAGCGTCGGCACTATAGGAGCCCTTCGAACCTGTCCAACAGATGCCCTTAGCGTTATCCTGCACCTTCTACCACTCGACCTTTATATAAAATATCTAGCGGCATGCAGTGCTGTAAGACTAAAAGAATCTAATTGTTAGTTTTCAAAACCCTATGGTCATGGAAATATAACAAAATTGATTCCTCAGGATATTTTTCTAACGAACACCGACTACTGTATTCCCCCTCTTGGCCTAGGCGGGGATTTCAAAGCTGTTTTACCAACCAGAGAGGATTGGAAAAATGACATTGTTACGAAGGACTACGACACTATAATCTTCACTGATGGGTGTAAGATGGAGTGCGGTGTTGGTTCAGGAATTTTTTCTAAGACCCTTAATATATCCAAGTCCCTCAGACTATCAGACTTTGCTAGCGTATTTGAAGCTGAACTACTAGTAATCAGGGAAGCATGCAAGTTGCTCAAATCAAACCAAAATCAATTCAGGAACACAGCAATTTGCTCAGACAGCCAGGCGGCCATTAAGGCTATTAAATCGGCTAAATCCACCTCTGTACTTGTCCATCAATGTCGAGATGAACTATCGAGTATGAACATTAACCTCCAGGTCACTCTTATTTGGGTTCCAGGTCACAGTGACATAAAGGGTAATGAAATGACGTCTTAGCTCGACAAGGCTCGGCCGTTCATAGCTCACTAGCGGTAAATGTAAACATGCCTATTGGTGACATAAAGAGAAATATTTTCTCGAATTTTTTCGATAAATCTAACCTCAGATGGAGCAGTCTTACAAACTGTGTCATATCAAGAATGATATGGCCATCCTATAACAAAACTCGTTCTAACGATCTTATATGCAGACCCAGGCGCGATATAGTGTTGATCTGTCAAAATGAATATGGGAACCGATTTCTTTACAAAACAAACCAAATTTTTGTTGGTTTGATAAAATTCAGAGAAAAAACAATAGTTTAAATGATATTTGTGCCAATTATAAGCAATAAAGGAAATTTTTGCACTGCAAAATATTCGATTTTGTGCCATAATAATGCAGTTAAAATATTTTTGATTTCTTTATTTGACACATTGACAGTATCTAACAGCGTTTCGTTCCTAAATAGAATTGTAACAATCCTAACAAAGCATAACAATGACACATCGACAACTATTTTTGACATACCAACAGTAGTTAGCTATAGTTAAACGAACAACGCTACACTGACCTTTTATATAGATTTTAAGGCCTTTCAGGTGGTATTAATTTTTTGCGAGTTTCCCATTAATGAGGTACCAAAAATCGCAATGACCTTGATTTTTTTTAAATTCATTAAAAATTCATTAAAAAATATGTATGGTTGACTAATTACTGAAAATAGCTGGCTTATGACCATGAAGAGGCCTTTCAAATGGCATGACACAAATGAGTTGCCAAAAAGTTTTTTTGTGACCTTGAAACGATTTTTGAAAATTCACAGAAAAAAACTATGGTTGACCAATTACTGTCAATAGTTGACCTTTTATCACGATCTAGAGATCTTTCGGATAATATACTTTCTTTTTGTAAATTTCCTTGAGAGACTCGGATACAATTTGCTGAGCCCTCCGATATCTTATTTCCAGATCATGCCTAGTGCCTATTTATTTTCATTTTAAGAGAAAACAACTCGGAAGGGACCTCGTCACGTCAACGTATCATTTCCTCATCATAATTTAAGACTGATTTCCGTTGGAACTTTGACGTTTACGATTTGACAAACGAGTAGAGGGGGGATGCTTATAAACTTTAAATAATGAGCTCTTAAAAATTATTATTCATACATACATAATTAAAGGCTTAAATTTGAACAAGAAGTGTTTTTAAAATATTTTTAATTATTATTAGTTATTACTACTACTGTCAATTGAAGTCTTGATTCAAAGTTATTTTGAAAACAAGAAACATAAAACCTACTAGAGCAAGAGCCGACAGCAGATTTAAGGAGTGGATGTACAACCAAATTAAAAACATCGACAACGTAAAACTCCAGTAAAACGATACAGCTCTGGAAATGAAAATTGTCAAGTGTCGCTTCTAGGGACATGTCGTTTTACTGGTGTTTTAGTAAAATGACTACCGTAGTAAGGGTAGGTAGATATATATTTCTTTGAGCGCTTAGTTATTCTCCTCCGTTCTTGGAAACAGAATTTCTCACATAGAAGTCACAACAACTATCTTTTTCTTTCTTCTTATGTAATTTATTGTGACTACTGACCTCCAAACAAATAATTGAGCAAGTGAATCTAAAATAATTCAGTCTCAGTTTCTAAGGGGAAAAAAGAGGATGTTTTTGGAAAGGTGAGTAAATTTTCTACTCAGCACTGAAAGCCGAAATAATTTTGAATTCTTTGTTTTGGAAATATCGCCATCCAAAGACATTAAGGTAGGTAGTTGGAGGCAGAAAATCGTTAAAATCTGGGAAAGTGACTTTGGATGCTAATATTTTACTAAATAGACCTCGAACAAAAAAATTGGCTGCTATGCGTCGATTTGGTTTGAATAGACCTTTCCAGTAATGTACGGCACGATTTATTTCATTAACTTTGAAAAAAAAGTTGTTTTTTTTTTGAAAAAAGGCAAGGGAGTCCATGATTTTTTCCGAAATCCATGAAAAATTTGTTTGACAAAATTTCTACGTTTTTAGACATTTTGGAAAGCTGTATTAATTTCCTATTCAGAACTGAAAACCGCAACAATTTTGAAAGCTCGGTTCTTAAGATATTCGCATTTAACGGATTGAGGCAGAAAATCGTTAAAATCTGGGAAAGTCACTTTGGATAGTAATATTTTCCTGAATAGACCTCCCAACAAATTTTTTCTGATGTTTTTGGAAAGGTGAGTTAATTTTCTACTCAGCACTGAAAGCCGAAATAATTTTGAATTCTTTGTTTTGGAAATATCGCCATCCAAAGACATTAAGGTAGGTAGTTGGAGGCAGAAAATCGTTAAAATCTGGGAAAGTCAATTTGGATGCTAATATTTTACTAAATAGACCTCGAAAAAAAAATTGGCTGTTATGCGTCGATTTGGTTTGAATAGACCTTTCCAGTAATGTACGGCACGATTTATTTCACTAACTTTGAAAAAATTTGTTATATTTTTTTGAAAAAAGGCAAGGGGTTAGTCCTTGATTTTTTCCGAAATCCATGAAAAATTTTTGTGCCAAAGTGTTTACGTTTTTAGACATTTTGGAAGGGTGTATTAATTTCATATTCAGAACTGAAACTCGCAACAATTTTGAAAGCTCGGTTCTTAAGATATTCGCATTTAACGGATTGAGGCAGAAAATCGTTAAAATCTGGGAAAGTGACTTTGGATGCTAATATTTTACTAAATAGACCTCGAAAAAAAAATTGGCTGTTATGCGTCGATTTGGTTTGAATAGACCTTTCCAGTAATGTACGGCACGATTTATATCACTAACTTTGAAAAAAATTTGTTATATTTTTTGAAAAAAGGCAAGGGGTTAGTCCATGATTTTTTCCGAAATCCATGAAAATTTTTTTTGACAACATTTTTACGTTTTAAGATATTTTAGAAAGCTGTATTAATTTCCTATTCAGAACTGAAAACCGCAACAATTTTGAAAGCTCGGTTCTTAAGATATTCGCATTTAACGGATTGAGGCAGAAAATCGTTAAAATCTGGGAAAGTCAATTTGGATAGTAATATTTTACTAAATAGACCTCGAACAAAAAAATTGGCTGCTATGCGTCGATTTGGTTTGAATAGACCTTTCCAGTAATGTACGGCACGATTTATTTCACTAACTTTGAAAAAAATTTGTTATATTTTTTGAAAAAAGGCAAGGGGTTATAGTCCATGATTTTTTCCGAAATCCATGAAAAATTTGTTTGACAAAATTTTTCCGTTTTTAGATATTTTGGAAAGCTGTATTAATTTCCTATTCAGAACTGGAAACCGCAACAATTTTGAAAGCTCGGTTCTTAAGATGTTCGCATGTAACGGATTGAGGCAGAAAATCGTTTAAATCTGGGAAAGTCAATTTGGATAGTAATATTTTACTGAATAGACCTCCCAACAAATTTTTTCTGATGTTTTTGGAAAGGTGAGTTAATTTTCTACACAGCACTGAAAGCCGAAATAATTTTGAATTCTTTGTTTTGGAAATATCGCCATCCAAAGACATTAAGGTAGGTTGTTGGGGGCAGAAAATCGTTAAAATCTGGGAAAGTCACTTTGGATGCTAATATTTTACTAAATAGACCTCGAACAAAAAAATTGGCTGCTATGCGTCGATTTGGTTTGAATAGACCTTTCCAGTAATGTACGGCACGGCACGATTTATTTCATTAACTTTGAAAAAAAAGCTGTTTTTTTTTGAAAAAAGGCAAGGGGTTAGTCCATGATTTTTTCCGAAATCCATGAAAAATTTTTTGACAAAATTTTTACGTTTTTAGATATTTTGGAAAGCTGTATTAATTTCCTATTCAGAACTGAAAACCGCAACAATTTTGAAAGCTCGGTTCTTAAGATATTCGCATTTAACGGATTGAGGCAGAAAATCGTTAAAATCTGGGAAAGTCAATTTGGATAGTAATATTTTACTAAATAGACCTCGAACAAAAAAATTGGCTGCTATGCGTCGATTTGGTTTGAATAGACCTTTCCAGTAATGTACGGCACGATTTATTTCATTAACTTTGAAAAAAATTTGTTATATTTTTTGAAAAAAGGCAAGGGGTTATAGTCCATGATTTTTTCCGAAATCCATGAAAAATTTGTTTGACAAAATTTTTACGTTTTTAGATATTTTGGAAAGCTGTATTAATTTCCTATTCAGAACTGGAAACCGCAACAATTTTGAAAGCTCGGTTCTTAAGATATTCGCATTTAACGGATTGAGGCAGAAAATCGTTAAAATCTGGGAAAGTCACTTTGGATGCTAATATTTTACTAAATAGACCTCGAACAAAAAAATTGGCTGCTATGCGTCGATTTGGTTTGAATAGACCTTTCCAGTAATGTACGGCACGATTTATTTCACTAACTTTGAAAAAAATTTGTTATATTTTTTGAAAAAAGGCAAGGGGTTAGTCCATAATTTTTTCCGAAATCCATGAAAAATTTGTTTGACAAAATTTTTACGTTTTTAGATATTTTGGAAAGCTGTATTAATTTCCTATTCAGAACTGGAAACCGCAACAATTTTGAAAGCTCGGTTCTTAAGATATTCGCATTTAACGGATTGAGGCAGAAAATCGTTTAAATCTGGGAAAGTCAATTTGGATAGTAATATTTTACTGAATAGACCTCCAAACAAATTTTTTCTGATGTTTTTGGAAAGGTGAGTTAATTTTCTACACAGCACTGAAAGCCGAAATAATTTTGAATTCTTTGTTTTGGAAATATCGCCATCCAAAGACATTAAGGTAGGTAGTTGGAGGCAGAAAATCGTTAAAATCTGGGAAAGTCACTTTGGATGCTAATATTTTACTAAATAGACCTCGAAAAAAAAAAAAATTGGCTGTTATGCTTCGTTTGGTTTGAATAGACCTTTCCAGTAATGTACGGCACGATTTATTTCATTAACTTTGAAAAAAAACTTGTTTTTTTTTTTTTTGAAAAAAGGCAAGGGGTTAGTCCATGATTTTTTCCGAAATCTATGAAAATTTTTTTTGACAAAATTTTTACGTTTTTAGATATTTTGGAAAGCTGTATTAATTTCCTATTCAGAACTGAAAACCGCAACAATTTTGAAAGCTCGGTTCTTAAGATATTCGCATTTAACGGATTGAGGCAGAAAATCGTTTAAATCTGGGAAAGTCAATTTGGATAGTAATATTTTACTGAATAGACCTCCAAACAAATTTTTTCTGATGTTTTCGGAAAGGTGAGTTAATTTTCTACACAGCACTGAAAGCCGAAATAATTTTGAATTCTTTGTTTTGGAAATATCGCCATCCAAAGACATTAAGGTAGGTAGTTGGAGGCAGAAAATCGTTAAAATCTGGGAAAGTCACTTTGGATGCTAATATTTTACTAAATAGACCTCGAAAAAAAAAAAAATTGGCTGTTATGCTTCGTTTGGTTTGAATAGACCTTTCCAGTAATGTACGGCACGATTTATTTCATTAACTTTGAAAAAAATTTGTTATTTTTTTTTTTAAAAAAGGCAAGGGGTTAGTCCATGATTTTTTCCGAAATCCATGAAAAATTTGTTTGGCAAAATTTTTATGTTTTTAGACATTTTGGAAAGCTGTATTAATTTCCTATTCAGAACTGAAAACCGCAACAATTTTGAAAGCTCGGTTCTTAAGATATTCGCATTTAACGGATTGGGGCAGAAAATCGTTTAAATCTGGGAAAGTCACTTTGGATAGTAATATTTTACTAAATAGACCTCGAACAAAAAAGTTGGCTGTTATGCGTCGATTTGGTTTGAACAGACCTTTCCAATAATGTACGGCACGATTTATTTCATTAACTTTGAAAAAAATTTGTTATTTTTTTTTGAAAAAAGGCAAGGGGTTAGTCCATGATTTTTTCCGAAATCCATGAAAAAATTTTTTGACAAAATTTTTACGTTTTTAGACATTTTGGGAAGCTGTATTAATTTCCTATTCAGAACTGAAAACCGCAACAATTTTGAAAGCTCGGTTCTTAAGATATTCGCATTTAACGGATTGAGGCAGAAAATCGTTAAAATCTGGGAAAGTCACTTTGGATAGTAATATTTTACTAAATAGACCTCGAACAAAAAAGTTGGCTGTTATGCGTCGATTTGGTTTGAACAGACCTTTCCAATAATGTACGGCACGATTTATTTCATTAACTTTGAAAAAAATTTGTTATTTTTTTTTGAAAAAAGGCAAGGGGTTAGTCCATAATTTTTTCCGAAATCCATGAAATTTTTTTTTGACAAAATTTTTACGTTTTTAGACATTTTGGAAGGGTGTATTAATTTCCTATTCAGAACTGAAAACCGCAACAATTTTGAAAGCTCGGTTCTTAAGATATTCGCATTTAACGGATTGAGGCAGAAAATCGTTAAAATCTGGGAAAGTCACTTTGGATGCTAATATTTTACTAAATAGACCTCGAACAAAAAAATTGGCTGTTATGCGTCGATTTGGTTTGAATAGACCTTTCCAGTAATGTACGGCACGATTTATTTCATTAACTTTGAAAAAAATTTGTTTTTTTTTTTTGAAAAAAGGCAAGGGGTTAGTCCTTGATTTTTTCCGAAATCCATGAAAAATTTTTGTGCCAAAATGTTTACGTTTTTAGACATTTTGGAAGGGTGTATTAATTTCCTATTCAGAACTGAAAACCGCAACAATTTTGAAAGCTCGGTTCTTAAGATATTCGCATTTAACGGATTGAGGCAGAAAATCGTTAAAATCTGGGAAAGTCACTTTGGATAGTAATATTTTACTAAATAGACCTCGAACAAAAAAGTTGGCTGTTATGCGTCGATTTGGTTTGAACAGACCTTTCCAGTAATGTACGGCACGATTTATTTCATTAACTTTGAAAAAAATTTATTATTTTTTTGAAAAAAAGGCAAGGGGTTAGTCCATGATTTTTTCCGAAATCCATGAAAAATTTGTTTGGCAAAATTTTTATGTTTTTAGACATTTTGGAAAGCTGTATTAATTTCCTATTCAGAACTGAAAACCGCAACAATTTTGAAAGCTCGGTTCTTAAGATATTCGCATTTAACGGATTGGGGCAGAAAATCGTTTAAATCTGGGAAAGTCACTTTGGATAGTAATATTTTACTAAATAGACCTCGAAAAAAAAATTGGCTGTTATGCTTCGATTTGGTTTGAATAGACCTTTCCAGTTATGTATGGCACGATTTATTTCATTAACTTTGAAAAAAAAGTTGTTTTTTTTTTTGAAAAAAGGCAAGGGTCCATGATTTTTTCCGAAATCCATGAAAAATTTTTTGACAAAATTTCTACGTTTTTAGACATTTTGGAAAGCTGTATTAATTTCCTATTCAGAACTGAAAACCGCAACAATTTTGAAAGCTCGGTTCTTAAGATATTCGCATTTAACGGATTGGGGCAGAAAATCGTTTAAATCTGGGAAAGTCAATTTGGATAGTAATATTTTACTGAATAGACCTCCCAACAAATTTTTTCTGATGTTTTTGGAAAGGTGAGTTAATTTTCTACACAGCACTGAAAGCCGAAATAATTTTGAATTCTTTGTTTTGGAAATATCGCCATCCAAAGACATTAAGGTAGGTAGTTGGAGGCAGAAAATCGTTAAAATCTGGGAAAGTCACTTTGGATGCTAATATTTTACTAAATAGACCTCGAAAAAAAAAAATTGGTTGTTATACTTCGTTTGGTTTGAATAGACCTTTCCAGTAATGTACGGCACGATTTATTTCATTAACTTTGAAAAAAAACTTGTTTTTTTTTTTGAAAAAACGCAAGGGGTTAGTCCATGATTTTTTCCGAAATCCATGAAAATTTTTTTTGACAAAATTTTTACGTTTTTAAATATTTTGGAAAGCTGTATTAATTTCCTATTCAGAACTGAAAACCGCAACAATTTTGAAAGCTCGGTTCTTAAGATATTCGCATTTAACGGATTGAGGCAGAAAATCGTTTAAATCTGGGAAAGTCAATTTGGATAGTAATATTTTACTAAATAGACCTCGAACAAAAAAATTGGCTGCTATGCGTCGATTTGGTTTGAATAGACCTTTCCAGTAATGTACGGCACGATTTATTTCATTAACTTTGAAAAAAATTTGTTATTTTTTTTTGAAAAAAGGCAAGGGGTTAGTCCATGATTTTTTCCGAAATCCATTAAAATTTTTTTTGACAAAATTTTTACGTTTTTAGATATTTTGGAAAGCTGTATTAATTTCCTATTCAGAACTGAAAACCGCAACAATTTTGAAAGCTCGGTTCTTAAGATATTCGCAATTAACGAATTGAGGCAGAAAATCGTTTAAATCTGGGAAAGTCACTTTGGATAGTAATATTTTACTGAATAGACCTCCCAACAAATTTTTTCTGATGTTTTTGGAAAGGTGAGTTAATTTTCTACACAGCACTGAAAGCCGAAATAGTTTTGAATGCTTTGTTTTGGAAATATCGCCATCCAAAGACATTTAGGTAGGTAGTTGGGGGCAGAAAATCGTTAAAATCTGGGAAAGTCACTTTGGATGCTAATATTTTACTAAATAGACCTCGAACAAAAAATTTGGCTGCTATGCGTCGATTTGGTTTGAATAGACCTTTCCAGTAATGTACGGCACGATTTATTTCATCAACTTTGAAAAAAAGTTGTTTTTTTTTGAAAAAAGGCAAGGGGTTAGTCCATGATTTTTTCCGAAATCCATGAAAAAATTTTTTGACAAAATTTTTACGTTTTTAGACATTTTGGGAAGCTGTATTAATTTCCTATTCAGAACTGAAAACCGCAACAATTTTGAAAGCTCGGTTCTTAAGATATTCGCATTTAACGGATTGAGGCAGAAAATCGTTAAAATCTGGGAAAGTCACTTTGG
Organism: Dasysyrphus albostriatus; assembly: GCA_946251815.1. Taxonomy (NCBI): domain Eukaryota; kingdom Metazoa; phylum Arthropoda; class Insecta; order Diptera; family Syrphidae; genus Dasysyrphus; species Dasysyrphus albostriatus. The sequence continues at coordinate 52,420,640 of OX276338.1, read as the reverse complement.
ATAGTAATATTTTACTAAATAGACCTCGAACAAAAAAGTTGGCTGTTATGCGTCGATTTGGTTTGAACAGACCTTTCCAATAATGTACGGCACGATTTATTTCATTAACTTTGAAAAAAATTTGTTATTTTTTTTTGAAAAAAGGCAAGGGGTTAGTCCATAATTTTTTCCGAAATCCATGAAATTTTTTTTTGACAAAATTTTTACGTTTTTAGACATTTTGGAAGGGTGTATTAATTTCCTATTCAGAACTGAAAACCGCAACAATTTTGAAAGCTCGGTTCTTAAGATATTCGCATTTAACGGATTGAGGCAGAAAATCGTTAAAATCTGGGAAAGTCACTTTGGATGCTAATATTTTACTAAATAGACCTCGAACAAAAAAATTGGCTGTTATGCGTCGATTTGGTTTGAATAGACCTTTCCAGTAATGTACGGCACGATTTATTTCATTAACTTTGAAAAAAATTTGTTTTTTTTTTTTGAAAAAAGGCAAGGGGTTAGTCCTTGATTTTTTCCGAAATCCATGAAAAATTTTTGTGCCAAAATGTTTACGTTTTTAGACATTTTGGAAGGGTGTATTAATTTCCTATTCAGAACTGAAAACCGCAACAATTTTGAAAGCTCGGTTCTTAAGATATTCGCATTTAACGGATTGAGGCAGAAAATCGTTAAAATCTGGGAAAGTCACTTTGGATAGTAATATTTTACTAAATAGACCTCGAACAAAAAAGTTGGCTGTTATGCGTCGATTTGGTTTGAACAGACCTTTCCAGTAATGTACGGCACGATTTATTTCATTAACTTTGAAAAAAATTTATTATTTTTTTTTAAAAAAGGCAAGGGGTTAGTCCATGATTTTTTCCGAAATCCATGAAAAATTTGTTTGGCAAAATTTTTATGTTTTTAGACATTTTGGAAAGCTGTATTAATTTCCTATTCAGAACTGAAAACCGCAACAATTTTGAAAGTTCGGTTCTTAAGATATTCGCATTTAACGGATTGGGGCAGAAAATCGTTTAAATCTGGGAAAGTCACTTTTGATAGTAATATTTTACTAAATAGACCTCGAAAAAAAAATTGGCTGTTATGCTTCGATTTGGTTTGAATAGACCTTTCCAGTTATGTATGGCACGATTTATTTCATTAACTTTGAAAAAAAAGTTGTTGTTTTTTTTGAAAAAAGGCAAGGGTCCATGATTTTTTCCGAAATCCATGAAAAATTTTTTGACAAAATTTCTACGTTTTTAGACATTTTGGAAAGCTGTATTAATTTCCTATTCAGAACTGAAAACCGCAACAATTTTGAAAGCTCGGTTCTTAAGATATTCGCATTTAACGGATTGGGGCAGAAAATCGTTTAAATCTGGGAAAGTCAATTTGGATAGTAATATTTTACTGAATAGACCTCCCAAAAAATTTTTTCTGATGTTTTTGGAAAGGTGAGTTAATTTTCTACACAGCACTGAAAGCCGAAATAATTTTGAATTCTTTGTTTTGGAAATATCGCCATCCAAAGACATTAAGGTAGGTAGTTGGAGGCAGAAAATCGTTAAAATCTGGGAAAGTCACTTTGGATGCTAATATTTTACTAAATAGACCTCGAAAAAAAAAAATTGGTTGTTATACTTCGTTTGGTTTGAATAGACCTTTCCAGTAATGTACGGCACGATTTATATCATTAACTTTGAAAAAAAACTTGTTTTTTTTTTTGAAAAAACGCAAGGGGTTAGTCCATGATTTTTTCCGAAATCCATGAAAATTTTTTTTGACAAAATTTTTACGTTTTTAGATATTTTGGAAAGCTGTATTAATTTCCTATTCAGAACTGAAAACCGCAACAATTTTGAAAGCTCGGTTCTTAAGATATTCGCATTTAACGGATTGAGGCAGAAAATCGTTTAAATCTGGGAAAGTCAATTTGGATAGTAATATTTTACTAAATAGACCTCGAACAAAAAAATTGGCTGCTATGCGTCGATTTGGTTTGAATAGACCTTTCCAGTAATGTACGGCACGATTTATTTCATTAACTTTGAAAAAAATTTGTTATTTTTTTTTGAAAAAAGGCAAGGGGTTAGTCCATGATTTTTTCCGAAATCCATTAAAATTTTTTTTGACAAAATTTTTACGTTTTTAGATATTTTGGAAAGCTGTATTAATTTCCTATTCAGAACTGAAAACCGCAACAATTTTGAAAGCTCGGTTCTTAAGATATTCGCATTTAACGGATTGAGGCAGAAAATCGTTTAAATCTGGGAAAGTCAATTTGGATAGTAATATTTTACTAAATAGACCTCGAACAAAAAAATTGGCTGTTATGCGTCGATTTGGTTTGAATAGACCTTTCCAGTAATGTACGGCACGATTTATTTCATCAACTTTGAAAAAAATTTGTTATTTTTTTGAAAAAAGGCAAGGGGTTAAGTCCATGATTTTTTCCGAAATCCATGAAAAATTTGTTTGGCAAAATTTTTACGTTTTTAGACATTTTGGAAAGCTGTGTTAATTTCCTATTCAGAACTGAAAACCGCAACAATTTTGAAAGCTCGGTTCTTAAGATATTCGCAATTAACGAATTGAGGCAGAAAATCGTTTAAATCTGGGAAAGTCACTTTGGATAGTAATATTTTACTGAATAGACCTCCCAACAAATTTTTTCTGATGTTTTTGGAAAGGTGAGTTAATTTTCTACACAGCACTGAAAGCCGAAATAGTTTTGAATGCTTTGTTTTGGAAATATCGCCATCCAAAGACATTTAGGTAGGTAGTTGGGGGCAGAAAATCGTTAAAATCTGGGAAAGTCACTTTGGATGCTAATATTTTACTAAATAGACCTCGAACAAAAAATTTGGCTGCTATGCGTCGATTTGGTTTGAATAGACCTTTCCAGTAATGTACGGCACGATTTATTTCATTAACTTTGAAAAAAATTTGTTATTTTTTTTTGAAAAAAGGCAAGGGGTTAGTCCATGATTTTTTCCGAAATCCATTAAAATTTTTTTTGACAAAATTTTTACGTTTTTAGATATTTTGGAAAGCTGTATTAATTTCCTATTCAGAACTGAAAACCGCAACAATTTTGAAAGCTCGGTTCTTAAGATATTCGCATTTAACGGATTGAGGCAGAAAATCGTTTAAATCTGGGAAAGTCAATTTGGATAGTAATATTTTACTAAATAGACCTCGAACAAAAAAATTGGCTGTTATGCGTCGATTTGGTTTGAATAGACCTTTCCAGTAATGTACGGCACGATTTATTTCATCAACTTTGAAAAAAATTTGTTATTTTTTTGAAAAAAGGCAAGGGGTTAAGTCCATGATTTTTTCCGAAATCCATGAAAAATTTGTTTGGCAAAATTTTTACGTTTTTAGACATTTTGGAAAGCTGTGTTAATTTCCTATTCAGAACTGAAAACCGCAACAATTTTGAAAGCTCGGTTCTTAAGATATTCGCAATTAACGAATTGAGGCAGAAAATCGTTTAAATCTGGGAAAGTCACTTTGGATAGTAATATTTTACTGAATAGACCTCCCAACAAATTTTTTCTGATGTTTTTGGAAAGGTGAGTTAATTTTCTACACAGCACTGAAAGCCGAAATAGTTTTGAATGCTTTGTTTTGGAAATATCGCCATCCAAAGACATTTAGGTAGGTAGTTGGGGGCAGAAAATCGTTAAAATCTGGGAAAGTCACTTTGGATGCTAATATTTTACTAAATAGACCTCGAACAAAAAATTTGGCTGCTATGCGTCGATTTGGTTTGAATAGACCTTTCCAGTAATGTACGGCACGATTTATTTCATCAACTTTGAAAAAAAGTTGTTTTTTTTTGAAAAAAGGCAAGGGGTTAGTCCATGATTTTTTCCGAAATCCATGAAAAAATTTTTTGACAAAATTTTTACGTTTTTAGACATTTTGGGAAGCTGTATTAATTTCCTATTCAGAACTGAAAACCGCAACAATTTTGAAAGCTCGGTTCTTAAGATATTCGCATTTAACGGATTGAGGCAGAAAATCGTTAAAATCTGGGAAAGTCACTTTGGATAGTAATATTTTACTAAATAGACCTCGAACAAAAAAGTTGGCTGTTATGCGTCGATTTGGTTTGAACAGACCTTTCCAATTATGTACGGCACGATTTATTTCATTAACTTTGAAAAAAATTTGTTATTTTTTTTTGAAAAAAGGCAAGGGGTTAGTCCATAATTTTTTCCGAAATCCATGAAATTTTTTTTTGACAAAATTTTTACGTTTTTAGACATTTTGGAAGGGTGTATTAATTTCCTATTCAGAACTGAAAACCGCAACAATTTTGAAAGCTCGGTTCTTAAGATATTCGCATTTAACGGATTGAGGCAGAAAATCGTTAAAATCTGGGAAAGTCACTTTGGATGCTAATATTTTACTAAATAGACCTCGAACAAAAAAGTTGGCTGTTATGCGTCGATTTGGTTTGAATAGACCTTTCCAGTAATGTACGGCACGATTTATTTCATTAACTTTGAAAAAAATTTGTTTTTTTTTTTTGAAAAAAGGCAAGGGGTTAATCCTTGATTTTTTCCGAAATCCATGAAAAATTTTTGTGCCAAAATGTTTACGTTTTTAGACATTTTGGAAGGGTGTATTAATTTCCTATTCAGAACTGAAAACCGCAACAATTTTGAAAGCTCGGTTCTTAAGATATTCGCATTTAACGGATTGAGGCAGAAAATCGTTAAAATCTGGGAAAGTCACTTTGGATAGTAATATTTTACTAAATAGACCTCGAACAAAAAAGTTGGCTGTTATGCGTCGATTTGGTTTGAACAGACCTTTCCAGTAATGTACGGCACGATTTATTTCATTAACTTTGAAAAAAATTTATTATTTTTTTTTAAAAAAGGCAAGGGGTTAGTCCATGATTTTTTCCGAAATCCATGAAAAATTTGTTTGGCAAAATTTTTATGTTTTTAGACATTTTGGAAAGCTGTATTAATTTCCTATTCAGAACTGAAAACCGCAACAATTTTGAAAGCTCGGTTCTTAAGATATTCGCATTTAACGGATTGGGGCAGAAAATCGTTTAAATCTGGGAAAGTCACTTTGGATAGTAATATTTTACTAAATAGACCTCGAAAAAAAAATTGGCTGTTATGCTTCGATTTGGTTTGAATAGACCTTTCCAGTTATGTATGGCACGATTTATTTCATTAACTTTGAAAAAAAAGTTGTTTTTTTTTTTGAAAAAAGGCAAGGGTCCATGATTTTTTCCGAAATCCATGAAAAATTTTTTGACAAAATTTCTACGTTTTTAGACATTTTGGAAAGCTGTATTAATTTCCTATTCAGAACTGAAAACCGCAACAATTTTGAAAGCTCGGTTCTTAAGATATTCGCATTTAACGGATTGGGGCAGAAAATCGTTTAAATCTGGGAAAGTCAATTTGGATAGTAATATTTTACTGAATAGACCTCCCAACAAATTTTTTCTGATGTTTTTGGAAAGGTGAGTTAATTTTCTACACAGCACTGAAAGCCGAAATAATTTTGAATTCTTTGTTTTGGAAATATCGCCATCCAAAGACATTAAGGTAGGTAGTTGGAGGCAGAAAATCGTTAAAATCTGGGAAAGTCACTTTGGATGCTAATATTTTACTAAATAGACCTCGAAAAAAAAAAATTGGTTGTTATACTTCGTTTGGTTTGAATAGACCTTTCCAGTAATGTACGGCACGATTTATTTCATTAACTTTGAAAAAAAACTTGTTTTTTTTTTTGAAAAAACGCAAGGGGTTAGTCCATGATTTTTTCCGAAATCCATGAAAATTTTTTTTGACAAAATTTTTACGTTTTTAGATATTTTGGAAAGCTGTATTAATTTCCTATTCAGAACTGAAAACCGCAACAATTTTGAAAGCTCGGTTCTTAAGATATTCGCATTTAACGGATTGAGGCAGAAAATCGTTTAAATCTGGGAAAGTCAATTTGGATAGTAATATTTTACTAAATAGACCTCGAACAAAAAAATTGGCTGCTATGCGTCGATTTGGTTTGAATAGACCTTTCCAGTAATGTACGGCACGATTTATTTCATCAACTTTGAAAAAAATTTGTTATTTTTTTGAAAAAAGGCAAGGGGTTAAGTCCATGATTTTTTCCGAAATCCATGAAAAATTTGTTTGGCAAAATTTTTACGTTTTTAGACATTTTGGAAAGCTGTGTTAATTTCCTATTCAGAACTGAAAACCGCAACAATTTTGAAAGCTCGGTTCTTAAGATATTCGCAATTAACGAATTGAGGCAGAAAATCGTTTAAATCTGGGAAAGTCACTTTGGATAGTAATATTTTACTGAATAGACCTCCCAACAAATTTTTTCTGATGTTTTTGGAAAGGTGAGTTAATTTTCTACACAGCACTGAAAGCCGAAATAATTTTGAATTCTTTGTTTTGGAAATATCGCCATCCAAAGACATTAAGGTAGGTAGTTGGAGGCAGAAAATCGTTAAAATCTGGGAAAGTCACTTTGGATGCTAATATTTTACTAAATAGACCTCGAACAAAAAATTTGGCTGCTATGCGTCGATTTGGTTTGAATAGACCTTTCCAGTAATGTACGGCACGATTTATTTCATCAACTTTGAAAAAAAGTTGTTTTTTTTTGAAAAAAGGCAAGGGGTTAGTCCATGATTTTTTCCGAAATCCATGAAAAAATTTTTTGACAAAATTTTTACGTTTTTAGACATTTTGGGAAGCTGTATTAATTTCCTATTCAGAACTGAAAACCGCAACAATTTTGAAAGCTCGGTTCTTAAGATATTCGCATTTAACGGATTGAGGCAGAAAATCGTTAAAATCTGGGAAAGTCACTTTGGATAGTAATATTTTACTAAATAGACCTCGAACAAAAAAGTTGGCTGTTATGCGTCGATTTGGTTTGAACAGACCTTTCCAATAATGTACGGCACGATTTATTTCATTAACTTTGAAAAAAATTTGTTATTTTTTTTTGAAAAAAGGCAAGGGGTTAGTCCATAATTTTTTCCGAAATCCATGAAATTTTTTTTTGACAAAATTTTTACGTTTTTAGACATTTTGGAAGGGTGTATTAATTTCCTATTCAGAACTGAAAACCGCAACAATTTTGAAAGCTCGGTTCTTAAGATATTCGCATTTAACGGATTGAGGCAGAAAATCGTTAAAATCTGGGAAAGTCACTTTGGATGCTAATATTTTACTAAATAGACCTCGAACAAAAAAATTGGCTGTTATGCGTCGATTTGGTTTGAATAGACCTTTCCAGTAATGTACGGCACGATTTATTTCATTAACTTTGAAAAAAATTTGTTTTTTTTTTTTGAAAAAAGGCAAGGGGTTAGTCCTTGATTTTTTCCGAAATCCATGAAAAATTTTTGTGCCAAAATGTTTACGTTTTTAGACATTTTGGAAGGGTGTATTAATTTCCTATTCAGAACTGAAAACCGCAACAATTTTGAAAGCTCGGTTCTTAAGATATTCGCATTTAACGGATTGAGGCAGAAAATCGTTAAAATCTGGGAAAGTCACTTTGGATAGTAATATTTTACTAAATAGACCTCGAACAAAAAAGTTGGCTGTTATGCGTCGATTTGGTTTGAACAGACCTTTCCAGTAATGTACGGCACGATTTATTTCATTAACTTTGAAAAAAATTTATTATTTTTTTGAAAAAAAGGCAAGGGGTTAGTCCATGATTTTTTCCGAAATCCATGAAAAATTTGTTTGGCAAAATTTTTATGTTTTTAGACATTTTGGAAAGCTGTATTAATTTCCTATTCAGAACTGAAAACCGCAACAATTTTGAAAGCTCGGTTCTTAAGATATTCGCATTTAACGGATTGGGGCAGAAAATCGTTTAAATCTGGGAAAGTCACTTTGGATAGTAATATTTTACTAAATAGACCTCGAAAAAAAATTGGCTGTTATGCTTCGATTTGGTTTGAATAGACCTTTCCAGTTATGTATGGCACGATTTATTTCATTAACTTTGAAAAAAAAGTTGTTTTTTTTTTTGAAAAAAGGCAAGGGTCCATGATTTTTTCCGAAATCCATGAAAAATTTTTTGACAAAATTTCTACGTTTTTAGACATTTTGGAAAGCTGTATTAATTTCCTATTCAGAACTGAAAACCGCAACAATTTTGAAAGCTCGGTTCTTAAGATATTCGCATTTAACGGATTGGGGCAGAAAATCGTTTAAATCTGGGAAAGTCAATTTGGATAGTAATATTTTACTGAATAGACCTCCCAACAAATTTTTTCTGATGTTTTTGGAAAGGTGAGTTAATTTTCTACACAGCACTGAAAGCCGAAATAATTTTGAATTCTTTGTTTTGGAAATATCGCCATCCAAAGACATTAAGGTAGGTAGTTGGAGGCAGAAAATCGTTAAAATCTGGGAAAGTCACTTTGGATGCTAATATTTTACTAAATAGACCTCGAAAAAAAAAAATTGGTTGTTATACTTCGTTTGGTTTGAATAGACCTTTCCAGTAATGTACGGCACGATTTATTTCATTAACTTTGAAAAAAAACTTGTTTTTTTTTTTGAAAAAACGCAAGGGGTTAGTCCATGATTTTTTCCGAAATCCATGAAAATTTTTTTTGACAAAATTTTTACGTTTTTAGATATTTTGGAAAGCTGTATTAATTTCCTATTCAGAACTGAAAACCGCAACAATTTTGAAAGCTCGGTTCTTAAGATATTCGCATTTAACGGATTGAGGCAGAAAATCGTTTAAATCTGGGAAAGTCAATTTGGATAGTAATATTTTACTAAATAGACCTCGAACAAAAAAATTGGCTGCTATGCGTCGATTTGGTTTGAATAGACCTTTCCAGTAATGTACGGCACGATTTATTTCATTAACTTTGAAAAAAATTTGTTATTTTTTTTTGAAAAAAGGCAAGGGGTTAGTCCATGATTTTTTCCGAAATCCATTAAAATTTTTTTTGACAAAATTTTTACGTTTTTAGATATTTTGGAAAGCTGTATTAATTTCCTATTCAGAACTGAAAACCGCAACAATTTTGAAAGCTCGGTTCTTAAGATATTCGCATTTAACGGATTGAGGCAGAAAATCGTTTAAATCTGGGAAAGTCAATTTGGATAGTAATATTTTACTAAATAGACCTCGAACAAAAAAATTGGCTGTTATGCGTCGATTTGGTTTGAACAGACCTTTCCAGTAATGTACGGCACGATTTATTTCATCAACTTTGAAAAAAATTTGTTATTTTTTTGAAAAAAGGCAAGGGGTTAAGTCCATGATTTTTTCCGAAATCCATGAAAAATTTGTTTGGCAAAATTTTTACGTTTTTAGACATTTTGGAAAGCTGTGTTAATTTCCTATTCAGAACTGAAAACCGCAACAATTTTGAAAGCTCGGTTCTTAAGATATTCGCAATTAACGAATTGAGGCAGAAAATCGTTTAAATCTGGGAAAGTCACTTTGGATAGTAATATTTTACTGAATAGACCTCCCAACAAATTTTTTCTGATTTTTTTGGAAAGGTGAGTTAATTTTCTACACAGCACTGAAAGCCGAAATAGTTTTGAATGCTTTGTTTTGGAAATATCGCCATCCAAAGACATTTAGGTAGGTAGTTGGGGGCAGAAAATCGTTAAAATCTGGGAAAGTCACTTTGGATGCTAATATTTTACTAAATAGACCTCGAACAAAAAATTTGGCTGCTATGCGTCGATTTGGTTTGAATAGACCTTTCCAGTAATGTACGGCACGATTTATTTCATCAACTTTGAAAAAAAGTTGTTTTTTTTTTGAAAAAAGGCAAGGGGTTAGTCCATGATTTTTTCCGAAATCCATGAAAAAATTTTTTGACAAAATTTTTACGTTTTTAGACATTTTGGGAAGCTGTATTAATTTCCTATTCAGAACTGAAAACCGCAACAATTTTGAAAGCTCGGTTCTTAAGATATTCGCATTTAACGGATTGAGGCAGAAAATCGTTAAAATCTGGGAAAGTCACTTTGGATAGTAATATTTTACTAAATAGACCTCGAACAAAAAAGTTGGCTGTTATGCGTCGATTTGGTTTGAACAGACCTTTCCAATAATGTACGGCACGATTTATTTCATTAACTTTGAAAAAAATTTGTTATTTTTTTTTGAAAAAAGGCAAGGGGTTAGTCCATAATTTTTTCCGAAATCCATGAAATTTTTTTTTGACAAAATTTTTACGTTTTTAGACATTTTGGAAGGGTGTATTAATTTCCTATTCAGAACTGAAAACCGCAACAATTTTGAAAGCTCGGTTCTTAAGATATTCGCATTTAACGGATTGAGGCAGAAAATCGTTAAAATCTGGGAAAGTCACTTTGGATGCTAATATTTTACTAAATAGACCTCGAACAAAAAAATTGGCTGTTATGCGTCGATTTGGTTTGAATAGACCTTTCCAGTAATGTACGGCACGATTTATTTCATTAACTTTGAAAAAAATTTGTTTTTTTTTTTTGAAAAAAGGCAAGGGGTTAGTCCTTGATTTTTTCCGAAATCCATGAAAAATTTTTGTGCCAAAATGTTTACGTTTTTAGACATTTTGGAAGGGTGTATTAATTTCCTATTCAGAACTGAAAACCGCAACAATTTTGAAAGCTCGGTTCTTAAGATATTCGCATTTAACGGATTGAGGCAGAAAATCGTTAAAATCTGGGAAAGTCACTTTGGATGCTAATATTTTACTAAATAGACCTCGAACAAAAAAATTGGCTGTTATGCGTCGATTTGGTTTGAATAGACCTTTCCAGTAATGTACGGCACGATTTATTTCATCAACTTTGAAAAAAAGTTGTTTTTTTTTGAAAAAAGGCAAGGGGTTAGTCCATGATTTTTTCCGAAATCCATGAAAAATTTGTTTGACAAAATTTTTACGTTTTTAGACATTTTGGGAAGCTGTATTAATTTCCTATTCAGAACTGAAAACCGCAAAAATTTTGAAAGCTCGGTTCTTAAGATATTCGCATTTAACGGATTGAGGCAGAAAATCGTTAAAATCTGGGAAAGTCACTTTGGATAGTAATATTTTACTAAATAGACCTCGAACAAAAAAGTTGGCTGTTATGCGTCGATTTGGTTTGAACAGACCTTTCCAATAATGTACGGCACGATTTATTTCATTAACTTTGAAAAAAATTTGTTATTTTTTTTTGAAAAAAGGCAAGGGGTTAGTCCATAATTTTTTCCGAAATCCATGAAATTTTTTTTTGACAAAATTTTTACGTTTTTAGACATTTTGGAAGGGTGTATTAATTTCCTATTCAGAACTGAAAACCGCAACAATTTTGAAAGCTCGGTTCTTAAGATATTCGCATTTAACGGATTGAGGCAGAAAATCGTTAAAATCTGGGAAAGTCACTTTGGATGCTAATATTTTACTAAATAGACCTCGAACAAAAAAATTGGCTGTTATGCGTCGATTTGGTTTGAATAGACCTTTCCAGTAATGTACGGCACGATTTATTTCATTAACTTTGAAAAAAATTTGTTTTTTTTTTTTGAAAAAAGGCAAGGGGTTAGTCCTTGATTTTTTCCGAAATCCATGAAAAATTTTTGTGCCAAAATGTTTACGTTTTTAGACATTTTGGAAGGGTGTATTAATTTCCTATTCAGAACTGAAAACCGCAACAATTTTGAAAGCTCGGTTCTTAAGATATTCGCATTTAACGGATTGAGGCAGAAAATCGTTAAGATCTGGGAAAGTCACTTTGGATAGTAATATTTTACTAAATAGACCTCGAACAAGAAAGTTGGCTGTTATGCGTCGATTTGGTTTGAACAGACCTTTCCAGTAATGTACGGCACGATTTATTTCATTAACTTTGAAAAAAATTTATTATTTTTTTGAAAAAAAGGCAAGGGGTTAGTCCATGATTTTTTCCGAAATCCATGAAAAATTTGTTTGGCAAAATTTTTATGTTTTTAGACATTTTGGAAAGCTGTATTAATTTCCTATTCAGAACTGAAAACCGCAACAATTTTGAAAGCTCGGTTCTTAAGATATTCGCATTTAACGGATTGGGGCAGAAAATCGTTTAAATCTGGGAAAGTCACTTTGGATAGTAATATTTTACTAAATAGACCTCGAAAAAAAAATTGGCTGTTATGCTTCGATTTGGTTTGAATAGACCTTTCCAGTTATGTATGGCACGATTTATTTCATTAACTTTGAAAAAAAAGTTGTTTTTTTTTTTGAAAAAAGGCAAGGGTCCATGATTTTTTCCGAAATCCATGAAAAATTTTTTGACAAAATTTCTACGTTTTTAGACATTTTGGAAAGCTGTATTAATTTCCTATTCAGAACTGAAAACCGCAACAATTTTGAAAGCTCGGTTCTTAAGATATTCGCATTTAACGGATTGGGGCAGAAAATCGTTTAAATCTGGGAAAGTCAATTTGGATAGTAATATTTTACTGAATAGACCTCCCAACAAATTTTTTCTGATGTTTTTGGAAAGGTGAGTTAATTTTCTACACAGCACTGAAAGCCGAAATAATTTTGAATTCTTTGTTTTGGAAATATCGCCATCCAAAGACATTAAGGTAGGTAGTTGGAGGCAGAAAATCGTTAAAATCTGGGAAAGTCACTTTGGATGCTAATATTTTACTAAATAGACCTCGAAAAAAAAAAATTGGTTGTTATACTTCGTTTGGTTTGAATAGACCTTTCCAGTAATGTACGGCACGATTTATTTCATTAACTTTGAAAAAAAACTTGTTTTTTTTTTTGAAAAAACGCAAGGGGTTAGTCCATGATTTTTTCCGAAATCCATGAAAATTTTTTTTGACAAAATTTTTACGTTTTTAGATATTTTGGAAAGCTGTATTAATTTCCTATTCAGAACTGAAAACCGCAACAATTTTGAAAGCTCGGTTCTTAAGATATTCGCATTTAACGGATTGAGGCAGAAAATCGTTTAAATCTGGGAAAGTCAATTTGGATAGTAATATTTTACTAAATAGACCTCGAACAAAAAAATTGGCTGCTATGCGTCGATTTGGTTTGAATAGACCTTTCCAGTAATGTACGGCACGATTTATTTCATTAACTTTGAAAAAAATTTGTTATTTTTTTTTGAAAAAAGGCAAGGGGTTAGTCCATGATTTTTTCCGAAATCCATTAAAATTTTTTTTGACAAAATTTTTACGTTTTTAGATATTTTGGAAAGCTGTATTAATTTCCTATTCAGAACTGAAAACCGCAACAATTTTGAAAACTCGGTTCTTAAGATATTCGCATTTAACGGATTGAGGCAGAAAATCGTTTAAATCTGGGAAAGTCAATTTGGATAGTAATATTTTACTAAATAGACCTCGAACAAAAAAATTGGCTGTTATGCGTCGATTTGGTTTGAATAGACCTTTCCAGTAATGTACGGCACGATTTATTTCATCAACTTTGAAAAAAATTTGTTATTTTTTTGAAAAAAGGCAAGGGGTTAAGTCCATGATTTTTTCCGAAATCCATGAAAAATTTGTTTGGCAAAATTTTTACGTTTTTAGACATTTTGGAAAGCTGTGTTAATTTCCTATTCAGAACTGAAAACCGCAACAATTTTGAAAGCTCGGTTCTTAAGATATTCGCAATTAACGAATTGAGGCAGAAAATCGTTTAAATCTGGGAAAGTCACTTTGGATAGTAATATTTTACTGAATAGACCTCCCAACAAATTTTTTCTGATGTTTTTGGAAAGGTGAGTTAATTTTCTACACAGCACTGAAAGCCGAAATAGTTTTGAATGCTTTGTTTTGGAAATATCGCCATCCAAAGACATTTAGGTAGGTAGTTGGGGGCAGAAAATCGTTAAAATCTGGGAAAGTCACTTTGGATGCTAATATTTTACTAAATAGACCTCGAACAAAAAATTTGGCTGCTATGCGTCGATTTGGTTTGAATAGACCTTTCCAGTAATGTACGGCACGATTTATTTCATCAACTTTGAAAAAAAGTTGTTTTTTTTTGAAAAAAGGCAAGGGGTTAGTCACTGATTTTTTCCGAAATCCATGAAAAAATTTTTTGACAAAATTTTTACGTTTTTAGACATTTTGGGAAGCTGTATTAATTTCCTATTCAGAACTGAAAACCGCAACAATTTTGAAAGCTCGGTTCTTAAGATATTCGCATTTAACGGATTGAGGCAGAAAATCGTTTAAATCTGGGAAAGTCAATTTGGATAGTAATATTTTACTAAATAGACCTCGAACAAAAAAATTGGCTGCTATGCGTCGATTTGGTTTGAATAGACCTTTCCAGTAATGTACGGCACGATTTATTTCATTAACTTTGAAAAAAATTTGTTTTTTTTTTTTTGAAAAAAGGCAAGGGGTTAGTCCATGATTTTTTCCGAAATCCATGAAAAATTTGTTTGACAAAATTTTTACGTTTTTAGACATTTTGGAAAGCTGTATTAATTTCCTATTCAGAACTGGAAACCGCAACAATTTTGAAAGCTCGGTTCTTAAGATATTCGCATTTAACGGATTGGGGCAGAAAATCGTTTAAATCTGGGAAAGTCAATTTGGATAGTAATATTTTACTGAATAGACCTCCCAACAAATTTTTTCTGATGTTTTTGGAAAGGTGAGTTAATTTTCTACGCAGCACTGAAAGCCGAAATAATTTTGAATTCTTTGTTTTGGAAATATCGCCATCCAAAGACATTAAGGTAGGTAGTTGGAGGCAGAAAATCGTTAAAATCTGGGAAAGTCACTTTGGATGCTAATATTTTACTAAATAGACCTCGAAAAAAAAATTGGCTGTTATGCTTCGATTTGGTTTGAATAGACCTTTCCAGTTATGTATGGCACGATTTATTTCATTAACTTTGAAAAAAAAGTTGTTTTTTTTTTTGAAAAAAGGCAAGGGTCCATGATTTTTTCCGAAATCCATGAAAAATTTTTTGACAAAATTTCTACGTTTTTAGACATTTTGGAAAGCTGTATTAATTTCCTATTCAGAACTGAAAACCGCAACAATTTTGAAAGCTCGGTTCTTAAGATATTCGCATTTAACGGATTGGGGCAGAAAATCGTTTAAATCTGGGAAAGTCACTTTGGATAGTAATATTTTACTAAATAGACCTCGAAAAAAAAATTGGCTGTTATGCGTCGATTTGGTTTGAACAGACCTTTCCAGTAATGTACGGCACGATTTATTTCATTAACTTTGAAAAAAATTTATTATTTTTTTTTAAAAAAGGCAAGGGGTTAGTCCATGATTTTTTCCGAAATCCATGAAAAATTTGTTTGGCAAAATTTTTATGTTTTTAGACATTTTGGAAAGCTGTATTAATTTCCTATTCAGAACTGAAAACCGCAACAATTTTGAAAGCTCGGTTCTTAAGATATTCGCATTTAACGGATTGGGGCAGAAAATCGTTTAAATCTGGGAAAGTCACTTTGGATAGTAATATTTTACTAAATAGACCTCGAAAAAAAAATTGGCTGTTATGCTTCGATTTGGTTTGAATAGACCTTTCCAGTTATGTATGGCACGATTTATTTCATTAACTTTGAAAAAAAAGTTGTTTTTTTTTTTGAAAAAAGGCAAGGGTCCATGATTTTTTCCGAAATCCATGAAAAATTTTTTGACAAAATTTCTACGTTTTTAGACATTTTGGAAAGCTGTATTAATTTCCTATTCAGAACTGAAAACCGCAACAATTTTGAAAGCTCGGTTCTTAAGATATTCGCATTTAACGGATTGGGGCAGAAAATCGTTTAAATCTGGGAAAGTCAATTTGGATAGTAATATTTTACTGAATAGACCTCCCAACAAATTTTTTCTGATGTTTTTGGAAAGGTGAGTTAATTTTCTACACAGCACTGAAAGCCGAAATAATTTTGAATTCTTTGTTTTGGAAATATCGCCATCCAAAGACATTAAGGTAGGTAGTTGGAGGCAGAAAATCGTTAAAATCTGGGAAAGTCACTTTGGATGCTAATATTTTACTAAATAGACCTCGAAAAAAAAAAATTGGTTGTTATACTTCGTTTGGTTTGAATAGACCTTTCCAGTAATGTACGGCACGATTTATTTCATTAACTTTGAAAAAAAACTTGTTTTTTTTTTTGAAAAAACGCAAGGGGTTAGTCCATGATTTTTTCCGAAATCCATTAAAATTTTTTTTGACAAAATTTTTACGTTTTTAGATATTTTGGAAAGCTGTATTAATTTCCTATTCAGAACTGAAAACCGCAACAATTTTGAAAGCTCGGTTCTTAAGATATTCGCATTTAACGGATTGAGGCAGAAAATCGTTTAAATCTGGGAAAGTCAATTTGGATAGTAATATTTTACTAAATAGACCTCGAACAAAAAAATTGGCTGCTATGCGTCGATTTGGTTTGAATAGACCTTTCCAGTAATGTACGGCACGATTTATTTCATCAACTTTGAAAAAAATTTGTTATTTTTTTGAAAAAAGGCAAGGGGTTAAGTCCATGATTTTTTCCGAAATCCATGAAAAATTTGTTTGGCAAAATTTTTACGTTTTTAGACATTTTGGAAAGCTGTGTTAATTTCCTATTCAGAACTGAAAACCGCAACAATTTTGAAAGCTCGGTTCTTAAGATATTCGCATTTAACGGATTGGGGCAGAAAATCGTTTAAATCTGGGAAAGTCACTTTGGATAGTAATATTTTACTAAATAGACCTCGAAAAAAAAATTGGCTGTTATGCTTCGATTTGGTTTGAATAGACCTTTCCAGTTATGTATGGCACGATTTATTTCATTAACTTTGAAAAAAAAGTTGTTTTTTTTTTTGAAAAAAGGCAAGGGTCCATGATTTTTTCCGAAATCCATGAAAAATTTTTTGACAAAATTTCTACGTTTTTAGACATTTTGGAAAGCTGTATTAATTTCCTATTCAGAACTGAAAACCGCAACAATTTTGAAAGCTCGGTTCTTAAGATATTCGCATTTAACGGATTGGGGCAGAAAATCGTTTAAATCTGGGAAAGTCAATTTGGATAGTAATATTTTACTGAATAGACCTCCCAACAAATTTTTTCTGATGTTTTTGGAAAGGTGAGTTAATTTTCTACACAGCACTGAAAGCCGAAATAATTTTGAATTCTTTGTTTTGGAAATATCGCCATCCAAAGACATTAAGGTAGGTAGTTGGAGGCAGAAAATCGTTAAAATCTGGGAAAGTCACTTTGGATGCTAATATTTTACTAAATAGACCTCGAAAAAAAAAAATTGGTTGTTATACTTCGTTTGGTTTGAATAGACCTTTCCAGTAATGTACGGCACGATTTATTTCATTAACTTTGAAAAAAAACTTGTTTTTTTTTTTGAAAAAACGCAAGGGGTTAGTCCATGATTTTTTCCGAAATCCATGAAAATTTTTTTTGACAAAATTTTTACGTTTTAGATATTTTGGAAAGCTGTATTAATTTCCTATTCAGAACTGAAAACCGCAACAATTTTGAAAGCTCGGTTCTTAAGATATTCGCAATTAACGAATTGAGGCAGAAAATCGTTTAAATCTGGGAAAGTCACTTTGGATAGTAATATTTTACTGAATAGACCTCCCAACAAATTTTTTCTGATGTTTTTGGAAAGGTGAGTTAATTTTCTACACAGCACTGAAAGCCGAAATAGTTTTGAATGCTTTGTTTTGGAAATATCGCCATCCAAAGACATTTAGGTAGGTAGTTGGGGGCAGAAAATCGTTAAAATCTGGGAAAGTCACTTTGGATGCTAATATTTTACTAAATAGACCTCGAACAAAAAATTTGGCTGCTATGCGTCGATTTGGTTTGAATAGACCTTTCCAGTAATGTACGGCACGATTTATTTCATCAACTTTGAAAAAAAGTTGTTTTTTTTTTGAAAAAAGGCAAGGGGTTAGTCACTGATTTTTTCCGAAATCCATGAAAAAATTTTTTGACAAAATTTTTACGTTTTTAGACATTTTGGGAAGCTGTATTAATTTCCTATTCAGAACTGAAAACCGCAACAATTTTGAAAGCTCGGTTCTTAAGATATTCGCATTTAACGGATTGAGGCAGAAAATCGTTAAAATCTGGGAAAGTCACTTTGGATAGTAATATTTTACTAAATAGACCTCGAACAAAAAAGTTGGCTGTTATGCGTCGATTTGGTTTGAATAGACCTTTCCAGTAATGTACGGCACGATTTATTTCATTAACTTTGAAAAAAATTTGTTATTTTTTTGAAAAAAGGCAAGGGGTTAGTCCATGATTTTTTCCGAAATCCATGAAAAATTTGTTTGGCAAAATTTTTACGTTTTTAGACATTTTGGAAAGCTGTATTAATTTCCTATTCAGAACTGAAAACCGCAACAATTTTGAAAGCTCGGTTCTTAAGATATTCGCATTTAACGGATTGGGGCAGAAAATCGTTTAAATCTGGGAAAGTCACTTTGGATAGTAATATTTTACTAAATAGACCTCGAAAAAAAAATTGGCTGTTATGCTTCGATTTGGTTTGAATAGACCTTTCCAGTTATGTATGGCACGATTTATTTCATTAACTTTGAAAAAAAAGTTGTTTTTTTTTTTGAAAAAAGGCAAGGGTCCATGATTTTTTCCGAAATCCATGAAAAATTTTTTGACAAAATTTCTACGTTTTTAGACATTTTGGAAAGCTGTATTAATTTCCTATTCAGAACTGAAAACCGCAACAATTTTGAAAGCTCGGTTCTTAAGATATTCGCATTTAACGGATTGGGGCAGAAAATCGTTTAAATCTGGGAAAGTCAATTTGGATAGTAATATTTTACTGAATAGACCTCCCAACAAATTTTTTCTGATGTTTTTGGAAAGGTGAGTTAATTTTCTACACAGCACTGAAAGCCGAAATAATTTTGAATTCTTTGTTTTGGAAATATCGCCATCCAAAGACATTAAGGTAGGTAGTTGGAGGCAGAAAATCGTTAAAATCTGGGAAAGTCACTTTGGATGCTAATATTTTACTAAATAGACCTCGAAAAAAAAAAATTGGTTGTTATACTTCGTTTGGTTTGAATAGACCTTTCCAGTAATGTACGGCACGATTTATTTCATTAACTTTGAAAAAAAACTTGTTTTTTTTTTTGAAAAAACGCAAGGGGTTAGTCCATGATTTTTTCCGAAATCCATGAAAATTTTTTTTGACAAAATTTTTACGTTTTTAGATATTTTGGAAAGCTGTATTAATTTCCTATTCAGAACTGAAAACCGCAACAATTTTGAAAGCTCGGTTCTTAAGATATTCGCATTTAACGGATTGAGGCAGAAAATCGTTTAAATCTGGGAAAGTCAATTTGGATAGTAATATTTTACTAAATAGACCTCGAACAAAAAAATTGGCTGCTATGCGTCGATTTGGTTTGAATAGACCTTTCCAGTAATGTACGGCACGATTTATTTCATTAACTTTGAAAAAAATTTGTTATTTTTTTTTGAAAAAAGGCAAGGGGTTAGTCCATGATTTTTTCCGAAATCCATTAAAATTTTTTTTGACAAAATTTTTACGTTTTTAGATATTTTGGAAAGCTGTATTAATTTCCTATTCAGAACTGAAAACCGCAACAATTTTGAAAGCTCGGTTCTTAAGATATTCGCATTTAACGGATTGAGGCAGAAAATCGTTTAAATCTGGGAAAGTCAATTTGGATAGTAATATTTTACTAAATAGACCTCGAACAAAAAAATTGGCTGTTATGCGTCGATTTGGTTTGAATAGACCTTTCCAGTAATGTACGGCACGATTTATTTCATCAACTTTGAAAAAAATTTGTTATTTTTTTGAAAAAAGGCAAGGGGTTAAGTCCATGATTTTTTCCGAAATCCATGAAAAATTTGTTTGGCAAAATTTTTACGTTTTTAGACATTTTGGAAAGCTGTGTTAATTTCCTATTCAGAACTGAAAACCGCAACAATTTTGAAAGCTCGGTTCTTAAGATATTCGCAATTAACGAATTGAGGCAGAAAATCGTTTAAATCTGGGAAAGTCACTTTGGATAGTAATATTTTACTGAATAGACCTCCCAACAAATTTTTTCTGATGTTTTTGGAAAGGTGAGTTAATTTTCTACACAGCACTGAAAGCCGAAATAGTTTTGAATGCTTTGTTTTGGAAATATCGCCATCCAAAGACATTTAGGTAGGTAGTTGTGGGCAGAAAATCGTTAAAATCTGGGAAAGTCACTTTGGATGCTAATATTTTACTAAATAGACCTCGAACAAAAAATTTGGCTGCTATGCGTCGATTTGGTTTGAATAGACCTTTCCAGTAATGTACGGCACGATTTATTTCATCAACTTTGAAAAAAAGTTGTTTTTTTTTGAAAAAAGGCAAGGGGTTAGTCACTGATTTTTTCCGAAATCCATGAAAAAATTTTTTGACAAAATTTTTACGTTTTTAGACATTTTGGGAAGCTGTATTAATTTCCTATTCAGAACTGAAAACCGCAACAATTTTGAAAGCTCGGTTCTTAAGATATTCGCATTTAACGGATTGAGGCAGAAAATCGTTAAAATCTGGGAAAGTCACTTTGGATAGTAATATTTTACTAAATAGACCTCGAACAAAAAAGTTGGCTGTTATGCGTCGATTTGGTTTGAATAGACCTTTCCAGTAATGTACGGCACGATTTATTTCATTAACTTTGAAAAAAATTTGTTATTTTTTTGAAAAAAGGCAAGGGGTTAGTCCATGATTTTTTCCGAAATCCATGAAAAATTCGTTTGGCAAAATTTTTACGTTTTTAGACATTTTGGAAAGCTGTATTAATTTCCTATTCAGAACTGAAAACCGCAACAATTTTGAAAGCTCGGTTCTTAAGATATTCGCATTTAACGGATTGGGGCAGAAAATCGTTTAAATCTGGGAAAGTCACTTTGGATAGTAATATTTTACTAAATAGACCTCGAAAAAAAAATTGGCTGTTATGCTTCGATTTGGTTTGAATAGACCTTTCCAGTTATGTATGGCACGATTTATTTCATTAACTTTGAAAAAAAAGTTGTTTTTTTTTTTGAAAAAAGGCAAGGGTCCATGATTTTTTCCGAAATCCATGAAAAATTTTTTGACAAAATTTCTACGTTTTTAGACATTTTGGAAAGCTGTATTAATTTCCTATTCAGAACTGAAAACCGCAACAATTTTGAAAGCTCGGTTCTTAAGATATTCGCATTTAACGGATTGGGGCAGAAAATCGTTTAAATCTGGGAAAGTCAATTTGGATAGTAATATTTTACTGAATAGACCTCCCAACAAATTTTTTCTGATGTTTTTGGAAAGGTGAGTTAATTTTCTACACAGCACTGAAAGCCGAAATAATTTTGAATTCTTTGTTTTGGAAATATCGCCATCCAAAGACATTAAGGTAGGTAGTTGGAGGCAGAAAATCGTTAAAATCTGGGAAAGTCACTTTGGATGCTAATATTTTACTAAATAGACCTCGAAAAAAAAAAATTGGTTGTTATACTTCGTTTGGTTTGAATAGACCTTTCCAGTAATGTACGGCACGATTTATTTCATCAACTTTGAAAAAAAACTTGTTTTTTTTTTTGAAAAAACGCAAGGGGTTAGTCCATGATTTTTTCCGAAATCCATGAAAATTTTTTTTGACAAAATTTTTACGTTTTTAGATATTTTGGAAAGCTGTATTAATTTCCTATTCAGAACTGAAAACCGCAACAATTTTGAAAGCTCGGTTCTTAAGATATTCGCATTTAACGGATTGAGGCAGAAAATCGTTTAAATCTGGGAAAGTCAATTTGGATAGTAATATTTTACTAAATAGACCTCGAACAAAAAAATTGGCTGCTATGCGTCGATTTGGTTTGAATAGACCTTTCCAGTAATGTACGGCACGATTTATTTCATTAACTTTGAAAAAAATTTGTTATTTTTTTTTGAAAAAAGGCAAGGGGTTAGTCCATGATTTTTTCCGAAATCCATTAAAATTTTTTTTGACAAAATTTTTACGTTTTTAGATATTTTGGAAAGCTGTATTAATTTCCTATTCAGAACTGAAAACCGCAACAATTTTGAAAGCTCGGTTCTTAAGATATTCGCATTTAACGGATTGAGGCAGAAAATCGTTTAAATCTGGGAAAGTCAATTTGGATAGTAATATTTTACTAAATAGACCTCGAACAAAAAAATTGGCTGTTATGCGTCGATTTGGTTTGAACAGACCTTTCCAGTAATGTACGGCACGATTTATTTCATCAACTTTGAAAAAAATTTGTTATTTTTTTGAAAAAAGGCAAGGGGTTAAGTCCATGATTTTTTCCGAAATCCATGAAAAATTTGTTTGGCAAAATTTTTACGTTTTTAGACATTTTGGAAAGCTGTGTTAATTTCCTATTCAGAACTGAAAACCGCAACAATTTTGAAAGCTCGGTTCTTAAGATATTCGCAATTAACGAATTGAGGCAGAAAATCGTTTAAATCTGGGAAAGTCACTTTGGATAGTAATATTTTACTGAATAGACCTCCCAACAAATTTTTTCTGATTTTTTTGGAAAGGTGAGTTAATTTTCTACACAGCACTGAAAGCCGAAATAGTTTTGAATGCTTTGTTTTGGAAATATCGCCATCCAAAGACATTTAGGTAGGTAGTTGGGGGCAGAAAATCGTTTAAATCTGGGAAAGTCACTTTGGATGCTAATATTTTACTAAATAGACCTCGAACAAAAAATTTGGCTGCTATGCGTCGATTTGGTTTGAATAGACCTTTCCAGTAATGTACGGCACGATTTATTTCATCAACTTTGAAAAAAAGTTGTTTTTTTTTGAAAAAAGGCAAGGGGTTAGTCCATGATTTTTTCCGAAATCCATGAAAAAATTTTTTGACAAAATTTTTACGTTTTTAGACATTTTGGGAAGCTGTATTAATTTCCTATTCAGAACTGAAAACCGCAACAATTTTGAAAGCTCGGTTCTTAAGATATTCGCATTTAACGGATTGAGGCAGAAAATCGTTAAAATCTGGGAAAGTCACTTTGGATAGTAATATTTTACTAAATAGACCTCGAACAAAAAAGTTGGCTGTTATGCGTCGATTTGGTTTGAACAGACCTTTCCAATAATGTACGGCACGATTTATTTCATTAACTTTGAAAAAAATTTGTTATTTTTTTTTGAAAAAAGGCAAGGGGTTAGTCCATAATTTTTTCCGAAATCCATGAAATTTTTTTTTGACAAAATTTTTACGTTTTTAGACATTTTGGAAGGGTGTATTAATTTCCTATTCAGAACTGAAAACCGCAACAATTTTGAAAGCTCGGTTCTTAAGATATTCGCATTTAACGGATTGAGGCAGAAAATCGTTAAAATCTGGGAAAGTCACTTTGGATGCTAATATTTTACTAAATAGACCTCGAACAAAAAAATTGGCTGTTATGCGTCGATTTGGTTTGAATAGACCTTTCCAGTAATGTACGGCACGATTTATTTCATTAACTTTGAAAAAAATTTGTTTTTTTTTTTTGAAAAAAGGCAAGGGGTTAGTCCTTGATTTTTTCCGAAATCCATGAAAAATTTTTGTGCCAAAATGTTTACGTTTTTAGACATTTTGGAAGGGTGTATTAATTTCCTATTCAGAACTGAAAACCGCAACAATTTTGAAAGCTCGGTTCTTAAGATATTCGCATTTAACGGATTGAGGCAGAAAATCGTTAAAATCTGGGAAAGTCACTTTGGATAGTAATATTTTACTAAATAGACCTCGAACAAAAAAGTTGGCTGTTATGCGTCGATTTGGTTTGAACAGACCTTTCCAGTAATGTACGGCACGATTTATTTCATTAACTTTGAAAAAAATTTATTATTTTTTTGAAAAAAAGGCAAGGGGTTAGTCCATGATTTTTTCCGAAATCCATGAAAAATTTGTTTGGCAAAATTTTTATGTTTTTAGACATTTTGGAAAGCTGTATTAATTTCCTATTCAGAACTGAAAACCGCAACAATTTTGAAAGCTCGGTTCTTAAGATATTCGCATTTAACGGATTGGGGCAGAAAATCGTTTAAATCTGGGAAAGTCACTTTGGATAGTAATATTTTACTAAATAGACCTCGAAAAAAAAATTGGCTGTTATGCTTCGATTTGGTTTGAATAGACCTTTCCAGTTATGTATGGCACGATTTATTTCATTAACTTTGAAAAAAAAGTTGTTTTTTTTTTTGAAAAAAGGCAAGGGTCCATGATTTTTTCCGAAATCCATGAAAAATTTTTTGACAAAATTTCTACGTTTTTAGACATTTTGGAAAGCTGTATTAATTTCCTATTCAGAACTGAAAACCGCAACAATTTTGAAAGCTCGGTTCTTAAGATATTCGCAATTAACGAATTGAGGCAGAAAATCGTTTAAATCTGGGAAAGTCACTTTGGATAGTAATATTTTACTGAATAGACCTCCCAACAAATTTTTTCTGATGTTTTTGGAAAGGTGAGTTAATTTTCTACACAGCACTGAAAGCCGAAATAGTTTTGAATGCTTTGTTTTGGAAATATCGCCATCCAAAGACATTTAGGTAGGTAGTTGGGGGCAGAAAATCGTTAAAATCTGGGAAAGTCACTTTGGATGCTAATATTTTACTAAATAGACCTCGAACAAAAAATTTGGCTGCTATGCGTCGATTTGGTTTGAATAGACCTTTCCAGTAATGTACGGCACGATTTATTTCATCAACTTTGAAAAAAAGTTGTTTTTTTTTGAAAAAAGGCAAGGGGTTAGTCCATGATTTTTTCCGAAATCCATGAAAAAATTTTTTGACAAAATTTTTACGTTTTTAGACATTTTGGGAAGCTGTATTAATTTCCTATTCAGAACTGAAAACCGCAACAATTTTGAAAGCTCGGTTCTTAAGATATTCGCATTTAACGGATTGAGGCAGAAAATCGTTAAAATCTGGGAAAGTCACTTTGGATAGTAATATTTTACTAAATAGACCTCGAACAAAAAAGTTGGCTGTTATGCGTCGATTTGGTTTGAATAGACCTTTCCAGTAATGTACGGCACGATTTATTTCATTAACTTTGAAAAAAATTTGTTATTTTTTTGAAAAAAGGCAAGGGGTTAGTCCATGATTTTTTCCGAAATCCATGAAAAATTTGTTTGGCAAAATTTTTACGTTTTTAGACATTTTGGAAAGCTGTATTAATTTCCTATTCAGAACTGAAAACCGCAACAATTTTGAAAGCTCGGTTCTTAAGATATTCGCAATTAACGAATTGAGGCAGAAAATCGTTTAAATCTGGGAAAGTCACTTTGGATAGTAATATTTTCCTGAATAGACCTCCCAACAAATTTTTTCTGATGTTTTTGGAAAGGTGAGTTAATTTTCTACACAGCACTGAAAGCCGAAATAGTTTTGAATTCTTTGTTTTGGAAATATCGCCATCCAAAGACATTAAGGTAGGTAGTTGGGGGCAGAAAATCGTTAAAATCTGGGAAAGTCACTTTGGATGCTAATATTTTACTAAATAGACCTCGAACAAAAAAATTGGCTGCTATGCGTCGATTTGGTTTGAATAGACCTTTCCAGTAATGTACGGCACGATTTATTTCATTAACTTTGAAAAAAATTTGTTATTTTTTTGAAAAAAGGCAAGGGGTTAGTCCATGATTTTTTCCGAAATCCATGAAAAAATTTTTTGACAAAATTTTTACGTTTTTAGACATTTTGGGAAGCTGTATTAATTTCCTATTCAGAACTGAAAACCGCAACAATTTTGAAAGCTCGGTTCTTAAGATATTCGCATTTAACGGATTGAGGCAGAAAATCGTTAAAATCTGGGAAAGTCACTTTGGATAGTAATATTTTACTAAATAGACCTCGAACAAAAAAGTTGGCTGTTATGCGTCGATTTGGTTTGAATAGACCTTTCCAGTAATGTACGGCACGATTTATTTCATTAACTTTGAAAAAAATTTGTTATTTTTTTTTGAAAAAAGGCAAGGGGTTAGTCCTTGATTTTTTCCGAAATCCATGAAAAATTTTTGTGCCAAAATGTTAACGTTTTTAGACATTTTGGAAGGGTGTATTAATTTCCTATTCAGAACTGAAAACCGCAACAATTTTGAAAGCTCGGTTCTTAAGATATTCGCATTTAACGGATTGGGGCAGAAAATCGTTTAAATCTGGGAAAGTCACTTTGGATAGTAATATTTTACTAAATAGACCTCGAAAAAAAAATTGGCTGTTATGCTTTGATTTGGTTTGAATAGACCTTTCCAGTTATGTATGGCACGATTTATTTCATTAACTTTGAAAAAAAAGTTGTTTTTTTTTTTGAAAAAAGGCAAGGGTCCATGATTTTTTCCGAAATCCATGAAAAATTTTTTGACAAAATTTCTACGTTTTTAGACATTTTGGAAGGGTGTATTAATTTCCTATTCAGAACTGAAAACCGCAACAATTTTGAAAGCTCGGTTCTTAAGATATTCGCATTTAACGGATTGGGGCAGAAAATCGTTTAAATCTGGGAAAGTCAATTTGGATAGTAATATTTTACTGAATAGACCTCCCAACAAATTTTTTCTGATGTTTTTGGAAAGGTGAGTTAATTTTCTACGCAGCACTGAAAGCCGAAATAATTTTGAATTCTTTGTTTTGGAAATATCGCCATCCAAAGACATTAAGGTAGGTAGTTGGAGGCAGAAAATCGTTAAAATCTGGGAAAGTCACTTTGGATGCTAATATTTTACTAAATAGACCTCGAAAAAAAAAAATTGGCTGTTATGCTTCGTTTGGTTTGAATAGACCTTTCCAGTAATGTACGGCACGATTTATTTCATTAACTTTGAAAAAAAACTTGTTTTTTTTTTTTTTGAAAAAACGCAAGGGGTTAGTCCATGATTTTTTCCGAAATCCATGAAAATTTGTTGTGACAAAATTTTTACGTTTTTAGATATTTTGGAAAGCTGTATTAATTTCCTATTCAGAACTGAAAACCGCAACAATTTTGAAAGCTCGGTTCTTAAGATATTCGCATTTAACGGATTGAGGCAGAAAATCGTTTAAATCTGGGAAAGTCAATTTGGATAGTAATATTTTACTAAATAGACCTCGAACAAAAAAATTGGCTGCTATGCGTCGATTTGGTTTGAATAGACCTTTCCAGTAATGTACGGCACGATTTATTTCATTAACTTTGAAAAAAAAGTTGTTTTTTTTTTTGAAAAAAGGCAAGGGTCCATGATTTTTTCCGAAATCCATGAAAAATTTTTTGACAAAATTTCTACGTTTTTAGACATTTTGGAAAGCTGTATTAATTTCCTATTCAGAACTGAAAACCGCAACAATTTTGAAAGCTCTGTTCTAAAGATATTGGCATTTAACGGATTGAGGCAGAAAATCGTTTAAATCTGGGAAAGTCAATTTGGATAGTAATATTTTACTAAATAGACCTCGAACAAAAAAATTGGCTGCTATGCGTCGATTTGGTTTGAATAGACCTTTCCAGTAATGTACGGCACGATTTATTTCATTAACTTTGAAAAAAAAGTTGTTTTTTTTTTTGAAAAAAGGCAAGGGTCCATGATTTTTTCCGAAATCCATGAAAAATTTTTTGACAAAATTTCTACGTTTTTAGACATTTTGGAAAGCTGTATTAATTTCCTATTCAGAACTGAAAACCGCAACAATTTTGAAAGCTCTGTTCTAAAGATATTGGCATTTAACGGATTGAGGCAGAAAATCGTTAAAATCTGGGAAAGTCACTTTGGATAGTAATATTTTACTAAATAGACCTCGAACAAAAAAGTTGGCTGTTATGCGTCGATTTGGTTTGAATAGACCTTTCCAGTAATGTACGGCACGATTTATTTCATTAACTTTGAAAAAAATTTGTTATTTTTTTGAAAAAAGGCAAGGGGTTAGTCCATGATTTTTTCCGAAATCCATGAAAAATTTGATTGGCAAAATTTTTACGTTTTTAGACATTTTGGAAAGCTGTGTTAATTTCCTATTCAGAACTGAAAACCGCAACAATTTTGAAAGCTCGGTTCTTAAGATATTCGCAATTAACGAATTGAGGCAGAAAATCGTTTAAATCTGGGAAAGTCACTTTGGATAGTAATATTTTCCTGAATAGACCTCCCAACAAATTTTTTCTGATGTTTTTGGAAAGGTGAGTTAATTTTCTACACAGCACTGAAAGCCGAAATAGTTTTGAATTCTTTGTTTTGGAAATATCGCCATCCAAAGACATTAAGGTAGGTAGTTGGGGGCAGAAAATCGTTAAAATCTGGGAAAGTCACTTTGGATGCTAATATTTTACTAAATAGACCTCGAACAAAAAAATTGGCTGCTATGCGTCGATTTGGTTTGAATAGACCTTTCCAGTAATGTACGGCACGATTTATTTCATTAACTTTGAAAAAAATTTGTTATTTTTTTGAAAAAAGGCAAGGGGTTAGTCCATGATTTTTTCCGAAATCCATGAAAAAATTTTTTGACAAAATTTTTACGTTTTTAGACATTTTGGGAAGCTGTATTAATTTCCTATTCAGAACTGGAAACCGCAACAATTTTGAAAGCTCGGTTCTTAAGATATTCGCATTTAACGGATTGGGGCAGAAAATCGTTTAAATCTGGGAAAGTCAATTTGGATAGTAATATTTTACTGAATAGACCTCCCAACAAATTTTTTCTGATGTTTTTGGAAAGGTGAGTTAATTTTCTACACAGCACTGAAAGCCGAAATAATTTTGAATTCTTTGTTTTGGAAATATCGCCATCCAAAGACATTAAGGTAGGTAGTTGGAGGCAGAAAATCGTTAAAATCTGGGAAAGTCACTTTGGATGCTAATATTTTACTAAATAGACCTCGAAAAAAAAAATTGGCTGTTATGCGTCGATTTGGTTTGAATAGACCTTTCCAGTAATGTACGGCACGATTTATTTCATTAACTTTGAAAAAAATTTGTTATTTTTTGTTGAAAAAAGGCAAGGGGTTAGTCCATGATTTTTTCCGAAATCCATGAAAATTTTTTTTGACAAAATTTTTACGTTTTTAGATATTTTGGAAAGCTGTATTAATTTCCTATTCAGAACTGAAATCCGCAACAATTTTGAAAGCTCTGTTCTAAAGATATTGGCATTTAACGGATTGAGGCAGAAAATCGTTTAAATCTGGGAAAGTCAATTTGGATAGTAATATTTTACTAAATAGACCTCGAACAAAAAAATTGGCTGCTATGCGTCGATTTGGTTTGAATAGACCTTTCCAGTAATGTACGGCACGATTTATTTCATTAACTTTGAAAAAAATTTGTTATTTTTTTGAAAAAAGGCAAGGGGTTAGTCCATGATTTTTTCCGAAATCCATGAAAAAATTTTTTGACAAAATTTTTACGTTTTTAGACATTTTGGGAAGCTGTATTAATTTCCTATTCAGAACTGGAAACCGCAACAATTTTGAAAGCTCGGTTCTTAAGATATTCGCATTTAACGGATTGGGGCAGAAAATCGTTTAAATCTGGGAAAGTCAATTTGGATAGTAATATTTTACTGAATAGACCTCCCAACAAATTTTTTCTGATGTTTTTGGAAAGGTGAGTTAATTTTCTACGCAGCACTGAAAGCCGAAATAATTTTGAATTCTTTGTTTTGGAAATATCGCCATCCAAAGACATTAAGGTAGGTAGTTGGAGGCAGAAAATCGTTAAAATCTGGGAAAGTCACTTTGGATGCTAATATTTTACTAAATAGACCTCGAAAAAAAAAATTGGCTGTTATGCGTCGATTTGGTTTGAATAGACCTTTCCAGTAATGTACGGCACGATTTATTTCATTAACTTTGAAAAAAATTTGTTATTTTTTGTTGAAAAAAGGCAAGGGGTTAGTCCATGATTTTTTCCGAAATCCATGAAAATTTTTTTTGACAAAATTTCTACGTTTTTAGACATTTTGGAAAGCTGTATTAATTTCCTATTCAGAACTGAAAACCGCAACAATTTTGAAAGCTCTGTTCTAAAGATATTGGCATTTAACGGATTGAGGCAGAAAATCGTTAAAATCTGGGAAAGTCACTTTGGATAGTAATATTTTACTAAATAGACCTCGAACAAAAAAGTTGGCTGTTATGCGTCGATTTGGTTTGAATAGACCTTTCCAGTAATGTACGGCACGATTTATTTCATTAACTTTGAAAAAAATTTGTTATTTTTTTGAAAAAAGGCAAGGGGTTAGTCCATGATTTTTTCCGAAATCCATGAAAAATTTGATTGGCAAAATTTTTACGTTTTTAGACATTTTGGAAAGCTGTGTTAATTTCCTATTCAGAACTGAAAACCGCAACAATTTTGAAAGCTCGTTTCTTAAGATATTCGCAATTAACGAATTGAGGCAGAAAATCGTTTAAATCTGGGAAAGTCACTTTGGATAGTAATATTTTCCTGAATAGACCTCCCAACAAATTTTTTCTGATGTTTTTGGAAAGGTGAGTTAATTTTCTACACAGCACTGAAAGCCGAAATAGTTTTGAATTCTTTGTTTTGGAAATATCGCCATCCAAAGACATTAAGGTAGGTAGTTGGGGGCAGAAAATCGTTAAAATCTGGGAAAGTCACTTTGGATGCTAATATTTTACTAAATAGACCTCGAACAAAAAAATTGGCTGCTATGCGTCGATTTGGTTTGAATAGACCTTTCCAGTAATGTACGGCACGATTTATTTCATTAACTTTGAAAAAAATTTGTTATTTTTTTTTGAAAAAAGGCAAGGGGTTAGTCCATGATTTTTTCCGAAATCCATGAAAATTTTTTTTGACAAAATTTTTACGTTCTTAGATATTTTGGAAAGCTGTATTAATTTCCTATTCAGAACTGAAAACCGCAACAATTTTGAAAGCTCTGTTCTAAAGATATTGGCATTTAACGGATTGAGGCAGAAAATCGTTTAAATCTGGGAAAGTCAATTTGGATAGTAATATTTTACTAAATAGACCTCGAACAAAAAAATTGGCTGCTATGCGTCGATTTGGTTTGAATAGACCTTTCCAGTAATGTACGGCACGATTTATTTCATCAACTTTGAAAAAAAGTTGTTTTTTTTTGAAAAAAGGCAAGGGGTTAGTCCATGATTTTTTCCGAAATCCATGAAAAAATTTTTTGACAAAATTTTTACGTTTTTAGACATTTTGGAAAGCTGTATTAATTTCCTATTCAGAACTGAAAACCGCAACAATTTTGAAAGCTCGGTTCTTAAGATATTCGCATTTAACGGATTGAGGCAGAAAATCGTTAAAATCTGGGAAAGTCACTTTGGATGCTAATATTTTACTAAATAGACCTCGAAAAAAAAAATTGGCTGTTATGCGTCGATTTGGTTTGAATAGACCTTTCCAGTAATGTACGGCACGATTTATTTCATTAACTTTGAAAAAAAAGTTGTTTTTTTTTTTGAAAAAAGGCAAGGGTCCATGATTTTTTCCGAAATCCATGAAAAATTTTTTGACAAAATTTCTACGTTTTTAGACATTTTGGAAAGCTGTATTAATTTCCTATTCAGAACTGAAAACCGCAACAATTTTGAAAGCTCGGTTCTTAAGATATTCGCATTTAACGGATTGGGGCAGAAAATCGTTTAAATCTGGGAAAGTCAATTTGGATAGTAATATTTTACTGAATAGACCTCCCAACAAATTTTTTCTGATGTTTTTGGAAAGGTGAGTTAATTTTCTACACAGCACTGAAAGCCGAAATAATTTTGAATTCTTTGTTTTGGAAATATCGCCATCCAAAGACATTAAGGTAGGTAGTTGGAGGCAGAAAATCGTTAAAATCTGGGAAAGTCACTTTGGATGCTAATATTTTACTAAATAGACCTCGAAAAAAAAAAATTGGTTGTTATACTTCGTTTGGTTTGAATAGACCTTTCCAGTAATGTACGGCACGATTTATTTCATCAACTTTGAAAAAAAACTTGTTTTTTTTTTTGAAAAAACGCAAGGGGTTAGTCCATGATTTTTTCCGAAATCCATGAAAATTTTTTTTGACAAAATTTTTACGTTTTTAGATATTTTGGAAAGCTGTATTAATTTCCTATTCAGAACTGAAAACCGCAACAATTTTGAAAGCTCGGTTCTTAAGATATTCGCATTTAACGGATTGAGGCAGAAAATCGTTTAAATCTGGGAAAGTCAATTTGGATAGTAATATTTTACTAAATAGACCTCGAACAAAAAAATTGGCTGCTATGCGTCGATTTGGTTTGAATAGACCTTTCCAGTAATGTACGGCACGATTTATTTCATTAACTTTGAAAAAAATTTGTTATTTTTTTTTGAAAAAAGGCAAGGGGTTAGTCCATGATTTTTTCCGAAATCCATTAAAATTTTTTTTGACAAAATTTTTACGTTTTTAGATATTTTGGAAAGCTGTATTAATTTCCTATTCAGAACTGAAAACCGCAACAATTTTGAAAGCTCGGTTCTTAAGATATTCGCATTTAACGGATTGAGGCAGAAAATCGTTTAAATCTGGGAAAGTCAATTTGGATAGTAATATTTTACTAAATAGACCTCGAACAAAAAAATTGGCTGTTATGCGTCGATTTGGTTTGAACAGACCTTTCCAGTAATGTACGGCACGATTTATTTCATCAACTTTGAAAAAAATTTGTTATTTTTTTGAAAAAAGGCAAGGGGTTAAGTCCATGATTTTTTCCGAAATCCATGAAAAATTTGTTTGGCAAAATTTTTACGTTTTTAGACATTTTGGAAAGCTGTGTTAATTTCCTATTCAGAACTGAAAACCGCAACAATTTTGAAAGCTCGGTTCTTAAGATATTCGCAATTAACGAATTGAGGCAGAAAATCGTTTAAATCTGGGAAAGTCACTTTGGATAGTAATATTTTACTGAATAGACCTCCCAACAAATTTTTTCTGATTTTTTTGGAAAGGTGAGTTAATTTTCTACACAGCACTGAAAGCCGAAATAGTTTTGAATGCTTTGTTTTGGAAATATCGCCATCCAAAGACATTTAGGTAGGTAGTTGGGGGCAGAAAATCGTTAAAATCTGGGAAAGTCACTTTGGATGCTAATATTTTACTAAATAGACCTCGAACAAAAAATTTGGCTGCTATGCGTCGATTTGGTTTGAATAGACCTTTCCAGTAATGTACGGCACGATTTATTTCATCAACTTTGAAAAAAAGTTGTTTTTTTTTGAAAAAAGGCAAGGGGTTAGTCCATGATTTTTTCCGAAATCCATGAAAAAATTTTTTGACAAAATTTTTACGTTTTTAGACATTTTGGGAAGCTGTATTAATTTCCTATTCAGAACTGAAAACCGCAACAATTTTGAAAGCTCGGTTCTTAAGATATTCGCATTTAACGGATTGAGGCAGAAAATCGTTAAAATCTGGGAAAGTCACTTTGGATAGTAATATTTTACTAAATAGACCTCGAACAAAAAAGTTGGCTGTTATGCGTCGATTTGGTTTGAACAGACCTTTCCAATAATGTACGGCACGATTTATTTCATTAACTTTGAAAAAAATTTGTTATTTTTTTTTGAAAAAAGGCAAGGGGTTAGTCCATAATTTTTTCCGAAATCCATGAAATTTTTTTTTGACAAAATTTTTACGTTTTTAGACATTTTGGAAGGGTGTATTAATTTCCTATTCAGAACTGAAAACCGCAACAATTTTGAAAGCTCGGTTCTTAAGATATTCGCATTTAACGGATTGAGGCAGAAAATCGTTAAAATCTGGGAAAGTCACTTTGGATGCTAATATTTTACTAAATAGACCTCGAACAAAAAAATTGGCTGTTATGCGTCGATTTGGTTTGAATAGACCTTTCCAGTAATGTACGGCACGATTTATTTCATTAACTTTGAAAAAAATTTGTTTTTTTTTTTTGAAAAAAGGCAAGGGGTTAGTCCTTGATTTTTTCCGAAATCCATGAAAAATTTTTGTGCCAAAATGTTTACGTTTTTAGACATTTTGGAAGGGTGTATTAATTTCCTATTCAGAACTGAAAACCGCAACAATTTTGAAAGCTCGGTTCTTAAGATATTCGCATTTAACGGATTGAGGCAGAAAATCGTTAAAATCTGGGAAAGTCACTTTGGATAGTAATATTTTACTAAATAGACCTCGAACAAAAAAGTTGGCTGTTATGCGTCGATTTGGTTTGAACAGACCTTTCCAGTAATGTACGGCACGATTTATTTCATTAACTTTGAAAAAAATTTATTATTTTTTTGAAAAAAAGGCAAGGGGTTAGTCCATGATTTTTTCCGAAATCCATGAAAAATTTGTTTGGCAAAATTTTTATGTTTTTAGACATTTTGGAAAGCTGTATTAATTTCCTATTCAGAACTGAAAACCGCAACAATTTTGAAAGCTCGGTTCTTAAGATATTCGCATTTAACGGATTGGGGCAGAAAATCGTTTAAATCTGGGAAAGTCACTTTGGATAGTAATATTTTACTAAATAGACCTCGAAAAAAAAATTGGCTGTTATGCTTCGATTTGGTTTGAATAGACCTTTCCAGTTATGTATGGCACGATTTATTTCATTAACTTTGAAAAAAAAGTTGTTTTTTTTTTTGAAAAAAGGCAAGGGTCCATGATTTTTTCCGAAATCCATGAAAAATTTTTTGACAAAATTTCTACGTTTTTAGACATTTTGGAAAGCTGTATTAATTTCCTATTCAGAACTGAAAACCGCAACAATTTTGAAAGCTCGGTTCTTAAGATATTCGCAATTAACGAATTGAGGCAGAAAATCGTTTAAATCTGGGAAAGTCACTTTGGATAGTAATATTTTACTGAATAGACCTCCCAACAAATTTTTTCTGATGTTTTTGGAAAGGTGAGTTAATTTTCTACACAGCACTGAAAGCCGAAATAGTTTTGAATGCTTTGTTTTGGAAATATCGCCATCCAAAGACATTTAGGTAGGTAGTTGGGGGCAGAAAATCGTTAAAATCTGGGAAAGTCACTTTGGATGCTAATATTTTACTAAATAGACCTCGAACAAAAAATTTGGCTGCTATGCGTCGATTTGGTTTGAATAGACCTTTCCAGTAATGTACGGCACGATTTATTTCATCAACTTTGAAAAAAAGTTGTTTTTTTTTGAAAAAAGGCAAGGGGTTAGTCCATGATTTTTTCCGAAATCCATGAAAAAATTTTTTGACAAAATTTTTACGTTTTTAGACATTTTGGGAAGCTGTATTAATTTCCTATTCAGAACTGAAAACCGCAACAATTTTGAAAGCTCGGTTCTTAAGATATTCGCATTTAACGGATTGAGGCAGAAAATCGTTAAAATCTGGGAAAGTCACTTTGGATAGTAATATTTTACTAAATAGACCTCGAACAAAAAAGTTGGCTGTTATGCGTCGATTTGGTTTGAATAGACCTTTCCAGTAATGTACGGCACGATTTATTTCATTAACTTTGAAAAAAATTTGTTATTTTTTTGAAAAAAGGCAAGGGGTTAGTCCATGATTTTTTCCGAAATCCATGAAAAATTTGTTTGGCAAAATTTTTACGTTTTTAGACATTTTGGAAAGCTGTATTAATTTCCTATTCAGAACTGAAAACCGCAACAATTTTGAAAGCTCGGTTCTTAAGATATTCGCAATTAACGAATTGAGGCAGAAAATCGTTTAAATCTGGGAAAGTCACTTTGGATAGTAATATTTTCCTGAATAGACCTCCCAACAAATTTTTTCTGATGTTTTTGGAAAGGTGAGTTAATTTTCTACACAGCACTGAAAGCCGAAATAGTTTTGAATTCTTTGTTTTGGAAATATCGCCATCCAAAGACATTAAGGTAGGTAGTTGGGGGCAGAAAATCGTTAAAATCTGGGAAAGTCACTTTGGATGCTAATATTTTACTAAATAGACCTCGAACAAAAAAATTGGCTGCTATGCGTCGATTTGGTTTGAATAGACCTTTCCAGTAATGTACGGCACGATTTATTTCATTAACTTTGAAAAAAATTTGTTATTTTTTTGAAAAAAGGCAAGGGGTTAGTCCATGATTTTTTCCGAAATCCATGAAAAAATTTTTTGACAAAATTTTTACGTTTTTAGACATTTTGGGAAGCTGTATTAATTTCCTATTCAGAACTGAAAACCGCAACAATTTTGAAAGCTCGGTTCTTAAGATATTCGCATTTAACGGATTGAGGCAGAAAATCGTTAAAATCTGGGAAAGTCACTTTGGATAGTAATATTTTACTAAATAGACCTCGAACAAAAAAGTTGGCTGTTATGCGTCGATTTGGTTTGAATAGACCTTTCCAGTAATGTACGGCACGATTTATTTCATTAACTTTGAAAAAAATTTGTTATTTTTTTTTGAAAAAAGGCAAGGGGTTAGTCCTTGATTTTTTCCGAAATCCATGAAAAATTTTTGTGCCAAAATGTTAACGTTTTTAGACATTTTGGAAGGGTGTATTAATTTCCTATTCAGAACTGAAAACCGCAACAATTTTGAAAGCTCGGTTCTTAAGATATTCGCATTTAACGGATTGGGGCAGAAAATCGTTTAAATCTGGGAAAGTCACTTTGGATAGTAATATTTTACTAAATAGACCTCGAAAAAAAAATTGGCTGTTATGCTTTGATTTGGTTTGAATAGACCTTTCCAGTTATGTATGGCACGATTTATTTCATTAACTTTGAAAAAAAAGTTGTTTTTTTTTTTGAAAAAAGGCAAGGGTCCATGATTTTTTCCGAAATCCATGAAAATTTTTTTGACAAAATTTCTACGTTTTTAGACATTTTGGAAGGGTGTATTAATTTCCTATTCAGAACTGAAAACCGCAACAATTTTGAAAGCTCGGTTCTTAAGATATTCGCATTTAACGGATTGGGGCAGAAAATCGTTTAAATCTGGGAAAGTCAATTTGGATAGTAATATTTTACTGAATAGACCTCCCAACAAATTTTTTCTGATGTTTTTGGAAAGGTGAGTTAATTTTCTACGCAGCACTGAAAGCCGAAATAATTTTGAATTCTTTGTTTTGGAAATATCGCCATCCAAAGACATTAAGGTAGGTAGTTGGAGGCAGAAAATCGTTAAAATCTGGGAAAGTCACTTTGGATGCTAATATTTTACTAAATAGACCTCGAAAAAAAAAAATTGGCTGTTATGCTTCGTTTGGTTTGAATAGACCTTTCCAGTAATGTACGGCACGATTTATTTCATTAACTTTGAAAAAAAACTTGTTTTTTTTTTTTTTGAAAAAA
Source organism: Dasysyrphus albostriatus (assembly GCA_946251815.1). Lineage (NCBI taxonomy): Eukaryota > Metazoa > Arthropoda > Insecta > Diptera > Syrphidae > Dasysyrphus > Dasysyrphus albostriatus. The sequence goes on along the minus strand of OX276338.1, from coordinate 52,383,407 downwards.
CGCAAGGGGTTAGTCCATGATTTTTTCCGAAATCCATGAAAATTTGTTGTGACAAAATTTTTACGTTTTTAAATATTTTGGAAAGCTGTATTAATTTCCTATTCAGAACTGAAAACCGCAACAATTTTGAAAGCTCGGTTCTTAAGATATTCGCATTTAACGGATTGAGGCAGAAAATCGTTTAAATCTGGGAAAGTCAATTTGGATAGTAATATTTTACTAAATAGACCTCGAACAAAAAAATTGGCTGCTATGCGTCGATTTGGTTTGAATAGACCTTTCCAGTAATGTACGGCACGATTTATTTCATTAACTTTGAAAAAAAAGTTGTTTTTTTTTTTGAAAAAAGGCAAGGGTCCATGATTTTTTCCGAAATCCATGAAAAATTTTTTGACAAAATTTCTACGTTTTTAGACATTTTGGAAAGCTGTATTAATTTCCTATTCAGAACTGAAAACCGCAACAATTTTGAAAGCTCTGTTCTAAAGATATTGGCATTTAACGGATTGAGGCAGAAAATCGTTTAAATCTGGGAAAGTCAATTTGGATAGTAATATTTTACTAAATAGACCTCGAACAAAAAAATTGGCTGCTATGCGTCGATTTGGTTTGAATAGACCTTTCCAGTAATGTACGGCACGATTTATTTCATTAACTTTGAAAAAAAAGTTGTTTTTTTTTTTGAAAAAAGGCAAGGGTCCATGATTTTTTCCGAAATCCATGAAAAATTTTTTGACAAAATTTCTACGTTTTTAGACATTTTGGAAAGCTGTATTAATTTCCTATTCAGAACTGAAAACCGCAACAATTTTGAAAGCTCGGTTCTTAAGATATTCGCATTTAACGGATTGAGGCAGAAAATCGTTAAAATCTGGGAAAGTCACTTTGGATAGTAATATTTTACTAAATAGACCTCGAACAAAAAAGTTGGCTGTTATGCGTCGATTTGGTTTGAATAGACCTTTCCAGTAATGTACGGCACGATTTATTTCATTAACTTTGAAAAAAATTTGTTATTTTTTTGAAAAAAGGCAAGGGGTTAGTCCATGATTTTTTCCGAAATCCATGAAAAATTTGATTGGCAAAATTTTTACGTTTTTAGACATTTTGGAAAGCTGTGTTAATTTCCTATTCAGAACTGAAAACCGCAACAATTTTGAAAGCTCGGTTCTTAAGATATTCGCAATTAACGAATTGAGGCAGAAAATCGTTTAAATCTGGGAAAGTCACTTTGGATAGTAATATTTTCCTGAATAGACCTCCCAACAAATTTTTTCTGATGTTTTTGGAAAGGTAAGTTAATTTTCTACACAGCACTGAAAGCCGAAATAGTTTTGAATTCTTTGTTTTGGAAATATCGCCATCCAAAGACATTAAGGTAGGTAGTTGGGGGCAGAAAATCGTTAAAATCTGGGAAAGTCACTTTGGATGCTAATATTTTACTAAATAGACCTCGAACAAAAAAATTGGCTGCTATGCGTCGATTTGGTTTGAATAGACCTTTCCAGTAATGTACGGCACGATTTATTTCATTAACTTTGAAAAAAATTTGTTATTTTTTTTTGAAAAAAGGCAAGGGGTTAGTCCATGATTTTTTCCGAAATCCATGAAAATTTTTTTTGACAAAATTTTTACGTTCTTAGATATTTTGGAAAGCTGTATTAATTTCCTATTCAGAACTGAAAACCGCAACAATTTTGAAAGCTCTGTTCTAAAGATATTCGCATTTAACGGATTGGGGCAGAAAATCGTTTAAATCTGGGAAAGTCAATTTGGATAGTAATATTTTACTGAATAGACCTCCCAACAAATTTTTTCTGATGTTTTTGGAAAGGTGAGTTAATTTTCTACACAGCACTGAAAGCCGAAATAATTTTGAATTCTTTGTTTTGGAAATATCGCCATCCAAAGACATTAAGGTAGGTAGTTGGAGGCAGAAAATCGTTAAAATCTGGGAAAGTCACTTTGGATGCTAATATTTTACTAAATAGACCTCGAACAAAAAAGTTGGCTGTTATGCGTCGATTTGGTTTGAACAGACCTTTCCAGTAATGTACGGCACGATTTATTTCATTAACTTTGAAAAAAATTTGTTATTTTTTTTTGAAAAAAGGCAAGGGGTTAGTCCATAATTTTTTCCGAAATCCATGAAAATTTTTTTTGACAAAATTTTTACGTTTTTAGATATTTTGGAAAGCTGTATTAATTTCCTATTCAGAACTGAAAACCGCAACAATTTTGAAAGCTCGGTTCTTAAGATATTCGCATTTAACGGATTGAGGCAGAAAATCGTTAAAATCTGGGAAAGTCACTTTGGATGCTAATATTTTACTAAATAGACCTCGAACAAAAAAATTGGCTGTTATGCGTCGATTTGGTTTGAATAGACCTTTCCAGTAATGTACGGCACGATTTATTTCATTAACTTTGAAAAAAATTTATTATTTTTTTGAAAAAAAGGCAAGGGGTTAGTCCATGATTTTTTCCGAAATCCATGAAAAATTTGTTTGACAAAATTTTTACGTTTTTAGACATTTTGGAAAGCTGTATTAATTTCCTATTCAGAACTGGAAACCGCAACAATTTTGAAAGCTCGGTTCTTAAGATATTCGCATTTAACGGATTGGGGCAGAAAATCGTTTAAATCTGGGAAAGTCAATTTGGATAGTAATATTTTACTGAATAGACCTCCCAACAAATTTTTTCTGATGTTTTTGGAAAGGTGAGTTAATTTTCTACGCAGCACTGAAAGCCGAAATAATTTTGAATTCTTTGTTTTGGAAATATCGCCATCCAAAGACATTAAGGTAGGTAGTTGGAGGCAGAAAATCGTTAAAATCTGGGAAAGTCACTTTGGATGCTAATATTTTACTAAATAGACCTCGAAAAAAAAAATTGGCTGTTATGCGTCGATTTGGTTTGAATAGACCTTTCCAGTAATGTACGGCACGATTTATTTCATTAACTTTGAAAAAAAACTTGTTTTTTTTTTTGAAAAAAGGCAAGGGGTTAGTCCATGATTTTTTCCGAAATCCATGAAAAATTTGTTTGACAAAATTTTTACGTTTTTAGACATTTTGGAAAGCTGTATTAATTTCCTATTCAGAACTGGAAACCGCAACAATTTTGAAAGCTCGGTTCTTAAGATATTCGCATTTAACGGATTGGGGCAGAAAATCGTTTAAATCTGGGAAAGTCAATTTGGATAGTAATATTTTACTGAATAGACCTCCCAACAAATTTTTTCTGATGTTTTTGGAAAGGTGAGTTAATTTTCTACGCAGCACTGAAAGCCGAAATAATTTTGAATTCTTTGTTTTGGAAATATCGCCATCCAAAGACATTAAGGTAGGTAGTTGGAGGCAGAAAATCGTTAAAATCTGGGAAAGTCACTTTGGATGCTAATATTTTACTAAATAGACCTCGAAAAAAAAAATTGGCTGTTATGCGTCGATTTGGTTTGAATAGACCTTTCCAGTAATGTACGGCACGATTTATTTCATTAACTTTGAAAAAAATTTGTTATTTTTTGTTGAAAAAAGGCAAGGGGTTAGTCCATGATTTTTTCCGAAATCCATGAAAATTTTTTTTGACAAAATTTTTACGTTTTTAGATATTTTGGAAAGCTGTATTAATTTCCTATTCAGAACTGAAATCCGCAACAATTTTGAAAGCTCTGTTCTAAAGATATTGGCATTTAACGGATTGAGGCAGAAAATCGTTTAAATCTGGGAAAGTCAATTTGGATAGTAATATTTTACTAAATAGACCTCGAACAAAAAAATTGGCTGCTATGCGTCGATTTGGTTTGAATAGACCTTTCCAGTAATGTACGGCACGATTTATTTCATTAACTTTGAAAAAAATTTGTTATTTTTTTGAAAAAAGGCAAGGGGTTAGTCCATGATTTTTTCCGAAATCCATGAAAAAATTTTTTGACAAAATTTTTACGTTTTTAGACATTTTGGGAAGCTGTATTAATTTCCTATTCAGAACTGGAAACCGCAACAATTTTGAAAGCTCGGTTCTTAAGATATTCGCATTTAACGGATTGGGGCAGAAAATCGTTTAAATCTGGGAAAGTCAATTTGGATAGTAATATTTTACTGAATAGACCTCCCAACAAATTTTTTCTGATGTTTTTGGAAAGGTGAGTTAATTTTCTACACAGCACTGAAAGCCGAAATAATTTTGAATTCTTTGTTTTGGAAATATCGCCATCCAAAGACATTAAGGTAGGTAGTTGGAGGCAGAAAATCGTTAAAATCTGGGAAAGTCACTTTGGATGCTAATATTTTACTAAATAGACCTCGAAAAAAAAAATTGGCTGTTATGCGTCGATTTGGTTTGAATAGACCTTTCCAGTAATGTACGGCACGATTTATTTCATTAACTTTGAAAAAAATTTGTTATTTTTTGTTGAAAAAAGGCAAGGGGTTAGTCCATGATTTTTTCCGAAATCCATGAAAATTTTTTTTGACAAAATTTTTACGTTTTTAGATATTTTGGAAAGCTGTATTAATTTCCTATTCAGAACTGAAATCCGCAACAATTTTGAAAGCTCTGTTCTAAAGATATTGGCATTTAACGGATTGAGGCAGAAAATCGTTTAAATCTGGGAAAGTCAATTTGGATAGTAATATTTTACTAAATAGACCTCGAACAAAAAAATTGGCTGCTATGCGTCGATTTGGTTTGAATAGACCTTTCCAGTAATGTACGGCACGATTTATTTCATTAACTTTGAAAAAAATTTGTTATTTTTTTGAAAAAAGGCAAGGGGTTAGTCCATGATTTTTTCCGAAATCCATGAAAAAATTTTTTGACAAAATTTTTACGTTTTTAGACATTTTGGGAAGCTGTATTAATTTCCTATTCAGAACTGGAAACCGCAACAATTTTGAAAGCTCGGTTCTTAAGATATTCGCATTTAACGGATTGGGGCAGAAAATCGTTTAAATCTGGGAAAGTCAATTTGGATAGTAATATTTTACTGAATAGACCTCCCAACAAATTTTTTCTGATGTTTTTGGAAAGGTGAGTTAATTTTCTACGCAGCACTGAAAGCCGAAATAATTTTGAATTCTTTGTTTTGGAAATATCGCCATCCAAAGACATTAAGGTAGGTAGTTGGAGGCAGAAAATCGTTAAAATCTGGGAAAGTCACTTTGGATGCTAATATTTTACTAAATAGACCTCGAAAAAAAAAATTGGCTGTTATGCGTCGATTTGGTTTGAATAGACCTTTCCAGTAATGTACGGCACGATTTATTTCATTAACTTTGAAAAAAATTTGTTATTTTTTGTTGAAAAAAGGCAAGGGGTTAGTCCATGATTTTTTCCGAAATCCATGAAAATTTTTTTTGACAAAATTTCTACGTTTTTAGACATTTTGGAAAGCTGTATTAATTTCCTATTCAGAACTGAAAACCGCAACAATTTTGAAAGCTCTGTTCTAAAGATATTGGCATTTAACGGATTGAGGCAGAAAATCGTTAAAATCTGGGAAAGTCACTTTGGATAGTAATATTTTACTAAATAGACCTCGAACAAAAAAGTTGGCTGTTATGCGTCGATTTGGTTTGAATAGACCTTTCCAGTAATGTACGGCACGATTTATTTCATTAACTTTGAAAAAAATTTGTTATTTTTTTGAAAAAAGGCAAGGGGTTAGTCCATGATTTTTTCCGAAATCCATGAAAAATTTGATTGGCAAAATTTTTACGTTTTTAGACATTTTGGAAAGCTGTGTTAATTTCCTATTCAGAACTGAAAACCGCAACAATTTTGAAAGCTCGGTTCTTAAGATATTCGCAATTAACGAATTGAGGCAGAAAATCGTTTAAATCTGGGAAAGTCACTTTGGATAGTAATATTTTCCTGAATAGACCTCCCAACAAATTTTTTCTGATGTTTTTGGAAAGGTGAGTTAATTTTCTACACAGCACTGAAAGCCGAAATAGTTTTGAATTCTTTGTTTTGGAAATATCGCCATCCAAAGACATTAAGGTAGGTAGTTGGGGGCAGAAAATCGTTAAAATCTGGGAAAGTCACTTTGGATGCTAATATTTTACTAAATAGACCTCGAACAAAAAAATTGGCTGCTATGCGTCGATTTGGTTTGAATAGACCTTTCCAGTAATGTACGGCACGATTTATTTCATTAACTTTGAAAAAAATTTGTTATTTTTTTTTGAAAAAAGGCAAGGGGTTAGTCCATGATTTTTTCCGAAATCCATGAAAATTTTTTTTGACAAAATTTTTACGTTCTTAGATATTTTGGAAAGCTGTATTAATTTCCTATTCAGAACTGAAAACCGCAACAATTTTGAAAGCTCTGTTCTAAAGATATTGGCATTTAACGGATTGAGGCAGAAAATCGTTTAAATCTGGGAAAGTCAATTTGGATAGTAATATTTTACTAAATAGACCTCGAACAAAAAAATTGGCTGCTATGCGTCGATTTGGTTTGAATAGACCTTTCCAGTAATGTACGGCACGATTTATTTCATCAACTTTGAAAAAAAGTTGTTTTTTTTTGAAAAAAGGCAAGGGGTTAGTCCATGATTTTTTCCGAAATCCATGAAAAAATTTTTTGACAAAATTTTTACGTTTTTAGACATTTTGGAAAGCTGTATTAATTTCCTATTCAGAACTGAAAACCGCAACAATTTTGAAAGCTCGGTTCTTAAGATATTCGCATTTAACGGATTGAGGCAGAAAATCGTTAAAATCTGGGAAAGTCACTTTGGATGCTAATATTTTACTAAATAGACCTCGAAAAAAAAAATTGGCTGTTATGCGTCGATTTGGTTTGAATAGACCTTTCCAGTAATGTACGGCACGATTTATTTCATTAACTTTGAAAAAAATTTGTTATTTTTTTTTGAAAAAAGGCAAGGGGTTAGTCCATAATTTTTTCCGAAATCCATGAAAATTTTTTTTGACAAAATTTTTACGTTTTTAGATATTTTGGAAAGCTGTATTAATTTCCTATTCAGAACTGAAAACCGCAACAATTTTGAAAGCTCGGTTCTTAAGATATTCGCATTTAACGGATTGGGGCAGAAAATCGTTTAAATCTGGGAAAGTCAATTTGGATAGTAATATTTTACTGAATAGACCTCCCAACAAATTTTTTCTGATGTTTTTGGAAAGGTGAGTTAATTTTCTACACAGCACTGAAAGCCGAAATAATTTTGAATTCTTTGTTTTGGAAATATCGCCATCCAAAGACATTAAGGTAGGTAGTTGGAGGCAGAAAATCGTTAAAATCTGGGAAAGTCACTTTGGATGCTAATATTTTACTAAATAGACCTCGAACAAAAAAGTTGGCTGTTATGCGTCGATTTGGTTTGAACAGACCTTTCCAGTAATGTACGGCACGATTTATTTCATTAACTTTGAAAAAAATTTGTTATTTTTTTTTGAAAAAAGGCAAGGGGTTAGTCCATAATTTTTTCCGAAATCCATGAAAATTTTTTTTGACAAAATTTTTACGTTTTTAGATATTTTGGAAAGCTGTATTAATTTCCTATTCAGAACTGAAAACCGCAACAATTTTGAAAGCTCGGTTCTTAAGATATTCGCATTTAACGGATTGAGGCAGAAAATCGTTAAAATCTGGGAAAGTCACTTTGGATGCTAATATTTTACTAAATAGACCTCGAACAAAAAAATTGGCTGTTATGCGTCGATTTGGTTTGAATAGACCTTTCCAGTAATGTACGGCACGATTTATTTCATTAACTTTGAAAAAAATTTGTTTTTTTTTTTTTGAAAAAAGGCAAGGGGTTAGTCCATGATTTTTTCCGAAATCCATGAAAAATTTGTTTGACAAAATTTTTACGTTTTTAGACATTTTGGAAAGCTGTATTAATTTCCTATTCAGAACTGGAAACCGCAACAATTTTGAAAGCTCGGTTCTTAAGATATTCGCATTTAACGGATTGGGGCAGAAAATCGTTTAAATCTGGGAAAGTCAATTTGGATAGTAATATTTTACTGAATAGACCTCCCAACAAATTTTTTCTGATGTTTTTGGAAAGGTGAGTTAATTTTCTACGCAGCACTGAAAGCCGAAATAATTTTGAATTCTTTGTTTTGGAAATATCGCCATCCAAAGACATTAAGGTAGGTAGTTGGAGGCAGAAAATCGTTAAAATCTGGGAAAGTCACTTTGGATGCTAATATTTTACTAAATAGACCTCGAAAAAAAAATTGGCTGTTATGCGTCGATTTGGTTTGAATAGACCTTTCCAGTAATGTACGGCACGATTTATTTCATTAACTTTGAAAAAAAACTTGTTTTTTTTTTTGAAAAAAGGCAAGGGGTTAGTCCATGATTTTTTCCGAAATCCATGAAAAATTTGTTTGACAAAATTTTTACGTTTTTAGACATTTTGGAAAGCTGTATTAATTTCCTATTCAGAACTGGAAACCGCAACAATTTTGAAAGCTCGGTTCTTAAGATATTCGCATTTAACGGATTGGGGCAGAAAATCGTTTAAATCTGGGAAAGTCAATTTGGATAGTAATATTTTACTGAATAGACCTCCCAACAAATTTTTTCTGATGTTTTTGGAAAGGTGAGTTAATTTTCTACGCAGCACTGAAAGCCGAAATAATTTTGAATTCTTTGTTTTGGAAATATCGCCATCCAAAGACATTAAGGTAGGTAGTTGGAGGCAGAAAATCGTTAAAATCTGGGAAAGTCACTTTGGATGCTAATATTTTACTAAATAGACCTCGAAAAAAAAAATTGGCTGTTATGCGTCGATTTGGTTTGAATAGACCTTTCCAGTAATGTACGGCACGATTTATTTCATTAACTTTGAAAAAAATTTGTTATTTTTTTTTGAAAAAAGGATAGGGGTTAGTCCATGATTTTTTCCGAAATCCATGAAAATTTTTTTTGACAAAATTTTTACGTTTTTAGATATTTTGGAAAGCTGTATTAATTTCCTATTCAGAACTGAAAACCGCAACAATTTTGAAAGCTCTGTTCTAAAGATATTGGCATTTAACGGATTGAGGCAGAAAATCGTTTAAATCTGGGAAAGTCAATTTGGATAGTAATATTTTACTAAATAGACCTCGAACAAAAAAATTGGCTGCTATGCGTCGATTTGGTTTGAATAGACCTTTCCAGTAATGTACGGCACGATTTATTTCATTAACTTTGAAAAAAATTTGTTATTTTTTTGAAAAAAGGCAAGGGGTTAGTCCATGATTTTTTCCGAAATCCATGAAAAAATTTTTTGACAAAATTTTTACGTTTTTAGACATTTTGGGAAGCTGTATTAATTTCCTATTCAGAACTGGAAACCGCAACAATTTTGAAAGCTCGGTTCTTAAGATATTCGCATTTAACGGATTGGGGCAGAAAATCGTTTAAATCTGGGAAAGTCAATTTGGATAGTAATATTTTACTGAATAGACCTCCCAACAAATTTTTTCTGATGTTTTTGGAAAGGTGAGTTAATTTTCTACGCAGCACTGAAAGCCGAAATAATTTTGAATTCTTTGTTTTGGAAATATCGCCATCCAAAGACATTAAGGTAGGTAGTTGGAGGCAGAAAATCGTTAAAATCTGGGAAAGTCACTTTGGATGCTAATATTTTACTAAATAGACCTCGAAAAAAAAAATTGGCTGTTATGCTTCGTTTGGTTTGAATAGACCTTTCCAGTAATGTACGGCACGATTTATTTCATTAACTTTGAAAAAAAACTTGTTTTTTTTTTTTGAAAAAAGGCAAGGGGTTAGTCCATGATTTTTTCCGAAATCCATGAAAAATTTTTTTGACAAAATTTTTACGTTTTTAGACATTTTGGAAAGCTGTGTTAATTTCCTATTCAGAACTGAAAACCGCAACAATTTTGAAAGCTCGGTTCTTAAGATATTCGCAATTAACGAATTGAGGCAGAAAATCGTTTAAATCTGGGAAAGTCACTTTGGATAGTAATATTTTCCTGAATAGACCTCCCAACAAATTTTTTCTGATGTTTTTGGAAAGGTGAGTTAATTTTCTACACAGCACTGAAAGCCGAAATAGTTTTGAATTCTTTGTTTTGGAAATATCGCCATCCAAAGACATTAAGGTAGGTAGTTGGAGGCAGAAAATCGTTAAAATCTGGGAAAGTCACTTTGGATGCTAATATTTTACTAAATAGACCTCGAAAAAAAAAATTGGCTGTTATGCGTCGATTTGGTTTGAATAGACCTTTCCAGTAATGTACGGCACGATTTATTTCATTAACTTTGAAAAAAAACTTGTTTTTTTTTTTTGAAAAAAGGCAAGGGGTTAGTCCATGATTTTTTCCGAAATCCATGAAAAATTTTTTTGACAAAATTTTTACGTTTTTAGACATTTTGGAAAGCTGTGTTAATTTCCTATTCAGAACTGAAAACCGCAACAATTTTGAAAGCTCGGTTCTTAAGATATTCGCATTTAACGGATTGAGGCAGAAAATCGTTAAAATCTGGGAAAGTCACTTTGGATAGTAATATTTTACTAAATAGACCTCGAACAAAAAAGTTGGCTGTTATGCGTCGATTTGGTTTGAATAGACCTTTCCAGTAATGTACGGCACGATTTATTTCATTAACTTTGAAAAAAATTTGTTATTTTTTTTTGAAAAAAGGCAAGGGGTTAGTCCTTGATTTTTTCCGAAATCCATGAAAAATTTTTGATGTTTACGTTTTTAGACATTTTGGAAGGGTGTATTAATTTCCTATTCAGAACTGAAAACCGCAACAATTTTGAAAGCTCGGTTCTTAAGATATTCGCATTTAACGGATTGAGGCAGAAAATCGTTAAAATCTGGGAAAGTCACTTTGGATAGTAATATTTTACTAAATAGACCTCGAACAAAAAAGTTGGCTGTTATGCGTCGATTTGGTTTGAACAGACCTTTCCAGTAATGTACGGCACGATTTATTTCATTAACTTTGAAAAAAAACTTGTTTTTTTTTTTTTGAAAAAAGGCAAGGGGTTAGTCCATGATTTTTTCCGAAATCCATGAAAAATTTTTTTGACAAAATTTTTACGTTTTTAGACATTTTGGAAAGCTGTGTTAATTTCCTATTCAGAACTGAAAACCGCAACAATTTTGAAAGCTCGGTTCTTAAGATATTCGCATTTAACGGATTGAGGCAGAAAATCGTTAAAATCTGGGAAAGTCACTTTGGATAGTAATATTTTACTAAATAGACCTCGAACAAAAAAGTTGGCTGTTATGCGTCGATTTGGTTTGAATAGACCTTTCCAGTAATGTACGGCACGATTTATTTCATTAACTTTGAAAAAAATTTGTTATTTTTTTTTGAAAAAAGGCAAGGGGTTAGTCCTTGATTTTTTCCGAAATCCATGAAAAATTTTTGATGTTTACGTTTTTAGACATTTTGGAAGGGTGTATTAATTTCCTATTCAGAACTGAAAACCGCAACAATTTTGAAAGCTCGGTTCTTAAGATATTCGCATTTAACGGATTGAGGCAGAAAATCGTTAAAATCTGGGAAAGTCACTTTGGATAGTAATATTTTACTAAATAGACCTCGAACAAAAAAGTTGGCTGTTATGCGTCGATTTGGTTTGAACAGACCTTTCCAGTAATGTACGGCACGATTTATTTCATTAACTTTGAAAAAAATTTATTATTTTTTTGAAAAAAGGCAAGGGGTTAGTCCATGATTTTTTCCGAAATCCATGAAAAAATTTTTTGACAAAATTTTTACGTTTTTAGACATTTTGGGAAGCTGTATTAATTTCCTATTCAGAACTGAAAACCGCAACATTTTTGAAAGCTCGGTTCTTAAGATATTCGCATTTAACGGATTGGGGCAGAAAATCGTTTAAATCTGGGAAAGTCACTTTGGATAGTAATATTTTACTAAATAGACCTCGAAAAAAAAATTGGCTGTTATGCTTCGATTTGGTTTGAATAGACCTTTCCAGTAATGTACGGCACGATTTATTTCATTAACTTTGAAAAAAAAGTTGTTTTTTTTTTTGAAAAAAGGCAAGTCTCCATGATTTTTTCCGAAATCCATGAAAAATTTTTTGACAAAATTTCTACGTTTTTAGACATTTTGGAAAGCTGTATTAATTTCCTATTCAGAACTGAAAACCGCAACAATTTTGAAAGCTCGGTTCTTAAGATATTCGCATTTAACGGATTGGGGCAGAAAATCGTTTAAATCTGGGAAAGTCAATTTGGATAGTAATATTTTACTGAATAGACCTCCCAACAAATTTTTTCTGATGTTTTTGGAAAGGTGAGTTAATTTTCTACGCAGCACTGAAAGCCGAAATAATTTTGAATTCTTTGTTTTGGAAATATCGCCATCCAAAGACATTAAGGTAGGTAGTTGGAGGCAGAAAATCGTTAAAATCTGGGAAAGTCACTTTGGATGCTAATATTTTACTAAATAGACCTCGAAAAAAAAAAATTGGCTGTTATGCTTCGTTTGGTTTGAATAGACCTTTCCAGTAATGTACGGCACGATTTATTTCATTAACTTTGAAAAAAAACTTGTTTTTTTTTTTTGAAAAAAGGCAAGGGGTTAGTCCATGATTTTTTCCGAAATCCATGAAAAATTTTTTTGACAAAATTTTTACGTTTTTAGACATTTTGGAAAGCTGTATTAATTTCCTATTCAGAACTGGAAACCGCAACAATTTTGAAAGCTCGGTTCTTAAGATATTCGCATTTAACGGATTGGGGCAGAAAATCGTTTAAATCTGGGAAAGTCACTTTGGATAGTAATATTTTCCTGAATAGACCTCCCAACAAATTTTTTCTGATGTTTTTGGAAAGGTGAGTTAATTTTCTACACAGCACTGAAAGCCGAAATAGTTTTGAATTTTTTGTTTTGGAAATATCGCCATCCAAAGACATTAAGGTAGGTAGTTGGAGGCAGAAAATCGTTAAAATCTGGGAAAGTCACTTTGGATGCTAATATTTTACTAAATAGACCTCGAAAAAAAAAATTGGCTGTTATGCGTCGATTTGGTTTGAATAGACCTTTCCAGTAATGTACGGCACGATTTATTTCATTAACTTTGAAAAAAAACTTGTTTTTTTTTTTTGAAAAAAGGCAAGGGGTTAGTCCATGATTTTTTCCGAAATCCATGAAAAATTTTTTTGACAAAATTTTTACGTTTTTAGACATTTTGGAAAGCTGTGTTAATTTCCTATTCAGAACTGAAAACCGCAACAATTTTGAAAGCTCGGTTCTTAAGATATTCGCAATTAACGAATTGAGGCAGAAAATCGTTTAAATCTGGGAAAGTCACTTTGGATAGTAATATTTTCCTGAATAGACCTCCCAACAAATTTTTTCTGATGTTTTTGGAAAGGTGAGTTAATTTTCTACACAGCACTGAAAGCCGAAATAGTTTTGAATTCTTTGTTTTGGAAATATCGCCATCCAAAGACATTAAGGTAGGTAGTTGGACGCAGAAAATCGTTAAAATCTGGGAAAGTCACTTTGGATGCTAATATTTTACTAAATAGACCTCGAAAAAAAAAATTGGCTGTTATGCGTCGATTTGGTTTGAATAGACCTTTCCAGTAATGTACGGCACGATTTATTTCATTAACTTTGAAAAAAAACTTGTTTTTTTTTTTTGAAAAAAGGCAAGGGGTTAGTCCATGATTTTTTCCGAAATCCATGAAAAATTTTTTTGACAAAATTTTTACGTTTTTAGACATTTTGGAAAGCTGTGTTAATTTCCTATTCAGAACTGAAAACCGCAACAATTTTGAAAGCTCGGTTCTTAAGATATTCGCATTTAACGGATTGAGGCAGAAAATCGTTAAAATCTGGGAAAGTCACTTTGGATAGTAATATTTTACTAAATAGACCTCGAACAAAAAAGTTGGCTGTTATGCGTCGATTTGGTTTGAATAGACCTTTCCAGTAATGTACGGCACGATTTATTTCATTAACTTTGAAAAAAATTTGTTATTTTTTTTTGAAAAAAGGCAAGGGGTTAGTCCTTGATTTTTTCCGAAATCCATGAAAAATTTTTGATGTTTACGTTTTTAGACATTTTGGAAGGGTGTATTAATTTCCTATTCAGAACTGAAAACCGCAACAATTTTGAAAGCTCGGTTCTTAAGATATTCGCATTTAACGGATTGAGGCAGAAAATCGTTAAAATCTGGGAAAGTCACTTTGGATAGTAATATTTTACTAAATAGACCTCGAACAAAAAAGTTGGCTGTTATGCGTCGATTTGGTTTGAACAGACCTTTCCAGTAATGTACGGCACGATTTATTTCATTAACTTTGAAAAAAATTTATTATTTTTTTGAAAAAAGGCAAGGGGTTAGTCCATGATTTTTTCCGAAATCCATGAAAAAATTTTTTGACAAAATTTTTACGTTTTTAGACATTTTGGGAAGCTGTATTAATTTCCTATTCAGAACTGAAAACCGCAACATTTTTGAAAGCTCGGTTCTTAAGATATTCGCATTTAACGGATTGGGGCAGAAAATCGTTTAAATCTGGGAAAGTCACTTTGGATAGTAATATTTTACTAAATAGACCTCGAAAAAAAAATTGGCTGTTATGCTTCGATTTGGTTTGAATAGACCTTTCCAGTAATGTACGGCACGATTTATTTCATTAACTTTGAAAAAAAAGTTGTTTTTTTTTTTGAAAAAAGGCAAGGGTCCATGATTTTTTCCGAAATCCATGAAAAATTTTTTGACAAAATTTCTACGTTTTTAGACATTTTGGAAAGCTGTATTAATTTCCTATTCAGAACTGAAAACCGCAACAATTTTGAAAGCTCGGTTCTTAAGATATTCGCATTTAACGGATTGGGGCAGAAAATCGTTTAAATCTGGGAAAGTCAATTTGGATAGTAATATTTTACTGAATAGACCTCCCAACAAATTTTTTCTGATGTTTTTGGAAAGGTGAGTTAATTTTCTACGCAGCACTGAAAGCCGAAATAATTTTGAATTCTTTGTTTTGGAAATATCGCCATCCAAAGACATTAAGGTAGGTAGTTGGAGGCAGAAAATCGTTAAAATCTGGGAAAGTCACTTTGGATGCTAATATTTTACTAAATAGACCTCGAAAAAAAAAATTGGTTGTTATGCTTCGTTTGGTTTGAATAGACCTTTCCAGTAATGTACGGCACGATTTATTTCATTAACTTTGAAAAAAAACTTGTTTTTTTTTTTTGAAAAAAGGCAAGGGGTTAGTCCATGATTTTTTCCGAAATCCATGAAAAATTTTTTTGACAAAATTTTTACGTTTTTAGACATTTTGGAAAGCTGTATTAATTTCCTATTCAGAACTGGAAACCGCAACAATTTTGAAAGCTCGGTTCTTAAGATATTCGCATTTAACGGATTGGGGCAGAAAATCGTTTAAATCTGGGAAAGTCACTTTGGATAGTAATATTTTCCTGAATAGACCTCCCAACAAATTTTTTCTGATGTTTTTGGAAAGGTGAGTTAATTTTCTACACAGCACTGAAAGCCGAAATAGTTTTGAATTCTTTGTTTTGGAAATATCGCCATCCAAAGACATTAAGGTAGGTAGTTGGAGGCAGAAAATCGTTAAAATCTGGGAAAGTGACTTTGGATGCTAATATTTTACTAAATAGACCTCGAAAAAAAAAAATTGGCTGTTATGCGTCGATTTGGTTTGAATAGACCTTTCCAGTAATGTACGGCACGATTTATTTCATTAACTTTGAAAAAAAACTTGTTTTTTTTTTTTGAAAAAAGGCAAGGGGTTAGTCCATGATTTTTTCCGAAATCCATGAAAAATTTTTTTGACAAAATTTTTACGTTTTTAGACATTTTGGAAAGCTGTGTTAATTTCCTATTCAGAACTGAAAACCGCAACAATTTTGAAAGCTCGGTTCTTAAGATATTCGCAATTAACGAATTGAGGCAGAAAATCGTTTAAATCTGGGAAAGTCACTTTGGATAGTAATATTTTCCTGAATAGACCTCCCAACAAATTTTTTCTGATGTTTTTGGAAAGGTGAGTTAATTTTCTACACAGCACTGAAAGCCGAAATAGTTTTGAATTCTTTGTTTTGGAAATATCGCCATCCAAAGACATTAAGGTAGGTAGTTGGAGGCAGAAAATCGTTAAAATCTGGGAAAGTCACTTTGGATGCTAATATTTTACTAAATAGACCTCGAAAAAAAAAATTGGCTGTTATGCGTCGATTTGGTTTGAATAGACCTTTCCAGTAATGTACGGCACGATTTATTTCATTAACTTTGAAAAAAAACTTGTTTTTTTTTTTTGAAAAAAGGCAAGGGGTTAGTCCTTGATTTTTTCCGAAATCCATGAAAAATTTTTGATGTTTACGTTTTTAGACATTTTGGAAGGGTGTATTAATTTCCTATTCAGAACTGAAAACCGCAACAATTTTGAAAGCTCGGTTCTTAAGATATTCGCATTTAACGGATTGAGGCAGAAAATCGTTAAAATCTGGGAAAGTCACTTTGGATAGTAATATTTTACTAAATAGACCTCGAACAAAAAAGTTGGCTGTTATGCGTCGATTTGGTTTGAACAGACCTTTCCAGTAATGTACGGCACGATTTATTTCATTAACTTTGAAAAAAATTTATTATTTTTTTGAAAAAAGGCAAGGGGTTAGTCCATGATTTTTTCCGAAATCCATGAAAAAAATTTTTGACAAAATTTTTACGTTTTTAGACATTTTGGGAAGCTGTATTAATTTCCTATTCAGAACTGAAAACCGCAACATTTTTGAAAGCTCGGTTCTTAAGATATTCGCATTTAACGGATTGGGGCAGAAAATCGTTTAAATCTGGGAAAGTCACTTTGGATAGTAATATTTTACTAAATAGACCTCGAAAAAAAAATTGGCTGTTATGCTTCGATTTGGTTTGAATAGACCTTTCCAGTAATGTACGGCACGATTTATTTCATTAACTTTGAAAAAAAAGTTGTTTTTTTTTTTGAAAAAAGGCAAGGGTCCATGATTTTTTCCGAAATCCATGAAAAATTTTTTTGACAAAATTTTTACGTTTTTAGACATTTTGGGAAGCTGTATTAATTTCCTATTCAGAACTGAAAACCGCAACATTTTTGAAAGCTCGGTTCTTAAGATATTCGCATTTAACGGATTGGGGCAGAAAATCGTTTAAATCTGGGAAAGTCAATTTGGATAGTAATATTTTACTGAATAGACCTCCCAACAAATTTTTTCTGATGTTTTTGGAAAGGTGAGTTAATTTTCTACGCAGCACTGAAAGCCGAAATAATTTTGAATTCTTTGTTTTGGAAATATCGCCATCCAAAGACATTAAGGTAGGTAGTTGGAGGCAGAAAATCGTTAAAATCTGGGAAAGTCACTTTGGATGCTAATATTTTACTAAATAGACTTCGAACAAAAAAATTGGCTGCTATGCGTCGATTTGGTTTGAATAGGCCTTTCCAGTAATGTACGGCACGATTTATTTCATTAACTTTGATTTGTTATTTTTTTTTGAAAAAAGGCAAGGGTTAGTCCATGATTTTTTCCGAAATCCATGAAAAATTTTTTGACAAAATTTTTACGTTTTTAGATATTTTGGAAAGCTGTATTAATTTCCTATTCAGAACTGAAAACCGCAACAATTTTGAAAGCTCGGTTCTTAAGATATTCGCATTTAACGGATTGAGGCAGAAAATCGTTAAAATCTGGGAAAGTCAATTTGGATAGTAATATTTTACTAAATAGACCTCGAACAAAAAAATTGGCTGCTATGCGTCGATTTGGTTTGAATAGACCTTTCCAGTAATGTACGGCACGATTTATTTCATCAACTTTGAAAAAAAGTTGTTTTTTTTTGAAAAAAGGCAAGGGGTTAGACCATGATTTTTTCCGAAATCCATGAAAAAATTTTTTGACAAAATTTTTACGTTTTTAGACATTTTGGGAAGCTGTATTAATTTCCTATTCAGAACTGAAAACCGCAACAATTTTGAAAGCTCGGTTCTTAAGATATTCGCATTTAACGGATTGAGGCAGAAAATCGTTAAAATCTGGGAAAGTCACTTTGGATAGTAATATTTTACTAAATAGACCTCGAACAAAAAAGTTGGCTGTTATGCGTCGATTTGGTTTGAATAGACCTTTCCAGTAATGTACGGCACGATTTATTTCATTAACTTTGAAAAAAATTTGTTATTTTTTTGAAAAAAGGCAAGGGGTTAGTCCATGATTTTTTCCGAAATCCATGAAAAATTTGATTGGCAAAATTTTTACGTTTTTAGACATTTTGGAAAGCTGTGTTAATTTCCTATTCAGAACTGAAAACCGCAACAATTTTGAAAGCTCGGTTCTTAAGATATTCGCAATTAACGAATTGAGGCAGAAAATCGTTTAAATCTGGGAAAGTCACTTTGGATAGTAATATTTTACTGAATAGACCTCCCAACAAATTTTTTCTGATGTTTTTGGAAAGGTGAGTTAATTTTCTACACAGCACTGAAAGCCGAAATAGTTTTGAATTCTTTGTTTTGGAAATATCGCCATCCAAAGACATTAAGGTAGGTAGTTGGGGGCAGAAAATCGTTAAAATCTGGGAAAGTCACTTTGGATGCTAATATTTTACTAAATAGACCTCGAACAAAAAAATTGGCTGCTATGCGTCGATTTGGTTTGAATAGACCTTTCCAGTAATGTACGGCACGATTTATTTCATTAACTTTGAAAAAAATTTGTTATTTTTTTTTGAAAAAAGGCAAGGGGTTAGTCCATGATTTTTTCCGAAATCCATGAAAATTTTTTTTGACAAAATTTTTACGTTCTTAGATATTTTGGAAAGCTGTATTAATTTCCTATTCAGAACTGAAAACCGCAACAATTTTGAAAGCTCTGTTCTAAAGATATTGGCATTTAACGGATTGAGGCAGAAAATCGTTTAAATCTGGGAAAGTCAATTTGGATAGTAATATTTTACTAAATAGACCTCGAACAAAAAAATTGGCTGCTATGCGTCGATTTGGTTTGAATAGACCTTTCCAGTAATGTACGGCACGATTTATTTCATTAACTTTGAAAAAAATTTGTTATTTTTTTGAAAAAAGGCAAGGGGTTAGTCCATGATTTTTTCCGAAATCCATGAAAAATTTGATTGGCAAAATTTTTACGTTTTTAGACATTTTGGAAAGCTGTGTTAATTTCCTATTCAGAACTGAAAACCGCAACAATTTTGAAAGCTCGGTTCTTAAGATATTCGCAATTAACGAATTGAGGCAGAAAATCGTTTAAATCTGGGAAAGTCACTTTGGATAGTAATATTTTCCTGAATAGACCTCCCAACAAATTTTTTCTGATGTTTTTGGAAAGGTGAGTTAATTTTCTACACAGCACTGAAAGCCGAAATAGTTTTGAATTCTTTGTTTTGGAAATATCGCCATCCAAAGACATTAAGGTAGGTAGTTGGGGGCAGAAAATCGTTAAAATCTGGGAAAGTCACTTTGGATGCTAATATTTTACTAAATAGACCTCGAACAAAAAAATTGGCTGCTATGCGTCGATTTGGTTTGAATAGACCTTTCCAGTAATGTACGGCACGATTTATTTCATCAACTTTGAAAAAAAGTTGTTTTTTTTTGAAAAAAGGCAAGGGGTTAGTCCATGATTTTTTCCGAAATCCATGAAAAAATTTTTTGACAAAATTTTTACGTTTTTAGACATTTTGGGAAGCTGTATTAATTTCCTATTCAGAACTGAAAACCGCAACAATTTTGAAAGCTCGGTTCTTAAGATATTCGCATTTAACGGATTGAGGCAGAAAATCGTTAAAATCTGGGAAAGTCACTTTGGATAGTAATATTTTACTAAATAGACCTCGAACAAAAAAGTTGGCTGTTATGCGTCGATTTGGTTTGAATAGACCTTTCCAGTAATGTACGGCACGATTTATTTCATTAACTTTGAAAAAAATTTGTTATTTTTTTGAAAAAAGGCAAGGGGTTAGTCCTTGATTTTTTCCGAAATCCATGAAAAATTTTTGTGCCAAAATGTTTACGTTTTTAGACATTTTGGAAGGGTGTATTAATTTCCTATTCAGAACTGAAAACCGCAACAATTTTAAAAGCTCGGTTCTTAAGATATTCGCATTTAACGGATTGAGGCAGAAAATCGTTAAAATCTGGGAAAGTCACTTTGGATAGTAATATTTTACTAAATAGACCTCGAACAAAAAAGTTGGCTGTTATGCGTCGATTTGGTTTGAACAGACCTTTCCAGTAATGTACGGCACGATTTATTTCATTAACTTTGAAAAAAATTTGTTATTTTTTTGAAAAAAGGCAAGGGAGTCCATAATTTTTTCCGAAATCCATGAAAAAATTTTTTGACAAAATTTTTACGTTTTTAGACATTTTGGGAAGCTGTATTAATTTCCTATTCAGAACTGAAAACCGCAACAATTTTGAAAGCTCGGTTCTTAAGATATTCGCATTTAACGGATTGGGGCAGAAAATCGTTTAAATCTGGGAAAGTCAATTTGGATAGTAATATTTTACTGAATAGACCTCCCAACAAATTTTTTCTGATGTTTTTGGAAAGGTGAGTTAATTTTCTACGCAGCACTGAAAGCCGAAATAATTTTGAATTCTTTGTTTTGGAAATATCGCCATCCAAAGACATTAAGGTAGGTAGTTGGAGGCAGAAAATCGTTAAAATCTGGGAAAGTCACTTTGGATGCTAATATTTTACTAAATAGACCTCGAAAAAAAAAAATTGGCTGTTATGCTTCGTTTGGTTTGAATACCCAAGTAACAATTTTAGCTGTTTAATTGCTCTAAAAGCGTTTGTAGAGCTAATCTTAGAGCTCGTTGATTTCAAAAGAAGCTCTAGATACACTTCTAAAGCAAGTGCAGAGCTTGCCAACAGCGAATTCATTGAGTTTGAGAGCTAATATTTGCTCGAAACCAGCTCTTATCAGTGGCTTGTAAGGCCTTGCAGCTCTAAGGTATATTATTTAGAAATCTTTAAAGCAACATTTTTGACAGCACTTTGTTTGTATTAGTTTGGGTTTGTGTAATACAAATTACAAAGTAAAATAATATTGGAACGATATATTATATGTGTGATAGTAACATTTGAGAACTTTATGTGTTGTGATGTCGCAAATTAGTAAAATATTCCTATAGAAAATATAAGTGAGAAATGAAATTAATTATTTAACTGTTCCATCTTAGTGAATTTTTAGTGCGCGCTTAGATTTACCAAACATGTACTGAATGTACTTCGCAAAATTACAACGCGCCTTCGAAATTCTTTATATTACGCAGTGAAATGTTTAAAAAATTAACTTAAGCAACACAGAAATCTGTTACAAAAATTAATTTAAATATCTGAAATAAAATATTTTTGTTTTCATTGCAATATTTGCAATATTTAGTGTGTTTTATATTGAAAATAAAGGTTTTTTATTCGTTTCAAATAAAATAAGGAAAATTGTTTCAATGTTTTTTTTCTGTCACCATATTTTTATCGTGAAAATAGTTTGTCTTCAATAGAACTGCAATATGGATATTGTAGAGCTAGTTCCCACAAAATGAGAGTTTTGTGTTTAAGGCTAAAAAAGAAGGGTGTTTCGAAAATTGAAAGTTTTGAATAATTTTAAATCGTGGAAAAAATTTCTTATTTATTTATTAACAATTGAAGTGCATTATGGTTTCTCAGCAAGCAAACACTTGTGCGACTCAACCATTGATTTAATTTTATTTTAAAACATTTTATTAAACTGTTCAATTGATTTTAATAAAATTTGTTTTAGAAATTTCGGATCTCTAATTCGACAATTACGGTGCATACTTGGTATTGCTTAGAAATATAAAGTAACTTATTTATTTTCTAGTTTTTGTTTGACTTTTCTCGGTGAAATTATCTTTATTGTATTTTATTGTGAAACACCCTACTAATATGAGAGAGGTTTAGTATTAAGCTCTATAGTCGTTTTGTTGTAGCTTTGTTCAGCCTTCAAATTTCACAATTCTCAGAGAAATTTAATAATGCTCAGAGAGATATCCAATGCGCATGCGTTTGTGTGAATGTATTAGTAATTTAACTCTATAGCCGCATTCTGGTAGCTATTTTTTGACATTTCTATAGAATCATGCAATAGTATTTTAAATATGAGTTTTAAGAAGCTCTATAACGCTTCTTTATATGCTCATATTAATAACTTGCTCGTTTAAAGAACGTTGAACGTTATTAAAGAGCATATTTTTAAATCTTGGGACGTTATAAAAATAATGGAGCTTAATGTGTATTGGAAACTCGATTATGGAACAAAATTTTTAAATAAATGTTGGGAGCTGTGAAATAATCTGTCTTAGAACTATGGTATCAGATTTCACTGCTTACAAGCTGCTAAAGAACAGGTTTGCTTCTATTAGCTCCAACGATGTTACTTGGGTAGACCTTTCCAGTAATGTACGGCACGATTTATTTCATTAACTTTGAAAAAAAACTTGTTTTTTTTTTTTGAAAAAACGCAAGGGGTTAGTCCATGATTTTTTCCGAAATCCATGAAAATTTTTTTTGACAAAATTTTTACGTTTTTAGATATTTTGGAAAGCTGTATTAATTTCCTATTCAGAACTGAAAACCGCAACAATTTTGAAAGCTCGGTTCTTAAGATATTCGCATTTAACGGATTGAGGCAGAAAATCGTTTAAATCTGGGAAAGTCAATTTGGATAGTAATATTTTACTAAATAGACCTCGAACAAAAAAATTGGCTGCTATGCGTCGATTTGGTTTGAATAGACCTTTCCAGTAATGTACGGCACGATTTATTTCATTAACTTTGAAAAAAATTTGTTATTTTTTTTTGAAAAAAGGCAAGGGGTTAGTCCATGATTTTTTCCGAAATCCATGAAAATTTTTTTTGACAAAATTTTTACGTTTTTAGACATTTTGGAAAGCTGTATTAATTTCCTATTCAGAACTGAAAACCGCAACAATTTTGAAAGCTCGGTTCTTAAGATATTCGCAATTAACGAATTGAGGCAGAAAATCGTTTAAATCTGGGAAAGTCACTTTGGATAGTAATATATTACTGAATAGACCTCCCAACAAATTTTTTCTGATGTTTTTGGAAAGGTGAGTTAATTTTCTACACAGCACTGAAAGCCGAAATAGTTTTGAATTCTTTGTTTTGGAAATATCGCCATCCAAAGACATTAAGGTAGGTAGTTGGAGGCAGAAAATCGTTAAAATCTGGGAAAGTCACTTTGGATGCTAATATTTTACTAAATAGACCTCGAAAAAAAAAAATTGGCTGTTATGCTTCGTTTGGTTTGAATAGACCTTTCCAGTAATGTACGGCACGATTTATTTCATTAACTTTGAAAAAAAACTTGTTTTTTTTTTTTGAAAAAACGCAAGGGGTTAGTCCATGATTTTTTCCGAAATCCATGAAAATTTTTTTTGACAAAATTTTTACGTTTTTAGATATTTTGGAAAGCTGTATTAATTTCCTATTCAGAACTGAAAACCGCAACAATTTTGAAAGCTCGGTTCTTAAGATATTCGCATTTAACGGATTGAGGCAGAAAATCGTTTAAATCTGGGAAAGTCAATTTGGATAGTAATATTTTACTAAATAGACCTCGAACAAAAAAATTGGCTGCTATGCGTCGATTTGGTTTGAATAGACCTTTCCAGTAATGTACGGCACGATTTATTTCATTAACTTTGAAAAAAATTTGTTATTTTTTTTTGAAAAAAGGCAAGGGGTTAGTCCATGATTTTTTCCGAAATCCATGAAAATTTTTTTTGACAAAATTTTTACGTTTTTAGACATTTTGGAAAGCTGTATTAATTTCCTATTCAGAACTGAAAACCGCAACAATTTTGAAAGCTCGGTTCTTAAGATATTCGCAATTAACGAATTGAGGCAGAAAATCGTTTAAATCTGGGAAAGTCACTTTGGATAGTAATATATTACTGAATAGACCTCCCAACAAATTTTTTCCGATGTTTTTGGAAAGGTGAGTTAATTTTCTACACAGCACTGAAAGCCGAAATAGTTTTGAATTCTTTGTTTTGGAAATATCGCCATCCAAAGACATTTAGGTAGGTAGTTGGGGGCAGAAAATCGTTAAAATCTGGGAAAGTCACTTTGGATGCTAATATTTTACTAAATAGACCTCGAACAAAAAAATTGGCTGCTATGCGTCGATTTGGTTTGAATAGACCTTTCCAGTAATGTACGGCACGATTTATTTCATCAACTTTGAAAAAAAGTTTGTTTTTTTTTTGAAAAAAGGCAAGGGGTTAGTCCATGATTTTTTCCGAAATCCATGAAAAAATTTTTTGACAAAATTTTTACGTTTTTAGACATTTTGGGAAGCTGTATTAATTTCCTATTCAGAACTGAAAACCGCAACAATTTTGAAAGCTCGGTTCTTAAGATATTCGCATTTAACGGATTGAGGCAGAAAATCGTTAAAATCTGGGAAAGTCACTTTGGATAGTAATATTTTACTAAATAGACCTCGAACAAAAAAGTTGGCTGTTATGCGTCGATTTGGTTTGAATAGACCTTTCCAGTAATGTACGGCACGATTTATTTCATTAACTTTGAAAAAAATTTGTTATTTTTTTTTGAAAAAAGGCAAGGGGTTAGTTCATGATTTTTTCCGAAATCCATGAAAATTTTTTTTGACAAAATTTTTACGTTTTTAGACATTTTGGGAAGCTGTATTAATTTCCTATTCAGAACTGAAAACCGCAACAATTTTGAAAGCTCGGTTCTTAAGATATTCGCATTTAACGGATTGGGGCAGAAAATCGTTTAAATCTGGGAAAGTCAATTTGGATAGTAATATTTTACTGAATAGACCTCCCAACAAATTTTTTCTGATGTTTTTGGAAAGGTGAGTTAATTTTCTACGCAGCACTGAAAGCCGAAATAATTTTGAATTCTTTGTTTTGGAAATATCGCCATCCAAAGACATTAAGGTAGGTAGTTGGAGGCAGAAAATCGTTAAAATCTGGGAAAGTCACTTTGGATGCTAATATTTTACTAAATAGACTTCGAACAAAAAAATTGGCTGCTATGCGTCGATTTGGTTTGAATAGGCCTTTCCAGTAATGTACGGCACGATTTATTTCATTAACTTTGATTTGTTATTTTTTTTTGAAAAAAGGCAAGGGTTAGTCCATGATTTTTTCCGAAATCCATAAAAAATTTTTTTGACAAAATTTTTACGTTTTTAGACATTTTGGAAAGCTGTATCAATTTCCTATTCAGAACTGAAAACCGCAACAATTTTGAAAGCTCGGTTCTTAAGGTATTCGCATTTAACGGATTGAGGCAGAAAATCGTTAAAATCTGGGAAAGTCACTTTGGATAGTAATATTTTACTAAATAGACCTCAAATCAATAGAATCCAAATCAACTGATTGTGCACCGCCCACGGTTGCACTTTACTGCCTGAACAGAATGGGTGCAAGCGCTGGGATAGATGTCAAAAGTGCTGCAGTAATATTTAAAAATTGTTCAACTCAAACAACTCCGGCTGCAACATTTTTGACAGTTATTCCAGCTCCGTCTTGCATTCTGTTTAAGCAGTAAATTTCACTGTTGTAAGCTATTCAGCATACAGTGTGCAAAGTATGTAACAAACATCAGATGGACCTACTTGAGCGCAACTCACTTTAGTGCAATGATTTTATCGTGTTTTGCCGTCTAAAGTCTCTAGACGGCAAATCCTATCTATACTTTTTCTATTTTTACAAATAAAATCCATGCCAAACCATAGTCAAGTTATATTTATTTGGATATTAATGGAGAATAGACACCAAAAAGTACTGCTCCATCAAAATAGTATTTTTGAGATTTCTATGTGTTTCCGAAGACTCCACACATTTTAAATAAAGATATTGAATACTTTCTACTTGCATTTGATATCTAAGGCAACAGTAGTAGAACTCATTCCTTTTAAGTAAAAAAAAAATTGATCTGTTTTTAAATGCCCCCAAATAAAATGAATGGTTTACAAATGAGTAGATCATTATTTTATATAAAAGACTGTTGATTTCCTATTAACAATAATAACAAAAACAAAAGTAAAAATAAACAAAAAACATTCCATCATTTAAATCAATCATTGAATAGGTTTTCCTACGAATTTCAAACAATATTAAAACCATCTTCCCCTCTTCATCAATATTGGATGCTCCATCATCAGATACAAATCCTCAAATTATTTACGATTTTTTAGATTTATTGTTTATTCGACGGCTGCCCATAAAGTTTCAAGTCAATGCGATTCTTTTATTATTATTATTTTTTTTTTTTTTTTTGGTTTCTACGATTCGATGAGAATTTATGATCATCTCGAGTATCTTGTTTCATAAAAATTAAGACAGAGTACACGGGCTAAACGGAGAGGTGTATATCCCCATCATACCCACTACACCTCATGATTATACTCAAGTTGATCAAAAAGATCTTACAAAGCCAAAGACATGCAGGGAGATAGAGAGTGTATGTATATAATGCTATGCGAGCCACACCAACTAAACCCTTGTACAATAAATAAATAATTTACGATGTGCCAACGAAGTGTCATGTGCGACGCCATATCCCTAAAAATGAGCCACCAAAAGAGTATCGCATCACCGGAGAGAAGAATAAAGGAGTCTTGCGTGGCATGGAGCTGGATCATTTCGCGAAGATAGCATATTATATCGGTAGGTATATATAATATAGAAACTGATGCCATATTCCTTTTGGCATGCGTTTGGCATTGCGTACGTAGTGGACCTTCCCATGGTCCAGAAATCATTTCACTGCTGATCGTATTTCGCAACTCTCAGCACACAATTCAAGAAGAGAAATACACGCTATTCATACAACAACAAAAAAAAAAGACAAAAAGAACTCCCCAACAATCAGTAGACAAATTGTTATCGCAAAACATTTCTGCAGGAATATTATTTAAACGTTGGTGATCCCAATGAGTCAAGTCGGTTGGGTCTTGTGTGTCAAGAATCGTTAAGTGATACTTAAACTTTGACAAGAAGTAGATTTAAGTAAATGAAAAGGGAAAATAATAATGGTCCAATAATGGACGCCTGTGGGATATCTATTCAGGAACAGAAATTTTACATGTTTGTTTCTGAAACCGGTCCCAAGATTGTTTTAAACTGACACAAGATTTTAAAGTCTCCATTCGTAATATTCCCTGGAAAATGACACAACATTTAGAAGTTTATGCTGTTCAGATTGGGAAAATTGAATATTTGGTGTCACGCCTGTTCGTTTGTATAAAAAGTTGGGATCAGGGATGTCATGAGGTAAGAATAAAACATAAACAACGGAACCTCATTTTTTGTTGTTTCAATGTGCAACAAATTGAAGTTGTTGTTGTTTTAATGTGTTTTCAGGTCCATCAAAGTTTCTAATGTTCCTATACATGATGAGACTCACAAGTCTGGACCGGGTCTTATAGCCTAAGAGCTAGCTAGCGTTTTCGAGAAGTCATTTTAGTATGTCTGGCTGTTTTATATAACGGGTTTTTCAACAGTGACGCCAAATTTCTTGCCGCTCTTTTGACATTTATCTTCAGTAAGGTTTGACATTTCATGATGGAAAGACATACGAGCCAACAACGAGTCGAAATTATTAAAACTTACTACCGAAATTCAGAGTCAGTGGCCTCAACGTTAAGAACGCTACGTCCAATTTAAGAACGCTACGTCGTCATAATCGTCCTAGCAGATCAACAATTGAGCGTCTAGTGGAAAAATTTGAATCCACAGGCACAGTAAAAAATGTTCCCGTACCAGTGAGATAAAGAAGTGCCCGTATTGTCGAGAATATTGCTGCCGCTGAGGCTTCAGTTGCAGAAAGCCCAAATGTGTCTCTCACACGTCGTTCTCAAGCGTTGGGCATCTGTGTGACGTCGTTGTGGCGAATTTTTGCGAAAAGATCTTGGCCTACATCCTTACCAGATTAAATTGACGCAAGAACTGAAGCCCCTTGACCTCCAGAAGCGTCGTATGTTCGTGAATTGGGCTGAGCAACAACAACTTGAAAATGATTCGGATTTTCATCGAAAAATCATCTTCAGCAATGAGGCTCATTTCTAGCAGAATGGCTTCGTTAATAAACAAAATATGCGATATTGGTCAGGCAGCAATCCACACGTACTCCATGAGTCATCATTGAATCCCGAAAAAAATACGGTTTGGTGTGGTTTATGGGCCGGCGGCGTCATTGGGCCGTACTTCTTCCGTGATGATCAAGACCGGCACGTTACTGTGAATGGGGATCGCTACCGTTCAATGATAACAGAATATTTTTGGCCCCAATTGGATGATATGGACTTGGAGGACATGTGGTTCCAACAGGACGGCGCCACAAGCCACATAGCGAATGTCACAATCAGTTTATTGGCAACCAAGTTTGGAGAACGTGTTATCTCACGAAATGGTCCAGTCGCTTGGCCTCATCGGTCGTGCGATTTGACGCCGTTAGACTATTTCCTGTGGGGCTACGTCAAGTCTATGGTCCATGCCAACAAGCCAGCGACGATTGATGAACTTTGTACGAATATCGAACGTGAAATTGCAGCAGTATCGGCCGATTTATGCTTGAAAACCGTCGAAAATTGGGTTCAGCGTCTGGACTTCTGCAAGCGTGCCCGTTGCTTGATCATTGATCATTGAAAAAGACATCTTCTGCTCTGAAAGTTCATTAGATATTGATTCTTCAAAAACTCGGAAATCAATTAAAAGAAATACTTTACGATATGTTGTCTTTTCTTCATTGGACATAGTTGTCAAAAAATCTTGCATTTTCACTAAAACAACACACCTTTTTAGATAATGTACTTATAAATCCGTCAAGTAAAACTCCTAAGCAAAACTGAAAAAAATTATTATCTCCTTCACAACTTGTGTGGTGGTGATTGGAACAGCAGGCGATGTACGATGTACGATCGTTTGTTGAACGCGATGTTCAAATCGTCACCAAATGAAATTCCATGTTAACTGCAGTCTTCGAGTTCAAGTCTACCTGGTGGAAGTATTCATGTTATGACAACACACAACAGTCGCAACAGGCAATTTCAAATGCTCCATGAGCTTAGGCATAAGCATTTTTGTTGTTGTTGTTGTTGTCAGGTTAATATGGGTACATAACTTAAAGCTTAGACTTTTCCTCAAGACGAAAGAGAAAGAGATTATCTCGTGATACAACTAAAAAGATACAAATCTCATCTCATCCACACCCCATAGGGTTATGCCACCATCCATACTATATGTATAGCCAGCACCCAGGCCAGAACTACACCAGATGAAAGAACTCTAAACTCTTCGTCATCCACCTGGAGGTCTTCTCGCGCGAGAAGATCACCATCCGTGCTAGCAACAACGACGACAAATTACCAGGACATTCATTCGTGATGTTGTGCCACATTACACCATGTTGTTGCAGCGTTGAGCTGCATCCGCGTGACCGTGTGTCTTCTTCCACTTGCACTACCGGTCGACGGACGATGGCGACGTGATATGAAATACACACGGGCAATGAATTATAAGAGAAATGGTCACCACCACATAATCGTTGTCATTTCAACTTCTGGTCCAGCTGACACTATCCCACAAATGGTCACATTAATAAGCCAACAAAATACGCGCGCACTTTAGGGATTCTCTGATGCTTCCCTCGTGTGTCGTGTCCACCATCTCATCCACAACAGAGGAAGCTAGTCCCAGCTAGATGCAGTCACTATATATTGCATTGCAATGCGTGATTGAATCAAGTAGAGTTTGAATATTATAGACTAGAGTTAGAATAACCTTCTGAGAGCCAGGTATAGGGTGTATTCAAGTTGCAGAGAATCTCCATTTACCACATGGCGTGCCAAGTGATAAATCTTAGAGGCGCTCGCTACGATAAGATCATATCTCCTGTCAGTCGCATTTATTGGTTTGGTTGGATTATTATTATTTTTATTAGGTTCTATTTGTTGGGTCCCATTTGTGTGATGCTATTTAGGCTGTCAGATAGAATGCTCTGACAGTGTTTCTGTTCATCCTCTCAAGTCAAACAAAAGGAGTAACATCAGTTGACAATTTTCTGTCAAAAGTATTTAGAATCTTGTGCATTGTGATCTTGTTTAAGATATGAAAAGTCTTTTTTGGAATATATTGAAGCCAGCACAAATAGAAGGCGCCACATCGGATTCGACAGCAGGTTGGTTGGTTGTAATTTAGTTAAGTTTATCGCCGTTGTTGTTTTTTAAATAGAAGAATGAAGTTGTTAATAGTAAGAAATGTAATAAGTTTGTTGGTTGAAACAACCACACTTGTACCTCCTGGCTACGCACATGCCGTTGACATTTCTATGTACTTGTCGTATCTACATAATATGAATGAACTCATTTAGGGCCAGTTTTTCAGTGAGAGATCATCCTAGTCTCGGGGTTAACCTGAGTTAAGTCCAGAAACGTGTTTTTTTCAGTTTTTGAGTCCCTTTTCAGCTGTGGCGCCTTCTTGATTTCGATAGTGAAAGTTATTTTCAGTGAAATTCTGTTGTGGTGTCATCACTATTCTCATGCATGAATGGCCGAGAAGGATGATATGGCCCTGGATTTTTGACAATAACTGAAAGATAAAGTTAATCCTCAACTGAAAAATTGTTTCTGAGTCAACTCGGGTTTAATTGATTTTCAGAATTAGGCAACTCTGATTTATTTCAGAGTTAACCCTTAACTAAAAAATTGGCCCTTAATATACAAAGTGCAGCCATGAATTCTGTTACATAGAAAACACTTAGTAAAAATATAATTTCTTTCTCGAATATTTTTGGTATAACAATAGTATAATAAAGGAGTAATCATATTTTATCAAGTTCGTCAAAAATGACCACCTTCAGCCTTTACTCAGGTGATGATTCCATAAGGCCAATCAGGTACACAATTCACTGCACTTCAATGAGAATAATTGGCCACAAGTCTCTCTTTGACTATTTTGCAGTTTGAAAGGCCATGAGCTCCAATCTGGACTATTTGACTTAACCCAGCACACTTAAATCAGGAATACCGGAGGGCCATTCGTCAGCTCTGGTTAACCCAAAATCATGCAACTCAAACCCCTTACTATCGTAATTTTGCTTTGTGGGCTGGATCCAAGTTCGTTTGAAGTGCCCAGTGCTTTTAAGAGAATATGCCGTCATTTGAGAGCTCTACTATTTTCTCTAAAATGCCTACTTCATACTGTTTGGCCCTTGTGTTGACCTCCTATATATTGGCAAAAATGACTGAAATGCAATGACAGAAAGACTGATGTTGGCCTCTCTGGACCATAGCTATCGTATTTTTAGCTTCTTAAGGGCCAGTTTCTCAGTGCGAAAGATCATCCTAATCTTGGGGTTAAACCTGAGTTAGCTCCAGAAACGTGTTTTTCAGTTTAAGTTAACTCACATACTTTGGTGAGCTAGCTCAGGGACCAAATTGAGGGCCTTTTCAGCCGAGCTGCCATCTCGATTTCGATAGTGCAAGTTATTGTCAGTGCAATTCCGTTGTAGCTCCATCTCTATTCGCATGCGTGAATGGTGTAGAAGGGTGATATCCATAGTGTCGCACATTGATAGCTCTAGATTTTTCACAAATGAAAGAAAAAATTAATTCTCAACTGAAAAATTGTTTCTGAGTTAACTTGGGGTTAATTTGTGTCCAGGGTTAAGTAACTCG
Source organism: Dasysyrphus albostriatus (assembly GCA_946251815.1). Classification (NCBI taxonomy): domain Eukaryota; kingdom Metazoa; phylum Arthropoda; class Insecta; order Diptera; family Syrphidae; genus Dasysyrphus; species Dasysyrphus albostriatus. The sequence goes on along the minus strand of OX276338.1, from coordinate 52,351,676 downwards.
GATTTAACTCAGAGTTAATCCTGAACTGAAAAACTAGCCCGAAGAGTTCATTGCGTGTACTTTATCATTTTATTTGTTGTATTTTTTTCCTCAACCGAGGAAAGTTTTTTTATCGGAAAAACACATAAGAAATACAAACAAGTAAGGCTTTTGAACATTATAGGCTTACTTTTGTAAGAACATCCTTTAGTAACCTGTTGTATGTACGATGAAAGGCTCTCATCCTAGGATCTGTTGCTTATTCTTATCTCCCTGGCCATCACTTTCTGCTGCCGTTTTCTTCGGATGTGAGCCACCACTGCTTTGACCATCACCACCCTGTCCATATCGACACCCTTTTAGATCTACTTTGATCTACTTTAAAGGCTTTTTTATCTTCGAGGAACTTTTCCTGAGAAAACGTAATAGAAAGTAACATATTATAAGAAAATTAATGTCAGCCAATTGAATTCAAAGACACACTATGTACATTTCAAATGGACTTTTGAGTGAGTTTCAGTCTCGTTTAAGATCAAATTATTCCACCTTAGACAACATGTTTGCCCTCACAAATATTTGTAAAATTTATTTCGGCAGTGAGAAAAAACTTTATTCTTTGCTGCTTTTGACACTATGGATAGAAGACCTCTCTTTCTAAAGCTAAGCAATATTGGCATATCTTCCAAAATACTTCAAATAATAGAAAGTATGTAAAGTAACAACAAAAGAGTAGTATTGGGATGGAACGACAATGTCAGAATGGTTCACCACTTCTTCGGGGGTCAAACAAGGGTGCCAGTTCAGTCCGCTTTTCTTAAGCTTTTTCCTTGATGATCTTTTTAGGTACCTACCTGGAGGGATTATGTTCAACTTAGTGGCCATTAAAGGCTTAATGTCTGCCGACGACAGTGCCCTGCTTGCCAAAATACCAAATATACTGCAACTGATGATCAATAGACTCAGAGACCATTGCAACCACTGGAATCTGAAGATAAGTTTAACAAAGTCGGCAATTATGATCTTTCGCAATAATACAGGTCGCTACTCAAGCGAAGAAAACTGGCACTTAGGATCGGATCCTTTAGAGGTAGTTAAAAACTATCAATATCTGGGGATAAATATAACACCTAAATTAACCTTTAATCTACACCTTCAAGGAGAACCTAAAGAATCGAAAAGGCTTTGAGTTGCACATGGTAAAATGTGCTATGCGCAAATGATGTCACGAGTAAAGCTAACTCTTTGAACAAAACTGTCCAAGCAATAATGTGCTATGGATGTAAGGTTTGGGGATATGAAGAACATGAAGAGGTGGAAATCTTCACAGGCACTTCATAAAGCAACTCTTCAAGCTTCCCAATCATACTCCCACCTACATGATATATATTGAAACAGGCCTGCCATTACTACGGCTGTTTAGAGCGAGATTGCATTTCAAATAAATCCTTAAAATAGTTTAACTTCCCGACCATCGTCTACCCAAAGTGGTTCTTCTGGATCTGTTTCAAAGGAAAACAGGATTTTTTGTGAAAAGGCAAGAACTTAGTGAAGAACTAGGAGTGGAGTTATCTTTAAGCTGGGAGAATAGAGAAACTTGGAGAACAGCACTAAATAGTATTCTAACCAAACTGGATGAACAAATTCATGTAGCATTTTTGGAGGACGCTGATGCAGGTAGTTCATCTAGTCGTCTGATTTACAAGGGACTCAATCACAGCTTGCTAGAACGCAATTACTTTCACGAAGATTTTAATACACAACAAATAAGCATAATATTCAAGAGTAGGGGAGAACTGTTGCCTTTGAACTTTCAGACATATTGATTCGATTTTCCAACCCTTTGCATTCTCTTCAATTTACGGGTGAAGGAAGATGTCTACCATTTATTAGGTCGATGTCCAATTCTGCAGGAAACGAGAAGACACCACTGGAATAAGTCCTTTTTATTAATGGATGAAGTATTGGAGATATTAAATGGATCCAACTGAAAATCGCTTTATAGCTTCGTCATAGAAGCTCATGCCTATAGAAGACTATTAAGTGAAGATTAGTCCTTAAGTTTAATGCTGCAAATCATTCAAATTGCCAAACTTCGCCATGACCAATCATGAACCAAAACGCCAACCACGAATATGAACCGAAATTACTTACTTACTTACTTATCCGGCTCCCGATCCATGGAGGGTCTCTGCCTGAGATATTGCGGTCTTCCATCGGTTGCGGTCCCTCGCACGCTCTCTCCAGTCATCGAGACCAAGCTCTTGCGTCGGAAACCGCCTGATCCCTGTAGCGGAGGTTTGGTCTTCCTGGTCGTCTTGAACCTGGGGGCTGGGATTCGAAGATTTTTTTGGCTGGAGCATTGTTGTCCATTCGCTCGATGTGGCCGAGCCAGTGTAGTCGGCGTGTTTTGGCTCTTTGGACTATATCCACATCTTGGTACAGCTCGTATAATTCACGATTAAATCTTCTCCTCCATTCGCCCTCCTCGCATATTGGACCAAATATCCGCCGAAGAATTTTTCTCTCGAAAGTGCCCAGTATCAATTCCCCTTTTTTACTTATCGTCCAGCACTTGGCGCCGTAGAGTAGAACTGGTAAAATTAGCGTTTTGTATAGCGTGCACTTTATCTTCCGGGAGAGGAGTTTTGAACCCATTTGTTTTGCCAAACCAAAGTAGCAGCGGTTCGCTAGGGTAATTCTTCGTCGGATTTCCACTAAGGTGTCATTCGTGGGGTTGATATTTATTCCGAGGTAGGTGAACTCCTTGACTACCTCGAAATTACTGCTACCAACAGTGATGTTTTGTCCTAGGCAATGGACAGATGAAGCTTTGTTTGTTGATAGCATATACTTTGTTTTGTCCTCATTCACTTCAAGACCAACGCGTTTCGCCTGTTCATCAATAGCTGTGAATGCTTCTAGTACAGCTCGCTTAGAGCGGTCGATGATGTCCATATCGTCCGCATAGCCAAGCAGTTGCGAAGACCTGTTGAAGATAGTGCCTTCCAGGTTAACACCACTATTGCGAACTATCTGCTCCAGGACTAGGTTGAAGAAGTCACATGATAGGGCATCTCCTTGTCTGAACCCAGTACATATCTGGAATAGCTCGGATGAGCTGTTACCCATTTGCACGTTGCACCGCATATTTTGTACCGTCATACGGCATAGCTGGATCAGTTTTTTCGGGATCCCGAGTTCCGATATCGCCAATAGAAGCTCTTGGCGACTAATGCTATCATATGCGGCTTTGAAGTCGATGAAAAGAGGGTAGGTCTCGACTTGAAATTCGTTGGTCATTTCCAGGATTTGCCTCAATGTGAAGATTTGGTCCATAGTTGATCTGCCTGGCCTGAAGCCACACTGGTACGTGCTAATCATAGTGTTGCAGAAAGGTTTAAGACGCTCACATAGTACGTTGGATAGGATCGTGTATGCACCATTAAGCAGGGATATACCTCTGTAGTTTTTGCAGGACATAGGATCGCCTTTTTTGTAGATTGGGCATATGGAGCTAACTGACCAGTCGTCGGGCATACTTTCCTCCTCCCATACTTGGTTGATGAGCTGGTGTATGCACCCTACCAGGACATCTCCTCCATACTTGAAGAGTTCCGCAGGTAGGCCACCCGAGCCGGCGGATTTGTTGTTCTTAAGCTTGTGGATGGCTTTCTTAATCTCTTCAGTACTGGGCGCTGGGACTGGATCTTCATGCTTCTTTGTTCTCCTGTCGCTTCCTCTACAGAATGCTCATTGAGCATCTGCTGGAAATGCTGCTTAAACACGTCAACCATTCCCTGTGCTTCGGTGACTAGGTTCCCTTCGCTGTTTCGAAGAGCTTGCGTGCCGGTTTTATTACCAGATGCCAGTTGCTTGGCTGTTTTATAGAACCGGCTGGTATTGGTGGCAGTGCTAGACTCTTCGAGATATCTGAGCTGAGAGGCTGCGGATGCTCTTTTCTCTCTACGCAGGGTTTTCTTCTCTTTCCTTCTCTTTTCACACTACTCCTCTCTTGCTGCTCTTGTTTTCCGTTCAGCATTTGCAGTCGTGCATTTTCCGTTTTCTGCTTCAATACCGCGCATTCCTCATCATACCACGGGTTCTTTTTTTTAGGTGGTTGATAGCCTATAGTGGTCTCGGCTGTCTTCTTAATGACGTCGCGATACAAGTTCCACTGGTTGTTGACACTTGTGGGTGGGGGTACGGCAGAGAGTTTCCCGGTTAATTGCTCACTGTAATCTCTGGCTTTCTCAGATGTGCTAAGGCATGCAATGTTGAATTTCTTCCTTTGGGCGGTCTTCGCTTTCTTTTCATTGCACAGCCGGGCTCTGAACTTTGTCACAACAAGAAAGTGGTCAGAGTCCACATTTGCACATCGGAAAGTTCGCACGTCCAAGATGTTCGATGCGTGCCTTGCGCCAATTAGCACATGGTCGATTTGGTTGGCGGTTCGACCATCTGGGGATCGTCTGGTTGCTGTGTGTATCCTTCGCCCGGGGAACCTAGTGCTACTTATCACCGTATTATGAGCTGCAGCAAAGTCGATTAGTCGAAAGCCGTTGTCTGTTGTCGTTTCGTGGAGGCTGTGCTTTCCAACTAATCCGCCAAAGATATTTTCCTTCCCGATTTTAGCATTGAAGTCTCCGAGCACGACTTTGACATCGTACTCCGGACAGGCTCTGTAGGCTTCGTCCAGGAGGTCGTAAAAATCCTCCTTGTTAGACTCCTCCGCTTCATCGGTAGGGGCGTGTGCACATATTAGGCTGATGTTTTGGAAGGTAGCTTTGATGCGGATCACAGCCAGACGATTGCTGATCGACTTAAAATCGATTCCTCTCAATCTGAGTCACTCTAGCACTTGGCGTATAGAGTGTCCTTACATTCCAGGTGCATACTCGTAGGTCGTTGTCCATTTTCATTCCGGGTCGGGTTGCCATTTGAGGGGGGTTGTTATCTGAGGCTTCTAGCTTCTCTTTCATAACCTCCAATCTGTAGGGCCATGGGTTTGGTGTTGCAATTCTTTCCTTGATCAACACTCGCACTTACAAGTTTAGGAAGTCATGACATAAAGCCAAGACCAGTATCCGGCGGTTACCAACTTTGAGGTAATGTAAGCACTTGATGTGTAGGAAAAGATACAGCCCGAGGCCTCCAGCTCCTACAATATCCAACCACCATGAACCGAAATTACATATCAGTAAACAAAACCTCAATGAATCATGGCACCATATTTCAATTAAATACAAAGAGTCAATGAAAATGAAGTTTTGATTACCTTCAGTTAAACGAAAAATGAAAGTATAATTATAACTTAATTTCTGCAAACTTAAAATTGTGTATTTAATCATTTAAACTGTTAATCTCTGGCTGACGGCTTCTGCCAATGCTCAAATGAATTGTTTAGCAAACTGTAAACTGTTAAATTCACTTAGACTTACTAATTTACATTTCAGAAAATGACTAAGAAACATAAAGAATAGATTTTTTTTAACATAGATGCAATTAGGATTTCATCGTTTGGGCTAGATATTGAAGTCATTCAACCTAATTTGGAGAGTTTGGAAAAGGCACTAGCATATATAAATTATAACTTTTTTTTTCCCATAGAGGTTGCTTATATTTATTTCCTTACAATTATTTAAAATACCAACAAAAATATACCCTATCCAATTCCAAACACAAACATCTTCACTAATTATCACCCAAAAAATAATATAAATACAAAACACAAAATCCTGTCTGAGATCCGGATTTTTGCGGCGATTATTATCGTAAACAAAAATACACCTAACATCCTGATCCACGATCACGAGAGAAAACAAAAAAATTACCCAAGTAGGCGCCTCTAACATGAAATACTCGTAGTCCTATTGTTCGAACAATAATGTTCGATTTTTAGTTTTTCAAAGAAAAGCGAAAATATATTCCTCTAATCGGATGAAATCTTCCCTTTTTGGTATTTGGAATTCGGTGATTGTTATCCTTAGACAAGTGCATTATTTTTGCGATGCTACTGATATTGGACAGGAGTATTTAAAAATCTCATTTATGTAAGAGAATGGAAAATACAACAAGCCTATATGTCTTGAAATAGATATCTTTAATCCCATAATAGTTTTTCTGCTCCTGCATCTGCGTTGTTTATTTTGAATGACAGGTAAAGGTAATTCTCAAAACCTTAATCAAAATCTTATCAGCCATCGTGGATCTATTTGCATTTCTATTTTTCACTTAAGTTTCTTATGGCCATCCATGCATGGTGGCAAGTCTATAATAGTTGCTATAACATTCCGGAATTCGCGACTCAGCACATTTCTGACAAATTAGCGATGTATTTCATTCTGTCCACTTCTCTGTCGACATTTAATTGCATCGAATGCCTATGGGTCTCACATGCTCCCGCAACTCCTTGTTTCTTGGCCATTAATTATTAACCACCTCTGAATATATGTGCCTTTTTCGTTTCACCTTTGAGCTGGCTGATATACTCTTCGTCCGCATGCATGCAGAGACATATTTCAAGCCCATGTAAACTCACAAAGATACAAAATCTTGTTGAAGGATAATTTATTGCATCCAATGTCTTGGGTCTAATTGAATATTAACACCTTCGATCTGTGTGGCTCTGTTACTATATGGTGATGATGCTGGACCTTTTTGTTGCCCCCAGGATTCATGCAGAAGCACAACGTACGGCTGGCGTGGTCACTCATCTGAATAGTAGTATCAAATGCATGTTGCGGGGTGCTCCTTTAGAAATCGAAAGAAAATTAAAATTGATTTAAGATTTTCGATTTCGAAAGCAATCGCTGCAGTTGTATGGATGTAAAGAATTTGTTATATGCCAATGTGGTCTTGATGTTTGGTCAGCATTTTCACTCCGGGCTAAGAAATGTCAAAATCGATAAAGTAAAAATGAAACAACAGCAGTGATGGAGTGTGGCAATTTAGTAAACAATGCTTGGGGTCATTTGAGAATTAAGTTTCAGTTGGAAAACTTTGCACCATTTGAATGAGGAACAATAATCTAGATTTTGTATTTGAATTTTTTTGTTATGTTTTATTCAGAAAAATTAAATTATTCACTGGTAGACTCAGGCTTGTGTTGCTTGCAAATAGAATTATGGTTTGAATTTTGATAAATTGCTTTATGAGTGGACAGAAAGTATTTTCCTTCTTTCCTCATTTTATCTATTTTCACATTATTATTTTGAAATCTACATTCAAAAATATAAGTCGAGTTCTTAATCAAAGCTAACATCATTATGATGACCCCAAAAAGGTCCTATTATGCCCACTGAACTATTGAAAAGAAATACAAAATGTATCTCAAAAAACCCAATAGCTTATGTGTGATAAATGGGCAGAAAAAAAAAATCAATTTACAATTATTGTATTCATAAAATGTTGTTGAGGATCAAAGACAAAAGAGTTGTTGTTAGAACTCTTTTTAAGAGAAATAACGGGTGATTTTTTAGCTGGTTTGGTTTTGGCAACACTGGTTTTGACAGCTGACGTGTGTTTAGTACCTTGTGTCACTATCAAACAGCTTCAGTTTGGTTTGCAATTTAACCATGGATCGTCTTACAAATGAACAACGCTTGCAAATTATTGAATTTTACTATCAAAATTCGTGCTCGGTTCGAAATGTTCATCGCGCGCTGCTTCCATTTTATGGTCGGCATTCTCGACCTTTTGAGCAGTCTATTCGCAAGATTGTGACCAAATTTCGCACCAAATTTACTTTGTAGGACATTAAACCACCAACACGTTTACGTACTGTGCGTAGTGAAGAAAATATTGTGGCCGTATCAGCTAGTGTGACAGAAGACCGCGAAATGTCGATTCGGCGCCGTTCCCAGCAGTTAGGCCTTTGTTACAGCACTACGTGGAAAATTTTGCGGAAGGATTTGGGCGTAAAGCCTTTTAAGATACAGCTGGTGCAAGAACTAAGGCCAGCCGACCTACCACAACGCCGAATTTTTGGTGAATGGGCTCTTGGAAAGCTGGCCGAGGATCCGCTTTTTTATCGAAAAATTGTGTTCAGCGATGAGGCTCATTTTTGGTTGAATGGGTACGTAAATAAGCATAACTGCCGCATTTGGAGTGAAGATCAGCCAGAAGCATTGCAACAGCTACCAATGCATCCCGAAAAAGCCACTGTTTGGTGCGGTTTATGGGCCGGCGGCATTATTGGGCCATATTTCTTCAAAGATGATGCGAATCGCAGCGTTACTGTCAATGGTGAACGCTACCGAGCGATGATAACAAACTTTTTTTTGCCCGAAATGGAAGTTCTTGACTTGCATGATATGTGGTTTCAACAAGACGGTGCCACATGGCACGCCACACAGCACGCGAAACAATGGCGCAATTGCGAGGCGAGTTTGGTGAACAGTTAATTTCACGTTTCGGGCCGGTCAATTGGCCACATAGATCGTGCGATTTGACACCATTAGATTATTTTTTGTGGGGGTATGTCAAGGCTAATGTCTATAGAGACAAGCCCGCTTCGATTGACGCACTGGAAGCCAACATCCATGCATTCATTCGTGAGATACCGGCCGATATTTGTGAAAGAGTATGCCAAAATTGGACTCAGCGGATGGGCTACCTGAGACGCAGCCGCGGTCAACATTTGCATGAAATTATCTTTAAACATTAAATTGCAAGGTTCAAACTATCGATTCAAATAAATATTTCATTCATTTTTTTCGAATTTTTTGTGTTTTTTTTTTTTTAAAGTTCTAAACCTCTTAAAAAACCACCCGTTATATACTTTTGGTAGACTCGACTAGAATTTTTTGTTTTCATTACTATATAGTCATTTAGCCAGTCATTTTCGTTGAGTCAGGCATATATATGAGGATCGGGATTTGGATAAACCCATATCTGTAGAAGAAATTACAAGTATTCTGAAAAAAGTAAAACTCAACAAAGCGCCTGGTGAAGACAGGATTACGTATGAATTTTTCATACATGCAACGGATGACTTCCTGGAGCAATTGGCGGCAGCTTTTAGTAGGATATTGAATGACTGCAAAATCGAGGAAGCTTTTGTCAAAACAATTATCTTTCCCATATTTAAAAAAGGGGATACAAGCCAACCGTGCAATTACAGGGGAATCTCTTTTATGAATTGTGTGGCGAAGATTATGATGGGAATCCTTAACGAGAGGCTGTACGCATGGGTGGAAGCGAATGATATATTGACAGAATTTCAGGCAGGCTTTAGGAAAAAATACTCAACTATGGATAACATTTATAACCTAGCATCAATCGTTCATCTGAAGCTGGCAGAAAAAAAGAAGGTGTATGCATTTTTTGTCGATTTGAAAGCTGCATTTGATAAAATCTCAAGAAAGTTGCTTATCTACAAGTTGCACGCAATGGGAGTTTCGACTAAATTTGTAAACTTGATAGAAGCTATATACGCCAACACTAAATCTGCTGTTTGGACGGGAGAAGAGCTCTCCGAATATTTTGAGACACTCTTTGGAGTTAAACAGGGATGCTTGCTATCGCCATTGCTTTTCGCCCTTTATATTAATGATTTACATGAATCTCTAGGAGGAGGACTCTTTATCGATTGGCTCAACATAAGATTGCTGCTGTATGCAGACGATATGGTTATCCTGGCGGATGATGTCACGGTATTACAGCATATGATAACCCAACTGGAATCTTACTGCATGAAATGGGGCCTAGAAGTGAACCTCTCTAAATCAGAGATTATGGTGTTTAGAAATGGCGGAAGGCTATCTAGTCAAGAAAATTGGACATTAAATGGAGAAATAATACGAATTGTCTCTAACTATACATACTTAGGAGTTTTACTCTCTCCAAAGATGTCGTTTTCTAAGCATGTAGAAAAGAGAAACACTGCAGCCAAGAGCAGCATAAATTCGACCTGGCAATGCTTCTTAACTAAAAGAAACATCAACCTTGCAGCAAAGTGGAAACTATTTCAGGCGGTTTGTAGAGCTATTCAAACTTACGGTGCTCAGATCTGGGGTTTTGGAATGTTCCAAGAAGTAGATAAGCTTCAACGCTATTTTTTGAAAAGAATTTTAAAATTGCCTCCATTTACCCCAAACTACGTGTTGTCAATGGAGACAGGAGCGGAGGACGGTCATTTCTACACTCTTGAGCTTCACCTCAGGTATATTTCAAAAACAATATTCAAATACGGTGAAACGAGATTACCACATCAGCTGACAAAAATACTTTTGAGGGAAAAATTGTTCTGGGTTAAAGAATTGAACCAACTTGGATATTGTTTTGGGCTGTGTTGGGATGAGAGGAATATTTCTCAAAGTGAATGGATCAAAAAAGGCACTGATTTATTACGGCTGCTGAAATCGGAGAGTCAGCAAGAAAACCTACATAGGGCATCTGAGAGCAGCACACGCATCTACAAACATTTGGATCATTCAAAAGGAGAAAGATACATTAACGATGGGTTCGAACTGAACAAAATCACCTGGATTTTTAAGGCAAGATGTGACTTAATCAAACTTAATGGGAATGGATTTGGCCAGAACGAAACATCATTATATACTGTGTGCAACTTAAGGGAGGAAGAAAACATTCAGCACTTCTTAGGCAGATGTCCGGGTTTGAAAGAATTTAGGCTGACTTACTTTGGAAGAGCTTGGTTAACAGAAGCCGAAATTATCTGTGTGCTCAATGGAGAAAACAGAACCAGTTTTGATGGACTCGCTAATTACATCACTGTAGCCTTACCATACCGAAAAGAACTAGTGAGAGAATTTAATCAGTAACAATTTTCTTATAATTATCAAAAACTCTTGATTTTAGCTTATTCATAATATCAATATAAATTTAAACTACCCGACAGACGACTTTTGTCATTGTCGTAAGTTTTGCGTTTTTTAACTTTAATCAAAATCCTTAATCTAAATAAAAATTGTAACTTTTACATATTAAGTTTGAAATAAAAAAACATTTACTACTTACTACTATAGATGATCACAGGGGTCCTAGTGATGTTCTCCTAACACGAGGCGCATTTACGATAGAAATTATAAGTTTTCCATTTAAAACAAACAACAAGACCAACTTTACTTAAAAAAAATGATCTATGAATGATAAGATAGATATAGTGATTCATCCTTAAAATTGCTAAAACAGCTTTTTTAGTCTTTGAGCTCTAAAAAAAATCTTATCTAAATTTTTGAACAAATTGCTTTATGCAAAAAATATTTTTGAGTTCGTGTGATCCGACGCCATTTGTTTATTTTCTCTGGGGATATGTGAAGTTGCATGTCAAAGTCGATAAACTTGAAACAAAGCGGTATTGCCAAACTACACCTTGGCTTACCACAAATGGTGCATGAAAATTCGTCCTCTTGGTTTCGCCATATACCTACGCATCAACTGTGACGACCATATACAGAAATCATATTTAAGCGTTAATTCCACAAAATTGTCGGTCAAATTAAGCCAATTTTGTGGATATTAAAAAGAATTTTTTCTGTTTTGTTTCAATTAAGTTCTATGTCTCTAAACAAAATATCATTTATACAATTTTTATAAACTTTAAAGAAAAATTTTATGAATTAATCTTATAGGCATTTCAAAATTAAATTTCATTAAAATATTTATCAACCTGTTTTTGAGATATAGAATTGTTAAAAAAACTTCAGATTTTGTTTTTATTTTTATTTTGATATTCGATATAAAATCAAAATACAGTCAAAAATGGTTAAACGGACTCTATGAGACTGAAGAATTTGTTCGTTTGGTATTTCGTTAAAACCGATTTTCCAATATTTATTTTTTATTAAAAAGTGGAGAAACTTTTTTTATTTGAGTAAAACTTTTTATTTTAGTAAAACTTTTATTGGAATCACCAGTTTCGAGCTTGTAGGTTTTTCTTTATAGTAAAAATTTAAGTTCTGAACAAATTTCCAGAAAAAATAAAAAATTTTATTCTTTCTTGGCATAAAATGCGACTAGCTATTCCAGATTACAGTTCTCATCAAAAGCATGTTTCGAAAATCATGTTTAAGAAAAGAAGGAAAGGTGAAATTCACATAATTTATTATTTTAAGTGACAAAATTTTCAACAGAGTTTTAAATTTTTAATTTAAAATTATTCATTATGATTTATAGGAGATATTTCGTTTTAGGTGATACCGTTCAAAGTGATTTTCGGTTTATTGTTAATATAATTTGTATAAACCTCTGTGCAGGGACTTCAAGATAAGTTCGCAATAACCGATATTTCGTTATAACTCATTTTGACGTCAGAATTCCATTTCAGTTATGTGCGTTTTTCCACAAACCAACGCCAACGATCCAGTTTCACCACAATTGCCTTGGACATCACTAGGTCAAGCTCGTATCAAAACCATTTAAGCTGTTGTTTGAGAAAATTTGGATAAAAATAAATCGGTTTATGGCAACCATTAGTCTGTTCAAGATGAGCTAAAACAAAAAATGGAATTCAGTAGCGAATTTGAAGAGAAAATCGCTTCAGCTTCAACAGCTTTAACATTTTTTTTAGGTAAAAGCTTTGTAGGATAAACACTTTGAAGGAGTTAAAATATTCCCTCTACTTGATCAGAAATGAGAAATTTATAGTCAAAGACTATAAGTAATGAAACCATTTGTTTCTTAGTTTTTGTGGAGATTATGAATAAAATTCAACTATAAAAAGTATTTGCGGCCTTTACTCCACAATGCGTTTCATCCAGGCATGGTGCTGGGCTCATTAGTTAGATGTCACCATCCCCAATCTAGAACGCATTTTTAAGTCGAGCTTACCGACGTCTGCACATAACAATTTAGTGAGAAAACTCACTGTGAATTGTTTAAGTATAAGTAGATACTACACACAAGGTAAGTTATGCATTTGTAAAAATACCGAACTCGAGATTTTGATCAAACTTGTTCCTACGATAATAGGGAAGACGAAAAAAGTTTGTCTTACAATTTTGTCTATCTGTCTGTCCATTGAGCAACAACGTAAACGACACGAGGTCAATTTTTTTCAAACTTGGTACAAAGGGTTTTCGGTTATTTCCGCCACACCCTTTCTTTTACTTTTTTACATGCAAACTTGTGGTATTATGTATGTAGGGCAAGTTTTGGATTCGTGCAAAAAAGCTAATCGATTAATCAATCACACAATTATAGTTTTTTTTTTTTTTTTTTTTTTTTTTTTTTATTATCCGATGGAAATCTTCAGAAGACACTCGGTAAGAATCGGTACCAAGTAGTGTGGGACTCTTACCGCACTAAAACCACCGGTGAATCAGGACCAATCTATGAAAGATCGACAAATGATTTTTCTTTCTTAATTTATCAGTCGCATTGTGGGAAGTTTAAGTTATAACACTTTCCATAGCTTTTAGACCATCAGCTCATGAGGCTTGGTTCTTCTTAATCTCCGAACATTGTCTCGTACATTTAAGACCACCAAGTTGAATCCGAAAATTATTTCGAGGAATGGCAAAAAGAAACACAATTATAGTGAGCACGAAAAAAATGGGTGGCACAATTCTGTTATGTTTGTCTGTATCTGGATCTACCGCCTAGGCCACTGAAGTTATTTTAGTCAAATTTTGAACTTAAAGATTTTTTGTTATTGTCCAGAGGAAAAATTGAATTTTGTTAGCATCATAAATAACGGTAATTGCCATTCAACCGTTAAGAAAGAGCTTATTTATCTAGAAAAACGGCTCTTACGACTTTGTTACAAAAGATTAGTGTATTATTGTAGGTATAGTGTACTTTTTTGTAAAAAAAATTACGTTTAGCGGTACTTGCCATATAACGGGTTTTTGGTATTTGATTTTATCATTCACAATTCAGCTGATTTGAATTAAAATTTTTATGCAAAATCTTTATAAAAATTATGAAGTAAACAAAATTTAATTAAATGTTTTTGACACTTATATGTATAATAATATATACTCAAAATCGACCTACCATTTTTTTATATATCGGGTTTTGCAATAAGAGCGCTACAAAAGTTTTTATTAAATAAAACAAAGACGGCTTGAAATGAAATTCTTTATTCTTGTGAAAGTACGTTCGATGCCATTATGTATGGAACTCGATTTCTTTTGCATGGCCACCACGGGCACGCTTGCAGAAGTCCAGACGCTGAACCCAATTTTCGACGGTTTTCAAGCATAAATCGGCCGATACTGCTGCAATTTCACGTTCGATATTCGTACGAAGTTCTTCAATCGTCGCGTCGCTGGCTTGTTGGCATAGACCATAGACTTGACGTAGCCCCACAGGAAATAGTCTAACGGCGTCAAATCGCACGACCGACGCGGCCAAGCGACTGGACCATTTCGTGAGGTAACACGTGCTCCAAACTTGGTTTCCAATAAATTGATTGTGACATTCGCTGTGTGGCTTGTGGCGCCACGTCACATGTCCTCCAAGTCCATATCATCCAATTGGGGTCAAAAATATTCGGTTATCATTGAACGGTAGCGATCCCCATTCACAGTAACGTGCCGGTCTTGATCATCACGGAAGAAGTACGGCCCAATGACGCCGCCGGCCCATAAACCACACCAAACCGTAATTTTTTCGGGATGCAATGATGACTCATGGAGTACGTGTGGATTGTTGCCTGACCAATACCGGCGAAACCATTCAGCCAGAAATAAGCCTTATCGCTGAAGATGATTTTTCGATGAAAATCCGAATCATTTTCAAGTTGTTGCTCAGCCCAATTCACGAACATACGACGCTTCTGGTGGTCAAGTGGCTTCAGTTTTTGCGTCAATTTAATTTTGTAAGGATGTAGGAAAAGATCTTTTCGCAAAATTCGCCACAATGACGTCACAGAGATGCCCAACGCTTGAGTAAGACGTGTGAGAGACACATTTGGGATTTCTGCATCTGAAGCCTCAGCGGCAGCAATATTCTCGACACTACGGGCACTTCTTTGTCTCACTGGCACGGGAACATTTTGTACTGTGCCTGTGGATTCAAATTTTTCCACTAGACGCTCAATTGTTGACCTGCTAGGACGATTATGACAACCATAAATTGGACTTAGCGCTCTTAACGTTGAGGCCACTGACTCCGAATTTCGGTAGTAAATTTTAATAATTTCGACTCGTTGTTGGCTCGTATATCTTTCCATCATGAAATGGCAAACCTTACTGAAGAGAAATGTGAAAAGAGCGGCAAGAAATATGGCGTCGTTTGCTATCCCTGTCGCTCCACTTTTGAAACGTCCCTGTTGAAAACCCCTTTGTATCGCACTAATTTAAGCTTACCTAGCATGCTTACCCAGGTACGTACTTTCGTGATTAATCGTTTTTCTAACGATCAAAAATATAAGATTCATTTATTAGAAAATAGACAGTTATAATAATTTGAAATATTTTTAAATCACTTCTTTTTACATCTTATATTTATTTAATCACGAAAGAAATTTGAAAGCTCATTATTAAAAGTTTAAAAGCATCCAACCCCTTTACTCGTTTGTCAAATCATAAACGTCAAACTTTAACCAGGAAAAATCTTTAAATTTTCATACGTGCTTTCGTTTTTTCACTCCCCCTACATTTTTACACCCCTAACTTAATGTGTCAAAAAGACGGAACACGAAACGTCCGAAAAAACAAATCGTGAAATCAGGACCCATGTTCTGTTACTATCGCTTCGATAAAATTCGCCGAAAAACGTTGAAAAATTAAACAAAACTCATACAATTTGTTTCAATTTCCATCGTTTCTCGACGAATTTTATCGATGCGATAGTTACAGAACATGGGTCCAGGCTCTATATTATTATCATCTGACATACGTCAACCTGGCATTTGAAAGATCCAAGAATTTTTGACCAAAGAAATTTCCTTGTCAAAATGGGAAAATGTTTCAGGTGAGCACTTTCATCTGCCAAAAAACAATTTTTGAACTGTGGAACAGGAATTTGGCATTGGTGAAATTGGTAGTAACAATTGGCAGTTTTGGTCAATAATTGGACTTTTTTCGATTTATGAAGGTATTGATATTTCTTATTGTAAGTTCACAGTTCGCAATACTGCTTTGATATTTTCAAACGTGGTTTATCTGAAAAGATGCTGAATGGAAACATCGCATGACATCACGTTACCCGCAAAGACCGCAACAGAATTTACTTTTATGACCCGGTTTTAAGCCATCTTTTGTAAGAATATCTGTAAGGACAACTCATAGGTAACAATACTTTTTGTCAGCTGAGTTTGCAGTAGTTTTATGACTTGAAGGGCTCGTTACCAAATGAAGATATTTGGCGGTACCTGTACCTGTAATATGGACCGGTGCCTTTTGTGTTGGGGTGCATTTGAAATAATTCGTTTTCTGAGAACTTTAACTGGTACCCACGTTCTGTGACTCTAAAAACGTAATAAAAGAATTTTGTTGCAAATTCCAACGTGTTTCGACCGATGTATACGATGCAAGAATTACAGAATATAGGTATAGTTGGGTAAATAGGCCGATATTAAGTCCCGCAGCTTCTGGTTCATCTACTAAGCTTGTCAAGCCCCGCTCGATAGTTTGCAACTTGTTTTCGCTTAGGAGTTGATTTCTTAATTTGTCCGCAACAAGGAAATCGTCAGAGTTAACGTTTGCTCCTCGAAATCTACATGTATTGTCGATTTTTAATTTGTTTAGTGGTCTGTACAGCACCAGCGCTAGCTTGTTTTGTGAATAATTATATTTATATAAATCTAAAGCAAGCTATCGCCGTTTTCCAAATTTCTGTACAAAAGAAAACACTACCTGTTGTTGTTTTGTGGAGTTAACTACTGAGCAACCGGAGATATCAGCTTTCTTCCCTTAAAATTTTGAATTGATGATTTTTGACAACACTATTGATTCTCTCTATTGAATTCATTTTCATGACAAGTCTCATGCATACCAGTTTTAGTTCTTAATACGAATTTGTAAAGCCCACTCGAATTACTTTAAACTATCTTCACGTTTGAAACCTGTTTCCATAGTTTATTAACAAAATTCAAAACATTTAAAGTAACATAATGTGGTAGATGTGCATATGCCTACTCCACCTTGTTAACAAGAGTCTCAAATTGACGTTCATGTGTCAAATTTGCAATAAATTATGTCAATCGATTAGCAATCTACATCGATATAATTTATCTAATCCAGATAATCACACTCTTTAACAAAACACGAAGTTATAAACTATATCACAGTCACGACTTAAAACTAGTAATTTAGAAAGGTTTGTTTTTTTTTTTGTTGTTGGTAAAGTCTCAAGTGGACTACCAACGCTCGACATACATACATACATACATATTTCTCATAATTACGGCAGCAATTTTCGCGCACTCGTTTGCAAAAGTGTCTATAATTGCAGTCGATAAGTTATGCACAAAGGCTCTTAACTTCAGACTTCTTGCAGCTTTAGTGGAATGGAAAAGGAAGGATCTCATGTGGCAGTGGCAACGAAGAAATTTGTTCCTTGTGACAACCGGGTATACGGGCTTTGAAGATAGACGGAGGAACTGCAAATTATTTGCTTCGCTCACGAGCCATTTAAATCAATTTAACGCGTCGAACACGTTTTTTATTGAAATTTATTGACAGCCCAATGGAACATAATAAATTTTATAATCTTGCCGGGATTTCTTTACTTACTTGTATTTTTTTTTTTTTGTTAATTTCTAGAGATACCTAACTCTACTTTGGGTATATTTTTGCATTTTGCGATGGCAAATTGCTGCAAATTGTTAACCGAAAACCAACAATTACGAGGACATAAATCAAATGTTAACTTCTTTCATGGCGCGCATCGGGTGTCAATAAATAAAACTAAAACGAAGATATAGTGTGTGTGTGTGTGTATGGATGCTGTGGCTAAGGCTTAGGCTTATTATAAGACGAGCATAATATGTGACCATCAGGTTTTGAATTCCTGAATCCTGATCCCGCAACTAAAGACTTTGTTGGTGGTGCGGGATGAACACGAATTAACACCAAAAGATTTGTAGCCTGACAGTATCGGTGTTGGGGCTGGGTTGATGGGGATTTTGTTGTGTGGTCTTTTGGCAGATTGTTTGGTTTATATGCTCCCAGAGAGAATCAAGCGTTGATAATGTTTTGATACTGTTGAGCACTGACGTGTGTGCAAGTGCTTCTGGGCCAAACGACAAGACTCGGCCGACACATGGCTGACAACTTAGGGGGTAAGCTTTTCAATATCGAACATGTGCGTATACAGGCGAAAAATAGGGTAAGTTTCTTAGGGTTTCAACTTTGCCAAATCGGACTAAAGTTTTTTTTTTTTTTTAATCTAAATTTTTAAAACAATTTTCCACCTATTCTTATTCGAATTAACAATAATTATTTTTGGGTGCAAAAAGTTTTTCTATACAAAAAGTTTAGTTTTTCATTTCAAGGCTTATAAATTTTTTCGTGTTTTGGTGTTGAAAATATTAGCTATAATACAGGGTGTTTTTCAAAAGGTATACCAACAAACTACACCGCGTAAGATGGGTGATTAGGAAATAACGCATAAGGAATTTGGAAATAGCGTCCAAGAAAATATATTTCCTTTTTTAGCTTACCTATATAAAATGAAACAATGCCCAAAAAGAAAAATATGAAATTGGAATTGGAACTAAAGCCCAAAATAGGAAAAATTGCCAAAAAAATTGATACAATTGCATCAACAACATGGCATCAAGAATTTTTTTGATTCTTATTTCTTTGAAGTCTGCGCATCAATTTGGCCTTAAAGAAACCTTGAATTCTTTATTTTTCAACTACACAATGATACGTTAGTCCTTTTCGAAAGTGAAATAACGCCGAATCGGCATTTTTTCCAAATCGAAATAAGGCCAAAAGCTAAAATTGATCTCATAATTTCTCTCTCTGAAACAAAGCCCGTTTTAGCTGGGCCGCTGGTAGAAGTAACTTTAGTAAAATTAACGATCCTCCCACAACCACTCTTGCTTTTTCTTATATCTTGGTTTCTCAAAAGCTGCGATTTTTAAAAAAAATTTATATCAAGTCCATTTTTCTTAATAACCAGTACAACCGATAGAATCCTCTTTTTTCGATTTGTTCATTAAAAATTTCTTTACTGATATGAATAAAACGTTTTATACGCATAACATTTTTTTATGGTTAACATCTATTCGAATGTGTTATGTATGTTCTTTATATATATTCATTTTTATTTGTTCATAATCAGAAATTACAGCAAACATTTCTGATCATTTGTTAAAAAAAGGTACGTAATTCTACCGCGTCTTCGGTTCGAACGCTCGTCTTCAATCACATCAGTACACAAATAGAAGGTAATATCTTGCGCAGGTTTTCTAGATTGATAACTGTCAGACAGAATTCAAGATGGCCGTTTTCGTGATGCCGTCTGCTGTATTGCAACAACAACAAACAAAAATAACACAAACAAATAATTTAAAAATAATTTTGCACGCACATAATATAACAAATTTTGATTTACCCTTTTCCAGAACTAAACAAAAATGCAAACGCTAGTGATATCATCATATCGGGTTTTTCAATAAGAGCGCTACAAAAGTTTTTTTTTAAATAAAACAAAAACGGCTTTGGATATAAATGAAATTCTTTATTCCTGTGAAAGTACGTTCGATGCCATTATGTATGAAACTCGATTTCTTTTGCATGGCCACCAAAGGCACGCTTTCAGAAGTTCAGACGCTGAACCCAATTTTCGACGGTTTTCAAGCATAAATCGGCCGATACTGCTGCAATTTCACGTTTTATATTCGTACGAAGTTCATCAATCGTCGCTGGCATAGATCATAGACTTGACGTAGCCCCACAGGAAATAGTCTAACGGCGTCAAATCGCATGACCGAGGCAGCCAAGCGACTGGACCATTTCGTGAGATAACACGTTCCCCAAACTTGGTTTCCAATAAATTGATTATGATATTCACTGTGTGGCTTGTGGCACCAGCCGTCCTGTTGGAACCACATGTCCTCCAAGTCGATATCATATAATTGGGGCCAAAAATATTCGGTTATCATTGAACCGTAGTGATCCCCATTCACAGTAACGTGCCGGTCTTGATCATCACGGAAGAAGTACGGCCCAATGACGCCGCCGGCCCTTAAACCACACCCAACCGTAATTTTTTCGGGATGCAATGATGACTCATGGAGTACGTGTGGATTGCTGCCTGACCAATACCGCATATTTTGTTTATTGACGAAGCCATTCAGCCACAAATGAGCCTCATCGCTGAAGATGATTTTTCGATGAAAATCCGAATCATTTTCAAGTTGTTGCTCAGCCCAATTCACGAACATATGACGCTTCTGGTGGTCAGCGGCTTCAGTTCTTGCGTCAATTTAATCTTGTAAGGATGTAGGCCAAGATCTTTTCGCAAAATTCGCCACAACGACTTCACAGAGATGCCCAACGCTTGAGAACGACGTGTGAGAGACACATTTGGGATTTCTGCAACTGAAGCCTCTGCTGCAGCAATATTCTCGACACTACGGGCATTTCTTTGTCTCACTGGCACGGGAACATTTTGTACTCTGTCTGTGGATTCAAATTTTTCCACTAGACGCTCAATTATTGATCTGCTAGGGTGATTATGACGATCATAAATTGGACGGAGCGCTCTTAACGTTGATGCCACTGACTCCGAATTTCGGTTGTAAATTTTAATAATTTCGACTCGTATATCTTTCCATCATGAAATGGCAAGCCTTACAGAAGAGAAATTTCAAAAGAGCGGCAAGAAATATGGCATCGTTTGCTGTCCCTGTTGTTCTAGTTTTGTAGCATCCCTGTTGAAAAACCCCTTATAATAAAACCGCAAACGTGAATTTTGATGTACAATTTGCGCGGTCTACAAAAGCCGAATGCATTTAAATTATTTATTGTTGGAAAGGCTTTTTTGCATAGAAGCGCAGAATACAAAAATGTATTTAATAACTGTACCGCAACATAAAAAAAAAACAATAAAGAAAATTGCAAGTGCGAGCGAGAACGTAAACTTAATTTGACGTTTTGATTTTTTCCACATTCCAATCAATCAACTTTCCAGCACAGTACACAATCATATTGAAGGTAATAACTTTGGCGTTTTCATTTTTGTTCAGTTCTGCCTATCTGACAAAATCAGTGAAAAATGATGAATGCCGGCCGTGGCCATCACTTGTCAAACATCAAAATTTGTTCCGTGTTGTGTGTTCATTTGCAACTTGTTTATTAGCAAATATAATAAGGGTATTGATGCAACAGCGTAAAGTGGTTGAAAACCTTGTAAAGTTGTAAACTGCGTAAATCTGTCAAATATACCATACAAATTGTGACAGAGTTACGAAGTTTAGAACTTTACAGAGTTTACGTCGGCTTTACGCTGTTGTATGAATACCCTTAATTTTTTCAAACTTTCCAGTGTTTACTAATAATATTTCACTATGCAAACAACATTTCCTCCTGGTTTTTAGTGTTTATTAAATTATTACTTTGTGATTTTTTTTTGTTGCTCTTGTAATACAGCGGACGGTGTCACAGGAATGTCCGTCTTGAATTTCATCTGACAGTTCTCATTTAGCACAACATGCGCAAGATAGTACCTCAAATATGGGCACTGATATTTTCCAGCACTGACTGGAATGATTATTGGAACGTCCGATGGCAGCGTTCAGTGCTGCAGAAAATAGTATAATAATTAGCTTATATAATAATAAGTAGCTCAGTTTTTCTCCACGCTAAGGACTGCTTTTAAACCATGGATTTATTCTTGCGATTTTTTTTAAATCTTGGAGTACACAGGGGGAATGGTGCTCTTGCGTCTGGAATCAGTATTCATTTTTAAATTTTATAATGAGTAGATACGCAATGAACGGCGTATGCACAAAACCGTGTAACCGGCTCACAAGTAACTTGCTATCGGTAATTTCTTTGCAAACCTCAATTTTAAATTAATTTGTAACAGAGTTATTCCAATGTTATATCGAAAAATAAAGTTTTCTAGACTCTAATGTTAATTACAATATATTTCCTTGAAGTTTTTCAATTAGACAATAATTGTATTAGTTACCTTAAATATATGTACTGTGGTCTTCATACAGAGTTGGGAAATAATGATTACTTTTTGTAATTTATTTCAACTTTCATTTCAATTACATGTAATTGGTAATTGAACTTTTTTCAATTACAACTACACATAATTTCAATTGAAAAAAAAACATGAATTTCAATTAATTGTAATTGAAAAAATTCACCTACAAATTACATGTAATTGAAAATATTAATGGGTTTTCACAAGCAATTGAAGAAAACTCAGTTTTTTTTTAATAAAAGTAAAAAAAGGTATTCTTACTACCAAACTAATACAATATATTCATTTTGAAGACTTTAAAATGCAAAAAAATTACAAACATACAAAATTAAAAACATAAACAAACATACAGAAGCCAGCCATACTAAAATGACTTCTTTTTTGAGTTGCTATCTCTCGTACTATGTGCAATTCCAAAAAAAATATAACTGGCAAAAACAGTTAGTTAATTACATTTTGTGTAATGATCACTGAAAAAAGTAATCATTACAGATTTTTTGACGATTACTTTTGTTTTCAATTACACTAATGTAATTGAATTACAAGTAATTGACACTTTTCAATTACATGTAATTAGTAATTGAATTTCTTCAATTACATTTAGAGTAATTGAGAAAAGTGGTCGGAGATTTCAATTACAAGTAATTGAAATTTAACTTTTTTTATCATTACATCCGAACTCTGTCCTCAATGATACTCCTTTTGTCAGCTCACTAGAAAAAATCCAATTTTCCTGCAGCATTGCTTTTGTTATTAATTCCCTAATGATTTTATAGGACAGATCTTCCTTCGCACACGTGGAGTAGCAAGAGTTCTTAAAGATTTCGATGTACAAAAAACCGCTGGCCCGGATAGTATTCCTCCAATTGTGTGAAGAGGTGTTCTACAATGCTGCCAAATCACTGCGTAAGCTTTTTTGTATTCAATTTTATTGTATGAATAGATCCACTAGGGTTAACCGAGCAATGGAACAAATTTTTACATTGTTTTGTAAGATTGTTCCACTTAATACTAAAGAAGTGTTCAATAGAGTTTAACACCAAGTTTTTTTATTAAAAAATGCGTCAATTTGGTATTGGTGAATCTCTTCTTCGTTGGATTAGAAATTACCTTTCGGTCCATTCAATAGAATAGAAGTCGTATTAGATGGTTGCAAGTCTGATATTCATAAAACAAAAGCCGGTGTGCCTCAAGGCTCCGTTTTGTCTCCGATCCTGTTTCTCATGTTCTTTAATGATGTCTTGTCTGAAATTTTTTTTGCTGTTTTCTGTCACTAATGTCGTTTTCGATTTTATGTTTGGAGTACTCCATTTCTTCTCTTTTTTCACTCTCTCTACTTCAATTTTTCCATAAGCCATAAGAATGGAACAGAACGCAAAATCAAGTGAAAATGACATAAGGCAGAGCCCACACCCAATGCCAATGCATCTTAAATAAAGTTCAAAAAAGAACTCTAAAGAAAATAGGTGATTGTGTTATAGTTGCCTGGAGGTGACACTCCATTACCAAACTTTTATTGTTTTTCGCAAGCAGCCAATTTCAATCACAGCTCATAAAGCATTCTCACTTGCATACCAAACCAACCATAGTTTTCCTATGCAAGAGAAAGCATTATCTCTATACGGAACCACACCATCAGAACCATAAAAGAGTCTCTTTTATTCGCTGAACACACATTTCTCAGCTCCCCCGCTGTTCAACCAAAGAGACGTGAAAATTGAATGATTAACGATTCAGGTAAAAATTATTAACTATTAACACACATGGCTGTGCCCTCCCGGACCTAAGAGAGGGGTCGTTGTCGTCATCATTTCGTGTCTTCTGTGTGGCCATCAGGTTCCTTGAAGTCGAACCTAACTATGGAACATGTAACTAACTTTTGCCACACGTTGATGTGGATATGTTTGTATCTATACGTAGATACGGAACACACGTTATCGTGATACATCACAATTACACAGCAACTGTGTAATTAGCATCAATTAGTGATAATACAACGACTTGGTTGGTGGTTCGTGTTCGTGCTTCGACATCTCCCCTTTGGGGCCAGGGCTTCAATCAATCTCTCTAACGCCTGGAATTTAATTGAAATTCCACTCGTGTAATCGTGGCCAAATCGGAGATTTTATATACCAACGGACGCGGGAAGTTCTATATATGAAAATTATCGGCAAGGACTCCACATAATATACACTCTTGTCTACATCATATTCATTCACTTATAAGTTTCTTGAGAGTAAATATTGCAGACGAGAGAGCCAGGCCTTGTTATTGTGTGAATCTTGACAGGCCACGCTGATTTATGGGCAGGTGATTGAGAATATTTGTCAGACGAAATGAGGCTTTATTGCCAGTCATTAATCACAATTCACACAATATCCTCGCCTCTCGCGATGGTTTATTAATTGAATTTAATGTGTGCGGTCGTACTGGATGAATGAGGGAGTGAGATTTAAGTCGAAATTTGCATGATTTGTGTTTGATGGAAAAGTGGTTTAAAGATGAAGTTTATAGAATGGTTGAACTTCCTGTTTCACTTCCGCCATTTTCTCTTTTGCTTCGATTTTCTTTGAAATGCATTTTTCCCATGAGAGCGAGAAAGAGATGGGAGGAAGTGATGTCCATCGAACCAAACACACAAATCTCATTGAAGATTTATGTTTAAAGCTTAATCATCGAGAATTTATGATCAGCTGTCAATAATTTAATTGATGGAAACATTTTGAAAGAAGTTTTTTTTTTGTATTTATTTTCAGAGCGAGTCTTCAACATAGCTTCAGCGAGAATCACCATGCTGGCCATCTTCTACAAAGGGAGTTATTTGTATCCATGATCCATGGGTGGTTCCTGCTAGGTGTTGTGTTGCAATCAGAATGATGTGTGCTGTGTTTATTCTTCGAGTGTAAATGATGTGTCAGGTTGAAATGATGAAACTTAACTAACTGATGGTATTTTGATGGGAGTTTTGACAAGGGGATTGTTATGTTGAAAGTCTTATTAACACGATTTATTTAGTAGGTGTGAGAGCTGTCACTGATCTTTTGCGATTAAGATCAATATTTTCAGCTTCATAATTTTTTTTCTCAAAGAAAGACTTCAGAATTTTGTAGGGTGATCTAAGGCTGTGTTATTGATTTCAACTAGGAGAGAATAATATAGCACACAATAAGTTCTTGTTAAGTAAGAATAAACTCTCTTTTGTTGCATTCTAATATTGTCCATAATTTGTAACCAACTATGGTTTCGACTTGACTGTAAAACTAAGAATTTCGAATTTTGAACATAAACAAAAATAGCAAGAATATAATGGTCTGTCTAAGGTCTTGAACGGTGGTGCACGACGAAAATATGACAAAAAGTGACCTATCAATGGGTCGTCAACAGTCTTAAATCTGATATCAGTGTGGATTTTCAGTACTAGATAGTGCATAAACTTCTCGTGGTACAACGGCAGCTCCCCCATTTTGGATTTCTGGTATCGGATTATACAGCTTGATACTGTACACGGGTTAACTTTTCTATACAGTGTTGAACTTACCGGCTATGAGAGAGACAAAAAATTTCCCTTAAATGACCGAAGACCGAATGTCAACAGCTAGCGATTTTAGAGCAGGGTTGCCATTTATTGAACTAGTTCGACAGCCCAATTTACGAAATTGTGTAGCCCAAACTCGGAGTGGAAAAATATAGCCCAAATAGTAGCCCAATACCAATACAATTTCCTTATATAAATTGAAGTTCTCGGAAAAACAGCTAAACTGAATGAATCGACGTAGAGCGTATAAGCACAGCTGGAGTTCAAAGAGTCTACATACAGTACTCCCAAATTGTTAGCTAAAAATATTAAAATCGAGACAAAAAGGCACCTGGGGAGTCAGAAAACGTCACTCTATGTATAGCTATATTACCATGCAATCATGATGGTATATTCAGAGTTCAAACAAAAAAATTTCAAAATAGGCGCCACCACCCACAATGCGCACACAAAGCTTCAATCCATGGCATAAAAATATAAAGTATGTTGTATATGAGATGAAGGGTCGCCATATTTGTTCTCATGTGACGTCATACTGAGTGTAGCATAACACATAACTTTAAAACATAAATAATTTATAGTTTAACTTTGAATTCTAACAATAAATTGATTTAAAACATTAATAATTTATTTTTGGTTTTTGTTCCATCTGGCAAACAATTGAGATCAGTCACAGTCACAATGACGTCACGAATCATCTCATTGAACTGTCAAGCATACCTTGTTATTCTTATACCATGACTTCAATCCAAAAGTTTCATCAATATTTCCAGATTTTCTTAGAGAAAAGTAAGCCCAGTTTGATGATCTTGGTGCGAAATTGAAAAAATTAAAAATGTTGCGCAAAAATGAGTTTAAAAATATTATTCTTTATACATTTTTACTTGCAATGCAGTAAGGCAAGTTTTGGATCGTGTAAACAAAATTTTTAAATAACAATCAAACATGAAACTACGATGATAGAGATTTCGAAAAAAGTGGGTGGCTCGATTCAGTATGTTTTTTTCTGTTTTTCTGTTCCTCGATCTACAGTCCTATTAAAATTGATCTAACGATTTTGATAAAAAAATAAGTGGATTACAGTAGGTATACATTTTTTTTGGTGAAACAGAAATTTACCAAAAACTGTTACTAACGGTACCTGCTATAGTAACTTTTTTTTATTTTTCTAACGACTGAACTGATTTCAGTAAAACATTTTTTGCAAAAGCTCATTTAAAATGTAAATAATATTGCATATCAAAATTCTGAAAAAAAAACTAAATTTTGTGTTATAAGAAAAAAATATTTCAATTTTATTTTTGAAAATTCAATAAAGTAGACGCTCCATTAAGTGAATCTCGAAATAGTGAAATATACCCCCTACATAGTCTAAAAAAATTCTTTTTATAAAAATGTCTCCGAATATTGAACAATACCTTAAAACACGGAGGAATTGTTTCTGTTTTTTTTTTTTAACATTGATTAACAGCTTTCTTTAACAAATAAATGTTAAAAAAAATAGGCACATCAAACAAAATGTGCCTTTACAAAAACAGAAAGCCGCTCGAAATAGCGAAATATCTCGGAAATGGTTATTTTACTTCACTACATCGAGCGTCTACTGTATTTCAAAAATGGGTCGATGAATTTTTGTAAAACTATAGGTTTACGAATGTCTTCTAATTTCTAATATATGGGTGAATCAATACCGAACGAAACTTTACGAAAAAACACTAAATATGACTTAGAATTGAAAAAAATACTGTAAGGCGATTCTAAAAGCTTCGATGTTTTTTCTCAAAAGTTATCAATAATTTATTTTACTGTCATTTTTTTTCGCAGAATAGAGCTCCAAGTAATTTTTTTGGTGGCAGATATTGTGAACCATTTTTTTTTTATTAATTAACTGTTTCTGCATTTTAGAACTGCTGGTTATTTTCCTTTCCTTTATCATAACTCTGAGCACGTTTTTGTGTCATTTGAATATTTAATAATAAATACAAATTCAGTTCTTGGGCAGTTGATTCATACAGTGGTTTGTCTCACGATAGATTATGTGGGATTATGTGTTTACCTGAGTGGTTTTTGGATACTTCATCACTCCCTATCTTCCTAGGGACAAACTATAGAGAGTTTGACCTATGACAACAATTGTTCAAAACTGTAAGCTAAATATTTGTCGCATGGACACTTTTTCCCTTCGACCAATAGACATTGGAATAATTACGTTAAATTTTAAGGTAGGCAGACAAACGGTTATTGGTTCAACCCCTCAATGGCTATAATTGATATGAATTACAAAAGTATGCAACTGACTTAACTTTTTATGTTGGTGGGCTTTAAGCTGAGAGCCAACGATATAAAAAGTCAACTGTCGAATATTTCTTATAGATTAGGCTTGCAAAGTTTCCTGATCAGGTTTTATGATTTTGACATGTGAAAAATGTTGTTACCGATTGTGTTGTATTCTGTTTGTTTGTTTATACACTCCGCTTCAACTGAGTAGACACATTAATTTTCAAAGGTATTTCTTCCATTTTTTCCAAACGTTTTACATTAATGTTTTACTTGACATCAATTTTGAATTTTCTGCCCAAAAATTGATAACCAGACTGGTGTACTAATCATCCCCAACATTTTAAATAAGATTAAGGTTGGATAGGTACAAATTTCATTGCAGCAATCCATACCATTTTGCTCTTCTATCAATTCTTTTAGGGACTTTGGGTTATGAGGATGCGGATTGTGTCCCGTTAAAGTGTCCAAAAATATTCGAAAATTCAGGAAAATTTCTTTCGGAGTGTTTTTTTTTTCATTTTTAAGGCATAGAATTCAATTTAAAGTTTCTTGTGACCTTTATTCCAATTGCGTTTCGACCAGGTACAATAAAAAAGGTAAATAGTTTGAGTTTCAAACCTCAAAAATAACTACAATAAACTTATACACAAATCTTGGAATGAAATTTTCCTAATTCTTTTGAGCAGGACAACACCCTATCCTACGGCTTAGGTTAGGTTAGGTTAGAAAGGGTGATGATACGGCAAGCCGCGTCGTCTCACTCGGATCTCCGTGGATCCATTGCGCTCCCCAGGGTTAAGGTAGGTAGGTAGGGTTCGGTATGAGGAAGGTAGTGGGATTGAAGGGAGCTTAGGTATGGGATGCCTCCTTGAACCATCCTGAATTTTGGATGAATTTCAAGATATTCTTTAGTGGTCAGGAAGAGATGTCGCCCAATTCGTCGAAAAAGTATTCTCCGAGGGCTTCTTTTCTGGTTCTAGCTAAGCTGGGGCATTCACAAAGAAAATGTGATGAGTCTTCCTCTGCCTCTTCATCTTGACACCCTCTACATAAGTCCGATGGGCTGATGCCCATTCTTCTCATGTGGATTCCCATTGAGTTGTGGCCCGTTAGGACTCCTACCAGGAGCGATAGTAGAGGCCTGCTTGTCTTTAGTATATAATCAGTTCGGTTCTTTGAAATATTCGGCCACAAATTTCTTGAAACCCGGCAAGTGTCAATTGATGACCATCTGACGTCTGCAGCTTCGAGGAAATTCTTGTGAATTCTACTTTTTTCTTGCTCCAGTGGCACAAGTATGGAGTGCTCCACCTAGCTCGGATCAAGAGATGATCTGCTTTTGGCCAGTTCATCCGCTAATTCGTTACCAGAAATATCACTATGTCCTGAGACCCATTTAAGGGTAACAGTATTTGTTGCACCAAGAGATCTCAGCTCAATTCGGCCACGTTCTACCAGGACTTTATAGTGATTGAGGAAATAGCCTTGATTGCCACCTGGCTGTCTATGAAAATCTCGATATTGCTATTAACTAATTCATGAGATAAAAAAATATTTCGCGGCTTCGCAAACTGCAAGCACCTCCACTTGGAATACACTGCAAAAGCTTGGGAGCTTTATTGATCTATTGATAGGTGGGTTTTCCGAGTAGATACCTGACCCTACCCCTTCGTTAGTTTTGGAACCGTCAGTAAACACCGAAACATGATTCGCATTAATGACCCTGTTTTCATTCCAGAATGCCCTTGTTAGGATTTCTGTTACCGCCACTGGGTTGAAATCTACGTGCGGTGTGATGTAGTCTGTTTGAACGTCTATGTCCGTAAAGTTCATTATTATTCTATAACCGAAATGGACCCTTTTCCAATTATTGGACTTTTTGAGTCTTAAAACACTTTTGGCCGCCATCTCTTTCGTAAACAGATCGAGTGGGGCTAGTGAAAGGAAAGTTTCTAGGGCTGCCGTTGGAGTAGTTCTCATAGCACTGGTTGTGCCGATACACGCTATTCTTTGGATTCTTGTCATGGCTCTTAGATTGGTTTTCTTATCTAAGGCGGGCCACCAGACCATGCATGCGTACGTAAGAACTGGCCTTATTATGGCTGTGTACATCCAATGAATGGTTCTGGGGCTGGGAACCCATCTTTTGCCAAAAATTCTACTGCAGGTGTAGAATGCTATTGAGGCTTTTTTCTTTCTTTCTTTAATATTTTCCATCCAGTTTAGTTTACTATTAAGTACAACGACAAGATATTTGGCAGTGTCCGAAACCTTTAACGGAGTTCCGTTAATGGTTGGCGGGTTTATGTTCGGAATATTATGTTTCCTCGTAAACATCACCAGCTCTGTGTTCTGTGGTTTAACGCCAAGTCCGCAGCTGCTTGCCCAATTACTGAGCTTGTCAAGGGCCGTTTGTAGGAGCTCGCACAAAGTAGGGTCGAATTTTCCCGAGGCCATTAACACAATGTCATCGGCATAGGCAACGACCTTCATACCATTCAGGTTTAATTTTAGCTGAATCTGGTTGACAACAAGGAACCGAAGCAGAGGAGATAAGACTCCACCCTGTGATGGAGTACCCCTACATGTCCTAACTTTTAGCTTGGTATCACCCATTTCCGCATTTATGAGTCTCGATTGGAGCATGGAGTCAATCCATTTTATCAGTATCGGATCAATGTTAATCCTACGGCTTACATAGAAATTGATTTGATAGATGAAAAAAAACTTACTCAAACATTTTGGAGTAAGTTATTTTTAACGAAAAGTTTAAATCTGGCTGTCAGTTTAAGGACAAACAATCTAAAATTCCAGGAATAAATTAGCCTGGATGGAAAACTGCTGAATCGAATTTATGAAGCTTTGCTAAAAAACAGCAACGTTACCCATAAAAATGAAGCTTGAATTCTCAATTTGAGGAGAAAGTATTTGATCCAATAATTTCTTGTGCCTTACGGTTTAGTGATACCCCGTTTGATTTTTGAAAAAATGTTTTTTTTCTACAAAAATATGCCACTTAGTACCTAAGTAAGCTAAAGTGTATACCTCAGAGAGAGGAAACAAGATGGTTGGCATAATGCAAGTACAGTTGAATTACTCTTATCATGAAGGTTAGAGACGAATCCAAAATATGTCTGATTTGATAATGATAATTGGAAATGGTTTTTGGACTTTTATTAAGACATCTTTGTTTCGACAGGACAAACAGGAAGTACTTAGAATATAGGATAATTTTTTGTTAATTGCTAAGCTGACATGTTGCTCGGTCTAGACACAAATTTTTCTTTTTTTTTAAATATTGTTTTGTTAAATTAATAAAAATATTGTTCAGGGTATTTTTTAATCGATTTGGGCACTTTTTTTGGGTGGCTATGAGGCTCACCGAATAAGTAAATGAACCTTCAAAAAAAAAAAAGAACAGCTTAAGACAGAAGCATGTAATCGAATAAACTTATAATTTCATTTCTCTGTGAATTTAGCATGATACCTAGAGGTACAATAAGGCAAAAGTAAGATAAGGAAGGCCATTTTTTCCCTGCATGGTTCTTAAAAAAAACTACTTAAAAAAACTTTGCACCGAAGTTTGCAGTTCAGAATGGGCTTACAAAATTGAACTGAGCTCTTTGTTCGTGCCAACAAATTATACGCTTGAATATTTATTGCAAATTTATAATTATCTGTTAGACCTGTAGTTCAGAAAGGACGTATGCTTACTTTTTACAGTGAAGTGTAATGTATCAGCATTACAAACAATTACGCCCATTATTTGATGAACTGGCAAAATTCGAAGTCTCATTGGTTAAGTAGCAGTTCCATAACAAAAATTATTTAAAATATGTTTTGATGTAATTACTAAGAAACTATTAACCCAAATTAAACATTAAAGTCTTATTTAACTATCCGAGAAAAGCTGAGTTAAAGCTTACTATACAAAAATAACATAAACTCTTAATAAGAAATGTTACATAAGAAGGTAAACTTTAGAAGTCTTTTCACCTAATTTACTTTGTACTTTTGCATCTTTGGTACATTATATATATTTGTATATAGGTACACACAAAATAAAAACATATCGATAACGAAGCTAACAATAGAAACTCCTCTGGGGTATCCAGGTATTTTAGGGTTGTCTATGCCTTCGTTCGTTCCTCTTCTACAAGATGCTCGAAATAAAAGTATCAAATTTCAAAATGTAGAGCAAAAAAAAAATGTATCTCTAATCAGTCAGAAGTCCTTCGCGAAGATAAATTCATTGTGTGCCCTTTCCATCACCATCACAATTCCAAAGGAAGTCGTTGGTCTTTTCACCCGAAAATCGGTAGTTCCCTCTCTTCAACATCTTCATATTCGAAAAATGTCCACAACAAAGAACGAACAAACAGAAGAAAAAAAATGAATTATAATAAAATTGATAATGACGAGACGATTAATTCTTTGAGGCATCTGAGAGACACAAGAAAACTGTAACAAGAACAATAATAATCAAACCCCTATACGGTCTATTGATTTTGAGTCCTTGCTGGCTCCTCTCGTGATGGTTTTGGGACAGTTTTTTTTTGTACACAAATTCAACCATAACCATCAGGTAACCTCTTCCCCGGAAGTGCGAGATACATTCTGGAGAAAAAACACAAAACAATAGCGATTATAATGAAGTTTGATGTTAATACCTTGTTGACGATATTGTCGAATGTATAGGTGCAAAGGATACATCGACCTCCACAATGCCATAGAGAGGGGTCAATCTTTCGATTTTTCTGATGATATAACAAGATATCTGTTTTCTTGTTCTGTTTGTATGTATAGTTCTAATGGTCCTTCTGAGAATGAAATAAGTCTAACTGTCAGACAAATGTCAAATGCTACTTGTGGGTTTGACCGAATTTGTTTTCAATCTTTGCGATGATGCAGAGCTTCAATTAGAACTTGTTTGTTCCTTTAAATGCATTCCAATTATATTTTTTTGAAAAGGGATAGAGACGACAATCTGATGGCATGAATAAATCAAAACTTTTAACAAGGAAATTCCGTTGCTGTTTTTTTTTTGTTTTGCCCATTGCTGCACACCTTGAAAAGACTAACTATACATCGCATGCAAAAGTGCAATATTCGAGCAGAAAATTCACATGGCATAGGGCAATTTCGATTTCAGCATAAACAGCTGCCATATAAAAGCATTTAAAGTTTTAAGTGAAATAAAAATGAAAAAAGACTCCCTCGTTTTTTGTGTTTTTGTTTTAAGTCCTTTAACAGGCCGTTAAAAAGGATATGCGGTGCTGCTTATTGGCAAAGTTATATTATTGAGTTTTCTGTTTTGTTTATTAGGTTTGATCTCATTATTTGATAAGAAGTTTTTAAATTAGAAAAATGAAATATGGTAATAATTTCTGGTATTTTGTTATAAGTTGCAATAAGTCAAGGAGAATTGCAGAAAATATTATTGAGTCAGTCCCCTGAATTGAGCAAATATAATAAAAATGCGGTCAATCAAAGGTAAATCTATAATGTAAAGGAACAAAGGACTTAAACAAAAAGATGAGTAAGTTTTTTTTTTCCTTATTTTTTAATTCAACAAAAAATTTGAGTCTTTGTATTTGTTGAGTCGACATATTTATTAAATAAAATAATAACACACACCCAGAATTTGAAAAAGGTGCGACTAAAGGCTGGAGCGTGTCTATTTACTACTGTTTAGACAGGAGGGGTAATTTTCTAAAATATTGACTTAAAATAGAAAAAGCAATGTCATGCCTTAGCTTTTTTTTTAAAGCCAGCCATCTGTTCTCAAATTTTCTTTTCTAAATAAAATAGTTTTTTTTTAAGTGTGCCGTGGCGTTCTCGCAATAGTCTCGTTTTGGTGTTACTGTGACATCTGAACGTATTTTTCGCCAGTGTACACGTCTCATCATCGTCCCACTTTGTCCTCGCTTTAGTCTCGACAAGGTTTGACTATTAATAGTAATTAGGGTTTCCTATTAGCTATACATTTTCCAAGCTGCTGACAACGGGCCCCTACTAGTTCAGAGACCCTAAAAAAAGGAGTCAAAGTCAGATGAGAACACAAGAAGCAGGTAACTCTTAAAAGATATTTTAAGCATATTTTTCAAATAACATCATATCAAGATGAAACTTATAACTATAAACAAGAAAACCTCGTGTAAATGCATACTGTGAGTCCCGACGAGATAAACACTTGTAGATAGCCACGGCGAGAAGAGTTTCATGGTAGTTGAACGACAAATCGACGCAATCGGAAAGATGACGCCGAAAAATCATCTTTATATGAATCGTGCAGTCTCCGTCGTCGTCGTTGTCCATTCTTATTTGTGTTTTATTTTTATTTTCGATACTTCTATTAATTAAATTCAAAGTACAGGTGACCCCAAATGACACCAAATGTTAGAAAGTTGTACAGCACATTTTTAGCGCAAAAAAAAACACATACGACAATATTTGACAGCTATTCCAGATGCAGCTCCAATTCCAGTTGCAGTCATTGGCGGATACAAGGGGGTCAGTTTTCTAAGTCAAATTTAAAAATTGCTTAGAAGGCACAAAACACCGATTCAAAAGGTAATAAATAGAACTTTATGATAGTAAAAGGTTTTAAAACTGGTTGATAGAGCCAAAAGAGACCATGACACAGTAACTAGATATGGTATTCGAATTCAGTAATTCTTGTTGACCAAAAGTACATTAATATGTCATTTAAGGACTTGCTAGGTTTTGACAGAAAGCCGACGACATGTACATCGATCGTGAAAAGTCGTAAAAATTATTCTTCACGCAGAAAATAAGAATAGTTTTCATTTCAAGGATAATACAGAATTTAACTTTTCGTTTACTACAGCTTTACCGTCAAAATAATTCTGAAATTGATTTGATGATTTTGTGAATATTTCTGATACCATAAACCGGATCAGATTATCAATTCCATGGCATCTCATATATGTTCTTTGAAAGGTTACTAAGTAGTCACAAAAAGTCAGGTAGTAATAGTTGATAATTTGGCAGACATAAAATTTTCAAAAATTTATACTGAATCATGAAAAATCTTTGAAAATTCATTTAAAAAAAATGTATGTCACCAATAAATCTATAAGGTCTAGGTCAAAGTTTTCTCATGATTCAGCATACATTTTTGAAAATTTTGCCTGCCAAATTATCTACTGTTACTACCTGACCTTTTATGACTACTTATAGTAACCTTTCGAAAAGCACACATATGGGATGCCATATACATAATAACAATTTAGTGACCTTCGAAATAGCATGTTTGTTTCTTAAAAAAACCTAAATAAGGTACCTAAAAATTTTGTTCACTGACCTGGAATGAGTTAAAAAAAAAACTTTAAAATCTCATAAAAGAAATCCACAACCAATTACTGGAGCTAGTTGACCTTTTATAAGCGGCCTTTTGAATTGGGTACAACTTACAAAACCATGCAAATGAAAAACTCGCATTCGAGATCTTGCAAATAAAAATCCCGCTAATAATGTGGCCACTCAATTTTGAGTAGGTATTCGAGATTTTAATTTTTGAGATTTTGGTTAATATTTGCAAAATTGTAAGGTGAAATTTTTAAATTGCGTTGTTATATTATTACTTATTTGTGAGATATCATTTCGATCTAAAAAATAATGCAGTTTCAATATTTTAGATTTTGGTTTCTTGCTAATTTCCAGAGATGAAATGCGAAAAATCGGGCGGTACTTGGAAAAACTTTTACTTTAAAATTACATTTTGGACTTATTACCCCGCCTGTAAAAATGTCAAGTTTTTGTCAATCTAGACAGGGAAAACTTGTCAAATACTAGTGAGGCCCTCGCTAGACAAAAACTTGTTGGATAAGTCCTTTTATCCCATCACAAATATCAAATATATAACAAAAAAAAAATATTTTATACCCATCATACATAGTAAGATAATTTTTAACAACACACAACAGTATTGCGAAATAGCTCACTAGTTAAAGTAGTGGACTGGTATAACTAAAATATCGTAGGATGGAATCCCAACAAAGACAGCTTTTAATTGTTTTTTCTCTTTCGAGGCAAAAGGATACTTAACGGGTGAGGCCCGAAACAAATTCGAGTGTTACACTAGCTAAGCTAAGTCAATGTAAAACTTTTTAGTGTCCCGTTAAAAACTAGATTTTTTTCTGGGCGGGACTGAACGCATAAATTTTTTGCAAATATCCTAAATGACATATCGCTTGCTTCATCTCAAAATCAAGGTCTAGCAACACTAGGCAACTAAGTTGTGAATTCCGATCAACTTTTAGTTGTTAGCACTAGGAAGCAACATTGAGCTAAAAGCAACCCGAAGCGGTGCGTGGTAGCAAGCTATTAAAGCATTTGACTTCGTTTTCTCGAGGCTGTAATCGCTTACACTTCCCCACTTACTTGGCTGCAAATTTTGGGAATATAAAGTTTTTTGTTTGGTAATTTTGACGTTTTATGAACTTGTTTTGTTCGGGGGATGTCATTAAGAAAAGTCGTAAGCAACAAAAGTTGCTTCTAGTTGCCAGGCAAAATAGATTTTGTAGAGTAAATACGAACTTATTGTGAAAGAATTGAGATTTTAAGGGCAAAAATAAACTTTTCCTAAACAATATTTTTAGTACCTCATGGCATAATGGTTTGTGTGTTGGACTGGTCATGCCGAAGGTCAATAGTTGAGAAATAGTAACTATTGGTCAATTAATTAATTTATTTTTCAAAAAATGTTTGCAATGGAAAATAAATGCACGACTGTATTGCATTTTCTTGCTCTGATGTTCAAGTTGCTTAGAATTAAGAACTTTTAGAATATGTCCGTATTATATATATACAGATACAAAAATGTTTAAAACAAAAGCATTAAAATTGTTTTTTTTTTATTGTTTAATCAACTTATCAAATAGCTTGAGGCTTAAAACCAAGTATGCCATTATAGGTTTTCCTTAAGGGTTGTATAGCAAGTACCGTCATTTTTGGAGCTAAAAAAATATCCATTTTTCCTCTGAAGAATTAAGAAAAACTTTAAATTCCAAATTTGAAGAAAATCGGTTCAGTATTTTAGGCGGTTGGTCAAGGAATATCATAGAATAGACAGACAGACAACCAGATAGAATTGTGTCACCCACTTTTATTGTGTTTTTTCATTGCAATGTCATGTTTTATTGTTATATCGAAAACTTGTACCTGCACGGATACACAACTTGCTTATTATACTTATTATTACTACTTATTACTTATATCGTAAGTAAAAATTAATTTGGGATGTAATACTCTATGAAAATTTAAGAAAACGTGACCCCCCCCCCCAGGGGCTGGATCTGCCTTTGGTTGCAGTACTCTATTCTGTTCAGATAGTTAAAATCAAAGATTTTTAAGGCAATTTATTATCCGTTGTCCAAATTCTCTGTATGTACGTTGTCCAAATTCTGGTTCTGGCTTCTATTATTGAAGATATAAGAGAAACAAAAATGTCTGAATCTGAAGAAAAGGCCAAAATACTATCTAGAGTCCCGGGCCCATGTTCTGTAACTATCGCTTCGATAAAACTCGTCGAGAAACGTTGAAAAATGAAACAAAACTCGGTAAATTTGTTTCGGTTTCCATCGTCTCTCGACGAATTTCATCGATGCTATAGTTACAGAACATGGGTCCAGGACAGAATAATCAGAAAATTTCAATCAGATTTTTATCATCCAATTTTGGATACGTTGTCAAATGTAAAGCGTAAACGAAGTGCTTTACTTAAACTTTAATATCTTTAAAGTCGGGTATGCAACACCAAACTTGACTAATATACTTGTATTTACAATCATATTGCATCATGAACGTTGAACCTCCGCACGGCATAAGTTTGTAAGTAGATTTATTGTCAATTATCAGTGTATCTTTGAGTCATATCGACTGAAGATAGTAAATTAATTTCCATTAGCTGCAGTGGCTATAATTTTAAGACGAAAAAACTTAAGAAATCTCGTATTTATTTTCTAAAAAGTTCTTTTCATAAACAATTTCAACAAAAAAAGTTTTAAAAATTTTGAAATTTGTCAATGTTTTAAGAAATTAGAAGAAATAAGTACAACCATATGAAGGGCCCAGGAGAATAATGGCTTTAGTTTAAAAAAAAGCTTATAATGAAATCTTATAGATTTTAATTATTACACTCTGATGTAGTACAGTTCTCTACAAACGACTGTGGAAACTCGCAAAATGGTTAAAAAAAACTATATTTAATAAAGAAAAACAACTTGTGTCTAGACGTATCCTTATGTCAGAAAAACCATTTATTGTAAAAAACACAAATTGAATTTCAAAATCCGTACAAATTCACGCTTGTAAAAATTATTTTATTTTTCAACTTACCGTTCCAATGTTCATGATTGATTCTTTCTTAGCGATGTTTATCCTATTTCCTATTCAAAATGTGGATATTGATCAACGAGGATGTAAGCATACTACGTACATAGCTCAAATTATTTCCAGAGAACGATATTTTAACACCTTATAAAAGTTAAAAAGCTATTAACGTGCAATTGCAGCCCAAAAAATACAGAATGCTGACCGAATCATTTTGCATTGAGGCTCAATAAGTGCTGAAAATTGATTGCTACGATAAAGTCGACTTTTTCAAATCAATATTAAAAAAGCAATTGATTTCATAGTTTTAAATATTGAATACTATAAAAGGTGATCGGAATAAGGTACACCAATAAGCTAGAGTGAGTAGGTTGGATAAAGTCAAGAAAAAATCACATAGGTGGGGTGTCTATTTCCCCCCGTTTAGACGGATTAAGTTGTGTTAGTGAATAGTTTTTGAAAAATTAATTTTCAAACTCGAAATTTAAAAAAAAGGTTTCCTTCAATAAATTGATTGTTTCGTGATACATCCCGTGAACCGAACTAATATTTTGGTAAGAAATTTGCACGATTTGCAAACGGTGTTCATAAATGAGTTTATTTATTATGAAATGGCAAAGCAAACTAAACATATATCAAGTGACAGATTTCAAAAAGACCAACTCCATTAAAAGTATTACCAGATTGAAAACTACACATCTAAAAAAACACCCTTTACAGATAAGATTTGCAAAATTAAATATTCTATATTGCCATATTGTGACTGTTTATTGTTTCATTGTAAAGGCTCTCCCAAACAAACGCGAATGCGAAGCTTTTCGCAGCGAATCATTCACAATAGTACAAAATATGACAAATACACAACGCTAAACAACAACAAAAATTCCTCGTCCCTCCGCATTCGCTTTGGCTTGAGAGAGCCTTGATTATTTATTTTCAAAACAAAAACAGATGCCTATAGCAAATTCCATTATCATATATTATTTATTATTCCTTAGAACAAAAAATATTTCACATACGCCACAGTGAACCATATTCATTGAGAAAATTAAATGTGTCATAGAAAAGATTAAGATCATTGATTTATTATATATGGACTGCTAGTCGTATGTTTTTTCTATACAAAAGCTCAATAGAAAAAGGTTCAGCTCCTCCTTAGCAACACAACAACTATCCTATCGTCTCTTTATGTCGATCACTCTATCATATTTGTCAATCAAAGTCAAATATTTATTATTATTTTTATTGAACAAATTTGTGGTCATTTTATTTAATTAAAAAAAATAAACTGAAAAAACGATCATGGAGTAGTTCGAACTCACAGGATAGGTATTTAACCTTCCTACTAAAATCAATCAACGATCATCAACATGATACAAGGAATTGCAAAATGCTAAGTCAAAAACAAACTAACAAAATTCAAGTGATAAATAAAAAACCCTTGTTAAAACTATCTTGTTCTTCTTCAGAATTCAAAGGGGTGGCGACTGACTAGGGCAAATCCAATAAAAAAGAAACAAATTTCTGAGGATAAAGGAAGTTTTTTAGTTTTTTTTTAGTTTTTTTCTTCGCCAAAGAAAAGTCGAATTTCTAAAAAAGCTATACAAGTGTCAAAAGTCACCGAAGCTGCAATAAATGATGATTCAAAGAAGAAAAAAGAGAAATCAAATATGCATTTAAGTCGATTAATGTTCTAATAAATGGTTTTCAACACTTTTTTAAAAACTTAATTAATTTATTTTTTATTTTCAAAATAAAATAAAAAACAAAAGAAACACTCAATTCGTTTGTCAAAAGTTAAATCATGTCTGCCGCCTATTCGATGGCAGCGCTAGTGGCGTATAGTAATAGACTCAACAGAAGTGAAGTTGGCTCCTGGCGGTCCATATATAGTAGGTCAATGATTTTTTTTTCCGGATTCTTAATGCGGGGGCCTCGCAAAATGATCTGCCTTTGAGATAGTTAGGATTTGAATGTGATTGGATTATGTAAAATGGTAATGCCGCTCAGGGCCATGCGTAGTGGTGGGGCAGAGGGGCAACTGCCCCAGGCGCTGTACCATGAATGGAGCCGTACCTCACATGCCATAACACGTTCCGTGAAAGGTGCCACAACGTGCGTCGCGTCGCCGCGCCGTCGTGGAGGTTAACTTATGTAGGGAAAATTGTGCAATCATTATTGCGATTATATTGATCAAACCGAAGTGAATTGGGTACGATATAAAACTGCCTTTTTTTGCATTTCCGTATGGACATTGGCGAAAAAAACACCATCGGGACATTTCAACATTTGCCTTGGTCTGCCATTGTGTATTGAATAGTTTTACCAACAAACATTTGACATTTCTATACAAATTATCGATAACACAACAACAATAGAAGTCTGGCAATACCGTTTTTATCGGAACAAAATTTAAATCCACTTAATTATCTG
Organism: Dasysyrphus albostriatus; assembly: GCA_946251815.1. Taxonomy (NCBI): domain Eukaryota; kingdom Metazoa; phylum Arthropoda; class Insecta; order Diptera; family Syrphidae; genus Dasysyrphus; species Dasysyrphus albostriatus. The sequence continues at coordinate 52,311,013 of OX276338.1, read as the reverse complement.
GACATAGCTAACTCTATACGGACATAGTTGTTCTTGTATTTGACATGTTAATTGCTTTGTTTTGCTTTCGTTTTTTTCAGACAGAATTTACTTGAGTTGCAAGAAAACACAACTAATATTTAAAAACATCATCTGCGGTACAGCTGAACAGTAAATAATAGTGCTGCTGAACAAAATAGTGAAAAGCCAAAGGACGTCATTGTAATTGTCAAATTAGTTTGCAAGTTAACTGACTGAATTTGACCAAACCAATTTTCTGCAAACAGGATAATTTCATACTTGACGAAAACAAAATCAGCGTTAAAAAATAGCGGTCATTTAACGACACAATTGCCTTTTATTTTCCATAACCTGTCAGATAAGAATTTATGATTCGAGCTTTTTGTATACTAATGACAGTATTTATACCAGCTTTACGTACGGCTTGACGTCTTTTGCTTTTACCACACTCCCTCTCTTGGAAAAAATGGGATGCCCCAGGTGAGGCAGAAGTTTTTTTTAAAAATGTATCCGTCATCTCTTCATCTCTTTCTTTTTTAAGAAATTGGAAAGAGAAAGCAAAGAGAGACGTCAAAATGAGTTTCCTCACGTGAAGCTGGTATGAACCAGAGTCCTCGATTTCAGACGGGTGATTAATTACACGGGTGGTACCCATGACACGGGTACACGTGTCTTAAGGAATTGATACCCGTGTACCCATGTACTTTTCAAATACACGTGTGAATAAAAATACACGTGTATTTAAAAAACCTTTGAATATAATAAGAATTGATTTTCAGTTCTGGTATGAAGACGACACCGACGACGTACGGCGGATGTTTCTAAAACTAATTTTAAAGATTTTTAAACAGGTTTCAGAAAAACCAAATATTAATAAATATAGTGGTTTTTTGAATGAACTAGAAGATGTTCCTATCATAAAACAATTTGTTTATAACTATTCAAACAATGACTGTACCTATTTTCAACGTGCATTAGAAAAATTGTAAAAACGATTTCAATAATAGTTACTCGTGTATTGCTAAATATACGGGTAATTATAAATACACGTATAAATATAAGGACACGGGTTAATGCAGAGATAATTAATTACACGGGTAACACGTGTATTTAACTACACGTGCATTAGGGGGCTCTAGTATGAACACCGTCAAGAGTTGGGAAAACATTTCGACAACTCGATAAAATTCGTTCCTTTTCTCGACTTTTTTTCAACGCAGCTGATTTTTTGTGGAGTCGAGATTTCAAAACGTCAATATTTAGTGAATTAGTTAAAAAACGAGGTATTTTGACTTGGAAGAAAGTCGATATAAACCAATATTTCAAATGGTTTTTTTTTTTCTGGTTATTCGTACGGAACCTAGTGAAATATATGGTATTGGGTGGAGTCCAGTATTAGGTGCAAATTAAAGCTATCATTGCAACTCATCATTGACAATTTTGTCCTTTAATTTTGAGACATAGGGCCTTACTAATAATCAAATTTAGTCATAGCTTAAATAAAAGTCTTCACCTTGCAGAGAAATCACATACCAATAATCAATTTAGCTGCCAGACTAGACTCTAATAACACGTCAAAATTTAATACACAGAAATCCATGTTTAAAGTCATAATAATGATAAGTGGAATGACATTTCAGTGCAAGTGTTGCCTGTGGTGCTATTTCATAATATGTATTATGTATTAATAAGTACTAAAATATATTCGAATATTGCTGTGCAATTTTATTGGTATTTTCAAAACGTCTTTGTTTTTGTTGTTAGAAAAAAAGAAATAAAATGTTATTTTTGTATTAATAAAGATGTAGGAACCTATATACACATTCGTGTGATGTAGTGCAGGTTTGTTTTGTTTTGTATTTTGAGCATTCGTTTTAGATTTTTCATATAATTAACACCATAATAAGTGAATCAGATACATTTTCCTATTTTAAAAGTACTACTTTCTATAAACGTCTGGTGAAAAGTATAACGCCCATATTATTCACTCCTTTTATCCAGATTAAAACTTAAACCCAGATTTAAAGTAATTTGCATCCGAAAACTATATCAGATTCCATATTATTCATCCATTGAAGTCGCAAATAAATTCAATATTTTCGATCCATTCGAATAAATGTTTTTTTGTAATAAATAATATTGGCTTAGATTTGGGTGTTTGCATTTGATAAATCCGATTGAAAAAGTTGGATTTAAAAATCACTTTAATCCAATTTAAACCCAGTGTGAACAATATGGCGGTAACACTACAAACTTCAAATTGAGTGTGAATTGTGTATCGTTTTCTTTGGACACTCCAAGAGTACTCCTTTTTCAATCATTTTGGGTTTTAAAGTCCTCCAATGGTTTGATTCTTTCAAGTAATTTCTTACATGAGTTTTCACTGCCCGATTTCATTTGGGAATGCTTTTTGAACACATGAAAAAATACAACCACACTTCCAGTTAATTGTCAGAGTGATAAATGCTTTTGAAAAAAGAAGTCCAAGGCGGTCGTTTCATGTACCTATCATTGGAATTAAAAAGGGGAAGGAAACAACATCAGAAATCAATTACTGACTCAAAACAACAAAATAGAGTCTAGATGAAAGTTAAATTGAATCTCAAAACGAATTAACGATATTAATTTTTTGACTTTTGTGACATTGAGACAGAACATTTGCATTTCACGCAATGATAGTAAAATGTGTATAATTTTTTCGCTTGTATATCAAATCAACAGGGGGCCGATTCTGGTTCTATGAAAAAGTGAATCGAATAAATTGTTTTCGCAATCACTGCCGAGCATTGCTTTTACTTTTTCGATTCATTTGTCACAAAGAAGCGATGCTTGTTCTGTGAATGAAAACTATACTATCGATGCTCAAACCACCTTACCACTTATCCTGAAAATTGCACGATTCTTTCAATTTTCTTGTATTGTTGAAGGGACCAGAGAAATGCATGAGGTTCCACATTTTCACAGAACCAGAATCAGAACTAGTGTGAAAGCATTGACAGCGTACTCGATTCTTTTTTCACAGAACCAGAATCGGCCCCCAGGAAGGAAAATACCACTGTTCCTAAAAAGTACTAATGCAAAATAATTTGTTTTCGTATATCTATCTCGTGATTTGCCAAAAAATTATCAAATATTCATGTTTCTTGATAAATATATATCATCTAAGAAAACCTAGACCCTTTTCACAAATAACATACTAAAGTACTGAAAAAGTTACTGCTAAAAAGATGCGGCAATACTTATTTCCACAGGTATCGAAACCACTCTGACAGTTGTTTTTTTTTTCACTCGTTAAAAAAAAAACAAATTGAGATTCTTCTGTCATTTTGATGAGCTAACATGCCGGCTCCACTAGACATGAGCCATGCTCGGACTATGAACCTGTCGAGAAAAAAACCAATGGAGCCAGAAAAATCCATGTCTTGTCGACGACATGTCGAAGAAAACCAACTTTTGAACAGCACATTGACGCTGTTCAAAGCTTGGCCATGAAATTTGAGATTTCACGGGCGTGTGAGTTTTTTGTCTGATTTTCGTTGCATTTGGAGGTAAATACTGCTGCAAAAGTTGTTATTTATTTACGTAACCTTTGTTTCTATAATTTGAGTTGAATTCTGTTGCAAGAGATAAAAGAAGTGGTGAAAGAGAAATGTATAATTTGCCCAGCGAGAAAAAATGTGCTGTTTGTTGATTGGATTGTGGTTGCGATGTTGGGCATCTGCATGTCATGTAGAGTCGGGGTGTAAACGAAAGTGTATTGAGATAAAAAATTGTGTTTAAAGTAAAAAAAGCTTATTAAACTAAATAAAAGAAGTATTATAAAATTACATTATAAAACAAAATATAAAATAACATGCGGTGTTACGTTAAATCCTGTAAAAACACCAATAAAAAAGGGTGTACAAATATTTCTTTTCACAAGTTAGTTTTGTCTGACATTTCCACATGAAGTAGGTAATTTAAAGTGATATTTTTTAGGTAATTTAATTATCTTAGAATAGTTTAAAATTGATATTTCATGATATTTAGCTTTGAAAAATGCTAATTTCTTATAAATTAAATAAACTTTGATTCAGTGATTAAGTTAAGATTCATCTGTCAAATAAGAAATTCTCGTCCAGCAGGGTAGGATTAATTTTTGTGGCTGGTGACAAGGCGCTCAAATTCATTTGGTGCCTGTAGTGCGGTGTTATTTTCAACCTTGCGAATAAAATATTCTTAAAGGTCTTTCAACTTTCTTTGTCGTCTTGGCCCTTTCTATCATGTCAGTTTCGTATCTTTTTCAAGAAGTTTTATATCAATTTAAATGATTTCTATAATAACATATTTACCTAAACATCTCTTCAGATAACTTTATAAAAAATATGAGACAAAACCTACAGTGAAAAAAAAAGTTTGTTCACTCCGAATCATAGGTGTTTTTTCATTATTTAATGCAGCACTGCATGTTGTATACTCTTGGAGGATTTGTCAGTCCCTCGCAAGAGGCAGTACCTCGGAAAAAAACATTTGTTTTTAGGTGGCAGTGGCCGGGAATCGAACCCAGACCTAAAACTGTCATGCCAAAGGTCTGGGTTCGATTCCAGGCCACTGCAACCTAAAAACAAATGTTTTTTCCGAGGTACTGCTTCTTGTGAGGGACTGACAAAGCCTCCAAGAGTATACTTGTCATAAATAAGTGCTTCTCATCTAGCCGTTCGGACTCGGCAAAAAATTGTAGGTCCCCTCCATTCCTGCGAACAACACGCACACAGGAATGGTTGAGAGTTGTTAGTCACTAGGCCCTGGTTCTTCATGAGCTGTTGCGCCACTAAATGTATGTATGTTTGTACCGCATGTTGTCTTATATATTTTGTCAAAATAACGTATTGCAAATATTCACTGTTTTATTTATTTTAATAAACTTTTTACTATTTTAACGATTTACAATCTCTACACACATTCATATAGCTCCTCTAAATGACAAAAACATCTTCATGATTTTTTTTCAATTTAGCTTTCTTTGGGAGCCTCAGCATTTAGCCGTGTAACTGCAGGCCCACCCTGCGTCAGTGCATTTGTGTTTGTGTATTTCTTCTTCTATTTTTTTATTTGGATTATTGTAGTGTTGTTGCTTTGAAAGCATTTTTGATGGAGTTTGATGTAAATTATAGTAGATTGAAGGAAAGTCTGAGTATTTTGTTAGCAAAAGGGTAAACTTGTTTATTGGTAGAAATCATTTTAAGCTCCACATTTTATTTTAACCTGTCAGTTAGTTAGTAGTCGACATTAGTGTTTGATTATTAGTAAGGCCCATAGTTTTTCTAAATTGAAGAACAAAATGTTCAATGATAGCTATAACTGGCACCTAAATACAGTGGAAGTGACACGATTTATTATTTGATTTATTTTTATTAGCTCTGTATAAAATTTGTAGAAAAAAAGGCGGCATTGCTGAGCTGTCCCTAGGTACTCTAAGAGCTAGGAATGGCCGTGATGCCGCTGTTCACATATAGTTGTAAATATTTCCGTTTTTCACCATTTTCTAAAGTGAAATAGCTCTTTTTCCCAAAACAGATGATTCTATATTCCCACAATAATACAATACAACACTAGGAAATTTTTATATTAACAATAATTAGGAAATAGTAACTTTTTTTATTAAAATTTTGGAAAAAATTGTCAAAATGATAACCATTTTATGGTCATTGCATATTCTGCACCAAAACAATAACCTAATTTTATTTATAAGAACTAAATTTTGCGCAAAGAAGTTTGGTGCAAAACTTGCATAAATATATCCTTTTGTTTGACTGTTTAAGGTTATAATAAAATAGACGTTTGTTACCAACCTCTATTCTCCGTTGATAAATAAAAATTAGTTCAAGTGTTAACCACAAAGGCCACCATTACAATCACTTTATTTCTAATAGCTACCTAAATTGCAATAAGTAGATGTACATATGTAGCTGGGTACATGTACCAAACACATCTAAAACCTAGCACCCTTGGTGTCACTTACAGCTTCTCTTCCCTATTAAACATAATAACCAAATATAAGTACATAATAGTCTCTCTTTGTTAGGAATCTATACCAAAAATGTAAAACTGAAAAAGTACAAAGTCAAATATTGAAATCATAATAATATCTCCCCTTTCAAATAATTCAAACCCCCATGCCCATATCCATACCTACCTATAAACTCTAGGTATCTTCATATCTACACACAACAAGATCCAAACGAAAAAAAAAATGTATGTAACAAAAATCTTTCCACTCGTTGTCGTTAAATGTCAAAGATACACATTTTTATATTTTCTATTACATTATAAGTACCTGCCATCCCCAAAAATATAAACAAAAACAAAACAAAACAAAAAATAAACAGCGACCGACAGAAAAGCATCCCAAAACAAAAGATACCTTATCAAACCAAACGAAGACAAAAAAAAAAACGATAGGTACAATAATTTAATGCGAATCTAACTACAAATGGCACTCAACTTGAACTATACCTGGGGAGAAAACAGCCATCGCGCAAGACGATAACACCAAGTTAACAACCAATCAGCGCATTGTGTTTCAATACTACAACAAAATAATGTATCTTTCACTCTCAGATACACTCGCATACGCCTTTTAAGTTGGCATTTTAATAATTGATTGTGATGAGAGGGAGGTGCTTAGCAGCTATTGTTACCGAGACAATGGATTCTTCTTGTATTTTGGAAATGAGAACAGGTTTTTCGTGATATCAAAGCAAGAATGGTGGTAGTTTCTTATTCATTCAAAGTAAGACAAGGAAAGAAAAAGAGAGGGAGAGAGAGAGAGAGATACTTGATACTTGATAGTATGGACTAGGTGAGAATCCTTTTTGTAAGGAAAAGGAAAAATGTATCGTTAAAGAGGTGTGTCTGTAGAATTTATGAAGGTATCTTTGTATCTTTTAGTTGAAGATACTCTCTGAAATGTTTTATACCTATTTGAGTGCAGATAATCACAAATTGGATAGGTACTCCTGGGTAAAAGGTTAATATTTTTGTTTGCAACTAGAAGATACACAATATACATCGATTCATACATGATACATCCAATGGATCAGCCAGCCCACCACCAACCCACCAACCTACCAACCACCCACTTAAAGTTTATCAAAAACTCACCTACAACCAATAAAGTACCAACAGTCAAAAACAACATGAACTTTAATCAACTTCTAACCTCTCTTTATACCTAGAGATACATTACACACATGAACAGCTATACTACAGCATTTACCACTATCAAATAAAAGCTAACAGATACATCACTCTTTTCAGGTGTGCATGTGTGTGTGTGTGTGGAAGAAGATTTCTTATTAGACACACTCACACCACCACAGCAATGTTACACTTTGAGAGCCACTGATTCAGAGGAATGGTTTTTTGTTTGCCTGACTGTCCGTCCATTCATCTGTCTGCGCCCTCACACTCAGATGAAATTCTATTCCTGATCGTATCGGATTTAGTTTCATCTGAAAGTTTTAGTTTATCGTGTAACGTCTTGGCGTGAGGTCGGATCCATTGTGTCGATATTTCGTTTTTTTTTGTTTTCTAATCGAACAAAACAAACAAAAAAAATAACCAGATACTTTTGTATCTTTCGGATTGGATTTTTTCGATTTAAAATATAATTAATTGTAAGCAAAGCATCTTGCACTTTTTCGATTGATTTCGGTATGGTGTGTAACTAATTAAAATTAAATTTCACTTCTCGGTTCTAAAAATGATACATAAATTATGCCGTCATATTTATTTTGATGATATACCTACCTAGGCACTGCAGATCAGTCTTTTTGCCGTCATATTATTTTCGTTTTGTTATGCTCTTGTCGTTAATATTTGCGCAATTTTATACAATTTTACAAAGACGTGTTTAGAGTGTTCCTATTTTATATAAAAAAAAAACATAAAATATAAAAGAAATTCAAAAAAATAAAAGATACAACGGAATTTCTATATAGCTAGTGTCGTGTTGTTAGATTGTAGCTATATTTATATTTAATTTAAATTAAAAAGCTCTTTTGTGATTTGTTTTTTTTTTTTAATTGTTTTATCGTCTACATCACGTGTGTGCTTGATAAAGAAAAAGAACCAAAAAAAAGTATATACATATCTCAGTTTGTGAGAATTTTAAAAGCAAAAAAGGATAACTCAACTGATTTGATCGACAAAAACAAAAAAAAAAAAAAAAATCAGATATACCTACATATACCTAACTAAACATTAAACAAAATTGGATACATTTATACAAATACATATACACTTAAGATAAACATCATCAACAAAAGGAATTTGCTGCGATCGATATAAATGGAGTCATTCAACGCGTTTGAAATGTAAACACAAATTTTAATTTTTATTTATTTATCTTTTTTAAAATTAAAATTTTCAGCGACATTAATACAGCTTATTGAGATATCAATATGGCGGAAGTGTTTAAATTAAAAGTTAGTTTTCAAGATACATTCCTGCATTTATACAAAACATAGACAAGATGACTAGGTGATAGTCAGATAGTATAGAAAGGTATGAATTAACTTGCATTGCAGCAGTCAGCCTGCAAATATCCGTCGGAACTTTGAACTCGGAACAGAATGGATTTGAAAATTTCGTTAACAAAACAACCTTTTGATGGTTCCCGTATTCAAAAGTTCTAGACTTAAGGTGCCGTAACACCGTGCAAGTTAAATACTTTCAGCAATTGTTTCAAAAATCTCTATTTTGAAATATTCGTGAAGTACTTAATTGGAGAGAGCAGTCACACCAGGCAAATAAATTGCTTGCTTAAACGACTTTTAACTTGCTGGCAAAACAAACTTGCTGCAAGTACCTACCTTTTAAGTAGTCCTACCGTGGAAGCAAGTACTTTATTGAAGTTATTGCTGAAAGTTCTTGCTACAAGTGATTGCTGAAAGAAGAATTTTGTTTACAAGGAAATGGTTTTTGAAGAAGAAGATTTTCCGTGCCAGTACTAAACAACACAGATGCGAGATTTTTGGGCAGATGGAGACGATTTTTTCTGTAATTTTGATCGAAAAAAACTTACGTTCGCTTGCAAGCGAGTAACCTTGCACAAAACCTGTAAGGGGCAAGTACTTGCAGCAAGCGATTTCAAGTGATTTACTTGCTTGCAAGTACTTGCAGGTACTAGTTAGACCTAGCAAGTGTTTATTTCAAAAGTACCTACTTGCAAGTTTTTTGCGTCGTCACACCAGCCAAGTTTTACTTGCTGTAAGTACCTACTCGCAACTTAATTACTTGCAGCAATTACTTGCTTGCAAGTACTTTTCGGGTCGTCACATCGGGTAAGTTTTACTTGCAGCAATCATTTTACTTGCTGCAGGTACTTTACTTGCATGTTGCGACGTGTGACCGCACCTTTACTTGCAGCAATAATTAAACTTGCTATAAGTACTATACTTACACGGTGTGACCGCACCTTTAAGTTTACTAGACATAGTAGAAGGTGTTTTATGTATTTTTCACATAATTGCGTCAGCCATACGTTTTAAGCACTTTTTTTTGGAAAAGCTAAACAAAATAAACAAAAATAAAATAAAAAAATAAACAAGAGAATAATTCAAAATGAGACTTTGACATTTCAGATTGAAAATGTGTGTTTGATTTAAATTCATGGCAGCGTTCAATGTGCTCGTGTGATTATGTAGTTTGTGTAAAAAACTTCTCAAAAAGGCTCCACATTAATAACCTTGTTAAAGATGGCCTATCTTCTTTGTTAAGTGGTGTTCAGTGCTAAGCGAATTAGACTGTTGATAGTAAAGTATCTATAAGAACCGCAAATTATAGAATTTTATCTTTCAATCGTAGCGTTATGATTCAAAAAAGATAAATGTGAAGTAAGTAATGTTACATTCGTCGATTCAAAAGTGTCCTTTAAGTTGGATAATTGCTAATATGTTGTAAAGATCTTAGAAAAAGAATTGTTGATTTCATCATAACTTAATTGTCGTTATTTATTCGTATTTTAAAATTTGTCATCCAAGTGTCTATGCCTTTTCTGATTTGTAACTACTGATGTATTTAATTGGCGTGTTCAGAAAAATGATATCATGGAGGGCACAGCAATTTTATTCGTCAAAAAGTGAGCAAGCGAATCCATTATTTTCGCTCCTCTATAATTTGACAGAAATTTTTCTGAAGAATCCTGTTCACGAGACTGAGATTGCTGAGGGTTCTGAGGTCTCATTTTCCTGAACATGCCTAATGTTTAAATCCTTTTTCTAGAAGATGATCTGCTAACTTGCTGTCAAATAAGGAAAATAGAAACAAAAAACAAAGATGCAATTAGACGACAGTTTCAAATTTTTTGAAATTAATTAACGTCTAATTAAATATACCTAATCGTTATTCGATGAATGTTGCTTCAATAACTTGCAGCCTTATTTATAAGATTTTTTAGGTGGTTGACTAGTTGGAAAGTTTTTTAAAAGTTCTTAATAGAAAAATGTTTTATTTAATGAAATAAAATGTCAAGTTAGACAAATCTGATTTTAGACAACCAATCCAGTTGTCCAAGCTAGACAATTTTAAGACAATAGTTAATATAGTTTATTGATAGCTTTTTGGAGTTAGACTGCTGTCTAAAGTAAGATAAAGGGCCTTATTGCGAGAGCCTGTTCAAAATGACTATAGGCATTGCGAAGGTCTATTTGTAAATATTTTTCTGTTTGATTTTTATGTATTTTTCTATTTGATAGAAATTTCAAATCTATCAAGACTTTTTCTATTCGAATTTTTTCGAATTGATCTTGCAATAAGGCTCAAAGTTTATAAATACGACTGTTGATATTTATTTTAAAAAGTACATTATATATTTTAAATTAAAACTATTACTAGTACTAGTCCAGCCCTCGAAATTCGAGAGTTAATAATATTATTTATCAAAATGAGCTACTGATTATTATATGAGCTTCTTATTATTATTTTTTGCAGCACTGAACGCTTTCATCAGACATTCCAATAATCTTTCCAGTCAGTGCTGGAAAATTGGTTGGTTGGTGGGTGGAAAAATCGAAATGTCACATTTAGGTTACGACAAATTAAACCAAACAATAACTCGGTCTCGCTCCCGCTTTTGCTTGCAGTTATTACGCAATTTTCTTTTATTGTTTTTAAGTTTTTGTGATGCAATTATTTGCAAACTAAATATAATTTATATGCCTTCAGCTTTAGTAGACCGCTTAAATTGTACCAAAAAATTCTTGTTTGCCGTTTTATAGTATGATGATTAGCTCTTTAAATAAACTTCTTAACTTGGTCAAGGCCATTTAAAAATCTTAAGTGTATTAAATGCAATATTATGTGGGGACTGTACTTTACTTCAACATTTTGTTTTGAATTCAAAATAGCATCGTTAATAAACGTAACTTACTTAGACGAAAGCTGTTTACATTTAATATATAAACCTACACTTGAACCCTGGCATTGTATAGGTACCTTGTCTGAGTAAGCATGCCACTAGCCGCTTGTCGTCGTTGTATTTCCACCCAGAATAAATAAATAAAATTTCTTGGTGTGATATATTGTGAATAGCCAGGTTGTAGCGCAAAAATTGAAACTGAGGAGACTTATAATTTTTACCTAATCCAAACGGTTAAAGCTGCCCATACACGACACAGCCAAAGAGGTGATCCAAATCAATCGTGTGTGAGTGTGATTGATTGCTGATGCTGATCCACTTAGATTTTAAGTTGTAGTGCAACCGAGCCCAATGGATCAGATGGCTCGGATGGCCCGGTCCGGCTAGTTTTATTTGCCCAAGAACCAAAATCCCTAAAAAAATTCCAAAGACAAAATCTCCAGGTTAAAATCTAGTAAAAATAAAATCCCTAAAAGACAAAATCTATTGAAAACAAAAAATGAAAATTTTCGCATTCGCTAGCTTTTTGTCGCAGTAAACCAAATAAAGAGACTTCCTATTTTCAATACTTTTTCACTCTCCTGCTCTGTCCAAGTGACGGGAGAAAATAAAACAAATACTTAACATTGCGTTTTGTTTTTTCACAGTTGCATTATAACATATAAAGGTGCTGCGTAAAAACGCTGACTGAGCGGACAAAAATTATCTCATTTTGATTCATCATTTCGCAAACGACCCCAGCCCAAAATTCGGGTTTTGGCTCTTCTTAAAACGAGCGCAACCTGATAAAATAAATATAAAATGATAGCCAAGTTAGTGTCAATATTAACAGTTGTCTTAGACAACAGTACCTTGAGTGGGTCGCTTCCCTGGGTCAAGGTTTTTGAATTCCCCCACAGGTCCTCTTTGCTCTTTCCCGATTACGCAAGAAGTAACGTTGTTCCGCTTATGTGGTATTAAATGTCAACAAGCAGGTGTCAACTTTTTCTGAACAGCAGATCCCTTTTAAGCGGCTCACTTGGTTGTGGCATTTTTATGCTATTCCCAAAAAATTTGTTGTGAATTATTGAACATTTTTAGGGATTTGGGGATTTTTGGACAGAAAAAATATGTAGCGCGAGTTTTATCAATGCTGGGCCCTTTTTTCCATGGGAATTTTATCTTTTTGAATCTCATTTTTTTGGGGACTTCATCGCATTGATATATTTTCTGTTGAAGATAACAGGTGCCTTCCGGCTCGGTCGTGTATGGTCAGCTTAAGCTAAGGGGCACTATAAATATATACTTTTTTAAATATACTTTTAAAATTAAAGCCTTGGAGAATTTGTTGCTTTCTCGGAAGAGTGTTGTCATCCCTACAAAACATTCTTATTTTCGAGTGATGTAACCTCAGGCCTTCGATATATGTACATGACAACCCAGCGTACTTAAAAATTAAAGATAGATTAAGCATACATTTTGTAATGTAGAATTTACTTAAAAGATATATTTTGATACATTTCAACGTCTACAAATCAAGTAATTTTAATACTGGAATACCATAAAACCAATACCACAAAGATGCAAGTAGCTATTTAGACCTAGAGGTTTTGTTTTTAGTATTGATGAATGAAATGACCTACCATCAGTTTTGATTGTTGAAGTATTCAAACTCTAAATTTCAATCTTCAAAAATATTTAAAACTTAAATGCTTGCGTTTCTGAATATATGTACATATGTAAGTGCAGTGTTATCTTAATTCGTTGTAAGCTGGTGAGTTCGTATACATTTTGTAAGACTAATATGTCAAACTTCATGTGCTTACGATAGAATTACTTGAAAGTTCTCTGAACTATTTGTGTATAGAGAGTGTTTTTATAAATGTTTTCTACATACTTTTGTTTTGTTTGCAGTATTGGATGATATAAAAATGAATTAAGACTTTTGGTGATGCGAAACTAAAGGATTTCTGTCCTACTTGACAGCTTATGTTCTACTTTTTCTTCTTCGTAAACTGTCATAAGTATTTAGAACATATGACAGTTAATATTTAAGTTTCGTATCAGCAAATGGCTCTAAGACTTGTAACATTTAATTGTGAATTTCTTCATAGCAGGGATTGGCCAATTGTTTTTATAAACAATCAGCAACAAAAATTGGTGGACCGCGGTCCAGACGGGGGCCGCAAAGGATAAATCTGGACCTATGATTTTTTTTACTCTTAATCGCTCAAAGTGTTCCCGTTCAATTTCTTTTCTTCAAAAAATTAGCCGGCGATCCTTCAATTTTGCATGCCTTTATTTTTAATTTCATTATTCATTTTCAATTCAAATAACTTCTCAATTTTAACGATTCTTTCGATGGTATCGTTTGGTATCGACCGAAAAGAACAGATTTTTGAATATTATAATTAATTTATTACAAATAAATAGTTCTTGTAATAGATTTCTCGGAAATGACTTTAACAGTTTAAATGACATTTTCAGTTTTTTTTTCAGTTGTTTAACTTGTTTTTTTTTAGCTGGAGCAAGTGACTTTAATGAAATCGTATAACCAAGCCATCGTTTAAGTGACACTGGCTCAGATTTTTGTTGGTTTCGGATTCAGTGAATCGTCATCAAGAACTTTCTGAAATGTTTAATGTCGTTTGCACTTGAACAAGAAGGTGTTGCAGTAAAAGTTCAAGAGAACTTTTTAAAATTTTATGCTGACTTCTAAATTCATAAAGTTAGAAAAAACTAGACTGGAAAGATATTTTTAAATATTATTATTTTCCTCTGCTTACTATAAATTGGTAAAGATACTAAATGTGTCTAGCTTTGACCACGCCTTCAAATTAAATTGAAAGAAAAATAAGATTGCTGCAAGAAATGAAAATGAAATATTCCGGTTTCCCACAGAGAAGAGCATACAAACCTGCTTCATAATTATGAAAAATAAATTGCATGGTTTCATATTAGCTGGAAATTGAAACCCGTCGGTAAAAAGACTATTTTCTGCAATCCTTTTCCAATTGGTTAAATTATTCCTAAAGGGACCATTCTATCTTATTAAATTAGTTCACTTCAATTACAGAACTACTTTATGTACACATAATATAATGCCTTTGGAGTGAGACTTTTTGTAAATAAAGGGTTTTCCAATAAGAACTTCCGATAGCTTTGTCATTAAGTAGCACCTATATATTATTGAAGCTACATCTTTCAAATGCCATTTATTCAGTCTGTTTTGCCAAATACCAAAAGACAACAGCACTTGCAAATCATAAAATTGTTTTATCAAAATTGGTGTTCTGTTTGGGAAATCCTCATCGATATTTTCATCGCAAATCATTTTCTAAATGAGTGGGTATTAGGCTTGTCGGAACTTGTTTTTTTTTTATTCAAAATGGGTATGATGGATCTTGTTAAGGATTTAGAAATGAGTTATTTTTATACGGGGATATTTTCCAAAACTAAATTTTGATACCCCGTGGCCGTTTTTAGTACCTAGCTAAAAAAAACTACTATTTGAAAAAAAGGCCTGAAAAATCATTAAAATTTGCGTCAATATGTGGTCATAGATACTTATACTGATTTGTTTGGCTTTTGTATCCTGCTGCTAAAATAATGTACAAAATAGCATACAAAATTGATTCCTAAAATATCAGGAAATCATTTTTACCAATATGTTGCTGAAAACCCTGAAAAAATCGGTCGATTTTTAGGCTGTTTTCGATTAGATTTTTTAAATAAACTACGCAAACCAGTTAAATTAAAACTTACCTTTTTCAGATTATACAGCATAGATACCTCAATTGATATTAAGCCGAATGGAAAATAGAGACCGAAGAAAAAGCTGAACAAAGAGATTAATTTATTCCATTATTTATTCAAATTTTATTAAACTGAAACTTGTTTACTGCTAAATGGATTGAAATAGAAATTGCACTTATAAATTAATTTTGGCATGTATTTTGTGATTGCAGCTTGCTTACAATCAACCCATCCCTTCTCTTTCTTCAGCGCACACGGTCCTAGATTCTTCAGTTACAGTTTTCACGCATCTTTCCACAGGTTGCGTACGGCAAGGTATTTCCATTATATTTATTAAAGTCTAGTTCGTGATGACATAATTTTTTTTTGAGTAAAGATTTTTGCGTCATTTGCGCAAAGTTTCGCCGAATAAGTGGAACCGAATACTAAGATGGGATCAATTCAGAATCGATCCCCAAGTTTCAAGCCGTTAGCGTGTATATTGGCAAATTTTCTGTTTCATATACTCTCATTGCTCACTGGGCATTTTTATATCATTTGATCTACATTCATTGAACCATGGGCGTGCTCAGGATCTGAACAAGGAATGGGAGAGGCAAAAGAGATGTTCATTACAGATATGTCAGATGTTTTTCTTTTTTAACTCAGAATAGAGCTCTGAACAGAATCCGAGCATATCGATAATGTTCTGAACCGCGTCTGAATCAAGCGTGCTCTGAGCACTCTGAATTATTTTTGAAACACCTCTGAACACTAACTGTCAAAATGCTTGTGTTCAGCATAAAACTCTGTCTGCTCAGTTGTTTTATTCTAAGATCATAGAGCGTACTCTAAACAAACTCGGTAAATGCTAAAAACGAAAAAAAACACAAATTGTTCGCTCTGAACGCTCCGAGCTAAAAAAAAAACTCTCTCTGAACTAAAAAATAACGGCTACTGTGGTAGAAATAAATAAAGAAATGCTTTAAAATTGGTCCTTTCGTATGACTCAGTAAGACATTTTTTTGGTTTGTCCATGTCAAGGGTCCACAATCGCACAAAGTACCCGCTTTTTTTAGCTAATTTTTTGACTCTGTTATTTTTTTATTTATTTCGAATGAATATCAATTAAGGTACCTATGCTGTATAATGTGAAATAGGTAAGTTTCAACTGGTTTGCGTAGTTTATTTAAAAAAAAACGTAATTAGCTTGAAAATCGATCGATTTTTTGAGGATTTTCAGCAAAATTTTGGTAAAAATTAAATTTCATGACATTTAAAGAACCAATTTTGTGTGCCATTGATTAGCAGCAAGTTAAAAAAGACAAAAAGAGCAGATTTTTATGATTTTTCAGACCTTTATTTCCAAAAATTGTTTTTTTTAACTAAAAACGGCCGCGGGGTCTCAAAATGCCATCATACAAATTCAGCCTGATTTATGCGCCAGAGCCGTGTAAAATAGGTCATTTCGGATGCGCACCACCCAGAGAAGTCGCGGCGGATATTTGAACAACAAATATTGGCATTTGGAACTACATTTGATGTATACGCAGAACTAAAAAAAGTCAAAACTCTCCTAATACGAGTATGTGTACTTTGATACCGTAGAGTTACATTTATGGACGAAGGAGGGTTCTGTGTAGAAACTGCATTTCTGTATTTTGTCTTTTAAGCCAACGAAAAAAATTAAAAGGTTTCTCTAATTGTTCTCAAAACATTCTTGATACAAGAACAATTAATTGTTATTTGTTTTAACAAATTATTATAAAATCGAGATCACCCAAACACCTACCCGAAATTATACATAATATCAGGTGATAAGTTGGCCTCTCTGTTAAATCGGCCTTGAATGTTCCCTAATTTCGGCTGTCACTTTCTGGTTGGTACTTTTTGGAAGATTCAAATAATTTTGATACTTGGATTTAAAGCTATAGTCCAATCATATTGTGCTTTTGCCATGCAAATTGTAGAGTAGTTTTGATTTTAGTTCTGCTTTATGTTTTAAAGGGTGCTGAAGCTGAGGCTTTCGACTACGACTTTATGACGCAATGGAAAAAATGCGAAATATTATGCAAAAATGAATTTTTTTTGCAGATCTTCACTTATGTCTTGAAAATTATCTATTATTAGTAAATTTTATCTCGGTATGATTAAAAGTATACACAATTTTCAACAAATCTCCGTTTAAGGTTTTTTTCTGCAACAACCCATTTAGACTTCAGCGCTAGTTGAAAATTGATGTATTTTAACTGTTTCCGAATATCCACTCCAAAACACTACATAGTTACATGTCCGTGAAGTAAGCATTACAACTTCAAAGTTTTAAGAATCTAATAATTGGGTTAATTGTCGTAAATTTTTCGTGAGAGAAAAAAACTATCGCGCTTTTTTTTTTAAATTAACCCCTGGTAATGCTAGCTTGACAGTCCAATTAGCACTACCACCCCTCAAAATAGGTTAAAATAAACTCAAAAAAGAAAACAAAGTATGTGTGAATCTATCGTAAATTTGTCGATAATATATCGTAGAAGAAAAAAAATTAGTAAAAAATTCCTTGAATTTGACAAAAAGCCTCAAAATCGTTGTTTTTTTCTGCTTTTTCAAAAAAACATATGAATACCATATAAAAAAATTCCTTGAATTTGACAATAAGTTCCTAAATCAAAAGGCGTGACAGATTATTTTTTGACCCAACTTATTTAAAGACATAATACGACAATTGTTTCAGTAAATTCCATACCAAAAAACACTTAGAATAAAAATGTTTCATATGGCAGTTCATAGTGCTGCATTTATTGAAAAAGCTGAAAAACAACTATTTTAGGGTTTTTGGTAAAATTCAAGGAATTTTTTAATAATTTGTTTTCTTTTACGGTTTATTTACGACAAATTTACGATAAATTCACACATACTTTGTTTTTTTTTTTTAGTTCATTTTATCCAATTCTCAGGGGTGGTAGTGCTAACTTGACTGTCAAGTTAGATTATCAGGGGCAAATTTAAAAAAAAAACAAACGCGACAATTTTTTTTCTTTACGATATTTTTACTACAAGTTTACGACAAATTCACATATACTCCTTTTTTCTTTCTGAGTTCATTTTACCCTGTTTTGAAGGGTGGTAGTGCTTACTTGACTTTCAACAAATTTGTTTCTATCACGACAAATTTACGACCATTAATCCAATTGTTGGATTGTACAAATTTTGAAGTGGTAATACTAACTTGACGGATATCATAATTACTTTTGTGTGAAAAAATTTGAATTTTTGACTTAAACATATGAACCAAGATATATACTAAATTCGAAACTGGCCTCAGAATTGCTACATATAAAGAAATTATTTGTATTCTGCAATCAAGCATTTTAAAAGCTTAACATTTATGCACTAGTTACGAGGAGCTACAAAATCAGGGTTTTTTGTGTCCTAAGCTTACCTTATAATATGTTCCCACCAAAACAAACTCCTAAATTTCGGTTGAAAACTTTTCATAATTTTAAATTGATGGAACAAGAAATTAATTTAAATTTGATGAAACCTCAATAAAAACTTTAAATTTCAACGAAATCTTGATGAAATTCGGCGCCATCAATTTGAAACCTCTAAAATGTTCAATCAAATCGGATTTCGTTTTGGTGTAAAAATAGTTTTACTACTATTACAAGAACTATCGTTCAAAAGAATTCAAAGGGTACATGTTTTTCCAAATGCCAATTGATCTCTTTTAACACGGAAGTATTAATTTAATCATTTTCCAAATATGAGAAAGATTCATTTATAAATGGTCAGTTTCTACTTCAAAAATTTCTATTTTCATAACTTCAAAATCATTTAAAAACATTTTCGTGTCCAACAACACTGCAGATTGACACTCATTCAGATTTATTCATTCACACTTCTTCACCGTGCTAAGTTTTTAATAACTTTTTTCTTCGTTTTTTTTAAAAATTTTTTTTTTTTATTTTTATGTTTTAAGCTGATGGTGCTTCATTTAGTTTCATGTTTAAATTTTGTTACAAATTTCTTGAAGGATTTCATGCCAGCATAGTATAGAGCAACCAGCAGAAATCCCAAATGACAAATGTTGATCAAATGCCAAGATAACAGCGCTAGCATGTATCTCTTAGATTCACAATTTTTTATTCACATACGCAGCATCCAAACCAATAGCATATCAGCATCATCAGCAGCAGCAGCGAGATACATCTCAGTAATTAAATTAATATTACAGCTGCGGCGAGCTATTGTTTACGAATAAGATACATCAGTGTTTCCAATTTATTATTGGTACACACAAAATCTACACCGGACACTTTGAATAAATATCCCCGTCAGCCCAAGTGAAGTTGAATAAATGAATGAAACAAGTGCCATTGTGTTAGATAATATACAAAAAAAACAAAAATAAGAAATTTTAGATATTTTTGTATTTCTGATGCGAGTACTAGGATTTTTATTTTGAATGGGCTCGCTATAGAACATAAGTACATATCTTTGGATTAGATGCTCTGCTTAATTGAAATTAGCAAATGTTTAATGAATCTCACTTGTCCGTGATGTACGTAGTCAGATAAAATATAATATTTCAAAAAACAAATACATATTTCCCGTGTCGCTGGCAATTTATTATTATTTTTTTTTTTTTTCGTGCGGGGCTAGTTTACAGATAAAATATTGAATTTGTTCTAAAAACATTTTAGCAAAAAATAAATATACCATAATACTTTCATTAATTTTAATTAATTAGTTTTGGAGGATTTTGTTTTGTAGACAAATAGAACACATATTATTGGAATGCTGCTTTTTAATATTTTATTTATATTCTTAATTTATTTGTTTTTCATGATAATTAAAATAGTAAAAGGAACCAATGACGTAAAACACATCACCCATGTGATTTCAAACACAGAATCAGCCTCTTTTTTATTATGAAGATTTGTTTCTTAATTAATATAGATTTCTAGAGAGAAAAAAAAATAACTTTGTTGAGATAAAGATGAGGTATTTAAAGATATTTCTTGATTTGATATAAATGTAAACCTAACATACCATTGATCTTAGTAATCCAAAAAAGTTATGATGACTCAGTATGTAATTGACATTTGAAGCTGTTTTATTGTGTTTTATTAAATAATCTAAACTCAGAGTTATTCTGTTTGCAGGAAGAATGAGACTTTGAGAGTCACACATTTTAAGTTTTGGTTCTAGATCAAAACTTTGAAAACAAATCAAAATTCTAATCTTCTCAATCAAGCACTCATATACAGTTTAATTTTATGACGCTCATAACTCAAATAATATTTATGTCCCTATTACACGATGATTCTTTGCGCCTGACTCTTTTTTCGAATTCCTCTTTGAAAATTATCGTGTGAGTCACGCGCTATTACACGAAGCTTCTCGACACTCGATGCAAAATTGACAGTTCTCTTTTCTGTTTAAGCGAGAATATGGAACCTTTATCACCTTTCACCAACCACTCATAGCTCTTTTTCGTCTAAAAATGAGAATAATTCTCTCGCCACCAGACGACCCCATTCTGGGAAATCACTGAACTGTTTTTAAACTTGTACTCGGTTGTCGGTACTTCTTGGATCCTTTGACGGTGTTCACATTGGATTGAAAAACTGGATTTTTTTGACGTTTCAGTAATCACATCTCGCTCCCACTTCTTCATTAAAGGAAGATGTAAATACTGAAACGTCCAAAAAAATCCAGTTTTTCAGTCCAATGTGAACACCGTCTTAAGAAAATGGGTGTTATCCGCATATATACACAGATTCTTTGTAACTACAGTGATTTTATTTTAGCTCCACATATTATTTTTTAGTTAGTGTTGTAAGTCTCGAGTTGAAATATTTTGTTTTAATACTTTTTGGTTCACTAGGTATTTTGTTCATACGTTGTTTACATCGTTTGCGGATCCAACACGGACTTGCTTTTTGTCTGTCAAGCTAGCATTACCACTTCAAAATTTTAAAAAACCAATAAATGGATTAATTGTCGTAAATTTGTTGTAAATTTGTCGTGAAAGAAAAAAAATTGTACTCAAAAAAAAAAAAAAAAAAAGTATGTATAAATTTGTTGTAAATTTTTCGTAAATATATTGTAAAAGAAAAAAAAATGAATTTAAAATTCTTTGAATGTGTTACAAAAAGCCTCAAAATCATAGTTTTTTCTGCTTTTTCAAAGAAACATATAAACATCTATAAGTGTTCTTTGGCATGGAATTTGTTTAAACAATTGTTGTAATATGTCTTTAAGGAAATTGCATCCAAAAATAATTTATCGCGCCATTTTTTCTATACAAATTTTCTTGAATTTGACAAAAAGCCCAAAAAAATTAATTTTTTTGAACAAAACCAGTACTTACATATGAAAACTTCTAATTATAGGTGTTTTTTGGCATTTAGCATTACCAAGGGTTCATTTAAAAAAAAAACAGATGCGACAAACTTTTTTCTTCCACGATATGCTTACAACAAATTAACGACAAATTCACGCGTACTTCTGTTTCCTTTTTGAGTTCACTTTACCATATTTTGAGGGGTAGTAGTGCTAACTTGACTGTCAAGTTAGCATTACCAAGGGTTAATTTAAAAAAAAAAAACGAGCCCGACAATTTTTTTTCCTTCACGACAAATTTACGACACTTAATCCAATTATTAGATTCTTAAAAATTTAAAGTGGTAATGCTTACTTGACGGACAGGAAATTGACGGATTTATATTATTAACCGCTTTTTTTTTAAGTTTTCATAATAAAACGAACTAATAACTAATAATTAAGGAATGATCTCCATCACGCGACTTAAAAAAAATTAACTAGAGAAAATAAGTAGGAAAAAAATATAATCCCTGAAGACAAAAGGATTAATGCATGTGTGCATGTGACACTCATTTTTTTAAGGATCCTAAAAGCACTGACAAAATTGGTCAGTGAATTTGGTTGAAGGGTTACTTCGAAGGTTTTCGAATAAGTTTTCGGAGATAGCACTCATAACTTTATGAGTGGTTGGGACCACTCATAAATTTTATGAGTGTTCATAATTATTCACTATTATTGCTGGGTGAATATGTTAATGAAGCTCTTATGTTATGAGTGTTTCGTTAATATCGCCTTTAATCTTATGAAAACTTGAATCTTAAAAACAAAAACCTAATTTGAGATAAAGTTAAAAGGAACTATCTTTTCATTCAAAGATTTAGGGCCTTATTGCGAGAGCCTATTCGAAAAAAATCTATTCGACTTCTTACTTGCAATATATGTAAGTACTATAAGGCAAGTTTTAGATTCATGCAAACAAAATTTCGAGATGACAGTCAAATATGACATTACGATGATAGAAAACACCAAAAAAGTGGGTGACAAAATTCTGTGTCAGTTCGGCTATAGCCGATTTGGATCGACTTTCTTAAAACTTGGTAGATAGTGTTTTTATGTGATTCTGCCAACACGTTTTTAAAAAAAAATTTTCTTAGGACTAAAAATAACGGTGGCTGCCATATAAGTTTTTTTTAGCAATTTTACAAAATCTTATTTTTCTCGAAAACGGCTCCACATTTTTTTCTCAAAAAAAATAAATAAATTTCTTTTGGTAAAAGCTACTTTTGGATGGGAAACCATTTTTCAAAAACTGGGCGAGCTATACAGTCAAATGGTCGTGAATTCCGTGATATGTAATCCAAGGAACTTATCTAGGGAGGGGTGAAAACCAATTTTGGTTAACATTATTACTTTTGAGGTTGCATTCATATTTTTTTTCGAGGCACTTTTTAATCACAAAGGCCCCAGTTGTGGACTGCAGGACTTAGTTTTTTTTTTGAATAGCTTTAAATGAAGCTTTCGACGCCTATACTTATAAAAGGTTTTTCAACAGGGACGCTACAAAAGTAGAGCGACAGGGACAGCAAACGACGCCATATTTCTTGCCGCTCCTTTACATTTCTCTCAACGTTAAGAACGCTACGTCCAATTTATGGTCGTCATAATCGCCCTAGCAGATCAACAATTGAGCGTCTAGTGGATAAATTTGAATCAACAGGCACAGTACAAAATCTTCTCGTGCCAGTGAGACAAAGAAGTCCCCGTAGTGTCGAAAATTTTGCTGCCGCTGAGGCTTCAGTTGCAGAAAGCCCAAATGTGTCTCTCACACGTCGTTCTCAAGCGTTGGGCATCTCTGTGACGTCGTTGTGGCGAATTTTGCGAAAACATCTTGGCCTACATCCTAACAAGATTAAATTGACGCAAGAATTGAAGCCGTTGACCACCAGAAGTATGTTCGTGAATTCGGCTGAGCAACAATACTTGAAAATGATTCGGATTTTCATCGAAAAATCATCTTCAGCGATGAGACTCATTTTTGGCTGAATGGCTTCGTCAATAAAAAAAATATGCGGTACTGGTCAGGCAGCAATCCACACGTACTCCATGAGTCATCATTGCATCCCGAAAAAATTACGGTTTGGTGTGGTTTATGGGCCGGCGGCGTCATTGAGCCGTACTTCTTCCGTGATGATCAAGACCGGCACGTTACTGTGAATGGGGATCGCTACCGTTCAATGATAACCGAATATTTTTGGCCCCAATTGGATAATATGGACTTGGAGGACATGTGGTTCCAACAGGACGGCGCCACAAGCCACACAGCGAATGTCTCAATCAATTTATTGGAAACCAAGTTTGGAGAACGTGTTATCTCCATGGTCCAGTGGCTTGGCCACCTCGGTCGTGCGATTTGACGCTGTTAGACTATTTCCTGTAGGGCTACGTTAAGTCTATGGTCTATGCCAACAAGCCAGCGACGATTGATGAACTTCGTACGAATATCGAACGGGAAATTGCAGCAGTATCGGCCGATTTATGTTTGAAAACCGTCGAAAATTGGGTTCAGCATCTGGAAAAGAAATTGAGTTCCATAAAAAATGGCATCGAACGTACTTTCACAACAATAAAGAATTTCATTGATATCCATAACCGTTTTTGTTTTATTTAAAAAAAACTTTTGTAGCGCTCTTATTGAAAACCCCGTTACAACGAAAAAATACAAAAAAGCTAAAAAAAATAAAATTTTTTGAATAGTTTCACAGTTTTTTTCCAAACAATAATATTTTTTACAAAATATAATCTTTTAACGTGAAGTTCAATATTTTGAGTATTTTATTTTTTGTAGAACAATTGTACAAAAAAGCAACACAAAAGGTCAATCATTTTGTAATGTGTTTTTCAATAGAAATACCTCTTAATATATTGTCAAACAGTCCAAAGTATCTCATTTCATTCAAACCAAAAATAGAAACACTTCATTTCAACAACAACAAAAAAAAAACAAAAACAAAATTACAGGAAATTGTTTTCTCCCCGTTCGTCCTAAAACAAAAAAAAATCCAAATTCGCTCCCATTCCATGTTAATTGCCCTGCGATCGATGAAACTTTAAACATTCTCTACCTCCTCGAAAACACCTCCACAGACATGAACACCATCAGCTCGCCTCATGCTTTTCTCTATATTTCTGCCGCAACAATATCTAATTTTGTAATAAAATCCCCAACGGTATCGAGTGTGTGCGGGCACGGCCGCCTTGAATCATACTTTTTCTTAGTTTTATTTTCGAAAATTCTACCCTCGCAAAAGCATTTACGACAAAAAACCGCTTCTCGAAAACGTTGCATGTGTTTTCGTTATGGGTTTTCTTTTATTTTAAATTTTAAACTTACGATACATGGACAAGTAATGGTTTCGTTAAAAATGTATGACTAAAATATTAATGAAGAACAATATTACGATACGTTGACAGAAGTCAAAAGAAATAGGAAAAGGTAGTTCCGTCTGTCGGACTATCAGGATCTGTATCAACTGGAGTTAGTTTCTTTAAACTTCGAAAATTCGGAGTACTCCTTTCCTTTCACACTCTTTTTTCAATGTTGGCTGAGTTGAAGTACAAAAAGAGTAGGTACTCCAAACTTCCAAAAAATAACGACAAAAGATTCTTAAAGTTAATGTTTTCAAGTATTCTCCCACTGATAAATTAAGTTAAATTTCCCTTTTTCGCTGTACGAACAAGTTCATGCGACCCGCTCTTGTACTTAAATGTTTTTGAAAGAGATCAGCATCAGCAGCAGCGGGAGTAGATATAGAATATCGTAAAATTTTCTGAGACTGAGGCTCTATATCTGAGATCGTGTGTTCTTCTTGTGTAATTTTAGAATTCTCAGTAATATGGGAAGTTTTATTTTTAAACCAAAAAAAAAAAAATTAAATATCTCATCTCTCGAAACACACAAACTTTTCAACAACACAAAAACACAATACCTATGTAAATGACCCTCCACTTTTGAAATAGTATAGAAAGATATCGAATCCGAAAAATACCTACATAAAAACGATTAGGTGTTTTCCGCTCCATGGATATGACGAGCATATAGATTTTTGGAATTTTCTTGTTTTTGAAACCCAACCCATTCGGGTATAGGAGCTGTTAGAATAGATGTGTATTTTTGAAATCGGGACACTAGGAGGTCACCGCGTATATATTATTTTCATCATTGAGGCTGGAGAATGTTTTAATTATAAATAATATAAAATTCCATTGTAATAAATCTTTCGAAATCGTTGGCAATAACCATCAGCCTCCTGGCGCGGCCGGTGGATGGCGATGGCGTGGCATGGTGAGTTCAGATTGTTTATACATATTTTAAGTTTGCATATTTAAACCGACTAGAGATGATGGAAATGTGCGCTTGTGTGTTTTTTTTTATTCTTGGAGGCTTCATTATTGAAGAACCATCTATTTAAAATGATTGAGAAACTTTGTTTTCTTTATTTTTTACTGTTCTCTTCTCCATCGATTTTCATGCAAACGAAATGTTGTTTTATGCTACTCGTATCATTTTGAAAAACATTAATAAACAAATTTATAGATAGTGCGGGAAGACACTCAAATCATATTGAGCATAATAATTTTTGATTTGTACTAATTACATTTTTTCGAAGATTGGTTTAAGTGTTTTTTATGGGATGTTAATGAAATTTTGTTTCATAAATGTTGTTTGAAGAGTATTTCTACAAATGTTTGTACTTGTATAGATTTTTCGTAATTTATGAATACATAAGTACCAATCATCAATTCAAAGAGTCTAATTTTTGCTATGTTATCGATTATTTACGATTACTGTTTAAATTGTTGGATTTTCATATCGTTTAAATGATCATTAAATTACCAACATTCATAATTTAAATTGTTAAATAGATTCATTTTTTTCTTCAATTAAGCCTAATCGAATTATACAAAAACGAAGGCTTAAATTAAAATAAAAAAATTTTAAGGCGTCTAAATTCTGTTTGCCATAGGATTTAAGACAAATTGATTTTTCAATAAAAAATGACTGTTTCAAACTTGAGACAAAAATTCACAAAAAAAAAAAAATGAAAAAATTCGTTTTAACATTTTCATCGTGAATTTTTTCTAATGATTCTTATTGTCTTATTAATGCTTTCAATGAATATAGGCATAAAACTTTAATTTAAGAAACATTTTGGTAAGTTTTATAAACTTTTTTCATTAAACTGGTTGAAAATGAGCATTTTTTCATAAAAAAACTATTATCTCATATAAATTTAAGATGGCGCCCAACAGAAATGAGCTAGAATCCCGAATACTATAAGTAAGACTCTGCCTGACTATTAAAAAAACAAATTTTTCTTAATTTGTATTTTTTAAATGTACCTACACTTTGACTAGGCTAATTGAAATATTAAAAAATACAAAATTAGTTAATTAAATAAACAAAGAAATCGAGAACAATTTAAGATAAAATTTGTTCAAGGGCATATTTTGTTTTCAAAACTTAAGTTTTAAGCTTTGAACTAGGAACTATGAAAGAAACTTCACAAACTAACCAGAAAGGTCTGTCTTTTCAATTTTGCTAAGATTTTTTCTTTGGTATTATGTCAAATTGAAATTGTTAAGCAATAAGCTCTGTTTGCTAAGCTATTTTATACCGCGATCATAGAGTGCCCTTAGAACAAACTCGGAGCATGCTCTCAATGGAAAAAAAAACCAAATTTGAACTGTTATACACTCTGAGCTAAAAAAGGAATACAAGTTTTTGTTTTACAGTTAGATTTATAGAATAGAAAAATTGTCCAGTTTATATATCTTGAGCGCTCAGTATTTTTCCTCCATTTTTTGACAGAGCAGGAGAATAAAATATAAACAGTATTCCTCACATAGAATTCAAAACAACTCCCTTTTTCTTTTCTTCTTATAGAATTTACTGAGACAAGAAATAATTGAGCAAGTGAATCCAAAAAATTTCAGTCTCAGTTTTCAAGGGGAAAAGTGAGGAATTTTTGAGAGGAATCCTGTTTATATTTCTGAGCGCTCTGAGTCCTCTGAGATCTCAGAAATACAAACTGGCTAAATGTCTTGTTTTGGCATCAGTGCTTTACTCCTTTATTTGTACAGAATGAAAATGGAATTCATCCTTGGTGGATGACGCAGTAAAAAAAAAAAACATGACTTAGCTGAAAACTAGAAAGTGGAAAACAGGATTTGTAAAATATGATTGCAAATCATTAAATAAGGATCTTTATCATTACACTAAACAAACAAAAAATTTAATATACTTTTCCCGAGACCTAGATCATTTTTTAGGTTTTGTAGAACTTGGCAAAATGGCATACAATAAATTTCCCATATACCCTCAAAATTTCGTTTCAGAGTGTTAAAAGCCCTTTTTGGTAGTCTCATGAAAAGAAATACTCATAACATTTTTTATCATTTGATTTTCGATTTTGGTTTTGTCTGAAAGAAAAAATAAACTTTTTCAAAAATAGTATGTTTTGTTTACAAAAATGATAAATGTCAAAAAACAAGTCCAAAAGGCTTGTGACTTACAATTTTTTAAATATTTTTTTTCACTTTGAAAATGGTTTTATCGTTTGTTTAAATTTTCAATGCTCTTTTTCTCTAAATATATCCAATTAAGCTTCCTAAGAGCCTTTTTTCATGAAAATCGTCTAAAAATTGACAGATTTAGTTTTGAGATTTCAACAATTTATTGTATGAGCTCTGATGCAAGGCTCAAGTGGATTTTATATTGGAGTATGTGGCAAAGGGAAATAAGAAGTAATGAATTTAAGACGGTTTTTAAAATGAATGCGATTAAACATTTTAATTAAGCATTAATTCAGGACATGACTAGAGAATCATTATAACTCAAAAATGTATGTAGGTACAATTCATCATTCGTTTCTCTTCTCAATGACTAGTATTCAGACAGAATTTTTATAAAGCTCTTTGCTTAAAAAAAAATTCATTTGTTCTTAGATCTAGGCTGAATCGCTTAAGAGCTATCGTTTGCATTGTTTTTCAAGCTCACTTGATACTTTCTTACTTACTTTCACTATTGTAAATTTGAAGCCGACTGTAATTGAAATACTGAGTAGCCACTATAATTTGACATCATAGATTTGTTCCTGTACTTTCTGTGCTAAATTTGGTAGTCTGTCAAATTTTAATAATTGGAGATTTAATTCTCTCAGAGAGAAGTAGAAACTATATAAAACACAAACACATAGAACCAAAATTTCTTCCACTTTTTGAGCGTCAGCAAAAAGTATACAACTAAACGTCTTAAGGAATCAAGAAAACAAAGCCACAGCATTAGAATTTCAAATTTTAACTTTATATTCTTAAGAAAATTGATATTTTTTGTATTGATTTACTAATCACAAACTTAGCATTCCAAAAATAAAAAAAAAATACACTTTAAAACAAAATTTCTTGACTATTCAAAAATATTTTTTTTTAACCAAAAAGCACTTCACAGTAAACACAATCCCAAAATTCATTTTTTTTATAACTTTTTCTGTTTTAAAAAATAAATCAATAAATTTATTAAAATAAAAAAAAAAACGAATAAATAAAGCCTAGTTTATACTTAAAGTGAAATGAAATCAAATTTGAAATGAAACATCAATAATTTGTGCACCAAAAGGATTTCAAAAAAATAGTTTTCATCATAAAATTTGGGGTTGAAAAAGCCCATTGAGTTGCACTTGTTTTGAAACCAATTACTTTCTCGTTGTCGCCAAAATAATTGCATTTAGTTTTTGACAGAATTTCACGCCTATTTTTATATTAAAACTACCCTTGTATGTATAACCTAGACTTAAGAAAAGAAAAACACTTCCACAGCCATTTTCTTTTTTATGTTTTTGTTCTCAACTCAGAACACAGAACTGACAATTTCTGCCTAAACAAATTTCTTAGGCAGGATTTGGCAAAAATTGTCAGGACATGTGAAATTTTTTACTCTCTCGCGAGCGTTCTCTTCTGCGAAAAACTACACAAATTCTGCGTACGCGAACAGCTTTGGGCTAAATTTAGTAGATTTGGTGAGAAATGGAATACACGAACAGACTTCTTATCTTTTGTCTCTTTTTTGTTGTACTAAAAACGATGTTTACGTTGGGCTGAAAAATGGGATTTCTGTTTACTTTTCAGCATTTACATCACGCTCCCACTTCTTCATTGAAGTGAGATGTGAATACTGAAATGTCAAAAAAATACAGTTGTTCAGTCCAATGTTAACACCGGCAAAGAAAAAAATAAAGCATATTGTCATTTATGGCACCCAAGACGGTGTTTACATTGGACTGAAAAACTGGATTTTTGTTGACGTTTCTGTTTTTACATCTTCCTTTACTGAAGAAGTGGGAGTGAGATGTGAATACTGAAAAGTCAAAAAAATCCAGTTTTTCAATCCAATGTGAACATCGTCCAATATGACTTTAATCCACAGTTTGAGAAAACCAAACGCTCTCAAATTGTGTTCTAAAAAAATAACTTTAAACGAGACAATGGTGGTGGTTGAGATGCGTGAAGCAAATCATTGACTATGCCATTAACGACTATCGTTTTGACGATTATCAATTCGAAAATAACGGAAACAGTTTTTCGAAAAATAAAAATTCGTTGGTACCATGTTGAAATTTGGTGAAAACGTTTCAGGTACCATGTGAATTAAGTGCCTTTAAAAATATTTCAGATGGTGGCGTGTTTTTTTGAAGGGGAAGTTGGGAAGTTCTTGTGTATCAAACGTAAAAATTAACCTTGGTACAACCTAAGCTTATGATCCATCTTTTCAAGTTATTTTTTAATATTGACTCAAATGACACAAATATCTAATCGATGCGGACTCCGTGAAAAAAGTTATTACGGTCCATATTATGACTTGCGATGCGCCGAATCGAACGTTCAACTCAACTCGAACGTTCGACAATTCAAAAACAAAAAACTGTGATTTTGTTCAAAGTCACCAAGAAATACAGTTCGACATCGATGACTGAGGCAAACGTTTGGTAAAGGTATTGAGTGACGTTCAAACTTTCCCAATTTTAGCCATTTAAGGTGAACATAAATTAACCGAGTTGCAAACGGTAATGCCACAAAGTCACATTCGAACGTTCGACTGGGCGAATCGCAAGTCATAATAGGTGCAAGTTAAAAATGGTATTTTTATGTTTAAAAGTTTAATATTACTGAAAATCAATTGAAAATAATGGTCGATTGATGAAAATTAGTATTTGTTATGAAAAGCAATAAATCAGA
The DNA here is from genome assembly GCA_946251815.1 of Dasysyrphus albostriatus. Classification (NCBI taxonomy): domain Eukaryota; kingdom Metazoa; phylum Arthropoda; class Insecta; order Diptera; family Syrphidae; genus Dasysyrphus; species Dasysyrphus albostriatus. The sequence goes on along the minus strand of OX276338.1, from coordinate 52,280,280 downwards.
AGAAAGCATCAAAATACCTTTGGTGAATAGGTGTTTTAGTGATGGGATTATTTTCATAAGACCTGTGACAAAAATGGGACTTGATAGAAATGTGTTATAAATTACCAAATGAATAACCAATAGAGTCTTTAAAAATATCAACTGTAAAAGGGTATTTTTTATGGTTGCAGGAAATTATAGTGAATTCTTTTTCCAAAAACATAAAACCTTTTACCCAAACCTACAAAACCTGTCACGCTTGATATTTTTGTAAATTGCTTTGATTCTTCATTCTCGTAGTAAATAAAATCTTTTTGCCACGTTTCTTGAGGCTACCATACTTAAAAGAAAATAACGCCACACTTTCAAAAAAAAACACCCCTCCATGCGAAATATTTTTAAAGTCGTTTGATTCTTTATTGCCAGGTACATGAAACCTTTTAATCAAGGTTTGTGATAGTTAGTTTTTGTTTGTTTTATTTAACCTATTTTTCTCATGTTTATATCAAAGTGGAAAGGTAGGTACTACTTAAGTAGCTAGTACCTACTTACGGCGACCATTGATGCTTGTTTTGACAATTGAAAAAAGAACCCGAAAATACTACTTTTTAATAACATAATTAGAAATTAATGGCAGAAAATATAGAAATATTGAAATTCTATGTAACTTGAAGAAAGCAAAAAAAATCTTTAAAATAAAATATTCCATATACGCCATAGTGAACGCATTAAAACTCTAATACAAAATTATTTTGTGTAGAAGTAGTGATACTTTAAGTTTTGTCATAAATATATGCATATGTCTATGTAATACATATATGTACATATGTAATGAACATTTATATATGTAAAAGAGTTTTAAAAAAAAAGTGAAATAAAAAATCAGTAGGGCAAATATTAATAACCTCTTTTATTATTATTATTATACAAAAATAACTTAATATCCATGCGCGTTTTGTAAATATACGAATATTGCTTTTGGACATTTTTACCGTCACCATTTGCTCTCATACCCAAGTCTACCTACTCATCTGAAATCCTAGAAAGAAAACAAAAAAAAAATGAGAAAAACTCGAACAAACTAATTTGGCCAATTGCCAAATTTATAAATCATCGCCCGCACAACCCCGCCACACAACGATTATAAAAAATGAAGCAATTTTCTTTGAATATTTGTAATTAATTTTTCTCTCAAACAAACATAATAGAAGATCGATTGAATGTATAGAAATTAATTAAGTACCCATCGAACATTATACATACAATCTTATTGATGGCTTATTTCTTATGTTTTGTTTAAAATGTTAATTTTAAAATAAATTAATGATTTTAAATTTTAACAAACATTTTAACAAAACTTTATGCGTAAATCATTATTATTCATTATTTTTATTTATTTTTCTTATAATTTTGTTGTTTTAATTTCAAATTTATTTTGATACAAAATAAAAAAAAACGTAAAATAACAACACAGCTCATTTAACCCTAAGAATCGGTTCGTTTCAATGAAAATTTATTGCCAATTCGTATATTATATAGATGTTATATCTACCTAGATATATTTGTTTAATGAGAAGAAATAGGTACGCTGCTATGAGATACACATTCGTGCAGTTGTTGGTAATTTATCATACATTTTTTTTTTTTTTTGTTAGAAAAGTGTTTTCAGTTTATATTTCATATTTAGATGGCCGGCGAAGATGTAGGTGGATGTGAAAGTTTATCTTTTTCAGATAAAGATACCTAAAGTGAATTTATATATTAACACTCAGAATCAAATGATTAAGGTCAGATTTTTTCATAACAAAAAAAACATTTTTTAAACGGACTGAAAAGTATAAAACAATGTATTTCTCCGAGCCAAATTCATGAGGGCACATACGTATAAGATAAATTGGTGCATGAACAAAGATCACTTTTAATTGTGATGTAGCTACAAATGATTTCAAAATAACCTCTTGAGTAACCTCCCATACATTGACTGGATTCCTTCAGAAGACGAGTCTTTGAAGCTTCGTTAACTTCACCTCAGGAGGAACTTCAATTGTTAGATCATATTATATTTACGGACTTACAGCAAGCTAAGCTGTGTTAAAAACTCTTTAAATCGAATGCTCGATTTAGTTTTCTCATCTGACGCTGTTAGTAGCTGTAGTGGTAGAATCTACTACTGCAAAATCAAACATAGATAACTATACCATCCTCCTCTTGACATTTTTTCTTCACTTGGGTGGGCATTTACTTAATAATAGTAATTCACAAGACTGTTCATATTCTTGTGACTTTCGGAAAGCCAATTTCCAGTTGCTTTCTGAGCATTTAAGTGCATCTGGCATCGAAAATATTCCAGTTTCAGGTGACATTGACGTTGCAGTTTCATACTTGTGACACGTATTAAATAACTGTGTAAATTACATAGTTCCACACAAAATACCCAAATACCCTATAGTTCTTATTGCCATCATAAAAGAAACAGAGCTTGGAAGAATCTAATAAAAAGAACGGCCCTTGAAAACCCTTTCCAATCATTTATACGCTGATTAACTTAAAAATAGGGAAAGTTCCCTTAAGCTTGACCCCCAAAAAAGTTTTTGGAATTTCGATAACTTGAAAAAGATATCTGATGGCTATCCTGTCAGTTTTACTTATAACAATATTATTTTAAATAGTCCTCCAGATATTTGTGATGCGTTTGTTAACAACTTTCACCAAATCTTTCGTTGAAACCCCTGTTGATGTTGATGAGAACTTCTTTCTCTACTTAAAATGCTGTCCTCAAACTACCTTCAATAATATTCCAATTATAATGGAAATTTTTTTACATTATGTGTCCCTACTTCATTATAATTATCTGGACCTGAAGGTTGAAATCTTGAATCTTGAAATCTTGAAAAAATGTAAATCTATACTAGCACCCTCTATTCTTAATTTGTTTAGCCTATCACTTAGCTCAAGTAAATTTCCAAGTATTTGGAAAAAAGCATTTATTACGCCAGTTTTTAAAAAGGGTAACAGATCTGATATTTGCAATCACAGACCAATTTCCAATCTATCTTGCACTCCCAAGCCTTTTGAGCAGGTAATGTGTGATAGTTTGACATTCAACTGTAAAAATATAATTTGTAATCAACAACATGGATTCATGCAGAAGCGATCGATGGTAACCAATTTACTTGCATTTTTGCATAAGTGCTCAACTGCATTGGAATCCATGTTCAAGTACTCGACTGCATTTATACAGATTGTTCTGAGGCTTTTGATTAACTTTCTCATGATATCATTACGTTTAAATTATAGGTGTTTGGGTTTCCTCCTAAGCTCATTACTTGAGTTTCTTCTTATCACCAAAAGAGATCCTATCATGTTAGATTTCAAAGTTCTGTCTCCAACCCTTTCTTTGCCAAAACTGGAGTTCCCCTGGGTAGTCATTTAGGCCCACTTCTTTTTATTATAGCTATCAATGGCGTATCTTTCTGTACACGTTATAGTGAAATTCTTATTTTTGCGGATGATTTGAAAATTTTCAAAAGCGTCAAATCTGTGAGTGATCGTTTAGTTTTGTAAGATGATTTAAACAGTTTTATTATTTGGTGTAATAAAAACGGTTTAAATCTCAGCTCTATTAAGTGTCGATATTTTTTTTCTAAAAGAAGAGTTCTTAGTTCATTTGATTGTGAAATATCACAGCACACATTACGTCGTGTTGATAGTTTCAAAGACCTAGGAGTTCATTATACTTTTAATCTTGATTTTAGAAATTATATCAATTTAATCTTCAATAAGGCAAGCTCTATGTAAGGGTTTACTAAACGATGGTCTAAGGAATTTCAGGATCCCTATGTTACTCCCTCTCTCTCTACAACTGCTTTGTTCTTCACCATCTTGAATATGCATCACAGGTATGGACTCCTTTTTATGAGATCCATAAAAATTGATTAGGTAGTACCTCGTGGCATGATGGCTAATGCGTTGGACTGTCATGTCAAAGGTCTGGGTTCGATTCCCAGCCACTGCCACCTAAAAACAGAAATGTTTTTTCCCAATGTACCGCCTGATGCGAGGAACTGACAAATCCTCCAAGAGTATACTTGTCATGAATAAGTGCTTCTCATTTAGCAGTTTAAACTCGGCAAAAATTGTAGGTCCCCACCATTCCTGCCAACAACACGCATATAGTAATGGTTGAGAGTTGTTAGTTACTAGGCCCTGGTTCTCCATGAGCTATTGCGCCACCAAATTGAAAAATAGATTAGAAGCAGTGCAACGTAATTTTATACGTTTTGCCTAGAAAGGGCTACCGTGGTCCAATCCTTTTAATCTTCCTCCTTACGAACATCAGATTAAGCTTCTTCAGATCAAACCTTTGGCACAAAGGAGAATCAATAATGATATTGTATTTATTCATCGACTTTTAACGGGTGTTATTGATGCATTTGATTTATTGTCTAGTACTAGCCTTAACCCTTGACTATCGTGGAGGAGGTCACAACACTTGCAGTCTAGAACTCATGCGTATATCTCAATACCGTACTACTATGGAAAGCACGAGCCCTTTAAACGCATGTGTAAACTTCTAAATTTTCGATTTAAATATAAGCAAAAATAGTCTCAAAGCTTCATTGAAAACCAGTGTTCCACGCTCTTAAATGTTTGTAATTGTTAATCATTTGATTTTCATAATAATTATTGTTTTTTATTTTATTTTGTAAAGTGAATGTCTTAAGTATTCTTGCTTACTAACTACTAACATTACGCTAAGCGATGAGCACTCAATTTGTGTTGGTAATTCGTTAGTCACAAGATGTCGCTTGTAATTATTAAGCTCTCTTTTGCAAAGATCTGATAGTGTTAAAAAAAAGAACAAGGCATTGGTTTCGTATCCAAAAAAAATTCAAAGTCTTAATCACATCTTAAATTAATAAAGTGGATATCTTCATGACGTATCTTTATACGTGCACGTGTGCGTATGTGCGTTTATCCGTCTAATGTACAATGAGCTAGAACCTAAATGGGTGAGCAATAGTTTGACTAAGACTTGGAAAGCAGCAAGTTAAGAGAATTTCTTCATAACGTTCGTTGCGTTGTGTCGTCGGTCTGTTTATCCGTGCGACTGCACGTGTGGATATGTGCGTCTATCTGTCAACTACACACTGTGAAACATTTGCTTAACACTTTGAACACAACATGTTGATGTGATTTTCTTGAAGTGAAATTCAACTTTCTTAAGCTCGTCTAGAACGGATAAGGCCTACCATATACAGCAGCTTTGGTTTGTAATTTTTTTTTTTTTTGCAAAAACACTTTGAATAATTTCGATTTATAAGATCAACAATAGGGGAAATTTCATCAAAAATTAACAAGTTGTTTTGATGCAAAATTTTTGTTTCTTTAATATTCAAGTGGATATAAGTTTAATATTAAAAATAAGCTTTAATATATTAAAAAGCAATAGGCACCAAGTTTTAAAAAAAACTGAACTATGGGTGTTATTTCAACTTGTACTTCGTAATGTCTTCTAATTGCTGCGTATATCATAACAGGTGAAAATAATCGAGAAGACATGGCCTGCAACTCAACAAAATAAATAATCGAAAAGATATTATCTCTAACTTCTAGCCTAAAGTGTCATAAAACAACACTCAAATAAATAAAATTGAATCCGTTCTTACATTGAGTCGCCATCAGTCCACCTAAAACATATTGTACCTATAGGTAGGTACAAAATAATCCAAACGATACGATTAGCCGAAGGCACGATGAAAAAAAGATATTAAATTATTATTAAAGTTATGTAGCCACACATGCGAGTGCAGAGTATCTTGTGGATATGCATCTATAGGTACAAAAAAAAAAAACAAGCACATGCTAGCTGATCTCTAGCTGTTTGCCTTAATTATGTCAATTTGTTATTTTTATCTTTATTCTTTTTTTTTTTGTTCACAATTAATGCATGGACAGACGTTTCATTTAACCCGCTAGATGAGTGATATAAGTTATTTTTTTTTATTTTCGGTGTTTTATTTAAACCCACTCAATTTAATCGATGCGGTAGGTGGTGAATATGTAAAATAACAAAAAATTAATTATATAAAATAAAGATTTATTTATATACAAACCTACACTACTTGTCACTTAATTGGAGCTTAATCTTTTTAAAACCTCCATAGTGTAACTGATTTAAGCAACGTATTTGAAATAAAATTTCCAATAACGTTATTATTTTTTAACTATTTTTTATTCTGGGCTCAGTCAACCTTATGATCGCAGTATTTTTATAATTATTTTAAGGTTTGAACATGTGGTATTCCACAAGGAAGTCACGTAGGGCCTTTCATCTTATTGCTTACTATAAACATCTGATCTAGAGATTAATGTTTTTTTTATTGATTTGACGTATTTTATTATAGAAGAAGACAGTCATTTTCCATAGCCATTTTCCATATTTATTAATATGATACCGTCTAAAGCAAAAATCACCTCGATTACCGAATCCAATGACTGAGCATCAGAGGGAATCATACCCAGTTTTAACATTTCACTCATATTTAAAATGTCAACATTGAGTCTGATTGCCTCCGCAGACCATTCTATTGGGGTCAATATAAGTCGTTTTTCTTTTAAATAGATTGAGAGCAGAGCATGGAGCAGAGCTCAAGCTGTCGGAGTACGATCAGAGCTCTCCGATATAATTTTGAAACACATCTTAGCACTGAACTGTTATCCGATTGCGATGCGTTTAACGCACCAAAATTTGGCACCTATACTGACTTTAATTTTCATCTGACAGTCCAATCGAAAATAAAAGAAAGAAAAATCAAAAATATGAACTGAAATTGATGTGTTGAACGCTTAGCTATTTGCTCTATTCGCTCGGTCTCCCTATTTTGAGCTCATAAAGCGTAGTCCTAGTTAGCTCTGATTTATGGTTTTACGAAGTAGCATGAATACCCTTAATATTAATTGACATTGTATCCAATCATCGTTCATTTTCTTTGTCATTTTGGTCTTAGAGCTAGCAACGCTTTCGAGAAGTCATTTTAGTATATTTAGCTTTTTTATATATGTTCGCTCTAACTCCTCGGATTTGCGTAATGACAGTCTGGCTGGTAGGAGATGTTGTATTGTAAGCCATTTTTAAAAAGTGTGTTGCAAAACATAAATGCAATTTTCTTGGCTAGTATTGGACTTAAAGTAAATTTTTTTTTTTGATTTTATAGGTTAAAATATTTTCTAAAATTTTTGGTCATAACTATTTTTGACACTTCTTTCCAATGAAAAGTTACTGTTAAAAAGCTGTCAAATTTTGTTTGTAAAAAATGAGTTTTAGTGTTTATCTCACCTCTTGTTCGTCTGAACGAAAAAATGATCAAATTGTTTTAAAGAGTAGGAACATGATTTCATTTTCTAAGCCCAATAGGAGCCAAGAATTTATGCCAGCATTTATGTTTAGCAACACACTTTTTCAAAATGGCAGACAACACAACATCTGGCCCACAGCTGTGCAAATTTAACTCAACACAAACATAAAAATTGAAACAAAAATAAAAGTGGAAAATAATGAAATGGAAGCTAAAATTACTTTATGTCTTTATCAGAGATTAAAAAGAGTTTGAAACTCTCTTCAACCCCCCATTTAAACACTCGGTTGGGCTCACAATTTTGAAACGTCAAAAAAGCTACATGCAAAAGTTAAAAGTTGCCAACTTGTCTAGCAGCGTCTGTAGCTTTTTCTGCAGCTGCGTCGTGTTGTGTTCGTATCATTAAATTTGTGTGTACTCAACATTTTGACAGCTATTTCAGCTGCAGCTCCAGTTGCAGTTCCGTCTTCACTTTGTTCAGGCAGTGATGACATTATCAGAAATAAAAAATGAAGAAGTGACATTTTAAATTTTTGGCCAAATAATTTTTTCATTTTTTGATCAGCCACAGCCGGTCTTTTACACAGTTGGCTAATCAAAAATTTTTCTAGATAATTTTGGGTATTTTTAGAGGTAATTCTTTTTAACAAAATTAGCAATGACTCTTAAACGTAGGTACACTTTAATCTTCTTCATAAAAATTACATATGTAAGTTTAGATTTTTTCAATATAAATACCTATAGAAGTCTCTAGCTATATGTAATTATTGATTGTATTAAGGAGATAAACACATTACTGAATAAAAATATACAAAATTCTAATTTTTAGCAAAAAAATTAGTATTGGATACTTCGATTAATTTTGATAACTTGTAGCTTAATAAAAAAATGGTTTCGTTCTAAATTGGGTTTGACATAACAAAATGTATAGCAGGTTGAATTTAATGCATACGCCACTACTCATTAGTGGGGATTTATACTGCGAAAAAACCTGCGGTGCAGTGTGAACTTGGCCTAAGACCAGGCGTCGATACAGGGGGAGGGCAATGGGTGCTATTGCCCCCCCGAGCAGGTACAAACCAAGCAAAAATTTATTAAAATGTCATCAAAAAATTCTTTTTCGTTCTACGTTTATGTGAAATGAAAAGTGAAAAGAAAACTATACGTTTTTATTTTCCTGATTTTTCATTTCACGAAATAATTTAATGATATTAAAACCAACGATTGATCTCACCTCTCCCATATGTGCAGTCGAGAAAAATTCCGATATGCAAAAATAACCTTCAAATCGAGCGATTGTAAAGCTTATAACGTCGGTTTCAAAACGTGCAATCTTCAAATTTAAGGTCTTTAATTAAAAGATAAATATCAGGCTACATTCCTATGTAACATTTTTTTGAGGATAGTCCAATTATTTCATACTAGAGAGCAGATCGAATCCCACATGGATCTGATTTCACTTTTCAAAATTCAAATGTGAATGAAAAATGATACAGTTTATGAATACAGTGCTCCAAAAAGTTAATGCCCAAATATGTAAGTGTTTTTTTTTTATAGTTAAATGTAACGCGGAAGGCAGCAGTGGCACTTATCTACATTTTCAAAAAGAATGACAGTTTAATTAGTTTTAAAATTCTAACTTTGCTTCAAATGCTCAGATAAACAAGGTTAAGATATTTAAATAAATTAAAAATGACAAATTACTTTTTTGTATAAAAATTATTGGGAAATAGGTACCACAAACTTGCATGCTATTAAGATGCTTATCCATTTGACAGTACTTCCACTAGAAAACTCTCGAGAATAACTTTCGGATGTCTTCCCCTCTGGTGAGCTAATTTCATGAATGTGTCCACTTAGTTTAACACTCTAGAGGTGGTCCCCATCTTTTAACTCCCTTATGTATTTCGAGTGCGGTTCAGTATGCAACTATGTTACACATCTTTTTTAGCCATAACATATGTTTCTGATGGTAATACAGTAGACGTTCGCAATAGTGAAGTAATAAAAACCAGGCCTGTTCAGTGTTCATTCTTTCAAGATTGTTCACTTTTTCAAGCGGAAGTTTGTAAAGGCTTTCTTAAGATGAATTTGATCCGAAATGCAAATTTTGTTCGATGTGAATGGTTTTTATATTTATAAGTTAGGAAAAACGAAAAAATTCCCCAGTGTTCTCAAGTAATGTTAAATGCTTCCGAGCTATTTTTTATAAAAAATCCAATTTTTTTTAGAAAATTTCGTGTGTTTACTATTGTGGATTGTTAACTATTTTGAGATTCACTAAATCGAGCGTCTACTGTATTCGTGAAGATTTTTTTCACTTTCATGGATGAGTTTAAGGAACCTCCGTACTATTCATCCACAAATTAAACAAAATTTATTTCATCAAATATTTTTTGAAAAACTTCAGGTTTTTGCCCATTTACTTGGTTTCATGTTCATTTTTTTGCCCTGTTTGATTGTTAACGACACGGTGCAAGTCAATTTTGCTTGCAAGCACATTTTACGTTAGCGAACACATTCTGTGGCTTCTGAATACTTATTTGTTCCATCAACTCGATTTTCTTACGGTGCGGTGAAATTCAAAAACGCTGTTAAAACACCCTGTTACTGCCACAAACTGCATAACTTCATTTAAGGAAGTTTCAAAGAACCCGCTGCTCGATGCACTTTGCAAATATAAATGAGGTAATTGCGTTCTTCAAATTTTGAGTAGTATGAAAAGTACTTCAATTGTCTGTAGATCTTATCAAGATTATGGAAACTCTGGAAACAATTTGGCATTAGTGTCACCAAAAATACACTAAAATTGAAAATTTGTGTATAAAAATTAATCTAAATCTGTTCAGCCGATAATGACAAAATTCAAAATTTAAAAAAAATTCTGTGAGAAAGAAGTACTATCAATAGTTGCTATTTGTAATTTTTTATAATTTTAAGAAGTATATCGTACTCGTAGGAGCTATTTTTAAGAAAAAAAAATATTTTCTTTAATGGTTTTTTAATATTTCTATGGAAGGTACCGTAATTTAAAAGTAAAAAATTTTCTTAAAATACTTTAAGGAGTGTGAAAAAAACTTTGAATATTGAGTTTTATAAAAATCAAACACATTCAAAATATTTGATTAAAAAAAAAATGTTGGGGCGTTAGCTACCATCGTGAACCGTACATCGTACGAACAAAATTTTTAAAGCTTATATGCCATGCTCTTATTTGTTTCTTAAAACAAGCAGTTTTCTTCAAAATTTTTTTTAGAAATTAAATTTCAATCAACTTGAAAAAGTCGCATTTTGTACAAAAACATTGACTTCAAAATTTTATATCTCAAAAATGTTTGATATAACCAGCTTGATTAAAAAAAAACCTAGAAAACGCACAGCAACAAACTCGTTACATTTTTTAATCCAGACAAGACGTTTTTTTTCACAAATCTTTTGCTCTAAAAGCATTTATGTTAAATAGTTAGAAAAACACTGTTAATTTTTAATTTAAAATTAAAGAAGTAAAAAAGCCAAAAGGAGAAAAACGACAAATTTTTTAAATCGTTATTATTCATAAGATTCCATAAGAAAAACCAATTAAAATATTGTTTAATTGCCAGCAAATCATTATATCGTTTGATGTTTATATATCAATTAGCATATAAATACATGCTGGGAAGAAATTGCCAAATTTATTATTATGTCCCCTATTAACAACAACTGTGCAACTTATATAGTTGTTTTTAAAAATAGCTTATCAACAATCTGCAGTAGGTATAGCTTCACATTAATCATCTTTTTTGTTACAAGGAAAAAATAAAACAATATTTTTAGTTCAATGACAACAAAAAATAAAATAAAATTAAAGAAAACGTCAGAAATCATCTCAAATTCTGACGTGTTTCAATATCTTAAAAACTATCAAAGAAAAATGTCAAAAATTAATTGCGCAAACATGTTGAATCTTATACGTACACCATGTCCATGGCAAATAAATAATAATAATTATACGTACTAAAAACAAAACAAACAAGGTGGGGTTCATATTCGAATTTCTTCTAATTCTAATTCGAAAAACACTATACATATGTGTATTTTTACTACGTACAAACTACTTAGAGAATTGTGAAAAGGTCATCATAGTTGTACGAGCACATTGCAACGTCAAAGTTTCTGACGTCTCTGGATGATATGTTGCACATCAAAAATGACATTTCTCATGCGAAATAATCCGTTACAGATGTGTTTAATTTGATATGCACCTATGTAAATGTATTAAAAATAAAAACACAAAAGTATATTTTTATAATTAAAAATAACTTTTATACAATTTAATGTTTTAAAAATTGCACCACTTTGTTTGTTTATACAAAAATAAAATAATAATTTTTTTCTATTTTCAGATAATGGCATCATTGTATTTAAAATTAAAACTATAAACAAGTGCATCTATCAATTTAAAAAAAAATGGCAATGTTAATATAGTGTTTTCTATTAAACAAAATAAATTCAAGTATTAAAGATAAAATTATAGTAAATTTTCTTTGTTTTGTGAAAGAACAAAAGAAGCAAAAAAAGAATAAAAATGCTCCAGCACCCCGCGACAGATTTCTACGATATTGCGGCTGCTAATGCGGCCGTGATAAGCAGTCGACACACCCCGCCATACAGTCCGACGGGCCTGTCGATTGCAGCACAGCACAACAACAACAATAACAATAGTACAAGCAATAACAACAATAACAATGCCAACAACACTGGCAGCAGTTTAGATATTTTAAATCAAAATGGTTCGTCGATTGGCGGTGGGGGCGGTGGTTTAATTGGCAGCGGGACAAATGGTAGTGGCGGCAATAGTTCTGGCGGAGGTCGAGAATCGTTGCCCAGTTTTGGGTTTACACAAGAGCAAGTGGCGTGCGTTTGTGAGGTAAGTTTTATTTTTTCTTTGTTTATTTTTCAAAAGGGAAAGGGGTTTTCAATTCTAAAAATATATTTCAACTTGTTTTCTTTTTTGAATTTGTTTTGTTTGGGTTCCTTTATTGGGATTATATTTGTTGATGATTTAATCAATTAGTCAGGCGTTTGATGTCAAGGTGCTTTTCAAAGTTTTGTTTTGGCGTCAACTAGTTTCAAGTCCTATGACTATAAATTTGAAAGTTATTCATGAAAAGGAAAGCTATTTGTTGCCAATTGAGTGATGTTATAAGGTTCGTTGATCAAATTTTTATTTTCGAAAATCAACTATTTCTCCAGTACGTCTTTTTCATTACTGGTTATTCCAAACTATATGAGTGTCAAGTTAGCAAAGCAATTTTGACGAATCGAAAAATGAATAGGTGAATAATTTGCCGTTACTTAGTCCCTAATTAGTTGTGACAATTTATAGTTTGCCGTTTATTGTTTTTTTTGTCGAAAGTCAGTAAAAACTTCTTATACCTGATGGTTCATGGTTAAATAATTTGCCGTTATAAGTTGTGACAAATGCAATTTGATCGTGCAATGTTTTCTATGTCTTTTTGGGTGCAACTCTCAGTGATAGAAAAATGGATAGGTGCATAATTTATCGTTAATTAGTTGTGACAGTTTTGAATTTGTCGTTCTATGTTTTCTATGTTTTTTTTTTGAAAAGTTTTAAAAATTTCTAAATTTTAATATTTTAGTACTTAATAATTTTCCGTTAATTAGTCGCCATTTAGCTGTGAAAATATCAATTTTGTGTGTGATGTTTTCTATGTGATTTTGGAGTATTTTTTTCTATAAGTTTCAAGTTAGCAAATAACTTTGACAAATGATGGGTAGGTGCATAATTTGCTGTTAATTAGTTGTAAAAATTACGAATCTGTCGTTCAATGTTTTCTATGTTTTTTGGGTGCTTTGTTGACTTGACAAATCTCAAAAAGTGGTAAAAACTTTTTATACTTAATGTTTTATGACTAAAGAATTTGCCCTTAGTTAATCTTCAATTAGCTTGGAAAAATGTATTTTAATCGTGTTATGTTTTCTATGTTTTTTTTTGCGTCCTTTGCTAGCTTGATATCAAGTAAGCAAAGTATCACCTGAAAAAGGCATAAAAACTACTAATACCGAATGGATTTTTTGCTTAATACTTTACTGTCAATATATTGAATGACAAATCCGAAACTGTCACAACTAGTTAACGACTAATTAACGGAAAATTATGCACCTACTCATTTTTCGATTTGTTAAAGTTGCTTTGCTAACTTGACACTCATAAAAAACAAATAATCCAAAAACAGATAGAAAACATCGCATGAACACATTGATTTTTTCACAACTAAATAACCACTAATTAACGGCAAATTATTAAGTACTAAAATATAAAAATTTAGAAGTTCTTACCACTTTTCAAAAAAAAAAACATAGAAAACATAGAACAACAAATTCGAAATTGTTACAGCTTATTTACCACAAATTATGCACCTATCCATTTTTCGATCCGTGAGAGTTGCTTTGCAGTACCGAAAAAACATAGAAAACATTGCACGACTAAATTGAATCGTGTCACAACTAGGAGTAATTAGCGGCAAATTGTTAAGCCATCAACCATCAGGTATAAGAAGATTTTACTGATTTTCGACAGGGTGCTTTGCTGACTTGACACTCATCCAAACTATGACATTTGAAAACCTATTTCATCTACTTATCGGGAGTTCACAAATGCTAAGTAAAGTTCTGAGTGGTAAGAAGTGCATACGATAAACGTATTAATAAAAATTAATTAAGCTCGTTTTTTCTTCTCTGGCAGTTTGAAAATTTGAAAATTTCGTTACACCTCACGAAGTCTTACTTAAAAAATCAACTAAAGTTTTCCAATAAAAAAAGAAAATTAATTTAAAAATCATAAATCTAAATAGGTCCTGCAACAAGCTGGTAATATTGAAAGACTGGGACGATTTCTATGGTCATTGCCACAATGTGATAAATTGCAACTTAATGAATCTGTGCTTAAAGCAAAAGCCGTTGTTGCATTCCATCGAGGACAATACAAAGAGCTCTATAGACTATTAGAACATCATCAATTCTCACCGCACAATCATGCTAAATTACAAGCGTTATGGTTAAAAGGTAAGAAAATATTAAAATAAACAAACGATTTTTTGTATTTTTTTTTTTGTCTCTTGAAAAAAAAAACACCTGTGCTAACAATATTGAGGAAAAAAATTATTCAACTTTGTTTTATCCTTGTGAATTTTTCTATTTTTCTTTTGTTTCTTTCCTTCTGATGTGTAGCGCATTATATTGAAGCCGAAAAACTGCGCGGAAGACCTCTAGGTGCTGTTGGTAAATATCGTGTCCGTCGTAAATTTCCACTACCACGCACAATTTGGGACGGTGAAGAGACAAGCTATTGCTTTAAGGTGAGTTTGATTGAAAATTTTCACATATAAATAAGGAAATGGAAAAAGGGGAATATGTATAGCCATATATGAACATATTTATGTATATATGTTAATTTAATTTTGATCCTTGCAATGGTATAAAAAGAGCTGGAAAGCCTAGGAATGTTTGAGTTTGAATTACCTATGGTCCTAAAGGGTAGAGCATCTAGGTTAAGCGAAAATAAGGGATGATAAATATTGTTTATGGGAAATTTAAATTAAATCGGCAACCCTCTTTTAACAGACCTTTAAAAAAAAACGGAGATAATTTATACACATGACTTGTAATTAGCAAATGTAGACTCATGGCTTCTCAAAAAATTGTAACTTTTTTGTTTTTTTAATTACTGGAGCAAAATAAAAGTAACAAGTCTTTGTTGCCTGATGAATACAATAGTGTAGCTGTTACTGTTGCTTGAGGCACTGTTAATGTTGAAAGGTAGAAAAATCATATACAGTGCTAAAATGTGAACTTGTATCTAGATTAGATTAGATTTGGTGACGTCACAGCTCGTAGAGAACCTGAAGTGACTTACAATTTTCTACCAATTCTTTTCTAGTGTGCGTTTTCAGTTGGTGGAAATTTTCTTCCCAAACAGAATGGCTTAGATGACATGCAATTTTTGTATGATAGCTATAGGATTAGACTGTCAACGCATTGACTCTCTGATGTCAAAATACAAAATAACGTCAAGTTCTGTACCAAAATTATCTTTTTATGTGATCGTCAGCACATTGCGTTGACTTTCTCTTTGACACGAATTTAATAATCAATACGTTGATTGTTTTCGTAACGTCCTAATGCTGTTAGGACAGGTTAACAGACAACTATCTAACGCCCTGATTGTATCATTACCTAGACTAAGCAGATTTTTCATCTCAAATTTTGAATTTTTAGCCAACCTTTGACAGTTCATAAGTTGAAAGATCGGTGATATACTAACCCTGTTCCCTTAATTTTTTCAAACAGTTTCAGACCGCCAGATTTAGTGCGGGCCAGTACAAAATTTCAGTTTTGGAACGTGTTTGCACTAAATCTGACAGTTTCAAACTGTTTGAAACTCTTTGTGGAACACACCTACTATGTTTAGACCAAAAATTTATATTTTGATTCAAATGTCACCCAATTGCCCTAAAATTACCTTTTTCCAATTAAAACACTCCAAAAATTTCAAAGAAGTTTCTTAATCCAATTACATCGTAGCCATCCCTTAATGAAATTTCACAGTTGATAGCTTGACACATGGGAGAAAAACTATATTTTGAAAGGAAATGTGTATTTTGATATAAATTTAACCCAATTGCACTAAAATCACTATTTCCTGGAGCTTAAAAAAAATGAAAACTTCAGATTTGTTTGAGGTTTTTTATTCCATCCACATTCTATTTTTTGACAACACTAAAGCCAATGTCGTGTGATCTTCGACGTGGAAAATGATTAATTTTTACTCTTGTCAATTTCGCATAAAAGTTCATAGTAGGTAAAAGTTCAAGTTTCAAACAGTTTCAGATCGCGAGATTTAGTGCAAACACATTCCACAGGTGAAATATTGTATTGGATCGCACTAAATCTGGCGGTCTGAAACTATTTGAAACTGTTTAAACAAAAAACTAAGGAACAGACGAAATGTCTGCATGAAGTAAAGTAGTTAAATTTGGCCAGTTTATATTTCTTGAGCGCTCAGTATTTTTCGTCAATTTTTTGACAGAGCAGGAGAATTAAATATAAACAGTATTCCTCACATAGAAGTCAAAACATTTCTCTTACATTTCTCATTTTTTTCTTGTATGTAATTTACTGCGATAAAAAATAATTGAGCAAGCAAATCCAAAAAATTTCAGTCTCAGTTCGTAAGGGGAAAAGTGACGAATTTTTTAGAGGAATCCTGTTTATATTTCTGAACGCTCTGAGTCCTCTGAGATCTCACAAATATAAACTGGTTAAATGTTTACGTTTCATGTGTCAATGCGTTGCCACAAAAGAGTACAAATCGTTGACGTATGACGTTTCATGCATTGGCACAGTCTGCGTTGACAGTTTATAGATGATGTTTTTGGTGAAAAAAATGAATCAATGCGTTTACCATTTACATTGACTAGGCTAGGATTTGTCACTGCACTAAAATCAAAAGCTTTAATGTTCAAAATTATCTTCATTTGTTGAAATTCACCCAGTGTTCACATCTCCTTTCACCGAAGAAGTGAAAGCGAGGCGGAAATAATGAAAAATCAAAATAAAAGCTCAGTTCATGTCCAAGAGTTTAAGAAAAAAAACTTGATCTTTCGGTTCTCAGAATCGTTTTGACCCTTAAAGTGAAGGAAACCTTAAAGGATGTTATCTATTAAATTAAATATTTATTTAATTTCAATTGCAAAAAATAAAATAAAAAGTACCTACAACACGTGAAACTTCAACAAATGATTTAAAAGTGAAGGAAAATAAATGTTATTTTGACAGTTCTATTCATGACTAGAATTCCTCAAAAAAAATTTTTAGGGTTATGTGTGCGGACTTCATCGAAAGAGCCTTGTCCATGTTCAATTTGACAGTTTTTACCACTAGAGCTCAGCTGACATACCTCTTCAGGCATTTTTCTTTTTAATCTCGAAGCAGAGCAAGCACCGAAGAAAATCTGGACGAACCGAGTGAACTCTGATCCTCTTCGATATAATTTTGAAACATAACGGAATACTGAACTGTCATACGATTTGACATATGTAAATTGGTGCGTTCAAAGCTACAAAATCTAGTAATGACTGTTATTCACTACTGCACATCCGGCAGCTGGCCACTTAAAAACTCGAAAAATTAAATAATTTGAACTAAAACTAAATAGAAGTGTTAAAAGCGCCGATTTCAAAGATTGAACAAGAGAGACACAATAAAGTGAAGTTGGATACGCTTGCTTTTTACTCCATTCGTTCGGTCTTTTTATTTTGGGCTAGTGGAGCGTACTCCAAGTGACTTTTATTTAAAAAAAAAAAAACATAAGCTCAAAAAAGAACCACAGGTCTTTTTTGAAAGTTCAACGCTATGCTCGAAACTAAAAAAAAAAATAAAAACTTTTCAGCACATTGACAGTGCAATATTTTTCTTCAATTTCTGCCTGTCAAAATGTAAAATTTGGTTGTGTTTAGAATTTTATTCCGTTAACTCTACTACATACATATGTAAATTGTTCTAAGCACACAGAGCTCTGAACCATTCACTTAACACGTAAATGCTCTAAACGCCCAAAACTTAAAAAAGAAACACAATTTTTTGTTTGACAGTTTAATCTCTGCTCTGTACTAACAGCCTTTTTGATTGTATTACAGAAGCCGTTTTCCTTTGGAGGTGGCGAAGTACTAGCAAGTACTTTGCTAGCTTTTTTCAATGGAACACAACAAACTGCTTTCCCATGTAAAATGTATCTACTCGCACATGAGAGCATGTGAAGTTGGCGGTACTAGATTATGGTTTTCATCAACTCATAAGTACTTTGCTCCAAAGGAAAACGGCTAGAATAGAAACCAGAATTGTTTACACTTATCAAATCAGTGTTCCGGATTGAAAAACAGCTTCTGTACACAAATTTCAAAGAAAAGAAATTTGAAAAACAACTGTCATCGGCTAAAGTGTCAAAATTATGTTCCCCTCCTAAAATATTTACACCACTTTAACAACATCTACATTTTGTTCAAACATTTATAACAAAATTAAAAAAATATTTGGTCATTTAATTAAAATCCAAACCGTGATTCCGAAACGTCATAAAATCAGGTGCAATGACATTTCATTCGTGGAATTCTCATAAACGTTTGTTAACGATGTCGCTTGTCGTCGTCGGTTGGTCAATGGTCGGTCAGTCTACTCTCTGTGCATTCTGTTGTTAAAATTGCAATTAATCCACGATTAACGATCTCTCAATCCTCGCCTGGAGATTTACGAGTATACTTTTCGCTTTTTTTATATTTTAACTCCCATTTCGTAACACATTTTCCATCGTCTGTCAAAAGTGACATATAGCTTTGCAAGATATTCAAGTCTGTGTCAATGAATACTCAGCGAGTAACATGCTGTTCGGATGTTCAGACCAACAGACACAACGATTCATATAAACTCGCGTTTATTCATTCGATTTGAATTCTGTTTCCGGTTCCATAATTTTTGTATGGTGTCATATATGTGTGTTTTTTTTAATTTTAATAGTAGTCTCCTCATTTTAATATTTATTGGTTTTCAGTTTCTTTTTTTCATTTATCTAATGCTGACAGTTTATAGTTGCATTTAAATGCTTGTTAATCACATGATTGTCATTTTTTTATTTTTGTTTGTCCTTTTTTTTATTTCATTGAACCCATACTATAAGACTATGTATGTAACAGCTTGTTAATGACTTTCATTGAATTTATTTTGCCTCCAGACCTCTAATTTCAGTGTTTTATTTTTTTTTTTTGTGAGAATTTAAATAAATTCAGGATTAGGTAATTTGATACTTTATTAAGGTGCCCAGACAAATGATGTGATATAAATTCAATGATAAACTTGACAATATATATATATTCTTCTATAGATTTTTGTTTATTTTTTGTTTTTGTTTTATCAATAGGAAAAATCAAGATCGGTTCTACGAGAATGGTATGCCCATAATCCATATCCATCACCCCGAGAGAAACGTGAACTAGCAGAGGCTACTGGACTGACAACGACACAGGTGAGTTGAAAATAAAATTAAAAAAAAATAATGTTGACAAGTTCACAGAACAAGTGTAAGATAAAAATGATTTGAATAAGTGACTTAAGATGGTTATAAATTTTGTTTGTATTGTTAACATTTTTCATTAATTCGACGTTTGTTCGTTGTCATCAAAGAGGATTTTCCTATATAGATACTTCTAGGAGTTTCTATGCCTTTTTTCCAAATTCTCATACATATTCTTACGAAGTTGGACTTCTGTAATTAAAATTTGACATTTAAACAGTGTTGCCATAAACGCAGGTATATTCGCTCTTACAACTATAAATAATTGTTTAAAATAAACATCAAAAGAAAAACATCAACACATTGTTTCAATTTAAGTACCTAGACTCAAACACTTCAAAATCATATTTTATTGAAGAAAAGAAAATTTGTTCGACAATCTTTTTGGACGTGTTGCAGGCGTTTGACAAGGTGTGACACGAATGCCTTAAATTCAAATTAAGACAAGTTCTGCCTGAAGGACTTTATAACATTCTAAATGGATATCTAGATAACAGACTTTTTCGTGTAAGACACGGAAATGATAGTGGCTGGGGTACCACAAGGAAGTGTACTAGGTCCAGTTCTATACCTATTATTTATCAAACAGAAGGTACTATCGTAGCCACGTTTGCTAATGATACTACAATACTAGCACTATGCAAAACGATTAGCGTAGCTACAATTAAATTACAAAATACTCTTAGTAATGTTAATGAGTGGACAAAAGCATGGCAAATAGCGCTCAATGCACAAAAGTCAGTCCACGTGGACTTCACGTATACAAAATAAATAGATTATCCGTCTTTCTTAATACCGCTCGTGTTCCATTTGCAAATGAGGCAAAGTATCTGGGAATGACTCTAGAAGCGAAATTGAAATGGAAGCCGCACGTGAAAAAGAAATGCGACGAACTAAAAAGTAAATTAAGAGATATGCACTGGTTACTCGGTAAATATTCAAAGCTTAGTATTGAAAATAGATTGATTTTATACCGACAGGTTCTTAAACCTGTTTGGACTTATGGTATACAACTTTGGGGTTGTACCTGCCATAGAAACTTAAATAACTTACAAACGTTTGAAAATAAATTGCTTAGGTCATTTGTAAATGCTCCGTGGTATATAAGAAACGAAGATCTTCACAGGGATCTCGGGATTCCTACGGTGCGGGAGGAAATAAAAAGTTTCGCGCGAAAACATAGAAATCGACTATTAGAACACGCTAATTCAACGATTATTGACATTCTTGACGAGTCGAATTTAGTACGCCGCCGCCGTCTGCGAAGAACAAACCTTTCCGACTTGGTGCGGTGAACAGAAAACCGCTTTACAATCGCGGATTAAGCAGGAACTTTCACCGGAAAGTAACCTCCAACACGTTACTTAACTTCGTTAAAAATAAATAGCTAGATAAGTTTCAACTTAATTGCAATCGGGAAGTGGAGGTGGTTTTAGTGTAGTAAGAATCAGCACGCGTTTTTCGGTCATCATAGAGCCTGAATAGCAGGTTTTGCACCTACCCACGGGAAAAAAAAATATTTTGTTTATTGACGAAGCAATTCAGCCAGAAATGAGCCTCATCGCTGAAGATGATTTTTCGATGAAAATCCGAATCATTTTCAAGTTGTTGCTCAGCCCAATTCACGAACATACGACGCTTCAGGTGATCAGCGGCTTCAGTTCTTGCGTCAATTTAATCTTGTAAGGATTTAGGCCAAGATCTTTTCGCAAAATTCACCACAACGACGTCACAGAGATGCCCAACGCTTGAGAACGACGTGTGAGAGACACATTTGGGCTTTCTGCAACTGAAGCCTCAGCGGTTGCAATATTCTCGTCACTACGGGCACTTCTTTGTCTCACTGGCACGGAAACATTTTGTACTATGCCTGTGGATTCAAATTTTTCCACTAGACGCTCAATTGTTGATCTGCTAGGATGATTATGACGACCATAAATTGGACTAGGCGCTCTTAACGTTGAGGCCACTGACTCCGGATTTCGGTAGTAAATTTTAATAATTTCGACTCGTTATTGGCTTGTTTATCCTTCTATCATGAAACGGCAAACCTTACTGAAGAGAAATGTCAAAAGATTGGCAAGAAATATGGCGTCGTTTGCTGTCCCTGTCGCTCTACTTTTGTAGCGTCCCTGTTGAAAAACCCTTAAATACAAAAAAAATCTATTATTTGAATTTATTAAAATAGATTAGATCTCTTCCTATTTCCCTAAATAGAATTAAGGGCGGTTTTCACCAAGCACTCATAAATGGCTCTTAAGTTTATGAGGCTCATAGCCCATAGCGCTTTTTCGAAAACCAACAAAGAGAACAACTCTCTCTTCACCAAACACCCCAAAACTGGGAAATCAAAATATTTTCGAAAATGACCCTCCAGTCAGATAGACTGCCCCAAACTTGTTGGTCTTTCTTGGATTCTTAAAAATATAAGTGTTGCACGGAAATATTCACAAATTCTTTATGACTGCAGTAATTTTATTTTGTTTCTATTTATTTTTTAGTTAAGTTTTCTGAGTCTCGTCGTGAATATCATCGGATTTACTATTTTGTTCTTTAATTCTTTTTGATCTCGCTAGGTATGTCAGTCATACTTTGCTTAATATGTTTGCAAATTAAAATTATTGACTGAATTTTTGTTTAAGTTGTCAAAAAAAAAAACGGACTAAGACAAGCAATGATCTTCGCTGCACGACTTACAAATTGAAATACAAATTGAGAACAAATAAAATCCCTGAAGGTAAAAAGAAAAATTCTGGTATTTGTGCGTGCGAAACTCAATTTTAGAAGGATCCGAAAAGTGCCAACAAAATCGGTCAATGAATTTGTGAATTTTTTTAAATAAGTTTTCGGAGACAGAGCTTATACCTTTATGAGTAGGCGGGAGTCGGGACCACTCTCAACTTTTATTAGCGCCCATATATATTCATTATTATTGCTTGGTAAAAAGGTTTAAATTATTTAAATTATGAGCTTTCAGTGAATACCGCCCTAAAAGTTTGTTCCTACATTTTCATCAGCATGAAATCAAGACTGCTGCCGCATATTTTTCAATTGTTTGTACTTTTAGCTTTTATATTTTTTCATTATTATCTTCTGACTGTAATTTTGAAAATTCATAAATACTCCTGTTTGAAATAAATCACACAATTTCTGGAAATTTATTATACACTCATAATCTTTGAACTGTATATAAATATATATGTATGATTAAAATGTTAATAAATAAAATTTTTTATTTATTCATTTCAGGTTTCAAATTGGTTTAAAAATCGACGACAAAGAGACCGTGCAGCCGAGCACAAAGAGTGAGTTTTTATTTTGATTAATTAAATTTGACAGATAATGCATTTATTTTTACCTCTTTATATAAACACACTAAATAATATTTATTATTATTTTTATTATTATTTAAAATAGTCATAATGTGTACTACATATGTATACATATTAAATGGTGATCGAGTGAGTTTCTTTGTTAAATATATATTTTTACAAAATGCATATGGCTTTGAATACCTATACTCAAATATTTGCAAAACCAGCAAAATATAAATTTGAAAATATTTGCAAGATCATCAAAGTAAAAACAAGGAATTATTCAACAAAATCGAAATAAATTCTTGTAAGAAAAGAAAACATATATACACATAGGTAATATCGATGTCAAGGTGTCTTGTGTCTTCCACATGGACAAACATTTTGCAAAAATACTTTTTGGCAAAAATAAAATAATTTCTCATGACTACTAAAATAGATACAAATCAATTCTATACTTAAAATGAAATGAAACCAAAAAAAAAAAAATATGGCAATGTAGTCATTTGTTGATTATTTTAGAAAATAACCTTCTTTAAAGCATTCTTAACTGAACGACCTTTAACTCGATGGCTACTAAATAAATATGAATTTTTAAAACAAATATTTGAAAAACAAAAATGTGTTTTTTTTTTTATCGGGCTCTCTTTAATGTGATTTTCATAGTTTCTGTTGCACATTTAGTCCATCTGTATCTTAAATAAACAAAATTAAGATATCAGCCACTGATAAGTGCGGTTAATTTAGAAACAGAAGGATGCCAATGTCCATTCAGAAGACGTTTTTAACATAATAGTCGGGGAATTAGAGTTGTAAATATTGAAGTCACTTTCTGAATTATAGTAAAAATATTTGTGTCATTAAATAAAATCGATAGCATTGTGAAAATGGTTAAATGTATGTTTTTAAAGTTTTCTTGAAAACATTTCTATATTTTTTTTACAAAGAAATCACAAATACTTAACAACATTATGGCTCCGTTTATTTTGACAAAACTCGGTTCCAAAATCTTACGCAAAATTTATCCGGGGTCCTTTCTGTGTTTTGTTTAATATTAAAACTGTGTAAAAATTTAATGTTCATAAATGTAAGAATCATTGCTAAGAACTCAACGCTATTTCTCAGTCTATATTATTCTCAAATGAAAATTATTTAGATACTATTGATGGTGTGGTTTCGTCAAAAAGTGAAGAGGATACAGATGACTGACTGCACTCTGCATACTTAGCACACATCCTGCATATAAACACTCACTATGATGATGAGTGACTCTTGTGATGAATGTGTGATGCATATGCATATGTGCCAGAGAATGCTTTTTCGTGAATCCTTCCTTCTTCTATACTTATATATTTTTTGCTTATACAAGGACGTCTTTGTTTGTTCTTTATTTTTGAAAAAAAAGGTTTAAAAAATGTGCGCACATCCGGAAAAAAGCCAAAATAAGTATCAAAATCTTTTATGAATTATTTGAACTCAGATATACCTACATACGACACATATTCGCTTAGATTTTCAACAGTTTTTCGAAATACTTTCTTCGAAAATATTTCTTTAATAAATTTTCCCTATTTCTAAGTGCGATACAATTTTCTTACTCAAGCATAATTTCAAGTTGTTTACAAATTAAACAAAAAAGCCAGATAGCCACAAAAAAGAGATTTTTTCAACTTGAATGTTTTCAAAAATATGTGGACTTCAAAATTTTATTTCTCAAAAACTTTTCACGAAAATAACTTGATTAAAAAAAAAAAAAAAACAAATAAAAAATGGGATATCAACTTTCAAAAAAAATTATTATTTTTTTCGTACAATGAACGGTTCACGAGATATTTGATAAAACGCGTTTTCCAAAATGGCATAAAACATTATCAGAAAAAAATGCCACCTACTAACACGCCCACTTTTTAAAATTGTTCAACAAATCTTTGAAATTTGATTTAAATAAGGAATTTTTTTAGAAAAGTTGTAGAGAAAGTAATTTTTAAAAATTCTTTTTTACGAAACTTTTTCCACGCCCACTTTTAGGGGTGTTTTTGACAAAAATTTTGTTTTTTGGCCTAATTTCTATGAAAAAGAACGAATTTCCCTGATAACAGGCAAAAAACCAAAAAAAAAACCGATGCATAAATGTTTCCCCCGCCCACTCTTGAAGGCATTTTTGACTTTCGAAAATTAAAAAAGATATTTGGAATAAAATGTCTAGCAAATGCCTTTTTTTCAAATATAGGCAATACAAAGTTTTTACCACGCCCACTTTTTAGAGAGGTTTTGAGTCGAATTCTCTTTTGGCGGGTAATTCTCTTATTGTTTGTGTTTTAAACGATAGAGTAGGGCGTTATGGAAGTTTTAAATTTCATTTTGTATGCCCCCTATTCTTTTTACGAAAGTGAATTAAAAGTGGAACTATATCCACAAATAACATAGGTACATACATATAGAATGTTCCATAATTTAGGACAAGGATTAAAAATCTTATGAAAAACGTAATTCAAGAATTTTTGAGGCATAAACTCGGGCCTTAGATGAAAATTAACAAAATAAGTCAAAAGAATATAATATATATAATATATAATAATATAATATATAATAATATATAATATATAATATAACTAAAAATAATAGTAATTGAAGTAGGTACATATGCTTGTTATTTGCTTCGAAATAACTGAAATTTCAGTCCAAAATTTTATATTTTGAAACTGATTTCATAAGAAAAGAATTACAAAAACTAAAAATATTAAGTAAGGATTATTAAGCTAAGAAAGACGCTATAGTTTTTCCAGTTTTTGGCTCAGTGAGACTGGAGTAAATTTGTCTTTATCAAGTTTTCTGTAGATACAGTTTTTCATAAAGAATAAACGTTAACATGAAATAGTTTCCGTATCACATATTATATTAAAGGATACAAATAGAAGGTCTTAATAAGTTCAAACATGAATAATCCAAGATTGCTGCCATGAGCACCAAGTGCAACATTCTCAAACATTAAAAAAAAAACTATGTATTCAACCTTTCTTCAATTTTTGGACTAGTTTTCATTTAACTACATTTTTTTCAATTGTTATAAGGCTGCCTTAAATTAATAGCTGAACTTCAATTTCAGAAATCGTCTTTGTAAACCCAATAGTTTCCAAAAACGCAGACAAAATGTTAAAACTTCAATTTTTTAAAAGTTCGAATCCGATTTTGATGTTTTTTTTTTGCAAATTTGCTTACTTGCAACTAATTGTCTTTTTAAATTAGAGCAATGATTTTAGAGAACAATATTAATATTTTCATTAGTATACTTTTTTTATAAGTTTACCTAAGCAAAACTAGTTTGGCCTATGTTTGTTGGGATAAACTAGTTTTTTATAAGGTAAACTAGTTCATCTTAATACACTAAGGATAGACTAGTTTACCTGATTAATTTGTCATTATTTCAGGCCAAACTAGTTTATACTATGTCAATCTAGTTTATTGAAGACCAAACTAGTTTCACCTAGAACGAACTGATTTCACAGTTTTGATGCGTCTCTGTGAAATAAGGCTCTAGGAAATAAGACACCGAACGATAATTTTGCTACCTTATTTAGTTTTGAATAATTAACCTGCGCTAGTAAAGCACCTAGAAAATACCGCTTTTGTTGATACATCTTTTACTTGTTGATGATTTTCAACACTATCCTTTGGTTTAAAACAATCAGAAGATAAGTAACAGATCACGAGATTTAAATTAAACTAAGCTTCAAATTTATTGAGTAGTGTTGTTTCCTAGGGCCTATTTTTATGGAGTCACAACAAAGCTGTGAAAACAGTTTTTCCTGAGGCGAAACTAGTTTGGTCTAGAGTAAACTAGTTTGGCCTAGTATATACTTGTTTGTCTTGGAATAATATAGTATGGCAAAACTAGTTTATCCTAACCCACCTGAAAAAATAATCTAGTTTTTAACGAGGCCCTAAAAACTTAACATTGATGCTAGCAAGGGTCTAGCAAGGGTAACTATCAATTATCTCTAGAGCCTTTCCCGTTGGTATATCTTTTGCTTAGAGAGACAGCAAAAAAACAGAAAATAGTTGTCTCGATTGGGATTCTACCCTGCGATTTTATAATTACTAGTCCAACATGCTAACTACCGAGCTATGTTGCAATACAGTTCTGTAATGTTGAAAAGGAAAAACTATTTAGGTACCAACTTAAATTTTTCTTACCATTGTATGAAGGGTACACAGTTTTTTTTTTTTGATGGGATAAAAAGATTTATCCAACAAGTTTTTTCTAGCGAGAACGTCTAGATTGCCCCACCAAAGTCTTTTCAGTGCCTTGAATAAACTTGACAACAATTTGTCATTTTTCCAGACTGGAAGTGTACTAGGATGAAATCACTTAGTCTAGGAAAAACTAGTTTATCCGAACGCAAATAGGCGAAGCTAAAAAACAGTTTGGCTGGTAACATAAATAATAAAAGTGAAAAGATTGTGTTGGCTTAAAACAAAAATAATAGATTTTTTTTTTAAAAAGAGACTTGTTTGCATCCTTTTTTCGCATTTTAAAGTTTCGGACACAGTACACTTTTGAGATAAAACCGGTATGTCCCTCCAAAAGAGGACATGTGATAATCTTATTTTCAATACAACTGCGAAATGATCACAAAAACACAGCAAGATAATGATTTTCATGTGTCATTTTGAAATGAAATTTAAAAAATAATTTTTGTCAATTCTTTCACTAAGCTCTTTTACAATAGATGGCTGGTAGTTGGAGTGTGGGATCTTCGCAAAAAAAGGTCAACTAAATATAGTTCTAGAAATCGCTTGGACATAATAAATCACTGTTCAAATATTTTCAAGGCCACGCAAATTCACGTGTGATTTTTGACACTTCATTTGAGGGCTATTCACCTAAACTGTATACTACCTGAAAGGTCACTAGATCGTGATAAAAGGTCAACTAGTTTCAGTATAATTGGTCAGAATTTT
Source organism: Dasysyrphus albostriatus (assembly GCA_946251815.1). Taxonomy (NCBI): domain Eukaryota; kingdom Metazoa; phylum Arthropoda; class Insecta; order Diptera; family Syrphidae; genus Dasysyrphus; species Dasysyrphus albostriatus. The sequence continues at coordinate 52,252,540 of OX276338.1, read as the reverse complement.
TTATGATTTTTAAAGTTTTTGTTTTTCTTCAAGGTCAAAATTTTGGCATCCCATTTGTGGAATATTTGCAAAAAAGCATTTCATCTGAAAGGCCACTCAATCACCATAAATGGTCAAATCGTTTCAGAAATTGGTCAGCAAAAGATTTGTTTTATGAATTTCTTAAGTAATTTTCAAGGTCACAGTAAAATTATTACTGGCTGACCAATTACTTAAACAAGTAAAATTTTCATCTCACTCCAGTGGCCCTTCACATGGTTACCACTAAGTATTCCACGAATGAGGTGCCAAAAGTCGAACTTTGGACTTCGAATAACTTTAATCATTCATTCAAAATTTTCTATATGACTGACCAATTTCCAAAACTTTTTGACCAATTAATGAGCAATTATCTAAAAAACATAGTGTTTTTTTTGCAAATTTTTAACATATGGGGTGTCAAGAACTCCCCAGAGCTCTGTGCGTGTCTGTGAAGTTAGCAAGGCCATTTTTCAGTTCACCAAATAAAGGTGCAATCGAGTTACCTGCTAACTTCATCGTGAAGTTAGCAGTTCAATTCGAATATCTCAGGAACCGTGTAAGTAAGGAACTTGCATTAGGGCTCCAAATTAGGAGTTTTTTGCATTTCAATAATAGGATAGTTTTAAAATTTGAAATCCTCAAATTGAAAAATTTCACAAAATTGACTTCAATATGATGAAGTTTGCAGTTCATATCGTCGTATATATCTCAGGAACCAAGCATGTCAGGAACTTGCAGTAAGGCTCCAAAGTTACCTATTCTTGCAATGCAAAAAACTACAATTTGGATCCTTACTGCAAGTTTCTAGCATGCTTGGTTCCTGAGATACGCTTTATGACTTGCTTACTTCATCTTGGAGTTAGCAGGTCATTCAATTGCACCCTTATTTGGCGAACTGCAAAATCAGGAATAAAAATTCAAAAAAATGCATTAAAACTGCAAATTCCTGTCTAGGTGCCATTTGCTTGGGTAATTGTTGCCCTGCTCACTTCACAGTCGTATTCTGTGCGCTGTGTTACAAATTTGAAGCTTTTTGTGAACATTGCGCATGACCTTTCATACATGGTAAAAAAAACTCAGATAAGAACTTTATTTTGGCATCTTCGCTTTGAGACACCTTTTTTTGGCAAAACCTAATTGAAAGGAAATGTATGTAAATGTATATAGGTAACTGTTTGTACTCAGTACATGTAATGACTATGTTCTTAACGCATTGTTTTCTGCACACATAATTTTGGATGTATTAATTACATGTTGAAATGTGTATTGCATTGAGTACATCATTATGAAGAGAGTTCTTAAATTATTTTGAAGTGATGTAGTGACATCATGAAGTGAGGAGTGATTATAAACTGGTCTTCCCCCACTTTATTGTAAGTTATCTATATATATCATAAAATTGGGATATTTATAGGCATCAAGTGAGTAAGCTGCAAGCAACCACTAGGTAAATCAGCAGAACAAAATTCTGGTGCAAAAAATTAACGATTTAATTCTTGTACTTGATTGATATATTTTTCTACTTCGGTATATGCTATAATGCATTTCAAATTTTATGGACCCAATACAGGTTTCTTGTATTTGTTCCATTACATGCTGTGATGAATACATTTAAGTGTTTAGATAGCGATTGTAAGCTTAACATATTTATACACAGTTAATTCATGTTAAACTGTAACTTGTACATACATAGTTCTCAGGAGCCTTGGCGAAAGCTTTTGCATGCAGGGTAAAAAATTGTATGTATTTTTCATTGATTTCAAAGCTGCTTTTGACACCATCAACAAAGGCGCCTTATTTTACAAAATGTACAATCTGGGATTGTCGTTGAAGTTTGGTTTAATGCTAGAAGGGTTGTACAGAGGAACACGGGCTGCAGTTTGGAACGGAGTGGAACTTTCGGAGTGGTTTGCATCATCAGGAGTGAGGCAAGGCTGCACACTGTGTCCTACCCTCTTTTCGCTCTTCATAAATGATCTAATTGATTTCCTTCCTGGAGGAGTTGACTTTGCGGGAGAGCGTATTAAAGCATTGATGTTTGCGTACTCCCCAGAAACACTCCAACTTATGATAAACAAGATTTACAATTACTGTTTTTTATGGAATTTGGTTGTCAATACTCAAAAATCTAAGGTGATGATTTTTAAAAGAGGAGGTGGACGAAACGCATCGAATGAAAAGTGGGTGTTTAACGGAGAAGATATTGAATGCGTCAAGGAGTACAAATACCTAGGCGTCATCTTTTCGAGCAACTTAAGTATGGAAAAGTATCTAGAAGAAAAACTGCAAAAAGCAAAAACAGCTATAAATATAGCATGGAAAAGAGTTTTTATGAACGTCAACATAGCACATAGTAGCAAATATAAAGTATTTGAAGCTGCAGCGGAGAGTATTCTTTTATATGGCGCCCAAGTTTGGGGATGTAAAAAGTTTCTCACTGTGGAGAAACTACTAACTCACTACGTGAAAAGAGTATTTCGTCTGCCAATGAACACACCAAACTACGTTATTATGTTAGAGACAGGACTTTCACCTCTATTCGTCAAAACCCTCAAACTGCAAGCGGACTATTTACTGAAAGTTTTCAAGATGCCTGATTCCCGACTGGTCAAGAAAATAGCTCTTAAAGCAGTACAAACTCAAAAAAGTTGGTACAGGGAGTGGAATAGCCTCGCCGAAGGATGTAACGTGGTGCTCAATTTGAACGTTGGAAGCATATCAAGCTGCAAGGATATCTTATATGATGTGATTGCGAAAGTAGATGAAAAATGTAGAGAAGATTATGTAGCTGAAGCTTCTGAGTCCTTATTCAGAACAATTTATAGAAGGTTGAATCACAATCTTGCTGAAAGAAACTACTTCAATGATGCAAATAGTGTGAACGAGATCCAACAATAGTTAGACTCCGAAGCGAACTTATAAGCCTGAATTTCATACCACACCGACCCGAATTACCATTGGAGTGCAGTATGTACAATCTTAGAGAAAGAGAGGACGTTATTCATTTCGTTGGAAAATGCCCTTCTTTAAGGGAAACAAGAAGGAGCTTTTTTGGAAGTGACTTCTTATCGGATGAACAAGTTGTTGCCATTCTGAATGAGATGAATGTCGGTATTTTGTACAAATATTGCAAAACCGCGTTAAATTACAGATCTAGAATTATTAACGAAGATTTCTGATATATCAAACAATAATCCACTTAATTAATTCAAACTTAAAATTCTAAAATTAACTTCATATAAATAAATATAAAAGCTTATTACAATATTGTATAATTTATGTTAATTGTCAATCTGGCAGACGGCAAATGCCATGTCACAATGATTTTTGGTATATATATAAAACATGACTTGTAAAATGTATTTATAATATTTTAATAAAAATCTAATCTAATCTAATTCAGCCAGTTATACATAGATAAGAAGAAGTACTGAGTACATAATATACGTAATGTTTCATCTGTGTGCTTTATCCACACACGTTAAAGTTTTCTTAGACTGACTTTATAAAAATTGTCTCAGTATAGTTTGTTACAAGAAGGTACACGTTAACTGTACTCTGTTCATAGAGTTCCCAGTCAAATATTTTATATAAAAAAATATGTAATGAATACACGCATTTTCACTCAATGTAGTTGCAGCGGTAGGTATATCAACCTTCATTGTACTTGGTGCGCACAAAATCTAGGGCTTGGTTGATCTATGTTTTTGGTTAATAAAAGGCAATTGCTTACACCAAAAAATTTTCATATCTAATACAGAAAATCCTTTCAAGGTTTGCACGGAGATAATATTTAAGGTTTTGGTATTTCCTTCTCCTATTTAAAGAAAATTTTTGGTAAAATTCTAAGTCAATTATATCTTTGGAATCCCCATCTCTTTATAATTATTATCTATAGGCTTAGTATAATATTTTGCACTTTCCTAACTTGACAAAATCAAATGATATCCAATTTCATATTTCAAAACTTCCATTAAAAATTTAAATTTAAAAAAAAAAAAACTTTATAAAGCGAAAAAGTGATAATGATTGCATATTTGTTTTTATTTTATACCTATATATCTTTCTCCGAAATCCTTCTTCGTTTGTTGTCTTCTTAAAAACCTCCAGCCTCCATCACTTACGAAGAAAAAAAAAAATAAAAACCACAACAACAACAATAACAAAAAAAATCCTATACTTTAGAGCTCTATAACGTCGTCGTCGTCGTCGGTCGTCGTCAAACCTTCCGTTGTCAAGGCTCTGGGCTGGCTCTGGGGTTTGGTTATAGTCGGTGGCATATAAAATATTCCTTCCATTGTTTCTGAGTGTATCTCGTGTGCACATTAGGGTATCTTAATTTCTTGGATATTTATATTTTGTTGTTGTTGTTGTTGTTTTTGTTGCCTTATGCGGGGGGATCCATCAGCAAAATTCAAAGTGTCATATTACCAAAAAAATTATTATTTCTCTCTCTCTTTGAGAGTTTTTTTTTTTTTTGTTTTCTTTCTTTTTTGCCATTGGCATTGGCTTGAGCTTGAATTTGTTTTGAGGTTTCGTTTCCATCCCTACAAAAGGGAAATATTGTAGGAAAATGAAAAAAATATTTTTTCTTTGTCAATGCGGGTGGTGTATTGCTGGCAACTAATATTCAGTAATTACACTTAAAGAAAATTTTTTTAAAGTTTTCTTCATAAAATTATAAAATTGACAAATAAAAGTAAAACTAAATCTTATTGGGCCTAGTTTTTCAGCCATCATTCCACATCATCCTACTTTCAGAGTTTGCCTCGAGTTAACTCTTAAATCTTGTCTTCAATCAAAATCAAACCCCGAGTCAACCAAAGAAACCCTGGACTTCCTGAAATGATATTTCTGACAGATGCGCATCAAAAATAGTAATCGAAGTTTGATTAGATTTTATAACTGAAATTTGAAGCTAATCCTCACTTTAAAGCTTCTTCTTAGTTGACTGAAGATGAATTTATTTGCAAGATTAACTAACTCTGATTTAACACCGAGTTAATTTAGCAATGAATACACTCCAAGTCTAACAAAAAGCTAAACACAATAAAATTCCCGATTGTTTTCCCCAGTATTTGATCGAAGAACTGCGTAACCAATTTTAGTGAGACATATGTCCCAACTGGTACATTTCAGTAGTGGGTGAACTCAGAATACCAAAAGTTCCAACATAAAATTCGATTTAAAATTTACACGATTCGGAGCTTTAATGCCCCAAAGAATGCCCTTAAGAAGAATATGCGTCTTGCTTCACAGTCGTCGCAGTTAAAAAATATCATGATGACCCAAAGGCTTCTTCTTGGGACTTAAAGTCCTGAAAAATATATTTACTGTCATGATATTTAGAACCAGTGTCTTATATCCCAGAATCTTAAGATCCAGAGTCTTATATCCCAGAATGTTATGACCCTGGGTCTTATATCCCAGAATCTCGCAGAGTGTTTTAGTCGACATTTTTTATTTCCACCAAACCACGAATTTTTCCTCAGTGTACAAAAATAAAAAATAAAAAAAAAACAGTGAAGATTTAAAAATTAATATCAGAATAAAACACCTGAAGATAAAAAAGAATTGGGAATGAGTTCAGTGGACCAAATTATTTAACAAAAAAAAAAGTAGAAGGTTCTTTTTAGGCTTGATCGGATTAGATTATTACACTTCTCTTCATTTTACTTTTGTTTTATATTTTATGTTTTTTTTTATTACTATTTGAACAAAAAAAAAAATGTATGTATATATTTTTTGTTTCTATCAAGAAATTTAATATGGCGCCTGAGCTTATTTTACATACAACATGAATCCGTTACAAATTTGGTTTTATAATTTTTGTTTTTTTTTTTTTTATTATAGTCTTAAATTTTTGTCTATGGAATCTCTGATTATGAATGATTGATCTTTATAACTTTGTTGGTTGATTGCTAACGCATCATCAAATCAAAGTTTTCATCAGTTAACTTGTTGCAGTCATAAAATTGTTGGCTTTATTAAGGTTTTGTATATGCTTAAGTGTGGCTTTAATTGGTAAGGGACTATGAGAGACCACACCGAAATAAGATGATTTTATGGCTTTAACATTTTGATTTTTTGTAGATTTTCTTGGATAATTTTTTTGTTTCGAAATAGACAGGGGTATATCGCATTTCTTTGAATAGGTTAGGTACCTATAAAGATACATGTTTAATGTGTTGTTGTGATTGATCGATGAAATAGAATAGTAATACAACTATCAAGATAGTGATGTGCCTGATACTTATTTTATGGATATTTCAAACATCTCATAGACTTTGTCAGTTTAGTGTACAAAATGAATGCCGAGTTCAAAACATAAATATTTACAAATGGATTTTCCAATTTCTGAATTTTCTAATTCTCTGATTGACCAAAATTCAGAAATCTGAATATTTAATTATTCAGGACTAAATTTTTGTGACGTTAAATGCACAAACTGTCAATTTGACAAGGTATCTAGGAATTAATTTTGTTTTCATTATCTGACAACTGAAAGTGTTGATTTGAACTTAGTGTCACACTGAAATTGGTTCAGGTTTCGAGCTGACTTTACTATTATTTTGCGCCATTAGAGCATTCCGTTGTAACGTATGGGAGGTTCTTACGAGAAACCCATGACAAACGGTTAGATGGATTTTAAACTGTTTAAACGATCTTAAATAATTTTTCTTAAAAAGATACATCAAAATATTGTTTACGCTGTAAAATAATATTTTATTGAAATATTTGTAAGTATCTTGGCGCAATCTCAATTTTGCTGACCATTACGTGTGGGACATCAAACCATTGCACAGTGGTTCAGGTTGTATGAAGAGCTGGTCATAACACAATAAATAACAGTCAACCGATTTGAATGAAATTTTCGGAAATAGTTAAAGATAGCTAAAAGTATCGTCAGAGAAAATTTTCGCCTACTGACACGCCCAATTTAAAAAACAGTCTTCAAGCTAAAAATCTATCACGCCATCTTTTGAGGGCGTTTTTGACAAAAAAAGAACTTATTTATGAAATAGTTTCCTAAAAAATAAAAACAATATACAACAGAATTATGTAGAAAATGCTTTTTTAAACAAGCCGCCCTACAATTTTTTTTTCCGACGCCAACTTTTTGAGGTTGTATCGGGAAAAATCATCCAAACATGGGTATTTTTGAAGTTTTCTCTTTGTATAGTTACAAAGATAAAAAAAAATCAATTTTTAAATTAAATTTTATTTTGCCTAACTCAAATCTGAAATAAGCGGGTCAGATTTTAAAAGGAGTCTTTTCAAAAGGTCCTTGTAAGTGACAACGTGTGACATTTTTCTTGTCTGATTAAGTCGATAATTTTTGATGTCCTTATTTCTGAACTCTGCGGCTCCCTCACTTTACTCGCCTATAGAAATAAGTCCATGATGTTCAATCACCGATGCACCATGCAACAACACTTTGTAAACTGAAGCAAGTAAATAGTACCATGGATATGAATGTTTCAATTATCTGTTTAGCTGTATCTAAGGTGAAAACTGTGATCTTATCTGCATCGATATTTTTGAACTTAATGCCTGTAAAATAGTTGCGCATCAGTCAATCAATCTTTTTTTAGATTCCAGTTATTTGAGCTGAAATTTCGGAATGGTAAGAAATATCCTGGCTGTATTGCCATCATTTGACGAGCCACTTCCTCCCGTTTTTGGTCTGTCCACAATCAATTCCAGTTTTACTCTGAACTTTGCTTCTTTTTTTTTCGAATTCTGTTTTGTTATCACCTCTAATCTGCCATTTTTTAATATTGATTCTGTAGGAAATATGAACACAAAACACGAAGAATCTAATCCAAGCATAAAGCAGGGACAAACCAGATCATAAACTCTTTACATTGACCTCTTTTTGAAGGCATATTTCAATGTTGTTCATTTCTTTTGGTGTTGTTCCGCATATATAACATTTTAAAGATGTTGTTTCGTTTGGTGCGTTGCACACTTTTCCATCAACTATATTTAAAAATTACGTTTAATTACGCATTCATAACCAGCACCTACCAAAGATAAAAGGATCAGTCAAAACTAATCTTTTGTTTTTTTTTTCAAATCGAAAATTAACGAATTTCGGATCTTTAAACTATCAAAGCTCGAAAAATGGAAAAAAAAAAACTTTCTTATTATTTGAAAAGGTGGAATAATATTCTTCATTTTGGTATCTCATTTGTAGCGGGCACTCGAAGGCAACCCAACCAAATCTTTAAATTACTGTAAACTAAGCCACAAAAAAAGTTACAAAAAGTGCTTGGCGGAGGGATCCTATTACATTGAAGCTTTAAGTTATTAAACAATAAAGTGCATATTTTTAAAAAGTACTAACCTCTTTGTCTAATATCCATAACAATAAAATATTTCTGAACCTTGCTTAACACAAGTTATCGCTATCACAAGCTCTCTAGTGAAAAACTGCACCGATAATCGAGCTGTAAGTTTTATAAATTGTTAACCTTGAATGGCAATAACAGAATTAAAAAAAAATAATGCGTCAAAATATTTTTTGGTTTTGATTTAGCGGGAGTTTGAAGAACCTTATTGACATTTTGAATTCTTGATTAATGATATTTATAAAAAAAATGTGTAGACATAAGGTTTTACATCAAAATATTAATAAAACTGATTATTTCAATAATTTGAAGATTTTTCGTCTAAAAAGGTATTTGAAATCTAAAAAATGTGACCTTTTTGACATTCTAATCATAGAAATACCTGAATAAATGTGTAATGTTTCCATAAATGTATTTATGTAAAATTCTAACAAATGTACCGTTGCTACTTGCTATCTATAAGACAGTTTTGTCATGACTTTGTGCCTTATTTGTAACAGAATAGAACGTACAAAGCTACATCTTCATTTTTAGGGCCTAAGTATGCTTACTTAGATATTATTTAAGGTGATATATTTAATATTTAATCAACAATTATATTTTGCTCCTTACGAGTTTTTTTTAACTAAAAATAACATAAAAATAACTAAGAAAAAAGAAATGCAAGACCTTTTTAAAAATTAAGGTTATCAAGTGTAACGTGTGCGACAACTTTTGAAGTTGGATTCCACAAAATTTGTTCAATATTAATTTAAATTTCCTTTGGATTTAAATTACAGTTGATAGACTCTGTGTACCAATATATTTTTTTATTTCTGTAACTTTTTTAAAATGGGAGTAAGCTAAGAAATTGTACTGTTAGCGTTACGTGCGGGACAGCCAAAAACCTTCATTGTAACCATAAAATAATTAATAATGACTGTTCTGGTTTGAAAGTTTTTATTTTCTAATGGAATTTTAAATTACATCTTATTTTGATAAAATTAGCTTCAAATCATAAACCAAAAAACACATCGGAAAAACTATTTGAATTATTGGCCCTATTGAGAACAAATCCGAAAGAAAAATGTATATGGAAACAACTGGGGCCTACTAAGTAACCTAGGGCTATTTTTCAAAAAATCAACTTGTTTTATTAGGGTCCCATGAGAAGCATACCTCTGCATACAAAATTAATTTCGGAAACAACGTTTTAAATTTCACTTCAGACTACCATTTTTCCTGGAATGCTCCAATTGTCAATATTAAGTGGCAAACGATTTTTATTACATTATTGCCAAAATGTTTGTAAATAGCCTTGCAGCAATCCACAATCCATAAACCATTTCGATTTTGACCAACCTTCCCTCTTCATTTCAGCTACCCAGCCAGCCTAGCTGATGTCTAAAATCCGTTACACTTCCTCTTCCTCTCCCAAATCCCATTCAAATACTCCTTTTAACTCATTTCAAATGGCGCCCAATGTGAAACAGTTGCTTAACGTCAGTTAGAAGACATTCGTTTCTATTTATGACATTTTTTAGTAAATCCACCTGTTAAAGGTAACTCGCCGCTAACTCACGTTTATTTATATGGGAGTAAGGCATAAATTCGCAATGAACTTAAATTTGAAATGGTTCTTCAATTTGAAAGCTCGAAATGTGCACATTAGCGGCGATTGTTCAGTTTTTGCAACATTTTTTAACAATGTCTATTTTATAGTTGTCTTTTGTCTATTTTGGATTTCCATTTCAATGTTAATAAGTATCAATATTTTTTCAAAACAAAGTAGGTTAAGTATACTTTCCTTTGAGTACGAAAATGAATACCAAAGACGTTTTCAAAAAATCCATCAGATATGTGGCCTTGACTGTAAGACATTTTTGACCCTGTAACCTATAAGAAATATTTTTCCGTTGACCTTAATCTAACAAAATCCTATACACCAAGACTTAAATTACCATTCATATAAAGAATGAAGATTTTTCCATTAAATTTCAACATTTTTTGCCAATTTTGAGGAAATGAAATCTATGTTTGAAAAAGATCATAATACCTTAACAAAGTTCAATAACACCCTTGTTGTGACTTCAATGAGTGTGTAAACTTCTTTACTTAAGTTATAATTTTTTTTTGGATATTGATACCCTTAAATTCATCAAAGTGTAACACATAATGTATCTCCTACATTACATTTAAAGGTACATTATATGTTTTATAGCTACTATGTGGACTTTTTTGTTAAATTATTGTCAAAAATATCGCATTACATTTGTAGTTTTTTTTTTTTTAATTTAAAATTGTATTTGTATAAACGCATAAAAAACAATTAATTATACAGAAGAAAACCTATGAACTTGTTGAAAACTAAATCCGCAAGTTTGAATTAAAGAAAAAAAAAATAAACAAAGCAAATCAAAGGAATTGCATGAATTTCAAACGAAATAAATAAAAAGTAAATAATTAACGCCATTGCCAATAACAACACCACACAGACACTGTGACTGTGCGACACTTTGTTTTATTTTGAAATTTAAAACTTACTTTAAAAGGGTTTTTTTTCTGCCATTCCACAAATCCCCTTAGCTGCTATATGTACATAACGAGTATGTAGTTTCAGATTACAAACAAAAAGTAGGTACTAATTGTGGAATATTTACACATAATTGTATAAACATAGAAACTTCCATAAATATGTGAAGTAGCAAGTAAATCTACACATATTTCTGTTGGGAGTCTTGTGAGTACTGTCAGAGTTTGGTATCATTATTTTATTGATAAGGATAGTTTGAATTTTGACAGTTTACAGTAGGTAGTTGTAAAAATACTATTATTTTTCATTATTCAAAATTTTAATAGTAATTTATCTATATTTAGATAATTAATGTAATTTATTTATATTTATTATAGCTCAGAGAAAGGGTTATTTGACATTTATCAGACAATAGTTTATAACTTCACATTAAGAGTGTTAAGAAAAATAAAATTCCAGAGATCTCAGCAAATATTCCTCCTTCAAAAAGTGAGCAAGCGGATTCGATATTCTTTTGTCCTCAGTAAATTTACAGCAAAACTGAGAAATTTAGCTAAGGAATCCTGTTCACGAGAATGAGGTTATTGCGGTCTAAGTGTGATCTCATTTTTCTGAACATTCAAAACAAAATCTTATATCGGGTTTTTTCAATAAGAACGCTACAAAAATTTTTTTAAATAAAACAAAAACAGTTTTTGGATATAAATGAAATTCTTTATTCCTGTGAAAGTAAGTTCGATGCCATTATGTATGGAACTCAATTTCTTTTGCATGGCCACACGGGCACGCTTGCGACGACAGTTTTCAAGCATAAATCGGCCGATACTGCTGCAATTTCACGTTCGATATTCATACGAAGTTCATCAATCGTCGCGTCACTGGCTTGTTGGCATAGACAATAGACTTGACCTAGCCCCACAGGAAATAGTCTAACGGTGTCAAATCACACGACCGAGGCGGCCAAACGACTGGACCATTTCGTGAGAAAACACGTTCTCCAAACTTGGTTTGCAATAAATTGATTGTGACATTCGCTGTGTGGCTTGTGGCGCCGTCCTGTTGGAACCACATATCCTCCAAGTCCATATCATCCAATTGGGGCCAAAAATAATCGGTTATCATTGAACGGTAGCGATCCCCATTCACAGTAACGTGCCGGTCTTGATCATCACGGAAGAAGTACGGCCCAATGACGCCGCCGGCCCATAAACCACGCCAAACCGTAATATACCGCATATTTTGTTTATTGACGAAACCATTCAGCCAGAAATGAGCCTCATCGGTGAAGATGATTTTTCGATGAAAATCCGAATTATTTTCAAATTGTTGCTCAGCCCAATTCACGAACATACGACACTTCTGGTGGTCAAGCGGCTTCAGTTCTTGCGTCAATTTAGTCTTGTAAGGATGTAGGCCAAGATCTTTTCGCAAAATTCGCCACAACGACGTCACAGAGATGCCCAACGCTTGAGAACGACGTGTGAGAGACATATTTGGACTTTCTGCAACTGAAGCATCGGCGGCAGCAATATTCTCGACACTACGGGCACTTCTTTGTCTCACTGGCACGGGAACATTTTGTACTGTGCCTGTGGATTCAAACTTTTCCACTAGACGCTCAGTTGTTGATCTGCTAGGACGATTATGACGACCATAAATTGGACGTAGCGCTCTTAACGTTGAGGCCACTGACTCCGAATTTCGGTAGTAAATTTTAATAATTTCGACTCGTTGTTGGCTCGTATATTTTTCCATCATGAAATGGGAAACCTTACTGAAGAGAAATGTCAAAAGAGCGGCAAGACATATGGCGTCGTTTGCTGTCCCTGTCGCTCTACTTTTGTAGCGTCCCTGTTGAAAAACCCTTTATAATTCCTACAAACAACATTCAGAATTAAAAGAAATATATGTATTTGATTCTTTAAAAAAAATGTCTTACAATGTCTTTGTATAGTGTGTCGTTCTTGACGTTATATGCGAATAGGTTTAAGCGCGTCATTCATATAGAATAGCAATTACAGGTTCTCCATTTCCAGTCATACATTTTAAACATTGATCTAGGTATATTTTTGCATTATGAAAAATTTTGTTGGCTCGTTGAGGCGACAAATAAATTACCTCAATTAGAATTGAGAAAATTAAAAAAAAATTCTCAAGCCTCCCACAGCCAATTCCTCGATCCGCTACTGCAGGGGACACAGGATATATATAAGCTTTCTAAGCAAACCTTATCGGAATTTTTGTTTGAGACTTTATTTTATTGAGTTTTGGTTTTGTTTAAAATTTCCGAAAAAGGAGTCATAATGTTCCATGTTCTCATACCGTCATGATTGAGGTGTTTATGTTTAGAAAAAAAAGACAGAGCATCGTATTTGACTTTTATAAAATAAATTAAAGTGGTTATTATCCTGACAATAAAATAGAAGAGCTGGTTTTTTTCAACTCCCCACCCCTCCCAAAGGCTGACAAAAAAAAAAAAACCTGCCTGCTAAGGGTAAATCTGAATTTTAGCGTCTTTCTGGGCTACGGAAATATTTGACGATTTATATTATTTATTTGAAGTCGAGGTACTTCCTCTTTCGAGGAACTGACAAACCCTCTAAGAGTAGTTTCAATAACTCTGCACAAAAAGCTTACAGTTACAGCTTATCAAATTGACTTTGAAGTTCTTTTTGAATTTCTGCAATTATTACTGGTTCCACTTGCATACAAAATGGTTATTATCGATTTCCTTCAGTAAACCTTAAAAAATATATACCTAATAAGTGAGTTGCCAAAACTGTGCCCTGTGATACACCATCAGTGATATTGACAGTTAATTCAATTGTCTATCAGTTAGAATAAATTGTTAATTGTTGTTCATCCTTAATAATATCACCCTTATATAGTGTGGGGAAAATTCATATTTTATAACTTCAAATAATAGTCTGTTGACTAACGCCGTGTCGAAGGCTTTTCCAAAAATCTACTTAGTAAGCAGCTATAAATTATCTTTGCGTTATGATTCTAGCTAAGGTCTAAAATAAGCTTTGTAGCCGCATGCACAGCAGATTGATTTTTCTTAAACACAAATTGCTTCCAAGGCATTATCTCTATTTCTTCGAAAAAGAACTGAATGGACTTCCAATCAATCATTTCAAATATCTTCCCGATATTAGACAGGAGGCTTATTATTGGAAAAATCAGAAGGATCCTTCATTTTTTATTACTCGTTCCTTTCAGATTTCTTTGACTGCAAACCTCTTTACAGCTCTGTCTTTTTCAACACTATTGTCAATAAACTTTTTATAAATACATAAAAAAAAATAATGTGTGCATTGAAGCGTTGTTAAAATTGGTAAAATACTATTTGAACTATAATTTGTTTAACTTTATGACTTCCCGCATTCCTTTTATAAGATTTATTTTAATATGCGCGAGACTATTGCGGAGAGGAAATGATTACTATTGATTTCTTTATTGTAGCTAAGATATAGTAATAACAATCCATAAGGCTTCATAAAATCTGAACTCATGTATTAATATTAACATAATGATCATATAAAAACCACATTTTTTATTAACTAAAGCACATTTTTTCCAAATGGTGAGCACTCTTAAATTTAAGAAGAAATTGATTAGCCAATAATCAATCGATAATCGTAACAGCATGAAACCAATTGATCGATTCAAACAAACAATCAAGTTACCTAGAACATTATATTCTACAAAATAAGACATAAATTTATTTCCAAATAGTGTTTTAAAGAACATCAAAATTATTTAAAGTAGATTATGGAAAATTTAAATCGAAAACTAAATGGTTCCCCATAGATATAACTTCAGGTAAAAGGTTGCATATTCAAGTACCCTCACCTATAACCTAACAAAACGGTAATAAGCCCCCCAATTGACCCTAACTTAATAATAATAATAAAATGAACAAGAAAAATAATAAACAAGAGTCTTTCCAATAAAGACACATCATCGCAATTAGCCGAATCGTTCCCAACAATGTGTGATATAAAATGCAACACCACCATAATCCAATTGTTTATAGGATTATAAAATTAAATACTCGTCATAAAAAAAAACTCCGGGTTGCCCCTTCTCAAGCCCTCGCTTCACATTGTTTATCTTTCGAAAAGACGATTTAAATCCAGCTTATCGCGTTCTTCTGCATCTTAAATCGTTCTGCGATGGTATTTTGTATTTGAGTCTTTTGCTTTTAATAGCCCGCAACACAAATGTGGTCACAGCGCAGCAGCGGAGGCAGCCGCAGCAGCAGACCTTATCTCACACAGCCTCAGCACAAACATGGATGCGGATGAAATAATAAAAATAACAAAAAAAGCAATAAAACCTTAAGAAAAACAATAATCAACGCGCTAATAAGCATCATGCATATTCGTACGCGTCAAGCGAGTAGGTACACTTTGTTTTTTGGTCTTTGGTTTGGTGCCACATCAAGAAAAGGCAACAAATTAAAACAAAACACACTTCCAGAGCTGCAAAGTTAATGGCAGTGTGTTGCCACTCTGCTAAAATTACAATATAAAAGTTTCGTTTTATCAAAAATTATAACGGGTCGCATTATTATCCAAGTGCAGACAAACAATAAGCTGAGGTCCTAAGCTCCTGCAAGGTGCATATTACCGCTATCCAATGCGATGTGATGGCGGTGAAAGTTGCCCAGCGTCTATTTGGTTTTGGATTATTTTTTGGAGACTTAGGCAAGAAGTTTAAGAGTGTCAAGTAAGCAAAGCAACTTTGACGAATCGAAAAATAAGTATGTGCAAAATTTTCTATTAATTGATCGTAAATTAGTTGTGACAACTTCGCATTTGTCATTCGATGCTTTCTATGTTTTTTTTGGGTAGGTACTTTCCTTACTTGATATCAAGTTAGCAAAGCAACTCCTACGGACCAAAAAATGAGTAATTTGTCATTAATTAGTTTTGACAATTTTGAATTTGTCCTTCTATGTTTTTTTAAAGTGGTTTGCTGTTAGTCTATGAGTCGCAAGCTAGAGAAGCAAATTTGACCAATCGAATAATTTGCCGTTAATTTATTGTTTATTATAGTTGTGGAAGTTTTGAATTACTCGTTCAATATTTTCTATGTTTTTTTAGTGCTCCTCTAACTTGACAAAAACGTTTATTGCTATATTACGTTTTCACTGGGTACTTTAGTTCAAAAATTGGATTTTGTCAAATTCAAATATTGTCACAGCTTACTAACGACTAAATAACCATGAATTATTTAGCCATAAACCATTCGGTTTTTAGCAGTTTTGACCTCCTTTTGAGGTGGTGCTATGCTGATTCGACAAAGTAGCTCATAGACAGCAAATCACCCAAAAACACATAGAAAGCATCGCATGACCAAATTGATTTGTCTCGGGTAATTAACGACTAATTAACAGCAAATTATTAAGTACTTAAATATACAATTTAAGAAATTTTTACTTTTCAACAAACAAAAAAACATAGAAAACATAGAACAACAAATTCTTAAATGTCACAACTAACTAACGAATAATCAAAGACAAATTACGCGCCTACACATTTTTCGATTCGTCAAATTTGCTTTGCTAACTTTAGACCCATAGAACATAAATCACCCGAAATTGCATAGAAAACATAGCAACAAATTAAATTTGTCATAAATAAATAATAACTAGGTAATGGCAAATTATAATGCACTAAATATTAAATTTAAGCACTCAACAAAACATAGAAAACATTGAATGACAAATCAGAAAGTGTCACAACTATTTTACGACAAATTATGCACCTACCTATTTTTCGATACGTAAGAGTTGATTTGCTAACATGATAACAAATTAGCAAAGCACTTAAAAACATAGAAAACACTGCACGATACAATCGAATTTGTCACACTAATTACCAAGTAATTAACTGCAACAGTGGGCTAAGCTAGCTAGGCACCCAACAAAACATAGAAAACATTGAATGACAACCTGTCACAACTAAATAATGATATATTATCCACATATTACTTTTTCGCTTCATAAAACTGGCTTTGCTTAGCTTACACTCATTATATAAGAAGTCTTTAATTTTAATTAATGCCTCACAATAATTTTCATGAATGCTTGATTCGTCAAAATAAAAACATTGTATGTGCGAAGAAGCTTTCACAAAATATTTTTAATATGGCAACACTAATTCAAGATCAAATCCAAGCCCGACCCTGTGGGCCATCCACCACCAGTCGTGTTTTCCCGCTCTACAGAGAAGTGGTTACTTAACCAAAAACAACAACAAAAAAACTCACATTAATCGCATTAGCAATTTTCTGGAGTGTGGAGTTGGTTTTATGTGTCATATGGTAGGTCCAACGTCCTGGCTAAAAGAAAAAAAAACAAATTCCAAAACTCAAACTAAATACAGCTCAACCTAACAAACATATGGCGCGCGAGAAGTGTTTGCATGGAATTTTGCTGAACAGGATAGAAACATGGTTTGGAATTGTGTTTTGCAAATAGTATACAACAAAATTAAAACTGAAAAAAGCAAATCTAACGAAAACAAAATTAAGTTAATCAGAAAACTAAGAAAAATGCTTAAAATTAACAACAATAAGAAAATAAAAATGGCGAACCTTTACCGCCATCACGAAATATATTTTATAAACCGTGGCGATTTTGATGCGACTATAATTTTTTTGATTACATCGACAGATAATCGCAAATGCAGTCCTGGCCTTAGTTATGCCACAGTTCGTCGAGGATCAGGGTTTAACAGACTAACCATTGAGCCAAGGGGTAACTAAGGCTTGTTCCTTGGCAATGCTTATGTTTCACCAAAACACGTTGGACAGTTTCTTGAACTCCAGAATTCACATACTCTAAACAGTTCCTTGTATCCAGTTCTATAAAGATGATTGACATTGAAAGTGTTTTGTAATATAATATCAAAAGCAAAAGCATAGTTCAATCATTCAAGTGCAGCTAATTCTTCATCTACGAAAACTACGCTACCTAAACCAAATCACTCTGCCATATCCCCAGCTGGACCATAAACCTATTCTTAGAAATCACTTGACATACGGCAAACCATTAACCCCCTGTCGAATAGACAAGTCAGGCTATTAAATGACAACAACTGAAAAGAACCAAAACAAAGGTCATCATTACAACAAGCTTGGTGGTAGGTAAAGTATACAGTCGTCATTGTCATACTATTAAATCCCCCAGCACCCAAGCATTGGTCTTTTGTCCACAATCTGTTTGTTGTGAATGCTGCAATGCTCGTATATCCCCCTCGTGTAGTGATCGCGCACGCGATCCCAATTCTCGAGGAAACCCCGATAATTTGTCAAAAATGTTTATCTTAGAATTCCAATCAGATGGAGATTTCGTCTTTTTAAGTTGTGTGTGTTGTGTGGTGACTGTTGGAGTCAAAGAGGCAAAGAAATGAAACATTTGTATCTGGAACTCTGTGTGTACCTGGTGATATGGTGGATGGCAATGGGCAAACACAAAACACAGGTGGAAGATTCTGAGAGATCACCATCTTAACGTTTGTTTCATTTGAAATCGGTCTCGGATCAGGCCATAAAATACCCGTATAACACGTACAAATGAGCCTGATGCAACTGAGACACCAAACGCTCTGTTCAACCACTAAAATAAAACCTTGCCGAGAGCCATGATAGTATAATATTATGATGATGACGATGGTGTCTCCAAGTCCAGGTTGTAAATGTGCATCCTTTATTTGTGTGTCTTACGAGTGAATTAAACACACAATAAAAATGGAACAAATAAGGGGGCTCTTCAAATGATAAGTTAGTGTGACGATGGCTATTGGGGATATTTATACTAATACCAGAGGTGTAATTGTTCACAGGAGGCCTTAAATACGAAACTATATAGAATTAAATTATAATTCAAAGCTTTGAGTGCGTGATTATCAGATGTAAGTGTTGTTTTCTATTGGGAGTTCAGAGTACTCCTCTTGAACTCTTTCTTAGCTCCCACTATAAGAATTGAAACTTTAAGAATTGATTATCAAAAATGAAAGCCTCGTTAGATCTTGTTTTCCGGTGTTAGTGTCAACTTGATTGGGAGCTCTGAGAACTCCTACTGGACACTTTTTACTCCCAGTACGCCAAGAGTGCAAAAAATGTGGACAAAAGTGAAATGAGTAGGTAGACTTAAGCTTGTTTTCAAATTGAACACAAAAGTTGAGAAGATTGAAAAAAGTACGTCCCCGTAAAGTAAACTAAATGCGGCCCTGCGCATAAGCATGCGTAAGAAAGACGATGATCCTTGTTTTGTGTGATTACATTTTTTTTATCTCGTCATCATCATCTCAAAGGTGTTGATCATAAATTCTCATTTGATTATAGTTCTATGTTGTGAGCAAGCAGCAGCAACAGCAGCCGCAAAACGCACATTTCAATATACAAGCTACATCCTGGCTTGGGCAAGTCTATAAGAGTGACTTCTGCTATTTGCTGCTTACTTAACCATGAACCTATGTTATACCAGATATGGGGATTGCCTTCGGTGAATCTTCGTTATGTTTTTTATCAGAACTATCGACAGTGAAATCAGTTAAGATCTGGAGAACTATTGGGAATATAAATAAATAAAAAAGTGGAATGAGAAAAATATTGGGTGAAGAGAACTCTGATTCTAGGACTTGGATAAAACTGTTTAAGTTACAAACAAACTATTCAGAATGTCCATGCGGGAGATTTGTGGTTGCATTTCACGATGGTAATTACAATATTTTCAATTTGAAATTTATTACTGACATTTAGAGATGCAGTAAAGTACATCGCTGGTGTTTCGGGTAATTAAAAATGAGAAGAATTGAAGGGTTTTTCTGGAATTGTTTATTGTTTCTTGTTAATTGCTAGTTTAAACTATTGACAAAGGTTTTATGTATCAAAGATTTCTGATAAAAAGAAACAAAGTGGGTAATTCGATCTGAAATTGACTGAGATTAATTCTGTTGGGAATGTGTTTACTTCTTCGTTTTTGTCAATTTTAAATGCAACACAAATGACGCCCAACGCAAGTAGAGTTCTCAAGTACATATTATTGATTGCTTAGCTTCTGCTTTAAAACTGTACACTTAAGTGTATATTTACAGAAACGCAAATTCTTTTACTTTGGGGTTTGAGGCGTCTAATTTTTGTAAGATTTTTAAATAAATATAACACAATCTCTTAAGAAAAATAGCGCCCAATGGAGGTCCAATATTTATTCTAAGGAATTTTACAATAATTTGATTGGAAATATATCTATTTCCTACTTTTATGAATAACGCAAATCATATAATTGTTTTGGAATGCTTTAAATCTTTTTATTCAAGAGAGTACAATTTTTCATTCAATATGTATCTTTCATCTACATAAATATATAAAATTCACAGAAGAAATGGCACCCATCCGTTACTTCATATCTTGCATGAAAGATGATTTTCACTTCGTTAAATAGGTATAAAACCAAAAACCACGTTTCCAGGCTTTTAAATTGGTAAAAATATTTATAAACGGCGCCCAACGCAGGTCCTTTAGTAGTGCTAGCACTAATCAAATTTTGTTTGAAAGTGAATTTCTTGCTTTTGAGTCAACGCAAATTATCCCTATTACTTATTTATCAAGAATGTTTGAAATTTTTCCAATAAAAACATATATTTAAATGGCGCCCAATGCAAGTCTTACTGTAGAACAAACATTTGCAATATTTTGATCGGACATTTTTTTTCTTGCTTTTGGGTCAACACAAATTGTATAACTAATTTTTTTGCGGATGTTTGAAATCTTTCAAATTAAAAACATATATTTAAATGGCGCCCAGTGCAAATCTTTCTGTGCAACTAGCATTCATAATATTTTGTTTTGATATTCGATCTCTTGCTTTTGGGTCAACAAAAAACGTATTATTAATTTTTGTTTGTATGTTTGAAATCTTTTGAATAAACGGAATCCTATTATGCCTTTTTATCTAAAGTGACATCATCCAAGGAAAATATGGCCACCGAATGCAAGTTCATAAAATGTCAGTGAAGGATTTTTAATATATCGTTCAGTAATATTTAGTATTAAAATCACTTTTGTATAATTGTATAATTACTTAAAACAAATAAGTGGCGCCCAACGCAAGTCCGTTTATAATTGGCTGGCCATAAACGAAAAGCTATGTCAATTTATTTGGTGGTTGATCCACTCTTCACTCAGTGAATTTTGGATCGGCGCACGTGGGACCATTTGGCTATTCGGCTCCGTCGTGCTTGGCTAACTTTTTTGTTTGGAGTTCCGCTTCCCCACCTTCTTTCGTTGCATCATTGTTTCTTTGTTATCCTTTGTAACCCAAGCAAATGGTATTTTAAGGATGCTTGAAACAACGGAAAGTGGCAACATTCATAGAAAAGATGGCGTACAGATGCAAGTTTATAACAGGTCTGAAGGATCTATGATATGTGGTCCGTTTAGTATAACAACTAAATTCTCTTCGCTTAGCTTTTAGAATTACAAAGTACGTACAGTTGCTTAAAAAAAATAAGTGGCGCCCAACAAATGTCTAATAATAATTTTTATAAGTTTGCAATCATTTATTTTGGGTTATAGAGTCTTCCCAGTTTCATTATTTCTTTGTCCTCCTTAGTGACGTTCCGTCTTAAATCTACCCACTGCAAATAAATTTAATGTCAAACGTAAGTCATATACATAAAACTCAATAGCATGATGCCTATCATTATTGTTTTCCATATTTCCACCGCACAAACATTTACAACTGTAAATAGTTCCTCACCTATTTATTTAAACTGGAACACCCGCTACTAAGTGAATACCTAAACAAAAATTTATATTAGACAAAAAGGAAGCCATTTAAGTTATCTCTCCTAAGAATCACTCTGCTTCGGCTTTCATCTTAATTTTATTCACTGCACTATTCACAGCATACATTTATCCAGATTAATATTCACCTTAACTTTATCTTTTCAATACTTTCAATAGTTTGGTAGTATACGCTTCTGTTCTTTTATTTTGTTTTGTTTGGCTGTATGCAAGAAGCCCTCATTCATTTTCTGCTTACTTCTCTGCCTAGCTGTCAATGCGTTTAAGGCCAGTGCGCAATAATATTATTAAAAAAAAAAATAACAACAAAATAAATCAAAGCAAAAAACAAAACTAAAACCGTTCGCAAGCTTCTCTATTGAAGAGGTATTTATCCCAAAGGGTATTCAGCAGAGAGATAGAGACTACAAAACTCAACTAACGAATGATAAACAAAAAAAGAACAATTTTTCTTGAAATTTGATATCTTCTCTCGGTTCTCTCCGCACTATACCATAATAATGGGGTATTAATGCATACCTACGATGACGATGAACAACGACGACGGCGGTGAAGCGAAGACGACGAAGGAATAGCGACAACGATGACGATGACGACACAAAACAACGACCCATCATAGATCGAACAGCAGGGGGAATGAGAGCGAGGGAACCACTATATTATGTTGTGTTTGTGCTTCATCGTGGTGATGGCGCAAAAATAAACCGTATTTCGTCGTTGAGGAGATCTTATGGGGAGAAAGAGCGAGTGTGTGTATCGGTATAGCTTTTGCGACAACCGTACGCCGGGTATGCACAATATACTAAAACTATACACAAAGCAAGTTGAGCGTTTGACAGATGGGGGCAATGTCAAAATGGGTTTGGCAAAGAAGAAGTAGAAGAAGAAGAAGAAAGCACCACTATATATATTACCACAATTTGTACTCCCGTTCTAAGAATCTATGTATACATACCAACATGGAATTCCTGGCTGAAAGGAATGTTTAAATAGCCATTTCCTTTTATAACTGTTTATTTTGCGTCGTCGCTGTTATTGTGTAAAACAAAAGGCGGTGGCAACCAAGTTCACTTCAACCCTTCCTCTCTGTTTCTCTGCTCTGCTCATTATGGAAGTGTGGTGTACATCCGGCATTATGTGCTGGTGGTGGTAGTGCCCGGTTATATGGCGAAATGACTTTCACATGTTTTCGAGTGCAGATTGAGAAGCACTAGAGTTTATATTGTTTGGCTTCGTATGGTTTGTTGCGCATCTAGTTGTCTCAAAAGGGTGTCATTATTCGTTAAGAACACCTTATCTTAGCAATGTCAAGTACGAAAATGTTAATAGGCCAATTAGGGTTGAAAGATAAGTTTTGGATACTTATACTTACTTTTATCATTGTTAAGTGTGACAAATGTAAACATAACCTTATTTTTTTTTTTCTTAGAAATTGAGAAAATGATTATGCTTCATCCATATAAGACGGCAAATTTGTATATTGAGGAATTTCTTCAAACCGGTTCGTTAAAAAAAATGAAAAATTAAATTCTTTGTAGTTTTTAAGAAGAGTGAAAAGTCACACGTTACGCATCCCACGTTGTAGTACGCAGACTGTGCTTAATTTTTGTTTCCATATTTCTCTCTTAGCACCAGCTTAATTCTTAGCTGAATTTTAACAATATTTTTGAGACAAACAAAAATGAAAAATTGAATTCCTTGTAGTTTTTAAGAAGAATGAAAAGTCACACGTTGGGCGCCAATTTAATGTTTATATTTTTTTTTTAAAGTGTAGTTCGCAGACTGTGCTTAATTTTAGTTTCCATATTTCTCTCTTCGCACCAGCTTTATTCTTAGCTGAATTTTAACAACATTTTTGAGACAAATTTAATTCTATTGTTTTTAATATTCCAAAGAAATTTAATCAAATAAAATTAATTCTTCCCTTTGGCTCTGATTAATTTCTTGTCTGTGAATATTTTTCGTTTTCAAGTTTCCATTTTCTGAAAGAATGTAAGAAATGTAAGTTGCACAACCAACTTAGAAAAAAATTTAAAAACCTTGGATTTTTTCAATTTTTTCTATGTCGGTTTTTAAAAAATTTCTTTTTTAAATTTTTTAAACCATCCATTTTGATATTAAATTTAATTTTCAACAAAAAATTTAAGCTAATATTGTCAACCTGGCTTAGTTTCGGAGTTAAACAAAAAACATTGGTATTCTTTTAGAAAAGCATGGGTGAATTTAGTAGCATTTTCCATCTTAAGTATGCTTATGGACCAAAAAACATATTCATTTATAAGAAACCCTTACACGTAATTGTTCCTAAATACCCCTCATTTTTTGGTATATTCAACAGACTAAAAGTTCACATAAAGTTGAAGAAAAAAATGACAGCATTTTTATCGAGAATAATAAATTTGCCAAACATTGGACAGATATGACTTAAACGAAAGGTTAATAATTCGAGAGAATATCATTAAGAGCAAAAGTACAAGGTTAAAGGCACAAATAACTCTAAAGAACTAAATAACGTTTTGAAGTGCTCCACATTGGGCGCCATTTAAATGTGTTTCGAATGAAAATGAAATAGTCGATAATTTGAAAAGAGCTTCTTTCTTTTTTATCATCAATAAGTACGAAACATGTTTCCCTCAGTTTCATGCGGTGTTCACTCTTCCAAGTTCAGTCGGAAAGATCAAGAAAAGCATACAGAACATTTAAGTTTGTCAATAAAAGACTCGATTTAACAAAATCACGTTTGTTTGCTTTTCAGCTTTAAATTACGGAAAGATAAACTTCTGTTTCAAATGTCATTTCATCCTTGCTCATATTGCAAGTATTGTTGTCGTGTCAAACAATCCAAGTATGTACATCCAAGTACTTTCACATCTAGATTTAGGCTCTAAACAGATTAACGAATGTTCCTCAAATTTGAGAATGTGTGTACAAAAGTTTAAATTTAGTGAGAAGTTACATATGTGTGCGGTTTAATTAATACTATTTTTCTAAAAGCAGAGCTCGTTTTGACTGTAGAAGATTTTCGATAAATTTTTCCGCATAAATTAACTTATTTTTAGATAAGAGAAGATAATGTTAACATTTTTTATTAATAAAGGGAAGGGTTTTTAATATATCATTGTTACAATTCTAGGTTTCAGGATTTTAACGAGAAACCGACGATTCAAACTATTTCAAATAAAATAATATTCAAAAATTGTACACACGTTTTTTTAAACAATCGAAGAAAAAATCTGTTTCTTCTTACAACTTTTGACTTCTTGTGCTCCTCCTTTACCTTTAAGCATTTAAACCATTAATGTAAGTTCTGAATTTATATTTCCTATTCTTAAAATTGTCTCCCAATGATAGTCTTCTGAATAAACGGATTGCTTCAAATAAACAATTTAAAATTAAGTGGCGCCCAACACCAACACCCAACTAAAGTTATTCTGAACAATCAAAAATAATGTTTATTTTTAATGAAGCAATTTTTAATTAAAAATAGATGCTAGCAAAAAGGATAGAACTTCTTTTTGAAGGTAAGTCAAGATTCTTAGTAGTTAAGAACATTTACAGTTTAAAAAACTGTTAAATGTAATTGGCTAAGGACTAAAGTCTTATGCATACATATTTACCATTTTTAAGTAATTTTTACCTTGTCACGTTAGTTTTGGAATAGGAGCACTTCCAACTGCTGCTTCTCCACACGTACATCCATAAAATAATTAATAATCATGATATAATAAACGCAACCATTTCTCAGGAAGGTAGATTTGAAATTTCGGTTCAATTAATAATGGCAAGCAATATGTGTTATATGGAAGTCGTGGCCCAGTAACTAGTTAACATCAGTCACTTTGCTGGTCTGGGTAACCTATTATATATATTTTTCACTGCTATCTCGTCCGTGATAATGATGATAGAGCCCCACCATAAATATAATTATATGTGTGCCTTTTTGCCTTCATATATGTACAAAAACAAAATAAACAAAAAAAAAACATATACGAACGAACGTATATC
This sequence comes from Dasysyrphus albostriatus, assembly GCA_946251815.1. Taxonomy (NCBI): domain Eukaryota; kingdom Metazoa; phylum Arthropoda; class Insecta; order Diptera; family Syrphidae; genus Dasysyrphus; species Dasysyrphus albostriatus. The sequence goes on along the minus strand of OX276338.1, from coordinate 52,226,827 downwards.
AGAAAAGAAGACTGCTTCATTCAATTTTACAAGTTTTAATGGCGTATCGAATATCAAATTACCGACACAGTCCAGGGAGACCAACAGCGCTCAATGGTTGATATACCCCACACCGCATCAGCAATGTGCCTCTTTTTTGTTGCTGCTGCTGCTTCAAGTTATTGTTTTTGTATTTTTTTTGTATAGTGGTAGCGCAATGGCAGCTCAGTGCACTGGATGATGTGGCCACAATTTTGCGGTGTGGTTTTTACGGAGGCCATCTTCATCATCGACGAGCGACGCGTCGTCGTCGTCGTCGTGTTCCCCGTTGGCGTCTTCAGTGGTGGTCGTATCTGTGGAGTTTACTTTACACTATTTATCTTTTTGCCACCATCATCATTATAATTATTATACAAATGGAACACCCTGTGCAGACATGAGACGAATATTAGTATATGTTTTTGTAACAAATGAATTAAACTTAAAACAATTATATTAATTTTAATTATTTCTTATTGCAAATTGAGCTTCAGCATAAACTTAGCTTCTCATGTCTTACTTCTGTGTGGTAAAGTGTAAGGCTTATATGTATGGTATAAAGGTGCTTTGCAGCGCACGAAATGTCACACAAATCCGATATTATCTGTGGATTTTTGACGTTTGATGATGAGCCTCATCTGAAGCATTTCTTTCACCACATTATTATGATGATGATGGCAATGGATTGATACTCTTGTTATGTGGTTTTAGTGTTAGGATAAAATATGGAGCAAGGGATGCCATGGAATTCAAGGGTTTGTTATGAGTTTGATACAAGCAAAAATTTGTATGTTGCTACTCAATCACACCATCAGCCTTGTAAGTGATATGGTATTTTGTTTTGTTATTGTTTTTCGTGGCGATCTATAAGACTTTACTTTTAACATGTGGCTTTTCTGAAGTAAAACAAATATATGTATGTATTACCTAATATTTAAATAATAAATAATATCACAACACCAGACATCAAAAATCGATTTCTTTTCAGAGAAAAAGAATATTTAAAAAATTCACCTTTTATACAGAAAAGTCAAATATTTTTTTAAGATCTATTGCCGATCTTTATTTATATAAAAAACGAGTTTAATAAAACCTGTAAAGAAAAAGACGCATACAAATAAATTTCATTCACATATGACATCACATTTTTACATGTATGAAAGTTCATCAGAATTAAATGGCGCCCAACCAAATATTGTTTAAAAAAAAAATAAAAACATAACATTTATTAATACTGCATTTAAAACAGCTTTTGATCTCACTTCGTCTAGCTTCTCTCATTTTTATCATTTGATATTGATATTGGAAAGAAAGTTATGGCCAAGTGACGTAGAGGTTTCTAATTTGTTTGACAGTTCCTATGTCTCACCATGTCTTTCTTACAAAGAAATAGGAGTAAAATTAAAAAAAAAAAAACGTCAAAATGAATCGACTCACTTCAAGCTGGTCTGGAACACCATCAAAAGTAATTTTTGATGAAATCACGTCAAATCAAATATGGTGCAACTCAGGCACTAACTTAATTAGCTTCTCACTTTTCAGTTTCTATAACCCTGAACACACACCGCTTAAAGTCATCTTAGTCAAATGCCCTGTAATTAATTGATATGGCTTGGTCTTTAAAACGAAGATATGGTCTTCATTGTCACAATCAAATCTTGAATTCGAAGACCTCTCGGCAGGAGCACTGTTTTAAAGTCGTTAAATGTCGAAAATCCATTGAGGTCAACGCATTTTGACTATTTGTATTGCATCCACACCTCTTCTCTATTTTATCTCCTCGCGCATGGGAAATAACCATCAAAGAATATTTTTTTTGAGAGAACCCCAGTATCAGCTCTTCCTCTTTACTTATATTTCAACACTTGGTGGCAAAAAGCACTAAAAGCAAGAGCTTTTTAGGTCCTATGCATGAGGAGTTTTACATCGTTTTCTTTTTCCAAACCAAAGTGGCCATGGTTTTGTAGCGTCAATTTTCCTCGGATTGATTTGATGAAATCCTTAACTACCTCGAAGCTGCTGCTAAGAGTACTTACAATGCCACGCCTAAGCGTGTTTTTTAATTTTTAAGTCTGAAAATTATTTTTTCAAAAACTATATATCGTGAAAATAAAAACTTTATTTAGGAAGCAGATTATATAATGAAATCGTGACTTTAACAAAAGCTTAGGTGTGGCATTGTAAGAACTCCTGTTTTGATAGGAATTTTGAGAGATTACCCCTCCCGCCTAAACGGGGCAAAATAGATACTATATTTTTATCCTCTAAATCTAATCTATACCCTCAGATTGTTTTTTTCGCGTTTTATAAGAATCACCCTCACCCCATAGTTAGTACCCCAAAGTGAAAATAGGAGACCAGGGGTTGAAATAAAAATCTGAAAAAATTAGGAAAACATTTTTTTTCTATGTAGAACCATTTGATTCAAAAAAACCCAATATAAGGACCCCCTAATGTACATACATTGTACTTGTCCTAGTTAACTTCAAGATAAATGATTTTCACCTGTAAAGGACTCTGTTTTTGTCATAATATAGCTGCTGATGAATACTATCATATCCCAGCCTAATAATCGATGGGAAAAAAGAGTCTTGCTTTACTTTTGAAATTTGCTTGTCATTTGTTCTTCTTTTTACTAAGCAGGATTTTCTTATCTTCACTTTTCTTGGCTCAATACTCTTATCCCACTGCTCTTTTGCTTTGTGCTGATGCATAATTTTTGCATCTGCATCTTCTGTCACCTTATTCCACAGAACGCATTCATTATTATACCAAAAATGTCCTTTGGCTTGGTTTGTAGCCTTAGCCTGATGAGTAGAGAGCTTCTCTGGTAACTCCAGGTAATTCTCGAAATTTCTTGTCATTCCACTTTCGAGCTCTAGATTTTGCAAAAACAATGGAATGGTGAGTGTCGATCGAAATAAAACCACTTCAACAATCTTATGCAATGAATCTATGATAAAAACGTTCAACATATCTTCAGAACTTATTAAAAATTACATACATGTCCGAAAAATACATATTTATTTCAAGTCCTATCTGCAGAAGTTTCTTTGGATGTTTTCAAAATTCTTATGAGTTTGTCTCTCTATTATAATTTATCCCGATCAAAAATTCAGTAACAGTGAACTCATATCTATTAAAATTTTGCATAGTGTAATACCTCAGTATTTAATCAAAAACAAATAATATAAGTATCACTGGTTTTAAATGGCGCCCAACAAAAGTTTTTAAAAGTTAATTTTAATTCACTGTTCGTCTTAGAACCTTTTCAAAGATGTTTTACACCAGAGATGAATAATGATACATTTGCAGATCATTTAAACCAAAAAACTATTAACTTTAGACAAGCGTTTTGTTTAAGAGATCTAATAAATGTCATAAACCTGTTCATTGATTTGTTTTATACCTTACTTGCCGGCTTCACTGGACAAGAGTCATGCTTGGACTATGAACACGTCTTAAAAAAAACCAATGGAGCCACAAAAATCCATGTCTGAGCAGTAACATATCCATACAAATCATTCTGATGATAGGATTGTGGTTTAAATGTTGGGCATCATTCACGTCCAGTAGAACCGGCATTTAGAGCTTGGCCACGCAGCGAGTGGAAATTTCTAGTTGTGAAAATGCCGTTGGCAAGTAACGTACCTTATTTAGTAACATAGTTAAACAATCATTTATTTTTCTCTTAAACTCAAAGATATTGCTAAGGATTGAATACAAAATACACCGCAATCTCAATCAAAGCGACACGTCGCGTCGCCGTCACTCAGCCGCTTAGAAGTGGCGCTTGCGGCTCATTGCGTGTCCGCAAAAATTCAATCCCATATATTTTAATTTTTTGTTGCCGCTCATAGAATTGTGTAGTTTTTCCGCTCTGCCGCTCACTGCGTGGTCAAGTCAACAATGCGACAATAGTTGGGTTTCTTTTCCCGGCGGCAAATATAAATTTAAATAAGGAAATGTCTACACTTCTATTAAATTGCCATTAACAGAAAACTATTTAAATATAGCTTTGCACAGGATCCATCAGTTAATCCCAAAATATACAAATCCCGGCTCGTGATATTACTGTCATATGTCACACTGCACTCAATTGTCAAATTCAATCAACATAAACAACAACTGTGAACCAATTAATCTTTAATTAATATAGGTTCCCAAGAGACTACACCAGAAGTACCAACATTCACATTCAACTACCTCACCTACAAGCAATAAACTTAAGACCATTTCTGTAATCCTTAGAATGTTCTTTCAATTTAATAATCCCAAGCCACTTAAATAAAAATTTATTGACACCAACAGGCAACAGGAGCATGCAACAAGAACACCGTGAAAAGCAGCACACTTTCTACAAAATCATCGTCTCAAATGTCATCTTGTTGTCTACAATACGTATATGTATTCCCCAAAGTGTAAAAATCCTCTCGAGAATCATCATCGCATCCATCCCCTTTTTGCTCTGGAAATAAATAAAAAGTGTGGAGAACCGCAACCGGATATGATGGTTGTTGAACATTCAGAAATAAAATTTCAAAAAGTCCCAACGGGATTTTCATCACCCGCCAATTTGCATCCATTACAAGCACATAATAAAATGTTTTGAAAAACAGGATTTATTAAATTAATCAAAAGGAACACTCCTCGTTATCCTTCCTGACCCTTTAGATTTTTTTTTAAGAGAGAGAAGAATTACAATAAAAAAAGGAAAAGAAAAACGGAAGCCACCCAATAATAATTGTATACTGCTATGTGTCATGATAGCGCAAATTCCGCATTCTATTTTTTTCTTTTTTGACAGCTAATAGCTATATAGCTAGTATTCAGTATGTATTCTGCTTGCACCCTTATAACATTCGTACACATGACCGAATTTCCGCAAAAAACATTTGGCAATCTTGACATTTTCTGTTCTCTCTGGACTGAAAGTCGCCACGACAGATACCGTCTGCCTGCCACTTCTGTCAAATAGCAATGAATGTGTGTGTAGTGTGTTTGAAAGGTAATTTGATACTTTCCATATATACAAACGAGGGGCAGCACTGTCGTAATAGCTTCTACTTCATCTTCTCCGCGTGTGTTTTTGTTCTTTCATTTGCTGCTGTTTTTACTGCCTTTTCATGGCAAACACGAGTGAGTGCGTTTATATGTAGGAACGTATATAGCACGGGAGGGAGTTTTTTTTTGTGTTGTTTGAACTGTGTGTAAGCAAGTATCTACATAGCCATAAATGTACACACAGCCTGTGAGCTCTATGTGTTGTATGTTTACACAGGGCAAGCAAGCTCACATTGGAAATGGAACATACAAATGAGTGTAGTTGTGAGCAGTTTGAGGTGCTGTGTATTTCAATATAATTTTGAAGTTTCTATTTTTGTCAGGCATTTCTCATCAAAGTAATCAAAATTAACAACAACTTGATGTTCTTAATAGATTTACTTATATTCTTGAGTTTCATTTACCTTTCAAAATTAGATACATTCATATGCATACGTTTTCGTTGCATACGTACCTACATAATTTGAGTCTTATAATTTTAATCAAAATTTAAATATCTGCCAGGAAAGTACCTAAAAAGGAGGAGCTGACAGCACTGAATACAGGGTGGGCCACATTAAAACCTTTGGCTTCTGGCAACCGTGTGGCTTTTTGTTTTATTTTTAAATAAGAGAGGTTAACATCTGGTCAAACATGTTTGACAAACATCGATATTTGATCATTTAAACGAAAAAACAACCATGCTGTGCACCTATGGTGTAAGGTTTCAAAATATTTTGAAAAATTGTTCTGTTACCATTAAGCAATGCTGTCCAACCATGTTGATCATATTAGCTTATGACAGCCCGCGGTTGAAATGTCCGCGTCCAAGTGAATAAGTCCCCTATTACACGATGATTCTTTGCGACTGACACAGCATGGACTTAGCCCCTCCAAACTTCCTCCTGTGTAGTTATTTGAAATGCAAAACTCATTTCGCAGACCCTATATTAGCCTTGAAAACAATAAGTATTAGAAATGAGATGGCCGCTATTCTGTGTCACATAGAATTCGTGCGTTCATTGCGGCGACGGATTCGTGTTGAAGCTGAGAGTAGTCGAGTCGAAATTTGTGCGAAAAAAAACCTGGGTCAAGGATTTGTTTTGATCTATTAAATAAGCGTAGTTAATACTCGTGTTAGTTCAGTTATATTTTTTAATTTCCTGGAATCTCAATACTATTTCTATTTCAACTCAACTCTAAATGGAGCACTCAACTTTAGTGACGAAAACCCGGGTCAAATATTCAACCCTATTTCAACTCGAAAACTGAATCCTGCTTGTAAACGAAGTAAATATTTGCTAAAAAAAACTGACATTTTTCTCATCCACTCCAACCAATCGAATCGTTCCTTCCATTTTGAAGTAACGAAAAACCCAAAAGAAAAAACAAAATTGTCAGAATAATTTTCTTCATATATGATATCTGAACACTTCTGTTGTTCACTTACAAGCTAGCACATTACCTCGTTTACAAGTATGTAGAATTGAGAGGTCTAGCTGGAATAGGGTCGGATAATTGACCCAGGTTTTTCAATTTGCATCACTTGTGTTGAGTGCCACATTTAGAGTGGAGTTGGTATTCAAATTACAGACAAATCAGTGGCATTAAATTATTTAATCCAATGTAAAAGAAATTAAACTGAATAAAAACGAGTACCTACTAGGTACTCCTTATTTTGTACACAAACATGCAAATAAATAGATCATAAAACATTACCAACTCTTCAACCCAGGTTCTGCGTCACAAATTTTAACTTGACGAATGAAGCTCATATTAACTCAATGTAGGCATGCAGTTAGGTATACAGGGAACCGAAGCGAGCTTCAAGCTGGCTTCAACACCACATGTTAATGTAGTATACCTTTTTTTGGGATTCCTATTTCACCAAATGTCTTCACTTTAGCGAAGTGCACTGCGAGCACCTAAAGTATAAGCGAACGAAGTTAAACGAAACGACCCACTCCGAAACTATAGCCGCGTGCCATAATTTCCTTGTTTTTTTTTCCACTTCAGTGCCCCTCCGAGAATTATGAATCTGTCTTTATAGTTCTACCTTAAGCTAGAACTATAGCATATGATGCGGCTATAATTGCGGAGTGGAGCATTTCGTTCAACTTTCCTTACGTAAGTGAAACTGACATTTGGTGAAATAGGAATGCCAAAAAGAGATAGATGATAACTAACATGTGGTTGTATTCTCTTTTTGACTATGCGGACATCTATTTTTCGTTAGCTTTTAACATAAGTGGCCTATTACACGACGATTTTTGAGTGATGACTTTTTTCAAAATTAAATGACGGTGTTCACATTGGATTGAAAAAGTGGATTTTTTTTGACGTTTTAGTATTCCCATCTACCTCCCACTTCTTCAGTAAAGAAAGATGTAAATACTGAAACGTCAAAAAAAATCCAGTTTTTCAGTCCAATGTGAACACCGTCAAGGAGTATAAAATGGGAGGTTTTTTCTTGTTCGCACTCATTGAATTTCGAAAAAGTCATGACTCAAAAGTTTTCGTGTAATAGGGCACTATTATAGTTCTACCTTTAAGCTGTGAGCTTTCAAAGGTAAAAGTGAATGAAAACTCGACGAAAAACTTACATCACTGATTTTTGACAGAATAACTTTTTCAGTAATAACTAGCCCTGTTTTTTAGTGCATTTTTATCTTCGCTCGGAAAAAAGTAGCATGTTAAATTCAACAACAATACGGAATTATACCTGTTTGCTGTTGAAATAAACATGCTCCATTTTTCTTAGCTAAGGTGACAATGTATAAAAAATATGGCTAACGTCAATGAACGAGAAATTGTGAAGATGATTTTGGAAATTTTTGGAAACTTCTTAATTTTGTCGAAGTATTGCAGAAACTTGAATGAAGACAGAAGTTTAAAGCTTAAAGTTGGTAGATATTTATGTAAGTGAAAACCGTCAATAAATATAAGTTATTTATAAAATCGGAATCTATCAGTAGCTTTGTTTTTTTGCAACTCAAAATAATAATGTCTGAAAAAAAAACGACAGCAATTTACATTTCAAATACAACAACAACTATGTCCATGTAGAGCTGGCTATGTCCCGATAATAAAGTGGATTTAACTTTTGTTTTGATAAAAACGGCTTTGCCAGACTACTATTGTCATTGTGTTATCGATAATTTATATACAAATGTCAAAATGTTTGTTGGTAGGATAGCTCAATACAAAATGGGAGACCAAGACAAATTTTGAAATGTCCCAGTGTCGTTTTTTTCGCCAAAGTCCATATGGACATGCAAAAAAACGCAGCTAGTAGTTTTATGAAAAAAACTTTAATATTTAAGCTTTTAAATTACATATAACCAACGCTTCGTCTAGATCATTAAAAATGTACGTTGTGCGTCGTACGTCTTGAATTTTGTATTCGCCATAACAGCAGCTATAGGGTAATAATTGAATAGAAACTTTACTGATCAAATAAGAATTTTTCCTTTACTGCATCAAATTTATTAATTTTATCATCTTTTCTTCTTCTTTTACAGTGGCACCTCAGACAAACAGCATTTGGACTCTTCGAGCGATTCAGATATGGAAGGACCCAGCTCAATGTTGCAACAACACTCACAATCCTCCGCACAGTCTTCACAGCACAACACAACGAATCACCATCAGCAACAACAGCAACAATTATCACCTGCAAGCCACCATCACACCACGACAGCCCATCACGGCCATGGTCATCACACGACCACTGGATCCTCTGGTGGTGGTTCAGCAGGCTCATCAGCAGATCTCCACCAGCAACAACAGCAGCAGCAGCAGCAACATCACCACCATCCTCACCATCATAGCGGTGGTGGTAGTCACTCCAATAACAACCTGTCAGCGATTAGCAATCTAAATGCATCGCTGGTGGGTGTGGCGTCTAGTGGAGGAGCATTATCGGCAGCTGCTGCTGCGGCTGGAGGTGGCCTGTCACTTTCATCGCAAAAATCAGGGGTGGGCCATCAGATGGCGCCCCTTTCAGTAGCGTACTCGCATCTCCATAGTGTGATGGGCTCGATGCCGCTCTACGATATGAGCGAATATCAGCACTTATGATTTTAAGTTAAATTTTTTGTTTTAATTAAATTTTATTTATACGAGTACCTATATATATTTTTTTTTGTAAATATTAATGAAATATTTATTATTTTTGTTCGTAAATAATTTTTAATGTTTTAATAATAATATTTCTTTTTTTGCAATATTTAAAACTAATAGAGATTATTGTATGTATATGTATAATAATATAGGTAGTATTTTATTCCGAATCAGTGCACATTTTTGTTTTCATTTTCTTAAAACCTAGTGAATTGTTAAAAAAAAAATAAAGTAATAAAGTAATTGAAAGCAATAATGCGTTAGTAAGTATACAAAAATCAATTACATTATCAAAAGAATTAAATCAAAATCAAGATTTTTATGTAAATTAATTGTAAATAATAAAAATGATATTATATAAAGTAATAAGATGCAGCCCAAAATTAAATCATATTATGCGCTATGTATAAATCAGGGGTGTCTTTCAAAACTTTGCAATGTAAAGATATAATAATTATATCAAACTAGAATATAAATATTAATTTAAATAAAATATTAAATTATTTTCAAAAATATCAAAAATTAAAAACATTAAAAACTATGAAAAGAAGAAATACAAAATTGTTTTCATTTTAATCATCAAGATTTAAGGTAAGACAAACAAGTCTTGATAATGTATTTATTATAACTGTGTACCAATGACGGTGTTCACATTGCACTGAAAAATTAGATTTTTTTTTTGACGTTTCAGTTTTTACATCTTCCTTTACTGAAGAAGTGGGAGCGAGATTTGAATACTTAAACGTCAAAAAAAATCCAGTTTTTCAACCCAATGTGAACACCGTCAATTGGATTGAAATTAAGATTTATTTTTGATATTTTTAGTGAAATGGATTGGATATAGACGTTAAAATTTAAAATTTTAAATGAAGTACATTTTATTGGTAACCTATAGCTAGTCCAGCAATGCAAGTCTGAAAAAAGATGTTATACGCTATATACATCTTATACTTCATTTTCATTAAGCAAATAACGTTATTTTATTTAACTAGCAAATTCACACTTCGAAATTAAATAATTTCAACCAAATTAATATGAGTTAAGTTTAAACCTATAGAACACATCCCAATTAGAAGCAGTTTGAAGAGATATGAAAAGTCCCCTTTCACACGAAAAAAGAAGAAACAGGTTGCTGATGGTGTTCACATTGCTGACTTTTTTATTTTTCACTATTCACATCTTACTCCCACGCCTTAATTAAAAAGAGATAATAATACTGAAACGTCAAAAAAAGCCAATGTTCAGTCCAATATGAACACCGTCTTTGAAAGTTTATCGGTTGAACGCACCTGAACCCTCATAGATGTGAAAGGAAATGTCAAACAAATCTCTTCAAATCCTGGGCAAGGAGATTTTGCTCACTCGACTTTTCTCCTGTCCTTCTCATCATGGAGCTGAAAGTTGCTAGCAACTCAGTTTCCTCGTGCAAAAGGGGACAAAGCGATTGTATGAAAAAGCTATAATCCCTAACGAGATTCAAACAGTTTCAGACCGCCAGATTTAGTGGAAAATATGTCGCAAGCGGCATATTATACTGGTCCCGACTAAAAATTACTAGATCTGATGGCCTGAAAGTTCCCAATTTCACGATGATTCTTTGCACCTGACTCTTTTCAAAATTCAACGGGTGCAAAGGTGAAATTAGATGTTTTTTTGTTATATTATGAAGCTGACCACTTTTTTGTATAACAATATAACTGTATAACAAATTATACAAAATAATCCACTATGAAGACGTCAAATCTCCGTTCGTTGCTCCTCCCAAATCTGTTTCCTAACAGTGTTGTGTTTCTAATTTTATTTCATTCATAAATGGTTAAATGAAACGGAACTACAAAGGTAGAGTGTGACAAGCAGGTACAATCATAAAAAAACACAGACTGTATAATCATCTACATATTATATACCTATTTAAACACCTTAACACTGGTATAATTCTAGCGCTATTGAAAAATAATAGTGTAAAAAAAAATGTACACAGTGAATAACTTAATAATAAAAAATAATAAATCATCGTTAAACGAAACTACAAAATTTCAGATAAAAACGCTTTTTTAAATTTATACTTCAGAGTGCACACCTGATTAGCCGAATCTATATTTTCTCCCCTAAGGTTAAGACTAGAATAGTCAAAATCCAACGTAAGTGGTCGTACGAGACCGAGCGAAAACAAGAAATTCATATGACGCACACATAATTGCGTTAAGTTTTCGTTAACTTTTGCCGTCAGACGTGAGAGAGCTCAAGCGAACTAAAGCAAAAATCAAAATGGTGGAAGCTTTTTGTCTGTTTAATGAATAAGTGAATTAAAGTGTCTTTCACATGAGCTGCGAACAGCGAGCTGCGGATTGCGAATGGTCGAGAATCCTGATGTTGGGGATGGCGAATAAGTGTTTGACAATTTGCAGAAAATATCTCGTTGGTTACGTAGAAAACATAAAAATGATAAATTTAACAATTTAAACTAATTTTAGGCCGTACTTTCTCTTAAAAACTGTTGATATAATCGTTTTTTCAGTTTGTGGAAAAGTAAAAACAAGAATTTGTTGATAATTGAGATTAGAACTGCCTAGACAAATTTATTCGAATTCGCAGTTGGTGGCACATATGAAAGGCACTTAAATCTTCAATTTTCTTCCAATTAATTTAGTTACATTAGCAGTGTTTTTTTGCAACTCCAGTAAATTCTGTCTGAAAAAACGACAGCAAAACAACGCAATCAACATGTCGAATACAACAACAACTATGTCCATATATAGAGTTAGGTATGTCCAGATAATTAAGTGGATTTAACTTTTGTCCCGATAAAAACGGTACTGCCAGACTACTATTATCGTTGTGTTATCGATTATTTGTACAGAAATGTCAAATTTTTGTTGTTAAAATCATTTAATACAAAATGTCAGACCAATGTTAAATAGTCCCGATGTCATTCTTTCGTCAATGTCCATATGGACATGTTAACAAACGCAGCTATTACATCGAATTTTAGTGGTTTTGGAATGTAAATAATTAAAAGAAAATTAGTTTTGAATAAACAAATATTTCCATTTTCTTGCACTTTCAACCATTATTTGCATATTTGCATTATGGGTGTCCTGTAAAATTGACCATTTGGAAAGCTACATTTCGACCGGTTTTGACATTACATGAACATGGTTGGACAACATTACTTGATGAAAATGAACCAAGTTTTCTAAATATTTTGAAAACCATATATGTAACCTTAAATATAGTTATTTTCCAACAGCTTGCGGCTATAATTCTAAAGATAGACTTTAGTATTTGACAGCAAAACTGGGGAAATTCTCTGAGCCCTCAATAATATAAACTGACATATGAAAATGTTGTATTATGGGGTTTTCCATTGGTAAACTCAGATTTCAATCTTAAAATTGTTGATTTTTTCGTTGCCAAAAACGGTGTTCACTTTGGACTGAAAAACTGGATATGTTTTACTTTTCAGCTTCCACTCTTTCAAGTATTCACATCTCGCTTCCACTATTTCAAGTGAGATGTCAATACTGGAATGTCAACAAAAATCCAGTTTTTCAGTGAAATGTGAACAACACCGTCAATGGAATGGGGTTTCAAATTAATTTTTTTGCCAATGTATTTGTGAGATTAAACGTGTAGGTATCTCATTAATCGTCACAATTTGCCTCCCCTGCTCCACTTTTCGTAGATTAATATTTTAGTTCTATGAATATACCGATGCACTAAAAATTGTTTCCTTTGAGCACAATTTTCAAACTGTCATCACAAAATTATTCTGATAGTAGTACAGGGAGGGATAAATCTGCCCAAAAATCTAGATCTGCAGAAATGATTAAAAGTAAATTAATTTTTTCGCCCAATGGAATGCAAAAATTTTGGAAGATCCAAATCAAAAATAAATTGATTTATTTTACCAATGGAAAACCCCATTAATGATGGTATCCTTCATACGTGACAAAACGAACAAAAAAGTATCTATTCATTTTTTTTCGAGTAGGATAAGATTTCAAATTAGTAACTGAATCCAGTTCGAGTTGGATTAGAGTATTTATTATGAATGAAAATGACAAAAATAGGATCTCGGATATTTCTTAACGTTATATTTTCATATAAACGATTCAAATTGGTAATGCGCATTAAAAAGGTTGGAGGATGGTCGCAAAGTTATAAGAGATTTTAAATTAAAAAATCTACAGGTTTTATATGTGAACAGGCCTCGTAAAACATGAGGTCCGTTGAAAATTTCAAGGAACCATATTGGACGTTAGTGCGTAGGACTGTCATGCCAATGGTCTGGGTTTGATTCCCAGCCGCTGCCACCTAAAAACAGAAATGTTTTTTTCCAAGGTATTGCCTCTTGCGAGGAACTGACAAATCCTCCAAGGGTATACTTGTCATGAATAAGTGCTTCTCATCTAGCCGTTTGGACTCCCCTCCATTCCTGCCAAAAATACGCACACAGGAATGGTTGAGAGTTGTAAGTCACTAGCCCTTGGTTCTCCACGAGCTGTTGTGCCACCAAATTTATTTATATGCGACACAAGGCCTATACTTCACACGACAGTCAGTGCACCTCAGTATAAATCTAGAACGTAAACGTAAAAACTTCGTGTGAAATGATCTATGCAGAATCTATACAACACTGCTCATTCTCACGTATTTGCTGCAAAAAAACATGTGGTGCACTGCCGTGTGAACCAGGCACTGATCTCTATAATACACTGGATAGCGTATCGACATAAAAAAGTTGCTTCCATTTGAAGAATTGTTATATTATTACCACTTTTTTGTATAACAATATAGCTAACTTGTTATGTTATAAAAAATAACTTACCATGAAGACGTCAAATCTCCGTTCGTTGCTCCCCCCAAATCAGTTTGCTAACATTGTTGTGTTTGTAATTTTATTTCATTCATAAATGGTTAAATGAAACGGAACCACAAGGGTAAAGAGTGTGACATGGAGGTTAATCATAAAAAACACAGACTATATAATCATCTACATATTTACTATTATCTATTTAAACACCTTTCTAATGATATAATTCTAGCGCTATTGAAAAATAATAGCACAAAAAATGTACACAGTGAATAACTTAATGATAAAAAATAATAAATCAAACTTCCACAAAGTTTTTCCCTTTCATATCATTGGTCTGTTTCTTTTTCTTCAGATTGACATCTTGGAAACACGTATTTTTGTGTAAATTATTCGTCAAATTATGAAGCCGATCACCTAATTGTCATCTTCAAATGGAAGCAAAAAAACTGTTATACATTATAAGGAATACACTATCCAGTGTATATAGAGATCAGTGGAACCAGGCCTAATACTGTTTAAACCAGTGGCCCGATTAGGGAATACGAAGCGAATCGTTTTCAATTCGATATCTCCTTTTCGACCCGCTTCGAATTGACCAATGATCGAATACGAAGCGAGTCCTAAATTAAACTTCCAAGATTTCCAAATAATTGACAATTGATTTCCAGAGAATATTTGTTAACATTGAAAATGTTTATAGGGTCGTTTTGGATAAATTATGGTGTTACTAAAATGAATAAAGTGAATAAATGTGTATATGAGATGAACGCTAGCGTATACGGGGGGTACGATCGAATTTTTGGTTGGTGTTACCAGAATGAATAAAGTGAACAGATGAACGTTGGCGTATACGGAGGGTACAATTGAATTTTTGGTTGGTGTTACTAAAATGAACAAATGTGTATGGTGTTGAGTGCTAGCGTATAGGGAGGGTATGATTGAATTTTTGGTGTTACTAAATTGAATAAAATGAATTTTAACTATATTTTTTTATAATTATAAATGCGGGAGTCAATGCAGCAGTTTATTGCGCAACTTAACTAAAAGTGTTGGCAGTTTTTTGAAAAAAAAACTGTTTGAGAAGAAAATGTATGTAGGGGTGCAAAGTGACGGTTTTTTTTTTTATTTGAACCATAAGTAGCTAAAGATAGGGTTTTTATATGAAATCGTCGAAAAACCAAAAATCTAAATGAGATGTGCTAGAGTAACAATTTTTTTGTTTATCGATAGTTACGTTTAGTATTACAATTTCGTTCATATATATTAAAATTCCAAAAAATCTAAGAAATGAGATATTAAAGGTTGTAACTTCAAAATTCAAAAAAAGAAAAAGGTTCAAAAATTATTATTTACCACACATTAGGGCTAAGTCTGATTGTAATAAGTCTTATAATTCTAGAAAGGTAGTAAGAAACTAATTGCTTTTCGCTTCAGGAAATTTGGTGGTATTTTTTTTAGTTTTTATTATTTTTTTTTAAATATACTAATTTTTGTTGATCGATTTTTGGCAGTTATATTTTTTTATCTTTTTCACGATTGAATTTAAAAATCTCAGATTCATACAGGTGATAGATTACACGAATTTACATATAATATCTAAAATTTGAATTATTTAAAAGCACTTGAGACGACATAATTACATATAACTGTTCATTAACATGCCACCTAATAACTCTTTAATCTGTGCACCTATACGATTAGTTTTTTTTTGTTCGCAAGCTTCAATAATTGACATTTAATTTGGTATATCATACGTGACTGTACGCTCTTCATAAGCTTCACAAATCTAACATACAATTTGATTAAAAAGCGGTACTAATCTTCAATCAATATTCCTATAGTTCATCGTCGTCGTCGATTTGCAAGCTTGTGTGCGGAGAATCATCCCAAAGAAGAAGAACACAAATATTTCCCATAGTGCCATATAGTTCATTCAAAATGTCTTTCTATCTCTGTTCATTATGCTCTTTGATTTGTTTGTCTCTCTGTGAGTGAATTACTGAAGAAAAAGACTTTTCATTCAAGTTCAGTATTCATGTTCACTCGTTCAATGCTCGTGTTGCTTGTTCACTGTTTATTTATTCATATTCAGTCATAAGGATGCTTCGGTAGGGGAGGTTCGCTTTGCTGCTCGGCAGATTTATTTTTCATAGTTATTAATTTAGTAGGTAGTAGGATAAGATGCTTGGGGGATCTGTTTGGTTAGTAGTTAGGTTCTTAAGTAGGTAGTAGAATAGGATGCTTGTGAGATTCGTTGGGATATTTTTTATTTTGTTAATTATTTTTTTTTTAGTTTTATTTACTTCCCATTGAAATCAAAAATTTTGACATATTTTCACGTTTTGATCCATCATTTTTAGAGAGATATTTGTGTCTGTCCGTACGTTCATACCTTCATTCGCTTTTTTTTCGCTCACCATATCTCAAGAACGAATGAAGATATTGACTTCGAATAAATTTGATTTTATAGATAGAAGCTTCAATACATGCAGAAACGACTTTCAAAAAAATTCAATGAGGGTTTTTTTTACTAAAGCAATTTAAAAAAAGTCAAGTTTCTTTAGATTCGAATATCTCAAGAACATGATAAACAATTGGTAAAAATATAAATAGGTACTAACGTACAGTTTTTTTTTTAAATAACAAAAGTTACTGAAAATGTTTGAAAAAGTGGTTTTTTTCGAATATATTGAGAACGAACAATGATATTGGTTTCGAGGTAATTTTATTTTATGCACTAGTTTATTAATGAAAATTGACACATTTTTTAAATATATTGAATCAACCGTTTTTTTTTATGAAAAAAACTGCGAGAAATTTTACCAATAATTGTTGAAAATATTTCTTGGACCTCAAATTTCTTGAGAACAGACAACGATATTGGCTCCCGGTTAAACTAATCCTACATATTAGTTTATAATTGATACTTGATATTTGATAGATTTAGTTAAAAAATTCAATAAATAGTTTTTTCTTTAAACGAAAAAAACTACAAGCAACTTTAGCAATAATTGTTGAAAATTGTTTTTCGTCTCAAATATCTTAAGAACAGACAATGATATTGGCTTCCGGTTAATTTAGTTGAACACATTAGTTAATAATTGATATTTATAGGGTTTATAAGAAAATTAAAAAAAATTGAGTATTTTAAAAGCGAAAAAACTAAAGAAAACTATACCAAATATTGTTGAAATTTTGTTTGCGTCTCAAATTTCATGAAAGTAAGCAATGATGGTGGCCTTGGTTTAATTAAATTTTACACAATAGTTTATAATTGATATATAATTGATAGGATTTGCAATTTGATATGAAATTTTTTTTTTTAACCAAAAAAAAAAAACGACGAGAAACTATACCAAAATCGTTGAAATTTTTTTTTTTGAAGAAACTTTACCAAAAATTTTTAAACAAATTTTTTCTTCTCAAATATCTTGATAACAACCAATGATATTGGTCTTGGGTTAGTTTCATTCTACTCACTAATCTGCACTTGATCGCATATATTGAATATATACATTTTTTCGAAAATCTTCAATTGGCGATTTTTAAAAATAAAACAACATCGGGCCTCAAGCTTCCGAGGGGCACCAATGGGAAGTTACCAGTGTGGGCCGCACCCAGCCTCTTTTTTAACTTTGATAAGACGGATTAACGAAGAAAATAAAGACATGAATAAAGAAAACAAGCGAGAATAAAACATGGGTCAATTAAATCATAAAACTAAAATATATGTCTTTTCTAATTTTGAAAATTAACAAACGCCATTATTGGGATAGTTATTCAAAATAGACTTGTTGAATAGACTTAAAGTCGAATTATCGTTACTACGAATTTCAATTAGTGAATACTTTTATAATTGATTAGTATGCATAAACCGATATTTTCCTGTTTGATAGAAATTTCAAGTCTATCAAGAATTTCTGATCGACTTTTGTCCATTCGAATCTTTAGGAATTAGCTCGCAAGAAGCCCCAAAATTAAGAAAAAAAAGAATAAGGGGAAAAATAATTTTGCAGAGACGTTACACTCACCAGCATTAAATATTTGTATTTGGTGAAAAATCGATTTATTAGTTAGCGTTACCTACCACATAACATAAAATATATTCAAATACTAGAAAAAACTACGATGAGCAGAAATATTGAATTTTTGGTTGGTGTTACCACAAAGTTAAATCAAAAAGAATTATAAAGTTACCGCAAAAAATTAAGGTCAATAAAATGTTAAAAGGTTGGTGTTACAACAAAGCATAAGAAAAAAAGTAAGTTAACAAACAAGGAAAATGAAAAATATGAAATTAAAAGACAAGTAGTGTTAAACGTGACAAAACAGAAAATATCAGTACATGCTAACGTCATTTTGTCTACAGCCATATTAGTTGAAGATAGAACAAAGGGAATATGAAATACTTAACCGAATTTAAAAAAAAAGTAAACGAAAGTTATGCAACAGTATATCCTTATGCGAGTGCAAGTAAGCAAATTAAGTTTGGTAAACAATTTTTTAAGTTTTTTTCAGTTCAATATAATTATTAGATTGGTCCTAGTAAAAATAATGATTAAAATTGATGTGCAGGTATGTATGAATGTGTTTGGAAAATGGTAAAGATAACAATCAAAATAAAAGAAAGATTATAAATTATAAAGTTTAAAGATTTATCTAGCGTAAATAAGTCATTTTCAATGTCCCCATTGTTACTCAGGGAGTGAAATCTGTAAATTTTTTTAATCAAATTCATTGTGCGCGGTGTCATTTCAACTCGTTTTCATTAACGTTTGAATAAAATTAAAATATTATTGAAATAAAAAATGAACTCTATAATGTTGTAAAATGTTGTAAATATGTTTGCCGAACGTGTAGAAGTAAAATAATTCCCAAACATGCAAATTTAAAGAAAATTAAAGTGTTTCTTCATTTGATTTGAGAATTGAGTGAGTGTTTTTGTGAAACGTGTTTAATTTGTGTAAAATTTCCTTTATTTTATAAAAAAAAAAAACAATAAATTCACTAAACTGTTTTAGCGTTCAAAAGAAGCATTGGTTCTTGGGCACTGACAATTGTTTTTGGTGTGTTGATGTTTTGGGCAACCTTCTTACAACATGAAGTGGTTTAAAAAAATTTAATTTATATCTTTAGTGTTTTTAAATTAAAAAAAAAAATAACAATCGCACTCACTTTTTAATTTATTTTAATGAAAACCATGAACACACTATCAATTTCGTCCGTCGATACACCAATCCGCCAAAAAAAATTCATGCTAAAAATGGAAATTTAATCTCACATTCGCTTTCGATTTCGAAAATAGGGCGAATGTAAAACGAAAGAGGCGAAAGCGAAAGCAGTAATATCAAACCTCATTTTGGCCACCTAATGTTTAGTTTTCATCTTTTGATAGTTTTCTCCCATAAAAGCTCGCATGATTACTTTCCGTTATGATAGCTATCTCACATGACAGTTTTATGGCATGGTAGCTTTCCCATATAATAGTTTTCTCGCATGAAAGTTTTCTTGCGTGATAGTTTTCTCATGTGATTTTTTTATATTTTCTAATAGAATCATTTTGAAAATCCAAGCTGTTGGCGGAATATAGAAGACAGAACATTTGAGTTCAACGCCAAAAACTAAGTACCCTTAGAACGAGTTTAACTTGTCTGGTCAAAATTCGTACAAGCCTGTGTTGCAGAGCTTTCATTACAGTGTCAGTTCAATGTGCATTCGATATGTAAAAGGTTCATAAACCTTATAATACAAAAGGTGTATTTAACTGTGCTGTATAAAACAAATCACTACACATTCAAGTTTCACCAACAATACACGTTGAATAAAGTTTCATATTTCATCATTATCATTTGCCGTGGGAATAATTTCATTTTTCACAAAATAATTGAATTATCTATGTAGGTAGCGCGTGTATTCATATCGGGCTCGGACATATACCTTCAAATTAACCCACAACAATAGACCGCCCACCTATCATGTTTTTAAACACATAAACACAGGTTTCCAAAGTAACCACATCGTTATCCCTCATCATCACCGAGTGAGTCAGCTCTCTGATGTTATAGAAGGAGGCTATTCACACCAGAAATTTCCTGTGATGCTGTTTTAAAGGATATTATACCTATGGATATGGACCAGCGAACGCTGGCTGGTGGCCAACACAAACCAACAACCAACCCTAGCCTCGACTCGTGTTATTCATTCGTTAGTTCAACAGGCTCTCTGCTTGGTGGTATATCAATTTTAATGAGATAATCCGCCGCCGCATTTATCAATTTGAAGGATTGTGCATTATTTTGAAATATCCGAGTATTACTTTCTACCCTTACCATACCTGAACGCCCGTCCTCACGGTATACCGAAGGATTATGTAGCTTATCGGGAAATATAGGTCGTGTGCATGAACGTCGTCGTCAGTTCCTTATGCTCGACCTGTTTACCTGACAGTATGTATTTCAGCTGAATTTGTTAAACTATACCATCAGGTAAGAAAATTATAGTTTGTTGTCCTGGAGCATAACGAGTAATTACTCAAATTTCTAGTATGCAAAAACGTGTTCTTCTTCCTTTATTTTTTTTATTTATAATAATTCTGCTGAAAAGGACATTCTTATGAGTAATTTCCACTAATGATAATTGAATGGATGCAGGAAATGCAAGTGACATAGAAAAAAATGAAAATCCTTTCAAAATCAGAAGACACAAATTAAAAAAAAAAAAGACTATTGTATTATCCTATAAATAGTCCATGCCTTCTTTCTACAAAAATAGGAACAAAAAAGGAAACATTTCTTTCCAGATTGGGCGAACATATGTACATACATGCATACATACCTAATGCGATTGTTATCATTAAATTACCAATTGAATTTGAAAGGTCTTTTGTGTGGATTATAAGTACCTACTTTGAGTAAGAAGTGTCCTTTGAATTTATTTTTTGTAAAGGGTTATTGAGATTAAGATAAAATTATTACATTTGTTTGATTCTTAAAAGATTTGTTTCATTCAGTATTCTAGAGATAAAGATAAAGGTCTTAAATCTAATAAACAGCCACAGTACCCAAATCAAAGGTAATCAATATTGCGCAGGTTGTCAAAACTTAAAGTGTCAGAAATAAAAATGGCTGTGAACGTGACGACGTGAATACACGTAAACTTAACAACAAATAATGTGTTTTGACATTAATTTTGATATTTTCGCAGAACTGAACAAAAGTCAAAACTTAAACATATTAGGCCATATTCATTCATTGTTTATAGTGAGGCTGTTAATGAGACCAACCTGTCATTTTGGCATGACGGGTATTGAGCTTTAGTATACTAATAGTTCATGTCCTAACTTTACTTTTAAGAAGTATTGCCAAGCTGGCAACACTGACAAGGGTTGCCACCTTTTTAATACATTGGCTTATTATTCAGAATCCAGCACAATTGTAACCATAGGATCATATTATTAATTTTCTCCCTCCATCCTCTTGCATGAAGAGGGTGAAAAAAGCTATTTTGGAAGGGAAAATGCATAGCCAAACAAATTTAGAAAAAATATGAATTAAGGATATTAAACAGTGTAAAACCGTCGTAAACGTTGTGAAGTTTTAAACTTCGTAATTCTGTCACAATTAGCATGGAAAATTTAACAGATTTAAGCAGTTTACGACTTTATTAAGTCTTCGGCGAGCTAACGCTTTTGCATGAATACCCTTATTATTAAAGTTTAAAGATTAAAGGTTCTCCCAAACCAACGCGAATTCGCAGCGACGACGAATTTTTGTTGTTGTTTAGCGTTGTATATTTGTCATATTTTTTTCTATTGTGAATGATTCGCTGCAAATCGCTCCGCATTCGCGTTGGTTTGGGAGCCTTAATGTCGACGCAGAATTACACCATCTACTACATTATATCCAAAGTTAATTGAAAAACCTACTTTGGTTTTATAAAAAATCACTTTCAAAGCGCTGGAGAGGAAGTAAAAAAAAAATCAAATATTTATCTTGGTATAATCTAAGCATACGACACATGATTTAAGGGTGTTTTTTAAATGCCCAATCTAATTTAATTTTAATTTATAGTCTTTTAATTTTTTAATTTAATTTTTCGATCGAAAGCAAACTCTGCACCCATTTTGCGGAAAGCTTTTTCATGTCAAAGTATTTTTTGCATAGTGGAAATGACCGCGCTGTGTGACAAGCCTGTAGCCTCCTTGAGTTCCCTTACCATCACTTGCCGATCGTCAAATATTAAGGCCACTTTACACGATTATAGAAGTCATATGACTTCTCGTATGACCTGTCAAAAAATTCATACCATATCGTCTGAACACACTCATATATCTCTATGACTTCTCAAAAGCAAAAAGCATATGACTTTTTTGACATTTGAGAAGTCAAACGAGATTTTTTATTTTCGTGGAAAGTAGTGAATTCAGAGTATTGAAAATAAAAATATTTCTACAAAAAAAATTTATTTTGAATGAAAACAACAATGGATAATTCATAAAAAGTAGTTTTGCTCCACAAACATTTATTTGTGTATGACTTTTTTTCTTTTATTTTGGTTTTGACAGATAACCATAGGGAAAATCAAATGCGAAGTAAAGACGTGCAAACATAAAAAAAATTATAACCGTATGACTTGACTTGAAATGACAGCTCATATGAGAAATCATACAGAAAATATTATCGTGTAAAGTGGCCTTTAGAGCGCGAACTTTGTCGACAATTTCCGGTATAGCGACTTCAATCGGTTGACCAGAGCGTTCTGCGTCATTTGCGCTGGAACGCCCATGTTAACCAATTTTTGATGGTTTCAATCGGCAGAGAATAGTTTCCATAATTTTTTTTTATTTCCGTAATGGTTTTTTGCGCAAAAAATAATGTTATATCAGTCCTTGAAATTCGAATTTTGCACTTTGTTGAAATTTTTTCCACCGCTTCTGATAAAAACCGCTGTAAAAACAAAATAATTGGACAAATTTGAATAAAAATGTCAGGACATGTATTTTAAATATACTTCATGACAACCGAATTATTGAATTTGAGATAGCTTGTCCGTAAGCAAACATTTTTACTTATTGACCCACCCTCATAATCTGAATATAAGAAACTAGAGTATAGTCTGTATACATAAATTTTAATTCGGAGTGAGTATGTCCCAGAATCTTCATCAGCTCTAGATTTACTTAGTGCCCTTTTACACGACGGCTTTAGAGTCAAACGAGAAAAATCATCTGATCTCACCACCTTTACATCACTCATTTAATTTCGAAAAAAGTCATGACTCATAAGGCGTCGTGTTATATGTTATATATAGGTTGTAAATGCACTTTGACCCTTGACACAATTTTATGGCTGATATATTTACGTGTATCTACTAATGAATGCAAAATCGTCACTTATGTAGGAAAAATAGATTTTGTTCCGAAAAAAAAAAATCGATTTGTTCGGAAGAAAAGATCAATTTTTCTAGACAAATGAAATCTTTCATTTTTACCAAGATTTATGCAGACTTGAAATGTATTACTTTGTTTCAAATTGCACATTAAGTGAACAAAATAGCCGAAGAGGAAATCGGATGCTTCACCAACAAGTTATGTGAATTGTTTGAACAGAAAAAAGCATTTCAGAAGCTTTACAAATAATCGAATAGAAAATAAAATTAAAACCCAAAATATTCACTGATTCGTTCTGACTTCATGTTATTTTCGAAATTATTTTTCCAACTATAAAAATTTAATTAGAAAATACGTTACATATTCAAATTCAAATTCAATGAAAAGAAAATAACAGTTCCATAACTGCAGACATTTTTATTCGTGCTTTTCAAGATGATGATGGTTCGTGTATTTACTAAAACTAAAATTAATTATAGTTAGAGTGCATGTGTGATAATGACCGCGTTCAGTACTATCAATTTTAATAAGCATATCCGCTAGTCCCCTTTTATAGACATTCCACATCTTCCCTTCGAGGTTATATCAAAAAAATGTGAATTGAATCATGTATAATAGTGTAAAAGCAAAATATTAAATTTCATCATGCACAACTTGACAACGCATTCGACACTATTTGACATGATGTGTTAGTACATGAAAATATTTAAGATCGGTTCATAAACAATCACACATTCTACCCCACTTGGGGGTTTGAAGTTATGGTGAAACTAAGTTTGGATGGTGTAGAAGCAAAATACGAAAATTATTTTCATCACACAAATGAAATTCTTTCCCACTTTAGTCTGACATTGTGTTAATACTTTGTGAGATAGTGTAGATGGAGGCACTTTTACCACTGCTCTCTATAATTCACTGGATTGTGTGGTCCCTATAGAGTATAACATTTTTTTTGCTTCCATTTGAAGATGACAATTAGGTGGTCGGCTTCATAAAATGACGTCTACATTATACAAAAAAAAGTATTTTCAAGATGTCAATCTGAAGAAAGGGAAACAGACCAATGATATGAAAATGAATTTTTTTTCGGATTTCTGTGTCTTTAAGTTATTATTTTTTTAGTTGAATGAGTTAAATTGCTATTATTTTTCAAAAACAAGACAATGATGTCATTCGAAATGTATTCTTATGAACTACAATATTTATTATGGTATCTTCTTATTGCACACAAGATCAAAGTTCGTTTGTCTGGTCAATATCAATATCGACAAGGGTTGTCGTTTTAATAAAAAACAACACTAATTTCATCGATTTGTCGACAAGAATTCAACGTTTCCACCGCTCTTCACACCGCATTATTGCATAATTATTTTACTGAAACACCAACACGTTTATATTCACATGAAGGCAATAATAACACAGTTCCGATTGCATTCAAAAGCTCAAATCTCTTTAACAACGTACAAAAAAAATTGTTTCATTATAAACGTCAGAAACTCAATTTCTTAAAAATATTTGTTTGTGCATATTTGTATCCAAAATTGACTTGATTCTAAACTGAAAGACGTGGGTTTTCACTTCTTCAAACCTTTAGCTACTTTCTGATGAAAACTTTTCGATGCCTGCTGGTGTCATGGACCACATGACGTTATTGGAGTTCCTAGGTTTCAGGAAGGTCTTTTGATCTTGGACTTGGACTATGATTGCATATCTTTTTCGACACTCTTCGGGCACTTCCAACACTAGTTATCTAGAGTGTATCCGAACTTCTTTTTCACGTTAGTGATGGCTTTACTTCTATAATTTGAATTAAATATAGTTTTAGCGGGCTGTAGGGGACCTACACAAACTGTATCCAATAACCCACTGAGAACGATTTTACCCCGCTTCATAATTTTCCTTACTTTGGAGCTGCAAAACAAAAACCAATCAATTTTTTATTCATTTCACCTTAACGAATAATGTTTGGACAAAATGATGATCAAAAATCTAAGTTAATTAATTAAGTAGCTGCATTTTTATGCATGTCCATATGGACTTTGGCAAAAAAATGACATCGGGAAATTTCACCATCTGTATTGAACTATCCTACCAATAAACATTTTGACATTTCTATATAAATTATCGATAAAACAACGACAAACCCAACTTAGAATTTCGCTTCATATTCCTCCATAGATGATTTTCGTTTTCATTCATTGCATAAAACTCCATACATTTAAAAATTAAATAAAAGAAGCATGTTGTTAGGTCCAGGAATCAAATGCATGTCCCTCTGAACCAATTTTTATTGTTATTGCGTTTCATTAAACAATTGGTGAATGAAATAAAATCACAAACACTACACAACAATAGCTGTATCTTATTTTCCCTCACATCTGATCTGAATTGGATTTGCATACGAAAATTCTTGTATCACAAAAACAACACAAAATCCAACTTTGCTTTTAGATTTGGATCTAAAAATCTATTTTGAGCACACACCCTTAGCACTTTCTGACAAAAAATAGTGTTTTTCTCTGGCGGGTAGATGGCTTTTTGTGTTGAAAATGGGTAGAATATAAGTAGAGAGGAAATACAGAAACAAAAGGATAAAAGGAGATAGGTATATAACCCTCTTGTCACACCTAGTTTTTGTATCATAATAATCCAATCCGGATTGAATCTGGGGGACAATAAATAATTGAATGCAGATAATGTTAACAAGCTGATTTTGGGGTGTTAAATGAACGGAGATTTGACGTCTTTTATGGAATATCTAGATGATATACAGTTATACAAAAAAGTAGTGAGCTTCATAATATAAC
The DNA here is from genome assembly GCA_946251815.1 of Dasysyrphus albostriatus. Taxonomy (NCBI): domain Eukaryota; kingdom Metazoa; phylum Arthropoda; class Insecta; order Diptera; family Syrphidae; genus Dasysyrphus; species Dasysyrphus albostriatus. Next base: position 52,200,630 of record OX276338.1, on the reverse strand, counting down.
AATTCTTCTAATGGAATCAATTTGTATCGATACACTATCCAGTGTACTATAGATATCATAGTGCCTATTACACGGTTCCTTGCATCTGATTCTTTTTTTGATTTTCTCTTTGTTTCCTATTACACTATTATTCGTGCAGCTTTTTCACGTTTCAAGTGCAACCGAGTGTTTTAATGGGATTTGAAGAGAGTTCCAAACTCTTTTTAATCTCTGATAAAGACGTAAAGTTATCTTAGCTTCCATTTAATAACTATCCATTTTTATTTTTGTTTTAATTTTTATTTTTGTGTTGAAATTAATTCGCGTAGCTGGTTTCAAATGACAAAAATGTCAAAGGCTGTTTTGACAGCTGAAGCCCCAGTTACAGCACTTTATTCTGTTCAGAGAGTAGGTGTTGGAGTGAAAGATTATAATTTGTATCAAAAAGCGTTTCATCTTTCTATGGTGAAAGCTGAAAATGGGTCTGTTCATGAAGAAGAATTCGCATCGTTAAGATTTCCCTGAGAAACGCATCAAATTTCGAAATCCCAAAACTGTATGGGGAAATGTGAAGATTTTTTCAGAAATCACTGAACTCCGAGATTTCACTCCGGTGGGAATATAGTATTATACTGCATACCAAACTAAAATCTGAGATTTCAGCATTAGATCTCATATTGGTGGAGAGGAATTTCATTAAGATTTGGTTGAAATCTTGAGTTTTCATTGAAATTTCCATGAAATCTCGTTCCATCAACTTGAAAAATCCCAAGTTTTCAACCTTAATCTTCGAAAGTTGAAAGAAAAAACTCGTGACTGATTTCACTGCTGTTTCAGTTTGGGTCAGTCAACTAATTATATTCAATTTATGATTATTCCAATTGACTATCATTGAAAGCTTTTATGTTTACTATAATTTTGATCAGGTAATTTATAATTAGAGGAGCAGTTTATTGGAAGAATCACTAATCAACTCATTTTGGTTGATTAGTAACATTTAATCAAAGATTTATTGGAATTTTATGTCCTTATGCCTCGTGATGGTATTTGAAGTCGATTTTAAATTTAACTCAAATAAAATTCCATGTTTTATTGTCAGCTTTTTATGACTTTTGAATCTTTTTTTAAAAATAGAGAAAAATGTGATTTCATGCGTCGCTTTCATTCAATTTAAAAAAAGTTATAACTCAAAAGTTATCTTGTGCCTATAAGAACATACATTTCGACTGTTTTCAAAATGTTTGCAAGTTGTGTTTTTTTTTCAAGCCCAAGGGAATCGGACCAAAAGAACGACATCGGGACTTACCGACGCCATAAAAGAAAAATAAATATAGTTTTAACACAAACTATCGATAGCAAAAGCATAAAATTCGTTTCAATAACAGTTTTTATCTAGGCAAAAGCTAAGCCCCGAAAATTCTCAACCGAATTGACTTAGTTGCTGTTGCATTTTACATGTAAACTGCTTTGCCCTGACGTAATTTTTTTCATCCAAGCCCATTCGAGCAAGGAAAAAAACAAACTTATTCTTTTGCATATTGAAATTACTACTGAGGTACAATTCTACACGCAAGAATTATTCTCCGTCTACACCTAATATCTTTACGGAAAATTCAAATTTTCAAAATAATTTTCCGCCTATTCTGTGCACCAAATTGTATAATATTCAAGGCAAAAAATGTCTACCTTGGCCTAAGGCCACCATTGAGTCATTAATTTACCATAAATCAATAAACCATAGGCCTTAATTTGGTGTATATTGTCTTGAGGTAAATATATTTTTTTTAAGTGTAGGCCAACCATCAAAAAAATATTTTATTCACCATTCTTTTTTTTTTGCATGAAACTGAAAACCAATCAAGCAAACAATTAATTATACATTTCACCGCAATTATTATTTTAGACATGCGAGAGTATCTTTATAATTTTTTTGGGCACTGGAACTGTAAACTAGACTTCAAAACTATAAACCATACAAGAAAAAAATAATTTTTATTTCACCTCAATAACTATTGAAATGCAAAAATAATTGCATACATTTTTTTGCACATGGCAACTGTAAACTAGGCTTTTTCGAACAAAACAAATTATTTTATGGCTATGAATTTATATGAATTTAGCCCAAAGTTCTGTCAAAGCTCATATAAAAAAGTGAAATTCGTAGAAATTCGTAGTTATGGGGATTACACTAACAGACCTATTATGTATATTTATTCGCGTAGCTCCCAAAATTATAATTTTTTAGGAATTTAGCCCAAAGTTCTGTCAAAAGTCATACAAAAAGTTCATAGAAATTCGTAGTTCTTTGAAATACACGAACAGACATAATCTCACCGATATTCTTGTACGAAAAACTAGGTCGTTTTAGCAGTGAATTTTTTTTTTACGACCCCAAAATTTAATTTGGTTTTTAGAACTGAGGTAGAACTATAATGATCGGAAGGGCACTGAAGGGCATATTCATTTCAAGTCAAGTTTGACATGTTTATGTTTACATGTCTTTACTTTACTTCCCATTGATCTACTCTTTTATCTGTCAAAGCTAGGTATACAGTTCCTTGACGAAAAAAAAACTACATGTATTTCTAATGGAGATGATTTTGAGGAAAAAAATTCAACTAGCCCCAAGAAAATAAATTTTATATTCACCACGGTGATTTTTCTCTAAAAAACAATGTCTGATATGTTTTTGCGGAAAAAAATGCGTTTGCATTTGCATAAATCAAGTCTCATTGAGATTTTGTTTGCTGTAAGCTGACGGCAAATAATAACAAATTCTCTTACACTACAGTTTCTTATCCTCAATTTTATTTTTTCAAAAAGTACAAACCAAAGTTTTATAAAATTGCAAAAATAAGTTGCATCTTATAGAACGAAGAATACTTTACGTAGGACTTCACGGTGTAAACTTTAAAAAAGTTTTATAGTCTCTGTTTTTATTAGTTTGAGAAGATATCGTGCAAAAATTACCATTCTGTTTTTTCTGACATTCCGCAGCTTCTCCATTCAGTCATGCCAACTAAGCACATAAAAACATAAACGTTTGTAGGTATATCTCTCTCACTCTTATCAACTTAATTCAAGCCAAAGCCAGCAACAGAACAATCTAGCTGTTGCTGCCACCCTCCGTAAACCAACATCGATGTGTCTTTCTTCGTTGCCTTATTTTCTCAGGTGGTAGATAAAATAGATTTTAATTTTCCCCCACACTTAGCTCGTTCCGTGGAAATAACTTGCGTTTCTCCTTTTTCTTCTTCGTGTACTAAACTAAACTGTCAACCCCGTGTGTGGTGTTGGTGTGTCGTTGTCGTCGTTCTCGTTGTCGAACGAAAGTAATAAACTAGCCTACCAACAATGATGGCCCCAAATCGTCGTCGTGCGACAAAAAATTAACCCAAATATAAAAAACCACACAAAGAAATAAGAAAATCAATCAAAAAACACCGCCGCCGCTGTAAAGAAATCCGTCAATATAGAGAAATTAGTCAATCCACCACAAAAATGTCAAAACAAATGCAACTGTGAATTTCTGATTAAAAAAAAAAGAAGTAAAGTGAAAAAATTAGAAAAGTAAATTAAAATTTAAAGAAGAAAACGTCTACGACGATTTTTTCTACTTCTCCTTCACACAGCAACACGCACACAGCCAAAATATTATAATTGTGTGCGAAGGTTTTTGACATTCTTCTTTGTTTTTTTTTTGTACGTCACGATGAAATCTCAACGACATTGACAAATCTCACCACGAACGTACGAAAAAAACGTCAAAAATTGCAAAAATCAAAAGCAACATCGCAGCTAATCGGTTCGCAGATTGAAAATTCATAAAAGAATTTTCGTTTATAGAATCAAAAATATTAAAATCTCCATCCATATCTCGCGTTCGTCTTTTATTCATTCGTCTTTTCTTAATATAAGTGAAATATTTAGTCATTTTGCCACAATTCATTGTTTACCACAGAAAAAAGAAAAAAAGTTCCCCACAAGTGATAAAAGTGAGCAATATTTTTTTGTCCAGAGAGAAAAACTTATGTGAAATTAAATTCCAGTGTTTCTCAAAATGAAAGTAAATGAAAAGTGAAATAATTTTTGAAATGTAATGCGAATAATCGAAAAAAAGAATACAAATTGAAATTTTTATTTTTTTTTTTGAGGTTAGGTTGTGTCTCTTGTGAAAGTTTTTTCGCTACCCCCTGCCCCTTTTATTCTTCTTCTACTTGTGTAACACACACGCATACAAGTGGTGAATTAAAACAACAAAAAAAAGCGCACATGCAGCAGTTGTTGCTGTAATACGGGTAACGGTAGGGGGGAATATCGAAATTCTCTCCCTTGTACATATTCACAACATATGTTAGGTTTTCGTTGTAGTGGTAGTACAAGTGGTGGTGGTGGTGGTGAAGGTGAATTATATTTTTGCTGTCAGCCTGCGTCAACATTGCACGCAACAACAAAAACAGCAGCAGCAGCCCCACTTACAACAACAACTACAACAGCAGCAACACAAAACGATTCAACAGACGAAGTAGAGGCAAAGGACGGCAAAGAAACCAAAACCAGAAGTAACGACAACAACGGCAGCAAAGTGAAAATTATTTGTGGTGAATTAATAAAATCATCACCGTCTACGTCTCCTCCGCTGCCTTCATCGTTCTCGTTGCTCGAACCCAAATCCAGATTTTCTAAGCACTTCCTTCATCGACTCCATAGGGATTATGTTATCCTGGTGATAGCTTTAATCCTTGTTAGTTTAAATCAAGAGAAATCAATTGAGTTTAGTGATTCGATCTGTTTCTGCCAACGTTGCAGCAGCAGCAACAACAACAGTCCACAGCAATTTATCTATAAATTATTATTAAAGCGAGGCGGAGGATATCTCCAAAAATCCTCATCACTTACCCAGAAATCCACGATTTCTTCAAAAATTCCACGTAAATCAACAACAACGAATCCGTCGACGTCTAAGAATTACTATTTGAACCGTGGTTCCACTGGTTCGTCTTCGTCAGCGCCAAGTGGGGCATCTGGTGGTGGATCATCGGGTGTAACAGCTGGTGGAGGTAATAGTAACTATTGTCAGTATTCAGGAAGTTACAATAACAACCATAGCAGCCACAATAGCAATAGCAATTCAGGAGCTTCAACGACGATGATGATGACCAAACAAAAGGCCACCATGGCCGATCGATTGAATATCGGGAGTGAAGTTCGAGAATTGAAATTGGGTTGCACATTTAATTCGAAAAATACAACGACTGCATTTCATACGATAAAATGTAAGACTCGAAGCTCTCGAAATAGAAGCTCAAGAAATTCCTTAGAGAGATGACAATGAAATCCATGAAAATTTATTTTTTTTAAATCCAAAATTAAAGGCGAACTTTATCATTGCAATGAAACCCATTGTGACTTTTGAATCATCAAAATACTATTTGGTGTTTAAGATTTTGCAAGAATTCAAAGACAACTAGGATGTGTCTTTGGATTCTTTGATCCTTTTGGTTGTTGGTCCTTGTGTTACTAAGTAGTTTTTGGACTAGGTAGTTTTCGAGTTATTCTTCATTTACCCTTACTTGTTTAATTTTTGTTTTATGCCTTCGGAATTTTGTAACTATGCCTAGCGAAAGCTGTGGGTATACCCTGGTTTATCCTGCGGCAATTTCAGTTTAAAGATGGTACAAACTTGACATAACTTTAGTATGTCATTTGTTTTTTGTTCAGACATTCGCGGCAATAAGTTTGTTAAGAGACTCAACTAAGGCCATGTTGTTATTTTGCCTCGTCTTGAAACCTTTAGAGCTTCAACATTGAAGGGCCTGGGTATAGCATTTTGTATAAGTTGCTTGTCACGAGTTTCGTGCCTCTTAACAAGTAAACAAATCTAGGCTTTTGTATATTATTACACATGTTTGAAACCTCATGTCGCTTCTTTATAAAACATGTAAAATGAAGAATTCTTTGGGCTTTCTTTCTTTTAAAATTCTATACTATGTACATCTTCATACTTTTGGGTATTTTTAAACTGGACTTAAAATTTTATAATATTGTCTGGTTTATTAGGTTCTTAGTTTATTAAAAATTCTGGTATAATTTTGATGATTTTATTGAAATAGAGATTTAAGTACACATTTTCTAAGGTTTCAATCATTAAGCGCAATTCGTACTGCAAGAAACCTATTAGCGTAGACATCGGGTGCTAATACTAAAGAGTTATTATTCAAATATAGAAAAGAGACAATACCTATAAAGTATCAATCCAAAAATAGTTTTTCGGAGTTGGTATTAATGTTTGTCTGTAAACTAAGAACAAAGTAACTGTGATTCAAGACACCTGATTGGGATTCGAGTATCTTTGATCACATAAAGTTAATATATTTGTGTTCAACCGATAATTTTTACCTTTGACAACAGAATCCTGGGTGCGGTACTTGGGCTCAAGAGATTTTTATTCCCTGTGGGCTTGTAAATATCACTCACGCAACTTTGTTGGTCCGCTTAGGGTATGCACAGTCATTAGGAAGGTACCTATGCCAACAGTACCTTGGGTGGAAGATTTTAACTCCCTCTTTGTGTCCTCTGTATTACTTACACGTTACTCTTCTAAGAAGATTGATCACTCACCAGGTAGGCGCTTAAGTCAATGGTTTTTTGGACAACTACAGTACTTTGGGTGGCTAGCTTCATCGATTCAAAATATTTCAACTGATCGATAATTTTTAATTTTCTGTAATTCACATTATTCTCAGTGACAAAAACCTTTATCATAACAGGGGTGATTATTTCATGATGTTAAATCATAATTGGGGTGATTATTTCATGATGTTATATAACCTCAAAACAACAATTATATTTGATATTGCAAACAAAAAATAAACAGATAACATTTACCGGTGACCACGCTAAATGCTATTTGTACCGAAACGTATGGTTAAAGGAAAAGTATTGCACCCACTAAATACATATATTAATAACTGATCGGTTGATCATCAAAAGATAAATGGAACTAGAATTATTTTTGTTCATGAAGAATGATAGTGATTTAAGTAATCTTTGAGATTTTCCATCATCTTATTTTTTTTCTTAGTTAAACTTAGTTCAATTAAAAGTTCAATAAGCTCAAAAGTTAAAATGAGCTCAACTCCATAATGATAGTTGGGCTCATCAGTAAGATGCCTTTCGTACCTTCTTGCCCCTTTAAGACGCAAATTGTTATTGATGTAATACAAAAATCACTAGGTATCGTACCTGAGCGAAACGAAGATTAACTTTGAATAAAGTCTGAGACACAATTTGTAGGTTTTCCAATTATGGTTATCCCTTCGTTTGAGAACTTTCTTGGGATGAAGAATTTCTTTGTATAGTCTTAGTCTTTAAAAATTCTAGACTGTTGTTTGACCAAAGAATCATTTTGAAAATTAATACTGCCCAGAGTTTGTTCGTTTTGAGTTTGGATCAAAAAACTTATTTTCTTTTGGATTTCTCTGTTTGCCTTTATCTCTATGAGAATTCATTGAATTTCTTAAAAAAAAAATGGACCATCTGATTTTGAATCTCTATAATTCTTCTAGATGATTTTAAGCCAGCAAGTGTGGATGTTAACAGAGTAGCTGATGTGGATATTGGATCAAATAATCAAGTTACTGTTACCGTGCCAAATTTAGGTGAGTACAATCCCAATATTGATGGATTTATTTTTATTTATTATTTACAAACAACAAATAGGGTTATATCACAAGAATTTTTTAATTTCATAATAAATGTGCTATTAATCTTTTTTTTTACATCTGAGGTAATACATTTGTGTATTGAAATATGTACATACATATTTGCTCCACAAAAAAAATTAAAATTCAAAATATTTGTGTTTATCTACATAATACATATATTAATTGTGTTGGCTTCATAAGTGGGAAATTTTTCATTTAGTAGAATTGCTTCCTTGTTTTTGTTTTGAAGTGGCAAAATAATGATAAGATAAGATTGTTGGAAATTAATACAACTGTGTTACCTATTTTTATCTATTTTTTTTTAAGAAAATGGCAGGCTTATTAACTTAAATCTCCTTGTAGACATTTGGAACTTAATTTTAGGCTGTGAGTAGAACAGTGGTCTAGTCCACTTTTTATTAGCAATTTTTTGATCTCTAATAATTGATTTTATACAGGCCTTAATCCATACATATTATATCTGTTTGCGCACCTCCCAAAAATGCGAATTTAGACCTAAGTTTTGTCAAAACTCATATAAAAAAATGTTTCGTTTTAAAATGTACACGATCAGACATTATATTTCCCAATATCACATATCGTTCAATAATATTTATTATTAATCGTTAAAAGACTGTACTACACAATTATTGCAGTAGGTACAATTTGTTTCACGCCATATTTTTTGATTGTATCGCAATAACATTGCCTTGAAAACTCCAAGAGGTGGGTCTTGGAAGTCCTTGGGACATACCTGACAAGTTCGTCCGCCCAGACTGGCTGACTTCTTTCAATGTCACTGTGATCTGGAACCCAAATAACTTAAGGTTAATATTCAGTCTTGTGCTAATTTCGGCATTGCTGGTCCAATTTAGAGGACAATGGTAGCCGGATAAATGGCTTCAACAGTTGTCTGTTTTTATGTGAGAATAGCTGTATTTCAATTCTGGTTATGTAAATAATATTTGCCGGAAGTTCAAAAATGATAAATTTCAACCAACATAAACGTAACATAAAATAATGATAATAATGCTCTTTCTATGCCAAATTTTCTTTCGCGATTTTACATACATCGTTTAAATCATCTTATATCTTCAAATCCAAAGACTATATCTAAAGAAAAAAAAATTAATTCTAACTGTATATGGCAAGTAAAGATACCAAATTCCGAACAGAACCTATAGTAGTAGTTTCCCAGCTCCGTTTCACTTTCACTTTTGAAGAAGTCATTATGGAACACATTAGATGCCATTCTCATCAAAGTTTTTTCCCTTGGTCATTACTATAATGTTCACATAATACCCATAAAAATATATATCTAAATCGTATAGCTTGGGCACACCTCTGCATCCACAATAATTGTGTTGCGAATGGTAAATTTTTATTTATCAGCAATCGATCATTCCCTACTGAAATTACTGATATCCCAAGTCAAACGAAATCGTGAACAGATTTTGGAACTAGTTCGAATATCACACAAGGAACATACTCTTAACTTGGTCTAAGAAATTCGTTCGATTCAATCGTCAATAGAATCTGTTGATTATTATTAACCTGTACCATCAAAAATAAACAGACAAACAAATAATATAAAATGCATAACAAATTCTCTCTGATTGCACCTGATTGTGTTGCTTATTAATGATTTCGTGGTTATTCAAGTGCAAGATAGAACCTATATTTTGTATTCGTGATATTTTACTTAATATACATTACCTATGTGCATTGATTGCAGTACTTTAATACTATTAATGTCATTGATCTTCTCTTCGGCATGTGTAAAAATTTTGTTATTTTTTTCTTTCTCACATACAGGTTTTCAGTTTCTATTTGTTGTCGACCCCATTTTTTCTTGGCTGGCTCAAGCCACCAGTAAACAAAAAACTCTGAATTCGATAAATTCTCAAGAATACTTCAATGTCATTCGTAAAATTCATATCATAAAGTAATTTACACGCAATATTCATGGCCAGAGTAGGTTGAAGTTTGGAATTTCTCGCATTGATAAATATGAAGTTCTTGAATTTTAAATCTTATTACATTTATATAATTATTACAGAACTTTTAACATTTTTTCATAATCTAAGTCAATGTTCGTTTTTCTGATATAAAATGTCATTTAAAATAATGTTTACATTTGAAGTTCATAATTTAAAGTTGGTTACTTGAAGTTAAAGCTGCAATTCTTAAGTGATAGAGAAGAGAATAAATATGCGAACAATAATTAAAAAATAATATGTTCACTCAATTATTAAAAATATACATATACAAATGAAAAAAAAATCAGATTGTCTCATGAGCGACTCATGTTAAATATTGAATTTTTAATAATTGAATACTAAAATTGTTTGTATGTTGTATGTACTTAACTGTTGTATGTACTTAATCATGTTCAATAATTCCAGGGTTTTCCTAAAAAATGTTTATCCTTTAGAGGGGTAATACCCTCATTGTTTTTTGGTGGTGTGATTTTTTTTTGAAAATCATTTTCAATACTGACCTTGAACTTCTAATAATACTTCCTTAACTCTACTAGAGATATTCTAAGTGATAAATGCAAAGCATTTATACCTATGACTAATACAAATTGATACGCTTGCATAAAATAATCTTCTTGATAAATGATGACAATAACGATGATCATTAGCACATTTGTTGCCGGCGATTTTTGTAACTTTAATGTAATAAATCATTAATTTTTATGATCGTCAATAAATACATTGTGAAATAAAATTTTTTAACACAACACCACTATAAAGTGACAGTGTTTGTGTGTATGTGTTGTCTTATTCTACTGAACAGTAAGTTGTACTTTAGAGAAGGAGATAAGAACACATGTTTATCATTTACTTTTGGATGAAGTTCTTATCAATTGAAAGTCAAATGTTCATTCATACATGCATACATATACCTACAAACATATTTGGTATCAATTAAAGTGCATAGAATTTTGTATTTAATTAGAAAATAAAGTGATAAGCAAATAAAATGTTTACATAGAAATCAAGTACAATTAAATTGAATGAACTTTTAACATTTTTAAGTCGTGCCTCTTTTTCAAAACTTAATTTAAGAAATAATCAACAAAATTGACTGGTTTTTAAAATTCCCCTCAGACAATGTCTTTGCGATCTCACCACTTAGTGAAAATAGCAAACCTGTGTATGGAAGAGTTAATTATTTAGTTAGTATAGCAGCAGTTGAGATCATGCGAATTGTTTTGTATAAATTAGGTATTTATTAGACATGTTCAGGTTGGCTTAAAAATAATGAGTGGATTTTAAACTTAAATAATGATAAGTGCATTGAACTGCCAAGCTGAAGGTCTGGGTACTGCTTCTTCCAAGGAAGTGATAATTCTTTTCAGAGTATCTCTTGTCATAAAAAGTGTATCTTCCTTTCATCGTATCCTTGACTATAAAGATTGACAAACTGGTACTTACCTGTCAAAAAACTGACTTTTTGTCAGTTTTGTAGCACAGTACACAAATCTATTATGTGTACTGTGGTTTTATAGATCCAGCAATAATTAAAGTCCCTGACTTCTACCGTTGAAAGGTTTTAGTCACAACCTTTTGCGCTAAGGTACATGGTACTTGTTTTTTATTTTTCATAAGTAGAAAAGAGATTATGGATCAGTATTTTCTTAAACCTTGCCTTTCTGATAAGCGTATAGAAAGACATCTAGGGCTGTTAGTTATTTGGAAATTTGTTTCGAAGAATCATCATCGTATCGGAGTTGTATGGGTATTATAGTCATCAGCCACATAGGTGACTAAACTGCTATGCCAAAACGAAACATTTGTGAGTATTCCTTTATACTCATTTCCATTTAACAAGAAAGCATGCTTGTACTTAAAGGGAAATACGAGTCAAATTGCAAAGTGACTCAAAGCTTTAAAAAAAATGGTACCTACCAGCTGTGAGAATAACGATGTTAGCACCCGAATCGAAAACCTTTAAGGGGGCGTTATAAAATGACCAGAAAAATCATTTGATGGAAATTGCAGGTTTGGCTTGAGCTAAATTAACAAATGATTTTGCAGATATCGGTTATTTTTTTTTTTGATCTGTGTATTGCATTGGTTGACTTTGAACAAACAAAAAAAAACATTCGACAGGCAAAAATATAAATGCCACTAAAACTATTTGTTAGTCGTTCCTGAAACTTAAGGGTGAATATTCGGGTTCGAGGTTGTGTAAGGAAAAGTAAGACATGAATTTTCAAGCCATAAGTTGTTCTCGCTGAATCCTTAAGCTGGTCATACATGACAGAGATAAAGAGCCGGTAGGGTGTGGGGCGGATCCATTTGGATTTTCAGCCCTCCTTCTCCTCGTCGAAGAAGTTGCACCGATTATGATAGATGCTCAAAACTAAAAAATAAATTATGACACTAATGATAACATTTATATATGTACTATGGTTCTACCTTACCACAATTAATAGAGAATTCCTTAGGTATCGATGTGGAAATGAAAACCTTATTTTTGTTTCATATATTTGGAAAATACCTAATTATGTAATGTGTGTTTCTTTTTTGAAGATTTTGGAAGTTCCAAACAATTTTTAATTTACCTGCTCTGACCATTACCATTACAGGTAGTCAAAAAAGTAAAAACAGCTATGAGAAGTCATAGTTTTAGTAAACAAATTTATGAGGGCCTTAAACTGAATATAGGTGGTAGTTGAGCATGACCGAATAGTGGTACACAAAAATGTTGAAATAGTTGTTGCTAAACGGTGCAGGTAGAAGTTGGTGTTACTTGTGTTGGAATTCAAATGAAACAATGAAACAATGGAAGGGATTTTTTTTATAAAAATACACTGCCAAATACATTTACAAAATTGTGACCTATTAATATTGATGAAACTGTTGCACAGAAGAAAAAAAAAAAAAAAAGAAACAACGATAAGAATGAGTTAAGACAATTATTGAAAAGGGTGTTTTTCTTAGAGCTGTGACTCGTGACATGCTAACAGTGTTACTGTGTGTCTTCGACTTTTACACTGGAGAACACGCGTGAAATTTTATAACAGACCACGGTTAGATTATCATTTTTTTTGTATTAAAATAGCTAAATGATTTTTAATTTAATTTTTTTACTCAATGTGAATGAATGAGTTAAAACATATATAAATATTGAACATAATCATTGGTTTAATGTATATAAATTATCCACAAAAAAGTTATTGACATTTTAAAAATGGACTATCTAGTAGTCCAAGGGGTGCGTGTACATTAGTGTTAAATGTGACAGTGTGAGGATGTGATAGTGGTTGTCTTTGATGCACAAGTGCTTCACATTTTCCCAATAGGTATGTGGTGCGATGTTTTCTCATAAATATTGCAGAATCAGCATGTTGCACTACTGTGGAGAAAGCTGAGATGTCTTAGCTTACTTAGCCCTGTTAGGAGGCACGTTATAATTCTAATATTTTTTATGCTCACACTGATGTGTAACTTTCATAACTTCTCAAGTATTAGTATGACTTGTTTCAGATTTTTTAATTTCTTTCCACACTTTGAATTTTATGGCCCCTATTCTGAATTTGATGTGATTTGCTTTAAAGGTGTAGTTCATCACTTCCACCCTACTACCACTCCACTCTTTCTTGTTTAAAAAAAGCAAACAAATATATTATATGTACATATGTATGTACACATAAACACTAGTTAAATTTTTTGTAAATTCCTAATATCGAACCAGAACCACGTCTTTTCTGCACATTCAATGACTCATGATGTTTTTTATCGAACGTCGCGACGACGGCGACAATATTCAATTTTGAACAAACTTCCATAAGTGTTTAAAACATTACATTCGAATAAGCTAGTAATGAATAATTTATTGTGAAATTCTTTCTTATTCAATGCCTTCCAGCATACTTACATAATATGTGGTATTTATAGTAAATTGAGTGAACTTGTATTATGTAGGTACCGCATAATATTTTTCAAACGTTAAATAAATTTCTATGTCATATGTATGTCATTACCTACATTCCAATTCTTCTTTTATGCTCTTGATGTAGATGACATTAGAAACCCACTAATTAACTGCCATTCAGCCTTTCCAATTTCAATTATACTCGTATTTGCTATGAATGTTCGAAAATGCAAAATGCACACATCACACATTTAAGCTGTATTCTGACTTTGGCTGGTAATCTGCTTATTAGCTAATAAATCCTTGTTCGTGCTTTCACTTCGTGTCATCTCAACACATACCACCAAAACATTTATTGATTTAATTCAAATCCTTCAAGCAATTAGAATAATATAAGTTCAACAGGTACATACAAGTATCTATATTATTATGTATTTGAGCTATCCCCGAGCAAAGGTAGTGATTATCGAATTAATTCAATTACGAGGTAACCATCAAATACTTTAATTTGTTTGACGCCCTAATAATTATTATATAGGGTCATCCAGTAGTTTCGAAAGTAAATTTAAATAAAACAATATTTTTCATTTAGATTAAAATAGATTTTCGAAGTCTTTGTAGGACTCGATTCTGACAAGGAAATTTTTAATGACTTTTCGACACATGTTGCACAATGACTTGACGAATACACGTTTTCATTGATTCAAGATCAAGAGTTTGCGGATTGTGTACATAAACACATATTACAAAAAGAATGATTTTTTTTTTATAAAAATTAAGTTATTCATATGCCGAAACATATTTGTGTACCAACTTTTAGAATCACTTTTACTGTAGTAAGTTTTCACAAAAGTAACACGTTCAGCGTTTTATAAACGATTCATATTGTAAAAAGAAAACCTTAAATGTGATTAAAACCGAGAAGTCAAATCCGTACCAATTGGAAGACCCTCTATTTTACAAATTTATGTTATGAAAAGCAATTTCGTTGTTTTTATTTTTTATTGATGTTTGCCAATCGCTGTTTTTTCGGTTTCTATTTCTATTGAGTTGTAAAGACATATCCCCTACAACTTACGGAAGCTTTTATGATCCGAGTTCGGCTTTAAGGCGCTTAGGGATGAACTAAAAATAATAGTAGATATAACATATAAACAACTTGGTATGTTCAAAGTTTAAATCTGAAGATTAAGATAAAATAGATACAAATTAAGATTAAGATAAAATGGTAAATAGTAAAAATAAATTAAAGAAAACAGAAAGTTGGAATATTGTGTGTCCTTTTAGCAGTAAATATATTGCAGAATTAAAGCGAGATTTTACTAGTTTTCAACTTTTTTTTAAGCGACTTGATTTTGCGTTGAGTTGAAATACTTTTGATGTCAAAATCTTTCTATTTGGAACTTCTTATATACGTAATCGTGTTTGGGATGTAAACAGGCTGGTTTGTAGAAAAGTCAATCAATTAGGCATTTCAAGAAAGAAAAACTAAAGACGGTGTTCAGACTAGCTGACTCATTTTGACTTCTCTCATTTCAATCTCACTCTCAAAAAGTTAGACAAATTGAAAGTTCCTGCCACACCTCGCCATAGAAACTAAAGACGGTGTTCAGACTAGCTGACTTATTTTGACTTCTCTCATTTCAATCTCACTCTTAAAAAGTTGGACAAATTGAAAGTTCCTGCCACACCTCGCCATCTTTTTCTGACCAAAAAATAGGAGTAAATGAGTAAATGAATCCACTCACGTGAGCCCTGTCTGAATATCATCATGTGTTTTTTCATTCTATTTCGTGAAAAGAGATTTTTTTTCCGCAATCCAGTCCAAAATCTTCTAAATTCCAAACACATTAGGTGTTTGTCTGAGCTTTCAAAAAAATATGTGCTTCTTTTTTATCACCCAGAGCGCTTAACTTGTGTTTTTTTTTTTTTTTCAATCAGATCTAGCGGATACGTTCATGACCTCAGATTAAAAAAACCGAAAGAATAGGCGTTTTTCTTTTTTAGTTCTGAGCAGAGCCTGAACTGTCAAACAATAAATTGTGTTTCTTTTTTAGCTCAAAGCGTTCAGATCAAATAATTTGTGTTTTTTTTTCATTCTGAGCGTCTTTTTATTTGCATTTCAAATCTGTTACCTACGCTGGCTTAAAAAAACAAAAAATAAAAATAAACAGCACGACTGGATCACACCAAAAAGTTCAAATTGCTTGAAAATAAAAGATTTTACATTAATCCTTTTATTCACAGTTGTATAGCAAGTACCGTTATTTTTGGAGCCTAACATCGACTTCAATAGACACTAATTTTCACAGGAGCGTCAAATTTAAGCTCACTGCGTGTTAAAAAATAGGGTAATGTTTTTTTTAAATAAGGACATTCTGTTGTAAAACGTAAAAAAGAAAAATCCCACCTGGAAAAATAATCTAATTTTTAATCAGGCCCTAAAAATTTTAACATTAATGCTAGCAATCGTTTAGCAAGGGTAACTTTTGGTTTCTCTAGTTCCTTTTACCTTTTGCCTAGAAAGACAAAAAAAAAATCCTGTGATCCTGTGATATTCTGATTACCAATCCAACACTCTAGCTATTGGGCTATTTCGCAACACAGTTGAATAATGTTGAAAATGAAAAACTATATAAACCTACTTTAAGCCTTTTTAGGACCTTTGCGGGATATAACTGATCCTACTTTAAAATATGTACAGATGTTTCATTCAAAACACATCAATTCTAAATTTTGAGATCGAATCTATCAGATTTCAATGAAAAAAGACATAAAGATAAGAACAATTCCCTTTACATCAAGTCAAGTGTACTTGTGGCAGAATATAAGCTTAGTATGGTTGAATTCTTAAATGTTTAAGCTGGGTATTAAAATTAGTAGAAAGTTAGTCTACTTTCTTTCTCAGAAGTGCGTGTGATTGTTATCAAGAATGGACCCAAATTAAAAAAAAAATTGTGCTTACAGTTTTTTAACAATTTTACTTAGCAGTGACCTACAGTATTTTTCAATTTTTTATAAATTTGAGGTGTGAATATTCTAAACATGTTTTTGGAGACTTAATCAAAGCCCTGGAAAATTTTCCGTAGGGGAAATCTGGAGGAAAGCTTATCAATAAGGAGGCGTATTACGGCCAGTTGTAAAAATGTGGTTTAAATTTTGATCCTTGGTTCAGTGTTTTTTACACCCTAAATTCGGCGGATTTATTGAGGTTCAACTATGGTTGAAGTATTAAATTGGCTTGATTGGTTATTTCTTTTGAAAGTATCCATTATCAAATTAAATAGAATCTTTTTCTTTAGGAATGAGCTACAAAAAAAAATATACACGAACATAAAAAGTCATGTGAGTTTCTTATATGAAAATATTTGATTTGATAAAACACGAAGATACCTTAACCTTCTGTGCAAATTATTATAAATGACAAATTGGTTATAAGCTTTTGGTAGAATCATCTTATTTGGGGCTAATAATAGTTTGTTTCCACGCAAATCGAGTAAACACCATTACCAAAATAAAAATGGTTATTTTGCCGTAGTATTGCACTTCGTCTCCAATAGATTTTTGAAATATTTGTTCAGTTAGTCTTTAATTAAATTGACTGAAAAACTTTATGTTTCATGACTTAACGCCAAAATTAAGATGATCTCCCACTGAAAAACTGGGCCTTAGAAGTATCGTATTCTTAAATTTTAGCAAAATCGCTTGAGATATTAACGAGATACCTACATTAACGGAAATTAATAAAGCAATTTTGCAATTGTGTATTACATTAAACGTGACACCGACGGACACGACAAAATGATAAAAAAAAGAACTTTTTTAAATAATTCGTAATTTTATGATACGAAATCAATAATTTACTCTTTAGAGCAAGTAAAACAAAAATGTTTATTCCTATACATAAAATAATGAAAACACCTTCATGTTTTGCAAGCTGGAATATGGATATGGATGGATTTTTTTTTTAACAATTGAAATCAGTCCACCTGTGTCTTCCCGATCCATTGATGATTGCCAATATAAAAATTATACACTCATTGGCGCTCTTAATTAGTAAAGGAATGTTAAGTTTCCTCTTCCATCACAATAATTTGTGCTCATAAATGTCTAGACAGGCGGTGCTTGACTTTTTTTTTATTTTCTTTTACAAAAAAAAAAAACAATAACTGCATGTAAAGAGAAAAAATGTAGCAACACGCGAAAATATTTGAGATTAGAGAGAAAGAGATTGGAAAGATGAAAATAAGACGGTGTACATATAAATTGAATGACTTTTCAGCAAATTTTATGCTCTTTTGTACTTTTATAGTTAGGAAAAGGCAGCAGAAATAAAAAAAAAAAAAAATAGATGATGATGACTACGACGACGATGTCGACAAAACACACACTTCTTTTCCTTCCCAGACCATAACAATTTTATATAAAAAAGTGTATTCCACTTAACGCTCCGTTGGTTTATGAGTGTGCGATGTACTTACATGCGATTATTATGTCATCGGCCACTCTCAAAAGAAGTGGGAGTTGCATTCTATGCGGGTAGTACCTATTTTTTACTTTAATAAAAAGGTAGCAAATAGATTTGTACATAGATTCGAATGTTATTTGTATAAAGAAAGAGTGTGGTCTGGACAAAATTATTATATTTACCTCTATGTGCTGAGCAGGAATGTCATGGGCAAAGGACTCGATGAAATTTCTTTAAATAAATTAAAATGTTTCTTGTATTGAATTTTGAGACAATTATTTATTTAAAGGGATGTGGTTTGCTTACCAACCCGCATAGAGTATTAATATAAAAGTGAAAAAACGAAAATGTTGCATTCAATTCTTTTCGAATTCAACTATAGAAAGAAGCGCAAAAGGATTTTGACAAGTTATCTGAAAATTTACAAATAAGTGTGAAAAGAAAGAAATTCAATCGGAAAAAGCAAACGAAAGCTGCTTGAAGAAGAAAATTAGTGCAAAAGGAGTACTCCTACAATCGAAACGAAAAGGACGTTATTGTGTCTTCGTGATTTTGACGGTATTCAGACCAGCTTCACGTAGGTCGACTCATTTTGACGTCTCACTTCTTAACTCACTGCTAAATCTTAGTAAGAAAGAGATGACAAGGTGAAGCAGAAAAAAAAGTTGAAAACTTCTGCCTCAAATGGACATTCTTTTCAAATGATAAAAATGAAAGACTTCAAAATGTGTCGTCTGATAGGCTAATCACACCAAACCCCAAAACCGGCGAAAACTTTTCAAAAACCTGAAAACCATTCACACCGAACATTACATGTTTCCGTTTGACATTCCAGTTTTTTTGACACCAATCACCATTAATTTTCTTTTTTTCTTGTTTTTTCCATTTGATGAAGCCTTTTCACAACGAACCCAAATCGCGGTATTCGTGAAAATATCGGTTTTGGAGAAAAACATAATCGAAAACAAGTTTTCCCATGCATTTTTTTATACTTCAGGTTTTTGTAAAACACAAGTTTTATATAAAACTAGTCGAAAACATGTTGGAACTCAGAGATGAACGAAACAAACGTACCTTTTAAAAAAGTTCAGTGCCTAATAAAATGTCAAAAAAGAAATTGATTGAATGCTTAAAAAAAAAATGAAAGCAGCTAACGAAATTCTGTCATATTAAACATAAAATTCCAATCTGAAAATTATTTAAAATTGATAATATTTTGCCTGTTGTAATTAAAATTGTTCATATGTATCAAATTTTTATAAATAATCACCATTTCATAAAGTTGAAGAAAACAACAAAAAGAAAAGAGAACTGTGAGTGGTTGGGTAATTAAAAACGGTAATGTCAAACGAAAACGTGTAATGTGTGTTTTTGAAAAGTTTTCGCCGAAAACCGGTTTTGAAGTTTGGTGTGAAAACCCTATAAGATTCGAATTTTTATGTTTGATATGACAGAATTTCGTCAGCTGTTATTAATTTCTTTTGAAAGCATCAAATCAGTTTCTTTTTTTTGACATTTCATAAGGCGTTGAACATTTTAAAATGTATGTTTATTTTGCTTATCTTCGAATTCCAAAAAGTTTTCAACTGTTTTTTTTTTTATAAAACTTGTGTGTTACGAAAACCTTAAGTTGCAGAAAAATGTATGGAAAACTTGTGTTTTCGGTAAGGTCTTTCTCCAGAACTAATATTTTCGTGAAAACCGCGTTTTGAACTCCGTCTTTCATATTTCTGAAGTAAACGAATAGAGCCTGATTACACGATTGGTTCGCTTTGTCTTTCGTCTTTTTGACAGAAAAGTACCTTCGTGATTACATGCAACGAGAAAAGTCAATTCGTGTTTTTGTTTTAAAGTTTATAAAAATCCTCTACTCGTTTGTCAAATCACGAACGTTAAATTGAACCAAAAAAAGTCTTAAAATTTTCATATGCGCTTTCGTTACTTCACTCCCCCTACATTTCTACAACCTTCAGCCGATATATCAAAGAGACGACCGAAAAAAAATAAATAAAATAATCAATCGACAAAATTAAAAAATAATGTGTTGGCGGCCATTTTGAAAAAAAGCGTTGAAAAACGTACCAGTGCGATACTCTCGGCTCCTATTGAGTAGAACAGTATTTTTTGTTTGACTGTGTAGGTAAAAATATATTTTTATACAACTTTTGCTCACAACTCTTTCATTTTCTTCCAATGAAAAATAATTGTCCAAAAATTATCGAAATTTGTAAACAATAGTGGCTAATCCTCTTAAACAAAAAAATAATTAATATGTATTTATTTATTTTCAAAAATAAGAATATCATTACTATCATTGCGACATTTTGGAAAACAGAGCATAAAACCAATTCTTTTTAACAAGTGTGACATTTGCCACTTAAATAATCAATTGCACTCATAAATTCAGTTTATATTTACGACAGCATAGTAAAATTATACCAAAACTTGCTGTGAGTAATAAAAAACAGTTAAGGTTTATATTAATTACAAAGGGTGTTTTTTTTAGAGGTTTAGAACTTTAAGTTGGCAACACTATTTTAGATGGTCGCTATTTTGTCAGCTGTCAAGTGATTTATTTTTAATTTGGCGTCAGTAACGCTTGCAATTTATTTTGAAAATCATGGTTCTGTTCGAAATACGTATCGCGCGAATTTTGTTTAGCGATTACAAAATTTGGAGTGATGATAATCCTCGAGTGTATGTTGAGACACCGTTACATCCACAAAAACTGACTGTTTTGTGTGCTCTATAGGTTGGTGGAATAATTGGTCCGTACATCTTTAAAAACAAGGCTATATAGTGACCGCTATTGGGCCACGATTACTGACATTTTCGTTCATCAATTGAACAACCGTGATGCGCAGGAGCTGTGGTTTCAACAAGACGGTGCAACATGTCACACAGCTCGTGCCACAATTGATTTATTGAAAGGAACATTTCGTAGCAGCATAGTTTCACGTTACGGATCCGTACATTGGCCTCCAAGATCGTGCGATTTAACGGCGCTTGACTATTTTCTGTTAGGATATGTGAAGTCGATAGTCTACGCCGATAAGCCCGAAACGATTGACCACGGCCACAAATGTTGGAAAAAGTCATGACCTCCAGATTAGACTAGGTCCGAGCCCGCTGTGGCGGTCATATGCCAGAAATCATATTTAAATTATAATGCCTGAAGATTATCTTTCGAATAAAGTCAATGTCAATTTTTAAAAAATCATCTTTGTTTTATTTCCATTTAAGAGGCATAGAACATCTCTATAAAAAAACACCCTTTGGAATAACAAAATTATACCAAAACTTGCTGTGAATAATAAGAAACAATTAACATACAGGGTTTCAAGCTTATGATACATAAAACATAATTTCTAAGCCATAAAACTGCTAACTACTTTGGACTGCAAAAAAAAAAGTAGTACAAATTAAATTAATGATAATTTGGCTTTAAAAATTAAACTTTTCTAAATAAATTTAGGGTAATATAAATAATATTCAAGAATATTCCATAGGCCTTTCAATTTGAACAAAGTTATCTTACCATCTATTTCTTTATACTGCCTTCGAAGCACACGTAATCTTAAATGAAATAACTCCAAAAAGGGTTCCAAAAAACTAATTAAATATGTGTTTATTTTTAAGTGGCGCCCGAGTTCGGCACTTTCAATCTTAATATTGTTAAATTTCTCAACTAGCTGGTATGTAAAACCAGAACCCATCATAGTCATTTCTAAATTTAATTTGTTAAATAGGTCACAAATGATGCTGTGAAAATGGTCAACCGATTTCATCTTTAGGAAAATATAGACCAAGTATATCCCTTCAACCTTCATTAATTACCATTGACTTGGTAACCGAAATAATTAAAATTCACGCAGTCTTCACTCCCATTTCTATTTTTTTTTTCAGAAATACATCCACTAAAATAATGTATCTGCGTGGAAATGAAAATACTTATTTGAAAACAACCGATGCTATGACGATAATTGCGTGGGCTTTATACTCCTCTTTGTTTTTTTCTGTAAGGAAATGATTCAGAATCTGTGTGCATCCAAGGTTTTAACTTTGCCAGCTATTTTCGTTTTCTACAATGTTTCTCTTTCCTCTGATATATAAAAATATGTCTTGTGTAGTCGCAGCGCAGCTATTGTGATATTTTAGCCGGGTGAGAAGACCGACCCAATCCCCAGCATTATTTATAATACATATTATATGCGACATCCAAGTGTTATAAAGAAAAAAATAAAGCTTTTCCCACCCACCTCGACTGATTCGAAATTAAAAGCAAACAAAAAAAAAAAAAGACGAAAATGTGGAAAATGTTTTTTTTTACACACTCGCCGAATATAGTGATCAGTTTTTTTTTGTATATTTATTGTTTTGTGCCTTGAGATTGTTTTCTTATTTTTTTGCTATTATTTCGTCACATTGGAAGGTATGTATCTTGCATGCATACAAACCAATAAGCACCTGGTTTTTTAAAAATTTATTGTTTTTTCTTTTTTTAGAATTTATATTCACTATACATAGGTATAAAAGCAAACATTAAAATTAATGCAAACATAAAACAAGAATTGGTTCCTTTAAGAATCAGCTTTAGTTTTTAAAGTTTTGTTTGTGTTTTTAAACGCTTTTACTTATGTACTTAAACTTTTAAAAGATAAAGACATTGATCCGGAAAAAATTGAAAACCACATAAATACAAATACATACATAAAAGCTTGTTTGTGCAACAAAACGTTTTTTTTTTTAATTTTGTTTTTTTATTTTTTAAAAAAGAGAACAATACTGAAATGAATAAAGAAACAATTACTGTTGAAGTTTTTTGAATTGAATATGTTTGTTTGGGGCATAAACAAAATGCTTTCAATCGAAATTGCTACTAAAGATTCACCCTAGCGTTTCTAAGAGTATGGGCATTTTCTAAATATTTGTTTTTGGTACACCCCGGAAGCTAAGCTGAATTTGACTAAAAATTGTGCTTTTCTTTTTGTTAAGCAAGGATAGGCTCAAGTCAAAACATGGCTAAACGAAATAATGTTAAATGTACGACTGGGTCGCACGTACTTGCTCTTATGTTCTAGGTGTTGAGGGTTTAAGAAAATTATATGTAAAGACATGGACATTATGGAGAGAAAAATGTTTAAAAACATGAAATACGATATTTAAAAAGCTAAAGCTAAAAGCTAAAAAACTTCGCTGAGAGTTTGAGATGAAAGAAAAGAACACCATCTTAATTCTTTAATGAAAATGATTGTATGAACAAACAAAATTTTAAATCGTTGGAGCGGTTTTCTTAAAAAATCATTTTCTATACACTCCCGTTCATTTGAATAGGTCGAGAGCGTATAACCGTTGTTACTCTTAACTGAACGAACTGAATAATTGTTTGTAAATGGCATAAGATTAAGTATCTAATTTGAGATTAAATGACAGAAAAAGAAACTTATTTATACCACTGTTACTTGTTTTATAATAATTGTTTTAATTACAAGTCAAAATTATGCCTTTTTTTAGTTCATTTGAATAGGTACATACGCTGCAAAAGTAAAAAATCTATGTCTAACAATAAAACAACATTATTTTTTTAATAATTTAATTTGGCTAGTAGTGTGTACTTCCACCTTTGTTTAAAATAACTTCATACATTCTACTTGGCATGGAATCATATAACTGCATAAGATAGTCTAGTGAAATTTCGCTCCAAGCTGTCTTAATCGCATTAATTAAGGCGTCTTTGTCCCCAAACTGCCTTCCAGATTCATACACCTTTCTTTTCATCAACCCCCACACATTTTCCATTCTATTCAAATCAGGTGAATATGGTGGCCAATGAAGAAGATTCACATCTTGTTGTTCTATCCAACTTTTAACGAGTCGTGCAGTGTGGATGAGAGCGTTGTCGTGCTGGTAAGTCCACTGAATAGATCCAAACAATTCCGAGTATTTAGGAAAAGCCCGTTCTAAAATGTTTTTGTACGACTTTGCGGTCATTTTAGTGGAAGGAAACTCTAACTCTAAAGTTCCGTAAAACGAAATTGAATCAGACACCATGACACCTCCAACTCGGCTATAATTCCGTTTAAAAAGATGCTCTTTTTTCTGGAATCATAGAAATAGAAGTTGTATCCGTCCGGTCCGTGGAAATTAAATTTCTTTTCATCAGAGAAGACGATTTTACGTCACTGTCCTTTCCACTACAAATGTTGTTTGCAAAACAGCAATCTTTTTGTTTTTTTTTCTTCGTTAAGCGGTGGTTTCTTTTGAAGTTTTTTTTCTTTTTAGGTACCTATAGGGAATTAATAATGACCCTCCGAATTGTTGAAACACTTGCATTGACACCAGCTACCTAGTTTCCTTATTTTGGGAATCGAAGCTGATGAATTGGATGCAATTCTTAAAATATTCCGTCTATCAGTTGCATAAGTGGCATACTTCTTGGGCCCTTTCATGTTTACACCATATTTTTCCTCAATTCTCAGATAAATATAAACTACAGTAGAACTTCTTTTAATTTTTTTTTTTTAAATTGTATGACCCGTTAGTCCAACGTCGTGAAAACTATCAACTTTCGCTTACTCAACCGCACTGAGAGCTTTTCCCCTAACTATTTTCAACTTATCATTTTTTTTTCCTTAAATGACAATTACACGTGAATAAAGCCTAACGAAGTTTTAATAGTTTTAAACTACAGCGAATTCAATGAGAAAAGTGACTTTTTAACCGTTGTACCTATTCAAATGAACAAAAAAAAGGCATAATTAAAAAAAAATAAAATATTTTCCTTTCCATTTTTTTTTTTAACTTTGGTATGGAGGTACCGTTATTTTCTCATATATGTAAAAAATTTTTCTAAAAATATTTTAGAGAGTACTAAAAAACTCTTAAGTTCGAGTTTCAAAAAAATCGATCATATCGTTTTCGAAATATTTGATTTTAAAAAATAGAATACAATTGAAACATTTAAAAATCCAAAAAATAATTTTTTTTCAATATAAGTACATACAAATATTTATATACTTTTTGGAAGCCTCTGTATAAAAAAAATATTGAAATCAGTCATACTATTTTGAAAAAATGGAAAATTAAAAAAATGATTCTTTGGGACGTAGATACTATTAATAACCATTTTTTGAAAAATGGTTTTCCACCGAAAGGAAGCCGTTAATAAAAATAATTTACTGAATCTTGTTGCATATAGTTTACAGTGGATCTTTGTAAAAGAATTCATGTAAGTTGAACTGAACTTAATACAAATTGCGTATGACAAGGCCCTCACTACGTCACTGATGAGCCCAAGTGAGTAAGCCGGAAGAAACGCCAATTTGTAGGACTAAAATCCATAAAAAGCTATTTTGAATTTAATGAATTTTTTTTAAGAAAAGTTGTCGAGCCGTTTTTGAGAAAAATATGATTATGTAAAATTGCTTACGAAAATTGTATGGCAGGTACCGTTATTTTTGGTTCTAAAAAAAAACGAAAAAACGTGTGGGCATAATCCCCAAAAACCACTATGTACCAAGTTTGAAGAAAACCGATCGTGCCGTTTAGGCTACAGACAAACATACAGACAGAATTGTGCCACCCACTTTTTTGGTGTTCTCTATCATCGTAATGTCATGTTTGATTGTAATCTGCATTTTTTTTTGCTTGGATTCAAAACTCGCCATTACTATCTACATACATAATATCGCAAGTAAAAAACAATGCCTGCCACCTGATCAGTGGGGCGCAGTTATTTTCTCATGGACCCATATTGTAAAAAAAAACACAAAATTTGCCTAGTAGTGCATTGAAATGTTATATTGGCCTTGTTTTGTGAGTATGACAAAATTTGTTTTCAAGATATCTCGAAACCCCCTTTCCAGTGCTTTTTTCAAGATAGCGACAAAATGGGGCTTAACGACCCGAAAATCGGGTGATGATCTCTGATGTGCATCAGCAAAAATGGACATATATCGAGAAAAAGGTGGTTGTTGAAAACTAAATTGAGAATTAGTTCTGTAAAAATTAAAAATACTGTCAAAAAAAGAAAAATAATTAAAAAAATCCAATAATGTGGTTTACTCAAATATAAAAGAGATAATCCTAAAACGAAAAAATAAAATTAAAAATAGGGGATCAGACAGTTAAAAGCACTCTTTTTGTTTTGTTATTAAAAAATCTTTGAAAACGTTATCACGTGATTCTATAGGCAATCAAGTGAAAACCGAAAAATATTTTTGGAAAACGCCTATAAATTTTATACAGACAGCATCGATACTTTGCAGAGTTAAATTCACCTGGAGTCTAGCACGTAATTTGATTCTATCGAGTTAGGTCGATACTCGTACAATCGAGGATACGAAGTTCCTACTTTGGCTCATTCAGTTGTTTTTTTTTTTTTTTTGAAACTTGATTGTATCAAGTTACATGCTGGCAGCCCGAAGTCGATGTTATTGTTTATTCTCAAAATATTTGAACCAAAAACATTTTTTTTTAATGTTTTAGTATTTTCCTATAAACGGATATTACTTTCGGATTTTAAAACTGCAATACTGTATATTAACCAACCCTTTCAGTTGTTGACCATTTTCGTAGATTTTGAATCGACCCGGAATCGAAATCAATGTTTGTTCTCGATATACTTAAGAAGAAAAACATTTTTTAACATTTTTTTTTAGTTTATTATAGTTTTTTTGGCTTAAAACGAAACTGTTTGAATTATTTTGCAAATCCTATCAATTATTGTTTATGGCATTGTTAGTGGAACAAAAACAGCCTGAAGTCAATATCATTGTTTGTTCTCATAATATTCGAGTCGCAAAACTTGTTTCAACAATTTTCAGTAATATTTTTTTAATTTAAAAAAATTTTGTTAGTTGATCTGTTTTTATATTTTTACCAATTTTTCATTGCGTAATTTTTTTTATTATGTAAATAAGTGTAAAATAAAATTAAGCTGAAATTTATAGCATTATTTATTCTTTAAATTGCTGTGGTAAAAAAAAAAAAACATCAATTGATTATTGAGTTTTTTTGAAGTTTTTTTTTGATCGAATCGTTCAAGAATCGACCAACAAAATGATTCGAATATTTCAATCAATCGATTATTCGATCATTTTTATTTCATTCAGTTCAGTATTTGATACTGCTCTGATTCGATTTTTATTTTCATTTGTATTAAATTTAAATCCAATCTTCAATTCAATACTGAACCGTTGATCGAATCTTAATTATTCCAAATTAACAAACAATATTAAAAACTGTTAAGAAAATCTTAAATTTTCAGCTTTAATACTGCTCCGGTAAAATGTGATTTTACGTCAATTGGTTGACATTTGCATCAAAATACATTTATACTGTCAAAATATAGTTTGCCCCCTATCTGTCAAGCCAGCAACTGTCAAATTCTATTAAAGGATGGCTACGATGTCGATGGATTAATCAATTTCTTAAAAATCTGAAATTTTTGAAGAATTTTTACTGCTCCAGAAAGTATGTGATTTTAGGGCAATTGGAACGAAATACACTTATCCTGTCAAAATATAGCTTGTCCCTTATATTTGAAGCCATTAATTATCAAATTCAATTGAAGTATGGTTTCGATGTCGGTGGATTAAAAAACTTCTAAAAAATCAGAAATTTTTGAAGAATTTTTACTGCTCCCAAAAAAAGATAATTCTTGGGAAGTTTGGTAATATTTGGATCGAAATACACTTATCCCGTCAAAATATAGTTTGTCCGCTATCTCCAAAGCCATCAACTGTCAAATTCCATTGAAGGATGGCTATAGAAATTTTTGAAGAATTTTGACTGCTCAGGAAAAAGGTGATTTTACGTCAATTTGGTGACATTTGGATCGAAATACACATTTTCTGTCAAAAAATAGATCGTCTCCTCTCTGTCAAGCTATCAACTGCCGATTTCCATTGAAGGATAGCTACGTTGTCGATGTATTAAAAAATACCTAAAAAATTCAGACATTTTTGAAAAGATTGGTACCAAAAATGGAGATTACCTATGAAATTATTAAGATTTAGATGGAAAATCGGGAATAATCGAAATGATTGAGATCGATTGAAATGAAAACTTGTGATTTCAATCATCGATACCTTTCGAAGATCGGATCAAAAAAATCAAATCGTTCCTGATTGACACAGCCCTACTCCCAGTTTTGTGCGCCTTTTTGGCTATGTTGCCTGGCATGATGGTACCGATACCTCGCTTCAGATTTCGTCTATCGGGTTCCAATCTGCTGCAAGCGAAGAAAGTATGCTCCACATTGACATCGTCTGCTGGGAAGTCCCCATATTAGCAGACTAGACTATTTTGCAATGCCTACTTCGGACACAGTTCGATAAGAGCTAGCTACCCGAAGATGTCCATGCGTTTGCACTACCGTGCAAAGTAAAGGGTGATTTTTTAGCTGGTTTGTTTTTGGCAACACTGGTCTTGACAGCTGACGTGTGTTTAGTACCTTGTGTCACTGTCAAACAGCTTCAGTTTGGTTTGCAATTTAACCATGAATCGTCTTACAAATGAACAACGCTTGCAAATTATTGAATTTTACTATCAAAATTCGTGCTCGGTTCGAAATGTTCATCGCGCGCTGCTTCCATTTTATGGTCGGCATTCTCGACCTTCTGAGCAGTCTATTCGGAAGATTGTGACCAAATTTCGCACCAAATTTACTTTGTTGGACATTAAACCACCAACACGTTTACGTACTGTGCGTAGTGAAGAAAATATTGCGGCCGTATCAGCTAGTGTGACAGAAGACCGCGAAATGTCGATTCGGCGCCGTTCCCAGCAGTTAGGCCTTTGTTACAGCACTACGTGGAAAATTTTGCGGAAGGATTTGGGCGTAAAGCCTTTTAAGATACAGCTGGTGCAAGAACTAAAGCCAGCCGACCTACCACAACGCCGAATTTTTGATGAATGGGCTCTTGGAAAGCTGGCCGAGGATCCGCTTTTTTATCGAAAAATTGTGTTCAGCGATGAGGCTCATTTTTGGTTGAATGGGTACGTAAATAAGCATAATTGCCGCATTTGGAGTGAAGATCAGCCAGAAGCATTGCAACAGCTACCAATGCATCCCGAAAAAGCCACTGTTTGGTGCGGTTTATGGGCCGGCGGCATTATTGGGCCATATTTCTTCAAAGATGATGCGAATCGCAGCGTTACTGTCAATGGTGAACGCTACCGAGCGATGATAACAAACTTTTTTTTGCCCGAAATGGAAGTTCTTGACTTGCATGATATGTGGTTTCAACAAGACGGTGCCACATGCCACACAGCACGCGAAATAATGGCGCAATTGCGAGGCGAGTTTGGTGAACAGTTAATTTCACGTTTCGGGCCGGTCAATTGGCCGCCTAGATCGTGCGATTTGACACCATTAGATTATTTTTTGTGGGGGTATGTCAAGGCTAATGTCTATAGGGACAAGCCCGCTTCGATTGACGCACTGGAAGCCAACATCCATGCATTCATTCGTGAGATACCGGCCGATATGTGTGAAAGAGTATGCCAAAATTGGACTCAGCGGATGGGCTACCTGAGACACAGCCGCGGTCAACATTTGCATGAAATTATCTTTAAACATTAAATTGCAAGGTTCAAACTATCGATTCTAATAAATATTTCATTCATTTTTTCGAATTTTTTGTGTTTTTTTTTTTTAAAGTTCTAAACCTCTTAAAAAATCACCCGTTACTTCTCCTGTCGAAGTGTATCTTCCCAAATCTCACTTCAATATAAGAAGAATAGCCTTCGATTATTGGCTGTTGATCACCCTAGGTTTGCCACAAGCCTACTCATCGAGGTAGTCACTACTCATCGAGGTAGTCACTTTTGAAGCTCATTTTGCTAATTAATTAATCTATTGCCAAAAGTTTACTTTGGTTTTAAGTCTCATTCTTAGATACTTCACCGCAACCGTACTTCGTTTGATTCCAAAACCGTTATGGAAGGTGATTTGAGTAGCAATCCTCTTCTTCTTCAGAAGGATTATTTCAGTTTTGTTCATTTACTAAGTTAAGACCATGTTCGTCCTTGTAAGAATTAGCTTATCGCATGTTCTGATAAGGCTTCCATTGAGCTTCTTAGGTGCCTTGTCGTTATCGCCCGGCGGCGTGGAGATGTCATCACCGTATTCTAGCAGAAAACTGTCTTAGGGTAAATCCATGCGAACAATGTCATCGTAAGAAATGTTTCAAAGATATCTTCCTAAGACCGATTCTTGTTCTTCTCCAGAAGCTATTTCTTTTCTTCGTGGGTCTGCTAGTGCTTTCGTAGATAATCTCTCGATCCCTGAGATAGTCCGTCATCATCTCCATGAGATGAAATCTGGTATCCAACATGCACAGACCCGCCTGGAAAAATGGCAAGTTTTTGAAAGTTTAATCAAGTCCCTGAAAAGGCTTCGGTATAGGAGCAATCTAGACAAGGAAAACTTGTCATATACTAGTGAGGCCCTCGCTAGATAAGAACTTGCTGGATGAGTCTTTTTATCCCATCACAAATACCCTATATGAAAAATTAACGTAGGTATATACTTTTTCACTTTCAAAATTACATAGATGTATTTGGAAATAGCTCAGGAGCTAGAGTGTTGGAGTGGTAATCAGAAGATCGCTGGATCGAATCCCAGTTGAGACAAATTTTTTTTGTTTTGTTGTTCATTCTAGGCAAAAGGTTACTTAAAGGGCAAGGCCCTAGAGAAAATCGATAGTTACCCTTTAATGATGTTAACATTTTTAGGGCCTCGTTAAAAACTAGGTTAATTTTCCTGGTGTCTTAGTCTTTAAGGATCTAGAATCCGCATATTTACAAAGTTTCTTTTAAATAATTGAAAATAATTGGCCAGTTTATATTTCTTGAGCGCTCAGTATTTTTCCTCAATTTTTTGACAGAGCAGGAGAATAAAATATAAACAGTATTCCTCAAATAGAAGTCAAAACAACTCTCTTTTTCTTTTCTTCTTATAGGATTTACTGAGATAAAAAAAAAATGAGCAAGCGAATCCAACAAAATTCAGTCTCAGTTTTTAAGGGGAAAAGTGAGGAATTTTTGAGAGGAATCCTGTTTATATTTCTCAGCGCTCTGAGTCCTCTGAGATCTCAGAAATATAAACTGGCTAAATGTCTCTTGTTAAAACACCCTCTTCATAAAACCTTGAAATAACAATACAACAACAAAACACTCTTCTTCTTATAATCTTTCTATACAAAACCTTATATAAGTATGTTTTTTTTTAAATTAAACAAATACAGTTTTCGAAGTAAAAGAATATAAACAATCCATTTATTCTATGACATACTGACATTATTTTTTGCAAATAATCTGTCACTTGTTCAAATAACTTTTTTTTTTTGTCACTTGTTTTTACCATTCTCAACTATATAGATAATGAAGATATACATATATTTACTTATTCATATGTACATATATGTATACATAGGTATGTATGTGTAACATAACGTATAATCTGTTGTTAAAAGATAATATTAAAGCTCCTAGTGTGCAAGCAGCAATAAGCACAGCCCTAGTCAGAAGGCCTTGTCATTAATTTGATTATTTTTACCTTAATTTTTATCAATTTAGGGTAGCTACACTGAAAAAAAATATATTTTTTTTCATCAAAATATACCAAGTTTCCGTAGAGAAAATCTAGTCGAGGAAAACTTGTCAAATACTGAAGAGGCCCTTGCTAGTAAAAACTTGTTGGGTATTTTATAATAGCTTATCAAAAATAACCCGTATATACCCGCCTGGAAAAATGACTACTAAGTTTTTGGTCAGGTTTAGTCAAGGCTCTGAAAAGGCTTCCGTAGGGGCAATCTAGACAGAGAAAACTTGTCAAAAACTGGTGAGGCCCTCGCTAAAAAAACTTGTTGGATAAATCATCACAAATATCCCCTACATATAAAAAAACTAATTTTTTGTTTGCCTACTCATGATACAATAGTAAGAAAACAACAACTGTATTTCAAAAAGTAACAACTGACGAGGCCCTAGATAGAGAGTTTCAATTGTTACCCTTGCTAGGCCCTTGTTAGAATCAACGTAAAACTGTCTTCTAGGCAGGGAGTCTTTAAAAAGTAGGTTGTTTTTCCTGGCGGGTTTTATCTCTTAGGAGATAATACTCCCCCGCAACATGCAATATTCCCCTAACTTAAAAACAATGATAAATCTTTATCGTTTAATTTACTTTAAATCGAGTTAACTTAAAAAAAAAATTCTCTGAGTGTAGCGTATACGAGCCTCAAGTGTATACATGAGATTTTGTTGTTTGTGTTGAATAATATTTTTATTTTTGATAATTTTTCTTTTATGTTGTAAACAAAGATTGCATTGGTGGGTGTTGTTGTTGAGTAGATTTCATTTCGATTTTATAATGATTTTGTTGTTGATATTTTGCTTTTTTTTGTAAAACTCAGTGAAGGATAGCGAAAACACAAAAAAAAACCGAGTAAGATTGCAAAATTTGCACACAAACTCCGTAAACAAAAGAGACAACATTGAAAGACTTTAAGAATAGAAAATAAAGATATGAAGGTACAGCTATACTTTTGGTAAAAAAATGTGTACTACCAACATAACCGTCAACAATAGGTGCAGCCAGGTGTGGTTAGATACTTTTGTTTTTATTTTTTATTTTACTTGAATGTAAATATACATTTTTGTATCTTTTTTTGTCTTCAATTATAAATATATTACAAATATAGGTAATATCTCTCTCAATGTGGTTCTTCAATTTTGTGTATGGAACTACTTTCAGTTCTTGTTGTTGAATTAAATAAAAAGCAAACTCACTATAATGTGGCACACGTGATGTTTTGTAATTTTTTTTTTTTAATAAGCGAATCAAATCGATGAACTATAAAACGGGGAACTACAAATCAAAACAAAAGTGTCGTTATTGTTTTCGTTTCAAGCTAATTATTATCATTATTAGCGAATTGGTGATAATTGGTGAATGTTTTTTTTTTTTTGTTTTAATGGGATATTGAAAAGTATCCAAAAATAGAGGCTCTATACTGTCTCGTCGTTTAAAGTAGAAACTGAATAGTGCGTCATAATAATGCCGGTCTTTCTGATAAGAATAAGTACATAGGTTCTTATACATTTATGTGCTTAAACAAATTTATGAAATTAGAAAACGTGCAAGTTAGCACTTGACATTGAATAATTCGATGAAATATCACTATATCCATTCACACTACACAATTGTTAGATTGATTGTTTATTGAAGATTATTTTTTTTTAAGTTAATACGAAAAAAGTAGATTTGAGAATGTACACAAACACACTCAATTGCTGTTGGTTAATAATTGTTTTGACGGTGAGTTAGATTTTTTGTTGTACAAAATTTTAATAGAATTTTGTATCGATGATTTTGAACAGAATATATTCTTTAGTTCAAGGTAGCAGAATGGTTAGTGCGTTAGATTGTCATGCCGAAGGTCTGGGTTCGATTCCCACCTAAAAACAGAATTGTTCTTTCCGAGGAACTGCCTCTTGTGAGGAACTGACAAATACTCCAAGAGTATATCTGTCATGGAAAAGTTCTTCTCATCTAGCTGTTTGGACTAGGCAAAAAATTGTAGGTCCCCTCCATTCCAAACGCCCGCAGGAATAGTTGAGAGTTGTAAATAACTAGGCCCTGGTTCTCCACGCCACCAAGTTTTATTTTATATTGATTGGAACAGGTAGTAAAAATGTTTGGTCATTTTTAAAAAAATATTCGAAATTCAACTTTGTTTTCGGTTACAACGCTTGTCTTCAATGACAGTCCTTATATCAGCTCATTATAGAAAGCCAATTTGCTTGCAGAACAGTTTGCTGTTAATTTGAAGATTCCAGAGAGTGTTGTGAGACCTCCTGTTCTTGAGAGTGACGCCAACGATTTTGAAAAAATCTTCTTTCGCTCTCATGCAGTTCAAAATTTCCAAAAGATCTTGATGTACACTAGTTAAGGAAATATCTTGAAGACCAGTAGCTTCTTAATGACCGGCAATGTGGCTTTCATAGGTCCACAGTCTTCTAGTGGCCTGATGGTATATCTCACCGAGCAGTGGAACAAATCTTTACATCAATTTAGAGAAAGTAAGAATATTGCTTTTGATATTTCAAAAGCGTCTCATAAAGTTTGGCATCAAGTTCTTTAATCGAAAATGCGGCAATTTCTTATCGATAAATTTCTATGGATCCCTGGAACAATCAATACAAGTCGTGTTGGCCGGTTTCAAGTCTTAAATCGATGGTGTGCCCCAGGGCTACGATTTATCTCCGAGTCTCTTCCTTATATTCATAAATGACCTTTTGTCTGAATCTTGTAATCCATTAAATTGTTTCGCTGATGACACTACGCTAAGTTTTTGTTTCTAAATTTTCATCCTTATGCTTTGGATGAGGAACTTTAAAGACAGCGTATGATTAACGAATGAAATAATGGCCTCGACAGCATCGTCCAATAGAGAATTACAAAGAATTCGAATTTAATGCTTCAAAAACTCAATGCTGTCTTCTATCTTTAAAGCAGAACTCACTCAAATGCCACTATCCATATGTGCGGTACTTGCATCGAGAAAATCGAAAAACTTTCAGTTTTAGTTTGCATCAAAAACCTGGCCTTTTTTTTGTGAAATGATTATATGCTGCTAAGTTTTTAAGTTTTCTCCGACACACTGCTGCAAGATATTCTTCCCCCCTTCTGCTCCACTGACTCACAATTACATTCCACCCCTAAAACAATTTAAACATAATACTCGTACTTCTAGGAACGTTTATCAGTTTACCCATAAGTCCAACTTTGGACGTACTATAAAGTACAGAGATTCTTTCCTCAGTAGCACTACACGAATGTAGAATGCCTAACTTGACTTAATTTTTCCCTACCATTATTGTGATATTCAAACATTCAAAACCGAAGTGCATCAGTATTTCCTTTCTAATGCTCTCCAAATTTCCTAACACTCGCACTGAAGCGTCCCTTGAGTGCGTATATAATATATAAAACAAAAATAACTACGAAATTTAATTGCGACCTGTTGTTGAAAGACCCTGTACTTAAAAATCGAAGTTTATCTGAGTTGTATGCGGTCTATTTTGTGAATTTATGTTGTTTTTTTTTTAAGCTTTCCTTAAGTTTATCTATATGTATGTATGTGTGTATGTTTGGCGATGGTATAGAAACATATCAAGTTGTTCGCGCAACTCTAACATCAACTCATTTACAATAATCATTCCAAACCCTACTTATCAATTTAAATTTTTCTAAAAAATCTAAAGAATTTTTTTTTTGAAACCAGGTTTGCCAATTCATGAAACTCTCCAGTCTCCAGCGGGTAAGCTTTTACTTTAAACTGTAAAAAATCTTTATTTGCTTAAAAAAAAAACATGCTTTAAAATGTTAATTCGGGTTTAACTCCGAATCTAACGGCTATATTATTTATACGTTAACTTAATCTGGTTTAAAATTTACTTATCCCGCCTGGAAAAACAATTCGGTTTTTGACCAGGCCCTAGAGAGTTTCGCATTGATGCTAACAAAGGCCTTACAAGACTCACCTGGAAACCAATCTAGTGTTTAACGAGGCCCTTGAAAGTCTTACATTGATGCTAATAAGGGCCTGGTAATGGTTACTATAGAAATTCTCAGGGTCCCTGCCACCCACCTGGATAAACAATCTAGTTTTTAACGGGACACTAGAAAGTCTAGCATTGACCCTAACAAAGACCAAAGGTTACTCTCGATTTTTCCTCGGGCCTCACCCGTTAAGTAACCTTTTGCCTCAAGAGACAAACAAAACTAAAAGTTATCTTTTCTGGGATTCGCTCCAGAAATCTTCTGTTTACCAGTCCAATACGCTAACTTCTAAGCTATATCGCAATACATTTGTGTATTCTTGAAAATGAAAAAGTATATAAATACTTACATTTTTCTTACTATTTTCTTTTTTGTTTTTGACTTTGTTATATATTGGGTATTCGTGATGGGATGAAAAGACTTATCCAATAAATTTTTTTAACAAGGGCCACACTAGTTTTTGACAAGTTTTTCTTGATTCTAGACTGCCCCTTCTGAAGCCTGTTCAGAGCCTTGTCTAAACTTGAAAAAAAAACCTGCCATTTTTCCAGGTGTTCAGTTATGTATGTATATTACCTTTTGACTCTAGCTGCAAAAAAAAGTAGTCTTACATAATCTACTGCTCTAACTACTTAGCCTACTTACTCAACAAGTTTTTAAAGGAAAGGGTCTCACGAGTATTTGACAAATTTTTAACTTATTTGTTACTTTTTTAGGTGGAGGCTTACTATCGCATTTCTCTAGGGCCTTCCCAGTTATTTAATCAAACCCACCTAGTAAAACAATCTCGTTTTTAACGGGGCCCTATAGAAAGTTATACATTGATCCTAACAATGGTTTTTCAAAAGTAACTCTCGATATTCTCTAGGTCTTAACTGCGATTGTATCTTGCGACCAGTCCAATACCTTAACTACTGAACTATTTCGCAAAACAGTTGTGCAATGTTGAAAACAAAAAACTGTATACTTTTATTTTTCTTACCTTTGTATGATGGGTATAAAATATTTGTGTTTTTG
Organism: Dasysyrphus albostriatus; assembly: GCA_946251815.1. Taxonomy (NCBI): domain Eukaryota; kingdom Metazoa; phylum Arthropoda; class Insecta; order Diptera; family Syrphidae; genus Dasysyrphus; species Dasysyrphus albostriatus. Next base: position 52,163,999 of record OX276338.1, on the reverse strand, counting down.
TTTTTGTTGTTTCTTTACTAGCGAGTGCCTTACGACTATTTGACAAGTTTTCCTTGTCTAGATTTCCCCCTCCGAAGCCTTTCTAGGGCCTTAACTGAACTTGACAAAAAACTTGCTATTTTTCCAGGCGGGTACTATTTGCCAGTTCAGTGCTAGATACTGGAGCTAAATCTCAATACAGCTGTGTAATATTGAGTTTAACTCACGCACTTGAAAATTTTCAATATAGAAAATCTAGACGAGACCCACAAACAATTAAAAGCAAAGTAAAAATGTACTCGGCGTGGTTCGCTACCCCATAAGAAGAACCCCAAATAGAAAAAATACAAACAAATTTATAAACTTTTCAGCTATATAAGAAATTCAAGTATAAGCTAATTCATTTTCAAAATTGCAAAACTATATTGCCAATAAGTCCATTGGTAGTAGTAGTGCGTGTTGGACTGATAAATCAGAAGATTCCAGTCCAGGCAGATCGTATCCCACATAAGACAACTTTGCTTCTGTTTTTGTGCCTTTGGAGGCAAAAAGTTACAAAAGTGGCGAGGCCCTTGAAAAACTTCAATAATATCCCTTGCTAAGCCCTTGTTAGCATCGATTCTAACTTTCTAGCGCCTCGTTAAAACAAAATTGTTTTTCCAGGTGAGCAATTTAATTAAATTTTTGATACCAATGTATGATGGGTCCAAATTTTTTTTTTTGTACGAAGTATTTCTGATTGAGAAACGCAAGGGCCTCACGAGTACTTGACAAGTTTTCCACAAGTTTTTTTAAGGAATTCGGCTGCAATGTCTCAAATTAATATTTTCATGGACCTACCTAGTATTGCTACAAGTATTTATCTTCTGTCAAGGTACTGCTATTTACACTACAAATGTAATATAAAACCTTAAAATTTTAGTTCCGGGATATACATACATGTAGTGTAGGTAAGCTTTTGAAGGTCGTTAAATGAGTTTGAATATCAAAACAAATACAAGCATACTACATGTTTTCTAATTAATATAAGACCTTCATCTTTGGGACTTGAATAATATAAATATTTCTCCAAATCACTCTTCACTTCATAAAATTAAATAAAAATTCGCTCTAAATGTCTCCACCGTGTCACTTCATCTACTGTACAAACACCAAGCCATAATTATAAGAAAAAAAAAACAAAATGCTCTCTATTCATACATATGTATGAATACTAAAAATAAAAATAAAATAAAAACAAACTCAATTGACATGGCACACATGCTATAAACCGGATAAAGCTGACTGACTTCAGCTCGCGTTCTCAATCAGCAAGTGTCAGAATTTATATCATCACCGCCGCCGCGCTGCCGCATCATATCTGGTATTATTTGAAAAAGAATGACACAAATTTAATAAAAGGCGCAACATTCTACTTGATTTCAATAAAAAAAAATTATTACTACGTGAAGAATACGCAATTAACAAATAAACAACATTTTGTATTATGTAATATATTTTACAAAAATCATTAACGGTCCTTCGCCTTAAACTTGGCAATAAACTCTCCAAAGACCGATCGCTAATATTATACCTATCTACTATAGGTATATACTCGTATGTACAGCCCCAGCTGGCTGTCAATTGAATTGATTCAAAGTTAAAATTTCACGTGATAACAACAATTGAGATAACATCAGAAAAAATGTCTACATTTTTATCGCAAAAACAAAAATAAATTAAAACCACCAAAGTTGCCATAAATGTAGATAATTAAGTCCGAATTGCAAAATAAGAGAGTTTAGGGAATACGTGCAAAACGGAAACAGTAGTCGCCCAGAATGTCTCCACCTATTTTGACAAGTAAACAACAATGATAAAAATAGTTAGATATACATATACACCTGTGTGGTGAACTGTTTTTATGTTTGTACTCAATCAAAAGTCAATGGCACTTTAACTATAGATAATGTCAAGCATGGAAATGTCATAGGTACACAGATCGAAAAGGGGAACTCGTATAATTGTAAAAACCTTATCATTATATAAATAATACGAGTTTACAACATTTTAAGGGCTCTAGAATCCATCCAACCACAAAGTGATAACAATTAAATAAATTCTAATGAAGTGAAACAGAACATATACCGCATGATTGGTTTCTAAATTGACGTTACGCTATAATTTGTAATGATTTTTTCTGTATTAAATGTCAAACTTGAAACTTTCCAAAACGATATGGTATATGGATGGAAATCCCGCCGCATTATAACAACAACTCAGACGACAATATACATATAAATAGAGTTTTACCTTCCTCGCGATTTTATGTGTTTTTTTTTTTGTTGTATTTATTTTTTGTTCTTGATTCGAATGCAGATTTCAGGGTTGATATTGAATTTACATAAAATATTTGTTGTTGTCATTCCGTCAATTCGTGTTTAATTGATTTCAAATTGAATAGTGTGTACGCGCTTAAAGTTTTACTTTGACGTTTTGTAGTGTTAAAATGGCGTAATTTAGGCAGTATTTACATAATTTGTCAGATTAAAGGTTGACAGATGTCTGTAATGGATATAAGATATGACATATTAGGTATATTATTTCAGTCTCTACAAAATTATTCAGTTTGTATTTTGTATTTTTTTTTTTTAGACCCAATCGTGTATGACAACTTAGCAACTTTCAATTTGTAATGAAATTATTGAAAGGAATGAATAGAGATTTGTTTCTGGGTACCCAGCAATTTAGCTTATATCGGGATTACCTCGCATGTTGTATGGTGAGCATTCGCTTAGCATTCAACCAACAACGGTAGTTTGTGCTTTTTGCAATAGTCCAGGAGTCTTTGTGCCTTCAGTGGTGGTATGTTGGGGTCATCACCTATTAAGTAGACTGATGACACACTCGACATCCATTATGGGGGAACTGCGCTGCCATCGATTTTAATTTCAGTCTGGACTGGAACTAGATCCCGCGTCCTTACATGCGAGCGAGTAATCGCTTGCGAGTTACTATTACATAGACACTTTTCCAACTCGCTCGACAACTACTTGCCTCTGTTAAGAACCAATTAAGAAGCGAATTATTTGACAATGTATATGTACCCAACTGGCTAGCGAGTACCTATACTCGCTCGTGTGACCTTGAGGTAACTTGGCGCCGTAAATCGAGTATTCTTGAATCATTAGCCCTATGTACGCAGTCCACCTTGATGTGACAGCTGATGTCGCCTTAGCATTGTGGTTATTAATTTAGGCCACCCTGGTAATGATCCTGCGTCTTTTCATTGGGGGTAAAGGCCCCTCTCCTTTTCTTCGTTTTCAGTAGGAAGTGTTTCCTCTTGGTTTTTACCCGGAGAGAAGTCTGTGAACTCTATGAAATGGTCCGTTTAACCCATTTCGATTTTTGCCATTAGCATTTTCTAGTCTATGGCAGGGAAGGGTTTCGGATGTAAGGAGGGAAGATAAAGTAGGCGCTGATGGTATGGTTGGGTAGATTGTTGGGATTAAGATTGGAATTGGTGGACTTACCGGATGGTAGGTAGGGACCTAGCAAAGGAACTGGCATCACTGATTGTTTGGCGCCTATCACATTCAACTTCCAAAACTTATAGTGAAGTTCGTAATTCTATTTCCCTTAAACCTCAGTTTACCAACCACCATAGTCTCATACCAGCATCTGTCATTTACCCTAGAGTCCACAATGTAGAACCTTTCAGGTTTAAACAATCAGTCCCCTGTTTTGTGTCTGGATGAGTGCCACCGTTTTCTGGTATTCTTGACTCATACTTGTTGAAAGGAAGGCCGTAATGATGTGCTGTGCATCTTGGGAATGTCATCTCCAAGTATGCTTACCAGTACAGTTCCCTTCCATTTGCTTAGATTTAAAGTCTTGTCGCAGCCAATGTGCAACAATAGGCCTGTAAATTGTCCATCGCAATCGACCACTTACTGCATTTTTTGTAAATTCAGCGGTAGTTATACCCATTCAGCCACAAATCTGCCTCATCGCTGATCAAAATTCGACGCGTAAATAGAGGATTTCCATTCAGCTGTTGCAGAGCCCATTGACGGAAATTCCTTAAACGGGTTTGGATTTTGTAAGCCTTCAAACCAAGATCCCCTTGTAAAAATCGCTAAGTTGCCGAATGCGATTACCATTTGTTTGGCCAAACCGAAGTAGCAGCGGCTCGCTAGGGTAATTCTTCGTCGAATTTCCACTAAGGTGTCGTTCATGAAATTGATGTTTATTCCAATGTAGGTGTACTCCTTGACTACCTCAAAATAACTGCTACCGACTGACGTTTTTTCCCAGGCGATGGACAGATGAGGCTTTGTTTTTTGATAGCACATATTTTGTTTTGTTCCTATTCACTTCAAGACCAACGCGTTTCGCCTGTTCATCAATAGCTGTGAATGCTGAACGGCCAATGATGTCAATGTCATCCGCATAACCAAGAAGTGGCTTCTATGTTAACACCGCTCTTGCGCACTATCCGCTTCAAGACTATAGCTTGAAGAAATCATATTATAGCGCATCTCCTTGTCTGAACACTGTACACGTCTGGATTAGCTCGGATGAGCTATTGACCATTTGCACGTTGCACCGCGTATTTTGTATCGTCATGTGGCATAGCTCGATCAGTTTTATCAGGATCCCAAGTTCCCAGAAGCTCTTGGTGACTTATGCTATCATATGCGGCTTTGAAATCAATGAAAAGATGGTGGACCTCGACTTGAAATTCGTTGGTCTTTTCCAGTATTTGCCTAGATGTGAAGATTTGGTCTATCGTTGTTATGCCTGATCTGAAGACACAATGGGACGTGCCGATCATAGTGTTGCAGAAAGGTTTTAGACGCTCACATAGATCTTTGAATAGGATCCTGTATGCAACTTTAAGCAGGGATATGCAGGACTTAGGATCGCCTTTTTTGTAGATTGGTAAAAGTTGCAGAAAATAACTTATAACTTTTGTTATATGAATTGAAGTCTTCAGTTGTTAAAAAAAACGAGTTATTGATTAAAAGCAATTGGCCTGAAATTTTAAATGGCGCCCAACGCCTTATTTAATCTTATTAATTTTAAGCTTTCGTCAATCGATATGTACATAATTTTAAATATCTATCCAAGCATTTTGTATAACAGCGTTCAATACCCACAGCAAAATAAGCCTTAGGCAAGTCAAAAATATGTTAAATACATGTACAGCAAAATGTCTTATTTCCTCCTAAATGTATATCGCTATAGATATCACACCTCAAACGACACTGGTACTTAGTTCCCGGAACCGCAGCACCACCAACAAAATATGTATGGATACAATAAAATACAACAACATTGCGCACAATAGTTTCCTTATAAAAAGTACGACAACGACTAGTTATATGAGTCTCTGGTTAATAATGTCACTCGTTTTATATTTGCGTTCCTGTTTCTCTCTCTCTGTTTTTCTCTGTTTAACGAAGACAAATTAAAAAAAAAATCATAATAATTATCTATGTATATCCACAGCGAAATGTAACCCCGGCATATAACCCACTAAAAGCACTAACTCGACACAAAAGACCAAAGACCCAAGACCACCATTGCAGCTTTGAACTGAGAGCTATCAACCTGCAGCAAATAAAAATATAAAGGTGCTTTAGCCGCAGATAAAACTAGATACCTACCTAGAATTTGCCGCATATACTCTCGAACTCACTTCGTAAGTTCATTCGTGACACCACCCTCATTCCGCTTTCCGTCATAGCGTTCCGTAAACCGTAAACCACATCATCATTACCGCCTTCTTTATGTCCCTGTATCTTTTCTCTTTGAATTTTGTTTTTTTTTTTTAGGTATAAATCTCATCTGATGATGAGGAGGGGGTTGAGGTTTGTGGTGGTGCTGCTGCTACAACAACCAACAAGTCTTTAGGTGAAATATTATTATGTTGTGCTGTAGGTACCTTTGCTAGATGGTGATGCTCGTTTTTGCCTTTCAAAAAAATTTTATTTGATTTTATTGTGTAATAATAGATTTTTATTTGTTTATTTTTGTTTTTTTTTGTTTGGCTTGAATGTATGCATTGATGTACAAAAGGAGTAAAATTGTCGAATATTAAAACAACAAATTAATGGCCCAGCAAATTAGTGTGTCAATTTGAAAAATTTTATTTGAATAGGGTAGGTTTTCTTTTTATTTATTTAATTTGTTCTATTTTAAATTAAAAGTTATTTATAGGAATTTCCTATTCCTATATTGAAAAACACAGTTGTTGTGTCGGTGTTTTTATTTAAAGGAAATTAATAATTAATTTATAAAATATACTTAATCAAAAATAAATAACTACAAATTAGATTTAAAACAATTAAAAAAAATACCTGAGATTGTTTAAATAAGATTTTATGTAAGAGACAAAGAGAAAGTTATTTTAAAAGATTTAAATTTAAAATTTCGACCAATACCAAAACAAAATCATACAAAAATTAAATCCGAGGTGTGTATTTAATATAATTTAGCATGTCTTAAAAGTTTGAGAAATAAATATTCTAAAAGTGTTATCCGCCTGGAAAAACTAAATAGTTTTTAGCGACCTCCTAGAGAGTTTTGTAGTACCTCGTGGCATGATGGTTAGTGCGGAGGACTGTCATGCCAAAGGTCTGGGTTCAATTCCCAGCCGCTGCCACCTAAGAACAGAAATGTTTTTTTCGCGAGGTACTGCCTTTTGCGAGGAACTGACAAATCCTCCAAGAGTATACTTATCATGAATAAGTGCTTCTCATCTAGCCCTCGGGGTTGAATTCAAAAACTTCTGTCGGAGCATTGTTGTCCATTCGCTCTAGGTGGCTAGGTCGGTGGAGCTGTACAGCCCGTAAAGTTGGTTTGTTGTATCTACTTTCCATCTATGAAGACGGGACCAAAAATCCACCCGGAGAATTTTTTTCTCAAAACAGTCCTAAGCCCTCTCATCTACCGTTTACAGTGTCCATACGTCTGCACCATACATAAGCGTCTTATACAGGAAAACTTTAGTTGCTCGAGAGAGTGGCTTGCTTCTCAACTGCCTTCTTATTCCAAAAAAACAGCGATTGGCTTGAGGACTTCTTTGTTTGATATCAGCACTTGTATCGTTCGCGGAGTTGATAGCAGTTCCTAAGTACATAAAGTCTTATGGACCACCTCAAAATTATAGCTGTCTATATTGACGTTCCGTCTGAGACGTGTCTGTTTAAGGTGCCATTTCTTGTTGACAGCGTATATTTGATCTTGCCTTCATTCACATTTAAACCCATCTTCTTGACTTCCTCTTCGCTTTGTTCATCCAATTATGTCAATATGGTCTGCCAAAGCGGTTTATCGGAGAGGTTTGGAAGATTTAGCCAGTTTATATTTCTGAGATCTCAGAGGACTCAGAGCGCTCAGAAATATAAACAGGATTCCTCTCAAAAATTCCTCAATTTTCCCCTTAAAAACTGAGACTGAAATTTTTTGGATTCGCTTGCTCAATTATTTCTTGTCGCAGTCAATTACATAAGAAGAAAAGAAAAAGGGAGTTGTTTTGACTTCTATGTGAGGAATGTTGTTTATATTTTGTTCTCCTGCTCTGTCAAAAAATTGAGGAAAATTACTGAGCGCTCAAGAAATATAAACTGGCCAATTGTGTCTCTAGTGTTGTGGTGGGAGTTTTGCACTATTCATTCAAGAAGAATGTTGAAGAAGTCGCATGAAAGCGCGTCGCATGTCTGAAACCTTTTTCAGCATCAGGCCCTGGCCGATCTTAATTAAAGATTGCAGCGTGCGTTCTCCAACATCATTCTGAAAAAAAACAGACGAGTTCGGGAGGGATGACAAAACTAGATATATATAGCTCGTCTTTATAAATGCTGTCATGCGTGTCCTTAAAATCCTGTTTTTTTTTCTCTAAGATCTGCCGAAGTGCGAATATTTGGTCGATGGTGGACTTTCCTGGCCTTAAGCCACACTATATAGACCTATTAGGTTGCTGAAGAATAGCTTCAAGCGTTCACAAATTATGGGAGAGAAGATCTTGTTTGCGATGTTTAGGAGATTGTTGCCTCTATAGTTTGTGTAGTCTAGAGGATCATCTTTCTTGAGGATTGGACAAACAATGCTGAGGTTTCAATTATCGCGCATGCTGTCTTCCGACCATATTTTACCGATAAGCTGGTGCTTACTCCTTACCAATTCATCGCCAGCTGTTTTGAACAGCTTGGCCGTAAGGCCATTTCCCAATAATCGTCCGTGCAGGCTTCGGTTCGAGCCTAGTAACGTTGGGACCCTTACCTTTACCTTTTGTTTAAACTTCCAAACTTTACTCCTGCAATGGAATCGCTCTATTTCCTCGATCGCAGGCTTTTCCTGCTCTCCCTTTCCTTCTGCCATGAGTAAAATTAAATGTCACCGAAACCATAGCCGTAGATTAAGATAGTTTGAAAAGCTTTTGTATAAAATTGTAAAAGTTCAATGTCTAAATAAAAAAAATAACAAAGACAATTCCAATTGAAATTCAAGAAATAAAATTAGGCGTCAAACGAAATAACCAAATTTCTGATGAAAATTCGTTTTGTGATTTGCGAAATTACCTCATGTCGGTTCTAATGAAAACGTAGTATTAATGTTGGCATCAGATCTGTCTTATTACTTTTGATAAAACTATATGAACTGCATGAACACATTGATTTCCTTTACCGCCTAGAAAAAAATCTATCTAGTTTCTAACAAGGCCCTAGAAAGTTTTCAATTGATGCTAACAAGAGCCTAGCAAAGGTAATTATTGAAATTGTGTCCTCGACAATAATTCTTTGGTAATCGTTACCCTCAAGCAGCAACAACAAACAAAATAAAATCTGAAAATATTGTCTTCTTCGGGATTCGATAATGACATCTTTTGTTTACCTAACTTCTGGGCTGATTCGAAATACAGTTGTGCAATGTTGTATCTACCTTAATTCAATTTTTCACACTGTTGTATGATATGTATAAAGCTGTTGTTTATATAAAAGGTATTTGTGATGGATACTCGTAAAACTCACGCAACAAGTTTTTACTATCAAGGGCCTCACGTATGCCTGACAAGTTTTCCTTGATTTCCCAATGGATTAGCTTTCCAGGGTTTTGCCTTAATTTTGCACAAACTTACAATTTTTCTCTGGTGGGTGTATACACAGCTCAAGTTTTGTTTACAAAGTATGTATTTAATACATAAATGAACTCATTATAAATATGAAATTATACCATCTAACGACCAAAAGCCCTTGTAATGGTTGATATAGTAGAACAACAAGTAATAATTAAAGCCATAAAACCTTTACAATATAAAACCATAAAATTACAAAAAAGACATTTTGCCCTTAACAAAGCTTTGAGCTTAATAATAATTATGTCACTAATTCTTCCATCAAAATTAACGGTGTAATAAAAGTTGCGTGAGAACAAAATATACGAAAATAAAATAAAACTCTTATGCAACTCTTATACATACGTCCTTCCTACTTATGTATGTTTATTCTTTAATTTATTAATTTAAAAATAAGTTCGTCAACAGGAAAAAAAATGTTAAAAAGTGAAAGGCATGACCTTTCTTACACATTTAGTGTGACATTTAAGATAAACTGAAATACATCACAGGCATACCAAGCAAAAACATTGTGACATCAAAAATTTTGCATGTCGATAAATTAAGCGAAAATAGCTTGAAGCACTTTATCTACTAAATGTGGTTTTGACCTAGCCGATCATTATTAATGAAAACAAAAGTATTTCATCAAAAGTATGTATAAACTTGAGGCAAATATATTTTTTTTTTTTCATTATTATAACAACAAAGAGGAATTCCAAAGAACAATGAATGAAAGAGTTAGGTTACAATAAAAAGCTCTCTACATATAGGAATGTTAGTAAAGAATAAAAACGTTAGCGATTCATAAGTCACAATCACCACGACTGCACTTATATTTACTTCTACTTGTTGCTTCTATGATGGAGTTATATTTCGTTCTCTGTATGAAAAGTTGACCACGAAAGCGGTCAAGACAATTAATCATACAAAAATAAGTATTTCTTGTCCGCTTCATGCCCTAAATATTTTCCAGTTTCATTTGTTTTGCTTTAAAGAAAGAAAAAAAAAACCATAAAAAATTAAATCAATTATCTTCTATTTATATAAATCGGGGTTTCAAGAGAGTTCTAGAAAGAGTGTTTTGAATTGATTCATCAAATGTAAAGTCAGTTAACATAGCCAAAAGTATGCCCCCTTAATGAATTTGTGAAATTGTTGAAATGCTTGTATAAGACACTGATATACTGCTCCAACTTCTAGATGGAGTAAAACTTCATTAAATCTGAAGTGTGACGGGGATGTTATGAGGTATTTTCAATTCGAGTTTCATACCTATGTAATATATATGTTGGCAACACTGTTAATTAGACATTGGCCAATTAACGCGCGTGTTTAAAACGTGAAATAGATCACTTAACGCGTTGAAGTTCCGTTTAGGCCAGACAGTAGAGGTTTTGTTTCGATAAAAAAAAATATAACAATAAAACTTTAGTAGGTTGAACGGCGCATAGTATAACTATTTTATTAGCATCTTTTTTAATAGAAAATTGAATTAAATTTCACAGTTAAATGGCATGTTTATATCCGCGTAGTCTCTTTTCGAAGACAAACATAAAAGAAGTATGAAAACCAACCCCGGAATTTTTCATTAACTCTAAATAACATTACTAAAGTTTTTTGATATTTCTTAGAGTTTATATTTTGAAAAATGGCGCCCAATCTGTAGTCTGGCCAGACAACCGAAATCCCTGCGCCCTTTGTAGGGGTGTTTCTTTTAATATGCATTTGTTATTTATTTTTGATATGCTAAGAATAAAATTTAGCTTTGAAGTCATTGTGTTAATACTGTCAAAAATGGCGCCCAATCTTGGAAGTTTTCCATGGTTAAAATAACATTGATTATTTAAAAGATATGTATCGAGTAGACATGCCTTTAGTATCACTTTCCGTAAACATACTTTAATTTTATAGTAAAGGCTGAGACATTAATTTTTTTTTAATATTTTTTATATTTTGAAAAAGTTGCGAAAACGCCTCCAGATCTCAAACGCGTGTTGGGAAATATAAAGTGATGTCTTTAAAAATACGGTTTTAAGTAGACAGTTAAAATGTCAGTGTGACCACTTTCCGGGAATATACTTTTTCATGTCGAAGGGTGAGACCTCATTTTTTCTGATAATTTTTAATATTTTGAACATGAAAAAAAGTGCGAAAACGCCTCCAGATACCAAATGCGTGTTGGAAAAATATATGGTGACGATTTTAAAAATACAGTATTACGTACACAATTAAAATGACAGTATTGCCACTTTTCGGGAACATACTTTTTTTATGTCATCGCGAGTCGAACGTTCACTTTTCCAGTAATTTTTAATATTTCGAACATGTAAAAATTGCAACTTATTTTCTTAGCACGTTCTTACCATCTGGAGGCTTTTCCGCAACGTTTTTTATATTCAAAATATTAAAAATTATAAAATAATTGGAGGTCCTACCTTTTGACATAGTAAAATTTCTTCCCGAAAAGTCGCAACTTTGGCATTTTACCCGCGTGTGTCATCTTACCAGTCACTACCTATCTTATAAGACATTTAACGTTTTGTTAACCATAAACATTTTTCAAATTATTTTGGATGTTTTTATGTAGCATAGATTGGGTGCATTTTTAAAAATGGCGTCCAAACGACAGGATTATAAAAATGACTCCCTAGCTAGCTAAATTTTATCTTTTGTATGAAAAAAAATTATTCCAATTACAAAAATAGGTTCCCCAAAAAAGCACATGGGATTCGGTTTCCTAATCGAACAAACTTGCTTATCCGGCGAACTTCGTTGGATCTTAAGTCGATAACTTGAGTGAAGCCCCTCTAAACTCTTTTGGAATTAAATTAAATTCTTGGATTCTATTTATAGACCGCTTCTCGACATGCCAACACAATTACAATTTTCTGTGCGACAAACGATAAAATCGCGACTAAGGTCACATTCTTGTAACGATTGGCCTTGCGATTTGTTTATTGTTATTGCATATGCGAGTTGAACGCTTAAACTCGAAGGTATACTACATTTCCACTTAACACCAATCTGAGATTTAATTAAATTTACCACAAATCCTCTTCAAATTAAATTAATCTTGTTAAATCTTTCTAGGACAAATACTTTAACAAATCGAACTTACTTATTCTTATATGGCGCTGAAGCCATAGCTGCATTCAGTTCTTCACAAATGGAGCATTCTATCTCACTTTCACTTCATAAGAAAAAATAGAACACCATTTGCAAAAACCATTTTAAAGGTGCTGTCAAAATAAAAACCTTTTTTAAATCTTTTTGTGCCGTGAAAACACCAAATAGATTAATTAAATCTGAACTGAGATAAACCTTTGGTGGAAATATAGCATTAAGTCCGTCGGTATCAATTAGAACTCGGTCATTTCCTTTTGCCAACAGTTGTCTTGAGAAATCATTGGGTGATGGAAGGTTCTGCAACGCAACTCTCATTTCGTCGTCGTCAACTACAGCTTCTCAACGTATCCAAAAATACGATAATATCAGGCAAACTTTGCTTCACCAAAGCGTCTCGCTTTTTCCCCAAATCTTTCATTGCGCATCCAATACTCGCTTGGGTGTCATTCTTCATTCATTTCTGACAATAATTATTCAACCCCTGTTCCATCACAGAGTTTCTTCATCTAATTTCAATGGCAATTTCAACACTGAAAGAGCTATCAACCGCCTTCCAACAAAGAAGTCGCTATTCTAGAAAAAGCGACCAGGACCACAAGCGTATCTTGACCAAATTGAATCTAAAGTCAACGAAATGAGGAACGTTTTGCCAGGCGCATCGAGTTAGTAGAATATGCTTACATTCTGTCGTTCTTGGCATTCATCTTCATCAATGTACAGAACACTTCCTTTTGCTACGGAATCAGCAGTGACAAATTTTTTTTAGTGTTGGAGACAGCAAATCGCATTAACCGTCGCAATTTCTCTGTAGCATATGCGTTCATTCTTATTTAACCTCATGTGTTCCAACAGGAAAGCACGACGTATCATTTAATTGAAGCCGCATAAACAATATCTCGCACGAACAATTTGACAGTAGGGTTTGCTCTGGCCACCAAGATCGAGCGATTTCATCCCGTCATACTTTTTCTTGTGGGGTTTTTTGACAAAAATAACTTGTTTTATTCATACTAGTACGTCAAGTCCTCGAAACTCGAGTATAATAACATTATTTTTTAATTGACAAACTTCAAAAAAATATGTTTGTTATAAAAAACTGAGCCTTTAATACAAATTATTATCGATAGCAAGTTATTTGTGCCGGCCGGTTACACAGTTTTGTGCATATGCCCTTGATGGAGTATTTACTCATCAAAAAATTTAAGAAATTAATACTAGTTGCAGGTGCAAGCGTACTACCCCCACCCCCATGTGCTCCAAAATTAAGTAAAAAATCGCTCAAATAAATCCATCGTTTAATAGCAGTCTTTAGCGTGGACTACTACGTGGCTACTTATTATTAGCTTTGTCTTTTTGCATGTTCATATGAACTTTGGCGAAAAGAATGATACATTCATTATAAGCAGACCAAAGTCTACCATTTTGTATTAAACTATCTTTCCAACAACCATTTGGCATATCTATATAAATTATTGATTACACAACGACAATGGTTGTCTGGCAATACCATTTTTATCGGAACAAAAGTTAAATCCCCCTTAGAGCTGCGTTTTTTCGCATGTCCATATGGACTTTGGTGAAAAGAAGGATATCGGCACATTTCAACATTTACCTTCGTCTACCATTTTGTATTAAACTATCTTTCCAACAAACATTTGACATTTCTATACAAATAATCGATAGCACAACGACAATGGTAGTCTGCCGTTTTTATCGGGACAAAAGTTAAATCCACCTTATTATCTGGATATAGCTAGCTTTATATGGACATAGTTGTTATTGCACTTGACATGTAAATTGCTTTGTTTTGTTGTCATTTTTTTGGACCATAATATTTTGACTTGCAAAAAAACGCAACTATTATATGAGCTACCTATTTATTATTATTTTCTACAGCACTGAACAGTGCCATCGGACATTCCAATTATCTTTCCAGCCTGCACTGGAAAATTGCTTGGTTGGGGGTGGGAAAAATCGAAACGACAAATAAATACTCGATCTCACTCTGGCTCTCTCTCGCATTTATTATTATGCAATTTTTTTTTTATTGTTTTTTTGTTTTTGTAGTGAAATTATTAAATAAATTTTTTGCATTCTGCCTTCTGTACAAAAGAATTTTTCTAGCGATATATAATTTATATGCTTTTTCGGTTTTTGTAAGCCACGTAAATTGTACCGCAAAATTCGTGTTTGCCGTTTTGTTACATAATTCAACATCGATCCTACCTTAATGGAAAACCCTTAAGGAAAAAATAATTTACCCAATTCGAACTAAAAAAAATTATATTAAATTATCAAAAAAAAACCAAGGGACTCAAAGAATTACAGTTGGCAGTTCACCCGTATATCCTTTCCATTTAAATACATTCTCCAATCTTAGAAAATTACTTTATGAAAAAAGTTGTCTGGTTTTTTTTATAACACCGGCACCGGTTCGATAGACCTTTGGTTTCTGCTTACCTTCAATTTATTTTTAAACACTTAGAAATTAAATAAACAAATTATTTAATCTTTAAAATTAAAAGATGTTTGTGCTTTATAAATGCAAATAAGTTACGATTCGTTTGCTTATAGTCTTATCTTGATACCTTGACCTTAAGATATTAACGTTTCATAATATAAAGTAAACATGTTTTGAAAGGCTTTAATTTCAAAATTATCATTATTTGAACATTATCATTATACAGGGTGTTTTTTTGTTTTTAAGTTATTGCATAAAATTGAAAAAGTTTGTAGGTTTAGTTGAAACAAGTAGAAAGGGACCTATTTCTCCATGTTTAATAAGTGAAAAATTAGATAAATTATAATTGATTTTACGTTTCAAAAAAATCAATGACAAAATCTAGAATATCCTTTAGCTTTTTTTAAAAACAAAAATTACGAATAGTTTTTTTTTTAAATCCTATTTTCAAACTCAAAAATTTAAGGAAAACAAATTTAAACAAACTGGATTTTTGATTTTCTTCCAACATAATTTTCCCCAGCGTTTGCATACAACAACCCCCTCCCCCAACCCCTTATTACTGTTCCAAGGTACTAAATAACCAAAATGATCCGCATCTTTTACAAAACACCCTCTATACATGCTTTTAGATAAAAGTTCTCTTCTAAGGTCCAAAAGCAATATTGTATTTTGTGTTTTTCAGAAAATTATTTTGGGAGAAGGAGGGGTTAGTAAACTTTTGTCCAAGACTGCACCTCCTGAAATCATTCAGTACACATTAGAAGGAAGCCACAACAATTAAAAGTAATCAAATAAGACAAATTATTTTCTTCTTGCAATCACATTTAGTCAATTATGTAGAATGAAAGAAGAAATAAAATAAATCCAATGGGTAAAAAAGGGTGGAAGGAAGAACAACCTCTTTCAGTATCCGTATTCTAAAAATATAAAAAAAAATAATGAAAAACATTAAAAATCCTACCACAAAGACAACAAAGCTGCATATCCATTAAATAAACTTTCCCATTAAAAATCCACCTTGGCATAAGAACAATAAATTTCTTTCACATAAAAAGTAATAATAATTATAATCATGAACTAATAAAAGTCAAACAGGTTCCATTTAATGCCACAGAGCAGCATCAACGGCAGCAGCAACAGTAGTAGTAGTTAGCTATGTAGCTCGATAGCAAAAAAGCCACTCAACTCCAAAGGAAAGGGAACAAAAATTAAAAATTTAAATTCTAATTTACCCAAACCAGAAACAGCAACACAAGCTCCATTCAGCGCTCGAAGCAGGTAAACCAAGTTAACTTAAAGTTATACCTCATGTACCCATACGTATGTATGTACGACGACGCGATAGCATAGAAGCTAAAACTGCACATGAAACCGACTTATGGACATGTTATAACAAACAAAATAATAGTCTGTACGTATGTAGGTGAAGGGGGCGGTTCCACTATATATTCGAGCCCAATCGAATTTTTTCCTCTATAAAGCCTCTGATCTAATTTCGAATTTCACTTGCGGTTTGTCGATGAAGGTGAGGTCGTTGCTGTAGCGGTACTGTACTATAGTAGTTCCAGTTGGAATAGTTGTGTTGACACCCGCACTCACTTGACAGAATTACACTCTTTATAGTATGGCAGCGCGGCGCTTAATGGGAATTCCAGACTTTGGCCCTCCGGTTTGTATTGCCTAATCCTCCGTCAGTCCGTTTTAAGTTGCAAATTAATTGGCTTTTTACACATTTCTCATTTGACTTCTATCATTGTTTCGTTGGAGACGTTGCCATGAAAAACTACAACTGAAAGCTCTCCCTACCTATCAACAATTCCAACCAGTTGCTTTTGTGCACTCAAAAATACTTTGAGAGGGATTTTCCTATATGGCTACTAGTTTGATTACCGGTAAATGTGCTTACATTGAACTGCACGCGTCAATTGTTATTATTGGGCTGTTATCTTTGCTGTGGGTTGCCACCATGATGGAGTTTTTTTTGGTGCAAAAAACAACAAATAAAAGTGCTTGAAATGGTAACAAGTTGCAGCAGTTACAAATATGTATACTTTTGTAAAAATTTATTCAGATAAATTCCACATTCTCGTTGGTTTATATTGAACAAATAGTGTTTGATTTTACTTCCTAAATTTTTGAACGAATGTATCATGTGTTCCATTGTCTTAACTCAAAGCACGTTTTAGTGTAATTTAGTAAATGAGTAGTCTATATAGACCTGAGTTTATGTACAGTTGATTCATTGGAAGATATGTGTCACTAGCGTAACAAAAAAAAAATGTGTGTCGAACTCATTATTTGGGGAAGTATTCAGAATATTAGAAGATACCGCACACCGCAAGACAAATTCATTTGAAAATTCTACTCAGTCAGTTTGTGTCACAGCCGCAACATTTGGTTTTTAAAATTATATTATTTTTAAGTTTCATTTTATTATTTATGTCAAACACATAATTTGGAGATGTAATAATAAAAAAATTGTGACCTTTTTCCGCAAAACAAATTAATTTGAAAATTATACTATGTTAGGTTGTGTCACATCCGTAACAGTTTGGCTTTTCAATTCTGAGTTTAAACTAATTTTACAGTAGTCGATTATAGATAAGAAATAATTCCAGGAAAATCTCATCTATATGGCAATTCATTTCTTTTAAGTGGGTATGGAACCTTGTTTAATAAAAAAGAATACATAGTAATTTCCCATTAAAATTCCCCATAAAAAAGACATTAACTAAAAAAAAAAAAGTTTGGACAGTTTCATTGTCTTGTTTCTCATTTTATACTACATTTCCACCTAACACTAATCTGAGATTCAATAAGAGTTATCTCAAATCTCGAGGATTTACCATACAAATTTATTTCGTAAATCTTGAAGATAAGATTTAATCTTGTTAAATCTTCCTGGGACAAATACTTTTACAAATCGAACTAACCTATCCTTATATGGCGATAAAGGATTCATCCATGACTGCATTCAGTTCTTCACAAATGAAGCATTCTATCCCACTTCCACCTCATAAGAAAAAATGAAACACCATTTGCATTTTTGAAGGTGCTGTCAAAATAAATCTTTTTGTTCGGTAAAAACACCAAATAGATTTATTTAATCTAAACTGAGATACATATTTTCACGAAAAGTTTATCTGAAGGTGTAAAGTTGATGACACTGCTGTCGGGCAGTTGTCAACCTTCAGAGACAAAAAAAACATTGAACTGGCAATTGGTTCTGTCATCTTCAACTAATTCTCTATCTGTCTACAGCATAAATGTTAAAGCACAATTACTTAACGCGATTTGTTAAAATGATTTCAAATTTACATTATGAAATTATGACTCTTGTCACATCTTGTGACTTGATGCTCGTTATACGCCATTTTATTTTGATTGTTTGTTCACAAAATATTTAAGCTGCAAATTAGGGCTTTCATTTTCATCTAATTCTCTATCTGTCTACAGCATTAAGTAAATGTCAAAGCACCATGACACTGGACTCTATTTAAAAAAAAAATTAAGGGCCATTTACAATATTCTCGTTTTAGATTCGACGTTCGAGTACTCCTTGTACACTTCATTTTCACTCCTACTGCTCCCAAAACCTTGGAATCTGTGTTCCGAGTTATATTTTCAGTCCTTTTCTGTTTCTGGACTAGATTTGTAATCCACACCTACACATGCATGCAGTTTTTTGTAGGATTACTTCTCAAAATTGATAAATTTTTGAAGAAGACATTTTGTAAAATGGCGTCATTGCGTAGTGTGTAAAAATAGCTCAATATTTTCATATTCGATTGGAAATAAAAAGGATTAGAACAGTCAGAAAATCGAATCGAAAACGACATAATGACATTAGAGTAATCTTGTGATTGTGCATTTATATGTACAGACATATGTGAGTCGATGTTGATGATAAAATCCCACAGTGGCAACCGTGTCTTTACTTAGTCAGCCACTCAGCAATGCAGCAAAGACTTTTGAAAAACTTTATACAAAGTCGCACTGTGGCAACCATGTCTTTACTTAGTCAGCCACTCAGCAATGCAGCAAAGACTCTTGTTCAGCTGGACATTGGACAATAAAAAGAAGGCTCTGACTACCGAAGTCTGAGTCTAATATTGAACTTTATCGTAAAGAGAGTTCAACGTAGGAGAGTTTTTTTTTTTAATTCACAACATTTCCACTTCTCTTGTAACAATAATTTGTTACTATTGTTTTTGTTTTTGATTATATTTTATTGTCATTTAAATCAGGTATTTCCCCTTTCCCGTTGATTATCTGACATTTTTCTTCATTTCTGGCAAAAACCAAACTAGGCACATACAAAACGTTGAATATGCGTAAAGAGCACGACCAAAAGAATTCTCGGCCTTGAGGTTATGCGCTGTTTTTACTTAATTTTTTGTTGTTGTTGTTGGTCTTCGAACTCGATTTCACTTGATTTAAGAAAAAAAAAATATAATTTTTTCGTTACATCTATAGATACATTTTTGTGGTCTTGTATTTTTCGTATATTTAAAAGCACTGGCAAAGAAGGTTGTTCATGAAGGTGCATCGTGTAATGCAACCGATGTGATGAAGGAAGGGGATTTGTTGGCAAAACTGACGGAGGATAAGGAGGGGGAGGGATCTTAAAAGCAAGACGGGTTGATTAATAAGGTCTGTCTTTGGGTTCACGGAATGAATGAACAAATGGCTTATTTTTATATACGAGTATTGCTATAGGTATATACCTACCAACTTACATTTATGTATGTACATTTTTTCTTTCCTCAAAACAAGTATTTCTTAATTAACTTTCAATTCGAGCTGTTTGTTTGTTGTATCATGTGTTGCATTGCTTTGGTTTATTGGAGAAATCTTGGTATTTTTTTTGTTGTTTTTTTTTTTTTTTTTTTTTTTAATTTAAGATCCGTTTACGTTTTTACCTTGTTACTTAATTTGATGAATAATGAAGAGTCATGCAATATTCACCCGGTAGTAGAGTTCTTCTTTCAGTTTTCTATATACATGCATACTTGCATAGTTATGGGAAATGAAAGAAGTCGAAAAGTACTAAATTTTATTGTAAATGAACAGTTAACAAAGGTTTTACTCTTTATAGAAATTAGTGAGAGTAAATGATACGTGACTTGAGTCACGATAAATAATAGATGTCGGGGTAGATAGAGTTTTGTTTGAACGTTAATTGATAAAATGATAATCTTATATTGGAATTTCATTTAAAGTGGAAAGTGACCATTATTATATTTGACACTTAAACAGAGTAAATGTCACGAAATATTTATATTTGAATTTTTATCCATTAACAATATAAAGGGAATATAATATAGATTGTTCTATTAGCCGTTTTCTTTGGTGGCAAAGTACGAGTAGATGAAAAACCTAATCTATGCTCTCAATGGCAAGATACATTTAAGATGGGATAGCAGTTTGATGTGTTCCATTGAAAAAAGCTCAAAAAGAAAACGACTATTCTTTTTCGTAATGGTAGAAGTATAAAATCTTAATCTCGTGATACTTAAAAAGAAAAAGAGAAAACACAAATCCTAGATTTATTTTTTTTCCTCATTCAAAGTTCAAAAAGGCTGTACTCCAAAATGCGTTTTGTTAAGGGACGACAGTTGGGCATTCAATTTTTTTTTCATATCATTCATGTCCAACTATAAACTGTCTTATTCTTAAGATATGTATACAATCTGAATTTAACATCTTTGTCAGTGTAAAGATGTATGGACAATAACGGCATACTTCAATTATAACATTGATGAATAATGAAAAAAGAACTGGGCTAATAGTTGACCTTTGAAGAACACCAGTTGTAAAAAGTAAGAATTCTGAATCACTAGCCTCAGGAGGTTTGAACTGACTTGTTGGTGTACCAAGAGCTCACTTACTTATTTAAGATGGCGTCTACAGTTCAAGATGAACTACGACCTTGGTTTCTATCTGGAAGTTAAGCACACAAAGTTGGTTGAGCTTTTTCTCCACTTGTGCGCTCCACCTTAGTTAGGATCTTCCTCTTTTGCGCAGACCATCAGAGGTATATAAGAAGACCTGTGGGGCTGTTCGTTCAGTGTTCATGCAGTCGCTGCATTTTCAAATTTTGAACTAGGTTGACGTTGTTGAATCTTCTTCTCCACACTCCTTCAATACTAACTAAAGACTAGACAAAATATCACTCAGAAAATCTTCCTTTTAAAGCACCCCAGCAAATTTTCCCCCCATTCTTGACAATATCTATGCTTCTGTCCCATAAAATAAGACTAGTATGATCAAGATCTCTTCTTGGTTCTCCGAGAGGGGATTTTACTACTTAAATGTCTTCTCAGCCCGAAAAATCTCTACACAGATGTCATTTTACAAGGCAATGGTGGATCCTAGGTTGACGAAAATCCCTAACTATGGAATTGAATTGAATTTTGATATATTCGATTCCAAATCTTGTATGTGATTTAGTAAAAATAGACAAAGGATGTCTGCGAGTCTGTTACGCTTCATAAAAAACTTCAAGTGATTCACTAAGATTCATATGGTATCACAACTAAGTATCTAAACTTGTCAGTTTTACTACTGACAGCCACTTCAACCTGATCTAAATTAACCTTGGAATTGTACCTTTCCAACGTCTATGCTCGATTCCTAGCCACTACCACCTAAAAACAAATGTTTCGCCTCTAGTGATGAACTGACAAATCCGCCAATCTAGCCGTTCGGACTCAGCAAAAATTGTAGGTCTCCGCCATTCCTGCCAACAACATGCACATAGGAATCTTGAGAGTTGTATGTTCTTAGACCCTGAGCTGTTGAAATTAAAATCCCTTTCCTGTCCTATGCCAGCATATATTTCCTGTCCCCATAAACAGCTAGATCCATTTTTGGCGCTTCCGCTTTAATACTTGCAAAGAAGATTGAAACAGCTCGCTTTCATTTTCGAATTATGTCAATATCATCCGCATACGTAAGAAGTTGAATGCGCGGGCTTTTGAAAAATTGTACCTCAGTTGTTGACTTGCGAGTTATGAATAATTGTCACCTTGTTTTACCTTAGGTGATGTTCTTGACGTTCGTTGAAGGAGCAGCCAAATTTCCAAACTTATAGGTACCGATCCGACCAAAAGGTTTTAATTGATCACTCGCTTAAGTGACTTATTGCTCTGTAATTAGTTCAGTTCATGTATTTTTTTTGTTCCAGTTATCGGCCATACTTTTATCTGAAAAAATTTTACAGATAAATTGGTGTATGGTGTAAGTTCCTTGCCAAGTCATCTCCAGCTGCTATGAGTAGTTTAGTTGGTTCTGGTTGATAATTTGTTTTATTGAAATCCATTTTTCTTGAAAAAATCCTTTACTTCAACCTTCTGTCTCTCTTGTTGAACTAACCCCAATCATCTACACATTATTATATTTTATTTTAGACAATCGTATGGATAGATTAAGATGGAGATTTTTCTAAATTCACGGGCTATCTCCACTGAAACTGGGTCATTAGTAACGATCAAAAAGATCTGCTATTGTAAATGTACATACTAGCATAATACTCCACTCCTAACACTTTGATATTTAAGAGCAGTTAACTAATTTCTTTTTTTTATCATATAATGACAGTTCCTTAAAAAATACTAATTTTTGAAAATATATGCAATTTTTCAAGATTTATTCAAAATAAAATGAAATCTCAAGAATAAAGAAACTGATTTTTCGAGTTTTGGAGATTTAAATAAAGCAAACAAGAGATTTGTCAAACGTGAAACCGAAATTAGACAATTTATTTGTTTTTTACTATTTACGCCAACACGATAATTGTGTGTTTGTGCTATGTGTGTAAATTGACTCTTCACTGATACTTTTCAAAAATACGCTCAGATGTTTTATTCAAGAAATTCTGGAATTTGAAATCAAATCTTTCAGATTTCAATGATAAAGGATTTAAGCAAACAGATCTTCTTTGACATTTGTAAATTAGTTCGATACTAAGTTTGTTTGATGAATCTGTTCTACACAAATTAGCTGTGTTTGTAAACGTGACATTTCTTGCAAATTTTCACAAATTGTCACAAATTCGTGTTTGTTAACTCAAAAAAGTTGCATCGAGAGAGCGCTACACAAATTTCTGTTAACACAAAGCTTTACAAGTACTGTCAATAATCGCGGTGCCACTTATCGGAAAATTTTCCGAAGTAAGTTCTCAAATCAGAAATGGAGTATATTAATTTTTCTTACCGAAGATCTACCTACATATACCAATTTTTACTTTATTTTGAAAAAAAGAAGAACAAAAGAAATTAAAAACAGCGTATTTTAATTAATTATACTGTCACGATTATTATTAAAGCAAGTCAATAGCCGGAAGCCGTAAGAAGAGAATTGAAAAATTAGTGGACTGCATTGCGATCAATAATAATTTTTTTTCCGAAAATTAAAAGTGCAGTAAACTCGATTTAAAAGATGTAGATTTGTTTTACGAAAAAAGTGCATTAGATCTATTGAAATCATGGGAAAGTGGCAACACTGTTTATACATAAAAATGACGTTTCTTACAAAAAGTGGTGCAGTTCATGGTTCAATGCGTTTGCTGACTTTTTTCAAATTTCCCCAACTCTGATCGAATTTCCCCCTCTCTTTAAAATTACAGGTTTAACACATTTTTTTGGAAAAAGAAACCAAATAAACCTAATATTTCACAAAAGGTCTGAAAATTGCTGGACTGCGAACCTGTTCCACAAGTACAAAAATTGTACTGCTTCGCACTAAAAATAACTGAATCTAACGGTCTGAAACCGTTTGAAACTGTTTATAACTCGCGAGGGAACAAAACCACTATCTCGTATGACTTCTATATACCATTTTTTGCTAGAACTCTCATTGATTTAGGTGTCTTCAACTTTAATTTCTCTAGAAAATGGTTTCAGTGTCAAATACTTATTGTGCACTGTTTATACGAGTATTTCCAGATACGTAATAAAACTACATTAATGTTAAACAATACCTTGTCTGTTAACTAGATGAAATTTTTCTAAGCGATTTCAATTTATTTTTTGAAATGATTATTTGGAACGAAGTTGATAGGTAAATGCTCTGAAGCATATCCGAAAATCAAATTTAAAACAAATTTCACGTCTATTCGAATTTTATTTCTGATGTATAAAAGTGAATTAATTCATCCAACCTAGCTCAATGAACAGATGAAGCCATGAAACGCCCGACACAGACAAGAAGGTATGACAAAAACTACTGTTTTTGGACTTTTCTATCCGTGTAATCGATTTTGAGTTTCAATAAAATCTCATTACATTTTTGAACATGAAACCAATAATAATATTGTCTTTTAAAGCAAATAAAAATAAGCTAAATCTTTATGTTGTAAACTGGAAGTTATTTTGGCTATAGACTATGTTGATGTATTTTTTGAAAATGCCATACGATCCTGAGTAGTTCACTAATAACCAGCTTTGCCAAATGGCAACCGGTCATTTGTCTAGTAAACTGGATTTTTCTTTTATATAAGCAGTCTTAATCGGCAGTAGCTATTTATGTTTATGTATTTGATCCACACTCTGCTTTGTTTTGTTCTCCCTCCGTATCTCAAAAAAATCAAACAATTGCAAAGTCACATAGATTCATCATCAGTCAATTCGAGCTTAAGCGTTTTCTTTCTTGTGATTTTTTGATTGCATAAACGATGAAACGAAACTTTCTCTCTAATTTCTAAGAATAGTAATTTTTTTACAATGTTATATTTTTATATTTTATTCTTTGATCACACTCATTAGTTTCTGATCATCGTGTAGACAGCTTACCACATGTAAGAAGCTTGAAAAACGACACAAAAATAATGTATATAAACATAAACCTGTTGCCTGCATGCGTTCAATGATCCAAATGAAATTGGGACAGTGCGTGACACGTTTGAATTAATAATCAAATCAATTCCCAAAGTCTTAAAAGATTCGATTTTATATTTTTATATTCGCACGACTCGCACAGTTATAGTCATTAATACTATTTAAGCACAATAGCTGGCTTCATCCCAAAATACCTGTCCCCTGAGTTGTGCGCTTGTTTTAAGCTTTGGTCGTAAGGTCACTATGTGTAGTAATAAACAGCTCCAACTTTGCCAATTTTCTACCAAGACGTCGATCGCTCAGCGCCGCGTCGGTCATTTTATTTTTTTAATTTTTTTTTTAGTTCGTCATCAAAATTTAATTCAACCAAATTAAAATACATGACAGCAACAAATCTCGTTGTTGGTTTAAATATTGTTTTTTTTTAAGTTAAATCATATAAATTGGTTGGATGGTGTGGTTGGAGTGTGGTTTTCTTCACTTGTGTTGCCTGCTAAATTTCCTTACCGCTTTTTGTGTGTCGAAACAGTTAAAATCTTGATTGTCCCTATATTGAAGACCTTATATTCATTGAACCGGTCTACAGATCAGGCACGTAGCGAGAAAAAAGTGTTCAAGATCTTCAGAACCTTCCGAGTTTTTTTTTTTTTTGTTCACTGAGAGCATAGAGAATTTCATGTCATTAAAGGAGCCAAATTTTAAACAGACCAATGTCGTGGTGTTGGCACGATACTACGAGTACTTTACAATTTTCTTGTTTTAAAGGAGCTTGAAAATTATTCTTGAACACTTTTTAACAAGTCTGGTGCTATTCTGTTTAATAAACTCCAGTCTAAAATAGTGAGAGCTCGTACAAACAAGCAAACACACTTTTTTTTAACATTTTTTTGTATTAATTGATTTGTTCGTTGAGCCCTGAAGTCACCCTGGGTTCGCCCAGGTTTTTTGAAACCTGGGGTTGCCTTGAAGTAGAACCAGGTTTTTTGGTGGGACGAGTTGAGGTAAAGCATAAAATGTGAAAGTGGCAGGAGATCTAGAACATTTTTTTTTGTTGTAGATTCACGTGCTGCAGGTAATTTTTTTGTTTTTGAAAAGGAAATTCAAGGAATACACAAATTTACTTTAATAATAACAAACAAAAATAGAAAATGGACACTGTGGTTTCTTTTTTTCATTTTAAATCAAATTTTGTTTCTTGCTTATCTCAACAACACAGTAGAGAGCTCTGTGGTGTTTTTTGAGAACCGAAACACCCAGTTTTCTTGACAATTCTTGGTGTTGTCAAAAAAACCTTGGATAAACTTCAACGAATGAACCAAGTGTCATAAATGGAGTTAATTTGACAGTTCATTTATCAATACCAAATGTTTAACTTAACCAAATGGTAAACTTATCCAGTATTTTATATCATTGCACGAATAGTTTTCACATTGTATTGAATCGACTAAAATTTAGCTCAGCTTTTGTTTATTGACGTTTGGTAAACTGTGCATTCGAAGATGTCTTCTAATAGTTAGCCAGTTTATATTTCTCTTATCTCAGATGACTCAGAAATATAAACAAGATTCCTCATGAAAGCTCCTCACTTTTTTCCCCTTAAAAACTGAGACTGAATTGTTTTACATTCGCTTGCTCAATTATTTTTTGTCGCTGTAAATCACATAATAAGAAAAAAAGAGTTTTTTTTATTTCTATGTGGGGAATACTGTTTATATTTGGCGTGTTCAGAAAAATTAGGTCTCGGAGGGCTCAGCAAATTTTATCCTTCAAAAAGTGAACAAGCCAATCCAATATTTTCTTTTCTCTGCAATTTTACAGACATTTTTTTTCTTGTTCACGAGATGAGGACTCTGAGATTAATTTTCCTGAACCTGCCTATTTTATTCTCCTGCTCTGTTAGAAAACGGAGGAAAAAAAATGAGCGCTCAAGAAATATAAACTGGCCAAATTTCAAAAACTAAGAAATGATAGTGATTACTCTGACCCACTGGGAAACAAAACCCCAAGGGACTCAAGGCAAAAAGAAAAAATCGTTCTCACCAAGTGTCGATGTGAAATGGTGGGATTTTCTTTCAGCTTCACACGTCATTTGATTCTGGATGTGTGGAAATTAAAACCGAGTATGGAAATTTCTTAAAATGGTTATTTTTTTATCGCAGCCAAATCATGCTGTCAAAAAAAAACGACTAAGAACTAGACTAAGGGAATAGTTATTATTCTTGATGCCAAAGGACGTGAGTGTGATTAGGAGTCCTTGATTAGAAAGAATGAGAGAGAGAGAGAGAGTAGTCACCCGGGTTTTACAAAACCGCCTGCGGTATACGAGTCAGTGGCCAAGACATTCGTAATTGACTCCACTTTTGGTGGAGTAATTATGCAGTATGCCCTGTGTATGCCCTGCATGTTTTCGATTTAAATTTTCCTTCTTTATTAAAGCCCCCGCTGAAGAAAAATCCTAGCTACGAACCTGTCCAAGATATCGTATATGAATATAAAAACTTTGAACAGGAAAACGAGTGATCGAAAGTGTACCTTAAAAAAAAAATAATAAAGATAAGTCAACACTTGCTTGAAATTGTTGCCAGACTACTTTTGATATGTTATTGAAATCCTATAAAGGTGACTTTTACTCTGTATTGCTTGCTTGATATCAACAATTTGACTCTACTTGACGAAAAACATCAACTTGGTTTTATTAATTTTCATTTTATATATTATTAAGTTTGCATAATTAAGAAACACAAACAAAAATAAATTCTCTTTTACTTTTGAAGGTCTTTCTTTTGTATGCCAATGCCAGA
Organism: Dasysyrphus albostriatus; assembly: GCA_946251815.1. NCBI lineage: Eukaryota > Metazoa > Arthropoda > Insecta > Diptera > Syrphidae > Dasysyrphus > Dasysyrphus albostriatus. Next base: position 52,136,687 of record OX276338.1, on the reverse strand, counting down.
TATATCATTTTATTTTATTTTATGTACAATACTTATGTATCTTCATTTTTGATTAATTTAATTGGGTTGATTTTTGTGAACAGCATAATATGAGGGCAAAACAAATTGGAAAATTTTAATTGAATCGACTTAAATTTCTGTTACTTGAGCCACAGAAAAAAAAAATAACAACAACCTTCGTGGCTTTGAAAACAAAAACAAACAAACAGTCTATTCAGATATTATACACGTGAAGACAATTAGTAGCTTTTAATACTCTTCGATTTAATTTTATGTTGTTGAAATCTTTAAAAAAAAAAAATTGCTTAGGTGATGTTTTGATATCTTTTAAGTTCTATACCGCGCCGGCGCCACTTTGAACTTACAAATCTGCCAAATTATTGTAATTTATCTTACAATATTAAGCCAAGTCCTTAATCAAACATTCTTGTCAGAAAAAAATTTAATGACTCGTAAAATGTATAAGCTGTAAAGAATTCGCACCATCAATTAATATTAAAATTTTTGAATAAAACAATCACTTAAATTACGTGTTTCTCGCCAGCCGCTGAATCGATACTTAATTCGATATTCACTTAATCTCCTTCAAACCTCTAAACCCATATCCTCAACTGATGAAAAATGATTTGCTAAGTGCACTCTTAACATATTTCGCCTTTTTTGTAGATAGAAATATTTAGATCTTTGAAACTGGTTGCAATGTTTCCTGTATAACATTTTCGATGGAATTTTAGTGTAATAAAATTTCCATCATCATTTCATTCATTCCAATCCATTGCTTTATTATTTCTTAGGTCTTTTCATCTGAAAAAAATATTTTTAGAAGTCCTCAAATCAAATGATCAGAATGTATAGTTAAAAAACACATTTTAAGTAGCAATGATTTGAAAGTATTAACTCTCTAATGTTCTGAAATTTAATTTTTGGTTTTCATCTCACTTTTCATATTATTATAACGTTTTAATTATCTAGCTGATTTATTACTTGTACCTACAAATATTTGTTTTAATTTTTTGTATGATTTTTTCTTGTATAAACGAAAGATAGGTGTTCAGCACCTTAACCTATTTTTATCGGCTGGAATTTATCTTATTTATTTTGTAAGTTCTTCTCTGTTGACACTGGATGTGAAGTTATTTATGATATAATACTCGTATATCAAAAAATTTTGTGTTAAATGTTTTTCTGTATATGTACATTAAAATCAATTTACCATGAATAGAAGTCGTCTCATCTCTAAAGGGCCCTTCACATGAAAGCGACCAACGAATGACTAATGAACGAACAAAACGAGATTAACGTTAATGTTGAGTTACTAAAATGTTTATTTTAATAACTAAAATAAAAGAAAATTGAGTAAACGAATTGGTCGCAATCCGTTTACTCAAATTTCTCTTATTTGAGCTATTAAAATGTGTTAAATACTCTGGTCGCTCTCATGTGAATGGCCCTTAAAGAGTGCTATTTTTTGACTGATTTTCTTTTCAATAATGGTAACTTTGAAACTTTGCTGTCATTTGGTATATATTTTTAATATTATGCTCATTATTGCATGGCAAATCATCACGACTAAAATGAGATCGGAACCCTGTTCCGTTCAATGGATAACGATTTCGTAGAATGTCAAAATGATTATTTTTCAAAATATAAACTAAATTCACTCGGATAATATTTGTTTCGAGCAGGATGTGACTACGTGAAATATTACTTATGAAACCATTAACTTACTGGGTTGTCGATTTATCGATGTCATTTGGTATATCTTGTAATGAGCCAATGAATTTGTCAACGAGTTCGTGCAATTCGCGCCTCTTATTTTATATGTAAAGGCTTTGGTGTAAGCTGATGACCCATAAACTACCTTAAAGACCAAATCACTGGTGACAAAGAGTTCAAAACGTTGAAAGATAGGGTTCCTCAACTGAAAAAAAGCTTAGTCTTTTATACTTCCAAAATGTTTTAGTTTTCGTGTTTTAAATTAATAAATAAATAAGTCTTCGGATATCTCTAGTGTTTAATATGTTATTGAATAGTGATATAATAACCCATTTGTTCTATATTTTATCTTTCTTTTTATAAATTTAAGGTTTAAAAAAATAAATGATTTCTAACTTAATTTTTATTTTTTTATTTTACAGAAAGTTCCGGTGTGCCTCATACAGTTTATAAGGGAAATCACAAAAAATATACAAAAGAATGCTTAATTATATTCGATAAAAAGACAGGTGATATGACATTAGAGAAATTAAATCACAATATACAGGTTAAGAAAACGCGGTAAGTAAATTAAATATTTAATTCAATTTTTTTTAATTAAAACAATTTTCTTTGTTGAATATTTTTATAGGACTGAAGTGGCAAGCAAAACTGTTGGACCAGCTCCAAAATTAGAAAATAGCACAATGAGAGTATCCTCGAAAACAAAAGTTTCTACCGGCAGTCGAAAGAACCATATAAGTAAGTTATAATTAAAAATATCAAATTGATAACTTGCGAAAAAAAAACTCGACATTATATTTTTGTATGCATCCGGCCAAAATAGAAGAAGGGGATACGCCAATAATAAGTTAATTTATGCTTAAAGACATTTTATAGTCGGAAGATAATGAAAAGTATCACCAAATTACCAATAACTACGGTGACCATTCGTCCTATAATTCCCGGAACAGTCCTGTATTTCAATGGCTTGTCCCGGGGTTTGTTTATCGTTAATAAGAGATTATCTTCGGACTAATTTGTTTTTTAATTGATTCGTGAAGAGCCTGGGGGAAATAATATATGTCATTTATTCAATTAACGCTTAAAACTGTATGGTTGTACATATACACTTTTAATTTTCAAGATAAACAATCAAGTCAAAAATAATTGTTCGATTTACCATACCATGTAGTTGTGTACCTGTACATTTGTACAAGCATTAATAATGCGATAACTGACAGAGACAAACGATATAAATTTATAATTTTGTAATAACCTGGCTTCACGCAGGTAGCTGTAAATAAAATTGGAATGTATACTGAATATCGGCATGGCTACTAAATTCTACAATAATTTTCCACCTAATAGAGTTTTCTCACCAAAGAAATATTTATATTGCTAACAAATAGCCCGAAGTCTCATCAAAATCAAGAAGATTTGCCACACATTTCTTATTATATGAAAAGGCAAAAATCTAAACAAAGATAATAATAGCTGTTCTATTATATAATTAATATGGTGTGTTGCATCCAAATCACCTATCGTCGGCTTAGAGTCAAAACCAGCTAACTATTTGGCATTTTTTTATAAAAAAAAAAAAATATTTCAAAAAAGTGTTCGCATTACTTTAACAAAACCAAAACTACATTAATTATTTTCCTACACTCGTTATTGCTTAATTCAGTGAAATTGAAAAGATTTGATAGATTTTTGTATTTTTTTTAGCAATTTTTGAAGTGGTCCATAATGGTCAAAACAAAAATTTGGAGTTATCCGCTTTTCACTCTAAGCCGGTGATATCCGAATTTCGACTTACACTGTTACCCTCGAAGTTTCATTCATATTTTTTTGTATGCACTATTTAATCACTAAAGTCCTAGTTGTGAACTGAAAGACTTTGAATTTTTGAATAACCTTTACTGAAGCTTTTGACGCCGATACTCCTTTTTTGCTATCACTTACATCCAAAATCTGCTGTGGGCTCTTAGTTTAATATCGTTGGCTTTTTGTCAAAACCTGGCAAGTCTTTTTATGCTATATCAATGTACATAAGAAGTTTTTTTATAATACAAATTCTATATACTACTGAAATAAATCAGCCAAGTAGAATCGTATGACAAGGCCCTCACTACGTCACTGATGAGTCCAAGTGAGTAAGCCGGACGAAACGCCAATTTGTAGGACTAAAGGCCATAAAAACCTATTTTGAATCTATATTAATGTACTTCAGATCAAAACTGCATTCAAATATTTATATCTCGTAGCTGTGTAGTACCTCGTGGCATAATGGTTAGTGCCTAGGGCTGTCAGATTGTTCGATTCCCGGCCACTGCCACGTTAAAACGGAAATGTTTTTTTCCGGGGTACTGCCTCTTGCGAGGGACTGACAAATCCTCCAATGTCAATGTCATGAATAAGTGCTTCTCATCTAGCCGTTCGGACTCGGCAAAAAATTGTAGGTCCCCTCCATTCCTTCCAACAACACGCACACAGGAATGGTTGAGAGTAGCTGTTAGTCACTAGGCCCTGGTTCCCCATGAGCTGTTGCGCCACTAAATTTATTTAATTTATTTTATTTAACTGTGTCATGATACCTTTTGGTTCTATCAACCAGTTTTAAAATCTTTTGCGATTATTATTATTTTATTACGTTTAAATCGTTTTTTGGCTAAGCACTTTTTCAAAACAAACTTACGATGCTTTGACAGAAAGCCCACTATATGTTAACTACAAACTTTTCGTTTATTATTTCAAAATAATCTCAATGTTAAAAAAGATTTCTCATCAGGAAAAATTCTTGCAGTCGGTTAATTTCACACGCATCTTGTTTTTTCCTTTGCTTTCTGCAGAAAAATTTAATAAGTTACATGGATTCAAAGTTTGAAAAACGAGTATTTTTAAAAAAAATTCTAGTTTTTGGTTGCTCCATATGCGTAGACAAAAAATAATTTTAAGAACTCAGATTAAAAACGAGCTCTAAACAAAGATTTAAGAAAAAGTTTTCCAAAATCGGACGATAAATTTAGGAGTTATAAAATAAGAAGTGAAAGAAGGAAATTTCATTTTTTTTCAAATAAATTCATATAAATGTATTTATATTATGTACCACAAACTAGAAATTTTTCAAATTTTGAGTGCCTGTAACTTATTATATTTCAATCCGACTTACTCATAACAGTACATTGTCGAAAGGAGACCGATCACATCATTCAGAAAAAAAAAATCATTTTATGTAAATTAGCTAAACCGAAAGCGAGAGTTATGCCAGTATCTGAAAAATAACGTTTCTTTAAAAAAATTCGTTTCCGTCTTTAGCGACCCAAAATTAGTCTAGAAAATATATTTTTTCTAAAGACCCTACCATAACCCAAAATTTTGTAAACTAGTGTAATAAATTGGAGAAGTCTCGAAGAGACATGTTAGTTTACAGCAGTTGTTTAGGTTTTTCGCCAGTTTGCAAGCCTTGAAAAAAAAACCCTGACCGTGCGGGGACCAATAAGCAGTATATACTTTTATAAACTAAACTGTTATAAATTGTCTCTGGTAACTTTATCACAAAATATATTTGTCTTCACAATCATATTCTTCCAAGATGATTTTGTCATAATCTACTTGATTACGAAATTTAAAATTGTATGGAAAACCTCTTTGATTTGTATGCGATTTTTTATTCGGTGTGAAAGGCCTTTAACTTTCGATTTTCGTGAATATAATGGCTACGATCAGGGTGATCATTTGATGTGGCCAGCTTTTTTGGCCAAATTAGTATTAACTCTAATTATAATACTTACACGCCTAATTAAGATCACATAATACAGAAAATAACATGCAGAAAAGCATAAAGGTAATCAGATAGAGTATCGTGTATCCCCTCCGTTGCATACTGTTTGCCACAAAAGTGTTCAAATATTTTAATATTCTATGTAATTTTGTTTAGGGTGCTTCCACATAACTTATATAAACGAACGTTCTGAAGCTTATGGGGTTTTCTTTTGGAGACTAAAATTGATTTTATTCCTCTTCTAATTTGTCAATACACAGATTTTGACAATAAAAGCCTTCCATTGGTGAAAAAATCAATTTTTTTTATCGAAAGTCAATTTTGCAGATCTGGATCTTTCGGCAGATTTACCTCTTTTACTTACACCATTACACACCCAGAGCAATTGACAGCCATTAGTTTGAAAAGCAGTTCACACAGTTTCACAGACACAAGTTGTACATCAATACAATAAAAACGAAAAATCTATCTGCAATCGTATATCATTAGCGATAAAAAAAATAAGTTTTCAGATCAAAATCTGAATTTACTAATAGAAACAATTCTTATTTTAAAGATTGAAAAAAAATATATATTAAGTTACGTTTTCTTTTGGTTACAAAGATTGATTTTTTCCCGTTCAGATCTGTCAACAAAGATTTGGACAAGTAAAAACTATTGTTGCCATAGATGTGACTTTCTGTGGTTAGTTCCTAAGAACATAGAAAATGTCAGAATTTCCAAACTTCAGATTCTGCGTACCTGAGTAGTTTTTAGTGGAGTAAGGGGTAGGGGAGGGGAGAGAAAACGCATATTTTGTTTGTAATGCTTTAGTAGACTTTGAGGTGTTACAAGTAATTGTGGTGTAAACCCCTGTCTAGTGTCACTAAACGGTTTTCGTTGTTTGTAAATTATTGTAATACAGGTAAAATAAGATAAATAAAACAAAAAATTTGCACCATCATGAAATTTGGTGAAAACGTTTCATGTATCATGAGTATTAAGAATCAAAAGAGTCTTTTCTTTCAAAGAGAAAAATTTACCTCGGTACAACCTTGGCATATGAACCATTTTTTTTAAGTAGTTTTTAATGCTGAATCAAATGAAATAAAAGCCATTCAATGGGGCCTCCGTGAAAAAAGTTATTACCGTTTTTATGTAAGGATGACTATATTTTCAGTACAAAAGTTAAATATTACCGAATACTAATTGAAAAAATAATCCATTGAAGAAACTTGGCATCAATTGTTCATTTGTCATAAAAAGCAATAATTAATGTTTTTTTGGGTAATCGTAGTGGTAGGATTATTGTCATAAAATCTGTGACAAAAATGGTACCTCCTTGAAACTTGTCTGAAATGTGTTCTGAACTACTGAATGACAAATCGAAAGATTCTATAAAACTATCTATAGTAAAAGGGCGTTTTTTATGGGTGAAGGAAGTACAAATATTATTTCGAAAAACAAATACCACCAATTACTCAAATCCACAAAAACACCCTTGATATTTTTGTAAATTCCCTTAATTCATTATTATCGGAGTCAATGAAACATTTTTAACACGTTCCTTGAGGGTAACAACCTTTTTAAAGAATTTTCAAAAACAACACCACATTTCCAAATTTCTTCAAAAAAAACACTCTCCCATGAGAAATATTTTTATAGACTCTTTTAATTCTTTATTCTGTTAGTTTTTAAAGCATGTTTACCAAGTTTCATCATAGTACCATTTTTGTTATAGCTTTGGTATAATCACAATAAAATACCACCTCCTCAAAAAACAGCTTTTCAACACAGATATTTTTGTGAATTCTTCTGATTATTGTTTTGTATGACAAATTAACAATTGATGCCAAGTTTCATCAATGGACCATTATTTCCAATTGGGTTTCGGTAATATTTATTTAACTTTAATACTAAATATATAGTCATCCTTGCATAAAAATTGTAATAACTTTTTTCACGGAGACCGCCTCAATTTGGTGTTTGTGTCATTTGATACAGCATTCAAGAGTAGTTTAAAAACAAGTGTCATATGCCTAGATTGTACCAAGGTAAATTTTTCTGTTTGATACACCACACCTACCCCCCTCTTCCTCTAAAAAAAACACCCTTCCATGTGAAATATTTGTATAGACTCTTTTGATTCTTCATTCTCATGGTACATGAAACATTTTCATCAAATTTCAAGGTGGTACACATTTTTTTGATTCGAAGGCCTTTCTGATTCTGTTTATTAGTATTTCGTATCAATATGAAATTGTCAAATAACCTAAATGTGCAACCAATTCGTGTACTTAAAGTTTCAATACTTGCATAGTGTATGTACATTTACATTTTTACTCTCGTTAAATAATAATTTTGGAATTTTTTATGATTATTATAACTTTTTTTATGCTTATATTGACTTTTTTCTTTTCAGTCGGCTTTGTACCGCGCAATTCACCAATGCAGCAACAACAACAACAGCCACAAGGTTCATCGCCATCGACCGCCCCAGTCCATAAAAGTCCACAATCAGCTCCAGCGTGAGTTAATGTTATTATGCATAGCCAAAGATCAATATTATATTATTTAAAATTTTTTGTTTGTAATTATTTAAAGATGGAATGCTAATAACGCTCAAGCAACACTACCAAGCATTCCAATGATAATTGACGATGATGATGCGGGTGCAATGTTCCAAGGCGCTGGTAGCGGCGGAAGCAGTGGAGCCGGAAGTGCGAGTTCCATTGCCAACTTGTCATCCTCATCGTCAGCGTCTAGCCACAATAATTCAGCTGACTTCCATATGCCCCAGCATCAGCAACAGCAGTCGCAACAAAAACAACCGAAATCACACTACAATCACCAACCGCCTCAGCAACAACAAAAACACCACAATCAACGACACCAGCAACAACAACAATCACAACAACAGCAATGGCATCCACAACTGCAGCACCAACAACAGCAGCAGCAGCACATGCAACAGCCGAGTCCATCACAACAGCAATATCATAATAATCAAAATAACCGAATGTACCATAATAATTCTAGCAGTAATAATTCCAATGTAATTGGCATGAGCGGCATCGGTGGCAGCAGCAATAATTGCAGGCCGAGCAGTAGCAGTAGTAGTATAGGTCCAGATCAGACGGCATCACAGATGTTGGCAAGTTCTGCGGCGGCGCTTGAGCAGGTAAAATTCCATTTGTTTTTTTTTCAGCTTAATGTTTTAACAAAATTCTACAAAAACTTCTTAAATCGCTTTATGTGACCTCTTTTGATTAAATAATTGTTGGTTTTATTTTTAAAGTCTGGTATATAAAACCTGAAGTCCTTTACATTGTATAAATTGAAAAAAAAATAATACTCAAAGGAATCACGTTCAAATGTTATAATCAGTTTCTGGTCAATTAGTCATTAATCATTGGGTAGTTAGTTTATATCAATAACGGTAGCTTCCATGTGTTGCACATGTATGCATTTAAGACTCTAAGCCGTTTCCTGAGTTTCTTTCGTACCATTTGGACAGTTAAAGCATTTCAGACCTTCCAACTTTCAAGTACAAGTACCAGTTAAGTACTTAGTACCTTGTACCTGTACTTGTTCTTGAAAATAAGAACACCAAGTACAAGTATTTTTTCAAGTACTGTGTTCCAAGTACATGTACCAGGTACTTTAATACTGCTCAGTATGTTTACTTTTAAAGTACAAGTTCCTTTCAAGCCAACCTCACACTATCACCTTCCTTCTGCCATGCATGATTGAGTCACTTGCCAAGTGATCTTCTAACATACTGAGATTGGTCATCATGAATGAATAAATTGGGCATAAGTGCAATGTGAACTCAAGATCTGTCTATTGTATTCCCTAATTATTCATCTTACAGTTCTTTCTCCAAATTATTTCCTCTCAAAAATTTTAGTATTTATAAAACCATCGGAGAGAATAGATCACTCTCTTTGGCCTGTATTGTCCCATGTGTTTTTTCTTTAATATTTAATTGCATCATATCGCATGTTCTTCCTTGATGCAGCATGTGGCAATACTCACTAGACACAAAGTGTTTAGGTGTCTGATAGTTTGCAGTGGTGACTAGTAAGGATTCCCGTTTGTAATTCTTATGTTGTGCCTACTTAGTCTGATGCATTCTGTGAAACGAACTCGGTTAGAATTTTGGCTGTAGAAATTAAACTTTTTACATCAACCCTATTTAATAGTTAAATTAATCTTTAATCAATTAATTAATTTATATGACTAATTTTTTGTTTGCATTAAAAATTTAGGACTCATAACTAAAAAATTTTTGTCTTTATAGGAAATCGGTGTCCTCAGCTCGTCTGACACGAGTACGGATACCGACTCAAGTGGCAGTGATAGTGGCTCTGACTCGGATGACAGCAATGAAGATTATTCTCAACAGAACTCCCAATCCCTGCATCAGCAACAATCCATGCAACATCAACTTCCAAATCTTCAAGCAACCATACAACCACCACAACAACAGCAATCGCAACAACAATCAAGTGGTTATGCGAATGGTGGTTTTACAAATGTCCTGCACGATGACCTACAATTATCTGAATCCAATTCATCATCCTCATCAGACGACGATGATGATTGAAGTAATTCAAATAAACAAAAGAATCAAAATAAAACAAAATACTTTTACACTATTATTCTAACCGACCACACTATTAACTAATCGCATCCAAGAAACGGAGAGAAAACGAAAGAAACTGCAACAGAAATAAAAAAAACTAAATCTAATATTTATATATATATTTGTAAAAACGAAAATAAGTAAAGCAAAGAAAACAAGAATCAAAAGCAAGTATCCCTGTTCCGGATTTCTCTCTTTAAAAAAATCAAAATAAAAATATCTCCTCCTTCATCATTTTATTAAATGTAAAAAAGAAAAGATACCAGCACATCCAATTATTTTTATTGTAATGAAACAAAACAAACAAAAAACTGATAAAAAAGAAAGAAAACACAAAACGTCTTCTTTATTAATTATTTAGTTAAAATAATAAAATTAATTTTTCCCAATTTTTAATTAAACAAAAAACATATGAAAAATATATATAAATATATGTAATAGAGAATATGCCCTTAAAAATATGCCTTTTTAAATACATAAAAGAAAAAATAATAAAAATAATAATAAAAAACAAACACATTATGAATTGTAAAAGAAAAATTTAGTTCTTTTCTAACTTACAGTAAACTAAAACAAAAAAACACAAAAATAGTGGTTTCTGGTAGGAAAAATTTTAATTAAAAAATTTGTTTTTGTTTCAAAACTAAAACCAAAAAAAGAAAGATGTTATTTTGTATATTTTTTTCTCATTAGCACAGACGCAGTCGTTTTGTATGATAAATCATAATTATTGTTTATAAGATTTTGCCTTTTAGTCAAATTAATTATTTTGTAATTTTTTGTTTCAACATTTGTTTATGTAGAATTATATGAAGAGATTTGTTCAAAATCATCGGAAATTTATTAGATTTTAAATTATTTTCTATTCACAAAAATCAAACATGCATGGATATCTATATATAATACGTAAACACTTTTCTATATCTCCCTTTTTAACTGACTTGATGACAACGTATTTTCATAATTTTTTTTTATTTGAAAGATATATTCAATCACTCTGGAAGAATCTTATTTTTATATTTATATGTATGCTGCCGTTAAGACATTAATAGAAAAAGGCGAAATTTCGACCACTGGGCGAAACTAGTTACAATAAAGTCAGGGAGTTCTGTAGATCTTTGAAGTGATTGATCCTCCAACCGTTTTTGTGTTAAAAAATAAGACTTATTTTCATGAAATCTTCTAACTTAACTACATTTAAGATAGAAATTGAAGTCCACTTTCTTCAATTTGTGTCTGAAATATTATTTATTATTTTATTGTTATCTGAAGAAGTGTGTAAACTCGTACGAAACTTCGTTACCTTAAACCTACAAATAAGTCAAGTTTAACTTTAAAAAGTCCACAAATTTCAATTCTTTTCATCAATGTTGTTCAAATCAAATAGTCTAAGAGCCGACAACAAATTTTTGGAGTGAGTGTATAGCCAATATCTGAGTATGAGGTTTTATATCGTGATATCGAAAACCAATCTGTGGCAGATTTTTTTATCAGCCTTTGGATGAGGAGGTTGTAAAAAGAGCTAGGTCTCCTTTTTTTTACTAAAAACACTTTATTTATTTAAAAAATATTACCAATGATGTAATCTGCTTAAGCATAAACACCTCAATATTGACGGTACCATTAATAGAACTCAACATAAAACCATTTTTTTGGAACCTTATCATCCCTTTTGGAGATTTACAACAAAATAAAGTCTTCAAAAAAAGGCCGATAAGGTTTGGTTAGAAAACCTCAACCATGGATCATCAAGATAAAACTCTTCAAACTTAGAAAAAATGAAAGACCATCATTTTCTTTTTTTAAGTGAATTGCAGTATTATTGAGCATAACACATAGATTGGAAAGCACCCTACCAAGGGCTGAGCAAAAACCTGCCCTCATACTCAGATTTTGGTTATACATCCATTACCAAAATTTGGGAGTCGGCTCTTGTACTAATATTGTAGAGCTTTTATTTAAATGTTTTCTTAGTTCTAATATTGAACTCTATGTTCTTTGTCTGTTTTAGTTTTTCAAACACATTTCATTTTATTTTCAAATTTAAATAATTTTGATACAAACACAAAAAGACCGTCATAAAGTGCAATTCTATTAAGTTTTATTCAGAAGTCACAAATCCCCTGCCAAGTATTCCTTCTTCAAGTGCATTTCGCTTAGAGGCTCATATTTTACTATTCAAGTGTTGTAGCATTTACTCGTGTGTCGTGTGGACTTAAGTAAGGCGAATCCCTGATTTTCATAAGTAGAATTGAGCTTCACAATAATGTTACATATTTATTTATCGTGTGCAATTGTTTCGTCTTAAAACTGAACTGAACTCTTTGAAAACGAAACTACCAGTGAAATTTTAAATATTAGAAGAAAATTGGTTTACTAAGCTCTAAAGTCTATAGATTCGACTTATTTACACTATCTCACAAAGTATTAACATTATGATGTAAAAATGAAATTAGGGTGAAATTTCACGCGACAGCCAAATTTGCATGTTGAAAACGATTTTCATTTTCGACGCACTGAGCAATATCTCAAATATGGCACTAAGGAACATCCAAAAACTCAATCGGGATATAGTATGGTAGGCACCTCATTTACAGTGCCTAATCATTTCTCTCCTCCTCTGTTTTCTACCTGGCTCGCTTACTTTCTGAGTAGAGCAATAATAGTAATATGGCGGCAGGCCGTATCATAAATTCTAGCCTTGATTACTTTCTGCTTATTTAGGGTAGTCTCAAACGATAATTGTTGCTTCAAATATTAAAATTCTGTAAAATTATTAATTTAATTAAATTATCCCAATATATTAGAGAAATTAATGCTGCACCACGTAAAATTCTGTTGAAAACATGTTTTTAAGCAGTATGTCGTTGAAACTCATAAATTGTTTTATGTGCCTAGTTGCAGAAATGTTTAAAAAATCGCGAAAGCGATAAAGTGCAATTATAGTTTGCAGAGGAAGTGATTCGTAAAAAATACATGTTTTTTTATAAAAAGTTTTATTTTTGAAAACTCAAATTAAAAAAAAACTCAATTATTGTCAAAATTAATTTTGAATTTTTTAAATGTGGCCACATTGCAAATAAAATATTTATTAAATTATAAGGGTATTCATGCAACTTCGTACAACAGTAGATAAGTTTACAATCATGCTGAAGGTCTGTGTTCGATTCCCAGCCACTGCCACCTACAAAACAGACATTTTTTTCCCGAGTAACTACCTCTTGCGAGGAACTGACAAATCCTCCAAGAGTATACTTGTCATGAATAAGTGCTTCTCATTTAGCCGTTCAGACTCGGCGAAAAATTGTAGATCCCCTCCATTCCTGCATATAGCACGCACACAGGCATGGTTGAGAGCTGTAAGTCACTAGGCCCTGGTTCTAAACGAGCTGTTGCGCCACCAAATTTATTTATTTAAGTTTGCAAATGGTTAAGTTTATCAAATTCTGCATGGGGAATGATTCACAAAATTTGGTTAAACTTATAAAGGATTTTGTTGCGTAATTGCGTAATTAATCAAACTGGTTAAACTTATCCAAACGTCATTGTGACTCTTAGTCTGATTGAATACCTAGTATTTAATCAAATGTATAAATGTTCAAATGTTTGTAAATGTTCATGCACACTTCGCGTTAACTTATCATTTAACATAATTTGTAAACTTACGACGTTGCATGAATACCCTTATTATTTTAAATACCTGTGCTAAATCCTTTAATAGGCTGATTCATTTCAGTAGTATATTGTGTGGAATAAAAAACTTTCTTATAAAACTATTTTTTTTTTAAATGCCACTCGAAGAATTATAAATGAATCGGTTGGTTCACTTGTTCATATACTTTGTTTCTTTTGAGTTGCAGCTATTTATTAGTCGTGTCCCACTAACTAAATGATGATTTTGAACAAAGATTTATACATTCTTCCATCTCCTCTTCCAATTTCAAAAAGCAACACATTTATTTGTAAGCTAAATTTATTATAAAATAAAACAGACAAAATGAAATTCTGAAAAATTGTGCCTAAAAACTTAAAAAAAAACCAAAACAACGTTTTAAACAAAAAACCAAATTTGTAAACCTGATGTTTGCTCACAATGAAATTTTTTGTGTCCAAAAATTAAAAAAAAAATATTTCGAGGACATAAAATAATTTTAAATGAAAAAAACTTCTCCCCTTTACCAAACAACACACACCAAATGACAACTCTTGCATAAACTCATTCGGACAACGGACTTGGATTTTTACTTAAATTATTAATAATTAAAAAAATACGCCCTAAATATAAATTTTTTTTATTGTAAACATAATTTAATTGCGATTTTAATTTAGCTTAATACTTATGATATTTTTTGTTTAATAAAATTTCTTTCCTTGAGCGCGTTTTCTTTTTCTCTCTATCTCTTCTTTTGCTTTTGTTGATTTAGAAAAATGTTCGAAGTAAACTATATAAATATAAAAATAACTATAAATAAAATAAAAAAAACTATTTTTTTATTAGCAAATACTCTTGTGTATTAAATTGAAATACAATCTATAAATAATTAAATTAGAAGCAAAACAAAGAAAGCGGTTATAAGTTTTTAACCGCAGAAAGGAAAGAAACAAACGCCAATATTATTATAAATAGTGAATCGGAAAAGAAGAAAGGATGATTGAAATTGTAAACTGCTCGTAAACAGATATTTAGCAATTGCAACCGGAATATGTGTAATTTTATTCTCTTTAGTTTTTATATTTAATTGAAAAAAAAAAAACAAACAAAAACTATCATACTTTAAATTAAAAAAAAAAAAAACTTTCTTCATGACTGTGTATATTTTTGTTTTTAAACTGAATTCAATAACGAAGTTACTCTTTTGTTTCTATGAATATAAATACATAATTATAATAATTAAACTATTTACTAACTATGCGTTTCTATTTTATTGGTTACTGTAATCCTCTCTTAATTTTTTATTTGTATAAAAAAAATAATAAAATTTTCATATTAAATGAAAGCAAAAAAGGGATGAAATATAAAGATTAATACTAAAATAAAAATGAAACTAGGTTAATTAAATTTATTATATAAATAATGTACCAATATTTTATTATTATTAATTTTTTTCTTGTTTGTTTTATTTTTATTATTGCTGATGATTATTATTCTAATATGAATATATGTTAATATGATTACTATTAAAAAAAAAACTATGCATAACGAAACTGCAAACAGACAAAAACCTTAGAAAAATAATATATTATGTAAAAATATTACAAAAAAATGAAAATGAAAAAATACAAAAATACTTGATGCAAATTAAAAAAAATATATAAAAAAATTGAGTTTTCTTATTTAATATCTGTTATTGTGTTTATTATATGTATGTATGTATATATATTTTAAGAGCTGACAGCATATTTTTAGGTTGAACACATAACCAAAAAATGAGTATGAGGATCTTGACATCAAATTCAATGTTGATTTTTGATTTTATTAATTCTCCAAATATCTCTCTCGATATGATGCACCTTTAAATGTACATCTTGTCTTGAGTTCTATTAATCGTACCGTAAAAACTCTGTGGACTTAAAAAAATGACAGATTCATTTCCCATTTTAATAATTAAAGTGCATGTGGGCCTAACACATTAGTCTAAAAATCACTATTTTCAACCCTCATCCTTGCCACGGGTGCCAAAAACAATTCTGCAAGACTTTTGAATTTGATGCTTGCACTACAAACTATCATACTCAATTTTTGGTTATGTGTTCAACCCAAAAATATGCTGGTAGTCTTAGTCTAATATATTGCTTTTATAGCATCAGTTCACAAAAAAGGATCAAAGAATGTTAGAAAAAACTACGCTCCAAACTTTCAGTTATTCCACACTTTTACTTAATTATTTAAAAAAGCTAACAAAGTGTTTGGATTTATTAAGTGATTCTCTAGGGACTTCAAAGATCCTTATGTCCTCAAACTTCTTTTTATATCTTTTGTAAGAGTTCTCGAATACGGGTATGTCGTAGTTAGTTGTTTCATTAAGAGTGAAGCGCTTTCTTGTAAACTTAAATTTGCTCATGTTAACATTTTTCTAATAAAAGTAAAGGGTACCATACTACTCAATTCATCAATAGATTTGGTTCAGAGGAGGTTTATGCGTTTTTGTCAACGTTTTATTCCATGGTATCAAAGAACGTGTCTACCCCTTATATTCACAGACTTAAGTTGTATAAACCTGAAAATCGCTCTCGAAACATAGACAGTACCTACAACAGCTATGTTACATTATTGGAATAGTGAACGGTTCAATAACATCTCCATCAGCTGTGTCGTTTAAATTTCAGTTGTAGTCAAGTAAGCATAAGGCAGCTGCCTCTTATATTCAGTAGATCAAACTGTTGCGTTAATTCCTAAGCTGTTGAAAATGTTATGATTAAAATGTGTGTGTGTGATTACAACTTTTTATCAACAACTTTCGGGTAAAAAGTGTGTTGGCAAATTAAGGAATTAAACTTGCTACAAATTTGTATCAAAGATTTTTTAACACTTATAATACTTAAGTTACCGCGGGAAACTTTTTAGTAACTTAAATTGCCCTATTCTCTTGTTAGTTTCAAACCGCCAGATTTGGTAATTTTACTGTGGACCACTACAATATTTCACTTGGGAAAAGGGTTGACACTAAATTTACCGGTCTGAAACTGTTTGAAACTCGATAGGGAACAGAGGTCACTTATTTTTTGACGGCAAACGGAAGAAAAAATAGACCTGGCTCCATTTCCACAAGTTATTTGTTTGTTTGTGCAGGCGAAACTCATAATAGCTTTAAAAATTCTGGGAGAATAAACATTTTCCATGTGAAACTCACAATAGGCTGTTTCTGTTTTTGCCTTTAATATTAGACTGCCACACAAAAGATGGATTTTTTATTCATCTACGATTAAACATCTACAGATTTTGCATCATGTGTGGCTGAATATACACCAGAATGTAACGAATGTAAATATTTAAAGTTTAAACTAACTAGAATTCTGTAAAGAACACTTTTTTATTTTTGATTTTTCAAACAATTAAACAAATTATAATAATCATCAACAAAGTAAGATCTCGGACCAAATAAAAAACAAACTTTCTGAAGTAAAATCAATAGTTGGGATTTAAAATCTCAATTTTGTAACCATCAGGATCCTTGATGAATGCCAGACCCTTCATGCGACCCTCTTCGGGTTTCTTTACAAATTCAACACCTTGTTCTTCAAATCTGTAACACACGAATATTAATTTCATATAATAAACAAAAAGTTTATTGCCAAATAGCACCTCTTGCAAGCAGCATAAACATCTGGAACACTTAAAGCAATATTTCCGTATCCTCTGGGTTCAGAACCTCCCTTATACTTTATATCCGGGTTACTTTCTGTTCCCCAATTGCTATTGAATAATAAACAAAATCACATGATATTATAAATAAAAAAAAACATACTGTGTCAATTCCAAAGTGGCCTTGCGACTCATTGCCCATTGTGTTCTTTTTTTGTTATCAGTAGGCACTTCCGCAGGGTCTTCATATCTATAATCAACAAAAAAAAATTATATATTTCAAAAGTTCTATAGCACATTAAACTTTATTACCCCATAAAATACAAGGTAAACTTTGCATCAGGAAAGTCCAGTTTTTGAAGCAAAGTCATGCCAAGAACTTCTGTGTAGAATGGTAAGGATTTGCGAGGGTCCTTGATGCGGTACATCGTTTGTTGGAATATGAAATCCTTTAATGGATTGAAATATGCAAATAAATACAAAAACTATACTCAAAAGATTTATGAATTCACCTTTGTTGATGGATCTGCAGGCTTGCATAATTCATTTGCTTCTGAGTTACTTAAAGCACATACTTCAGCCATTGTTTTAGATGTTGTTTGTTCGACCTGATAACTTTATTTTAATGATAATTTGATAAGCAATAATTTAAAAGAAACTTGCCGTATTTTGTTGAAGTACTTTGCGAAAAAATGATGACACCAAATTCCATGGAAGCCGCATATTTTCCAGTTGAATAAAATTTCCCTGACGTTATGATTCCATGAACAACAGTTCATGGCAGTAGAGGACATTAGACGTGTTCGGCTGTATTCAGCGGTATTAAAGGCCACTTTATACGATTATAGAAGTGATAAGATTTCTCAGATGACCTGTCAAAAAAATTATAGTAAACCGTCTAAACCACTGATCTCTATAATACACTGGATAGCGTATCGACATAAAAAAGTTGCTTCCATTTGAAAAATTGTTATATTATGAAGCTGATCACTTTTTGTATAACAATATAACTGTATAACAAGCTATACAAAGATACACTGAGAATCAGATGCCAATGATAATAAAACATGGCTAATAAAGCAAAACTAGTAGCTGTTGTATGGATGCGAAATAAGAAATTTATATTTCACCAAAAAACACAAAGCGAAAAACAAAATCTGCAGTCTAATTTTCTTCAGATCTCAAGAATTTATTCCTTCGCCATATAATTCACTGTAATAGCACTGAAAATAAAAGATCCAAATTGTAAAGGATTATAAGTATTGCAATTCAAGGTACCATTTTATTTTCTAAAACAAAACTTTTGGGGCGACTTTCCATTACGACATCCCGATTTCGAAGTTGATTTTTTTTTTAGGGGTAGGTAGGTATCTCAATAGTAAATTTTCCAAATCTTAAGGTGAGGAAACCCCCCTAAATGCATTTAAAAATTGTTTAAACTTTTGAAAATCGGGTTTTTTTTTTACCGAATTGCACTTCTCACACAGGGAATTTTGAAACGCGGATATCCTCATTAGATAGATTATCACTAGAAACACTAAATTTCACAATTTTAAGGAAGGGCAACATTTATAACTATTATTAATTAATTTTATAACTATTTGTTTTGCCCAATAAAAAAATGGATGTAAAAATAATACTGCCTTTCAATTAGAAATGTCAAATGGTGTGTTTAGCATTGCCAGATCCTTATTTTTTTGGCTTGTGTTTTTATTTTGGGAAATTTTGCGGGAAATTTAAAACTTGCTTATATAAATACAGTGCTTGCATACAGCATTACTGTGTATAAAGAGCGAGGTATGTATGGGGGGGCATGCTGCCCCCCTGCAACCCCCCTGCTTGGCCTCATTATAGGATTTGGGGTGGGGCAAGGTTTGGTGTATGCAAAGTTTCTTTAGCATTTAAAAAACTTGGATTAAAAGAAAATTTTGCGCGAAAATCTAAAGTATAATTTAACCCTGTATTAAAATATATTTGAAAATGAGGTTTAAACTACGTTTTCACTAGGCCAAATGAGGTAATTTCGTTGAAAATTTCCAAATTCAATACGAAATCATATTTCCCATAAAAATTCACATTCCTAAATGAGATAATTTCAACCAAATTTGCATGGAATTAGGTTGGAAATTAAGTGAAAACCTATTGAACACAGTTTGAAAAGCTTTGAAAACGTTTTATATGAAAATATCAAAGCTCAATAAAGTGGAAAGAAAAAAACAACAACAAAAAGCTAATAACTACCAGTTGAAATTCAAATATGAAATGAGCTGTCAAACGAAATTACCAAATTACATATGAAAAAATAAAACAAACAAGTATCAAAGTACCCTTTGATCACCATAAACATGTTTTATTCCATTTAGTAACTCTATAAACGGATCTTTTAAATTTTTTCTAATATTTCTCCGCCATTGGTACTCAACCACCCAATAGGCGAAGTTGTTGTTGTAGTTATCGTTATAAAACGCTCGTTTAACCACACGCCATTGGGACTCTATCCTTTGGGTGTGTGTACCGTCTTCAGCCACAAACGGATTATCGGGGTCACTATGATTGACTTTTTTGTGAACATAACCATGTTCACTGAGACAATCATAGGCCCTCCAATAATCCGTGTGGATCGTCGTCCCAGGCAGGATGTGTTTTTGTATCAAAGGTATTAGCACCTGTAAATAAAATAATAGGAAAAATTTCAGCTAAGAGTCTCAATAGAATAAATATAAAATATTACGGTGATTAAAGACTGTTAAATGTGATTATTTTAAAAGTAAATTTAACAAAATAACACCTACCTCGGCACTTCGAATATTATCCGGACAAATCTCCAGCCGCAAGTCTTCAGAGCCATCCTCTATCATGCCCAAGACCCAATGACCATCCACTTGACGGCCTATTATAAGTTTAAATTTTATATATCTATATTATTTAAAAATTTCTAAAATAAAATTCAATAAAAAAAAAGCTTTTACCTTTGTTAAATTTTCTTTTCCCAAATTTACTTTCGTCGATTTGGACTACTCGACCAACACCTCCAATTTTTCCAACAGCCTCCTGGCTGTCCAAAAAAGAGTCTACAATTACTTCACGACAGTAATTATACCAGTCTGATATGGTTCTGGTGGACAGGCTCGATTGTGTCGACGAAAAATCTTCTATACGTACCATTTCGTAAGAGAATTTTCTTCCGAAACAGTACATGAGGAAGAATATTCGTGCGACTGGTATTCGAGCCTGCTCGAACCATGTCCCCGAAGCACGAGCAATCCGCTTCTTCCCCCTGCAGACTCCTTTGCCGCATTGGAAAAATCCAGGCCCACTGTCAGCGTTATAAAGCTGCATGTCGCAACGATGCAACCTGCATTTTCGGGCCAAAGGCAGGAGGCCTAGCTCTTCGGCAAACTGCAAAGCAGCTGAATGGGTCTTGACTCGCTCATAGAGCTTCATCAAGTTCCTGAGGAAATTGTTTTATAAATAAATCGGTCATTTCAAAAATCACTTGAGTCATAAATATATAAAACACTCATTATATTAGATATATTTAAACTTACCACTGCATTTGCACATCAACAGTGCTCAAAATTACTTTGGGTGTACCCGTGGTATTGGATTCAGGATTTTCTTCCCCAGAACGGGAAGCAGCAGAAAACGAAGCACTTGTCCCAGCCATTGTTCACAAATAAAATGCAAATTACATTGCAATTTTGACTTAAATCCCGCATATTTAACCGTTAACATTTTACAGTTTCTTTCAATAAACAACTTTGTTTATCATAACTGATCAAAACATATCAACAAAAGTAAATGACGGAAAATACAAAAAAAATTCCCAGAATTTATAAATAATTTCCCTAAAAATCAGGCTAAAATCTGAACATTCCGAAAAAAAATCCCAGAAATCGCAAAAAAAATAAAACATCCCAAAACCTAAGAGCACATCTGGCAATACTTAGCATGAAATGACTTTGACATATCATTACTGTCACGACATTCTTCGCCATCTTTGTCTTCTTTATTTATTTTCCATGCATTTTGTATGGAAAAAGTTAATTAAAATTAAAATTAAAAAATTAAAATTAATTAAAAATACTTATAAATGTTTCCTCACCTTAAAATTGTGTTATTTGTTGTTTTTTAGTGAATATCTATCGAATGAGACCATCCGCGTATCAAAATTCGGGATGTCGTAAAGGAAAGTTGAGCCAAACTTTTGATAAAATTTGAAATAAAAACTTACATTCTTTTTTTTTAGATTAAAATTTTTAAAATTCAGCCACTATAACTACTCATTAAAATTCAGAATGAAAATGATGAAAAATTATATATTTTAAAAAGATCTGTTATAGTTTTAAATATATGAAAGTATGTAAAATAATTTAGAAAAACAATAAGATACGAAAACATTCGATGACATTCACTCTGGATTTAAATTTGATTTATGTGAATTTTATGGCAACCACTGTGTTTTTTGTCATTTAATTATATACATATCACCAATCGAGTATTTCAATCCAATAGGCGCGTCTTACCAACTAAAATCTCACTGAGCGCTCAATGTCAAGTCGATGGAGGCGGAATGCTTTGGTGGGACAAGATTCTCCGTTGAATTGTATAAAAACATGTGTTAAAATTTTCGTACTGAAATTCTGGAAACAAATTTCAACTTTGCTTAAAATATTTAAATTTAAAAGCACAAAACTTTATCAAATGAATGAAAAATAAAAGCAAATTCAATTTATTTTCATTTTTATTAACATTCCACCTTTATTTTGAATTTTAAATCGACTTTAGTATTTGCACATCAGCGAGAAATTACAATTTGCCTGTCAAATGAACAGCTGTTTAAGCAGAGAAAGAACATTGAGAAATGAATCCAAAAAATTTTCGTCTCAGTAATCTCCGCAAAAAATCTCAGTGCTCAGGTGAGATTTTTTGTCCCACTTAAAAAATCTCTGAGCGCTCAGAGATTTTATTTGGTGAGACGCGCCTAATGTTAACACCGTTTTTAGTATCTCAAAGACCCGAACTCGACCAAATATGTAGTTGTCATTTCACTTATAATTCTGGAAATTGAATCACCAAAAAAGGGGATTTTATTGAATTTCTGGAAAATAATGCAGCTTCCAAGGCACTTGAAGTCTTTTCGCAAATTACTATTACTTCAAAATACGGTTGCTAATTCTGCTACAACTATAAAACACTCAAGTGTGATAAGAATTTTTAATCAAAACTTAAAATCTTTTACTACAATGGCTGAAATAACAGGATTAACTAATTCGGAGGCGAAGGAATTATGCAAACCGGGACACCCATTAACAAAAGTGAGTAGGCTATTAAATCCCATCGAAATGGTTTCAGTTTAAAGAAGTTTCGTATTCTATCTAGGATTTCATATTTAACCAAACTATGTTGCGCATCAAGGATCCCCGCAAATCCTTGCCATTCTATACGGGAGTCCTCGGCATGACAATGCTTCAAAAGTTCGACTATGACGATGGGCAGTTCTCAGTGTATATGATGGGGTATTTTTGCATGCAATTCAAGAAGATATCTTCAGCAACTAGAAATAAATTTGTCTACTTGTAGATATGAGAATCCAGCGGAAGTACAATCTGATGCTTCGAAACTCTCTCACTGGCTCCTAACTCGCAAGGGTACTCTTTGCTTAACGCAGTAAGTTAGTTATTGAAGCAAATAAAATGCGCACTCTTTATCGCTAACTATGCTTTAGCAACTGGGGAACTGAAACTGATCCAGATTTTAAGTACAATGTAGGCAACTCAGAACCCATTGACTTCGGCCACATTGGTGTGATGGTTCCAGATGTATATGCAGCTTGTAAGAAGTGAGTCCATTAAGAATCCCTAATAAGTCTTTAGTAAATTTTCAATTTAAACGACTTGTCTACTTTAAGGTTCGAAGAACAAGGAGTAGCGTTCAAAAAGAGACCCGATGATGGTCGCATGAAAGGTCTAGCGTTCGTAATGGATCCCGATGGCTATTGGATCGAGATTTTCAATGCAAATACTGTTTGTTAAAATTGTTTCATTTATTTCTACTTGTTTTGTCAAATAAATGCTAAAGTGTTTCTACTTCCTCTTTGTCTTCCTCTGTAGAGAACACATACATGTCTCTCTTCCTAGCTAGAAGTAATTTATTCCTAGATGGATGCGTTGAAAGCGAGTGTACTACTCCTCCATGGGAACCTACAAATAAAATGCTATTGAGTTTGTGCTGCCATGGGTCTCCAAATAGACCTTACTTATTTGTACTTTCTGTAGAACTGTCCCTTCCAATAAATCCCAAACTATGGCATGTCCTCCACTCGATCCAGAAACAATGTGCAAGTCATTAGCCATTATCCCACATTCGATTTGATACTGTTCCGGATTCTGACCTTCGTATTCAGACAGAAGAGTTCCATCGTTGTTATCTAGCAAACGAACAGTTCCATCCTGGCATGCAGCAACAACGCAATTTGACTTCTTGGTTTGCACCAAATATGTGACTGAGACACCTAAATCATCGCAAGTCATTTCTCCAGCTCGTATGTCGTAGAAACGAATGCAACCATCAAGCGAAGAAGTTATAATTTTATGATCATCTATTACAATCGAAGTAATGCAATCCTTAGCCTCTTTCATTGTTTGAACGGGCTCTAGCTTGCGGGTGCGAATGTCCCAACACATAACGGTATTGTCTCTCGAGCCCGAGATCGCTATGGAAGAATCTTCATTGAATCGAACACATTTCACGCCTCCGGCATGTACACGAAGGCGACGTAATTGCTGACCAGTAGCAACATCCCAGTAGATGATGCTTTTGTCTAGACTAGCAGTAACTATGTGGCAACTATCACAGCTGCCAGCTACGTCAGTTACTTCATCGGCATGCCCACCATATGTTTTGAGCAAAAGTCCCGAAGTTGGATTCCAGAGTTTTACTTTTTTGTCAGAGCCACAAGATAGGGCATAAGCACCATCGACTGAGGAATAGGTATATTATGTGGAAAAGTGATATGAAATGTCTAGGGTTTTCATAACTTACCATTAAAGCGTACAGATCTCACTGCTCCTTGGTTACAATCGATTGTTTTTTGGTGAATCAATGGTTGAAAAGTTTTTTCGAACAAGGACTAGGATTAAACTTGATTAAACTTTAAACTGAAATTATAAATGGAATATGGTATAGTTACCATTTCAGGAAGCGATTTTTACCATCATTTAGTAAATAATTTAAATTTAAAGGAAATGAGCCGGTCGTACTTCGTCGTGGATGTAGTCCGCAGCAAAAAAACTTAAGAAATGTAAACAAAACAAAAACAAACAAAAAATAAAACCACGAAGAATACCACACACAGACTAGAGTTTCATACTTCACAAGAAATGTCAAAATTTACTACTTTATTAAAATTAAGTGTTGCCAATCTAGTCTTACTTATGTCGCTATATTTGAAAGATTTAATTTTAAAATTAGAATTGCTGTCTTGAATGAAACATAGGTAGATCAGTTTAAGCCTAGCTTACAGTTAACCATGCGAAAAAAAAAAATTTGTGCAAATACTGTAGCATTTCAAAAATAATTGAGATGGAATAAAAAATTAGTTGTTTGCATGATTGGTTTAGTTTCATGCAAAAAAAAAAAACCATTGCTGACATGAAATATCATGCAAGACAGTGGACCGGCAATTGTCGTGCATGCGAAAAAAGAGTGGTGAATAAAATATTTTTTTTTTTGTTGGGCGGTCGATTTACACTTAAAAAAATATATATATTCACCTCAAAACATTATTTGCATGCAAAAAAATTATTTTTTTATTTCTAGGCCTATAGTTTACTAATATAGGGTAAATTAATGACTCAACGGGTGGTTTACGCCAAGGCAAACATTTTTTGCCTTGAATATTATACGATTTGGTGCACAGAATAAGTGGAAACATGTTATGAAAACTTTGATTTTTTTTTCGCACGGAAACTGTAAGCCATGCCTTAGCCCAATTAAAAACTGTGTAAGGCTTGGCGCCCACTAGGCAACTTTTAGTTGCTCGCCCCAGCAACTTTTGTTGCTCTCAATTCAAGTACATTGGGTTATATAGGAGAGCGCCCACTAGGCAACTTTTAGTTGCTCGAAGTTACTCGCGGAACTTTTTCCCGACAACTTTAAGTTGCTCGGCCGCACCCATTGGGCAACTTTTGTTGCCAGCAACTTTATCTGTCAAGGATGGCCATATTCAACGATAAAATCTTACATATAGATTTTCAGATTTCTGAACTTTCTAATCCTCTGATTCTGATTTATCAAAAAAGAGCTGTAAACTTCAATGTTTTTATTTGGTATTTACATTTTTATTAACGTTGTAATGGTGTTCCTGTCAAAAGTCAACACAACAAATACACAAAAACTTGACGTCAAATTCCAAAACGTTGCTCGGAAGTTGCCTAGTGGGCGATGGCAACTTCGAGCACTAAAAGTTGCTGGCAACTAAGTTGCCCAGTGGGCGTCAGGCCTAACTGACGCGAATTTTATATTTGTTATCAATAGTTTGTATGGAAACTCCATTTTTTTCTGTGATGGCGTTTGTAAGCTTGGAAAGCTTCCCTGGGCTTGGAAAAAAAGACGCACCTATAGATAAAAGAAAAAAAATTGTAGTAGTTTCAGTAAATATTGGTGTTTTATGCAACCCCAGGGAATCGGACCAAAAGAAAGACATCGCAGCTTAGCGACGCCATCACAGCAAAAAAATGCAGTTTCCATACAAACTATCGATAACTAGCATGGAACTCGTGCCGGTAACACAGTTTTTATCTGGCCCTGAAGGAGCTTAGTTGTTGTTGCATTTAACATGTAAATTGCTTAGCCTCGACGTCGTTTTTTTCATCCGAGCCCATTCGGGCAAGCAA
Organism: Dasysyrphus albostriatus; assembly: GCA_946251815.1. Lineage (NCBI taxonomy): Eukaryota > Metazoa > Arthropoda > Insecta > Diptera > Syrphidae > Dasysyrphus > Dasysyrphus albostriatus. Next base: position 52,110,381 of record OX276338.1, on the reverse strand, counting down.
GAAAAAAACACCTATTTAAATGTTTAATTACCCCCAATGTATTTAGGGTATTCATGCGACGATGTAAACTTTTAAAAGAGCCAGTTGAAATTCAAAAATGAAATGAACTGACAAACGAAATTACCAAATTACAAGTGAAAACACTTTTTCTGTATTTTGCGAAATTAACTCATTTCGGCTCTTGTCGAGTTTATATTTCTGAGCGCTTTTCCCAGTTTGGCTGTCAAAGGCCAAGGAAAATATCTTGATTTGTTTGTGTTGTTATAATCCCTTGTTAAAAAACAGCTGATGCAAAAACAGCTCAACTTACCTGTAATTTTTTTGGATTATGGGTACTCTATCGCTTTACCGACTGAACGCGACCAATCACAGGTTGTTATTAGATCAGCCAGCGCCGTAGCTCAAAAATTTAACGTCTATTTTTTTAATTGTGGCCATTTGCCAGCAAAGTGGGTAGTGTATCAAATTTTCAAAAAAAATTGAGTTCAACATTTGCAAAAAAAAAAGTAAATAGACGAAATTCGTCCAAAGCATGAGGAATTAAACAATTAAAAAAAGCTGGGAGATAAAAATTAAAAGGTATGCCAAAGAATAGAAAACGTGTTTAACATATTTGCAGCAGTTGAAACTTCCCGCTCCTGAAACTTTTCTCCGTCCTTTGATAAATAAATAACTGACAACCCAAGAAATACTAATATTTAAGGGCTATGCAAAAAAAATATTATTTTATTTTAATGTTTTGGTCATTATAAATCCCGCTTTCCATGTCATGTACTCGTGATTTCATTCATTCTTTTTCTTTATGGTGGAAACAATTACACTGGGAAACAAATTTTGACTTTGTAACGGTATTGTTCAAGCAACGTATCTTTTCTTTTTTTTGATGCTCTGAATTCGAAAATCAGCATTAAAAAATTGAATTAGCTAGTTCACGTTTTGAAAAATAATTATTTATAAGTTTTTTTTTTCACAAAAATTAAATAAATAGTTTTGGCAAAATTTTGGAATATTAAGGGAAAAGTTGTGGGGAGGAGCTACGGCATTAGGGTATTTTTTTTAGTTAATGATTAACGACTAATAATAATAAAGTAATGAATACATACTACGAAAAATATTTTGTATTTATTTATGGGAAAAATTGTTTTATTAATTTGCAAAATTTCTAAAAATCAAAAAGATATACAACTATAGAGTTTTCAGTACTTGATTAAGAATTGAAAAGGAGGAAAAAAAGTGAATAAAAAATTAGTGCCTATAATGGACGAATTTTTTACTAATGGGGTTTTCTTTTGGTAAATTCAGATTTTGATCTAAAAATTGTTTTTTTTTTCGGCGCCAAAGGTATACGATTGCAGATTGATTTCTTTTATTGTATTTGTATACAATTTGTGTCTTTTAAACTGTGGCGATCCAGGCTTGTCAAATTGATGGCTGTTAATTGTTCTTGTGTGTAATGGTGTCAGTAAAAGAGGGATAAATCTGCCGAAAAATCCATGACCCTTATTATGAATTACGAAACGAACGGAAGAATAAAACGAAACCCGAAGAAACGAAAGTCATGGCGAAGAGCGATTATAAGATACGAAAATAGAAAGCAAATAAAGTTGCCAGACAAAAACGAAAAATGATAATGTTTTAAAAGCGCAATTTACTTCACTCCTATTAACAAATGTCAATTTTTTTGTTTTCACAATTGTATTTATTATTTACTTACTTTTTTTCGCTCACTTAACAAAACAAAAACCAACCAAACCGAAATAAGAAATAGATGACATTTGACAACTACCCCCAAAACGAAAGCTGAACGAGAGCTGAAGGCACTCGTAAATAAAAACACGAGTATCGTCATTTTTACGATTCTCGTTTCTTTTAATCGCAATTTTACGATTAAGTGCTACTACAATTCGTTTTTACTAATCAAAATTTAACGAATACGCCTTATTTTGAACGAGTCTCGTTTTTCATTATAATTCCCCAGATCTGTAAAATTGATTTTCGATAAAAAAAAAACTGTATTTTTTTCAATTATTGGACGGCTTTTACTGTCAAAATCTTTGTTTTGACAAATCAGAAGGGGAACAAAAGCAATCAAAATGAGTTGAGTTATTTTTTTTAAACAATTATTTTTTTTTATTATTATTAATTTCTTTGAAAACTAAACACTTCTAGCTTTTTAAAAAGCTATAATTTGATGTATTACCGTTGTTTTTTAAATATTATTTATTCTGATTCAAGATTATTTTTTGAAAAAAAAAAAACGGGGGGAGATACGCCCTCTTTCCAATACAATTTTGTATGTTTTGATGCAACCTACATCCCCTAGTATTTTGATGTATCTTATGCAAACTCTGCAAATAAGCTGTAGCGGAGCATGAGTAACTAACGGTTGAATGTCGAAGACCTGAACTAAGATATAAGTCTTAGGAGTAAAAATTTGTTGAAATTGTTCATGATACTTTTTCACTGTTGTCCAGTGTTATTGTTGATGCAGGATATTTTTTATCACTCACAGCTGCGGAGGGAACCAGACTAGTTTTGACATTTTTACTATAACTCTTTCATTAGAAGATAGTTGTTGGGGACAGAAGCAACTGCATTTTGGGTGAGATTATCAAAATTACTAACAATAGTCCTTTCTTCTCTTCGTCCTTCCTTTAGGGTTGAATTTAAAAAATGACTAGAGCTAAATATTTTTTACATTCTAACTTTTTATATGATGAAATGAGGTTATATAAAAAACAGTACAATCAGATTTTAATCTTTTCTGTTTTAAAATGGAATACTTTAGAGTTTAGGGGCTTAATATTTCTTATATCAATTTTATTGCAGGTGAGTATTGTCTTCTATAAAACTATAGTACATGAATAAGAAAATAACCAATCTTTGGTGGTGAAAATTGTCTATGTGTGAATTCTAAAAATACAACTAATACTTCAAGTGACTTACAAAATTAGGTTTCTGATTTCCTGCATCCATGAACTTTTGTCTGCTTCCCATGCATAAAATTGCAATAAGTTTATCCATTTTATAACTTTGGCATTCAAATTAAATAATTTAAATTTCTTTTGAAATTTGCTTTATTTTTCTCAACAAATACAAATATTTCTTTACCTTTAAGGATACCTTTTATAGGCAAGTTATTATATAATAATGTTCAAGGTTTTGTGGTTTTACTTATTTTACTGTAGGTATATTATAATAAAGAAATTCTGTAATAATTGTCTTTTTTAAATTCTATTTTTGTTTTTACTTTATTGTAATTATTTTCTGAATTTATTAAATAGTGAATCAGAAAGAAACTAACAAAATGAGCGTGCACTAGCAAAAATATTCCAAACACTTTTCACTCCAAATTTAAAGATTTAAACCCAGTAATATTTAGAATTAGAATTTTGAGAATTAAAAGTGCTTGGTTTTTTGATTTTTGTTTTTATTGTTAATAAATTTATAAAGGAAAATCAATTTGCTTCGTGTTAAATAAAACCAGTTAAAAAGACTAAAACTTCTGATACTGTTTTGACTCCAATCGGTTTTGCAGTAATTCTAGTTGTCTTTTTGCCTCACATTGTGGGAAATTATTCATATCGTAATATTGTGGGGCATGTGTCAGTAACCATTCGGCTGAAAAATACAGTTGTTATAAATAAGAATTAACTTAACAAAAAATGTGGTAATAAACTTACGTTTAACGTCGGTGACAGTTCGAATGTAGTTTTTCGTAGTCAACACAAACTCATTGTAGATAACCCAATCGGGTTTATGGTCCAAGCACGTCGATGGATGCAACTGTACTATTTGATTATCTTTAATCGTAAGATATTGTCCGGTCCTTTCTAAGTGGGCAACTTGCATGAAAAATCCTTGCACAAGTGCTTTTCGAATGTTTATGTAGTAATCTTTCGATGTGAACTCTGTGCTGGTGCGTTTTAAACTAAAACGGTCCATGATTCTAGCCAACTGTTGGCGTACATTGTCAGCGGATTTTAATGAACGGAAATTGATGAAGTTCTCATAACACCAGTTTGGATCTTCATTACCTTTTTTTTTTGTAAAAGGAAACATCATTTTGATGAAGTTTTTTTATATTGTTTTATATTTCTTTTACTTACTTTGTTTAAAAGCATGATACACATTCAACAACGTTAGATGATCTCCATCGATATGGGCGAAACGCATTTTGGCCTCGTCAGCTGCCTTTTTGGCCTCATTTGGTCGAACGAAACACTGAGGGACTAAATACATTTTTTGGGGCACATTTACGTCCCAGTAATATAGTTGATTTGTCTTTTTTGGATTGGTTTGTGTGTGTTTATGAAGGAGAAGTTAAGACACCTAGGGGCTATGGTTTTGTTCAGTTTCATGTGCGATGGGGTTTTTTCAAATTGTTAATTTGTTTTTAAATAAATATTTTATAATTACACCACTACATCGAATTTTCACTGAGAACAAAATGTTTGAAAAAAGATATCGAAAATACAAAATACCAATGTAGTGGAATTTTTTTAATCGCACATGAAACTTTACGCTGCTCTAAAAACATCAAATATTCTATCGCAGCGAAATCAGTAATTTTTTTTTTGAAGTTAATTAAGTCATCATGAATTTGGAGGAAGGATAATGATCAAAACAGATTCAAATACTTATTGAAACAAAGCTAGCAAGGAAAATATAGGAATATATTACTTTACAAGTTACTTAACAACAAATCAACCATTAACCAAGTCTGATGGTAAGTGAAAACCGGATAATTCTTTTTTATGAAACAATAACTTTAATGTGCTAACACAAAGTTTAGGCTGAAGTAATAGCTATTTTATGAGTTCTTACTCGTTAAGTACGGGTCCAGATATTTTTGGACCACAATTGGATATTGGGTAAAGATTTGATGTTCATCAGGTTCTATCACTATTCTTTTTAATTTCTGAGCAAAAAATACGGGAAAGGTACAGAGAAGAAGTAGCAACACTACGAGGCTGCAACGAAACTCCCAGTTCTTTAAACTGTACATCTCCCTAAAAAACTAGGTTACTAGTCAATGCTGATAAAAAAGAGCAGAAGTATGTCAACAAAAAAACATTTCCACAACCTGTAAAACAGCGAACCATCCGCTAGTAGATAGTACAACCAATTCCACTTGGAATGCATTAGGTCAGTCAAAGCTCCTGATGAAAAGCTTCTAAAGATACGAAATATGGTAAGGGGTACATAGTAGCAGTTTATTATCTGTATAAATTAAGTTCTAACTTATGCTCTTTTAATAAAACTACACCATTTATTATCCACAAAGGAAAAAAGAACTGAACTGTCAACATACTGATGTCTGCTTAAGTTCGAACATATGTCTACTCTACTGGGTAGAGGTTATTGGAAACATATTGTCGACACTTATCGGTGGGGACTTAGTCACAAAAGTCTATAGTCGATCAAATTTTCCTATTTTGTCAGATTTTAGAAACTGCTGTACCACATTTTATGTCAGCTGTCATCGAAACACAAAGAACTATCAGCATTGTCTAGATGAAAATTCGAATTAAATATATTAACTACTTTCACTACCAGTGCTCCACCACTTCTTGCAAATTTAATACAGCAAATAACGCTAGCAGCCTAAGACACTTTCCTTGAGCTAAGAAGGCATCAAAGAATCAAGGATTCTTTACTTAAGACCAAAAACCACCATAAGGGGATTCTAAAATCTTAATGCAAACTGATGGATATTAAAACATAATTCAAAAAGCAATCTATTCAGTTCCCTTACATCATAATCAAATTAAAAATAGAAGACTAGATAAAAGCTCCTCAAAATAAGGGCATATAAATTTTAAAAGCAAATTATCTCACCCGACAACATTGCTGTTATAGATAAGATCTCATTTGAGCAATTATGCTGACAACTCGCTATCAACATCTTGGCTAACTGTGGATCCAACGGGAACTCAGACATAATCGCTCCCAGTTCTGTCAAATTTCCATCATCATCTAAAGCAGCTAAATAATTGAGCAATTCCAGGGCACGCATCAAAGTCTCAGGTGCTGGTGGATCCATAAAATCAAAATGAACCAAATCATCGATTCCAAGTTTTTTCAATTGAAGAACAACGGTTCCTGAAAATTTAAGTCATAAAATTAAGTTTATTCTATTATGACGTCTTTTTTTTATTTTATTACCCAAATTGGATCTCAAAATTTCAGCATATGTGTTGTCTTGCATTTCATTGTTAAAAGCTTTCTCAGTGTAAAGTCTGAAACATTTGCCCGGTCTTGTACGACCAGCTCGACCGGCTCTCTGCTGAGCCGAGGCTTTACTTATTGGTGAAACCAGTAAACTCTCCAATCGAATACGTGGATTATAGACCTTTTGTTTGGCAAAACCAGGATCAATCACAAAGACCACACCATCAATGGTAAGCGAGGTTTCAGCAATGTTCGTCGATACGACAATTTTTCGTCCGATAGCTCCGTTACTCTTCTTTGGGGGTGCTGGCTCGAAAATTCTCTGCTGCATATTTGGTGGCAACGTCGAATACAATGGAATGCACTTCAATTCACCGACTTCAGGTCCAAGATTGTCTGCATCTCGCTTGATTCTCTTGCATGCTTCCTCGATCTCCTCCTGACCCGTAAGAAACATTAAGATGTCACCCTCTATGTCCTCACAAAGATGGATCTGTATCACGGTTCGAATAGCAGCTTCTAGATAATCCCTTTCTGGTTCTGGGGTATAGAAAATCTCCACCGGATGCGTACGACCAGGTACACTCATTAGAGGAGCATTGTCAAAGTACTGCTGGAACTTACCTATTGAAATCAAAAACAAATTAATAGTTTTTATAGAACATGTTGAAACCAAATTTAGCGTGTTTCAAGCGGAACTTATAATATTGTGAACAGTCAAGCTCTTAACTCATTCTCTACTAACGCTAGCTCATAATTCTTGTTCAGCTCTGCTGGAAATTATAGAACAGTTTATTCAACTTTCTTGAGTGCTAGGGCATAAGGACATTTCAGAAAATTGCAAAGCTGGAGCATTAATCTGAAGATCTCAAATAGTCTAAGGGCCAACGTCTTAGTCTATAGAGAGTTTGACCCATGACAACAAGTGTTCAAAACTGCAAACTAAATATTTGTTGTATGAACACTTTTTCCCTTCGACCAATAGGCATGGAAATAAATCGATGTAAGAAATTTACGTTAAATTGTACACTTAAACAGGCAAACGGTTATTGGTTCAACCCGTCAAAGGCTATTATTGATGTGAATTACAAAAGTATGCAAATGACTTGACTTTTTATGTCGTTGGCTCTCAGTCTCGTCGATTTTCGATTAGTTGAAGCGAAACTTTAAATAAGAGCTTATGAGACAATAACGATGAGAATTCCATTATTTACTATTTTGGCATTTTAAGATCAACATGTCTTCCGTTTTTATCTCTAAAATGTTTTTTTCCGAGTTTCCTTTTTCTGTGATATCTACAGCAAATAATTTTCCTAAGATTGTTTGTTTTCTAGTACGGGAATCAATTAAAGTGTCTTAAAATATGTGCTAATACTTCAATATTCCTACAAAAAATAGCATGGTTCTTTGTATAAATCATTTTTCAGGCCTTGCTAACCAACAATAGAGAGTTAGGGCTTTTATTTTTAAAAGATAAAATAATATACATGTCAAAGATACCAAAACTGTCTCTAACTCAAAATCTTCGTAACACGGCATTATAAGTTTTTAATATCTTGAAGCTGATTGCACAACAATCTTGGCGTTTATTCAAACGATTTTTGCGGAAATTATAGGGACGCGGAAGAGGAAAAATTGATTTTTCGTCTTCTATGTAACCGTCTTGCAGACATTTGGCTGAAGAGGGCTGTTTATTCGCATTGATTGAGATTAAAGAGAGATCACTTATGTGGCCGGTCGAGATAATCATGGCACGGCATGGCGTTTTGGAACTTAACATCGAACAGCGGTTGAATAACTTAATTTAAATATAACAAAAGGAGTGGATATTTAGATAAATCCGGGGACAGGTTAAAATCGCAAAATAAATAAGGTTTACCAGAACCCTTTTTGACTGCTGTAAAATATTTTAAGGAATCATAACAAACCTATCGACGAAATATACGAAACATTGAAGTTCAATGTTTAAGGTGACACGATGTTTGTAAACGTTTTAACTACGTAAATTCATTTTGATTTCACAATACATCAAAATAAATGTATGTTTATGACAAAACAACTTACCAGCATCTAATGTGGCCGACATTACCACGAGCTTCAGATCCTTCCGCTGCCGAATGACTTCTTTGAGTACTCCCATGAGAATGTCAGTGGCCAGTGTCCTTTCGTGAGCCTCATCGAGTAGAATCACTTGGTAGGACTCCAACATTGGATCAGACATTGCCTCACGTAACAACATACCATCTGTCATGTACTTGAGAAGTGTTTTCTGCGAGGAGCAATCCTCGAAACGAATACTATAACCAACTTGCTCACCAAGCACAACGTCCATTTCCTCGGAGACACGTTGCGCCACCGACATGGCAGCCACTCGACGTGGTTGTGTACAAGCGACTGCCTTCCCGCCTCTGGACAAAGCGAATTCAACGCACCATTGTGGAATCTGTGTCGTTTTTCCAGAACCAGTTTCACCAACCAGCACAATAGACTGATGATCATTGAGGAGCCTCATGAAATCCACTTGGTATTCGAACACGGGCAAGGTGATACGCTTCTTAAAGAGATTGGAATAACGCTGCGAATACGGCTTGTTGGTGTAGGGATTGACTGTGGCCATCTGTTTCGACAACGGAATGGCACCACTGCCACCTGCCGTAACTGCAACAGTTCCTTCTGTTGGCGGTGTCATCATTCTAAAAGGAACAAAAAAGTTCTTATCTATTACATATTTCGAAAACAAAGTGCTGATTGTACACTTTAACACGCCCGTGAATATGTAATCATTTTGATATTTATATCAATTGACAAGCAAATAAAAAATTAATAATTCAACATTGTGAGCCAAAGAAGCACCTTATTCGTAAGTAGTTTACCAACCAAAAAAACGCATGGAAATACTTAAGGCTTTACTATTTTGTTTAAAATGGATAAATAGCTAGATATGTTTATAAACTAACAATCGCTAAATAGTAATTATTTTGTTCAAGCACAAAAAGTTAAAAATTGTCATAAACACATTTTTTAATTTTCAATTCAATCTTTTTCACTTTGACTTGTCCTGCTCGTCATCATGAAAAAAAACTTACTTTCTTGGCTTCGAGTATGTTTCGCCAACTTCAATTCTTCTTTTCGACATTTCAATTTAATAGATTCAATTGTGGTTTATTAAATTTAAAGAATTAAATACACTTGGTATTCAATTAATTAATTGCTTTGAGAAAAATAAAACAATAAACGCGAAAAAATAAACTAGAATCAACCGCCGCCGTATATTTAATTGTGGAAAATGTGTTTTTTGTTCGGATCTTGGATGTAGTGAAGTTGGCTGCGGTTTTAGTTTTCATTTTACCAAAGTGTTTAAGAAGTGCGTTCGGAGACTACATCATTCAATTGTGTTCAACAAATGATGTTTAAGCTAGAACCATAATAATAGGAAGCCAACGTAGTGGTTTTACGAAACCGAGCGAAAGCAAGAAATTCCCATGATGCGACTTAATTGCTGCTTGGAACTTTTCGTTTAGTTTTCTTTATCTTTTGCCATCACATATCAGAGCACTCTATGGCCGCTTTTTTGTAAGAGGTGGATGCAAAAATCAAAATGGTGAAAGCAAACTAGGAAGAATTTGGAGTTTGGAGAATAGTTTTCAACTTTTTTATCTTTGTTTGACGAATGAATGAAGTTGTTTTTAAGGGTCTCCCAAACCAAGGCAAATGCAGGCTGATTCGCAACGAATCATTCGCAATAATAAAAAATATGACAAATACACAAACGCTAAATAAAAACAAAAATTTGCTGTTGCTCCACATTCGCGTTGGCTTGGGGGAGCCTTTAATCTATTTAAACGAACGAGAATTCTTGCTCAATCTTGCTAACAACCACAGTACATTATTAAACGTAATATCATAAGAGTTTTAAACTTTTTCTGTTTTGCACACATTATCAAAATTAGTGTCAAATGTCAATATTTGTTGTTGTGTTAATGTGTATTTAGTTCCTCATGCTCACAACCACTTTTATTTCTGACAATTTCAATTTAATTTTGTTGTTGTGTTAAGTATTTAACTCCTCACGTTCACAACCATTTTTTATTTCCGATAGTTTCGATTTTTATAACCTGCGCAATATAATATCTTAGATTTGTGTACACTGTGTACAATTATGTAAACGATAGATTTGTTTAGAAAAATTGATTTTTTCTTCTAAACAAATCGATTGTTTCTAAACAAAATCAATTTTTTGGTTGGAAGGAATTCAACATAAAAACAATTTTTCTGATTATTTAATTGCCAATTACTACAGCTTCACTTAAAAAGAAAATAATAACAAATATGGAACAAAATAATTGTGACTTCACAAAAACACCAAGATAGCAAGTGGAGTGTATCTATTGAGCAAATCTTTACTATTTATATATCATACCATTTTAACAACACATTTGTGCAGTTCAGTTTTCGATTGTAGTCTCACCCTAAGTTTTAACTTTTTACTGAATGCATTGCCGATTGAAAAATCCCCCAAAAATGTGGTCAAAGGAAAAAAATGCACCTTTCAACTATTATAACACTTTATCCAACCGCCATGCTTAAAACTTTTTTATTTACATCCAATATTCACCACATCGCGGTATGTTCATTTCTTGCGCAAAATATCGATTTGACAGTCGAAAATCGGTAAAAGTTTTTCTTAAGTTATTCCATGAAAATTTTTTAAATTAAGAGTGTGAGACGATAAACATTTTCAAAAGTATAAAAACAGTCCAGTACATTGAAGAATGTATAAAGTTTACTTTTAACAACTGGAATTCGTTCGTTGACCATGGAAATTCCAATACAAGTTGCCGTCCGAATATACCCATGCCTCACCGAAGCAGAAGCACCACCATGCGTCCAATCCATACCGATGAGTATTGGACCGAACAGTGCCATTGGTGGCATAGCTACGGGTGTTATTCAAGTCGGTCCACATTCCTTCCCAGTGACGCATTCGTTGCCAGTCGAATGCTCTCAAGCTCAAATATACCATCAGACAGTCTATCCACTTATGGCGTTGTTTCTCGAGGGATTTGATGCTTCTGTGGTCACATATGGCCAGAGAGGAACTGGTAAGACTTACACTTTGTTTGGCCGGGGTCTAGATGGTGTGTATGGTGAAGCAGAACAAGGACTAGTCCAGAGATGCGTGCGAGAAATCTTCGCCCAGATGGCCACTCATCAAGAACGTACTTTTGCCATAAATGTAGGATGGGTGGAGATAGTTCGAGACGAAATAAGAGACCTGCTTGAGGCAGGAAATGTCTCCTGCTCAAGCATAAGCGAAGTCTTCCACTGGGTTGAAGTTGGGTTGAACAATCGAAGTGACACCGCGGACGCTCTAATCCACAGCCTTTTTACCATTACCTTAGAACAACAATGGGTCTCAAAAGAAGGTCTCATCCAGCATCGACTTTCGACGGCGAGCTTCAGCGACCTCTGTGGCACCGAACGGATGTACATGCTCAACAGCATGGATCAGCATTCAAGCATTCCTAAAGATCTAGGTTTGCAGTCGCTAGAGAGGATTGTGAACACTCTGACCGATCCAGTGCTGATGTACAATGGAACTGGCAATGTGACTTATAATCAAACCACACTGACGACTCTTCTGAAAGATTCTTTTGGTGGGAGGGCTCAAACGCTTGTGATTCTGTGTGTTTCACCACTTGAAAGGGATGTCAACGAGACAATTTACAACTTGCAATTCGCGTTTAAGGTTCAGTGTGTAAGGAACTATGTGGTTATGAACACTTTTTCCGACAACAACACACCACTGTCGCCCGAAGTTGGCCCAGACCACATAGGCACAAACCCAAATGACACTTTTGGGCTTCAATTCGCTGCTTCACAGTGGTTCAAGTTGGTTTCAAATGCTGAAGGACTATTTTCTAAGTGAGTACTACTTCAATAACAAATGTTGCAGGTATTTAATAAACAAAATTGAGAAGAACAAACAAATTTTGAGGGAATTTCGATGTGTTCCTTCACATGAATTTTTGTTTGAGCTTTCTTCTCAAAAATCCCCTTTTTTAAATTGTTAAATGTATTAAGGAGAATTTTATGGATTTTCTTGAAACAAGAGATAAGAGCCCCAAGAGATAAATGCCCCTATTTGTTTGGCATATGTACGTTGCTACCACCTAACTCTTATTTCAGGCCTTTCAATAAAAGTGTTTGAAAGAAAGTATAAACTTAACGCTTTGTTCTATTTTAAACCTCATATTACTTCAACTGAAATATGACCAGTACATCTTGCTCGAGTGCAATGTATACATACTGCTGCTACATGGATGTTATGGATTTTCCCATCGAAACTGTTTATAGCTTATTGTCTGGGAATCTTTCGACAACCTCAGTTTTTTGGTTGAAGTATTTTCAGGCTAGCTTTTTAGATTCATCTGAGATAAGTTCACCATATCAATCTCGCGGGTTTATTTAGTGTATGTAAAAATCTAGAGCATGTAAGTGGGTGGTCTTTCGCTCGAATAGGCGGAAGGAGCATTTCCTAAAAAAAAATAACTTAAATGGGGAAATATGAATAAATAAATTTGGTAGCATAGCAGCAGAAGTACCAGGACACAGTGACTTAAAACTCTCACCCAAAACTTCATAGTTGATTTCATTTCTTGTTAATAAACAAGTTGAAAAGAAGGTTAAACCATAAACTCTGAATTTCTATGTTTGCGTTTTTTACTCACTCTTTGACCCTTTTAACTGCATTTTAAGCCACACGGCGAGGTAAAACTTTTTAGAATCAAGATTGCTTAATCCTTTAAGTGCGTAAGTAGACATCGGTTCTAAATCTAAATAAATGCAATGACTTGAAAATCATGATTTAAGAATTAAAGCTATAAAACTAAAATCTTTAAACCCTTTGATTATATAAAAACCAACAATTTATCTTCCAGGCTTATGTCGACAAATGCAATATCCGAATTGGAAAAGGAACAAATTGAAGAATGGCTCTTTCTTAAGCAAGAATGCGAAGAGTGTCTCAGTTCAAGTGAAGTAATTCGGTCTCAAAAACAATTGGGTCCCATTCAGGAAGCTGAGGAACCTGAAGAAACTGTAAGTGAACCAGAGACTTCGTGTCAGCAAAACTCAGACAATGAAAGTGATTCTGAATCACAACGGCCTGATCTAGCAGAGAAACTGGAATCTCTAATGGATGAGTTGAAGATTAAGACTGATAGTCTAGTAAATGATAAGTACAAGGAATTCATTAAGAACCAACCAAAGGCGGTTATGGAGAGCAATGACAGCTTCAAGCAAGAAGAACGTAGAGCGTCTTCTTCGGTTGGAGGTAAGGAAACGTTTGAAAAGTTTTCAATTCTTTGTGAGACTTTTTTTTTTATTTTGACTTTTTATGCTCAATAGGTCGCCGTCGATCGATCCAACCGGGTGCTAGTCTTAGCAGCGCTGAAATTGCCATGCTTAATCGAGTTGCTTCCCGCGAACAAATTACAAAATCTCAAGATGACTTTCTTGATAGCTCCACTGATCTCAATCATCCAATACGTGCAGCAATCAATTCACCCCAAGAAACTGTACAAAAGAAACTTCGAAAAATTATGACCGATATTGAGGCTAAGCAAAGGCAAATAAAAGAGATCGAACATACAATTTCTCTCAAGCAAAATATAATAATTGATTTGGTGAAGAATAATGAAACGCGAACCACGGCCAAGAATCGATTCAACAAAAAGAAAGGAAAACTCGAAGGAGAATATGAAAAGACCAAGAAACAACTCTCCAAGGCAGTTGTGAGTGGCAAGGATAAATCAGAGATAGATCGGTTGAAAGCTCTTACCTCGCACATAGAACAAAGGCTTCAAGACTTGGCTTCGATAAAACATATTGCAGGCGAAAGTGGACAGAAAGTTAAGAAGCTTCAGCAATCGGTTCAAGATTCCAAGCGTTTTGTCGATGATCTACAAAAGAAAATGAAAAAAGAGAAAAAAATCAAAGAGCAGCTTGAAAATGAACTAAAAGCCATAAAAGAGAAAGAGAATACCAAACAGATTGCTGTCGAAGAGAAGGGCAAGAATCTGAAGGATGTCCAGGCGAGAATTTCACATTTGGACCATGTACTCAAAGAAAAGTCTGACAATTTGGAACATTTTGGCGAAGGTGAGGAAAAGGAGTCCCTAAGGCATGAAATCAGAAACTTACGGCGCACAAGAGATCACCTTTTGGAGCAGAGGTGTACTTTGGATAGAAAGCTGAAAAAAGAAAAGATGCTGTCTCACAAAGAAGAACGAAAGCTTCTGGAATGTGATGAAGCAATCGAAGCCATAGATGCTGCAATTGAATTTAAAAACGAACTCATTTGCGGCCGTAAATCAATTGATACTAGCGAAAGGCTCCAGCGTGAAAAGGGTGAACAAATGCTAATGGCGAGACTGAATAAATTATCGCCAGAAGAAATGCGAACCCTGCTTTATAAATATTTTACAAAAGTAATCGATCTCCGGGACTCTAGTCGAAAGTTGGAGATTCAGCTCATGAACTTGGAGCGCGAAAAAGACGCCTGGGAATGGAAGGAGCGTGTTTTGAGTAACGCCGTCCGGCAGGCCAGATTAGAGGGCGAACGCAATGCAGTACTACTGCAGCGACAACATGAAACAAAACTCACTTTGATGCTTCGTCATTTGGCTGAGGAAACTAGTGCAAGTTCTAGTTTCAATGATCGCTTCATACATCCTGGCTCCGCAGCTGCAGCTCTCGCCCATCATCCCCACCATCATCATCCCACAAGTCCATCCAGTCCATCAGCATATTCAGGTGATTCAGATTTTGAAATGGATTTCTACAAAGCGGCCAACAAGAATATCCTAAAGCCCAAGCATGGTGATATGGAGATATGTCCTCTACCCGATGCGCTAGCTAAATACAAGCCATTGGATAAGATCAAAGAGAAAGAGAGAGAAACAAAAAATAAACTGTTTGCAAAATTTCAAGTGCTCACAAGGTACCATGCAGGTAGTAGTAGTGCTGTTGCAGCTGCATCTACAGCAACTGAGAACAGTAAAAAGAAGTCACAACCAGAGCAGGCGGCAATACCGCAGGAAAACATAAAGAGATTGTTATCCGCTCCGCCATCGACAAAGGTGACACGGCAGAAGAACAAAATAATAATTCAAGATTCGTCGAGGAAGAATTAAGTAAACTTTTACATAGTTTTGTTTTTCTTTTTTTTTTATAAACAAAAATACTTTTAAAGAAATCTTTAAAGCATACGTATTAATCTCTGCTAAGAAATACTCAAAGGGCAATTATTTAAAGATATTAATAAATAATAAATAATTAAAAAACATAATGAAATAAGAAACAAATGCTCAAAAAGAATCAACCTTGCTTTAAAAGAAGAACTGAATAATTGAAAGATTAATTATGAGAATAAAACTCAATTAAAATAAGTGTTTAATCACAAAATCCCTTATCCAAACAAGGTTAGTAGATTTAAAATAAAATAAGTACGTATTATATTTACATACTACAAGCAGACTTTTTGTTTTTTTTTTTAATTCCTGAACAAGAACAATGCCATGCACTTTTTTCTAGGCTAAAACTACACAAAAAAGCAAACAAAAGTGAATCTTTCTGTTGATTTTTAAAGAAAGTTTTTTTTTTTTTTTTAATTAAGGCCGAAGCTTAAGTTTTATCAAACTTATTTGAATCATCATCAATCAGTTATTTCTTCAAATCAAGTTCAAGTTTGATCAAAGAGCTTCAACCAATAAAATGAATAATTTTAAGGGTAAATTAAAGACTAATGAATTATTAATCAAATCGCGCAATGCTCATATAAATCTTTAAAGGAAGTCTTAAAATTGAATATTAAATGGGCAATGCTTTTAATGAATCAATAACATCGATACTAAAGAGCTAAAACTTAAACTTTAAAAGATTTTCTTAATTAAAGATTCATTTCTCACTTGACTTCTACGAACAAAATATAAATTAAACAGTTACCTGATCAAACTTAGGATGTATGTTGTATGTATACCTAATTTGCTTAAAGGTTTCCCTAAAATCTTTTAAATTAAAAATATTCCTAATGTAACTAGGTACACCTTTAGTAATTACAATTAAGATTTCCTTTAATATAATATAAGCATTCCTTATAATCGTATTGAAAACATGAATCTTGCTTGAGAGGTAAAGTTTTTGTTGACATTTTCTTATGTCTTAACCCCTCGCTTAGTAAAAATTGTGTGCCATAATACATGCAAACGTAGAGAAAACCATTTATATATTTTTTTTTTTCAAAATTTAGTTGTTTGTTTTTATTTTAAGTATATTTTCATATTTTTATCATCTGTGGCAGAACTGTACCTACAGAAAATGCACCGTTATGTCTTGAATGCAATAAACATACATTTATGAGTATTAAAATATAAATTACTTGTTTATTTCAAACTCTATTACAAAAAAAAAAAAAAAACTAACTTCAATTTGCTCAAACTCTTTGAAGTCTTTTTTAAAAGTATTTTGCATTCTTGAAGTTCTTTAAATATCTCGAATTCTGTTGGCTTTTGATTGTAAGTCTTTTAATTATCTTTTTACTTCTTGAAGTTTTTACTACTTCAAGAGTTTTTAATGCTTGAAGTCTAAACTCCTTGAAGCCCTTTTATTACTTAATGTCTTTTTACAGTACGATGTCTTTTAAAAACAAATTTATCTTTTCATCTCATAAAAACCATTAATTGCTTAGTTTAAATATATTAGTCAGCCGTAATCAAGACATCAATTACTAAAAGGCTTTAATCAGCTAAGATGCTTCCAGTTAGTAAAGGGACCTAGCTGTTAAAACTTCTTATAAATAAAAATTTTTAACCAAGTCAAAATTATTCAATACTTGCAAAGCATTAAAAATAATTGAAGATGGGGTTTTCAATTAAATAAAAAAAACTCTGCGTGTAGAGTTTTTGTACCGTTAGTTTAACAAGCTTATTCGAATGTCTCTTCCTCTTTAAGTTCTACAGAAGGAAATAAGAAATCATACAAAGCCTTTAAATATATGTATATGTATAATCACCCCTATAACAGAATTCGACGAATAAGCTCCACAGGGAGAGTGGCTCAATTTAAAAATTTGGCTCATAGTAAAAATTTCAAAAAATTCTCTCCGCAGCCCATTCCTCGGATTTTGTAATCGGGGTGAATATCTACACAAAATTAAAGATTGAAATATACACACTTGCCAATACTTTCTCTTCTTCATTAAAAACACAAATATTACATATTAAAATGAAATAAAAAAATAAAGTAAAACTAAATCGTAAATTCTTATAATTTCTCTTAATTGCCAAAAAAAAAACAACAACAACACAAATAAAAACACAAAGAAAAAAGTCTTACATCAATTGAAATAACTAGAAAATTATGTATTGGTACATTGTTTTGAGAAATATTTCTCATGTTTAGTAAATGAAAAAAAAATATATTCCTTTAAAATTATTTCATAAGTTCATAAATACATTAAAAATATCTTCCATTATATTTAAATTTATTATAATAATAAAAAAACATAATTTTCTTACAAACAAGAAAAAAAGGAGTTAAAATAACAAAACTTAAGTTGAGTGATATTTAAAAAAAAAGATAAAGTTTATAATATAGGTTTACTTATTTTGAAGTATTTACACAAAATAAAATAATTTTTAATATAAAAATACTAACATCATTATAATTAATAAAAGTTTAAGTAAAAAATTCTTTTTAATGTAAGCAAAATTAAAAAAAATTTATATATATAAATTAAGATTTGAATTGAATTGATTTAAGTTTGTTATTTTTTCATATGTTTTTTTTTGTTACGTCTGCAAAATGATTTTTTTTCTTAAAGAATTATTTGAGTCAAATATTTTGTATGTATTCGTACAAAGGCAAAATAAATTAAAATTACAAATAGAAAAATAAAATAATTATAATATTCAAAAATATAAAATATATCTTCTACATATACAATGCATACATACTCAAAATAAATGTTTTAGATAACACACATGATATAAAACAGGTTTTTAATTATTTGTTTCAGCACAAAAAAAAAATTTGTTGTATTTAATTTAGCCGTTTTCGAAAACTTCATTTACGTCAAAAATGCATTTGCAGAATGTTAAACACAAACTGCAAAAGTCTAAAGTTCGACAACGCAAATACAAATTTTACTGCACAAGCATTGTGTTCGATAATGCAATTTGCTAAAGTTACACTTTCAGAAAAATAATCTGCTGTGCAGTAAAAAAATCGGGTTGGCGACCAAATTTACTTGCAATTTTGGTAGATTTTAGCAGAAGCATAAATCATTTTTTAATCTTTTGTTTTTTTCGAAATATATAAAAAAAGCTCGGAAGTTTGCATATAGAGAGTAACCTGAAATTTAAAGACTATAAGCGCAGTCGCAGAGTGATCTATTTAGTAAGTATACATACAAATCAAAACACATTCCCTTTACAATTGCTACTTACAACAACGTCCAGAATACACTTCAAAGCATATGAACTTGCTTTTTAAAAATTCTTTGCCTTTGTTCTGAAGCTTCTTCTGTGGGGTGTTTGGGATCAGAATAGGGTGGCCTGATTATGATATGCTATAAGAATCGATTTTCGATTCACTTCAAATTTTTCAACCATCCGATTTAAACAAAAAAAAAATCAAATTTAATTGCGTTTGAATTGATGTTTCGTCCAAGGGAACACAATTATTTTTGTTTTTTTTTTCGATTAAAGTGACTTGGGCGAAATTAAACATTAAAATCGCTATTTGCTTGAAGTAAAGTCTAAGGAATTTGTAGGTACCAAAAATAAAATACGCTCCCAAGAACGCTTCTCGTTCCATAATTAGACCCCGGGCTCTACCATCACATCATCGTATCCAGCTTCCGCAGATTAACATTGTAAATTCTAATTCTTACTTACTTATTCTCCAAATCCATGAAGAGTCACAGCCGGAGGCACGGTATCGGCAGTCTTCCATCCTCTTCGATCTCGAGCACGCTGCTTAGTCATATAAACAAAGCTTTCTGGTATCTGCGATGGCTAGGTCCTTAAACCAGAGGTTCGGTCTTCTCGGTTCTCTCGAACCTCTGGGGGTTGGCATTCAAAGACTCTATTGGAGTCCCAGATCATTTGATTAAATAGCTCATCCTGTCAGACCGTTTTAAAAAACCCGTTGTTCAAATGGAGTCAGATTCCGTGAAATCTGAACAGCATAGACCATTATCTTGGGAGAGGTAAAAATAATTTCGGCTAACATGAATCCTCTCGAAGTTGCATTAATAGTTTGTTTTCGATGCACTCTTTAATGATATGCAACATTACTAACATTTTAAAGGAGCTTTTGCATACAAATTTTGGATGAAATCGGTTAGGCCGTTAATGAAAAAGTTGCAAGTAAAAGAACCGTTATATGGCAGTTAGATATTGCTAGTAACAATTCCGCCCGAGCCTCTGGTAAACGGCGGCCTATAACCCAATTCAGCCTCCAAGAAATTCTTTCTAATTTTTTATTGAATAATCAAATAATACATATGTATAGAATAGATGTAGAAAAATATGTATTAAATAATTGAAATTGAAAAAATTTATTTTCGAACTCAAAATCTTGAAAAATGAAAAAACTACTGCCTTGATTGTAAAATTTATTGTATGCTCATTATAGACTCTAAAATTATGTGACCGATTTTGATCACATTTTCACGCAATCCTAAAACTAACCCAACTGGTTCCCAGGAAATAAGGCTGAAAAGAAACAATGAAAGCTATGCTCAATTGAAATAAGGCCCCATCATGAAAAAATCCCCAAAAATAAATGAAAGAACGTAATTGTTTGCCTTATTTTTCCAAAATATTAGCCCAAATTTTCTAATTTTGTAGTTTATTTTCTAAATTGAAATAAGACCTCAAATTCTCTAACAAAACACGCCAATTGAGGCCATGAGAACCAAAACTCGCCATATATCCATAACCAAATTTTATTGTTTAATTAACTTTTGAATGAGAGGACATAGAAACCAATTTTTTATATCAAATCATAGATTTTGATACCTATTGGAATTGGTTAAAAGGAAAATTATATTTGAAGTTATTAAACAATTACATCTGGCTGTGACGAGTTTTTCTGGCATTAACATGGCGAGTTTTGGCTCCACCACCTCAATTTCTCTTGTACAATGGCACATTGGAAGTTCTTTGGCATTCAGTGATTAAAAGCGCTTGAATTTTCATATACAAATTTTTAAATGCTAGCAAGGCATTAATAGATTTGTTCGTTGAGCCCTGAAGTCACCCTGGGGTCGCCCCAAAGCGTTTTTTGAAAAATCTGAACTAGCCCTGACAAGCCAATTCTGTGTTTTTTTAAACCTATGGTCACCCTGAACTCGCCTTGAAGTAGAACTAGGTTTTTTGCTGGGGCGAGTTGGGGTAAAGAATAAAATGTCAGGGTGGCTGGAGCTCTGAAGCATTTTTTTTGTTTTAGATTCTAAATCTTATGTGTGTTCTTACGTTCTGAGCCCGTACGTATATATCATAATTACTATAAATAAAAGCTGACGTTACCTGTATTAAGACTTCAAAATTGCAAGGCCTCTAATAAGCTAAGTCCGCCACTTCCTAAAACAAATAAAGCGAATTAGCCCTCCACACCGAACTCAAAATGCGGTTTTCGCGAATATATCGGTTTTGGAGAAAAACCTTATCTAACTAACCTTTGTAACTTCAGGTTTTCGTAAAACACAAGTTTTACACTAAACCAGTCGAAAACTTGTTGAAATGAAGAGATAAGCAGAACAAACATACCTTTTTAATACTTGAACTGTAAATAATCATCTTACGGTAGTATTTAGTAGCTAGGTACACCCAAAATTAAAAAAAGCCAGTTATACGATTACATATCGTTGACCTACGGTCAAAACTTCGTGGAGGTTCTTACATAAGGGGGTTTACATGGATCAATATCTTGTTCAACATTTTTGGCAACCACCGATGTTAGATCATTTAAACTAAAAAAAAACCTGTTGTCAACCTGTGTTGCATGGTTTTCAAAATATATTGAAAACTTGTTGATCCATATATAAACCCCCTAATTGACATTTTAATGTATACAAAGTTGTTTTTAATAAAGAAAAACTAGATCAGCCCTGCTTTTTTGCGTATTATAAGAATCACTCTAACCTCATAATAAGTAGCTAGATACTAAAAAGTGAAAAGAGGGAGGCCAAGAGAGTGAAATAAAAATCTTAAAAAATCAGGATTACTTTTTCTATTTAGATCCATTGTCTTTCCACCCTAGAATTAAAAAAAACAATAAAAGGATAACCTTAAAGTACATACATAGATATGTACCTTACCTATCGTTTGATTCTTTTCCTTTTACTTAATAGGGAATCAAAGCGCCTTTAACTGGACATAAATAAGCAGTCATATTTATAAACTTTGTCTAACTTTAGACAGCCGTCCAACTCCAAAAAGTTATTAATAAACTTTGTTTACTGTTGTTCTAAGGTTCTCTAACTTGAACAAAGGCTTTGGCGGTCTAAGATTTGTCTAAATTGACGTTTCATTTTATTAAACAAGGCATATTTTCAACTACTTAAAACTTAAAAAAAAAAACTGTCTAACTAGTCAACCGCATAAAAAATTTAATAAATAAGGTGGAAGATCCATACCTTAAGTATTTGTACCTAGATAAGAAGAGAAACAAAATAAAAATGTTGGCTTTTCGTAAAAAAAAAAAATAAAGGCCACACACAAATAACGAAATATCACACAATTCAAACATCTACATACATACAAGCAAGTGTTTAAAAAAAAAATTATTAAAATAATTGAAAAATAGCATTTTTCATAAAACTTTACTTTCTGTAAAAAATTCTACCATATACGCGGTATGACTAAACGGCTTTTCAACAATTATTTATTTGCTAAGCCAATACAATCCCCTAAATTTTACAAATGCACAGTTCACAATGCACACATGCAAATAAACTAAACAAACAACAAACAATTCGCGCCAAAACAACTACACGACAAGACCTAACTGCCTTTGCTACAACGCAACGGTTTAACAAAACAAAATGAAACAAAAACAAAACCTCATAAAAGGAAGAAAGACGTAATCAAAATAAAAACTTAAAAACCCACAAAACTAGCCAAACAACTCACATTTAAGAGAACACCGACTTCCCCTTCGAAAGAGAACGTTATGTGTCAAATTTTTGACAGTTACTGAGCAACATTAGCAAAGAACAAATATATTTTTGTGTAGCATTTTCCCTTTCAGTCATCGTCGAGGCGTCGTCGGGCAGATTACTTTCAAGGCGAAGCTCTACGCGAATTTATAGTTCCGGTTCGTGCATACACTTGAATGAGTGTTCTTAAAAACCACCCTTGTGGATTAATAAATTCATAAATCTTCATCAAAATTTGGATTACCATTTTGGATTATAAAAATAATTGGATAACATTGGAAGAATTCTTGGATAATTTGCAAACTCTAACGGTAAGATAAAGAAATTTGAAATAAAAACCGTGTCTCATCGGTCACCACCCTGAAAAAACCGTCAGACATTGTTAGTTTTCGGTGTAACTTAATTGCAAAGTCCCCAATTCTTAGCAAAAAATCAATACCGTTAGCTGAATGTGGGCTTTATAATTGCAGTTTGTTTAAATTGTAGCTACTATTAGTAATAAACTATTGTTTTGTGGAAAATTTGAAGCAATTATTGATTTTTCACAGAACTGGGATGAAAAAAAGACTCGAGGCTCCCGTGGTAGTCCTGGCAACTAACTTAGGGTGTGTACATGTGTTTGCACTAAGAAACTTTTTTGCAGGAAGAATCGCGACATTTCCTGTGGGTGGGTCCGTTTTCAAATCGAAAATAATCATGTGTCGGCAGCCATTTATGAGGCAAATTTAATATCAAATGAAAGATTATCTCGTACTTTATGTGTTTTCGGCAAATTTTCATAGAAATTTGCCAATTCTTATTCAAAAAATCATAAATGAAAATAATTTTCATTGTCGAATGCGTTTTCATGATTTGCGCAGGATCCAAAATGAGATTTGTATGATTTTTTATTTTTTCTTGGTTGAAAATGCTGTGAATTTCTGAAGGTCCTGCTCGCACTTGTGCGGTTTACTACTGACAAGGATGTAATTTGCAACTATATTTAGTTCTGTCTACATACAGAGTATATACCTTAAGTACCATCCACCATCCCTTTGTGTGCCTGCTCGGCATTGATGTGCCACCATCCACCATGACGAAGATGGCGAGGGTTTCTTTTTTTTGTTGAATTTTTTTTATGAGCATTTCAAAGGATGTTCACCCTCAGATATACTTAGATGGATGGCGATGGATATGGATAGTGGTTGCTTTGGGTTGTTGTAGTTTTCTCTGGAGTTATTGTTGTAGTTGTTGTTGCTGTTGATTTAAGGGTGCCTATTTCATTAGTTTTGCCCAGGGCTTAGTTTGTTGAGATAATTCATCTCTATTGATGATGAATAAGGGTTTCTACATAAGCTTAGCACTTTTGTTATCTACAAGCAGGTAGGTTCATGGAAGGTGTTCTGTTAGTGATAGGTATGTACATGAGAAGACACAATCACAAAGATGAAGAGGTTCCTTCTTCTTTGAAGTACAAAAATATAGGTATAGGCATTTTGTCATTTCTCTTTCCTCTCTTTTTGATTAAGTTGAGATTTTACAAAAAGAAACTACATGAACCTGTCTTCTCATATCCTCTACCTATTTTCTCAATATTTTATTAGTGTTGGGCGGGTAGGGAAAATAAAACGATTTACCGTTTTTCTGGAATATTACATCTATTGGCATTTTCGAATTCAAATATGTAACATTTAGGTAGGTATGTGCAATAAAAAGAAGTTATTTGACTTGGTCCTTTGAGGTTTTATTGATACTTTCTAAGAAGAAGGATGTTACTTGGGAGGGTTATATACCTATTTTAAATGAGTTTTAGAAGATATGACTAGGTATAAATGTACACGTTACAAAAAATTGAATTTGTTTTTCTTACGATAAAAGATGTTCTTACACTTTAAACAGCTTGTTCAATTGAACTATATTTCCATCAAGTGGTGTTTAGCGTCACTGTAAGCAGCTGGTAGCGCGGTGTCTGATTTTGTTTCCACAAATTGATAATAATCACAATTTTTTAATTGATAGTTCCACATCAAAATGGAAAGATATCACAAAGCAAAAATTTAGTCTTTTAATCAGAATTAGAAGAAAATTACAACCGGATAAGTTCTCTACCCGGTGTGCCAGTTGGCACTATTTGTCATCGATTCAGAACGCCAACAAAACAAACAAGCACATGCAATTTGATTTTGAAGCTTCATATCGTGAGGGAGTACGCAGGATTTTACTTAGTGGCGGTGGGAGGTAAACTAATTCAAAAAATAGTTTTGGTACAGAAATTTGGCTTTAAAATGCTTTCAAAAGAAGACAAATTGGGTACCGTATGAAAAATATTTCGATTAGGGAGTGCAAGCATCCCTACCTGTCCCCTCTTCCATATGCCCTTATCATATTGCTGTTTGTGTTCAGCCTCACATACTTCAGATGTCAAAATATGTTTTCACATCTGACAACATGCCGGATACAAATATGAAGAAAATGAGAAAATAATTTGGAAAACATGGAAAATTATTCTAAAATACAGTAGGAGTTTATGGAATTTTCTTATTTTTAGCAAACAGTATGTCTGTTGGCGTATCTCCCAAAACTACGAATTTCTACGAATTTAGCCGAAAGTTCTGTCAAAGCTCATATAAAAAAAATAAAATTCGTAGAAATTCGTAGTTATCGGAAGTACACGAACAGACCTAATTAGTTTAAATTGCGTTTGACAACAGTTTGACAACTTATGTGTGTTTGAATGTGTGAGTAGTTCTGGTTTCGCAGTTTTGAAATAAAATTCAGAATACTTTTTATCTTCTTTTCAGGAGAAGAAGTGTCATTTAGAATGTCAGTAAAACACTTTCAGAAGGGTTTACACACATTCCCTGGGTTGCCAATTCGAAAAAAAAACCATAAGACGCATGTTAGGCTATGGTTTGGTGGCAGTTGTTTTTACTCGCGCCATCAGTAAGCTATGTCAAAGTGATTGGTTACTCATGCAATTTTCGAAAATGAAGTGGTTTCGTTGTACAGCTTTAAATAGCTAGATGCAACGATCGATCAAACTTTTGACTTAAGTTTTTTTCACGTTGTTCGTTTAACAATTGTAAGTTTACACAACAAATATGATTTTTGAAACCAAACATTTTTTCGTTTTCTATAAACTCCTTAAAACATTGCAAGGAAAAATCAATTCTTATTTGAAAAATCTATGTGTATGATAGGTAGACGTGTTCAGATTTCGAAGCTAGTTTAAGGCCCTCCCAAACCAACGCGAATGCGGAGCGACGACGAATTTTTGTTGTTGTATAGCGTTGTATTCTCGTCATATTTTTTACTTTTGTGAATGATTCGCTGCGAATCTCGCTCCGCATTCGCGTTGGTTTGGGAGAGCCATTAAATGGTGAACTTCTTCAAAACTAACGCCCGCCGGCACATAATCGGAGTCCAACCGATAACAGAATTGTTACTTTTGAAATAGCCGTATTTTTTTTAAGCAATAAAAAAAATTAAGCAACAATACGATTTTTGCGCCAGTTACGTTATTTACGAAATGCAGCTTTCTTATAATCGTGAACCAATCTTGATGCGAAAGTTACAGAACCCGAGCATAATCTCGTTAAGTTCTCTGAGATTATTGATCTGAACACGTTTAATTCCAAAAAACACAATGTCGTTTGGTGAAGTTTACAAAAAAAAACGATTTGGTAATTTTTAGCAGCAAATTTTTGTGGATAATTTTACGCAATTAAGGCGTTTTTCTTTTATAGTTCAGAACAGTACAAAACTTGAGCTGTCAAAACAAAAATTGTGTTTCGTTTTTAGCACAGAGCTTTCAGAGTTAAAAATGTATGTCTTTTTTCGTTCTGAGCATGCTCAGAGCACGCTCTGTTTTTCAACTTTCTTTTTCTATTTTCTGAATGAATAAAGTAAAATCCTAAATTATAATTTAATTAATTTATATCACATGGCATTTTAGTGGTTTTAAAAAGTATTAGGTAATAATTAAAAACTTATCAATCTGTGAATGAGTATTAGAAAATTAACATTGAATAATTCATTCATTTCCATTTATTTTACTTTTAACCACACAATTGCGTGAAGGCCTGAGTGACTTGTGAAATGCATTTGCAGAATGTTGTTAAACGCAGACTGCAAAAGTCTTCTGTTCGAAAACGAAAATATAAATTTTACTACATTAGCATTGTGTTCGATAACGCAGCTTGCTTAGGTAAGATGTTTGAAAACATCATCTGCGGTGCAGTTATGCAGTAAAAAAATCGAGTTGAGAAACAAAATATCAATAAGCCAGAGATCGTGTTCGTAAACGTCAAATGGGTTTGCAAGTAAATTGGTTGACATTAATCCAATCGATTTTGTGCAAGCATGGCGATTGCATATTTGACGATCATTTGACAATCAAGTTAACTTTGATTTCACGTTTTCGAAAGCGTTAGTCAAGTTTATGTTTGAATTGTTTTGTTCATACAAAAATGACTCCAATACAGATTTGTACAAAAAAATTTAGAGTTCAAAATGTTGAGAAATGCGTCCCCAAGAGATTAGAGCTAATTTAAGTGCTAATTTAAAAAAAAATATATTGAAAATTATTTTCAGACCATATCTGATCGAATCTAAAAGAGGTTTGATAGCTTTAAAGGTTGGAAGTTGCCAAACAAGTTTTAGAGCAACTACTGCAAAACTCGAAAAATTATTCATTATTCATTATCTCACGTCAGGCTTAGAATTCTAGTAGTTGAGAGTACAAAAGCCGTTAAAATACAATTATTTATGAAGCAGTTAAATTATTCGTATGCTTAAAAAATAATGGTAGTTCAACGGTTTTTTCCAACTGTCAACTATTAGAATTCTTAGCCTGATGATAGATTTAAATAATTTAATAAGAAAAGTATCAACATTATTTAAACTATTACTTGACTTTAACTATGATTGGCAATTTTGATCAAATTATAAGGTTAAGATAAGGTGTTATAGATAAGGTCTGACAATAATGTCCAATGCGGTGGCCCTGCCAAGACCCAACATAAAAGGTACAGATTTTGACCTCACCGAAGCACAAACTTGCATGCTTAAATAAAAAAAATTACTCAAAAAACCTTAAGATTGTGATAACAAAAGGTAGGACACTATTTAAATTTGTTTTATTTGCAATAAAAAATTAGCATCGGACTCAAAACCGTTACAACTAGTTGTCAGCATTGAATAAAAGAATTTCTTTCTTTTATTTTCAAAGCCAACATTCTATAGACACTCTGCCATTAAACCATAAAATTGACGGTTATGTGTCATATTCCTACAACCAAAGCTGAGGCTGAGCACATGTTCCACATTCAATTTTAAATTTCATTTATCCTGTCTGGTACGGTCGGTGGTGGTGTGCCATTCAGTAAGCAATATTCTCCCTCGCTGGCTCAAAAAAATAAAAAAATACAAACGATCAAACGGTTAAACCGTTGTGTTTAATTAAGGGTTCCCTATATTCACAAAGTTAGGCAGGGTAAAAAATACACCAACAAAAATCATGACAAGTACATTCTTTTTTTCTATACTGAAAGTATTTGATTGCCATAATGAAATATGAGTCAAAGTGAAACAGAAGAATATACATAAAGAGACGACAGAGAGAAAAGGAAAAAAATTACATGAATATTTGATTAAGAGGGGTTAGCTGCTGAATGGCAATGGCGAATGGCCGTTCGGATTCAGCAGACAGATGGCTTTCAGATTTCATGATTGCTCACCTGATGACTCATCAAAATAAAAAAAAGGAAACGATTGGAATGGATTATTGAAATTTTGCCATCAGTTGCAGTCATATGGATTTTAAAATAATTAACCATGACATTTTTGTAAAGACATAAATGAATAAATGGCATGACAGCACTTGAGAAATTTCTGCAAAAAGTTATACCCAAACAAAAATCTAAAAAGCAGAACCTCTTTCAGCTGCTAATTGTCATCCCTTGACTTAAATAGAATTTAATCTGAAGTATCAAACGGAAGTCACGAAATAAATCTTGTAGTCTCTTTTTCCAGAGTCGTATTACCAATTTAGCAATATGGATCACTGATATAGGCTCTATGTCTGCAAGAGAGCCGAATTGAGTCATATTGCTTTATTACCAAAATAATTTTCCGGGTGCTATGATTGAAAGGGTAGAGGATTGAAAATTTAATTGAGTAGCAAAATGTTTTCAGGAAAAAAAGGCCCTTGCCAGAAAATGCGCTGAGAGGCAAGAAATGTATGAGTCTCAAAAAAACTGTACACAGGTTTTAATTTAAAAGTGCACGTGAGAACCAGGGCCTCGTGTTTGTACCTTATAAATTCAATCATGCCAATGTGCATGTGTTTTAAGTCAGCAAGAATAGGGGGACCCAACAAATTTCGGCAAAGTCCGAACGGGTTAGATTAAGGGAAATAGTAACAATTTAGCTGAAATTACTCAAGGAACAACGAAGTTTCAATATGTTGAACTATTTTTGGAACAACCTGTTATGAAAATATTTTTTTTCTTTTATATTTCTGTCTCAGTTATAAGCTGTGTCAATTTCATTTATATTAGTCAAGTTTTAATTTAGTTGAAATCGCTCAAGGAACTACGGGGTTTCCATATGTTGACATATTTTGGAATTATCTGTTTAAAAATATTTTTTTCGTTTTCAATTCTGTACCATGTATCACCGTGTCAATTTCATTGAAATCGGTCAAGGAAAAACGAAGTTGACATTGATTTTTTGGAACACCCTATTGGAAATAAAATTTTTCGTTTTTTAATTCTTTATCAGGTATTACCTGTGTAAAATTCATTGAAATCGGGCAAAGAACAGCGAAGTTCTGAAGATTTTGGAACTTTTTTTATTTCTCTTGCGAATCTTTGACTTTCTCCTTTCGAAATTTCGTTTTTCGAAACTTTGTCTTTCGAAACTTTATCTTTTCGAACCTTTGTGATTTCAAAACTTTGGTTTTTCAAAACTTTATCTTTTGAAACTTTGCCTTTCGAAACTTTACCTTTCGAAACTCTTGCGGATTCCCAAATTAAAGGTACATACTTCATCATGACGAAAAATTCTGTATGAGTTTTTGTTCCTTCCTCGCAAAAGACAGTAGCCTAAAAAAAGTGAAGGTGGGAAAGACTGGATTCAAACCCAGGAGTGGAATTGACATATTTCGACAGTCGTTTTAACGATAGCTATTCCTATCATATCCTTGGGAAATATAGAAAGCAATTGTCAAAATTTTGGTAAATGGTTTTACGCAATACGGGCTGAGACTTTCAACCAACTTGGAGTGCATAACTGGAGGCAGTTAGCAGGGGACCGAGCTGGCTGGAGAAGGACTGTGAACGCCATCTAAAGTAGGTAAGAGGCCAGACTTCCGGCTTGATAGTCCTATACGTCCAAAGATGTTAACTATTAAATCTCTTGTGGTTTTTCTATTTATTTTTCGATAACGTTCGAAGCTTGTGAAAATTTGGAAGCTAAATTTAGAGAAATGAACCTAAATTCATGATTTCGCGATGAAGATAAATAAGGTTTCAGATATGTTTTGTTTAAGTATTCTTATAAGAACTTTATTTTGTATAATAGAAAAAAAAGCTGGAACGAAGGGCCCTAAAACTTGTAATGTGTAAGGGCTCCCAATTAACAAAGTGCGCTTATGTTTCTATTCCATTATGACCATATGCACATTTATACTCTAGACAGAGGTCGTTGATGTTCAAGAGTAGATTGAGGAACGAGAAGTATTATAATATTCCTTCCGCACTTAGAAATGACGAAAGAATTATTTTACATACATACTTACTCGTTCATAGGTACATACATACATACTATCGTTCTCTCTTGAGAATAATTTAAATTATTTACAACCACACAAGAATTTCAATTAAATCATGTACTGGATATAATAATTGAGCTAAAAATATTTCTGAGATCTAAAATAAAATAATATTCCAGGCACATAACACAATATTTCCCTAATACTCGTACATAGTTCGTATAGGTATAGTTGGTAGTTAGTTGTGCATTAAAAATAAAGGCCACATAAAACCGGTACCGGTGTCAGTTTGGTGTATTAAAAAAAAAAGTATCTATTAACAATCTTCTAGCTATTGAGCAATAAGTGGTGTGATGTGCATTTATGCATGCGAATTATTGCATCAGAATTAGGGTAGGAAAGGTATAGTGAGGGTAGCAAGAGTGACAGAGAGGATATAAAGGGGATTCGTTTTCACTGTTCTGCTTTACATGGGGGATGAAATGAAAACATGACTGTGTCCTATTATAAGTGGAGTGCTTGGTTAGAGTTCTTCTTGCATTATAGGATATGAAATATGATGGATATTTGAATTGCTATTGTTTGACAGATACCTACCTAGATTGAATTACTGGGGGTTAATTTTTTTTTTTTTTAATTTTTGAATGTGGGTTGTTTTCCACTTCGTTTACTTTTCAAGGAGAATAAAAATGTCACTTGGATTATTTCGATCCTGAAGTAGATATTAGATCGTATTTAATTTTGTATATTTTTGGTTAAAGGAATTTTTCTAAGAAAGTAATGTGAGTTGATTTGTTATTGCTTTACTCGTAGGTACATATATTTGGATTTGGCATCAGGAAAAAAAACTCTTATTTTGAGAATTTGTGGTAGAGTATGACTCATCTTGGTATAGTACCTACTGGGTAGGGGCAATTGACTGAAGACACTTACTAAGTATATTGTATTTTCCACTTAATAGAAAACAGCTTGGGATATATCGTCTCTTGATTGCAAGAACTAGGTTACTGAATTTTCTATTTTCACACTTTCTCGACCAAAAAGATGTTATTTTGTAGAGTTTTAAGACTTATCGTCCAATTTTTTCTACTATAGACTATATACCAATATAAAATATTTATGAAGTGTAAGAAACATTCATATTAGACTTTTCCTCGCCCTCAAGTAGCTAGGTAGGTATCTATAGGCACATTGCTATCTCAAAATTAAAAAAAAAATCAAGTAACGCAGTTCTTGGAATCGGGTGACGATATGTCTCCAAGAGTATTGGGTTCAAAATGCTGACTTTTAAATACGGACTACAATGGTTTTTGTGTCCGTCTTTCCGTAAAAGGTCAATAGGTGGTCAATTAAGGGTCGATTATAGCAACATTTGAGGGCTGAGGAACAATATCTGTGCTGCGTGTCCTTATATTGTTGAAAAAAGTTCGCCAGTTCTTGCACTCAGCGAAACGCAGGTAGGTGCCCCTATTTTTCTCCTAGGAAGGTCTAGCTATTTACGTACGCAATGATGTAACTTATCAGCTTCAACCTCAATATGGAACTTGTTTTAATACGAATTCTAATTTTATGTGGTTCAAATTCACAATCCATAAGCACATAATTCATGCATGTTTTCTTTACCGTAGCTCTAGTCTGGGCAGCAACCTGACAGCAGCGTTGCAGGCCGCTCTGCATACACACTAGACTGGTTTTTTACCTATCCTGGGAAGTATACTCTAGGTACATCGGACCATTGTATCAATACGAGAAAGCCAATTGGAGTGGTCTTAATAATTTTGACAGGGGTTTTAAATTGGTCACTATGCTTCCTCGATAGTGACGTAGGTTCTATATGGTTACAAATAAATATAATTCTTACTTGTATCAAACCCAAAGCAAACTCATGATAAAATTTGAGCTGTAAACAGGCTCAATCAGGATGAGCGAAGTAAGCTTCCGATGTTACAGAGAAAATCCGGAATAAGTTTTTAACAAGCTAGGAAGACCTATAACAGTCATATTCGAAAAACGAAATTCTTACATGAACAGAAATTAAGAGAAAAAAGAAATACTACAATGTCCCAGAGGTACTCGTAGTAATATTTTTGGTTATTTGTAAAAAAAACATACGGAATTCCACTACATCGTCGATTCAAACTCTCGTTTCAAATAATACTCCTGTGGTAAGCTCGCAAGATAAAGTCAATAAGCTTGCAGCACAATTAGTTGCTTATTCGATGCTTCCACAAAATTTCATTACTCCTCCTGTACTTGCGTACGTTAACAGTTACATGGAGCAAATTTTGTTTTCACTCGTTCAGCTTCCAGAGTCCTTAAAGATCTGGATATTTTCAAATCCGCTGGTCCAAATGGAATATCACCCATTGTTCTGAAGAGTTGTTCTTCCACTATCCTATTTCACTGGCCTCTTTCTAAATGGATGAGAAACAGCGTTTGTCCGGCCATTCCTTAAAAAGAAGCGAATCTTAATCATCTTTAACTTTCGTCCAATTGCGTTAGCGTCCTTTCTTTTCAACGTCATGGAAACGCTGATTATCTAGAAGAACGGAGCTTCTAAATTACTGTCGATATAAGGCTCTTGTTGCAATAAGTCCACTGGTGATATGATGGTATAATTATCTCACCAAACAGTGGAGCTATTCTTTACATGATTTTGATGAAAGAAAGATTACTGTGACTAATATTTCTAAAGCATTTGAAAGAGTTTGGCAACAAGCTCTTTTATCGAAAATGCATGCTTTTGGCATCGATGAATCTCTTATTTGTTGGATTAGAAATCACCTTCCGGATCGTTCAATTCGTACTGTTTTGGACGATTTTCTGTCTGATATTCATTCACCAAATAAATGCTGGTGTACCCCAAGGCTCCGTTTTGTCGACGACTCTCTTTCTTATCTTTACTAACCATCACTTCTCTAAAACTTCTAATCCACTTAATTGTTTCTCAGACAGCAGCATCTTTAGTTTTTCATACTCACACCCTTGTATTTCGGATGCAGAACTGCAACGGCATCATCGAATGGGAAATAAATAACCGCATGGAATTTAGTGCATCCAAAAACCAAAGTTCAAAGTTCCCCCGACGCCATTATCCATGAATGGCCCTTGCATCCAGGAAACTGATAATATCATTAATGATTAATTATTTCGATGGACAAATAAAGTTCAAAACTTAGTTAATATTTCTTGTCAAAAAAAAAAAAAAAAACAAATAGGCCCAAATTTCCACGTAAAATGACTTTTAAGATTTCAATGATCATCGGTAAGGTAGTTCAATCATTGAGATAAGAAAAGTCTTTTTATGTGAAAAGTTGGGCCTATTTGAAATTTTTGTTTGACTAAAAATATTGACTAAGTTATCTTAGCTTAGTTTGTCGATCAAAATAATAAATGATTTTGCTTTCTAAATGTCTCAAAATCAACCATTGAAATTTTCAATAATGAGTTCAATGATAGCTATAATTGGCGCCTTAAAAAATAGCCAAAACCAAGTTCACTCTTGTAACCAAAATGGCGGAATCTCGGAAAGCAAATTAGACATCGACACCTTTCCGTAAGATATTTCAAAAATTTTAAAGGCATCGAAAAAACTTCTTGTTTAGTTATTTATTTGTGTATTTAAAGGAATAAAAAGATTTGTAACGGGATTTTCAATTCAAAATGTCCTTATACATTAGTTTATTGCAACAAATGTGCAAATAAATAACTGAAAAAATTGTTGTTAAAATTTAAATTTTAAATTTTGCAAATGTCGCTTAGTACATTCTTACGGGAAGGTATCGACATATATATCTCCAAGAAAAGTTTGCAAAAATAAATAAATATACTTTTGCGTTCATTAAAATATATTTAAAAAAAAAAAACTAATTCCATTAAAAACACATTAATCGAGAAATATTAAACTGAACGCGTGTTTCATATCATCAATCGACTTTGGACACTTGGAATTGAAGTTCATTGATATTTTAATAACTTCTTATCAATTATTCTTTATTTTATGGTTAATTAATTTTGTTTTAATCAATTTAAATGGGCGACGAAAACTTGTTATACCCGCTGCAGAATAATTTCAACTCACAAGAAATGTCAAATCTTGCTAGTGTGTGTGAAATTGATGCAAAATCTTGCTAAATTTTATAAAAAAAGAAAAAAAAAATTAATTAAGAAAATAAAATGCGCATATTCTCTTTCCAATTCGTCAATAGTCTCGGGCTTATCTGCGTAGACAAGCGACCTCACATAACCCTACAAAAGTTTCCTTCAAAAAATTCATTGAACCATTATTTTGGTAATAAATTTGCACGATTTCCAACAAATATTTTTTGAAAATTTTGGTAAGAAAAAATATCTATATTATTTAGTTGCTTCTGTATAAAAATATTTTGAAATCAGAAATACCAATTTGAAGGAAAAAAAAATGGTTTTCTGGGAACTACAATTAATAACCTACTTTTTGAAAAATGCTTTCCCGTTTGAAGGTTGCTTTTAGCAAAAGAAATTTATTAAATTTTTTTAAGAAAAGCTGTGGAGCTGTTTTTGAGAAAATTAAGATTTTGTAAAATTGCTAAAATAAATTGTATGGCAGCCACCGTTATTTTTAGTTCTAAAAAAAGTGAAATGACTTCTGAGCAGAATAATCAAACACTACTACGTACAAAGTTCTAAGAAAACCGATCAAATCGTTTGGGCTGTGGTTGAACAGACAGACAGACTGAATTGTAAGACTCACTTTTTTCGTCTTCCCTACTATCGTAATGACAACTCTGGTCATAATATTGAGTTCCCGATCCATGGGGGGTCTCTGCATGTGATATTGCGGTCTTCCATCGGTTGCGATCCCTCGCACGCTCCGTCCAGTCTTCAAGACCAAGCGTTTTTGCGTTTGAAACCGCCTGGTACCTGTAGCAGAGGTTTGGTCTTTCTGGTCGTATCGAGCCTGGGGGCTGGGATTTGAAGATTTTCTTGACTGGAGCGTTGTTGTCCATTCGCTCTATTTGGCTGAGCCAGTATAGTCGATGTGTTTTAGCCCTTTGGACTACATCCACATCTTGGTACAGCTCGTATAATTTACGATTGAACCTTCTCCTCCATTCGCCCTCCTCACATATTGGACCAAATATCCGCCGAAGAATTTTTCTCTCGAAAGTGCCCAGCATCAATTTTTTTTTTTTACTTATCGTCGAGTACTCGACGCCGTAGAGTAGAACTGGTAAAATTAGCGTTCTGAATAGCTTGCACTTTGTCTTTCGGGAAAGGAGCTTCGAACCCATTTGTTTAGCCAAACCGAAGTAGCAGTGGTTTGCTAGGGTGATTCTACGTCGGATTTCCACTAAGGTGTCATTCGTGGGGTTGATGTTTGTTCTGAGGTAGGTTGACTACCTCGATATTACTGCTACCCACAGAGACGTTTTGTTCTAGGCGGTGGACAGATGAAGTTTTGTTTGTTGATAGCATATACTTTGTTTTGTGCTCATTCACTTCAAGACCAACGCGTTTTTCCTATTCATCAATAGCTGTAAATGCTTCTAGTACAGCTCGCTTGGAGCAGCTGATGATGTCGATATTGTCTGCATAGCCAAGCAGTTGCAAAGACCTGTTGAAGGTTGTGCCTTTCAGGTTAACACCACTCTTGCGAACTATCTGCTGCCGGACTGGGTTAAAGAAATCACATGATAGGGCATCTCATTGTCTGAACCCTGTATATGACTGGAATAGCTCGGATGAGCTGTTACCCATTTGCACGTTGCACCGCTTATTTTGTAACGTCTTGCGGCATAGCTGGATCAGTTTTTTCGGTTCCTACACCGCCAATAGAAGCTCTTGGTGACTTATGCTATCATATGCGGCTTTGAAGTCGATGAAAAGATAGTGGCTCTCGACTTGAAACTCGTTGGTCTTTTCCAGGATCTGCCCCAATGTGAAGATTTGGTCTATCGTTATCTGCCTGGCCTGAAGGCACACTGGTACGTGCCGATCATAGTGTTGCAGAAAGGTTTAAGACGCTCACATAATATGTTAGATAGAATCTTGTATGCAACATTAAGCAGGGATATACCTCTGTAGTTTTTGCAGGACATAGGATCGCATTTATTGACCCGTCGTTGGGCATACTTTCCTCCTCCTCCTCCTACACTTGGTTGATGAGCTGGTGCATGCACCCTACCAGGACATCTCCTCCATACTTGAAGACTTCCACAGGTAGGCCATATGAGCCGGCGGATTTGTTGTTCTTAAGCTTGTGGATGGCTTTCTTAATTTCTCCAGTACTGGGCGCTGGGACTGGATCTTCATTGATTGGTCTCATGCTTCTTTGTTCTCCTGTCGCTTCCTCTACAGAAAGTCCATTGAGCAGCTGCTGGAATTGCTGCTTAAGCACGTCTACAATTCCCTATGCTTTGGTGACTAGATTCCCTTCGCTATTAGAAGAGCTTGCATGCCGCTTTTATATCCACTTTCCAGTCGCTTGGCTGTTTTGTAGAACCGGTGGGTGTTGGTGGTGGTGCTAGACTCCTTAAGATACCTGAGCTTAGAGGCTGCGGATGCTCTTTCCTTTCTTCACAGGTTTTTTTCTCTTTCCTTCTCTCTTGCTGCTCTTGTTTTCCGTTGCAGCATTTGCATTCGTGCATTTTCCGCCACCTGCTCAATACCGTGCATTCCTCATCATACCACGTTTTTTTTTCTAGGTGGCTGATAGCCTATGATGATGATCTCGGCTGTCTCCTTAATGATGTCGCGATACAGGTTCCACTGGTTGTTGACGCTTGTGACTGGGGGTACGGCAGAGAGTTTCCTGGTTAATTGCTCACTGTAGTCTCTGGCTTTCTTGGATGTGCTAAGGCATGCTATGTTGAATTTATTCCTTTGGGCGGTTTTCACTTTCTTTTCGTTGGAAAGTCGGGCTCTGAACTTTGTCACAACAAGAACGTAGTCAGAGTCCACATTTGCACCTCGGAAAGTTCGCACGTCCAAGATGTTCGATGCGTGCCTTGCGCCAATTAGCACATAGTCGATTTAGTTGGCAGTTCGACCATCTGGAGATCGCCTGGTTACTGTGTGTATCCTTAGCCTGGGGAACCTAGTGCTATTTATCACCGTATAACGAGTTGCAGCAAAGTCGATTAGTCGAAAGCAATTGTCTGTTGTCGTTTGATGGAGGCTGTGCTTTCCAACTAATCCGCCAAAGATATTTTCCTCCCTGCTTAAAATTGAAGTCTCCGAGCAGGACTTTGACATCGGACAGGCTCCGTAGGGCTCCGTCCACAACGTCGTAAAACTCCTCCTTGTTAGACTTCTCAGCTTCATTGATAGGGACATGTGCGCATATAAGGCTGATGTTTCGGAAGGTAGCTTTGATGTGGTTCACAGCCAGGTCATCGCTGATTCGCTTAAAATCAATGACTTTCGATCTGAGTCGATTTCCCACGACGAATCCGCATCCAGCTGTAACAAACGTCGAAATCTTTTGTTTTTGTTATCCTTAAGTCCTATCCATCGTATCTCCGGGATCGCGGTAATATCTGCCTTGTACCGCGTGAGGACAGATTCAAGTTTTTGAGTAGCACCCGGCGTGTAGAATGTCCTTACATTCCAGGTGCATACTCGTGGGTCGTAGTCCACTTTCGTTCCAGGTCTAGTTGCCATGTGAGGGGGGTCGTTATCGGAGGCTTTTCGCTTCTCTTTTATAACATTTAGTTTTTTATTGTGGCCGGGTCATTAGCCCAACGCACTTACCTCCAATCTGTAGGGCCATGGGCGTGGTGTTGCAATTCTTTCCTTGATCAACACTCGCACTTACAAGTTTAGCAAGTCATGACATAAAGCCAAGAACAGTATCCGGCGGTAACCAACTTGCAGGTAATGTAAGCACTTGATGTGTAGGAAAAGATACAGCTCGAGGCCCCCAGTTGCTACAAATAACCGAATTCAATATATGTATATTTTTATAAAACGAAAAAGCATTTCGACTACTTATGTAATTTAATTAGTTGAAGTTTTAATTTTTTTTTTGAGATTAAATACTTCCAAGTGTGTTAGTCATCTCATTCGATTCCACCCCAGTTGTTTCTTCATTTTTCCGAGCTTATGTTTCTTTTATAAGGGAACAAAATATTTAAATGAACCACACATTTTCTTACAAGTTACCGACCACAAATTAATTGCAGTCAATTTAATTTGTGTCTGCCATACCCAAATATTGCCCTTTCTCAAAAATATCACATTCCACCCATTAAATTTGTTTTCATTACTTGGAAAAGAAAGTCCTTCTCACTCAACGCCCCTTATAGTATATTCCATCAAATTCTCATAAAATGCCTGTGTCCTGTCTGTCAATACTTCATTTCATTCACTCGAAATAATACCTCAAAATATCAAACTACATATATATGTATAATTAAAAGGTTTCCAAAAATGTGTCTATACATTATGTATCTCTATACGTACATATATCTCTACCTACCTAAGTTATTTCTAGAAAATATTTCATGCGACATACAGATCATATGGTTTACACTTAAAATCAAGAGCATGACTATATGGGATGAAAGATCCCTTTTTATTTTCTTTTTTTTTGTGTTATTGAATCCTCTTTTAAGGCAAAGTACCTCTATACCGCCTTATTGTTTTTATTGTCTTTTGCCTTTGCCTCTTTGGATTTTATATTAATTTTTGTGTTTGTTCAAAGAGGATATTTATAGTTCTTTTCAAAGTCGGCTTTATAGTTTCTTTATTTAACTTGATGCGTTAAAGGTCAAGTTCTGGTTTCTTAAAAAAAATTAGGACGATTTTTTTGAATTGGTTCTTAAACTATATTTTTAGAAACCAGAATAGCAAGCAGATGGAGTATAAGGTTTGGTTGAGTCCTTAATAGTGGAGACTATACGGGTTTTTGCTAGGTTTTCTGGAACAAGGGTTTATTAGCTCCACAAATAGCAGTTCTTGAAATAATAACAACTAGTACGTCCAACCCTCAAAACTCGAGAGCAAATAACATTATTTGTCAATAAAAGCTGTCTTTAGCGTAGAGAAGAACTGATACCTACCCCGTTTACATGTAGAATTGAATCCGAATTGAATCAGGATTTAGGTCCATATAGACCTGTGGCTCGGCGAGCTGGATCGAATCGAAAATAGAATAACGGGTGATTTTTTAGCTGGTTTGGTTTTGGCAACACTGGTTTTGACAGCTGACGTGTGTTTAGTACCTTGTGTCACTGTCAAACAGCTTCAGTTTGGTTTGCAATTTAACCATGGATCGTCTTACAAATGAACAACGCTTGCAAATTATTGAATTTTACTATCAAAATTCGTGCTCGGTTCGAAATGTTCATCGTGCGCTGCTTATTATGGTCGGCATTCTCGACCTTCTGAGCAGTCTATTCGGAAGATTGTGACCAAATTTCGCACCAAATTTTCTTTGTTGGACATTAAACCACCAACACGTTTACGTACTGTGCGTAGTGAAGAAAATATTGCGGCCGTATCAGCTAGTGTGACAGAAGACCGCGAAATGTCGATTCGGCGCCGTTCCCAGCAGTTAGGCCTTTGTTACAGCACTACGTGGAAAATTTTGCGGAAGGATTTGGGCGTAAAGCCTTTTAAGATACAGCTGGTGCAAGAACTAAAGCCAGCCGACCTACCACAACGCCAAATTTTTGGTGAATGGGCTCTTGGAAAGCTGGCCGAGGATCCGCTTTTTTATCGAAAAATTGTGTTCAGCGATGAGGCTCATTTTTGGTTGAATGGGTACGTAAATAAGTATAATTGCCGCATTTGGAGTGAAGATCAGCCAGAAGCATTGCAACAGCTACCAATGCATCCCGAAAAAGCCACTGTTTGGTGCGGTTTATGGGCCGGCGGCATTATTGGGCCATATTTCTTCAAAGATGATGCGAATCGCAGCGTTACTGTCAATGGTGAACGCTACCGAGCGATGATAACAAACTTTTTTTTGCCCGAAATGGAAGTTCTTGACTTGCATGATATTTGGTTTCAACAAGACGGTGCCACATGCCACACAGCACGCGAAACAATGGCGCAATGGCGAGGCGAGTTTGGTGAACAGTTAATTTCACGTTTCGGGCCGGTCAATTGGCCGCCTAGATCGTGCGATTTGACACCATTAGATTATTTTTTGTGGGGGTATGTCAAGGCTAATGTCTATAGGGACAAGCCCGCTTCGATTGACGCACTGGAAGCCAACATCCATGCATTCATTCGTGAGATACCGGCCGATATGTGTGAAAGAGTATGCCAAAATTGGACTCAGCGGATGGGCTACCTGAGATGCAGCCGCGGTCAACATTTGCATGAAATTATCTTTAAACATTAAATTGCAAGATTCAAACTATCGATTCAAATAAATATTTCATTAATTTTTTCGAATTTTTTGTGTTTTTTTTTTTTTAAAGTTCTAAGCCTCTTAAGAAATCACCCGTTAGAAAAATCGGGATTTCAGATACTTGTAGGTGTGCGTGCGTAGTTGTGTATTTTGTTTCCAGACTGCTGTATGTTGTATCTTTGGCTTATTTTGGTTATTTATTATTTGTGGTCGAAATTTATTTTTACTAACAACGTCGCACCCACACAATGAGAGCAAAAACCTGGGTCGAAATTTCGACCTGGATTGAATACGATCCTTCGATCCGATCATGTAAACGTGGTATGAGCTATTTATTATTATTTTCTGTAGTACTGAACGCTGCCACCAGACATTCCAGTAATTTTTCCAGTCAGTGCTGGAAATTTGGTTGGTTGGTGGGTGGAAAAAATCGAAACGTCACATTAAGTTAACAACAAATAATTGATCGGTCTCGCTCTCACTCGCACTTATTACGCAATTTTATTTTATTGTTTCTTAATTTTTGTGGTGCAGTTATATAATAAATTTTTGCTTTCTGCACTTTTGTGCATAAAAACCGTTCCAACGTTTCCTTCGGCTTTTGAAGAGCGTGTAAATTGTACCACAATGTTCGTGTTTGTCGTTTTCTAATATGATTCTTTCCTCAAAACCAAATCCAAAGATTTTGATGAAATAAAAAAATAAGAACAGTTAAACTTTTTCCACTTTTGACTGAAAGATCAACTTCATACGACTCAGCCGTACATCCTTGAGTTGTTCTTTTCCTGGTGATGTTTTTAAAGGGACTCATACTCTTGTTCCCTCTTCGTACACATTTAGCTGAAGGAAGTGGGTGATGAAAACTAATATATATGTGTATACCTATGCAGTTTGATTTATGTTGTAAAGGACGTACACATAATTTTTGTTTTTGTTTTTTTTTTTCTCTTCCGCCCGCCAGCTCATAATTAGAGTTGCGTTTTATTTTAATATCCGATGGGAGGATGAAGTAGTTCCTTTTTGTGCTTTTTGTTTGAATACTCCTTCATCGTCATTAGCTTAACCTAAAAACCTAATAATTAATCACCTCCCTTTAAATAAGCTTTGTGATTCCAGGCAATAATGTTGGTACATAAACCATATACTTATAGAAGACTATATTTAAAATTTAAGGTAAAGTCTAATAATTAAAAAGACATTTAAACCTAGCCTACATCTACAGAGAGGATAACATCAGTTTGTCCAATTGGGCTTCTATCTATGGCTGTCCATGGCAAATATCTATACACAGTACATAGATCCTTTGTGTTAAAGGATCTCTATTTTCTCCATTTGTCTATCTTTTTTGCTCTACCTATTAATATTTACATTGGTATATACTGACTGGGGGTACCGGTTTGTTGACTTTTTTCCTCTACTGTTGTTTTTGTGCATAATGAGAGGAGGGTATATGCCTTGCGATGTGGATGATGATGATGACGAGGACCGTTTCCAACCCCTTATATACATATCATCAGTCAGCGAACTGGAAAGTGTACCTCTGGTGTAGAAGGCTTTTATATTATCCAAACTTCTTCTATTCTACAGTTACCTTCCCTATCCTACCGCTACCGCTTGCCTTCTCCCACATGCTTATTTCTGAAATAAAAAAAAAACTCTTGACCCAATTTTTCCTGCCTGCCTGAAGTTGGGCCTTGTTTCTATTTTTTTTTTTTACATTATTTGTTCGCATGCATAGATTAGAATTTTTTTTTTTTTTTGCAAGCTACCCTTTTTTCTATAATATGCCCCAAAGTTTACTCAGGACCTAAAGGGACAGAAATAGAAAGGGAACAAAAATCCGTTTTCCTTTGTCTGTGAAAAAAAAACAGAACTTAGCATAATACGTAGGTACTAAATATTGTATTATTTTCCTTAAAAATACAAAAGGGAGTGTTTTAAGGGTGCTGCTGCAGTCCTGCTTTGTTATCTTGCGCATATCAAAATTACTCATCAGTTTTTTATGCGATGAAATGTTTATTCTTTTTCAGTTTTAAGCGTCAGCGCCAGAGCTAGCGGACCTAAAAACAAACACTTGTTTTGTATTTTTCTTTCTATATTCTATCTAAAATTGGCTCTTAGTGTTTTTTTGTAATGACGCAGCGGGTATTTTGTAGGTGTGTTAAGGATTTTCAAATTCAAAACATGCTAAAGGCATCAGACAAAATGTAGCCGATGACAGGACTTTTTCTTTATGATATAAAAGAATCACATGATATAAATTAATGGAATTTTTTTTTGTTGAGGTTGTTGAATCCTCTTAAGGGTATAGCATTTACCTATATGGAAATAAAAGTCGCATGTTGGAATTTAAATATTACATTGACCCGTTTTGTGGAATTTGTGTTAGACTTTTAAGGAATTCCTTTGCTATCTTTCAGCATTTGAATTGTTTTTTTGTTTTTTACAAAGAGACTACCAAGTTGAACAATATTTATAAGTGTAAGAGTTAGATAAGTCCTTTAGATTGTCAAAGCTTCGAAATGGTCAAATGAAATATAATTTATTTGCCACGATGGTGTTAAGAAATATTATCTTCTTTGAAAAAGACTTTGAATAAAATATGGCAACAATACTCCATATTATCAGTAGGCTGAAATTTGTGTCTAATTTATTATTTGGAATCTAATCCTTCCTCGAATAAGGTACACAAAACAAGAAATAATTTCTGTAAAATATTTCAACCCTGGAATTTGTATTTCGACTTCTAAAACTCATTCAAGTGATTCAAGTAAACGGTGAAAAAAGCAGTCTTAAGTGAAGCTTCTTAACGGGGTTAGCAATGAAATTTTGAAAATAAAAATTTTGCATTCAAAATCTTGCATTATTAAATTTCCCAATAAAAAAAATCTCACTTTTCATAAACTCGAATTTACAAAATGTCGCCTTTACACAATTTTGAAATAACAAGATCCCGCATTGCTCCGCAGAAAGTTATGCGGAGTTATGAAAGTTATAATTTTTCTTGCTTAAATTTTCCTAAGAATTTTTTCAAATCATTTATTTCAATAGAAAAATTAATTTTGAACACAAAATTATAAAAGTTAAATTTTCAAATTCGGCTTAGTTTCGGAGTTATACCACATACATATATTGAAAAGTATTTAGTTTGACCATTCTCTCTCAGAAAGGGAAGAGTTAATTAAGTATAATTTTCTTTCTTAAGCTTTGATATCCTTCAAAGTAATTGTTCCTTATTAAAAGTTATTTAGTAGTTTTGTTCAATCTATATGTTTGGTAAAATTTTAATTTTAAAAATAAAATATTGTACACAGAAATTTGGTTCACTGTGGCGAATGCGAAACATTATTTTTGTTCCAAAATTTATTATTTTCCACAAAATATATTCCACATACGCAAACTGTGACCACACTTTTAAAAACAAATTATTATGTGGCTCACTGTTCCATATGTGGAACATTTTTTTTCAGTAACGAAATGGATTATTTTCCAAAATTATATTCCACATACGCCACAGTGAACCATAGTTCTAAAAAATATTATTAGAAATGTGGTTCAGTGTGGTGTAATTTTTTTGCGACTTAGAAA
The DNA here is from genome assembly GCA_946251815.1 of Dasysyrphus albostriatus. Lineage (NCBI taxonomy): Eukaryota > Metazoa > Arthropoda > Insecta > Diptera > Syrphidae > Dasysyrphus > Dasysyrphus albostriatus. The sequence continues at coordinate 52,066,296 of OX276338.1, read as the reverse complement.
CATCCTGAATTTCATTCAAATCTCAGGATGGTTCAGGGAGGCACCGCGTTTCCAAAACTTCCACTACATCCCTCCTCCTAGCCTTCCTATCCCTACACTACTCACATCCTGGGTAGCACAATGAATCCATTGAGGTCGTTGAGGTCGTTGAGGTCAAAACCCCTTTAAACCTAACCTTACCTAACTGTCCGCATACGCTACAGTGAACCACATTTCAAAACCAAATTATTAGAAATGTGGTTCACTGTGGCGCTTTTGGAACTTTTGTGTTCCAAATTATTCATTATTTTCCAAAAAGTATATTCCACATATGCTACCGTGAACCACATTTCTAGGAACAAATTACTAAAAATAGGGTTCACTGTGGCATCTGTGTAGCATTATGTTTGTTGCCAAATTTTAAGTTTTCCGAAAAGAAAATTTTAGATTAAAAACTTTTCTGACAATAATAAAATGTGGAATATTACACATACACCACAGTGAATACCATTTCTAAGAATTTGTTTTTAGAAATGTGGTTCACTGTGGCGTTTGTGAGTTTTTTCTTATAAATTTGAATAATTTTTTTCAAAAATTGGTACATTTTTTTTTTAGAAATTTCTTAATACCACCTATAATTATTTTATTTCAAACTGCAAAACTTACTTTATTTAATTAATGTCTTGAAAAGTGTAAAAGATGCTGGTACATCTAACAGCCTTTTCACATGGTTTAGTTTAAAAAAAAAACCTATATCTGATCTAAGTTATATTTAAGATAACATTACTTTCTTGTTTTCTCGTTTATTGTGAGTGGAAGGAAAATTCAAAAGTTACAAGCCCTCAAAACTTTACCCTTGCTCACTCTCTTTGATTGTCTTTTTTGACATCTCAATTTACAACCAACAAAAGGAATAATAATGCACTCGAGATATTTTTAAATTTTTCCGTACCTATAGACATAATCCAATAAATTTCACTCCTCATAAGTTCTATTATTCTTAACCAAAACTAATTCTCCTTGTACTTCAAAGTTTTCTTTTAATGTTGGCTTTTGTATCTGAAGAACCCTCCAACATAGTAACTTCAACTCCCCTTTTAAAGAACAGTTTAAGGCGTTTCCAAAAGTTTCAGGTGTCATTGATGTAAATAATTTCCAACACTACTTCTTGAGTATTTAACCAAGTTGAATATTATTTTCAATGACTATTTTTGTCACCTTTTTAATGCGTATAATTTAACTTAAGCATTTAAATCTATTATATATGATGTGTGAATATATATAGGTATGCACATTGTGTAATGGGACATGTATTAAATTTTTTAGTTAAGCTATTTCGATTTTATCGATTGTCATTGTAAACGCAATGGCTTCCTTGAGAAAGGATTATCCTAAAAGGCGAGGTAAAGTAACATTTTTTCTATTATCTACATAGGTATTTAAAAAAAGAAATGCAGCCTAATGAGTAATTTAAGTAGTCAGTTATTCTGCTCTTTAGTGCCTTGACTTCTAAAAATTAAAGCAATTCCTATCTTCTGCTTTGCGGATAACAATGATATCATTAAAAAACCCAAGTTTGGGAAACTTGGTGAAAATTTCACGTTACCAAACAGGCATATTGTTAAATGACAGATGACAGATAATGCCCTCCAATCAAATTTACTGATCCACTTTCTCGGTACTTCTTGGATCCTTAAAATAATGAGTCTCACACAGGACAGGGGTTTTTATTTTTCCCCAATTATTTTGTTTTATTTTATTTTTATGAGTCGTGTGGTGAAGATGATTTTTTATTACGTTTTGTTGTGAATAATACAAACCAAATGCAATTGTAATCTGTTTACTCTTTGCTAGCGCAATTAAGTGTGTTTTTGTAAATATTTGTATAAACTCCAAATAAATCTGCCTTGAAGGGAATAAAAGTTCTCTTCATTGTTTGTTTCTTATCTGTTGTTGTAGCTTGTAGGTAATGTAGAAATCGATAACGGAATTTTTTCCATACCTCTTGGTTTCGGTACTTGCTAGGTATATGATGAATTTTTTATATCATAATACATACGCAAGTAGTGGGTCTGTGGTGATTCTAATTTCCATACTTATCTGAGCCTTTAAACGCAGTTTTACGATCCGAAGTTTGCCGATCCAAAACGGACTCTTCTACTTGATGGGTGAGAATAAATACGAATTCTCAGATACCTTGTCAAATATTTGTTCTCTTTGTTGCTTACCTACTACCAGGAAAGTAGGTTGTCAAAATTGAAATTGTCAGAAATAAAAAAATGTCACCATAATTACAAATTGCGAAGGTTGTAAAATTGAAAGTGTCAAAAATAAATATGGCTTCACAAAAACAAATATTGACTTCAGACACTAATTTTGATAGATACGCAAAACAAAACAAATATTAAAACACGGATGATATTGGCACAAGATCTTAAACATTTAAAACTAACTCTAATGTATGTCGTTTTCAATTGAGTTTTTTGATTTTTCTACCCCTTTTCGATTCCGATAAAATAAGAAAACAAGGTGTCAAACTAACACATACTCTCGATACTGAATGTCACCATTTTTCCAACATTTATCACTTTCGGCACGTAGTCCAACGTAAAACTGTATATGTATTTGTGTGTTCCAAATCTACTGCTACATAGGGAACAGAACATTTTTGAGTAGCAGGAGTTAAAATTAAGTGAAAAAAAGTACTCCGAATCCAATCGAAATCGGCTTAAACAATTTTTTCCACAAAATCCTCTAATTTATGCTCCATTTTAATAAAATATTTAAGTCATCTATAAATTAGGGTCGGCCAAATCTACATCCTAGATGACACTTCCATTACTATTTATTTGTTGTGTAGCTATCCGTTACGGGAATCAAAAATGATGAGAAAGCAATGTATTAAAACAACAACAAAAAGATCGCCACTGGAAAAATCGTTCAGTGTAAATACCGACCATCCATAATCCAAAAAAAATGTCAGATACCTAGAGTTGTTTTTGAATTAGCTGACAACTGCTGGTTTTTAACAAGGAACTACAACAACACAAACAAATCTAGATTGTTTGTACTGTTGTAGGATACGAAACTAAACGCACCCTATGTTTCTCTCTTTATCTGTCAGATTTGAGGTTGTTCAGTTTGCTTATAGACGTTTTTCTTTTTAATTCAAAATAGAGATCTAAGCAGAGCCCGAGTATGTCGAGCATGTTCTAAACATCCTCTGAACCAAGCGAGATTTGAGCGCTCAAAATTATTTTTGAAACACACCTGAACAGAAGTTGTCAAATGTTTGTTTTCTGAATGTAACTTTGTCTTCTCAGTTATTTAATTCTGAACTTGAGCGCGCTCTGAACAAGCTCAGAATATGCTCAACACTAAAAAAGAAACATAATTTCCAGTTAAGACTCTGATCTGAACTAAAACAGAAAAACGTCTTCTGTGAAATCCTGTTTATATTGGGAAGGTTGAGTCCGGTATCACGACGGCAGTTTGTAGGCAAGAAGAGTGGGTGTTCAGGGATGTCATGAGGCATGAAGAAAACAAGAATGCCAGACTCATGAGTTGTTGTTTCAATGTGCAAGACATTGAAGTTGTTGTTGTTTGACTCTGTTTAGATAGGGAAGATTGAGACCGGTCTCACGGTAGTTTCTGGTCAAGATAAATGGAGGGTCAGGGACATGCTGAGGCATGAAAAAAATATAAACATCCGACTCATGAGACTTCTTTGTTGTTGTTTCAATGTGCAAAGCATTGAAGTTTTTGTTGTTTCTATGTGTTTTGAGGCGCCTTAAATGTTCGAATGTAGACACAATAAACTCATGACTCAATTTTTCCAACAGCCTCTTACATTATTATATGGCGGAGTTTACTCTAGTAAAACAATTGTTTAACTATGGTAGAAGTTTAACTCTGGAGGAGTGGCAAAGTACTCATAAGTAGATGAAAACCCTAATCTAGTACTGTCAACTGCACATTCTCCCATTTTACATGTGAAAGAAGTTGTATGTGTTCGATTGAAAAAAAATAGCAAAGTACTCAATGAGTACTTTGCCACCACCAAAGGTAAACGAGTAATATCGGACTGAAAAACTCGATTTTTGTTTGACTATTCAGTATTCTACTCGTATCGTAGTTCAATGAAGGATGTGAATACTGAATAGTCAAAAAACCGCTTTTTAATCCAGTGTGTAAACTGTCAATGTGTTTAAAACTATGAAATAACTAGACAAGATCTCACAGCTAAACGATAACGTTAACAAGAATAGGTTCTACTAATTAAACACTAACAATGTTTAAAATTTGGGGTAATTCATGCATATGTGCCAAACTGGCTTGCGAGTGTATTCACTCGTATGGCCTCAGTGTTATGCTTTATTTCCACTTAAGGTTTATCTCAGTTCAGACAACGAGAATCAAGAAAAATATTTTCATTATTAATTATTTTGTTTATACATAAGGTGAAATAATCTTCTCTAATACTACATTTCCACCAAACCCTAATCTGAGAATTAATAAGATTCATCTCAAATCTTCTTCAATTCCGAAGATTTACCACACATATTTATTTCGTAAATCTTGAAGATTAGAAATTAATCTTTTTTTTTAAATTCTCCTAGGCTAAATACTTTTACAAATCTAACATACCTATTCTTATTTGGGGCTGAAGGATTCATTTGTGGCTGCATTCAGTTCTTTACAAATAAAGCATTCTATCTCACTTCATAAGATAGAATTGCAATTTTAAAGTAGCTATCATAATAAATCTTTTTGTTTTTGTGGTATGAAAACACTAAATAGATTAATTAAATCTGAACTGATATAAACCTTCGGTGGAGATTTTTATAACATAAAAGTATGTATACATTTTAATTTTCGATTTTGACACATGAGCAAGTGAAAACTCGGAATGTACTATATAATTTTGGACATCCTCTGGAACAGGTCTTAAATGAATTATGCCAAAAGTCCGACTCTTATCAGATATTTAGATGATAAAAAAAAACATCAACTTGTCAAGACTCCTTTGATTAAAAAAAATTAGTTCCTTGTATCAAGGGGTTTTACATGGATCAACAACATGTCCAACATTGTTTGACAGCCATCAATGTTGGATCATTTAAACGCAAAAAAAAAACAATGTTGTAAAACATCGTTGCTTTCATCAAGCAATGTTGTCCAACCATTTTGATTTATGTAAACCCCCCCATCCAAAGCTTCTTAATTTGCAAGTTGTCAAGTTAAAAGCATAAAATATCTTTGTTTTTCCTTAAAAAAATAAGCAAATAGCTGAGCTTGGGTACGAGATTTATTTCACTATCAGAAATCAAAAGTTATGTCCAATTTAATTCACATTAATTTATTAAAAGTTTAAACAAACATGAACTAACTATTTTGTTTTCTTTTTGTTTCTTTTCAGTTCGCACCAACAACGCGCGTAAATTCGCTTGCGTTTGCGGCGTTCCGTTAACAAAAAAAAATAAATAAACTAAACAAAAAATCCCGTGTTCGTCCGGGTCAGTTTTATAACAGCGATCTTTCGATAGATCCATCGATCGAGTGTAGTGTCAAAAATAAATTGTGCGTAAATAAATTAAAAGTGCTATAATTCATAGAAAAACATTGATAACAACAAAATAATAGTTCTGAAATTGAGTGCTTAGAAGAGTGAGTTTCTATTTAAAATAAATAAAGTTCTAAATTAAGAGTGATTCGAGTGAAGATAATTACTAATTTAAGGAATAAAAACCTACATCAGAAGCAAAGAAACTCCATTACAATGGGATATTCTATAATAAAGTGGATAACATTAATTGCAGCATTTATTGCTCTCGGTAAGTTTTTTTTGTTTGTCTATATTCTAATAAAATAATAAAAAAGTACAAAAATAAATAAAAGCATTGGTATGCACGTACGAGTATTTAAATAAATGAAAAAAAAAACAACAAACCTGCTTATTTAGAACAAAATATAATAACACAAAATAATCACATTGGTCAGTTAACTGAGCTTGAAATTAGTTGTTGACAAGCTGTCATTTAATTTTTGATAATTTGTGTTTGAGCTCTCTTCATTGAAGGGTAAAGATTGACTTTCCTGTGTGTATGATTGATTCAAGGGTTGCCACTCAATGAACATAAACTATTTTTTCTTTTTCTATAAAATTATTTGTTTCCGCGAAGTTAAGTAAATGTAAAAATTATTGATTAAAATACGAACTAATCAAGCTGTAGAAGATATTTCTTATTATAATTTCTATTTTTATTTGTTTATTAAAAAAATTGATGTTTAAGTAGAAAATGGTCAACGCGCTTAAAAAAAAAACTAATTGTTCTTAATTGAATTTAATTCATTCGCCCGAATTAAACAGTTGAATTTGCATTTTCAAATTTTCATCAAATTCACTCATTTTTTATTTATTTGTTTGTAATAATTGTGAATTTGGTGGATTCTGAAATTTTAATTTACTACTCGTTAGAGTTGTTCGGTTGCCGTTTTCATAAGATTTTCATAAGAGTGTCATCTACTTACACCTATTGTGGAATCTCGTGTTTGCATTTGTATAGTTATGTACAGTACAGGAGCGGAATATTGTTTGTTTTTTGATTTTTGTATGTTGTAAAAAAAGTGGCTGGCAACTCTTTTTTGATATCAGTTTCAGTTTCAGTTTTTGTTTTTTTTTTTGTTTTAGATTTTTACGAGCGTTCTATTGAAGTTTATTGAAATTCAAAGAATGCAAATCAAAAGACACATACTACCTATTTACCGCAGCAAGTATAGTTGAAAATTGATGAGGCTATCAAAATTCGAAGTTAAATTTCAATCTGAATTGCTCCATTTAAATTTATTGAGTATTAAATTATGCAAGTTTAAATTGAGTTCATAGGTTAAGGTCATTGTTGATGCATGCATACATATATGTGTGTATGTATGTTTTAAGTGTTCAATTTGTTAGACGATTAAGTTTCATCTTTTTAATTTATTTTTTATGTTTATAAGAAATGGAACAATCAATGATGGGAATTTTTAATTGAGACACTTTCAGAGGGTATAATAATGATAGCGGCATATGCTTAACATTTTTGTTCGGGTCTAATTTCTTGCCACTGGTAAATGGGAATTTGTTGATAAGAAAATAAAAATACATTTTATAGAGATATGTACATATTTATGAGATGACGTCAGGAATATTTTATGAATGAAATCAATAAGAGTGTAGTTTGGCAGGCTTATGTTTAAGTCATTTAGGTACATTTTTTGTTTCCGAATTATTTTATTGCTGTGTGAGAGAATCAGTTGGTTGAGGCCGTAGTCAATCCTGGACTGTAAGTGCCATTTAAAGCAAAGTAAGAGAGAATCAGTTGAAAAATTGCTTGAGATTAAATAAATTCTTAACATCATAGGGTATATGCTATTGAATTTACCGGAAAATGTGGGCAATACAAGAACAATAACGTTCAAAGCTTTTTGTTATTGAATATGTTTGTTTGAAGCATAAGAATAGTTAAAACCAAAACTCTACAAATTCACTCTTGCGTTTCTGATAGAATGGTCATTTTTCTGTATGTCTGTCTGTTTGTCTGTTGGGCTGCTACCTAAACCACTGGATCAATCTTCTTCATTTTTCAAAAAATAGTTATTATTGCTACCTCTTAGAGAACCATTTTTTGTTTTTCTTGAGAACTGTGCTGTTTATTTAAAGCTCTGTAAAAGTTTTCTAAATATTGTACATCCAAAACTTTGAAAAATAGTGTTTTTTTTTGTTGATTTTTTAAAACATTTCAAAATATTTGGTTGGACAGTAAATATTTCGAAAACAGCCCAGTCGATTTTTTTGGAACTTGGTACTCAACGGCTTTTTATTATTTTTAAGAATATTTTACTTTTATGCAGAAAAAACGGTTCTTTATTTAAAAAAAAAACCATTAGAAGAAGAATAATTTTTCTCAAAAATGATTTGGTAAAATATTTTCAGTGTGCTAAAATTGAAACGCGTCTACTTTAAAATTTAGAAAAAAATGTGTGCCGTGAAACTATTAGCCCTTGAGTGGGCACATGGGGTCACCAAAACTGAAAAAAATAAATGGAACAAATTCAAAAAATACTTAGTACACGATGGACTATATGCACTGGCTACACGTATTTTTTTGCCATGTTATGAAGTTAATAATAATTTTTGTATACATATTTAATCAATAATCTTTTATAGCGTTATTTAAAAATATATAAGCAACATAAATTTCTATGAAATCCTTGCGTATTGGGAACAAAGTCCCTGAATTCAGTACAATGTATAGTTCAAAATTGTATGCAAGGGTTACAGCTTCTTGTACTCGCTACATATTTCCAAGTTGTTTCTATATTAACTTTATTGCTTACCACACCACACGTCTGTAAGCAGCGGTAATGGGTACAGTTTCCTGTACACACTACATATTTGTGAGTTGTCTCTTTATTAGCTTAGTTACTAGCCGCTGTTTACTTCCTTCTATTTGAAATTATTTCTTTCCAGGCTTTGAAAAAATGCCCAATCAATAATTTGCAATGATTTGAAACTTAAGGTTCTTGCACTGCGCTGTGACTAAAACAATTTGTTCCAGTGAGGCGTGAATTTAGTACCTACCTATTTGATTGGCTCAATACATGTTCTTTGTATTCATTATATACGAGTAGAATAGTTCGTTGCTGTAAATATATTTTTTATTTTATAAAAGTTAATGAAAATGTAGGCATTACCAGGGTTCGAACCTCAGCACAAAATTTCGGAGCAGATTTGTAATAAAAGTGTTTTCAATGTGAAATTTTTGGTAAAGATTTTAAAAAACTTTTTTTGCAAAAATTTATTAAGCAAACAAAAATGGGGTATTTTTAACAAACAAAATTCACATAAATCACATAAATCACAAAACGAACGAGAAACGACGAACAAAGTAGGAAAAATAAGATTCCGGTGAGCAATAGACTTTCCGAGGCTAACTTTCAAATTTCTGAGTCAAAAATTGGTTGGAAATTGAATAGCACTCTAATAGCCATGTTTTTAAGCGTTTTTTCTCCGTTTAAAAAAAGTTGCATGTTATTACAACAACAATTTAGTATAATTTCGTAACATGCTACTAGTTTTTAGTGTCATTTATGTGGTTTTCGATTGGACGTTTTGAGTACCCGTTTTCTACTTCAGTTTTAACTCCAACTACTCCAAAAGCGTTCAATTAGCTGTTTGGAGTACTGTTTTCGGAGTCTTTTTCTGTTTCCGATTTCAAAAAGGAATAGGTTTAAAACAAAAGCATACATACACATACATTTTTTCCTCGGATTATTTGTCAAAAGAAAGCCATTTCTTAAAATGGCGTCATTAAGTAGTGTGTGTGACAACATGATGTTTTCATGTTCGAATGGAATCAAAAAGGAGTAAAACAGTCAGAAAATCCACTCGAAAACTACATTTGTTTCATGTGTTTTTTTGGCTTAAGAATTTTCGAGTATGGAAAAATGGGAGTAGATCTTAAATGAGCGGAAAAGTGGAGTAGATTTTTTTCTTCCTCAAAATTGGAGTAAATTTAATTAGCTTCAATTGGATTAAGGTTCAAACGCTGGCTCAATACACATTTTGATATAGCTGATTGCATTAGCCTGTTTCTGCGCTACTACAATAGAGCTACATCAACTATATCGTACAGGAAAATCTTTCAACTACATCAGTTTCATTTGTCTGATTCAAACAAACAACTGGAGTTATGAAATACAAAATAAAATAGTTTAAAACATTTTAAAATGTAACTGACGCAGTTGTAGGATGAAGTTTTAAAATGTAGTTGATATAATTGATGTTGTTAATTCCTGATCTATAGTCATGTATCGAGTACATATCGTCAACATTTACTACATATCCAAAAATTTCCATAGACTTAATGTTAATATTGATTCAGTAACATTTTTCAATGTCAATGTAGGGTTTCAAATAGAATCTGTATTCACTACACTTTTGTTAAATACTGAAAATACTGTTTATGTTACGAGTATTTAAGGTACATTGGCAACACTTTATGTAGTACTTGTTATCGATAAGTGACAGTAGGGAAATAAGAAAATGGTGGTTTTGCTAGGCTAGAATTAAAATCCCTCCTTTTCTAATAAAACCACCACCGAGACCAGTCATTATAATATATCATTATAAATAAAACTAAGTTAAATTATAATAAGAACACACTGCATTTTTCTTTACCATCCAAATATACAACAACTTTTTAGCATGCTAAGCATTAATTTTACTTAGCCCATAATGATTCAAAATAGTTTCAAATGACCTCTAGTTCAAATAAATTGATGTTTCGTTTCGGCGACCTCTATCGGACTCATCAGTGACGAGTGAGGGCTTTTGTCATACGCAGTTTGTATTAGGTTTAGTTTAACTTATTGCTAGAAGTTTTGGGCCAGAGATTGCTTTTACATGAGAAATTTAAAATAAAAAATTCTAATATTACTAAATTTTTTCATAACGCTAAGTTCCATTTGAAACATAAATAAAAATGTAACCATTACATTGTACTCGGTAATCGGTACATAGAGCAAGTCCATGCAAACTTCAGTACTAAGCAGTGGTGGATTCAGGATTTGCTTCATGTGAGGGGGAGGAGCAACTATGTCCTCAGGAAAAATAAATTTTTTACAAATTTTACTGACAAAAATGTTTTTTGCTTCAAAAGCAATTTTTAAAATTGAATTTGTCAGGGGTCGTCTGAATGGTTTTTCCTATTTAAAAAAACCTAATTCAATTTCAACTAACTGAAGAAGAAATTTTTTACTATTCATCACTGGTAGGTACTGAGTACCATTACATTTGTTCCATAGTAAATTTTTAACGAATTTGTCAAATGTTTTTCCTAGGAAAAATGTAGGATCATTTAGTTGAATGTTTCACAATTTCTTGTCTTGCAGATTATTAATGTCGTACATAATGTGCTTATTATTTAACTGTGTTAATGTATTAAACAAATTTTATTTTGCTTTATTTTTTTTCAAAAAATATCGTGAATGCGAGTGTCATTTTTTAAATAAGAAATATAAAGGGTTTTTCAACAGGGACGCTACAAAAGTTGAGCGACAGGGACAGCAAACGACACCATATTTCTTGTTGCTCTTTTGACATTTCTCTTCAATAAGGTTTGCCATTTCATGATGGAAAGATATACGAGCCATCAGCTAGTCGAAATTATTAAAATTTACTACCGAAATTCGGAGTCAGTGGCCTCAAAGTTAAGAGGGCTACGTCCAATTTATGGTAGTCATAATCGTCCTAGCAGATCAAGAATTAAGCGTTTAGTGGAAAAATTTGAATCGACAGGTACAGTACAAAATGTTTCCATGCTAGTGAGACAAAGAAGTGCCCGTAGTGTCGAGAATATTGCTGCCGCTGAGGCTTCAGTTGCAGAAAGCCCAATTGTGTCTCTCACACGTCGTTCTCAAGCGTTGGGCATCTCTGTGACGTCGTTGTGGCGAATTTTGCGAAAAGATCTTGGCCTACATCCTTACAAGATTAAATTGACGTAAGAACTGAAGCCGCTTGACCACCAGAAGCGTCGTATGTTCGTGAATTGGGCTGAGAAACAACTTGAAAATGATTCGGATTTTCATCGAAAAATCTTCTTCAGCGATGAGGCTCATTTCTGGCTGAATGGCTTCGTCAATGAACAAAATATGCGGTATTGGTCAGACAGCAATCCACACGTACTCCATGATTCATCATTGCATCCCGAAAAAATTACGGTTTGGTGTGGTTTATGGGCTGGGCGTCATTGGGCCGTACTTCTTCCGTGATGATCAAGACCGGCACGTTACTGTGAATGGTATTCGCTACCGTTCAATGATAACCGAATATTTTTGTCCCCAATTGTATGATATGGACTTGGAGGACATGTGGATCGAACAGGACGGCCGGCGCCACAAGCCAAAAAGCGAATGTCACAATCAGTTTATTGGAAACTAAGTTTGGAGAACGTGTTATCTCACGAAATGGTCCAGTCACTTGGCCGCCTCAGTCATGTGATTTGATGCCGTTAGACTATTTCCTGTGGAGATATTAAGCTCCATGAAATAACTCCTTAAACTAACTCCTTACCCCAAAAACGCAGTTAGGTACAGTTTGGGGAGTTATTGCATTGGGATGTTATTTCACGGAGCCGAGATATTAAGTTGGGAAAAACTGTTTGCTAAAATTGATGTTTGCTAAAATAAAAAGCAATTTTTTGAAACTTGAATGAAAATTCGCAGAGTAGGTAACTTTTGCGTTTCGATTACAATTTAATTAAACTTGTACAGCCTTATTTATTAGATTTTTTAGGCGGTTGAATAGTTAGACTGCTTTTGAAAAGTCTTTTATAGTTGGAAATATGCCTTATTTAATAAAATTAAATGTCAACTGACACAAATCTGAGGCAATCAAAGCAGTTGTCCAAGTTAGACAACAGTAACCAAAGTTTATTAATAACTTTTTGGAGTTGGACGGCTGTTTAAAGGTAGACAAAACTTAAAAGTACGACTGAAACAGTTTCTAATATATTCCTCCATTTAAACTGTCATAAGTGTTTAAGTTTATTAAATATCTATTATTTTTAAAATCATGAGAAACAATTTTTTCGTTAAAATCATTGGATAAAAGATTTATATAGAAACAGCATTTTTCAAAATTTTAAATTAAATTTGACAAATATTCCCTTTAAATATATATTTTGTTTTGTTTTAATTGGAATGATTTATTTGTATTTCCTTTTTTAATTTTAATTTTAATGGATTGCTTATATATATAACTGTCAGCGCCTGAATACAAATGAATGCAATTAATTTTTACTAAAATTATATTTCCTTTAAAATGTCAAAATATATCAAACTCAATAAATTATTTATCAGAGCAAAAAAAAAAAAATAAACTTCCTGATGGCGGCTATAAATTCCTAAATCAAAGTTACGTTGAAAAAAAAACAAAACTAAACTAGAAACTCGCGAAGCCCCATATAAATAAATTTAATCTAAAATAGTTTTTAAAAGCCCAAGTTTTTTTCTAAAAATAACTACAAAATAATGCAATGTGACAAAGAATTTAGCCCGAGAGAGGTTTTTTTTTGTTGGATTGGGAAATAGTGTAATCCCCTAAGTGCAAGCAATCAAGCATTCAAAGAATGTTTTCTTGCTTAAAGGGCAACACAAATAGGTTATAGTTTATAGTGTAGACGTATTCCTATGCATTTCCTGAATACAGAGTTATCTACGTCATATATGCATGGATATCCAACAGTTTGACCTAAAATTATTGGAATGTTAAAAATTTCAAATCCATTCCAATTTATGGAAGGAATAAAATAACACGCTGTCGAGGTTGACCTAGAAGTAGGCATTTCTGTTATATTTTTAAATTAAAAAAAAAAAAAACAGATCAAAAAATGCAAATGCAATTTTCATGTTTTGCCTAAATTTGGAAACCAAAAATGAGCACAATTAATCTCAAAGAATTTATTTTTATCTTTCATAAAATAGGTATTGCACTAGCAAGACCGAAAGTACTTTCTGTTGTTAAGTGTCCGTCGGCCATGTTATACTTTTTTCCACAAGTCATTTATATATATTAATCGTGCTCAAAAACGGCAAGCCGATAAAAATTATAAAAAAAAAATTCTGAACAATATACGCCATCTAAAGGTTGCTATTTTGAGCAGAATTGAGCTGTTGTGTCGGCACAAATACCCTGATTGAATAGGTCATCCATTCAATTAGTGAACATTAATGCCGTACATTTGAGATGCTATACTGAATGGTTAGCAAACAGGGCTGCTGAAACTTTTAATAGAAAGCAAGGCAGTGTTTAATATTAAGAGTGTGCTAGAGAATCTATTTTACAGCTACACTTTGTTACTTGGTTGGAATTTGTACCGATGCCGATGTAATTATTTTGTTATTGAGAATGGAATGGTATACGCATGAATGTATATGTCCTAAAGGCTTGCATTACAATTTTTATAGCAAAAAAATTGTCAACAATTTTATCTTGGAAAGAATCTGAAATTAAAGAGTACAGGCATAGGAACTGCTGACAGTTTTTTAATTTTTCAAATAAATTGTTAATTAATTTAAGTAAACACTAAATAACATCAAACTGCGAAACCGTTAAGCGTGTAGTCAAAACATTTGTAGGCTACAAGCCATCCCAGAGATATTGAAAGTATGTTTTGAAGCAATACAAGTGATGCACATGCAAAATAAAACAAAAACAGCAAGGGATTAGTGCGAAGCCAGAAGAAGAGAATAAGTTTCTTCGCAGAAAGAAAACGGCTTCGGCAGCTAGCCTCTCTGCAGATTTCATCAAATTTAAAGCTAACATGGGTTCCCTATACTTTTCTTAATATGTTTACACATAAACTCAAGCTTAGGTTAAAGGTCAATAACAACCCAAGGTATTTTAACTCGCTAAACATTTCAAACCGTTTGGTTTTGATGGTCCACGATTCTTTCTTTTTCTCAACGCTGTTTTGGTGCAAAAATGATAATCTTGGTTTTTCTATTATAAATTCGTATACACTCATGTTTCGCAATATTTTTAAATAAGGCTATTTATTTTTTTGTAAGTAGTACCAAATCATTTTATACACAGTAAAATTTTAATCGCCGATTCTACAAAATAGGTACCATACCTCGCGGCAGAATTTTACAAACACCATCAATATAAATTTCAATCAAATAAGGCAGGTCTAAGAGTTCATCCTTGGGGAACTCTTGCTGACGATTCAAATCTATCTGTTAAGCTAGGGTCATACCAGCTGAACTGTGGAACACAAAAGGAAACATTTTTGGGAGACACAAAGATGTATTTAAATCAGCTTTGAAATCAACGGTAGAACCTCGTGGCATGATGGTTAGTACGTTGAACTGTCATGTAAAATCCCAGCTTCTGCCACTTAAAAACGGGAATATTTTTTCGAGGTAATGCCTCTTGCGCGGAACTTAAAAGTCTTCTAATAATAAACTTGTCATGAATATGTGCTTCTCATCTAGCCTTTTGGACTCTGAAAACATTTGTATGTCCCGGGAATGGTTGAGAGTTGTAAATCACTAGGCCCTGGTTCTCCACGAGCAGTTGTGCTACCAAATTTAATTTATTTATTTGAAATCAACGAAGAAACTGTAAATGTTCTTTTTCTATGAGTATTTTCTTGTACCATAACCTACTCGTTAAAGTGAAAATATAAAAACTAGTTCAGCCTTATTTGGAGTCACACTCGTGAGCAATATTCCACACAGAAAAATTGACATTTCGCTTTTTGCCTATTGTGAGTTTCACCGGAAAAATGAAAAATTCCCTTTTTTTGAGTACTCATTTTGTAGTTATTCGTAATCAAACGCTTAAATTTTCACTTATTTTTTGACGGAGACGGTTTTAACACAAGAGATGTTCAGATGAAACTCATAACAGTTTTTAAAATTTCGGGGGAACATACATTTTTCATGTGAAATATTTTTCATGTGAAATATTTTCCATGTGAAACTCATAATAAGGCTGATTGTTAATAATTCTTTTTTCAAAGTAAGGTTTTGATTTTTGAAAAAAAAAGTTGGCAAACTATTTATTTTCAGCTTTGAATCCTTGGTTATTTGTTCAAAATACAAAGATGGCTCTCCTGATGGCTCTCATAAAACATCTGCGTCTGCAAACCAAGGGCGGATCCAGACTTTGGCCCTGGGGGGGGTCACGCTTTTTAAAATTTTCATAAAGTATTGCATTCCAAATTAATTTTTACTCATGATATAAGCCAAGTTTTGTAACCGTGATGCAGATACAAGTTTTCGATACAGCAATCAAACATGACATTGGGCACAATTCTGTCTGGTTGTCTGTCTGTCTATTCTTTGATATTCCTTGACCATCAGCCTAAGCCACTGAAGCAATTTTCTTCAAATTTAGAATTGAAAGTTTTTTTCAATTCTTCAGAAGGGAAATCGATATTTTTTTAGCTCCAAAAATAACGGTACTTGCTATACAACCGTTAAGGAAAAGCTATAATGGCATACTTGGTTTTAAGCCTTAAGCTATTTGATAACTTGATTAAACAGTTAAAAAAAAAACAATTTAAATACCTTTCTTTTATACATTTTTATATTTTTTTATTTATGTAATACTGACATATTTTAAAAGTTCTTAATTCTAAGCAACTTGAACATCAAAGCGAGTAAATGCAATACAGTCGTGCATTTAATTTCTATTGCAAATATTTTTGAAAAAATAAATTAATTAATTAATGAATTGAAACCAGACCTTCGGCATGACCAGTCCAATGCACAAACCATTATGTCATGAGGTATCAAAAATATTGTTAAAAAAATGTTTATTTTTGCCCTTGAAATCTCAACTCTTTCACAATAAGTTTGTATTTACTCTACAAAATCTATTTTGCCTGGTAACTAGAAGCAACTTTTGTTGCTTACGACTTTTCTTAATGGCATCCTCCGAACAAAACAAGTTTATAAAACGTCAAAATCACCTAGACCTTGATTTGAGATAAGGCAACCGATATGTCATTTAGGATATTTGCAAAAAATGTATGCGATCAGTCCCACCTGGAAAAAATCTATTTTTTAACGGGGCACTAAAAAGTTTTACATTGACCCTAACATGGGCCTAGCAAGTGTAACACTCGAATTTGTATCAGGCCTCACCCGCTAAGTATCCTTTTGCCTAGACAGACAAAACAAAAAATTTAAAGTTGTCTTTGTTGGGATTCCATCCTACGACATTCTGGTTACCAGTCCAATACTTTAACTCGTGAGCTATTTCGCAATACTGTTGTGTGTTGTTGAAAATTAAAAGGTATATAGGGACTTAAATTTTTCTTACTATGTATGATGGGTATCAAATATTTTTTTTTGTTATATAGTAGATATTTGTGATGGGATAAAAGGACTTATCCAACAAGTTTTTGTCTAGCGAGGGCCTCACTAGTATTTGACAAGTTTTCCTTGTCTAGATTGACAAAAACTTGACATTCTTACAGGTGGGGTAATAAGTCAAAAAAATGTAATTTTATAAATTTGTTGAGTTGGATTAAGAAAATTTGAAATCAATTGTCAAAGTTTTTCCAAGTACCATCCGATTTTTCGCATTTCATCTCTGGGAAATAAATGTATGTCACCAATGAATCTATAAGGTCTAGGTCAAAGTTTTTTCATAATTCAGCATAAATTTTTGAAAATTTTATGTCTGCCAAATTATCTACTGTTACTACCTGACCTTTTATGACTACTTAGTAACCTTTCGAAAATCACACATATGGGATGCCATATACATAATAACAATTTAGTGACCTTTGAAATGGCATATTTGTTTCTAAAGATATCCTAAATGAGGAACCTACAAATTTTGTTCACTGACCTGGAATGACTTTAAAAAAAAAACTTTAAAACCTCATTAAAAGAAATCCATTACCAATTACTGTAGCTAGTTGACCTTTTATAAGCGGCCTTTTGAATTAGGTACAACTTACAATACCATGCAAATGAAAAACTCGCATTCGTGATCTCCCCTTAAAAATGTGGCCACTCAATTTTGAGTAGGTATTCGAAATTTTAATTTTCGAGGTTTTGGTTAATATTTGCAAAATTGTAGGGTGAAATTTGGAAATTGCGATGTTATATTATTACTTATTTGTGAGATATCAATTTTTAATATATAAAAAATAATGCAGTTTCGATATTTTAGATTTTGTTTTCTTGCTTTTAAATGAATTTTTAAAGTTTTTTCGTGATTTAGTATACATTTTTGAAAATTTTTTGTCTGCCAAATTATCAACTTACTACCTGACCTTTTGTGACTACTTAGTAACCTTTAGAAGAACATATATGAGATGCCATGGAATTTATAATCTGATTCGGTTTATGGTGTTAGAAATATTCACAAAATCATCAAATCAATTTCCAAATTATTTTTACGGTAAAGCTATGCTAAAAGACAGGTTAAATTCTGTATTATTCTTGAAATGAAAACTGTTCTTGTTTTTTGTGGCTGAAGGATTATTTTTACGACTTTTCTGTGACTTTACAGTGTCATGGTCTCTTTTGGCTCTATCAACCAGTTTTAAAACCTTTTATTATCTAAAAGTTCTATTTATTACCTTTTAAAGCTGTGTTTTGTGTCTTCTAAGCAATTTTTCAATTTGACTTACTAGGTTTTGACAGAAAACTGACGATATATTTTTTTTAATGTTTTAACTCTTTAAATACTTTTTGAGCAGTGAAATTTTTTGTTTATGATTAAATTCATTTGTCTAATATTTGTATATCTGGGAAAAGTCCCAGGGGGGGTCATGACCCCCATGACCCCCCCCCCCCCTTGTATCCGCCAATGCTGCAAACTATATCGAATAAACTTGAGAACTAAGCTACGAGTAAGTACTGATTTAAAACAGCTGTACTTGTTAATCTATTCTCAATTCTTATGTCAGAATAATGTTTCGAACATTCTTTTTCCGCGGAATAATAAAGTAGAGAGTTTCTTTTAACTTTTCATGTACAGCAGTTTCAACTGTCAAGTTTTGTGCTGGAGCTGCGTACTGCTTGAAAAAAAATCCTAGATAAAATTTGTCCTGGGAAAAATTATATTTGGCAGATCAATTTTGTCTCGATCTGCATGCTAGGCTTAAGTATTCAATTCTCAATTCTCTTTGTTGTTTTGGAGAAAATCTTTTAGGGGTTTGGCAAATTATAGCTCCCGGGAAATAAAGATAATTATTTGACAAAAGTCCATTAGTAAAAAATAAAAATATGCCAGGATGGTCTTCGTCCCTTCCCCCTCCCTCTCTTTGCTCACTTTTTTAGGGGCCTATATCTGTGGAAGCTGATAAAAGTTAGTTCACCACCAACATTACTTCTAGAAACACAGTGACATCTTCTCTTTTAATATTAAAAACCCGTTTTAGCTTGAAAAAATTGTAATAGAGATTCTGATAAAAAAATATTAGTAACTTCCAAGTTGGTAATTGAAAAGTAAACATAAACTTGACAAATTACTTGGAATTGCGGTGAAAAAGTTTGCCAAATTCTCGATTCTGCTATCGGTTTGGCGAAACAAAACAAATGAATCAAAATTCCTCAGAAATTCAAAACACGTGGACCTAGTACATTGCGTCGGGTACATCCAACGAATGAACAACAATACTTCCTCCACGAGTATATCTTCGAGAACCCCAGTCCTCCAGGTTAATGGCAAAAAAGAAGACGGAAACTCGGATTTAAAGATGGCGGTGATAGCAATATAATTGTATCTCAAGTTACATTATATAATCACACAAAAGGTCTTCCTCTATTAACCTTTCTGTCTACCCTTTGTTACCCTTTGCCATCAACGACAACAACAACAAAAACAACAACTACAACTATACAACTCGAATCAATATAAAAATCATCAAAAATTAAATTAATTTCCAACAACAAAATAAAAAATACAATTATTCTGAATCAATCAAAAAAGAATAAATAAACTTAGACGGATCGGCCGGCATGCACAAAACGACCCGACCACTACCAACCGAACCATCTTCATTATTATTAATTAAATTCCAATGCAAGTGCAAGTGGCAATCAAAATTGATTTTCACTTTAAAATAAAAATATACAAACATTGCTGCTTCATTGCGGACGACTGCGGGCTTCGGAGGTCATTGGTCTTGACTTTTCGTATATCATTTTCGAAACAAAGAAAATGGAAAAACACGTTAAGGACCGGTGCGTGGTGCGGCAAGTAAAATGCTTTATTATAAGAAGTTTGATGCAACTTGGTCATATGAATGACGACACGACAACGACGACGACCGACGGACGATGATGATGAAGAAGGACAAAATATATGTATTTTTTTCTTCCAAATGAATGACTGGTTTTTGGTCAATGGAATGCACGTCTTCGACTGGCTCCTGTTGCTACAGACGTGTTTTGATGTTGATTTTGGATCTTTATAAGATTAATGAGAAGAAGGTAATTTGGGAATTTCTTCCAATGATAACTTTGCCATAAGAAAAAGTGTAAAAATGTAAATTTTTTAGTGCACAGGGTGACCAAATTAATATTGTTTAACAATATTTTTTATTTAATTTTGAATCAACTTTATAATGAGCTTAAAACAAGAGATTAAGGGCCGGTTTCTAAGTGCTGAATTAACTCTGAATAAGTGCTCTGTTTTTTTTTATTAGTTAATCCTGCAAACAAATCAATTCATAGTTAAATCAGAAGAATCAGCGGAGGATTAAATGTAACTTTTAATATACCTTTAGTTGTCCAAAATCTATTGAAATTGAATGTGACATGAGATTAAGGGCCAGTTTGTTCGCATTGGGTTAAATCGTTTATAAGACTTTTAAAGGTTTCAGTATCAACCAATATCTACATACAACCTGGTTCGATAGTTAACAACTCAAATTATAAATTCTTTGATAAAAATGCTGATCAAGAAGCACATGCAATGATTAACCAGTTGCAATAATCATGGATTAAAAGATGATTAGCTGTGAACAAACTGGCCCTAAAAGTAGTTGTGCAAACATCGTTGTCTGATTTGATTTTGGGTGGATTAACTGAAACTTAACGATGATTCAATGTTCAAGTACATTATAGAAGTCAATTACATGCTTAAACCATCGTTGAACCTTAGTTAATCAGGCGAATCGGTCAGTTTAATTAATTGATATATTCGAATTAAATATTAAAAATGTTTTCTTTCCATTACTATAGATGCTTCAAAATTTAGGTAGCTTTTTTTATTCACAAAATTCAGCCTTGAACTACCCGGTCCCTACAAATATAACATATCTTCATAAATGTTAAACATGTTTTTTTTTTTTGCAAAAGAGAATTTCATTTTATTGAAATTTTATGGAAAATCTCGCTTAAAACCTTCGTGATTTGAATGTTAATGTCAGGTAAAAAAAACAAAACAAAACAAAACAAAAAACCTGAAACACAATACATAAATGGTTTGTTGTTAATCAATCTTTTATTATTTTGTTTTCTTGCACGTGAAGTTCCATCAGTTAATACACGTATGTTTGTATTATTATTTGGCTATGAATGACTTACTCATTGATTAGCTTGGTATAATAATATATTCGTTTAAATTAAACGAAAGGAAGTTCTTAAGCACTTGATGATGGGAACCTCTAGGAACCGACAAAATTAAATTGTTAGTTGTAGTTAATTGAAGAAGCACGTCAAAGTCAGAGAAGTATAGCTTTGCATGTTAATATTCATTTAGCTTACGAACTTATCAAGGTCATTTGAAGAGAAAAACATTTTTTTTTGTTGATAAGAATTATTATTTAACCTTTAACATGACGAGCAAATATATTTTTTCAATTTAAGGCTAGAATATCTCTAAAACCTGACTTTATTGAACAATTCTTAAGTTCGAAGACATGTATCTGGAGTAGTTAGTTTCAGGTAAAATCTGCATGACTCCTTGTACATTTAACATTATTTTAAAATAGTAATCGTGTTAAGTTTACATGAAAATCCAGTTTATTTACCATGACTCAATGTTGTATCCTGTCTTGAATCCATACGTCTAAAGTCACGTCAACATTATGGTAAATTGTGTAGGCCAACATTGTTAGTCAATAGTGTTGAATAAGTGTAGACGTGTTGATCGACAATGCCAATTAACATTTTTTACCCTGAACGCAACCCGATTCAAATGGATAGCAATCAACAAAGTCAAACCAATTACTTGATTAATAACGATTTTCATCGACTGAGTGGATCGCCATTGCATTTTTATTTGTTTTTAAGTATTGAAAGAGACCATACAAAAAACGATTTTTATTTTTTTTTTCATCGTTTCTAATTAGTTTTCCACCACTGTATATTAATCAAAACACATATTTTAAGACATTTTAAAAACATTAACTTCTTCTCAGTTCCTGACTTCTTCTAATTTTTTTAAAAAATGGAAATTTTGGACCATGTTCTGACCTAAATTGTAAAACCCCTGTTTGAAGTTAATAAACAAATAGGCTGAGCTTATAGCTAACCCAATTGCTATGGGAACTGATTTTTGTCGTCAAAATTTAACAAACGGACTACTGTACGTCAGCCAAAGATAATACTCACAGCAATAAGTACAAAAAACTTTCGAAAAATTAGAACGAAATTATTTGTTTAATTTTAAAAATCCCATTTTGCGCGGTTCTAATGAGGACATTTAAAGGTGGATCCGGGAGCTTGCTTAATTTAAAAAATTTGGGAAACGTATTTTTTTAGTTTCAAAATGTACGTTTCTAATTTCTTTCAATAGTGCATTTTATCAGTAAGTCTTACATTTGAACCGACTCGGTATATACATTTTTTAAAATTCTGAAACTAAGAGCAAGTACCCAGTCGTGCATTTAATTCTGAACTGGTATTCACTTTTCCCTAATTTGCTGCTTCAAAGCTTCACCTAGAAAATACAAATTAACAGACTTGTCATTACGATGATAGGCAAGGCGAATAAAGCGGTTCACACAATTCTGTCTGTCTGTCTGTCTGTTCGGCTGGATTGATTTTCTTAAAACTTGGTATATAGTGGTCTTTGGTGATTCTGCTCAAATGTTTTTTACTTTTTTTTTAGAACTAAAATAACGGTACCTGCCATACAATTTTAGAAAATCTTATTTTTCTCAAAACGTCGCCACAACTTTGCTTAACCACCTTCAGATAAGCACTTTGCTTTGTAAGTGAACTATTAAAACTGAAATAATTGTTAAACTAAAGAAACTTTTGAAACTTGAACAACTTTTCTTTAAAAAAAAGTTTCCTTTGGATGGGAAACCATTTTATCGGTACCTTGCAAAGAACATATTTTTTATTTTCGATTTTCTTCAAAACTGTAAATTTGATTTCAATAATTTTTTTTAAACAAAAGCTTCTAAGCAATATAAACAGTTTTTCCTATCAAAATTAAAAAAACATATTTTATAGATTTTGAAAACCAAAAATGCTCTCTATTTAAAGATTTTGTTTACACTCTATTAAAGTATTTGAGCGATTATATAAAATGTAAATTATAAAAATTAAGAAATAATTACTATTTATAGGTTTTACTTCTCATATAACGCTTTTTTAAATATTTAATTGTCTCTCTATCTGTTGAACAGATTTTAATTTATTTTGTATACAATTTTCAAATAAGATTAAAAAATATTGCACATCAAAATTTTCAAAAAAAAAGTTTTTAAATTTTTAAAGAAAAGTTTCAATTTTGTTTTTCTAAAATTTGATATTTTAAAAAATGAGTTACAGTTATATTTTATATTTTTATTACTATACCGATTTGCACACCAACAACTTTCCTTAGAAATGTTTTAAGAACAAAATTATTTTTTAAGAAAATCGCTTCAACGATTTTAGTTTTTTTTTCTCCAAACAATCATCATATTCAATCAAGAATTAAGTTGGCGTTCTTTTTTTCATTTCAATCTTTCAAGAATTTTTAAACATTTTTCTCTCTTGGATTGAATCCGGATTACTCGATCAAATCCAGCTCGTTGTCATAAACCTGGGTCGAAATTTCGATCCAGATTGGATCCGCTCATGTAAACGTGGAATGAGCTACTTTTTATTATAATGAACTACTTATTAGTTTTTTCTGCAGCACTGAACGCAGCCATCAGACATTCCAGTTATCTTTCCAGTCAGTGCTGGAAAATTGGGAAAATTAGGTTTTTGGGTGGAAAAAATCGAAACGTCACTTTTAGGTTACGACAAATAAAAACAAATAATTGCAATTTTATTTTATTGTTTTTTAGTTTCTGTTGTGTAATTATTTAAGAAATGTTTGCATTCTGCATTTCTGTGCAAAAAAAACAGTTCCAACGATATATAATTTATATGCCTTGTGCTTTTGTAAACCGCGTAAATTGTACCACAAAATACGTGTTTGCGTTTTATTATATGATAGCAAGTACGTGCGACCCACTCGTGCGATTTATTTCAATAGGACTTTGTTCAAATAAATTATGTCCCAACTGAACTAACACAAAGCTCAACAGAAATGTGTTGACAAATGCACCTACGTCGTTAAAACTTTTTTTGCATGTACCTTATCTGCATTCTGTTATATGGCCGTTAAGCTGTAGACGTAGGCAATGGGGTTTGAACCAAATTAGTTGGTGGAGCTAGTTAATTTTCGTTGTGAGTTAACTCTTGCGAGTTAATTCTTAGGAGATAACTCTTTTGGGAGTAAGTTCGCAGTCTGTTGGTCAATCGAACCAAAAAAACCTCAATTACAAGATTTTTCAGGAGCTAATAGCCCTGAAGATGAGTCTTAACGTCTTTTTGACTTAAAGACTATTTTTAATAAATTCTTATAACGAGTTTAATGTATTCTTATTCTTACGTTTAATGTATTGTCCTTAACTGAAAAGTTATTAGTCCATTTTTAATTGATTTTATTTCAATTTTCTAGAAAAACACATGCGTCGCAGTATTTCATCTTGAAAATATTTGCCCTTTTTTTTATTAGCAATTTGCCATTTCCATTTATTTTACAAATATATGAGAGGTCGGGTGGAAGGGTAAGCTTTGTTCAAAATGCAGGTGTTTCCGTATCAACATTGAGTTATAGAAACTATCAGTTTTCAATTAAATAAAAGTTCTTTTATGACTTTGTTTACGTAAGCCTTTTTTTAATTAATTCAACTCTCATTTCAATTAATTTCATTGCGTAATCATGAATTACTCTCGTTTTTCGAAATCCCTCTAATCGCAAACCCACATAACATTATAAGTTCAACTACCCCTATATAGACCTAGTTTTGTAATGGGATTGAGATTCTATTCATTGTTCTCAAAATGTGAGATAAAATTATAAAACTGCATTCCCGGATAAAACAAACTTTTCAAACCACAAAGCTCCCGCAATAATTTTATTATTTTATCAGAGAAGCGGAACTTCTTTTGATAACAAAAAAAAAAAAAGAAAATGAAAAACAAACAAAAAAATAAGTTCGAAAAATAGAACAAACAGTTTGGGTTTTTATAAACAAAAAATCCCTTCTATTTATCCCTAATAAGTCCTTGCTTTGGCCACCAAATTAAACCGCTTTGCAAACATTCCAAGAGCAGAGCACGGATCTAGATCCACAATTTTATGCCATTTCTATTTCAACTTCCATTTTCACCCATCAGAAAACCAGCAGCAGCAGCAGCAGCCAGCTATTATAAAGCTAGCTGCAAGTCGACAAAATGTTAGATTGCAGATAGCACCTCATTAAATGGTGGAAAATGGAAAATCTTTTTGTTGTTTTTGTACGAACTCGTACTCATACGTCGTCGTCGTATAGTCTTAGAAGTGGGTTAGAGGGGAGGGTATTGTTTTTGTTCGACTTCTGTTTGTTTTAGCTGCTACGAATATAGGGTATGTTTGTATATTCTTTGTCTCCAAATATGATATTCGGTATGTGTAATGTTGATATGTACTTACATCACAATGTGTGTAGGAGATTTGTATATTTATTCATCGTTAAAACGTTAAAAGGGCTTCCGTCATTAATGCCTTGCCGTACATAGAAATACGTTGGCTTTTTGGATCATGAAAATGAGGAAAAAAGACGTGGGCGAGGGGTATATAGGCAGTGAGTGTTGTAGCGTTTATATTTTAAATGAGCGCGTGAAACATTTATTTGGAACGAGTTATTATTTTAATGCATTTTTGGTATTGAAAGAAATTTTCCATTTTGTGAGAACACTTCCACTTGCTGACCTAATTTTAAAATAAAACAGTGTCCTCATGTGTGTAGGAGGTATGCAAAAAAAAAATCAATGTAGTAGAAAATGCGATGAAAAACTTCAAACTTATGGAAGAAAGGGTGGCTTTTCCACATGAAAATTCGTAAATCAACGATGATATGTTAATTTTTCCATACAAAGTTTGACAGAATTACTAAGATTAAAATTTCACAACGTTTACGATGGCCTTATTCCCTAATTATTTATTAACGAAAATAGTAACAAGTAGAATTTTTAAAAGCAGAATATTTTATTCGAAATTTTTAAAATTTTTAGAAACATCGATTTTTTTTTTTGGATTTTTCTCCAAGAAATCGTTAATTGGAATTAACAACTCTGAGCCACTGAAGCGATATTTTTCAAATTTTGAGCTTAAAATTTTTTTTATTTCTTAAATAGGAAAATTAAAGTGTTTTTAGTTAAAAAAAAAATTGTACCAAATTGCCATTATAATTGTAAAGACAGAGCTCATTTATCTCAAAAATGGCTGTAACGATTTTAATAAAAACTTTCAGTTAATTATTACAGACACGGGTTCTGTAATTTTTGGTAAAAAAACTTCGCCAAAAAATGTTACTAGCAATATATGGAGGTACCTGCAACATTTTCTCAAAAAGACTAGACTGATGTTAGTTAATTTTTTTTATGCAAAAGCATCAAACATAAATTTGAAGAAAAAGACTTAGGGCGGTATTCACCAAGCACTCATTAAGTTTATGAAGCTCATTATTTAAATAAAATTTGTGTTACTGACCAACTACTCATAGCTCTTTTTCGAAGTCCGAAAATGAGAGCAACTCTCTCTTCACCAGACTGGAAAATCAAGCTGTTTTCAGACTGGCCCAACTGACGGTACTTCTTGGATCCTTAAAAAAATTAGTGTTCCATGCACATTACACAAATTCTTTGGGACTACAGTGACTTTATTTTATTTCCAATGATTTGTTTTTAGTTTTGTTTTGTCAGTCCCGAGGTGAATATAATTGCTAGTGTCAGTTTGTTTTATATGGGGAAATTTTATTTTGCTACTTTTTAGTTCGCTCGAAGGAGAGGGAAAGATTTGTATTATTGACGTTTTTTTTTTAAGTTTTCACAACAAAGTGAACTAAAACAAACAATGATCTTTACAGCATGACTTACAAAAAATAAACTTATAAATAAGTAAAATAAGTAAAAATAAAATCCTAGAAGACAAAAAAAATTATAGTATATCTGCGTTGAACGCTCATTTTTATAAGGATCCAAGAAGTACCGAAAAAATAGCTCTTCCGTCCTATCGTGGAGCTTTATTTGACTTAAGCTTGTTTATTTCTCTTTATAATTCGGCAAGTATAGCATTTCTTGTTATGTAGCTTCCAATTGACGTTAAATTCATATCAATATGTTCGTTGAGTTCTTGCCCATCGAACGGCTTAAATATATAAAGTGACCAGATCCAAATAGCCAAAAAGTAGCACAAAGCTTACGCATAAATAGTAAGAAAACCTTAATAAGTATTAAATGGTATAAAATAAATAAAACATAAGCAAAGCAACTTTGACGAATCCAAAAATGAATTGAAGAATAATTTACCATTGATTCGCCGTTAATTACTTGCGACAATTTATAATTTTTTCTTCAAAGTATTCTTTGTTTTTTAGTTAGAAAGCACCCTGTAGAAAACCTGTAAGAACTTCTTATAACTGATGGTTGGTGGCTTAATAATTTGCCGTTAATTAGTTGTGACAAATTCAATTTGACCATGCAATGTTTTCTATGATTTTTTGTGTGCGTTGCAAAATTGATGTCAAGTTACCAAAGCAATTCTAACGGATCGTAAAATAGATAGATGCATAATTTTGTGGTTAATTAGTTGTGACAGTATTGAATTTGATGTTCTATGTTTTGTATGCTTTTTTTTGAAAAGTGGTTAAAGCTTCTAAATTTTAACATATTAAAGGGTGATTTTTTAGCTGGTTTGGTTTTGGCAACACTGGTTTTGACAGCTGACGTGTGTTTAGTACCTTGTGTCACTGTCAAACAGCTTCAGTTTGGTTTGCAATTTAACCATGGATCGTCTTACAAATGAACAACGCTTGCAAATTATTGAATTTTACTATTAAAATTCGTGCTCGGTTCGAAATGTTCATCGCGCGCTGCTTCCATTTTATGGTCGGCATTCTCGACCTTCTGAGCAGTCTATTCGGAAGATTGTGACCAAATTTCGCACCAAATTTACTTTGTTGGACATTAAACCACCAACACGTTTACGTACTGTGCGTAGTGAAGAAAATATTGCGGCCGTATCAGCTAGTGTGACAGAAGACCGCGAAATGTCGATTCGGCGCCGTTCCCAGCAGTTAGGCCTTTGTTACAGCACTACGTGGAAAATTTTGCGGAAGGATTTGGGCGTAAAGCCTTTTAAGATACAGCTGGTGCAAGAACTAAAGCCAGCCGACCTACCACAACGCCGAATTTTTGGTGAATGGGCTCTTGGAAAGCTGGCCGAGGATCCGCTTTTTTATCGAAAAATTGTGTTCAGCGATGAGGCTCATTTTTGGTTGAATGGGTACGTAAATAAGCATAATTGCCGCATTTGGAGTGAAGATCAGCCAGAAGCATTGCAACAGCTACCAATGCATCCCGAAAAAGCCACTGTTTGGTGCGGTTTATGGGCCGGCGGCATTATTGGGCCATATTTCTTCAAAGATGATGCGAATCGCAGCATTACTGTCAATGGTGAACGCTACCGAGCGATGATAACAAACTTTTTTTTGCCCGAAATGGAAGTTCTTGACTTGCATGATATGTGGTTTCAACAAGACGGTGCCACATGCCACACAGCACGCGAAACAATGGCGCAATTGCGAGGCGAGTTTGGTGAACAGTTAATTTCACGTTTCGGGCCGGTCAATTGGCCGCCTAGATCGTGCGATTTGACACCATTAGATTATTTTTTGTGGGGGTATATCAAGGCTAATGTCTATAGGGACAAGCCCGCTTCGATTGACGCACTGGAAGCCAACATCCATGCATTCATTCGTGAGATACCGGCCGATATTTGTGAAAGAGTATGCCAAAATTGGACTCAGCGGATGGGCTACCTGTGACGCAGCCGCGGTCAACATTTGCATGAAATTATCTTTAAACATTAAATTGCAAGGTTCAAACTATCGATTCAAATAAATATTTCATTCATTTTTTCGAATTTTTTGTGTTTTTTTTTTTTTAAAGTTCAAAAATCACCCGTTAGTACTTAATAATTTGGTATTAATTAGTCGTTATTTAGTCGTGAAAAAATCAATTTTTGCATGCGATGTTTTTCTATGTGTTTTTGGGTTATTTGTTTTCTACGAGTGTCAAGCTACTAAAGCAACTTTGACGAAACGAAAAACGACTAGATGTAGTGTATATATATATATATATATATATAAAATTTGTCCTTAATTAGCTAAGACAGTTTCGAATTTGTCGTTCAATGTTTTCTATGTTTTTTTTGGATGCTTTGCTAGCTAGACAAATCTGAAAAAGCGGTGAAAGCTTCTTATACTTAATGTTTTATGGCTTAATTATTTGCCATTAATTAGTCTTTCATTAGTTTTGAATAATTTAATCTTATCGCGCAATGTTTTCTATGTTTTTTTGGTCCTCTGATATCAAGTTAGCAAAGTATCACCTAAAAAAGGGGTAAAAACTGCTAATGTCGAATGGTTTATGGCTTAATAATTTGTCGTTATCTATAGTCTTAAATTAGTTGTGACAGTTTCGAATTTGACGTGCAATGTTTTTTACGTTTTTTTTCATTCTTTGTTAAATTCACATCAAGTTTGCATAGCAATACCTGAGTTTGAGTTAATAAGTTTTGACAGTTTAAAATTTGTCGTTTTATAATTTCTATGTTTTTTGTTCGAAAATTGATAAACATTTCTAGTCATAACATTGTTTAATTTAATAATTTTGTATTTCTCTTTTCTCTTTACATACTCGTATAATTCTTTTAAACGTGCGACCCGGTCGTGCATTTTATGTATGAACATTTTGTAGTCAATTTCAATATTTTTTAATGAATCCATAATTGTCCTTAAATTATCCCCTAGTTTAGCTACAATTTCACAAGTAGGTTTGTAAGTAAGAGGAAATATTTTATTCAATTGAACCTATGATAGGTACCTACTCAGCTATGCGACATGCAAATGCTGTTGCTGCTGCAAAAATAAAAATCATTATTATTTTACATCAATAAACCACCATCACTCAAATCACTGTCTAGGAATCACTTAGCTTACAACTTAATGATTCCTTAGGCCTGATGCACAATGAAGAAGGTATTATATGTTGGTATTTTTCTTGTTTTCCTTTGTCATTTTTACTAAACCACGGTAATGACATTTTGTCATAAATATTCACTCCAAATGCTTATACGCTTCATGAATTTTAATCAGAAAGAAAATAATATATTAACATATGCGAGTACAAAATATATTCCTTCCCCCCCCTCCTTCCTTTACTCATGGTCAATATTCACGTTCTTATAATAAAAACAACACCGCTTTAAAGAACATTTTTGTAGAAAGAGGCAAAATATGGTGATGATATGGTTGTCATGATTTTTTTCGATTTTTTTTTTTAAATTAATTTATTACATGGAACTTCATCGTGACTCATGAGTCTCATGACAAAGTTTATCAAAACGACCCTCTGTGTTAATGTAAATCAAGTTAATTTGTATCCAACCTAAGAAGTGCTATAACATTGTTGATGCCTCAGTCAAGCATTGGAAAAATTTTTCTTCGTATTTCAAGATCAATTTCTGTGATTGTGATATTCATCCATTTACCTAATACCTCTTCTGTTTGTAAGACAACAAAGACTTTTTTTTTAATTTTAAAGGTGTGATAACTTTTCATAAATAATTTTAAATTAAGATTTTAGATAATAAATTTGACTTTATTGTTTACAGTTTCAAAGAAAGAACTATTTAATTTATTTTCTTGGTATAAAATTCATTAAGAACTAGTGGTTATTTTGTTAACGTTTTTTAATCATTATCACAGAATTAACCCTTTTTAGTCTTGAAAATTCTGATTCTGATTCTGATCGCACACACATTTTTATATGGTTTCATTTGTGTTTTTTTCGATTCTTTTTTATATTTGTGGAAGATTAATTTTTTTTATAATTTATGGAAAAAAAATCTTACTGAAAAAGCATTTTTCATTTTTAATTTGGTGCCATTTTGTATTCGTGTTCGAAAAGGACCATTTCTCATAATGAAATTCCACCCCAAACTGAAAAAAACAACTCAAAAAGTTCTGAAAAATCACACCAAATCATAAAAATAAATCAATTTTAGATGTTGTTGCTTTTCAAATAAAATGTTTGTTCCATTTTTCATTTCTGAATTTGAGCACTTTATTCTTTTTAAATTTTTGTTGGGGAGTTTTTTTTTTCATTAATTTTGGGGCAATTTTTCTATTTTAAAAATGGTTCAATTTTTCAACATGATTAAAGGTCTAATCACGTGGAATTTTTTTATTGTTCGTTCGGGGGCATTTTTCATTGAGACTTAATTTCGTGCAGCCATTTCATCCATTTTGATATTTTTCAGAACGTTTTGGATTTATTGATGTTGATGCTTAAACTTCAGAAAAAAAAAAAAAATAGTAAAATGGTTTTATTTGTCAAAATCGGCTCCTAAAGTTTGAACATTAAATGTGGCATTGAAAGTTTTCTTTTTTTGAAAAAAATATATTTTGAAAATTACTATTTTGTAGCTTTAATTGAAATAATAGAAGCAATATAGGCAATTGCATTTGAATGTTTATCAAAAAAAAGGATTTCAATGTACAGATGGATATTTTGAAAAAACGACATTAATAACTTCAGAGGCTTATAAATTGAGATTAAATAACAGAATCTTTAAGGTTAAGGATTTTAAAATGTAGGTAAAATGTCAGACTCTAATTTTTGTATTTTAAATATGAAGACCTGTCAAAACTTTTCACACTGGAGAGGTTTTAAGGTGAAAATATAATTTCATTATTGGTATTCTAACTGAGTTTAATTTGTCTAAGTTTCGTTTCTACATAATCTAAACCCAAACTGTTACATACACAAGACCTTAGATAGATATTTGTTTGTGTACACATATCGTCTTATAGCGATTGCAAATTGAAGACTCTGTTTAATGGTTTTCCCACCTTCTTAAATTACTATATTTATGAAACAAAACGAATGCGATATAATATTGCATCTCTTATGGTAAAATGCCTTCTTGAGATGAAAATTGCACAATTCCTTTCTCTTATAATATATACATTATGATATATCGCAATGCACAGAGACAGAGTCCGTAAAATAATTATGAAGCCTTTATAGATATAAGAAGCTCTCGCATAAAATAAGACAAATTATTATGTCAAGATAACTATGTGCTCGTTCTTAAATCACAACTACTTTACTTATGGTGTGTCATTTTATGTGGATCACACTACACCGCATCATATCAAACTCATCAACCATATAAGGAACCCACAACGATTTATTATTGTTATGTTGTGTTTGTCGCAAAGCGCAAAGTTGTGTCATTGGCATTTATATAGAAAAATGTATAGAATATAGAATGCGTTTTACAGTTAGGCTCAAAAGTTTTTTAAGACTTTGAAAACTTTGAGTTAAAAAACAAAATAGTTGATGGAACATAGCACAAGGTGGCGCAAATGTCACCCAATCTTCTTTGGTTGTAGTTTTTTATGAAAGAAAAATCCAACTGCTTTTGGATTAGGTATTTGACGTCTTTATTTTTTATCGGGACACTCATATCAGCGAAGTGGCCGCCGCCGGTCTCCAGAATTGATGATCCATTGGGTCCGATTCATGGCATTTTCCATTACTCTTGCCAGAACTTCCGGTTATAGATCCTCGCACTCTTCACCGATATTCTCTTTGACGATTTCCAGATTGTCAGGCTTGTTGAAATAGACTCGTCAGTCTTCACTCGTGAATTAAAAAAAAAAAAACCACAAAAAGGAGTCTAAATCGGGGCGATACTGCCAGCAAGTACAGAACACCATAGTGAGATAACGCAGCCTTCAGAATTTTGGTTTTGGCTCTTGCACCATGCGCCTCTGATCCATCCTTTTGGAAACACATGTTCTTCAGTTCCAATTCATCAAGTTGAGGAACTCGTGAACTGTTAGCCACAGCTGCGATATTCTCAGCACAACGACTGTTTTTAGGCCAGCCAGACCTGGCAGCATATCGTTTAGACTCTTCTAGGCGGTGAGCGGCTAAACGTCACATAGTGATTCATTTGCTGAATTTTGACGACAAAAAATTAATACCCATGCTATTTCTTGATAGCTTACTTAATTAATTATCCAGCTCTCAATCCATGAAAGTTCACAGGCCGAGACACACCAGCCTTTCATCCTCTACGATTCCCAGCATGCTGCTTCCAGTCATCTAGACCAAGCTCTCTGGCATATGCGATGGGTTGGTATTCAAACTGGAGGTTTGGTCTTCGTCGTTCTCTCGAACTCGGGAGCTGGGATTCAAAAACTGTCTTGGCAGTCGAGGTGTTTCTATTTTCTTGACTAAATCCATACTTCTTGATAGAAGAATTTTTCTTTCCAAGGGGTCAAGTTTCAACTATCGCCAACACATGTCACCATTACTGGCTGAAGAGAATGGAGACGGAGCTGCAATTGGAGCTGCAACTAGAATAGCTGTCAAAATGTTGAATACATACAAATCCAATAAAACGAACAGAACACGACGCAGCTGCAGACGCAGCTGGACAAGTTGGCCAACTTTTAACTTTTGCATGCAGCATTTTTGACGTTTCAATATTATGAGCGCAACCAAGTGTTTACATGGTGTTTGAAGACAGTTTCAAACTCTTTTTAATCTCTGACTAAGACTTTAAGTAATTTTAGCTTGCATTTCATCACTATCCATGTTTATTTTTGTTTTAATTTTAATTTTTGTGTTGAATTAAGTTCGCACAGCTGACTTGAAAAGCCAAAAAGCTGTCAGAAAGCTGTACAGCACATTGTGGGCGAGTAAAACAAATTACGTACAGCATTTTTTGACAGTTATTCCAGTTGCAGCCACAGCTCCAGTTGCATTACTTTATTCTGGTCAGGCAGTGAGCAAGACTGGCAGTGTTTTATGTATTGTGCACTTCGTCTTTGTTGTGAGGAGTTTTGAATGCATCTGTTGCTCCAAGCCGAAGTAACACTCCACTAATATTTCGTGGAATTAATATTTCCTCCTAGGAATTTGAACTCCTTAACTACTTCGAAGTTGTTGCTATCATCAATGTCGTTTTATCCAAGCCGGTTGACAGATCTCTCATTATTTGTTGATAGCATATGTTTGGTCTTGTCTTCGTTTACTTGAAAACTAACAATTTTCACCTGTTCTTCAATTGTAAAAACGCCTGCTCTGAGCACTATTTGCTCCAAAACGATGTTGACGAAATCACACTACGGTAGCGCATCTCCTTGCGAAACTCCGTGCTGTGCATGTTTAGAATAGTTCGGAAGAGCTTTTCCCTAGTATTTTCTAATGTCACCTGACACAACCGGATCAGTTTTCCCGAAATCCTAAGTTCAGCAATCGCTGCATAGGGCTCCTGAGGATCAAATGCCACTTTGAAGTCAATAAATAATAAATGGTGAGTTTCGACTTGAAATTCATATGTTTTTACCATGATTTATGCCTGAGAGTTAATATTTGGTGGATAACTGATTTGCCTGGCTGGAAGCCACACCGGTAATTACTGATTATAGTGTTGCAGAACAGCTTAAGACACTCACAAAGTACTTACGTTTGATAGGATCTTGACGTTAATTGGGGATTTGGCTCGATAGTTCTTACAAGACATAGGACCGTGTCTTTTTTGTAAATAAGGCATACATATGGAACTTATAGACCAGCCATCGGGCTTTTTGCTTAGATGACTAGATTAACTTTGCTGTTTCGAAGAACCTGCGTTCTTTTTTTTTATAAAACTTCCTGTTTTTTTTGGAGGCTGCGTACGCCCTCTTGTTTTTACACAGGTTCTTCTTCTCTCTATTTCTTGTTTGTATCCTCACTCGCTGCTCTTATTTCAACATTATTAAATGTGCATCTTCTGTCACTTTTTTCAGGTGTATGTATTCATGATTATATTATATACATTATACAGCAAAGAGCTTTTCACTCAGATACTCACTGTAGGCTCTGGCGACTCCCGGTATGCTAAAGCGACGAACGTCGATTTTGTTCTCAAGGGTGGTTTATAGTTCTTTAAATTTGACAGTCGAGCTCTAAACCTTTCCGTAATATGGAAATGGTCAGAGTTGACGTTTGCCCCTTGAAAGTAACGCACGTCTAAGGCATGTCTTGCGTCGATTAAAAAATGGTTAATTTGGTTGGCGTATCGAACATTTGGGGAGCGCTAGGTTGCTCCGGGGATTCTTAGCCGTGCTATTTTTCACCACTGCTGCTAGCTTTTGTCTCTTCGTATATCCTCCAAAGGTATCTTCCTGGTCTATTTGGGCGTTGAAGCTCCTAACCAAAATATTTACGTCGTTGGAGACAGGTTCAGTAAGTTCTGTCCAGGAGGTCATAAAACTTATCCTTTACAGAGCTTTGAACAAGATTGTTAGAGGTGTGTAAGCATATGAGACTTTCGTTTTGGAAAGTAGCTTTGTTACGGTTTACAACCAGCGAATCACTTATCAGTTTAAAGTCGTAAACTTTGTTTCTTTACCGGTTAACTAGTCGTTAACCGTTGAGGTGCATGTCGGGCATTGTTACCATATTTGAGAATTATCATTGCCCACATGTCTTTCTTGAAACCAAAACTTCCTTAGGTGGAAAGGAAGTAAACGCAAAGCACCTTGTCAAGCCTTTGGAAAGCTGGCCAGATAATCCGATGGCCAGAAGCCCGCTAAGGGAATATGTGGGCTACCGTTAGCCGCTTAAGGTCCATCTGATACCATTTCTTTTTAGCTTCCTGGAAAGTGTTGTAATTCCTTACTGATCTCATCAAAGTAGATATAGTTGAGTAGCCTATGCATCTTCCCGGATGCTTTATTAATCTGACATTTTACTATCCTGTCGGAAATTTCACATAGAAAATTTTCTTTTAAATTTTACCATTTTCCCTTGATTTCTCTCATTTGGTTTTCTATTTTTAGTCAACATTGTAAACTTTTGAATCTTAAGACGAGCCAAACCTATCAGATATGTTTATCATTTCCGCTGCTGCTGTAACATACATACATAAACATTTTTATTGCATTATATAGAATCCTCTCTCAAACGAGTCACATTCGTGCAGCATCTTTTTCCATCTCTAAGTTGAGATAACATCATTATTGTTCAACTATGGTCTTTTGAGTGAGTAATCACGTTTACGTACATATACCTATTTAGAATGTGTGACAAAAGATTTGTTGCTAAAGCGAGTTCTCAGATTTCAGCCACAATTTGCATATAAAATTTCAAAAAAGATGATTGAGATTGCCTTCTCTGGTTGCCTGACACTTTCGCATCGGGCTTGAGGTGAGGTTAAATTTATGTAAGTAGGTATATAAATGTACCAAGACTAAATCATATAAAATGTATAAACGATCATTTGGCTTCAGAAATGACGCAAACTCGATGAATTGATAGATAGCTTCTCTTGCACCTCATTCTTAATGATGATCGGCAGTCGTAGTCGCAGTCGCATCTGTATCTTTTATATGAAATGATAAAAAAAAAAAAAACAATACAAAAGACGTGAGCAAATTTATTCACAAAATTGTATCTCTGCCGAGTATACGTTCATTGAGTCGTGCTTGTTCAAGTGTAGCTTTTTTTTCTTTTCAATTTTTTTTTTTAATGCAAACGATACTCGTTCTATAAAGAGTGTTATTCGAACATGTGGTGTGGTGAGCTAATTTATTGTAAAAAATTCATTGTTCCAGTGCTGGACTACCTAAACAATATGATGAGTAGCCTTTGAGTGATTTTTTATTGCCTGAGGATCCCTATCTACGATCATATCTCCTAGGGTTCAAAAGTTACTTCTTTCTCAGTTTCTAAGTTTATTTACTGATCTTCCCTCCTGTTTTATGAAAAAAAAACTTTAAAATTATTTCCAAATCAATATTGTATAGTTAAAATCACTTTACAATACTCAAAGCTCTTTTCTGCATGCAGCGATGCATGCATTTTTTCTCAAAATCAGTTGAAAATATCAGGAGTAAGACAAAAAAGCCCCTTTAACTCATAATTAGTCTTATAAAATTGAAGAATTTTAAACTTATAGGTATTATTCAATTTTTCAAGAATTTTTTTTAAACGAGAAACCTTTGTCGTATAATGTTTTTGAAAAACACTTAACTAATTAACGTAAAATAAATTTTATAGTTTTCTATACTTTTTCAAGAGTGTCATAGGCTAAATCATTCACCAATATTTCTTGAATATTTAGGGAAAGCCCATATGCAGTTATTTAGGTTCAGTCATAATAAAAATAATCCAGCCCTGTTTAAGTAACGAGACTATTTGTTTATTTGAAGTTGAATCTGGTGTTATTATTAACAAATTGCCGGCTCTCATAAAATTGATTAAACAAACGACAATTTAAGATAAATAAATAGTTGTTTTGAGATAGTTTAATATATCAAGAAGCAAAAGAATGTCCCATTTAATGAGATCGCCATCGCCACTGTACGTCGACACAGATAGAGAAACTATGACTATCACAACATAAATGGCAAACATGTATCTTAATAATGAAAATAAGTTTCATCGCAATGCCAA
This sequence comes from Dasysyrphus albostriatus, assembly GCA_946251815.1. NCBI lineage: Eukaryota > Metazoa > Arthropoda > Insecta > Diptera > Syrphidae > Dasysyrphus > Dasysyrphus albostriatus. The sequence goes on along the minus strand of OX276338.1, from coordinate 52,028,742 downwards.
TAGGGTTAGTTTATGAAAAAGTATCTTTAGATATATGAACCTTACTATACACGCAAACAGAGGTACATATATTTAATTTTATTCGCAGTTGGTGGCAGTAGTAAAATTGTTTATTATTTTTTTTTTTTTTTCAAGTCAATGTGTGTTTATGTCATGCGTCTGCTTGGATTGGCATGATCTAGATTTGTATATTAAATTTTTGTTTTATTTTTTTTTTTTTGGTTTATTATTCTCTTTACAGAGACGAATTGTTTACATATTGAATTTCTGGGGTTAGAATTTTTTTTTAAACTGCAATCGGATCATTGATCTAAAATTTTTTAAATACATTTTTCTAGGCCAAAAGTAAGAAGTTATTATAAATAATTTATTGATAATTTGTTATGGGTTATTTTTATCATCATAAAACGATCGATTTGCCTCGCCTTTTGAATTAACATTTTTGATCCATAACATGTTTTGGTGCTTTGATGATTTGTGCTTTGCATACAAAGAAGGTATGAAGTCTTATAAACAAAAAAATTAACTATAAAAAAAAACTGAATCTGTAGGCACGTTTGATCGTGTCGTGAAGATCTTGTAATTCTGCCAGAAAAAAAAGCTACTGGTACGCACTTTTACAAATGAATTTTCATACAAAAATTGGACAAAGTACGTGATGAAGAAAAATTAACTAAAAAAAAACATTAGGAGTACGGGTGACTCACAGTAAAAATGTATGGGCTGGTAAATTGCTTGTAAATGATAGACAAAATTTATCTATACAAACGCAGTCCAAATGTCATCAAAGTTTAAGGTATTCACACAAAATTTAGTTTATTTTCCCTACACCACGCATTGCAGCAAATGTTCAGCTTGTTTTTTTGGACTTTTGTTGTTATAAGTCCGATTATTTTTACTAATAATGCTTTAAAGAGAAGGGCTCTGCAAAGCTTTACAAGCAACAGTTTGCTTATGATTTGACTTGCATGGTTTTTGGGCACATAGAGCGGCTTTCTATATTCTTAGTCACTTATTAAAGACAACCGGACCTATAATGCCTTCTTGTGGAGCCTAATTTTGGAATATTAAAGAAGTTACAAAAATAGTTTTAAAAGTTTTATAAAAATTAATTTATATCGGGTTAGTCGATTGTAAGAAAGATGAAGATAAATAAATGTTTCAACGGCAAGTACGGGTTTTTTTAACCGTTGAATAGTAGGCTCCATTATTTTTGGTTAAAGTAATTTAATTTTCAAATTTTCTAAATAATGAATATCGCTAGTTACTGAAATCGAAATGCATATGCACTTGTTTAACATTGAGTTTTCAGAAAAAAAGTTAAAAGTCCTGATCCTGACCTTTGCAGACGATTTGAATATCATATTTTGGACTGTCGCCAGTGGCGTGAAAATGATGAAATGGAAAATGTCACAACAAAATCTCGCTACACCATATTCATTTGTTTGTATTAACCTTGATACAAAAGTTATGACGAAAAAAAACATTGAAAATTTTTGGACTGTACCAGCCCTGTAGAAATGCATCGATTTTAAAAATTGAGTTATTAATCGATTTGAAATGACAAAATTTGAAATGATATTTTTATTTTTTTATTTGCCGTAGAAAAGAATGTTGTGACGAAAAATGTATTCAAGATCGAGAAAAAAAAAATAAAAAATTTTTGGATTGTCACCAGCGCCGTAAAAATGTATGGATTTCGGAAAGTGAAATAGCAATCGATTTGTCATGACAAAATCTCGATACACTACTTTTATTTTTTTATGTACCGTAATAAAAAAGTTATGAAAAAAAATGTATTAAGTGTCCAGAAAAAAACGTTGAACATTTTTAGACTGTCACCAGGGCCTTAAAAATGCATCGGTTTTAAAAATTGATATCGATCGGTCACGACAAAATCTCAGTACGCCATTTTGAATTTTTCGTCATAACTTTTTTATTACGGTAGATAAAAAAATTAAAAATAGTGTATTGAGATTTGGTGGTGAAAAATCGTTTGCGATCTTAATTTTCAGAATGGATGCATTTTTACGGAGCTGGTAGTGACAATCCAAAAATTTTCAACTTTTTACTCTCAGCGATTTTTTTTACGATAGATAAAAAAAATGGCATATCGAAATTTTGTTGTGACAAATCGATTGCCATCTCAGTTTTTAAAATCTATGCATTTTTACGGTGCTGATGGCAATCGAAACATTTTTTACTTTTTTTCTCTACACTTAATAAATTTGTCATCACAACTTTTTTAATAATGGTAAATAAAAAACATTAAAAGTGAAGTTTTGGGGATTTGGTCTTGAAAAATCGATTGTTGCTTCAATTTTTAAAATCGATGTATTTTTACGGCGCTGGTGATAATCCAACAAAATGAAAGTTTTTTTTTCGGCACATCTAACTTTTTTCGTCATTACTTTTTTATTACGGTGAATAAAAAAAAGCGTATCGAGATTTTGTCATGACAATTCGATTGCCGTAATTTTTTTAAAAATTGAACCATTTTTACGCCACTGGTGACAGTCCAAAACATGATATTCAAATCGTCTGCAAGTTAAGGGTCGTACATTTTTTGTAGTTTTTTCACTTAAAAAAAACTGTCTTGAATATTTTTACAAATTTTATAAATTATTTATTATACACAAGTCACTAGTGTATATAGAATCCAATATAATTGTGTGTTCTTAAGTTTTCTTTTATTTAAGAAATTTAACTTTGCTTTTTTAAATTGGCATCGCAAAAAACCGGAAAGAAAAAAAATACATTGAATTTGACAAAAATCATCAAAATCGTTGTTTTTCTGCCTTAAGAAAAACCGTCTACCACATGAATACTTTTTATTCTAGGTGTTTTTTTGGCATGGATTCTTTTTTTAAATGAGTTGTGTTAAAAAAAAATAATTTGTCGTGCCATTTTTTCTGTAAAAAATTCCTTGAATTTGACAAAAAGCTCCAAGATAAATTGAAAAAGCAGAAAAAAACTACGATTTTTAAAGAAAAAATGGGGCGAGAAATTATTTTTGATACAACTTATTTAAAGATATATTACGACAATTGTTTAGACAAATTCCATACCTTCTTTTTAAAAAAGAACAACGATTTTGATTAATTTTGTTTCTTTTACGATATATTTACGACAAATTTACGACAGATGCACACATACTCTTTTTTGAGTTATTTTTACCCTATTTTCAGGGGTGGTGGTTCTAACTTGACTGTCAAGTTGGCATTACAAGGGGTTAATTAGTGCGACAAAGTTTTTTCTTTCACGATATATTTACCACAAATTTACGACAATTAATCCAAGTATGGGATTCTAAAAACTTTGAAGTTGTGAAGCTAACTTGACGGACATGAACGTAATTACCAACAGAGATATCCCTCTAAAAATGATGGATTCCAATTCTAGGGAGCTCGAAACATGAAGATATATGTGTCAAAATGTTTGATTTGACAAATATCCAATTACAATAACTTCGAATGGGAAGATAAAAATTTACTTTGTTATTGAAAATTTGTCTGTTCACTATTTTGGATACAAAGTTCAATATTTTGAGGATCACTTAATCGAGTGCCTACTGTATGAAGTTAGAAATGGCTGCTTTTTAAATATCTTCAATGATCCCGTTATATTTACTTGTGAAGTGAAGGCTTTTTGGAATCCCTTGGGGCCACAGCAGCTTAATATTTAGCTCCATAAGAGTTATAGTTTAAATTAAACAATCTGAGAATACTGTGAAGACTTCTTCAGAAGTCAGAATTAAGCTTTTCTGCTCGATGCTCCTCTGGGGCAAAGCAGAAATCTTCTTTAAATGAACCTCCAGGGCCCATCACAGTTCAAATTCAAAGTCGACCTCGACTATATAGATCTTAACCTAAAATAAATTGCTGAATTTTTGTATAAAAATCTCTGAAAGCGATTTTGAGAAAAAAGATTTCTTCCTTTTCTATGGAAAGCGCAATTATTTTTGAGCTTTTCTTTCAAATCATTTTTGATATATTTTTTTCTGTTTTTGAGCAAAATAAACCTGTTTTGAAACCTCGCTTCAGACAAACTTTATGATTATAGTTTCTCATTTGTATTTCAAGGTTTTTGAAATTCATTTCACTACATATTATATACGCATGCACATTTGTACATATATGCATACACTACACATACGTATGTATTTCGACATGTCCTCAATTTCCTTTCATAATATCTCTACAAAAAGATCTATGTATGTCAAAGCTTTTTCTCTATTCACATCAAAATCTATTCGTAATGACATTCAAAAAAAAAAAAAAAAAAAATTCAGAACAAAAAAAAAATGTCTACAAAAGATTCAAAATCTCCTGAAAATCTGAAATATCCAAAAGCAAACTGCGGCAATGTATCCATTTAAATGCAGTGTCAATCTACACTCTATTGTGGTTGACACCTAAAGTGCTCGACCGAAAAGCAAAACTGAATGCAATCGTTATAACTTTTTTTTCCCACATATCCCCAGCAGCTACACTGAGAGAAAAAAAATCAGGTGTCATTTTGTTTGGATAGCAGTGCGTTGTTTGTGTCTAATATACTAGCACATAAGAGCTTAGGTAATGCAGTATTGTTTAATGCAATTCACCTTTTAATACTTATTTTTAGCGATGTTCTTCAAGAAGAATTGTAATTTTTTTAAGATGAATTTTACTGTATTTTACTTCACTTCCTGAACAGAATAGGAGACGGAGCTGAAATGGATGTCAAAAATGCTGTAGCTGCAGCTGCAAGAGTTAAACAAATTTGAGCTTTCACTGCATCATTTTTCCATCTATTGCAGCTCCGTCTCCCATTGTGTTCAGGCAGTGTTTTCAAGGATCTGACGTAGAAAGAAGACAGCGATACACAAAAAACCTGATATTTCCTCCAGACGCAAAATTTCGCAAACTAGCACAGATTTCACATCTAAAAGCACTGATTTTAAATTGGATTTGAATAGTCTCAAATTAGGGCATAGGTAAATTTGACAAAATTTCCAAATTTGATTTGAAACTGAGTACTAAAGGTATTGTGAGCCTTATTTATATTATTTTAAACGTCCAGCTAGATCAGCACAACAATTTTTGCTGATACAATAATACCACGGTCCATGGTTATTGAACTGTTCGATCTCTTCTACTGACGTGTCTTCTGTAGAATAATGCTGATGTAGTAGGTATGGAACGGCCTGTGAGCATGAATTTTGCTATTTCTTGTTGCCTTTTAACATAAAATGTATTTTTTTCCGATCTGGCCATAATATCTGCTCGTTAAATTTTATCTGTTTTAGTTTGCGATCATTAAACAATTTGTAAATTAAATTTTCAAATCCTATTGGATTTTTATTGGAATTCTTAATTGTAAAATTTGAATTATTTTGCGTTGAACAAATTAGAAGTGTTTCATTTTAAGTTTATTGCATTTCATCTACATTTTATAGGATATTATTTCAGGCCTTTTTATTGTCAAAAACATGAATAGAAAATGAACTGTGAAAAAATGTTCGATATAAAAATTTATATTTATGTTTATGAAACACTGGAAGGTTCAACACTTTTTGCGTTCTGATTAATTTTTTGTCTGTTTTGTTTCGTTATGTCCGTCAAGTTAGCATTACCACTTCAAAATTTTTACAATCCAATAATTGGATGATTTGTCGTAGATTTGTCGTGAAAGAAAACAAATTGTCGCGCTTGTTTTTTTTAAATTAACCCCTGGTAATGCTAACTTGACAGTCAAGTTAGCACTTGACTGTCTTGACTGACCCTCAAAATAGGGTAAAATGAACTCAAAAAGGAAAAAGGAGCATGTGTGAATCTGTCGTAAATTTGTCGTAAATAGATTCTGAAAGAAAAAAATTTGTCGCACTTGTTTTTTTTTAAATTAACCCCTGGTAATATATCGTAAGAAAAAAATAATAAAAATAACTTGAATTTCACAAAAAGCCCCAAAATCGATTATTTTTTCAGCTTCAAATTCAAGAAATTTTTTATAGAAAAAAAGGCGCGACAAATTATTTTTTGACACAACTTATCTAAAGACATATTACGACAATTGGTTAAACAAATTCCACACCAAAAAACACTAAGAATAAAAAGTTTTCATATGTAGTGCTGGATATATAGAAAAAAGCAGAAAAACAACAATTTTGAGGGTTATTGTCAAATTCAAGTAATTTTTATTATTTTTTTCTTACGATATATTTACGACAAATTCACACATGCTCCTTTTTCCTTTTTGAGTTCATTTCACCCTATTTTCAGGGGTGGTATTGCTAACTTGACTGTCAAGTTAGCATTACCAGGGGTTAATTTAAAAAAAAACAAGCGCGACAAATTTTTTGCTTTCACGACAAATTTACGACAAATTATCCAATTATTGGATTGTAAAAATTTTGAATTGGTAATGCTAACTTGACGGACATTGTTTCGTTACTCACCGACTGATTCTATAACTCTAAAAAATATTTTGAACATGAACTTTCAGAAACACCTCTAGATGCCAAAAACGTATGGAGAAAATAATGTTTGCAAAATTAGTCTTGAATAGACGCAACTTCGGGTAAAATATTTATGCTGCCACTTTTGAGGAACATTCTTTTTTTGATGTCAAAAAATGCTACCTCGGCTTTTGTGGTAATTCTTAATACTTTTACTACAAAAAAGTTGGCTCTCTAGATGCCAAACGCGGTTTGGGAAAATAAAGGTACGCCAGTGCTGCCACTTTTTGGGAACATTTATGTCAAAAGGCGAGACCTCTTGTTTTGTAGTAGTGTTTAATATTTTGAATATAAAAAAATTGTGGAAATGCCTCTAGGAGCCAATGAAAAATTAGTCCAAATTTTAAATTTTATTTGGTTTTTCTAGAATTTGATTTCGGTGTTTTTGTTTGTGTAAAAGCTAATTTAAATATTTTTTTTGGAATTTCAGATTTTCTGTGTTTCGAATTCCAAATTTTCTGTATTTCTGATTTCGGAATTTAGTTTTTTCTGGATTTTATGGATTATGGACTTTCTGAACTTTGGGTTCTGAGGGTTTTTGCTTTTCGAGATCTTGAGTTGTTGGGATTTTAATTTAGTTAAGGAATTGGCAACACTGTTTCTATAGTGACAGCTGACTTGTGCTCTGTAAGTTTTGTCAATTCTGCATGAAGCATGAAAGTTATTGCCAATTAATTGGCTAAATTGGATTGTGATGTTATGTGATACATCAGGCGAAGTTATGGTAGCTGGTTATGCCAGTGTGACCCTGAAGAAAATTCTAAACTTTGGAGGAAAGTGTTACTTTTGACATTTGGTATTGTTTTCTGATATTCGGTAGTCTGGTTTAAATGATGATACACATTTTTGGGTTTTAGTCCTAGTATTTGGTAATAGTTGGGTAATGTGGCTTCTGAGAACTGTTTTTTTTTTCAAATTTTGGAACGGGATTGGTAGGTTATACGCCCTTAGTAGTATTTTGAAACAGCCTTCTTAAAACTCTTCAATACAGGGTAAAACGCTCTGGTACATCAAAATATACATATACCTATGTAAATGGGTACCTACCACTGGTGATATTTCAAAAAGCAGACTGAAAACACTTTGGTAGATCAGGACGTATACCAAAGCCCTTCGTGGCAAAATTTCAAGCAATACCTAAGAACCCTTAAAAGTACCTCACATGAATTATATTGATACACAATCAAGGTCGTACGCAAGGAGGGGACCGTAGGGGTGTTTGCCCCCGTTTCATAATATTTTTCATACATTAGGTAACTTATCTTCTTTTGAAAGCATTTTAAAGCATGTTTCTATAGTGACAGCCTAAACTATTTTTTAAATGAGGTTGCCTACCCTCTAACTGAAATTCTAAATGAGTTTGGCCTCCCCCCCCTGACCGAAATCCTGCGTACGCTCTTGTAAACAATTTTGTAAATCTTAAAACTGTCTTTCAATATTGTTGGTTGATTTATTAAAGTTCCCCCATTAAATATTTTTTAAATATAATATTTTCTCAGAGTGTAGTTATCTACATTGAACATCCTCCCAAAGCATATTGCTGTTGAAAAACCTCCTTTAAAACCACTACCACCCTCTTATACAGTTTGATAAATTGGAAACCGTGTCCATGCGGGGAGAGATGATGAATAAGGATGAATGAAAAGTTTGTCACCATAAAGATATGAAGGTAAAATTCTTTCCGAGAATATACTAAACGTTTTGAGGCTTTAGAGTTTAGATGACTGGATAGCTCCAAATATCAATAATATAGAAAAAAAAAGTCCTTCCCACTCACACACATACTCTTACACGGATATAAAAGGGATGGAAAATGGAATCCATTCACTGTGACTGTGAGATGTTGCTACCTACCCTTCTTATCTGTTCTAAAAATCAAAGGGATGCAAATCTGTGGTTCGCTTAATTACTTCAGAAGAAAAGACCGAGGTTATAGTGAAAGATCATTCACCCACACGATATACATACATATGTTAAAGGAAAATTTTGAAAATCATCAAAAAAAAACCCCGAAGGTAGGTACATATTTATTCTTTTTTAATTCCATTGCTTAGGTAGAGCAACCTCTACCTGCCAAATAAGTACAAAAGATACATTAAACAAAAAAAAAAAAATAAATAGAAAACAAAAACCTGAATCACCCTTCTCTGATGGAGGAAAAATTTATTGACTGAATTTTTATTTTCCTCTCGTTCTTGTTGAAGTTTGAATTGCCTTTGCCTCGTGTAGGGAAAGGAAAATACGTTGTCGCTCGTCATCGTCATGTATGTTTTCCTTTTTTTTTTTGCCAAACGTGTTCACAGTTTTTCCCGAAAACCAAATTCATGCTGATGCCGGTTTCAGGGAGAGCCATTGTCGAGGGAATGAAAATTGCTACAACACCCAGAAGAGTGTGTGTGTTGTGTGCGCATCACATAAATTTGTGAAAATTTTCATAAACCTCTTGCCTCCCTCGCTTTCTCGTCAGATGATACTTACTGAATGCTGACTTGCGTACACGTAGTCACGTTTTTCTTTTTCCAGCTTTATACACAGGAGCTATAAGTTGGGAAAAAGGGAAAACACATTTAATGAGTAAGCTACCAGGAAAATGCATTGTTGCCAAGTTTAGCCTAGGTATACGATGGGTTTTAGGAAATTTTTCTGTCTATTGTGTTGTTCGGTAGACAGATTGACACATGATGAAATTTTCTTGATTTTAATGAAACTGACATGAAAGATGTTTTCGATTAAAATAAGTCCTTGGCTTTAGACGCTTTTTATTTGCATTTTTTTTGGAAACGTTTCTACCTAAATCTGCAGCATGTGATTTAAAATGCATAGAAACATTACGTTTATAGTTTGGGAGATAGTGTTGCATTCCTGGTTCCAATTTTTCAGTGCAGAATTCACTATAAAGGAAAACATCTGAAAGCTTTTGTCCAATCACTTACAAAGCCAGTAGTAGAATTCTATAGGCTCAAAGGGGGCAAGAGAGGTATCTCCCTCGTGTTCGCAAAATTATGGACCCAATCATCGTATGTTCTACATATTCTGTCAGCTGACTTCTTATAAGTATTTATATTTATATTTATATTTATATTTATATTTATATTTATATTTATATTTATATTTATATTTATATTTATATTTATATTTATATTTATATTTATATTTATATTTATATTTATATTTATATTTATATTTATATTTATATTTATATTTATATTTATATTTATATTTATATTTATATTTATATTTATATTTATATTTATATTTATATTTATATTTATATTTATATTTATATTTATATTTATATTTATATTTATATTTATATTTATATTTATATTTATATTTATATTTATATTTATATTTATATTTATATTTATATTTATATTTATATTTATATTTATATTTATATTTATATTTATATTTATATTTATATTTATATTTATATTTATATTTATATTTATATTTATATTTATACATTACATTTACATTGATTTGTATTGGCTCCCCTAAGGGTTACAAGTCTCCCGCTTCCTTACTCTGCTCCCTCTCCACCCCTCTCTATCATCTTATCTTTTCTTACTGCCTCTAGTTCCTTTATCCACTCTTCTCCCTTCCCCGTTTCGTCCATTATTTCCCTCATCCTTTCCCCTATTGATTTTCTTTCATCTCCGACAGATCTGCATCTTTCTAATACATGCTCCCATGTCTCTTGTTCACCCTCACATATTCTGCATATTCTCTCCTCTTCGCGTTTCCAGTACCATCTTTCCCTCACCTCATTCCCTAGCCTGACTCTTGCAATTCTCCTTGTTCTTTCTGTCTTCCAACCCGCTGTTAAATATTGTGGAATCCCTTCTGTCATTATTTCTTTGTACCACCTGTTGTAACTGGATTCTCTTATTCTTTCCCTTCTTTCCTTCTCTTGCTCTCCCCAGTCTTTTCTTTCTATTGCTTCGTATCCATTCATACTGTCTTCTCTTCCCTTTATTTTTTCTCTCCCTTGTTCCCATCGTGACCCTCTTCCCCGTTCATCTCTCTGTCTCTCTTTCATCTCCTCTAAACATTCCCTTGCTATGTCACTTCCTTTTCCATCTGTTAATTTCTGTTCATAATTCCATGCCCTTTTCCGTGCTCTAATCATTATCTTATCTCGTTTTGTTTCCTCTCTTACCATATACCCTGGAGTTTGCCATTCTACCCCTAGCGTCCACTTGAGGTACCTCTCTTGCACCCTTTCCATTTCTTGTCTCTCCTCCCATCCCCATACTTCCGCCCCATATCCCATCACCGTCCACACCAGAGTGTCAAAAAGCCACATCTTTCTCTCCCAATCCTTCTCGAATTTCCTCCTTCCAATCCCCCATGCTTCCTTCATGGCCACTGCTGCCTTTTTTATTCTGTCCTTTATGTGTGCTTCCTGCCCTCCATTTTTTTTGAACACATACCCCAGGTATTTAAATTCTTTTACTTCTTCGATCTTCTTTCCTCTCCATCTCCAGTCTACTGTTGTGTTCCTCCCTCCTCCCTTCCTGAACCTCATCACTTTCGTCTTTCCCACATTTACTTCCAGTCTTTTCCTCTCAAAGTACTTCTCCAGTCTTCTTATCATGCTTTGCATCTCCTCTTCATTTTTCGCCATTACCACCACATCGTCTGCGTATGCCAGCGAGCAAATTCTTTTTCCTCTCACTTTTACCCCTCCCCAGCTCCCTTTACCCAGTTCATCCTCTATATCCGCTGTCAACAAGTTAAACAGTATTGGGCTCATCGGACACCCCTGTCTTACCCCCTTTCCCGTCCAAAATGTTTCCCCCATCACTCCTGCCGATTTCACTCTACTCGTTGTTTCTTCGTAGACCTCCCCTACTCTTTCCCTGAGCCCTTCTCTCACTCCTCTTTCCTCCAACGCCTCCATCATAATTTTCCTGTCTACTGAGTCAAACGCAGCTTTTAAATCTATAAACAGTGCCACTAGCTTGCCCCTCTCCTCTGCAACCTCTTTGTTCACCAAATAGTTCAGCACATATACGTTGTCTATCGTTCCTACTCCTCTTCTGAAACCCGTTTGATTTGGTGGTATCATCCCTTTCTCCTCCGCTTCTTCTTCTAACCTCTTCGCTAAAACCGTCGTATATATTTTATACAGCGATGGCATGAGCGTTACTCCTCTGTATTCTTCTACCTTTGTTCCTACACCTTTCTTTATTATCGGGGCAATTACTCCCTCTTTCCACCCCTCTGGCCATCCATCTCCTCTCCACACCTTCCTGCAGATGCCCCATGCTACCTCTATAGCTTGTTCTCCTCCATATCTCCACGCTTCATTAGGTATACCGTCTGTTCCCATTGCTTTTCCTTCTTTGAGTCTTCTAACCACCTTTCTGATCTCCTCCTTACTAATTTCGGTCTCATCTTCCGCTCTTCTCGTTACCTGTTCTCCCATTCTCACTCTTTCTTCCACCCCTCCAATTAGACTCATAAAATATTTTTTCCATTCCTCTTCTTCAATCCCTTCCCCCATCGTCTTTCTCTTCTTTCTATCTCTATTTATTATTTCCCACACTTTGTTTTCGGTATTGGCCTCTGCAATTTCTCTTATCATCTCATCCTGCTCCTCTCTTTTCTTTCTCTCAATCATCGCTTGATATTCTCTTTTTCGCTACCTGTATTTTTCCTTCGTCCCGATACTCTTCCTCCACCTCCTTAACTCCTTTCTTACTTCTTCTTTTTTCTCCCTACATTCTTCATCCCACCATCCTCTCCTTTTCTGTTTCCTTTGCCTTCCCCCTACCTCCTCACTTTGTTCAATCTCTCTCTTAATCCTCTCCCCTATCTGATTTTCTGAATCCTCTGCTCCCTCTTCCAAGCTCACTCTTCGCATTCTTCTCTCGAATTCCTGTTTCATCTCCTCCGACCATCTTCCCGTTTTTATTCTTTTTACTTCCTTTGCTTTATCCCTCTTTCTCCTTCTTCCTGTCTTTATAGTGATCACCAATGGGTGATGATCTGACTCTACTCTATCTGTTACTTCCATCCTTTCTATTCCTCTTCTCGTCCTTTCGTCACCTAGTACATAATCAATTACTGTCTCCCCTCTGCCTCCTGTATACGTGAACTCTCCCTCTTCATCCCCCTCTATATTCCCGTTAAAAATTTCCCACCCTAATTCTCCTATCACCTGCGTTAGTTTCTTACCTTCGGTGTTCACTTTTTTATCTTTCGATCTCCTCCCTCTCTCTTCGTCTCCTATACCCCTCACTCTCCCACCCTCCAATCCTGTTCTCGCGTTGAAGTCCCCCCCTATTATCACTCTTTCTTCATCTGACTGCCTCTCCATCCATCTTCTTAAGCTTTCCAACTTCTTGTCTATGTCACCATTTACATACGTTGCTACTATAACCCATTCATCCGTACCTGCTTTAACTTTCCTACTCATTAATCCTTCTTCCTGTTCCTGAATCTCATCACCCTCTATCGCCATTTCTTCTCTAACTCCCATTATCATCCCCCCCATTGCTCTTCCCTTCTTGTTCTTCTTTTTTGCTCCCTGTCTTGTCCATTTATACCCCTTTGGCAGTTGTGTTTTCCATTTTTCCCAATTCTTTTCCTCTACCCACGTTTCTATCATCACTACAACTTCCCATTCTTTGATCCCTTCCCAGAACTCTTTTTCTTTATTCGCTAACCCCGCAACATTCCAGAAGCCTATCTTCCATCTATCCCCTGAATCTTTTCTACCTGATTTATCTCCTTCTTCTTGTTCCTTTATCCGTTTTTTGACTCTGAATTCTCTTCTATTCCTCCTTCCCCTTCTTGTTTTTCAATATTCCTACTTTCACTCTGAATTGGTTTCTCCTTTTCTCCCTCTTTAGCTATTGTTTCTCTTATGACCTCCCTTTTTTCATCCCAAACCCATGTCTTCCCATTTACTATCAGCTTCCCATATCTTATTATGACGTGCTTCCCTTTTCTCTTTTCTTCTTCTGCTCGATCCCTTATCAGCCACTGCATTCTTCGTTCTTTCCACGTTAAGTCCTCTTCAATTCTTTCCCTTCTTCCTCTTAGGTTGGCTTTCTTCCTCATCACCTCTGTTTTACCGTCTAGAGTTTCCATTTTTACTTCTATCATACCTTCTTTCCCGTCTGCACCTCTCCTTCCGACCTCCCTTGCTTCCCCTATCCTTGCTTGGACTCCTATCCTTTCGAATATTCTTTCTACCGTGTCTTTTATTGTGCCTCGTATCTGCACGTTTTTAATCATTATATTCCTCCTTCGTTTTTCTTTTTCTTGTCTTTCTATCCTTGCTTCCATCTCGTTCATCCTCTCCGCTAGGTTTTCTTTCCCATCCCCACCACTTATTGTGCTTGTTGTTTCTTCAATTTCCGCTCTACTATTTTGTATTCTTTCCTCTTTCTCCCGTGTGCCTTGTGCTTTCATCTCTAAATCTTCTATCCTTCTTGCTAGCCCTCTTACTTCAACTTTCAGTTCTTCTCTCTCCTTTTCCTTCTCTTCTAATTTCTTCTCTCATCTTTCCCAGTTCTTCCTTCATCTCCATTCTCAACTCTTTCACCTCTTGCTTCACCTCTTGCATCTCCCGTTTGAATTCATATCTCATCTCCTTCAATATCATCTCTACTTTCGATTCCTCTTGTTCCTTTTTCTGCGGCGATCGTGGGATTTTCTTGCTGGCTTGGAATACCTCGATTCCTTCCTCATTCTCTTGCTCAACTCCGTTCACCTGCTCTCTCTTCCTCTTCCATAAGTCACTAATATCTCCCATCGATCCCGTGTTCATATTCCTCGACAATCTTTCGAGATTTGTCGGTCTTCCTCTCCTCTTCATTTCTTCCTCACTACACTCTCCTCTTTTGTCCGCCATGCTCTCTTATCTCATATTTATATTTATATATATATTTATATTTATATTTATATTTATATTTATATTTATATTTATATTTATATTTATATTTATATTTATATTTATATTTATATTTATATTTATATTTATATTTATATTTATATTTATATTTATATTTATATTTATATTTATATTTATATTTATATTTATATTTATATTTATATTTATATTTATATTTATATTTATATTTATATTTATATTTATATTTATATTTATATTTATATTTATATTTATATTTATATTTATATTTATATTTATATTTATATTTATATTTATATTTATATTTATATTTATATTTATATTTATATTTATATTTATATTTATATTTATATTTATATTTATATTTATATTTATATTTATATTTATATTTATATTTATATTTATATTTATATTTATATTTATATTTATATTTATATTTATATTTATATTTATATTTATATTTATATTTATATTTATATTTATATTTATATTTATATTTATATTTATATTTATATTTATATTTATATTTATATTTATATTTATATTTATATTTATATTTATATTTATATTTATATTTATATTTATATTTATATTTATATTTATATTTATATTTATATTTATATTTATATTTATATTTATATTTATATTTATATTTATATTTATATTTATATTTATATTTATATTTATATTTATATTTATATTTATATTTATATTTATATTTATATTTATATTTATATTTATATTTATATTTATATTTATATTTATATTTATATTTATATTTATATTTATATTTATATTTATATTTATATTTATATTTATATTTATATTTATATTTATATTTATATTTATATTTATATTTATATTTATATTTATATTTATATTTATATTTATATTTATATTTATATTTATATTTATATTTATATTTATATTCATATTTATATTTATATTTATATTTATATTTATATTTATATTTATATTTATATTTATATTTATATTTATATTTATATTTATATTTATATTTATATTTATATTTATATTTATATTTATATTTATATTTATATTTATATTTATATTTATATTTATATTTATATTTATATTTATATTCATACATTATTTTTATTACGTTACTTCTATAATAGAACGTATATGTGTGTATGTCAACACAAAAATTTATCTTAAGTCCGCAAAATGTAGGCCTACAGATTCTAGGCTTCTATTAGACTTGTCTTTCGATAATAGGGAGGACAAAAAAGTGTGGCTCACAATTTTGTCTGTCCCTCTGTTGGATTTGCAAAAAAAAAAGGTTGTGCTGCAATGTGCCCAACTTGTTGCCATGTACCGTATTTAAAAAAATCGTACCGAGAGTTTAGTTTTTATAGGGTCTCCAGTTATTTTGCGCTAAGCTAGGACAGCTATTTTCGATTTTCAAAAAAAAAGTGAGCTGCATTGTACTCAACTTGTGCAGGCTTGTGCAGTTAATTATTTTGAAAAATTAGCAAATAGAAAAAATGCAAATTTTACGAATGAAATTTTTACGAAATTTCTTAAAAAAAAAGTTGTGATGCTTTGTGCTCAAAAAATAGTACTAAGAATCAAATAGAAAGGAAAATCGCATAAATGCAACTATTTTGGCCAACAGAAAACTTTGCGAAGGGCTGTAGCGTGAAGTTAGCACCGCCATTTTGGATTGTCAATAAAATAGTTGTGCTGCATTGTGTTCAACTTGTACCGCCTTGTGCCGTAAATATAAAGAAATCGCAAAATTGCTAATTTTACGAATGATTTTTTTTTAAATATCGTTATTTCAAAGTTAGCACCTCCATTTTCGATTTTCAAAAAAAAAAAGTGCTGTATTGTGCTCAACTTGTGTGGCCTTGGGCCCTTAATATATTAAAAAAATTTGCAATGGCAACACAAAATGAACACAAAACAGAACAACTTGAAGTTTTTACAAATTTGCAAAATTGGATTATTGTTCATCCATAAAACTTGCACATTTGCGAATTAAAACAAATATTTCTGGCATAAGGCGGCTCAATATGCACAGTGCATTAAAATATTTTTGTTTCGAAAATCCAAAATAGCTGTACTAACTTCACGCTAAAAAAATGGCTTCCCTTTAAAAGCCAACCCCACACATGGTAACAGAAGTTGAGCACATTTCAGCAAAACCTTTTTTTTTTTTGAAAATCTAAAACGGCGGTGCTGACTTCACGCTTCGCAAAACTGGTTTTTGGCCGTAAGAGTTACAAATATGCAAAATTTATTTTTATTTCTTCGAAATATGGCAGCACAAACTGAGCGCAATAGTTTTTAAGAAAAATGTAAGACTTAAAAAAAAACCATAAACAACATAAACAAATTTCATACAAACACATAAGTATGTGAATTTTTTTAATTTCTTTGTTTATATGACAGCATAAATTGAGCACTCAACAGCACAAATTTCACTTTTTAGTAAAAACGATATTAAAAAAAATCATCCGTAAAATTTGCATATTTGCGATTTTTTATATTAGCGGCACAAGGCAGCACAAGTTGAGAATGAAAATGGCGGTGCTAACTTCACGCACATAACAAAATGTTACTTAAAAATAAGCGAAAAGTACATGTACTAAAACGCGAGAAAAATTTGCGATAAGATTGCTCTGCGTATTATCTAATTGAATTGCAAGACAATTAATATTGAGATCATAAGAATGAAAGGCTTGTGAACGAGTTTAGTACAAACGGAAGATCATCGCAATGATCACTAATGTAAATGCGTCGTAAGAACCGAGCACCTAGTACCTTTTCAACTAGCTATTTCAATTAAGGGAATTAAATTTTGGGGTTTTTCCGTCGTAAAACATAATTGTTTTCAATTTAACAAAAAAGGAGGAGTCAGGTACTTACACCCTAGTAATTCCTTTCAAATAACCTTAAGTTTTGGATGATAATTTGCCATCAAATTAGTACTCAATGTTCTAAAGAACGATGTTGTGTAATTTAATTCTAATTATACAATTCTGGTTGTGAGGAATTTAAATACCTACTCTGAACCGGAATATTTTGCCACATTACTGAATGCTGATGCCATCGTTTGTTTTGTTTAGTTCCATGCCACACCACACATCACCCTTTACCCACTAAAACTTTGTGTAAAATAATTTCCGGCAGCAATTATTTTCGCCATATGCTTTTGCTTTAAATCTGCCACATTCTCTTCAAAATTACATCTTGATTTGATTTTTGTTTTTACTTGCCTATGAATCCAAAAATTCTTGGAAAGTGTGAGGCTTTTGTATAAAGTTTACAAAAAAAAAAATTGTTTTCAACAACAGACTGTGAAGAAGGGAAACATCTTGAAATAACAAACAAATTTTAAAATTTTTGATATAAAATCAACAAAAAAATAGGAAATTATATTTCCTTCCGTTTTATAAGATTTTCACATACAAATTAAAAATATGAGAAAAAAAAAAAAACGTATATCAAATGAAAGATGCCAATACCAAAAACAACAAACGTTCATACACTTGCTCCCTCATCAGACACGCCATTTAAAATCCCAAGTCCACGAAAATCACGAAGAACATTGAAGATATAAATTAAAATTTCCTCATAGCTGGACACAAAATATTGCAGCTGCCAAACATCTGCCGCATATTTTTTTTTTTTTAAGAAACGATACGTATACGTTTCAGATTGAGTATCTGTGGATATGTGGATGTTTTAAGAAGAAGAAGAGATGTTCTGCGCGGTGTTTAATGTGTAAGTATAGGTAGGTACTTCGACCTCAATATATGGTTTGGAAGAAAAAAAAAAAAAAAAAACATTCATGAGTAAGAAACACGCAGACAATGGATCGTCTTTGCAGATTTCGTTGAATTCTGAATGAAGTGAAATTGAAAAAGATACAATAGGTATCTTTCCTCCTTAGGAAGGTAATTCCATTTCGATGTTTATGACTACGAGTACACAGTATTTAAATCATGTATCAGTTTCCAAAATAGAGGGTTTTCCAATATTAACGATATTGACATTCTACGGCGGCCATGATGTTTTGGTGGCGTCTGTCAGATCAGTTAAACGATTCAGCAACACAAATGATACAAAACTTTATCATCTAAATGGGGGTTCTCTTGTGGCAACGATGCGCATGCGCACCCTTTTGACGGAACATCCTTCCTGTCAACTATGTAACGTTTAGTGGCCAAATAGAGAACGGAAAACTCTATCGATCAATGACGGTGTTTATCTTAGACTGATTTCTTCAACTTATTTTGACATGATTCCAACTACTTTTGTTCAGACACCAAGCCATGTGAAAACAATATACTCACTGCCTGAACACTATTATGTAAGTGCTTACAATGCAACTGTACAGTTTTCTGTAAAAATTTCATAGCAATTGAATAGAAATTACGATACGTTCTTAAAAAAAATATTCGAAGTTGGTCGCCTTAGAATACCTGAACTGGAATAGTCAGAGCCTAGAGCGCTGAGCATTTACCTCCCACAGACGCCAACAACCAGTGTTCTTAGTAAAACAATATCATTAAAGATCCAGCCGATTCCACAAGAAGCTTTTAACCACTCCAGAAAAAGAATGTGTGGTATGAAGATGAATGCGTACAACTGAAAAAGTGACAGAAGATGCACATGAGAATATGCTGCAATGGACAACAAGACTAGTGATTGAGAGGAGTATCAAGCAACAAGAAGAGAGGACAAGAAGACCCTGTCTAGAAAGAAGAGGACGTACACAGCCTCTCAGCTCAAGGAGATAAAAAAGTCTCGTGATCGAAACAGTACCTGGAAGATTTATAAAAAGCCAAACAACTAACTGCCAGAAACGCAGGCTCTTCGAAACAGCGAAGGTAACCTAGTCATCAAATCACACGGAATAATAATAATGTATTCAAGCAGCATATGCAGCAGCTGCTAAATGGGCATCAGGAAGAGCGAACAATAAGACAAGGAAAGAACCTAACTTTAGTCAAGTTCCAGTTTAGAAGAGGTAGACTTACCTTTAAGGAAAATTAATAGCAACAAGGCCACCGGATCTGATAGTTTACCAGCGGATTTCTTCTAGCACTCAATGAATTTCAAGTTGAAGCTCACCATCTATGATAGCATTCATCGTCAGGAGCTCTTTATGGTGATAAGTGAGCTTGGAATCCTGGGAAAACTGATTCAGTTGTGCTGCATATTCCAGATTAGCCAGTAATGAAGAGGAAGACTTACCTGTAAAGAAATTCAAGAACAAGAAGGTCGCCGGATCTGATGGTTTACCAGCGGAACTATTTAAGCGCTCAATGAATTTCAAGTCGAATCTCACCATCTATTCATAGACTTCAAAGCTGCATAGGATAGCATTCATCGTCAGGGTGAATTTGGGATCCCGGGAAAAATGATCCAGTTGTGCCGCATGACATTCGAAAATACGCAATACAATGTGCGAAGTGCAACTAGGGAAAAGCTCATCCGAACTATTCCAAACATGCACATCATCCACATGATAGATGCGCTATCAGGTGATTATTTCAATCTTGTTCTGGAGCAAATAGTGTGCAGAACAGGTGCCTAAGCTGAATGCTCTATTTTTAACAAATCTGTCCAACTTCCATGGTATTGCGATGATATTGTCATCATCGGCGGCTGCTAACAGGCCGTTATATAGTCTTTCATGGCAATGGCAATTCAATAAGAGTCCAAACTTGTTGGTCTTTAAGGAAACGAAGACAAGATCAAATAGTTGCTACGAGTATCAGCAAATAATGAATTATCTGTCAACTGGCAAAAACATTGTTGGTAGTAACAAATTCGAAGTAGTTCAAAACTTTTTCTCTCTTGGAGTAAACATTAATCCCATGAACGATATCTTAGTGAGAATTCAACAATTTGGTTCAAAACTCCTCCCTTACACGTAGGACAAAGTGTACGCTCTACAAAACCTAAGCAGGTAGTAGCTCTGTATTACAACGTTTGTCGATTGTTGGGTGATAAACAGAAAAAAAAGCCGATACTGAGCTCTTTTTTGAGATAAATATTCTTCGACGGATATTTGGTCCTATTTGCAAGGAGGGTGAATAGAGGAGAAGAGTTCAAGTTCAGAGTATCAAGATGTGGCTCAGCCAAATCGAGCAAATGAACAGAAATGATTCACCCAAGAGAGTCTTTGAGTCCCAGCCCCAAGTTTGAGAAAACAAAGTAGATCGAACCTCTGGTTTAAAGACTTAGTCATCACGGTTGTCAGGAGGCTTGGTCTAGATGACTGGAAGCAGTGTGCTCGGGATTGTAGAGGTTTGGATGGCTGCCGGGGCTCAGGCTGCATTCCTTCATAAATTGGGAGCTGAATAAGTAAGTTAGTTTCTTCCAAATTGAACAAATTATACTTTGAAGTATTTGTAGCCAAGGAAAAAGTAGAAACAGACAGAACAGTTGTCCGAAAAGAAAACGTCAAAAATTAAAACAAATCAAAATTAAAAGAATTTGCCTGATTTGGCACCACCATTAAGTAGGAGTGAGATAAAGTACAGAGGCTTCAAAAAAAAAGTCCGAGGAGTCAGTCAAATGTGAACAACGTCAATTTTCGATGGCCCAAATTGCATAGTATGAATGCGAATGTCATATGGCTCTGATAGAATTGCACTACGTTTAACACAGCTGATGCTTTATAGGACTTTCTGCATCAACGATTTGAGGGTGGGGTTATCTCTCGCGCAGATATCGTGAACTGGCCACAATTTTGCGATTTGACCCCGTAACACTTCTTCTAGTGGATTTTTTTTGAAGTTGAAGATCTTTTCCAAAAAGACGCAATGGACTAATGCCCTCAAAGCAGAGTTGGGAAGTAATGATAAAATATAAGATTAATTTCAATAACTTGTACCTAATTGAAATTTCCGAACACTTTCTCGAGTACTTTTAAATTTAGTTAAAGAAATTGAATTACCAATTACATGTAATTGAAAAATTTCAATTACTTGTGATTCAATTACATAAATGTAATTGAAAAGAAAAGTAATCATAAAATAAAATGTAATGATTTTTTTTTTCTGTAATAATTAGACAAAATGTAAATAATTTATTGTTTTTGTCAATTACTTTTGCCGTGACACAGCACGAATGGTGTGTTGCTTTAAACTAGTTATATTATTTTATGCATTTTCATCAGGTTTTTAATTTATTGTCGTCTTTTAAATAATTTCCTTTTGAAAATAATTAATTTAATATTAACAAAATCAGCTAATTTCCCGCTGCGTTTTTGTCTGTTAAATAATACATATTTAGCAGTTAGAATACCTTCTCTTTGCTTTTATTATTATTATTATTATTATAATTTTTAAATTAATAAAAGCATGTAATGAATTACAATCCAAGTAATCAGTATGTAGCTTTAATATATTAAACATAGTGCTTTACTTCAAAAACTTCCCACAACCCAATAATATTTTCAATTACTTATACTTAATTTTTGAATACATTTTTTTAATTACAATTAAAAGTAATGGAAATGTATGTTTTTTTTTTCAATTACAACTATGTGTGATTGCAATTGAAGAGAGTTCAATATACTATTTTCATTTATTTGAAATGAAAGTTGAAATAAATTACAAAAAGTAATCATTATTTCCCAACTCTGCCTCAATGTCAACATAACTCCCGCCATTACTCAAATTTATTTTGATCTATTCTGATTTCATTGAAAATTGGATTTCTTGAATCCGTTCCACCGACGTATTTATTTGTCAGGTAGCGCCGTTTATAAAAAATATAATTATTAATTCGCTAACTCGCGAAAACTGGTCTGAAAAACAAAACAAATAGGTAGAAACGCAAAGAAATATATACCTATTAATTTTCTATCTTTTATTCAAATCTTCAATTCCTGTTGATTATTTTGTTATTCTTAAAGAGAAGTACCTATTTGCCCTCGAATCAATAATTCACACTTTTTAAAAATATTTTATTTATTTTTTCCTCATTGTTGGAATGAATTTAAAAAAAATAATTTATTTAAATGAAATAGGTATCAAAAAGAAGTCAAGAATGTAAAAGCATAACCCTAATTTTATCCAAAAGAATTTCATAGTTCTCTCTAAAATGAAATCAATGAATTTTAATATATCTAATTGGAATTTATATATCGCGGCATTTAATTTATAACTCAATGCTAGAATATCTATACTAAACTGGTTTTGCAAATAAAAATAAAAATTAAAAATAAAACAATAGCATTACACAAAGCAAAAGTGGAAATCTCTTGAATTAACACAAAAGATCCGTCACTTTACTTCAGGCTCGGACTCGGACTGCACACAGCTCGTATAGTTTATAGATTGTCAGATCACCTGCTCAACAGGTTTTTGTTTTTAGCTTAAATGAAACAAAACGAAAAAAAAAATTGCAAATGTGTATATGTATACTCGTAATCATTTGGATAGATCCACACTTCAAAAAATTAAATATACAAATTCCAATGAATGCAAAGCATTTAATGTACTCAAACAAAGTTTAATAAGAAAGGTCCAGTAAGACTTCCCTGAGCTTCACTCTAGTATTTGGTAACAGCCTGTTGTCGTCTAGAATAATTTGCATTTCAAGAGTCTTTTTCATGACCGTAAAGGATTTGATTGGAAGAAATAAGATGGGCGTGCCAACTTTAATTAAATATAAATATTTCTTGTTTTGAGATAAAAATTTTGCTGTGCCAAAAAACACCAAGAACAGAAAGTAGTGCGAAATTTATTTATATCTTGAATTCTTTTTGAGGAAATTTTAAAATGTGTGGTTTAAATAAACGAATTATTGAATAAATCCAATTTGGAATAAGTGTTTTATCTTTAGAACTAACAATCAAAAAAGCCCCAAAAAATATCTGTAAAAAACACAAATATTTCTATTTGATAAACTATCATAACTAACTCCTCTTTTTTGTCTACGTCTATTTAAAAGTAACGAACAAAAAAGCAAATGGGGAGTCTTGGAAAAATATGAATATGCTATCAAGAGTGTATTTATAATTCAATACCAACATTACAATTTTATAAATTATTTTTCCTAGTTTTCGTCAGCATTTTTTACTTCTATTCTCGGGCTAAAGTGTCGGTTTAATTTTTACTTAATATACCTGTTGCCAAAAAGTACTGAATTTTCCAAAAACAACAACTTCAATATTGGTGAACAACATTAGAAGAAGAAATAAATTTCAGAACGTTGCAGTCAAAATTCAACAAAAGAACGCTGCAGATGCTAGCGCGTAGTGGCGAGCAGAAAGATTAGGCTTTGATTAGTTGAGTTATATAGACTTCTCCCTATTTTAATGAAAAGTAACTTGTTTTTTTATATTTAAGATACAAAATAGTGTTTAATTTTGTATTCCTAAATCATGGCCTGATTCAAAAATTATTGTGTAAGCTTCACTTTTTGTGCGACCCGTTCGATTTTTTTTTCAAATTACCAAAAACTTTACTCTCTACAAGGTCAGTTTTAAGCCACAAATCGAGACATGATCAATATTTGGTCATATAATTTTTTCTGGCAATTTTACAAAATCTTATTTTTCAAAAAAACGGCTCCACAAATGTTCTTAAGAAATTCAATAATTCTCGTTTGGTGAAAGCTACCTTTAGATGGGAAACCATTTTTCATAAAATGGCTATTGATGGTAACTCCCCAAAAAAAACATTTTTTTCATTTTAGATTTGCTTCAAAATTTTTATTTTGATTTTAATAATATTTTTATACAGAATCTTCTAAGCAATGTAAATAGTTTTTTATTTACCATAATTTAAAAAAACAATAATTTTTTTTGAATTTTTAAAAAATGTTCAATTTTTTTTTTGAAAATAAAATATAAAATAAATAAAAATAAGTTAAGTGGCACAACAGCTCATGAAGAACAAGGGCCTAGTGAATTACAACTCTCAACCATTTCTGTGTGCGTGTTGTTGCCAGGAATAGAAGGGACCTACAATTGTTTGCCGAGTCCAAACGGCTTCCTCGCAAGAGGCAGTACCTCGGGAAAAACACTTTTATTTTTAGGTGGCAGTGGCTGGGAATCGAAGCCAGACCTTCGGCATGACAGTCAAACGCACTAACCATTATGCCACGAGGTACTACAAATTAAATATTATAAAAACTAAATGGTCAAATTTTATGAAACTTAGTATCTATGTAAAGGTTATTTTATACTTTGTAAAGTATTTTAATAAAAAAAATTACTTTTATGAAAAAATGACGGTGCCTTCCATACAAATTTTAAAAAAACCGTTAAGAAAAAATTTGTTCTTCCTAGAAACGGCTGCTACGATTTTAAATAAACTTTTTCTGTATGCTGAAATTGGTGCGATATACTACCAAAAATTATAAAAAAATAAAAAATGGCAACTATTAATAAGTGTACTTAGAAGGTTTTTTTTTTATTTTTCTCATTATTGGCTGAACAGATTTAGATTATTTCTTATACAAACATTTCATATAAGATTAAAAAATATTGCTTATTAAAAAAAAGTTTTTGAATTTATAAAAAACTTCCAATTTTTTTGAAAATTCGATATCTCAAAAACGGGTTGATATTTTTTTTTTTGATATTTGTATTTTTATATGCACATAAATTTATTCTTATGATTTGCATACCAAAAACTTCCCTTAAAAATATTTTAAGCATTTGATAAACGAAAAATAATTTTTTAAGAAAATCGTTCCATTATGGTTCGATTTAAAATATTTTTTTCCATACAATCATATTCATCTACGAATTATGGTGGCGTTCTTTTTTTTATTATTTAGAACTCTCAAAGAAGTTACTTAAGCTAATTTAAATATTATATATGTCTCAGCCTTTTTAACATTTTCTCTCATAATTTCCATGTCCTTACATAATAATGTTCTTGGTTCTCAGGGTCTTGAACATAGGATCAAATACGTGTATCAGTCGTACATTTCATTTTGACTAGGTACATCTCTTTATATGTATTAAAACGAGTTTTCAAATTTTTGGGGTAAGGCAACAGCCGTCATCTTGAAAAAGAGATTGGTTTTTCTTTTATTTAATAGGTCTTTCTCATGCCTTACAGAGGAATTAAAAAAATAAACCTCAAAAAACATTAATCTTTGACATTAATTTCTCCAAAAAGCTCTCCCCTAGAATTAATTAAATAATAAGAAACGTTTTGTTTGATACGGATCAGTTTAATCGATCTAGAGTGTGTAGTCTCAAAAAAAAAAAAAAAAAAAAATAAACCTTCAGAGTATGTAATCGTCGATTTCCAAAAATGGCAGGTGACACTAACTTCACCGGTATAATGACGTGATTTTTGTTTGTATTTTGTTGTATCTTAGCTTATAGTTTTTTCAACTCAACTCCAACCGACACACACACTCACACACACAAACAAATTAAAAGCGTGCATAAATAAAGTATCTTGCTACAAAAAAAAAAATGCTTGTTAACTGCATTTTAAATCGGTGGTGCCCACGATTTATTTCGATATTTGCAGAAAATCTAGGTTGACCAGACCAATTTTGCGTGTACTTTTATTATTTGTTTACTTACACTGCACTGTAGGTTTCTAACTGAAAGTGGGTGGGAGTTTGTTTTTCAAATTAATCCAAGTTTTGCTTTGAAAGTTTTTTGTTTACTCATGAAATATTCAAAAACTGCATCAAATACACACCTCTATTGATTTAAACCTAATGAACTTATTAAAAAAAAAAATAGGTGGGTATATTGGAAGTTCCCAGAGATCTCACGCATGTTAAGCGGAAACACCTCCATTGACGAACTTACTTTATTTGTATGGTAAACCAAAAAACATTTTCCGTTGTGTTTAGTACTTTGTCATTCATCAAACAGGTGGACGTATAAAAGTTAGCTCTTCATGTTGACACGCATGAAGTTTGGAGGATTTGTGGCTGTAGGTGGGTATAGAAATTTATTCGTGTGAAGGGTCAATCAAAAATCAAAACCTGAGAAGTCCTATTTTGTGTTTTATGGATATCGATGTGTTGGTACCTACCTATTGATATTGTATAGGCGTGTCAACTGATGAACAGTGGGGTAGTTAACTATAAAATATTTAATTAAAAAAAAATGTTTAAACTTATGAACAAAATGTATGTAACTAAATTACACGAACTTCTTCTTCAAGGCTATAATGTGGCTTTTGGTATTGGAAATATAAGTATTCATTTTTTAAATATGAAAATAACCCACAATTAAGAGAGTTTTCTAAAAAAAACATTAGAAACTCATTTCCGTTAGGCATGTAGATATGTTTTTCTCGCCAAAAACCAAACAATTTCTTAAAACATTTAGCTAAATTGTTGAGCCAAAATCGATGAAGCTGTCTTCGAGAAAAATTGAAAACAAATAAAAAATAATTGTATGGCTGCTAAGTATACTCGTTTAAGATGATCTGAAGCAAAACAACGATAATTTCTTCTAAAACTCAACTAACAACATTTTTGATTGTTGGGAATAATGCAAAGCGAAACGCAAGAAAATCTAAAATTATAAGAAATTAGTTGATCAGTTTAAAAAAAAAATGGAGTTTCAAAACCCAAATTTTAAAGGTTTAATAACTATAATTTGATAATTGACAAGTGTAATATGTATTGTTAAAAAATAAAATTTTAAAATCAATATTTTTGAAAAAAAATTGTTTTTTTGTCAAGTTATTTTTTCTTTTTTAATTTTGTTTTCAGTAAATATTTGGCTAAACAAAAATATCAGTTAACTTTTCGACAGGACAAACAAAGCATGTTTCCAGGCATACTTTTCGGTGCTGGGGTCCAATTCTGCAAGTGTGAATGATTTTCCGTATGCACATTCCGTTCACGCCCAAAACAAGTGTGAATAAATTTGACTGATTGTCTTACGATATTTTTCAAAAACTTAAAATTCAATCTTGGGGAATCGCAAAAATTGACGTGTACACTTTTTTAGTGTCCACAGAAGAAACTCACTCTTTCGGAATTGGGCCCCTGGAGCTCAAAGCCATCATCCATTTTTCGCTATAAGTTTGGGTTCTTGAGATATTATTGTTAGAAAATTAAAAAATGATCATTTGTCACCATTTTTTAGGCTATATCAAAATAAGAGGTAATTTTGTTCAAATAGAATTAGTAACGATTCCTAAAAGCACTAATCTCTTTATTCAAAATTTAGTTAGATGTTCGTGGTCACCATTTTTTCACTATTTGTGACGTTTTGTAACGAAATAATATAATATGATTTTACCCAGGTATTTCCTGGTTTCCAAACTACCCGAGTGGAAAAATACCCGTGTACCCAAGTAGCCAAGTGGCGAGTCTCCGGGTACCCGGGTACACATGTGTCTCGGGTACCCGAGTACCTGAGCACCCGTGTGTCTAGGGTACCCAAGAATCCCATGTGTATCGGGTACTCGAGGAGCGGCATCTGCCAAACGGGAGTATAAAACATGATTATCTGCATTTTAAATATAGAATTTAAACGTAATTCAAAATTAAAATTAACCTTAAGATCAAAGAAAGTGCATTTATCATCCAATAATAGTATGTAAATTGTTAAATTTTCGAATTCTAGGGGATTTTCGCGTACTCAGGTACTTGGGTACTCGGATACCTTAGTATTTTGGGTACTCAGGTACCTGGGTTTTGTCCAAGTTTCCGAGTACATGAATCCTACCTGGGTAACACCCGGTTCTTGAGATGCCCGGGCTTAAAGAGCTCTAAGGCAATATAATTTTGTTCTAAACAAAATTTTTGAGTGTTTTTCAAAAGTACAGCTCATTGAATATAAACTTCGAAAATTGCCAAAAACTCACGTTTTTTTTAATTTTATAACGGTAATGTCTTAAAAACCAGAGCTAATGACGGAAAACGAATGACAGATTTGGATTCATTGCTAAAAATAACGTTTAGTACGAGTCTTACTGGCCCATCTCAAATACCGTGTAAGCCTGTGAAATTAATATGAGCGTTGAATATTGAAAAGAACACACAAAACTTTGAAAAACTACTTGAATTTTTTTTCTTAAAAAAAGTTGATTTTAAAATGAAATTTCTCAAAAAAATTTCCACTACAACAACTTGATTTATAAAACAAATAAAAAAAAATAAAATATAAGCTTTCATAAAAATATATAATTTTTGTAAAATCATTTTCTAAATAAAATATTTTGGACTACAAAGTTGATAAACAAAAATTTCAGTGATTTTAAAGAAAAAAAAATAATATACTTTATTAACAATGGCCCATTATGTATCGAACACATAATTTAAATCGTTGAACATAGGAGTATTTGTATGAAAAAAATGGACGAAATTAATTTTTGGCTTGATTGCCCTATTTTCATCTAAACAATGAAATGTATACAGTTTTTAATAAATCCACCCTCTTTTAAAACAAAAAACATTTTGAAGTTTTTTTTTTCATTTCTCTGTTTGACTCAAGAAAAATATGCATAAAATCGGATTTGCCGATTTTTTTTGAAAAAGAAGCTTGATGGTTTGTTTATCAAACCACATACAAATAAGAACCCAATTTGACCTTCATCTATAAAAAGTTATTTCCCAATGAAAAATAACCAACAAAAATAGGCAGTTTTTTTTGCACTTTTTAAACAAAAATTCGAAAAAAATATTTTATTTTTTTTTTGTAATTCATTTTTACTTTCCATTTTCTTAAAACTATTTTAAAGCTAGACAAAAATTCATAAAAACTAGCCTACTTATCAATATTTTAAAACTAACTTACTGGCCCCAGGCGGGCGCTCTAAGTTAAACTATAATAACTTAATGGTAATGCCTTTCGGCCTAAGAACTATCTTAATACTAAATCCAGGTCGGTTTTATTTTTTACCGAGAAGAATTTACAAAAAACTCGGTATCATTGTCTTTATTTTTTTGGTTTTATATAAAACTTACAAACTACATAAAACTAAATTAAAGCTAATTAAAACTAACTAAAACTAATTAAAACTACTTAAAGCTACTTAAAACTATTTACAGCTAATTATAAACAAATTACAACCTACTTATAAGCTACTTTCAAACTAGAACAGCCACAGCAAACATTTTCCGGTTTTATAATTTTTTTTTTTGTGCCACCCTGACCGTCCCTACTTAAAACTTACTACCTAAACCTATGCAAGTCGGCCATACAAAAGAAAATAGCAAGGTCAACTATTAAATGTCTGAAGGAACTTCATCTTCGTTTTTCAACCACCAGAACTGGTTCTCCTGCTTTACCCTATCTCTTCGGTCCCGTTCGGACACAGTCCTACTGAACCAAAGGCGCTCAGCTCCGTCTTGTGCGAGGACGTCTCGACTGTAAAGGAGCCGCCGATCTACAGTTCTACGGCTGACGTGGTAGATTAGCGGAACCGCCGCTCTATCCTGGATCAGCCCTCGACTGTCTAGGTGGACGAATGCATCGAGTGGAATAAAGCCGCTTAGACGCACACTCTCGTAGTATTCGTATTTAGGGTAATAAGCCCCCAAAATTAAGCTGTTAGAAGAGGACATCGCTCTTGCAATGTGACCTCGAATAAGCTTCAGCAAGAAATTATCTTTCCTGTTTATGTTGGCCCCGTTGTATAGAGCCAGGTTGGAATAGTAGTGTTTGTACTCCGACTCTGGTGTTCTGTGCAATCCAAGGCAGCGTAATACAACCGTTTCGTCAGGGCAAAAGCTCCCCTAGCCCTGGCCAGAGCAGCATTTATATGTCTGTCGAAATACAAATTCTGATCCATCCAGATGCCAAGGTACTTAACTACACTTTTACTCGCCAGTAGATGTCCATTTGGCCCTACGATCACCAGCTTGCGCTAGTTCTTTCTCGTATCCCTTGTGGCTCTAAGCAACGGAGTCCTAAACAAGATAGTTTCTGATTTCTGAAAGTTGATTTTCAACTTCCAGTCATCGCAATATCGCTGAATCTTCTCGAAGTCACACTGCAAAAGAATCCTGATGACCTCGACTTTTGGAGCTGTTCTGTACGCAATTAGATCGTCGGCATACGCAATTGCCTGAGTTAGACTACTTATCAGATCGCTGGTGTAAATGCTGAATAGAATCGGCGAGTTGACCGCTCCCTGCTGAAGACCATTTTTAATATTAAAGGTTCTGGCAGAAGTTACATTGCCACTCTTGACAACAAACTTCCTGCCTTTGAGCATATCATAAAGCATATATAATAGTGGTTTACTAATGCCAAGTCTGGTCAGCTTTAGATAAAGACCCTCTAACCAAACGGTGTCGAAGGCCTTCTCCAAATCAACCGGACAGGCACCCGTACACTGCTTCTTAGATTTGTTCCATTGGACATCAGAAACGAGAAACGAGTGAATGGTGTCATGTCCCGCCTTAAAACCGAACTGATTGTTCGGTATGATATTATTGTCCTCTGCCGACTTAGACAGAGCTCTATTGATAACTTTTTCGAATACCTTGCTGATACTCGGAAGAAGACTTATCGACCGTAGATTTGCCGGATTGGAATTGTCACGAAAAAAAAAAAAATATTAATACCAAAATGTTTGTCGTTAAAAAGGCCCATTATATAATAGTACACATCAGCAGGTTAATTTTGCATACCAAAAATTTCATCAGACTACACAAAATAACTAACAAATAATTTAA
Organism: Dasysyrphus albostriatus; assembly: GCA_946251815.1. Lineage (NCBI taxonomy): Eukaryota > Metazoa > Arthropoda > Insecta > Diptera > Syrphidae > Dasysyrphus > Dasysyrphus albostriatus. The sequence goes on along the minus strand of OX276338.1, from coordinate 51,997,741 downwards.
TCAAATGATAAAAATTTTTCGGATGTAAATTACAAAAAGAAATGACAAATTCTTAATGGATGACTTTGAACTATTATCATAGCCAAAGTTTGTTCGTCAATAAAAAAAATATTACAGTCTATTGTTCCATGAGATTTTAGCGATTGTCTTAAAAAAGTTTCCTTTTCCTTTTTGACCTTTGAAAAATGTGCGTTGTAGCGGTTTTTTTTTTAAATAATTTTCTTACATATATATCAAATTCTTAAAACATTTTTAAGAAAAACTTTTGATGTAAATCGTATACATATATTTATTTATGTGCATATACAAATTCAATTTCATTAAATTGCTAACCCGTTTAAAAAAAAAAATTGAAACTTTTTAAAAAATTCAACACCTTTTTTTTTGTGAAAATTTTAATATGCAATATTTTTTAATCTTATTTGAAATTTCTATACACAAAAAAATAGTCTAAATCTGTTCAGCTGATAATGAGAACATTCAAAATTAAAAAAAAGTTCTATTGAAAGTACTATTAATAGTTGCTTTTTGTTTATTTTTATAATTTTTTATTTTATATCGCACTAATTTGACTGTACGCTCAAAAAGTTAAATACAAATCGTAGAAGCCGCAGAATCACCAAAACCAGGTTTTAAGAATATAGATCCAGGCTGTAGCCAATCAGACAGACAGAAAGAATTGTGAACCCACATTTTATAGCCTAATTTTTAAAAAAGGCATTTTCTGTTATTTTATTCTTATTTTCCTTTTTTTTTTTATTAAAACATGAAAAACTGAAATTTTGTTAGAAAATACCTTCAAAAGTGGGCATAGCAAACATTTTGGACCATTCTTTTCTTCTTAGCCAGTTATTAAGAAACTTAGTTTTTTTTTTCATTGAAATAAGTTAAAAAAAAAACAGGTTAAAATGATCTCAACTCAACTCCACTTAAACAGAAGAATTTTCTTTTCAAATTTTCTTCATATTCAATTATTAAAAAAAAACATTTTTGAGAAAAAATGCCCCAATGTAAATGCCCCAATGTATTGACAATGACGTGACGCAACGAAATCACTAATTTTCTCAATAAGCAGCTCAGAAACCATTGCATGTCAAGCCTTAAGGTGTGATTTTATTTTATTTTTTTGTAAGCAAGAAAACACACACCAAAACCTGAAGGAGTGAGATTTTCCATTAATAAATGAAAAGCTAATTTGATTTCCGGTTTTATTCTTGCCGCCTCGTCAATAAGCCTACTCGAAAAAAAAACTCTTGTAAGGTTATCGAACTTTTCACATAGAAATCCGCAAAACTTCAAAATAATAATACAATAAATTGATAGGAATCCAGTCGAATTGGTATATATAATGTAGATGGTATACATTGAAGCCCTCAATACCATCTTTGAGGAGAGAATATATGGTAAAGAGTTTGGGGAGGGATAGATTATGACATAATCTACTTTTAATTTTTTTCCACTTTTATGAGTAATTTTTTTTCTCTCCAGTTTTCTTGTTATTTTTCTGTGCTTGAAGTTAAAAACCTATCCCCAGACTCCATTGAGAGATAAAAATTCTACATCTGTGTATCTATACGCTTGGACATATTACTCATGTCCAGACGTCATTTCTTTTTATTGTTTTCCCCCTTGAGCTCCACTACTATACGGTATGGATACTACGAGGAAGAGAATTTTATTTATTTGTGTTTTTTTTTTCTTTAATAAAAAAAAAATCATATTTCTAGAGCGCAAAAGAAGCAGAAACGCTGTGGACAATGACCACCATTATTATTAGTACAAGGCGCACAATAAGCTATATATAGGTACCTATACCTTCTTCTTCTGTAGTATGTTGGGGACTTATTTATTGTGGAAATGTTTGCTTATATGGGCTAGGCTCGCTAGGGCTTATAGCCTTGAGGCACAGGGTAATCTTGGCATAGTGCCGGCCGGCTGTTGTATTTTCTTCCTTTTTTTTTGCAGTGATGTCTGGACGAGTTTATTACAGACATTGATGGGGTGGAATTTAATGTGTAAAACTGAAATAGTTTTAAGTTTTTAGTGTGTATGTATTTAAGTTGTTTTGAAATTCAAAAGGAAATGGCATTCTTTTTGCCGTATGGAATTAATTCAAGGTCTTTGATAGTTTTCTATTAAAGTTTACCGTGTTGGCAAGGCCAAATTTGGCCATGGACAGGCCCTTTGGAGGTGGGAGTGAGGGGGCTAGAAAGGTTTTTCAACTATGTTTTTTTTTAGAAATAACTTTTAAGCTTCCATTTTCATTGTTCCATGTGGGACACTCGAAGGAGAAACCCATGACAAACGGTTACCTGGATTTAAAGCTGTTAAAACGATCTTTGATATTTTTTCTTTAAAAGATACATCAAAATAATGTTTACTCTATAGAATAATATTTATTTTTATGTGTGACATCAAAACTGCCATTGTTTTAAAATTGTGTTGTTAACGCACAAGTTCAGCAAAACCTGAAGTTAGAAATGCATTTAAGAACTTCGATTATATGCTAACAGACTTTTCTAAATTTTAACCAAATAAAAAAGTTTTGAAACTACGAAATAGGTACAAAATAATTAAAATCAATTAAGTACTTCGCTACGTGCGGGACAAATTTGTTACGTGCGGGACACCAGGTAATTAATATTTCAAGACCTTTTTTTAGAGCCGCAATTTTTTTTAATACTTTTACCAAGTATAGCATTTCATTTAGAATTAAATTTAGTTAGAGCCCGTTTTATAAAAACTTGAATTTACTCTAGCTATATTGAAATGTTTGTGCTTTGTTTTCAGTTAGCTGTAAAAGCTATTAATTCAGGTGTTTTTTTTTCTTAAAATCAAATTTTTTGAGTTAAATATAAAAAAAAATGTGTAGTTGGAGGGTTTCACCTCAAAATATGAATAAAAAGGGATTTTTTTCAAAAATTTAAGTGTTTTTTTCCTTGAACGACTCATATGTTTTCGCCTAAAAAGGTATTTGAACACTAAAAAATGTCACCTTTCTGACATTCTGAGCATAGAAATATAAAAAAAAGTGTTTCCATTCAAATTTTTTAAACATAAATATACTTATGGACATTTTTTTTTAGTATTTCTATGCTCAAAATGAAATCGGAACAATTGTACCAACACTACTTGCTATCTTTAAAATAGTCTTATCACGAAATTTTATCCTATTTGTAACAAAATACAAAATATAAAACTGCATCTTCATTTTTACACCCTTAGTGTAAGATAGGTTTACTTAGATATTATTTAAGGTGAACAATATTTAATCAACAATTATAATTCGCTGTTAACGAGTTTTTTTAAATGGGACAACTTTTGAAGTTGGATTTGATATAAATTTGAATTTCCTTTGGGTTTTAATTGCTCTGTTTAGCAATATATCATGTCCGTCAAGTTAGGATTACCACTTCAAAATGTTTACAATCTGATAATTCGATTAACTGTCGTAAGTTTGTCGTTAATTTGTCGTACATTTGTCGTGAAAGAAAAAATTTGTCGCGCTTGTTTTTTTAAAAATTAACCCCTGGTATTGCTAACTTGACAGTCAAGTTAGTACTACCCCCCCCCTGAAAATAAGGTAAAATAAACTCAAAAAAGAAAAAAAAAAACTATATGTGAATCTGTCGTAAATTTGTCGTAAATATATCGTAAAAGAAAAAAAAAATAATAAAAAATTCCTTGAATGTGACAATAATCCTCAAAATCGTTTTTTTTTCAGCTTTTTCAAAAAAAAAAAAAACAGCACTACCATATGAAAACTTTTTATTCTTAGCGTTTTTTGGCATGAAATTTGTTAAAACAATTGTCGTAATATGTCTTTAAATAAGTTGTGTCAAAAAATAATTTGTCGCACCATATTTGGGCTTTTTGTCACATTCAAAGAATTTTTTATAGAAACAAAGGGGCGACAAATTATTTTTTGACACAACTTATTTAAAGAAAAATTACGACAGTTACTTAAACAAATTCCAAGGGCTATTTTTTAAATAAATGAACTTGTTTTATTAGTGAAGCGTGAGAAACTTCATATCTCCATACAAAATTAATCTCGGAAACTACTTTTTAAATTTTACATCTGATTAACATTTTTCGTGGGGTGCTTCAGACGTGAAGTTTGTATGGTATATGTGGTAGGCATTCGGTTTTTTCCATCTAGTTAGATATAATGTTGCCGGTGGCAATTGCTTAGGTGGCGTGGAAGTAGCGTTTTACTGCTAACTTCGGTATGAGGATTCGAGTTCCGTTCTAAGCAGATTTCTTTTCTACCCAATGTTCAATTCGAAGTCATCCATGTGTGCATTGCTAACTTGATATCACATGTTAGGAAAGCTACTTGCACGGATCGAAAAATGGGTAGCTTGAACATTTTTTTCATTACTTATAGTGCCCTATTACGCGACGACTTAGGCTAGTCGCGCACATGCAACTACTACCGCAATTGAATAGTTTAGTCACAAGTTGACTACTGAGCGCGCATATGCAACTCCAACACCAATCGCAACGAACCTAACCAACACACAGACAATGTTTATTCCATTTTTCTATCTCATGCATTCAAAGAAAAATATTATCGCCATCATCCTATTCTTTTGCTCAGCAAATTAAAGAAAAGATACATATGTTCTCTTTCGCACAGAGAACATAACAAAATTCAACGATGTGGTTAAATATCCGCAAATATTTGGTTGACACAAACTGAAAAACTGATTTCGGGCAATCGTCCAGTTTGTGCCAAAACACAAATTGAAAAGTTGCTCGAATAGACGACGGAATAGTTTTTGCATGTGCGCGGAGTCTCATACGAGTCCATAGGACTCAATTTTGCAACCAAACAGTTTCGAAACTGAAAATTGCATGTGCGCGACTAGCCTTATGAGTCATGACTTTTTTCGAAATTAAATGAATGCGAAGGTGACATCTGATGTTTTGTCTCGTCCGCACTCATTGAAATTGAATTTCGAAAAAATTGATGATTCAAAAGTCGTTTTTAACCAACAAGTCAAAAATACAAATTTTTTCGCTCCATTTTTATTGATATAAATTAGAAATTTGTTGAGTTTTCTAAAAGACTTCATTGGAACTGTGTGTTACCTACAAATCCAAATCAAACAATTCTTGTATTTGCAACTCTAAACAAATGTTTGGTTTAATATCCTTTCATTAATCGAAAGTAATCATTGAATCATTTATACATACATACATATTTTCACAAATTATAAATCAGTCTGTCTTACGCTTGAAAGTTTTTCTTTACAAATAATAAAATTCCTTCCTGAACAGAAAAAAAAAGAAATATCAAAAACAAAAAAAGATTAAAAATAGCCTGGCGTACATATGTATTTTCCCATAATAAGTTTTTCGTTGTAAGCAAAATTGCAAAATAAAAAAAAACTATAAATGCACAATTTATGGGTAATTTTATATTTGTTGTGATAGAAGCAGGCAGGGCCGCATTTGAATTTTAATTTCCAGTCAGAGCCATTCAGTATTTAAACTTATTCTGGACAAGACTTATTCAAATGAAATCTTTTTATTTCCTGAAGAATCAAGAGTTTTCTTATTAAGTGGCATTCATGTAACATTAGCCCAGGAAAATTAGACAAAGAATAGCAAAACTATAAAAAAATCCCACAAAGCTGAATTTTGGTAGAAAGCTTTGTTTTTACATCTTAAGCATGTCTCGAAAAGTTGAGTAAATTTGAGTCGGGGCTAAATTTTGTTGGGGTGAGGAGGAGGGAGGGTAAAAGATATAAATTCAGTTTTATCTTAATTTCCCGAAAACGATCAGTTTTTTTTAATTTAAAGGTACAAATCGAGGCTTATGTAATTTTACACATTTATTTTGGCAAATGTAATTTTTTTTTTGAAAAAAAAAAAAAAAAAATGAATTTATATTAATGCTCTAAAATTCTGCACACTCTTATTTGTACATTTACAGTATACACGCTTTTACTTCTAGATTAATTAACCTACCGAGTTCGTGTATAGCTTATTTTTATGATAATTTTACTGTCTAAATGTTATCCCTGAATTATTTTTTTGTAAAAGGAAATTTCATAGAGTTGATGATTAAAAACCAAAACTTCCTTTTTCAATATGGCGGTCTTCCCTTTATTTCGGACACTTGGTTTTGTAAAGAGGAAATGCAGCCACACTCAAATCGTCCAAAAAATTTTGCCCGTCGATTAATGAAATTTTAGTAAATTTTTTGACAAAATTTGCCTTACAGTGAAGTTCTGGCATGATTTTCTCAGAATCTATTGCTTGTATGAAAAAAGTTATGTTAATCTTTTTGGGTAGAATAACATGAGTACAATTGGTACCATAAATGTTTGTCAAAAAAACTTCTCTGAATTTTACCCCCTACACAATCCAACCCTGGCCAACTCCTCAGGAAATGCTTGAGACGTCAATACAAAGCTGTCCACCAAAATTCATCTTTGTTGGAATTTTTTCGAATTGAAAGTCTAATTTTCCTAAACTAATATATATAGGTAAATAATAATTCAATGATTGCTGTCGAAAGCATAGATAAACAATATAAAGATGGCAATTCTCAGCTGTCAATTTGATTTGTCTACAAGCTGAAGTGAACAGCTGATGTATAAGATTTGCAAAGTATTAGTGAACAGCGAAAACAATACACATATAATCAACTCGTCCATTCAGCACATCATTCCGCACAGGTCTTGTTGTTGTTGCAAATCACATCTATTCGTCGACACGAAGTGAAATTACAAATACAACAATGCAAACAAATGTGCTTTGGAGGGTGAAACGTACGAAAGATTGGTTTCTTGTTAATTGATATTCTCTGGTCAAAACGTCAATATTTTTCATTGACACTCAATCTTACATGTTTTGCATTGAAGAGCTAAGTCAGCTATTGTCAAACATTTAATCAATAATTTTATTGTATCTCTTAAATGAATTTCTTACTAAACAACTTTACCCGTGCACAACAATGACTTTTTTTCGTCAGTATCTATAGAATTGAGACACAATAATAGCGCAGGGTGAAATGAATTTCCTTTAATCGAAACAACGACTACCTCCCAAACAAGTATTTACCTAGTATTTATCGCTTATCCAGCACTCAATCTATGTAAATTCTTTTTCTCTCGTTCGAAAAATATATTTCTGAATCCAATTGAATGACAATTGAATCAAATTGTTCATTTTATTTTATATTCAACCATTCATTAGAAGGAGCTCTGACGTGGGTAACTCCTGGAAACTCAGACACAACGCTTTGAAGTATTAATCGATAGATCTTTTAATAATAACGCAGGTGGCTTACGAAATATCTTAATCTTTTGTAGGAATATCAATTTTATTTATAATATGTAGCCACATAAAATAACAATGATGATGTACAAATACAATTCTCGTATATATTTCGATCAGATTTATTCCATAGAATATTTGAAAAAAAGTTTAGTGTCAGAAAAATCCATTTAAGTTGACAAAAACTTTTATTGTCTTTTTTATCTAAAAGTGGAAGTTGTTAAATTTTTCAAAAACTATATAAATGTACCTACGACAGAAAAAAAAAAACATTCCACATAGAAATATCGCCTGAAGATACATAAGTTCTCATAAATTTATTATTTTCCAGTACTAATGGTAAAATACTGAGGGACAAACCAAAAAAACAAAAGAAAAATCAGACAGGAATAGAACTTTCGTATACTCTGCATTACACAGTGGGACAGTTCATATGGAGATATAAAAATATTTATGTCAAATCAGAGTTAAATTATCTCACAGAAAATTTGGGCCCGTGTTAGCTTGAAGAAGAATAAGTTTTTTAGTGGATGATTCATTTTATAATTTAATTGCCAAATATTTATGGAAATTTTTAAATGGAAAAGAGAGGTTTTCTAGTAGTTAGTTACCCGCATCTGTCAAGAATTTAACTGTTCCAGTAAGTCCAATGTTTCCTGGTACGCTAATTTCTAAAAAATAACTAATCTAAACACTCTTTGACATCCCTGAAATAAAATCTTGTGATTTTCATCGCCAGATCTTACAACTATTTAATGTGTTTCTTTTTTAGTTAAAAGCAATCAGAGAACTTAACTTGTGTAAATTTGTTCAATATGCGTTTTTCTTTCTGAACAGAGAGAATAGTTCGAGCTATTGGAATAAGCTCTGAGCATAGCTCTCTGCTATAATTTTGAAACACATCTGAGTCCTGAAATGTCATACGATTGCGGTGCATTTTATTTTCATCTGACAGCTGGCCAGTCAAAAACTCGTGCAATTCAAAAATATCAACTGAATTTGATGTCTTGAACGCACTCATTTGAAATGAGTGAAAAAGAGTGAATTTGGCAGCGCTTTACTATTTACTCCATTCTCTCGGTCTTTTCATTTGGAGCTTATGGAGCACACTCCAAGCTATCTCCAATTTCAAAAAGATACACAATCTGAGCGCTCTGAGTGTTCTGGCTTCAAATTTTTGAATGCTTTCAGTTTTTGATTGGCCAGCTGTCAGATGAAAATTAAAAGTCAGTGTACCTAAAAGTGCGTTAAATGCACCCATTAAAATTAATATCATATGACAGTTCAACACTATGATGTGTTTCAAAATTATTTCGGTGAGCTCTGATCATACTCTGCCCATATTTAACTCCGATTGCTCGATGCTCTATTCAGAGCTAAGAAATAACGCCTTTTGCTGATATCTCGTGGTTATTTGGTTTTATTTAATGATTTTAAAAGGAAGAACTTATTTCTCCAATTTTCAACACAGTTTTGTCCCACTGTGCATTCAGTACAGCAGTGGCAGTCACAACAAATCGATTTGAGGGTTTTTTGTTTTGTCTATATAAATTGAAGTTATACTGTGCAGTACACAACACGAATGTGCATTTAAAAGATACAACAAGGGTTTATTCTTATTAATTTTTGTTTTGTTTTTGGATACAAAATGAAATGTATTTTTTTTTAAATTCATTTTTTATTTATGACCCCAAACAGAAGTATACGTATGAATGTAGGAACAAAAAGCCAGCGCCCCTTTTGCCCTAACAACTAATACCATTGCCATGCATGCTTACTCTCTGACACTCTGAAGTGACACAATGTCATTGCACGAATCCATGGATTTTCTTCAACTCTGGGGTGTGATATTGTAGTGTCGGTCGGTGTTGGTGGTGGCGGCATAATAATGGAAACTTGGAAACTCTTTAAATGAGTATACCTACTGTATGTACTGTGAGACTTGAAATAAGTTTTTAACTCATGAAATTGAGATTCTGTGTCGCAAACTAAAAATAACCCAGGGATCATGCATGCAATGGGGATTCTTCTTCGTTGTCTGGACTCAGACTCAGATGATGAGTATTGTTTCTTTTTTTTAGTCTTATTTTTGCCGTCGAATATTTTTTTTTTTGGGCAAAATGGGGGATATGTCTTTTGGCAATCGTGTTGCTAGGCGTTACTTACTGCAGTTATGTACAGTATTTGGAATATGAGGATTTTAATGCATAAACAGACATTCAATTGAGGAAGTTCTATATATTTCGTGTTAGGAAGCAGAGGATGTGTCAATTGCTTCGCAAACTTTTTTAAGGAATTAATTTGAAATTTGTGTTGTCTTTATAACCATTAGCCGCAGTTTTTTCAAAGCCCAGGAGAATTGGATGACAAGAAACGATATCACAGAAAAAATTTGAGCTACCATATAAACTATCGATAAGAAATATGAAATTCGTGTCGGTAACACAGTTTTTTTCTGGTCTTAACCCAGAGAGTTCTCTGGCAGCCAGAATAACTGTCAAAATGTTGAATACTCACAAATTTAATGATACAAACACAACAATTCGCAGCTGCAGACGGAACTGTCACTACAGCTGGACGAGGTGGCCAACTTTAAGCTTTTGCGTGTAGTTTTTTTTGACGTTTCAGATTGCAATCAAGCCGAACGGATCACACGGATCACAACTCGATACGGGTTTATGTTCTTGTTTAAGCCCAGGGGAATCGGACCAAAAGAACGAAATGGGGTCTAGCGACGCCACGATGGAAAAAAATGGAGTTTCCAAACAAAATATCGAGAACAAGTATGACATTCGTACCGGTAACATCTGCTAAAGCTCAGTCCCGAAAATTCTCAGGGCTTGGTTGTTGTTGCATTTAACATGTAAATTGCTTATCCCCGATGTCATTTTTTTCATGCAAGCCCATTCGGGGAAGGAAAAAAAAACACACCAATTATGTAGGAGTCTACTGCGAGCATTAAACTGTCATTTTTAAATTTATATGACTTGTAACTTGTTGTTTTAAAAAATCAAATTCAAAGTTGACTCAATAAATAACAGAAAGTTGTACAGAAATATCACGTAGGCACTTTTTCACTGCCTTTTTAGCTGCTGTTCTAGTTGCCAGCACTCTATTGTGTTAAGACAGTAATATGCGTTTTTCTTTCTAATATCTGAGCAGAGCATGGAGTAGAGCTCGAGCTTTTTTGTGTTAGCTTTGAGTAGAGTATGATCAGAGCTCTCAAATATAAATTTGAAACACATCTTAGCACTGAACTGTCATATGATTGCGATCCATTCAACGCACCTAAATTTAGTACTGACTTTTAATTTTCATCTGACAGCTCGCCAATCCAAAACTCGTACAATTCAAAAATATGAACTGAAATGAATGTCTTGAACGCGCCCATTTGAAATGAGTGAAAAAAAAGAGTGAAGTTGGCGGCGCTCAGCTATTAACTCCATTCGTTCGGTCTTTTTATTTTGAGCTCATTGAGAGTACTCCGAGCTTGCTCCGATTCAAAAAAGAAACATATGCTTAGCGCTCTGAGTACTCTGAGCTAATAAAGAAACAGATTTTGTTTTGACAGCTCAGTGATATGCTTGGAGGTTAAAAAAGAAACACACCTACTATAGGTTTTAGCGTTGTAATTTCTTTCGATTAGATGATCAAAGTATTGATTTTGGAGCTTTGTTTTGTTTCCAAGAAGGAGTAAATAAAAATTTCCAATATGGATTCAGCATGATTTAAATTATCAAATTCTATTTCAAAAACGTTCGATAAAAATAAAGAGAAAATGTTTATCTTGCACCCAACGTGGGTTCCAAACTTTATTGTAAATTCCCAATTCCTTCTCGCAAGAAAGTAAATTACCATTCCGTTTTTTTTTAAGAATAATATTTTAATGGCGCCCAACGTGGGGACTAAACCATATTTGAAATATCTTATCTGTTTACTTCTTTTTTTTTCCATGGCAAAGGAAAAGTATCAGTTATAATTGGGGACAAATTATAACATTATGTTTTTTTAGTGCACATATAAGTCGTGAGTAAAATTAGAACTCAAGTAATAATCATGGAATAATTTTGACTACCAAATTGTATAAAATGTGTTGATATTTTCGCTATTCTTAATTGAAAAATCAGATTCAAGAAGATTTGAAACATTTCCTCAAATTTATGTTTGAAATGGGATTTTTCAAAGTTTTTCAAAGTTAAAGATTTAAATATTTCACTGGCGCCCAACGTAGGCTTCAAACAGTATTTAAATTTCTCGATTCATTTACAAATTTACTGTGGACAATTCATTGTTTAAAAAGAGCTCAGAAAGCCACTGTGGTTTAAACGAAAAAAGGGGTCAAATTGCATGATCTTGGTGGCCAGTTCATATCGCCTACATGTGACAATACCATCGAATGGTTGGTACAGAATTTCCAATGTGGCGTGAGCTGTGTGGCACGTACTGCAGTCCTGTTGAAACCCCATGTCTTTGGAGTCCACATCATCCAATTCAAAACAAAAGAAGTTGATAATCAACAACTTGTAGCACTCGCCGTTAACGGTGATGGCCTGGATAACGTCGTTCCAAAAGAAATATGGACTGATGACGCCATGCCACCAGCTCAAAAATCACACCAAAGAGTGATTTTTTTGCGATGCATTGGACGCTCTTGGATCTCATGTTGATTAATACCGCCCCAAATTTAACAATTCACGCTTCATCCGCCTACGGTTATTTGGCAAAACAGGCCGAATAAATAACAGTCAATTTGACAAATAAAGCTTTAACATTATGGCCGCTATCAATTATCAAATCTCTGAAACTCCTATCGGACAGAAGACTTGCTGTTGTGCATTCTGCAAATGCACCTTTGGCTTAGATGAAATTTTCGAAAATGGTCATATTGTTGCCTCTAGGCCTACCGAATTTCAATTGCTTCGGTCATTTTGCTTTATTCTTTGGCCTGAAAGCCAATTTTTGCAGGTACTGAAATACCTGCAAAAATTCACCTAAAAATCAGTGCATAATAATGAGCTCAGTTTGTTACAAAAATAGTCTGACAAAAACTATGAAAAATTAATCAGGCTGTTGTTGGCTCATTCAAAATGTAAAATTCCTTTAAATAGATTGCATCGCTCATGCGTAAATCCAAAAAAAAAAAACAAAACATAAGTAAAACAAAATTCCAACAATCAAAACGGAAGTTACTTCAACCGCCATGGTCGATAAATGCATTTCCAGTCGATGACACTTCGAGTATAACGTTGATAGCTGTTTATATTATAAGTTAACGACAAAATCAAACCAACCAACCGTAAATGTCTGTGGTGACTTTGGGATAAACAGCGAGTACCCAAGTTCCATCCACCATCGGAACGCCAACGCTACTTTGGCAATGCGGCACGGTGATGGTGACTGGTGTGCGGGACAGCAGCAGCGTGGCGCGCAAAATAACAATTTACTTTTCAATTTTCATTAATGATTCAATTTCGTGTTAAATTTTATTTTATTTATGTCGTCGTCGGATGTCGTCGTTGTTGTCGGTTTAGGTCGAATATACAAACGGTCTTTCTGATCAGATCGTGTCTACGCGCATGCTTTTCGGAATTAATTAATAGATTAATCATTTTTGTTTTGTTCTTAAAAGGGTGACCGCCGACCGCTTATATGTTAGTGCGTACCGACCCCTTGCATGTCAATATGCACTACAATGTGACATTTTCTATAGAAATAACAATTTTTTTTTTTTATTTAAGATAAATTGACTTCGTGCTGGGTTACATTAGAAATAAAAACAGACCACATGTCAACTGCTATGGGCGTAGGCTATAAAGTTTGTCGTCGTCAATTAAAGTGCTACGATTGAGAGCCTATTAAAAAGTAACTTTTCCAGTAGTTTTATGTGCTTTTAATGAGATCATTTTGTATGTTTTAAAGTTTATACGAACATATTCGTAAGTTGTTAACTTAATTGATTTTTTTGTAAGCTTCGCCTTATGCAAAACTTACTAAATTTTTTAAGAATGTTTTTATATTGGTTTATTGAAAGCAAGCGCAGCTTTTCAGCTAAATGCTGTTTTCCTCCTAAAGATAATATTCTTTGACGACTAGACGTACCTTTTAAGGTAGACAAAAGGTGTGTTTTTTCACGAGCCCAGATAAATCAGGCAAAAAACCAAAATCGGGGCTTAACCACGGCATCACAGACAAAAAAATTAAACTATTAGTAACAAGTATGAAATCGTGTCGGTAATACAGTTTTAGCTGGGCTAAAGTCAAGCCCCAAAAATTCTCCGGGCTTAGCTAGGTCCGAAAGGACTTAGTTGTTGTTGCATTTTAAATGTAAATTACTTATCCCCGACGTTTTTTTTATCCAAGCCTATTTGGGCAAGTAAGAAAAACACCCAAAAATTAATGAATTTATTGGAAAATGTAATAGAATTTACAAACGTCAAATTCAGTTTTGGCATTTTTGAATCAAACAGAATTAGAATTTGTATGGAAAAATGTTTTACTTCTGAAGAATGCAGAATTAATATCATGTTTTTTTTTTACCAACAATTCACTGACATTGACGCATCGTATATTTCGTGCCCATTTCCTTCGCCACACGGCTTCCTCGGTCGCTGAATGTGGCACTTGGTCACTCTACTCTAATATTTAGAGTCTGCAACTCTCATTCAACTGCAAATATGGCTGAACATGTGGAAACACCATTGACCTCGCTAGACGACTAGCCATGTAATTGGCAATACCAAGCTTTTTACTGCGTTTCATTTTGATGACGTATTTTACCTTGAAGCTAGTTTCCTCTTCTCAATTTGTGCCTGACTTTTTCCATGGTGACTATAGTTTCCAAGACTCTTAAGACCAGTTTTTCAGTAATTTCGATTTCAACAAAAGAACCGAGCTAACATTTGGATGCCGCTTAGCTCCCGTTTGATTAAGGCTATAATTTCGAAGCTGATGGTGTTCTGGAGGCTTCATCAACATCGACTATATATGACGTGTCACACAATTTTCTATTTCACTCACGTCTCTATGGTGAATGACTTTAAATTCTTCATATGACGACTTAACTTTAGTTTAAAAAAATAATGTGGTAGGACTTAAACACTCTTCAGCCCTAACAAATAGTTGCAGCTTGAAATATAACTTATTAAATTTGATTTCTGTAATAATCTGTCATTTGTTTAGTATAAAATATTCGTGTATTAGAAAGTAATCAAATAATCAAAAAAATTAAAATTTCATCTGCTTTGAATTGAACGAGAAGAAGAATGTTTTGATGGCGCCCAATGTAGGACCGAAGCAACTCATCATCTTTTGAAATGTTTTTCGGAATACCAGTTGAATTGAGTACGGTTTCCATATAAATTTTTGAACTCGACTAAGCGATTGCAAAATCCATTCCGGACAATATTTTCACTTCATGTCTGATTTTTTTTCCTTTTTACTTAAATATTATTGCATAATCGTTTTTTAAAAAGTGCAGTACACTTCGCAGTAGCAAAATTAAACTTGTATTTTATTAAACTTTAACCAGAGAGTAGGAGACTTCTCATATTTGTTTAGATGCACTTGCGTTCCAAAATTAAAGATTATAGCTCTCAATACGTTCAGGTTTTTTTACTATTGTGAAAAGAAATTAATTGAGTACAGCGGTGATTCTCCGTGAATTTACAGAATCAGAAATCCTCACTTGGATGTAAGTTAGTCACACTCCAGCCGCCGTATTTGGTAATCTGGGATAATTTTTCGATAAGTTATTTTTCCACAAATAAATATGATTTTATATATGAAATAACATTACAACCCCAAATTTTGTTAACCAAAAAAAAAAAAAAATACCTTAATTAGATGGATTTTTTTCACTGGTTCCCAATATGAAATCAATCAAGAGAGGATCTTCATCTGGCGCCCAACATGGAGTTGAATTCATGTTTTAAATTCCCGATTCCATTTCCATGATATAAACAGAATAAACTTTCCTTAGTTTTATAACCAAAAATGTTATGTTAACAAAAGGAAAGTATTTCAGTGGCGCCCAACGTGAGACCTTAGCTACAATTTTGTCCATAGCAATGAAATAGAATCAATTTCAAATTAAAAATGGGCATTACCTAAACAAATATTTTTTGTAGTGCTTATTGAAATCGTGGGTGAAATTCGAACTTGAATACATAATACGTATTGAAATTATTTTGACAGTGAAATTGTACAAAATACAGTGATATTTGTTCTAATATTAGCTGTAAAAATCGAATTCAACAAGATCCAAAATATATCCTCAAATTTTATTTCAAAAATTAGATTGCACCTAACGCTCGAGTAAAACAAAGAGAGAATTTTTATATGGCGCCCAACGTGGGGTCCAAACTATAGGTTTTCTACCCTCCCGGAGACCATTTGACAGTGTAGTTCGCCCTGGCAGACTGTTAAAAAAATTCAAGATTCCAAGTGAAAAACGGTTTTTTTTAAACAGTTTGGTAGGGCAAACTATACACTCAAATGGGCTCGGATTCTGTGATATGTGATCCAAGGAAGTTATCTTGGGAGTATCACGCATACCCAATTTTGGCTAGCACGATTACCATTGAAGTTGCATTCATATATGTTTTTTCACTGGTTAGCTTTTAATGAAGCTTTTGACGCCTGTACTTCCTTTTTTGCTATCACTCACACCAAAAATCTGCTGTCGGCTCTTAGTCTACAAGGCAGAAGATAACAATAATTTTTAATTGGGGACACAAGGTATTTACACACCTTTTTTTTAGTGCTAAATGGGGTCGTGAGTAAAATTAGAACTCAAGTGAAAATCATGAAATTATTTTGACTACCAATTGTATAAAATGTGATGATATCTTCCCTAATCTTAGTTGAAGAATCAGATTTAAAAAGATCCGAAATATTTAGAAATCTGATAAGATGTAGGATGCAACAAAGAGAAAGTATTTCACTGCTACCCAACGTTGGGCCTAAACACCATTTAAATTTCTCAATAAATTACAAAAAGTATTATTGACGAATTATTGTTTGAAAAGAGCTGGGATATTTCCATAAGTTCATGTTTTAAACTGTGATAAGTTGTACGATTTCAACAAAGATAGAATATTTTACTGGCGCCCAACGTAGGTTCCAATTTATTTAGTTCCTGATTCTTTTGCCAAACAAAGAGTAAATTTTCCTTATTTTTGTGAAAATTAAAGTTAAACAGTCAGTTTTTTGACTAAGCCCACCCCTTTGATATCTTTTTTTTTTAATAAAAACATCCGTCGTGGGTGAGATAAGAGTAAATCCGTCATAAATATTGGATTTTTTTTGACTACCGGCTTAGAAACAAAATAACAGAAAGTTTCAATTGATTTTTAATGTTGTCTAAAAAATTCCCACAAAGTCTTACCTTTTAAGTAATAGGGGTATAAGCTTGAAATATTATAGGTAAAACTAATTTACAAAAAGTAATAAATTAGCATAAAGTTAATTATTATTTTCTTAAATTCAAGTGGCATTTAAAGTCACAAAATGTTCAAGCCCCTTAAATTAACGAAAACAAAAACTCTACTTAACTTAGTGACTGGTGACTAGCTAAATTGAATTCTCACGCCCATCTTCTGCGATGACTGTTTTTTTAAATTGATTCATCCACCAGCTTAGCACAAAGAACCCTCCTCTAACAAAACTTTTGTTTTTTATCAGTTTGTTGACCTAAGCATATACTTTTTGAATTAATTTTAAATACTTTAAGTTTTTCTGATTTATGATTCTTCATTCATTCTGCATATCCGAAACCCACATGAACCACCATAATTTTATTAAGATTACTCATTCGTTTTTGTTTTGTATTTCCAGGTAACGCTGGCAATCCCCCAGATGCCGATCAAAAAGGACCCGCTTTCCTCAAAGAACCAACCAACCGAATCGATTTCTCCAACTCAACTGGTGCCGAAGTTGAATGCAAAGCTAGCGGAAACCCCTTGCCCGAAATAATTTGGATTCGTAGTGATGGTACAGCAGTTGGTGATGTTCCTGGTTTGCGGCAAGTGTCATCTGATGGCAAATTGGTGTTCCCACCGTTCCGCGCTGAAGATTATCGCCAGGAAGTTCATGCCCAGGTTTATGCGTGTTTGGCAAGAAATCAATTTGGATCGATAATTTCACGCGACGTCCATGTTAGAGCTGGTAAGTTGTCATTGTTCTAGAGAGAGAGAGTAAAATATATTTCGGACAATAGATCCGGGGTTAAATTTTATTTCAGAAGTTGTCATCTCACACCGTTGGGGTTTCGTTTTGTTTTTTTCGATTTCAGTATGAGTTATTTTTTTTGTCCACGATATTAATGGCTTGGTGTTTGTTTTCATTGTTGTTGTTGTTGCTTCCTCTGTCTGGTCTGAGTTTTGTGGTGAATTATTAAATTGATTTTTTTGCAGTGCAATGGGATAAATGTATAGAATACAATGCATTCATTTCGATCCAATTAAGAAGAATTAAACGACTACGACACCATCATTGCCATCAAGAGTAGCGATGACACTTTGTTTGTTATCTACTTTGGAACAGTAGGCCATCTTCATCATCACCGTCATCGTATACTCGTACATGGTTTATGATGATGTTTCCCACGCGACTCTTTGTCATCTCTGTTGTCGTCGTCGGTGAATATTGCGGTTATTTTTTTCTCTTCTCATCTTTGTTGGATAAATATTTATATTTTTTTTATTGGTTCTTGTTCTTTATTTGGTTATCTCGTATAATAGTCGTAACTCACATCAATGTTTTATTAAAAAAAAAAGAAAAAAGTACTCGTACCTAACAGTTTTTTTATAGCTGGAGCTGAACATGTGTATAGTATTTATGTACCTACAGACGTAGAGATAGCTACAGTTATGTGTTTAGAGTCTAATTGCTGAATTAATGAATAAATAGAAGCAGCGAAAGAAAAAAATAAACTGTTTTAAGGTTTTAACTAAAAGTTAAAGTATAACTCATAAAATGTTGAAAACTAGAATAAAAACGTAATTCATAATTCGTATGCGTAAAACTACAAAGATTTAACCTATCTACGGATGGCCCTAATTTAAAAGATGTTAAACAATTTTTCCCACCAAAAGGAATACCCTAGTACTATGGTCTTATAGACCCTGATTTTTGTGTGCGATATTCCCAAACCAAATTTAATGAATGCAAATGAAAGGTGGGAACAAACGTCAATAGTTTCTTCTACAGTTAAACTAGTGAACTTCAAACTACTTATGGTATTCCTTACTGAAGATATATTAATACAGTCTAGTTTGAACCAGTAGTGCCGTAACCGTAAATCATGATCTTCATCTGCTAGGAATTGTGCCAAAGATTTTGGTGCTTGATGCACTTTGTTGATGTTGAAAATTAAGCATGACAGCCCCAAACTTTTTTTTATCTTCAAAGTATCAGTGAGTTTTTTTTTCGATCTTGATGGAGCGGTGCGCCTGTGCATTCTCCATATTGAAAATTTAGCATGACACCCTAAAATTTCTTTTGAACCCTAATGTATCAGTGAGAAATCTTGATGGTGCAGTGCGCCTGCGTATTCTCTATTGGGATCTTGTAAGAACTGATGAAATTGTCAGAGCTATCACAACTAGATAGTTCTTTTTGTAGCTAGTCCCTGAAGGTACTATCTTAAGTGACCTTAAAATGGATGAAACTGTGTGGTATGTAAACTTGAACTTCCTGTTTTTTTTTTCTCCAAAATGTTGCCTTTTTCTTCAATGATACTATTGCTGCCAGCTCACTAGAGAAACCAATTTTCTTGCTACACAGTTTGATGTTCATTCGAAGCTACCAAATAGTGTTTTGACTCCAACCTGGACTTGAGAGCCATAACAATCTTATGATACCGAGTTCTAAAAATATCTCGATGTACACAAATCCGCTGATCCAGATAGTATCTTCTTGTCATTGTTCTAAAGAGGTTTTTTCGAACACTTGCAAAACCACTGCGTAAGCTTTTCAAATCTCTTCTTTTTTGGTCTGAGGGAGGAAACACAGCCTGTCCCTAAAAAATCTAAATCCTGGTATCCTTCCAACTATCTTCTAATTGCACGAACGTCCCTTTTTTCCAAGGTCATAGAACACTTAAAAATTATTAACTCAAGCAATATTTCGAGGAACTAAAGCTTCTTAGTGACCGGCAGTTCGGATTTCGTAGGTCCACTGGCGATCTGATAGTAGGTTTATCTCACCAAACAGTCGAACTGATCCTTGCATCGTTTTGGAGAAAGTTATATTATTGATATTTCAAAAGCGTTTTATAGAACTTTCCATCAAGCCGCCTTATTGAAACTGCTGGCATTTGTTATCGAGTCATCATTTCTTCATTGAATTACAAATCACCTTTCAAAAAAAATTTTATTAAATGGCTAGAAGTACTTAAAGGTTGATTGATCAGGAGATCTCCTTGTATCTTGAAAATGTTACGATGTGGGAACTGCGTTCAAGTTATCACAATGTTTTGCACCCGGCAAAAAATTTATTAACCCTGAGTATGTTCTTGGACTTGGAGGTAGTTTCCTGCATGCTGAATTTCAGAATGTATCTCCAAAGATGTTTCTACTTCTAGCTGGATTTTAAAATCGTGGAGGACAATATTTGCTGTCCAGGAGTAAATCTTTGGTGTCAGTATCTTCATATGATGGAGAAATCATCCTTCTGCACTGTTTTGATGCGTTTTGTTCACAGAGTTAACGAAAACCCACCACATCCTATTAAAATTTGTATCCAATAACAAATCTACAGCCAAATAGACGCTGGTTTCGTTCTTGATAGCACACTTCTTATAAGCTAATTAAATGCTGCAATATTAAACTTGAAATGCATCCCAAAAGTGCATTCCAAAAACCAAAAATACCTAAAAATGATTGTACATTGAGAAAACTGGACTCAAATTACAGTTCTTTCTAAATGCTTTTCAAAAATATCCATTTCAACTTTTTACCCCCACTCTTTCATTCCCAAGCAGGCTTGTGGAAGATTGTAGAACTTGTGGCGATGCTTTCTTGACTTCAATGAGGCATCGCTACAAACGGTTTCGAAAATTTTATGATGCGAAATTATGTCTCACTAAGGTACTAATTGAGTGATATAATATCAATGCTGCACTTAGTTCGAGTGACCTTAAAAGCCAGTAAACCTAAATCACTTAAAAATGCTTTAAAATGACAACACAAAAAAATTACGAGTATTATGTTTGATAGTTACTCGAGTTCTATTGAAAAAGGTTCAATTTGAATTTTTACTCCCACCCTTTCATGACCAAAGCGGCTTGTGGACCTTGTGTGAAACTTGTAGTGATATGCCTAGGCGTCAAAATAACACCGCCATAAACGAAATTAAAAAAAGTCTCTAATTAAGTGCTGCAATATAAAAGCAGAATTTAATTCGGATTCGAAATCGAATGAACAGATGTCAAAAAGATCTTAGAATTTGTACATACAACCTTTTTCCAAAAATTGAAACATCAGAATTAAAGTGCTGTCAAGTAGGTTGCAAAAAGTCATATTTCATTTTTCTACTTCAATCTATTTGCCCTTAAAGAGTCAAATAACATTTTTGATGAATACAATTCCGTCCTTTTAGGGGCTTAATTCGGATGACCTTGAAATCGGATGCAATAATTGCATGCAAGTTGAAGACTTTAAATGCCACTTTTTTAAGGTGGTGCTATATTAACTTGTCAAGTTAACAAAGAATCCAAAAAGACGTAGAACACATTGCATGACACATTTTTAAGACTAGTTAATGACCAATCGTTAAGCAATAAACCATTCAGTATTAGCAGTTTTTATCTATTTTTAAGCAAAGCTTTACTTACTTAAAATCAAAGAACGCAAAAAACATAAAAAATATTGCGCGACTCAATTTTTCACAACTAATTAAAGACTAACTAATAGAAAATTATCAAGCCATAAAATATCAAATGTAGGAAGTTCTTACCGCTTTTCGAGAGATTTCTCAAGTAAGCATAGCACCCCCAAAAAAAAGAAAACATTGAACGACAACTTCGAAAAATAACCCAAAACACATAGAAAACATCGCATAATATTTTCACAACTAATTAACGGCAAATTATTAAGCACTAAATATTAAATTTTAGAAGTTTTCACCACTTTTTATAGATACAAACATAGAAAACATAGAACGACAGATTCGTCATTGTCACAACTAATTAGTGACAAACTAAATTTTTTTCTAACTTGATACCAAGTTAGCAAATCACCCGAAAATAAACATTGCACGAATAAATTGAATCCGTCAAAACTAACTAACGACTAATTAACGGCAAATTATTAAGCCATAAATCATGAGGTATAAGAAGATTTTACTGATTTTTGACAGGGGGCTTTGCTTACTTGATATCAATTTAGCAAAGCACACAAAAAAACATAGAACATTTTGAACGACAAATTAGTCCCAACAAATTAGCGACTGATTAACGGCAGATTATCCACCTACTCATTTTTCGATTCGTCAAAGTTGCTTTGCTAACTTCAATCACCCAGTTGTTTAGTACTGGGTTAACTCTGAGTTAAATCAGACTTCGCTGATCTTGAAAATAAACTTTAGACTGAGCTAACTCAGATATATAGTTTTTCAGTATAAGATTAACTTTCAGTTTTCAAAAATCATTTGAAATCGATTTGCAACACTATGGAAATGGTGCCACAATGAAAACAGCCCTCAGTTTAGTCACTAAATTTCAAATTCACCAAATTAGGGGAGCTAATTCTGAGTTAACTAAGGATATAAATTGACTGAAAAACACAATTCGGGAGTAAATTCAGGTTTAACCCTAAGAAGACTAAGATAATTTCGCACATAAAAGCTTGCTTTAAATACCTTGGCCGAACTGAAATTATAGACTTCACTCCTTCCGCTCCTGTCTGGATAGAAGAAAAAAAAGCTTAAATGAGAATATACTTCTTCCCTTTCTCTTTTTTTATAGTGAAATTTTTTTAAACATATAATTATGTCAATGTCTACCCTTTGATCCTCATGCATCACTTATAACTTGGTTTACTTTCTTGCTAGTTTCTTTGGACCCATGAACTATAAAAGATCTTAATTTAGAAAATATTTCATTTAATTGTTAAACTATCAACACGTCAAAATAATCTTAAAAGTCAAAGGCGTCGAGACAAAGAAAGTGAAAAACGCAAATTTTACTCAACTTTTCAACTGACATTCTATAACCTCTGAGAAAAAGTCTATTTTCTTATTTTGAATTCTTTCCCAGATCAAGCAATTACTTAGACAATTATGCAATACAATTTTTATGCAAACATTGCTCAAGCTCATCTATCTAGAGAAGTAATTATCTTCGTCTAATTTCACTATTTTTATCTTCTTTTCTTCAAGATTCTCTTTTTTTTATTTTTAATTACAAATTTTACATACAAAATAGCTTACTATAATCATTCCTTCTATGATACCAGCACGTCATCGTCATATTCATAAATTACCCACGCTAAGTCGTGTCGTGCGAGTGTTAATTAAAAATTAACATTAAACTATGTTAAATCTTTTTTTATTTGTTGAACATCTTCCGGAAGTCAGTGTCTATATAATTCGTGTTTCTGGATCCCACCACGCCTTGACTTTAATTCTGTTTTAAATAAAATACAAACTAGAATAGCTTTATATGTAGGAGACATAATAAAATAGCAAACATTAGAAATAGAACTCAAACCCACGACCCACCTTATACGACATGTTGAAGCAAACGCTTATAGCAGAATTAGTTACATTTCAAAGAAAATGACATCTCGTTAATTCTAGAACTCGGTTAAGTACCTTAAAAGTATGATATACATATAGAGAAACAGACAACGAACGAAAAAATACACATTGAGTAAAAGTCCATTGTAATTGTCGTGACTAGGAGTAATTTTAATGAGTTTTCATTCTTGTTTTGGCTTAAATTACCACTCATTGAGTTGATATGTATATGTGTTCGTCAAACACCTTGATGAGTGCTGGAGACATAATAGCTTTGCTACATACTCGTATAGCCCACCCTTTTTTTCATTTTCCTTAAATTTGGCACTGTAAAAATATGGCTATTTTTAGGCGACACTCTGTTTTCGGGCCTTTCTTTGATGAATTTAAAATTGCCTAATTTAAAAATGTTTGTTTTTTCTACGCTTAGTTTAAAAATTTAGCATACTTCAGTCTTTGCGTTAAAGGTGTTTTTTTACATCATCTACTAGTGCCGTTTTTGAGCGATAAAATATCACAAGATTCTTTACAATTTTTTTTCAATTATTATCAGAGCTGTGGTTTTAAGAATATTTTATTTTTTAAAGCCTGCCATTAAGTCAATTGATTGGAAAATTTCAAACCCGTAACATAACGCTCAGGACAGCATAATGACAAAAAAGTTGTCTCCTAAAAAGTCTTACGAAAACATCGAAATCCAAAAGATAGACATAAATTATTTGGCTCTCCATAAATTATTTGGATTATTTGCAGTTAATTGCCTGTTAAAATTGAAAATTAGTTTTTTCAATTTTTGTTTGCTTTTATGCTTATAGTTGATTCAGGTAAAGTAAGATCTTCCTACAGAAATGAGTTGAGACTTCTTACATTTTATTATTAATTGTTTCATAATTTGCTATTAATTATTCGTTAAAAATTTTACTATGTGGTTCGAGCTTTTCTGTGTTTGTTTGCTGCCTAATAGTCCAACCAGGGCCCTATTTCATTATAACACAAGTTAAATTAGCCTGTAATAAAATTGCGCTTCATAATCAGACAGCATAAAAGTACTTTTGTACTTTTCAGTTCGTTAATACACATATTACTCATAGTATTGAGAGGTTTTGAGTAGACGCACCTTTGGATACAATTTCAGTATTACCACTTTTCGGTTTTTAGTCAACGGGTGGAACCTCCACTTTTTTGATCACTTTTAATATTTTAAACATGAAAAAAGATTCGGAAATGCCTATAAATGTCAAATGCGTTCTGGGAGATTCAAATTAGGTTTTTGAGAAATTGGTGTTAGGTGGAAACCATTTTGGTTTGAATTTTAATGTTACCACTTTTCAGGTAACATATTTTTTTATGTTATTTTAATGTGGAACTTCCCCAATTTTTGGAGTTCTTAACGTGAAAAAAGTTGCGGAAACGCATTCAGACGTCAAGCCTGTGTTGGAAAAATTACGATTGATTTTTGAATAGAAAGATTTTGAGTATTTGCACCTTTGGGTACAATGTGAGTGCTTCCATTTTTTGGGAACATACTTTTTTTTATACCAAATTGCTGAACTTTCCACTTTTTTAATCTTCGGTTAAAATTTCAGTGTTGTTACTTTTCGGGAACATACTTCTTTTAATATTTAATTTATTTAATATTAATTAAATCAAAAAATGAGTTCAAAATATTAATAATTAAATAAACATACTTTTATGTGTCAAAGTTTGAGATTTCCACTTTTTTGGCAGTTTTTAATATTTATAACCGAAACAAATTTGTGGAAATGCCTTCAGATACCAACTGTATATTGGGAAACCCAATTTGCAAGTTTTTTCATGTTCAAAATATTAAAAATGACCAAAAAAGTGTAGAATCCAGCAGTTAACTTAAAAAATAAGTATATGTTCGCGAAAAATGAAAAGACTTTTAAGACATCAATCGTTATTTTGATCATGGAAATTTCTAAGAAATTTACGATTTTTTGTTCAATTTACCATTTTTTCACGAGTTTGGCGCCACTTTTAAAAATGGTGTCCAGGCGGCAGAATTACAACAATGACTCCTTAGCTAAATAACATCCCTAGCATGTCAGAATAATTTACAATCATAAAAATAATTTCCTCCCCTACAAAAAGTACAGGGATTTCGGATTGCAGATTGGACGAAAATTTTGAAAATGGCGTCCAAGGGACAGAATTTCAAAAATTTCTCCGGACTAAATTTCCTCCTTAATGTGTACGGAATAAATTCCATTCATAAAAAAAGTTCCCGCAGAAAACGCACGAAATTCGGTTTCCTGATTGGACTATTACTAAGTTTATATATCAACTATAGGCAGGGTGTCTCTCAGATGGAAGTAAAACTTTAACATGTTTATTGTTCATAATTTTCTTAAATTTTTGTCCTATTTTGTTTTTTCTATTGTTTTTCCTTGATAATTTTATACCAAGTAAACCCAACAGCTAAAAAAAACAATAGACAACTTTGAATGAACAAATGTAAACAGTGAATTAAGGACTTATTAACAGCAAATTATGAAGCAATCTTCAATTAAATATAAGTACATATAGATTGGACTTCTGCACAAAGTGGTGTTTTATTAAAAATTATACTATTTTAGCCCGATTACATGAACAAAATTCTATGTCTGATAAATTGAAAAATATGAATTCAACGACTTATAAACGAGAAATTATGAAATTATTAACAATTAGCGATACGAAGATGTAAAAACTTTTTTTCGAGAAGGTATTGATTTTTTTGTTTGCCTCTTTACTCGATGTCAAATTAACTATCAAATTTGTGAAATAAAATATACAAAAAAAGGAACGAAAAAGTTAAAATTATTACAAACCAGTTCATGACTTATTAATGGGCAATTCCCTATGATAACTCAAGGTTTTCGGTTTTACTATCTTCATGTCCACTTTTTCAAGGAACTACCCTAAAAACGTTTTGACATTAGGTACGAAAATTGGGTTCGGTCCTATATGAATGCGCCATTTAAAATGAATTACGAATAAAAAAAATGAAAAAACTTGATTTTTACAAAAAAAAAAAAAAAAATAATCAGTTTCGAAAAAAAAATTAAATATTTTTTTATTTTATTTCTCGACTCAAATCGTTTTGATAAATTATATGCTCGCCTAAATGCAATTAAATACTCCAATTTTGAAACAATTTTCGAAGATCGAAAAGATAATATTAAAAGAATAAGAAAATAAATAATGTTTTTTGACCCAGATTTTCAAAAATTGTTTCAAAATTAAAGCATTTAATTTGCTCTAGGACAGCATTTAGCAAATCAAAAAGATTTGAGTCGAAAAAGTTTAATTTTTTTGAAAAAAAAAGATCGATTTTAATTTAGCAGAACATTGTCAAGTATTGCATTAAGGCGAGCATATACTAAATAAAAACGATTTGAGTTGAGAAATAAAATAAATATTTATTAATTTTTTTTTTTCAAAATTGTGATATTTTTTTTTTCTTAAAATCAATTTTTTCAAATTTTGTTTTTGATTCGTAGAGCATTTAAATATCACATTAATATAGGATAGAACCCAATATTCGTACCTAATGTTTTAAACATTTAAGGAAATTGTTCTGCTCACTTTGCTCTGCTAACTTGAGAGACATGAGATTTTAGCATATCCAGCACATAACGTTCGACACCATTGAAGGCCCATTCTTAGTTCTATACAGCTAAGCTATATGCTATGAAGGTTACATTATGTAAGTTTATGGACCCCACTGGATAGATTAAAACTTTTGTAAAGGTCCACAAGAAGCTCATTTTATTTATTTAATTTTCAAGCCAGCGAATTTTCCTTTAGTAGGTTTTTAAAAACTTTTATCTGCGAAAATTGTTTAATAAGACTTTTAAACTGAAATAAATTCGATAGGAAATTTTAATTATTAAAGTCATCAGAAAATATCCTACAAATATTGCCCACATCGAAAATTTTGTGTTGCAGTATTTTATTTCATAAAATTCAATAGAAGAAAGAAAGAAAGAATCTTACAATCGTAGCGATGGTGCACCAATAAACGTAATTAAAATGTCAATAACTTTTATTTCGTTATGTTTCTGCTTAAAACAAAAAAAGAAGATGTAAAAGGTAGATAAAAAACTGCAGTATAACTTACAAAAAAGCACTTATCGAAAAAATTACTGAAAACGTTTTGTAGCAATTAAATTTTCTACAAGTTTGTAGGTACTGTTGAACTTTTTTTAGCGTCAAAAATGCGTTAGTTACTTCAAAAAGAAATAAGGTTAAAAACAAGTAGTGAAATTGTGAAAAATGTAGCTTTCAGCTTGCGGGCTAATAGCTACCCTTTCGAATATCAAAGTCAAACTTCAAACTGAATTAGTTCCAAGCGAAAGTCTGACTACACCGTAGTAATATGCTTTTCTGACAATAAGGGTCCGCCTGGATTTGTTCATGTCTGCTTAAACTACTTCTTAAACTTACTCTCCATGCTTTTAGTGAATCAGAAGCCATGGATTTCGATCTCGTCATTTGTAAGTAACTCTTTGCTTAGTTGGTGAATAGTGCCACGGTTGACGAAGTCCAGCGGTCCTACTTAATAGCACATATTATATTTGGCTTATGGACAGTCATTACGGAATTTGCCAATCGCTGGTTGCACTATTCGGAGTGGCAAATATAATGAACGTATTCAGCCATTTTCCCTTTTTTAAAAAAAAAGCCAAACCAGAAAACCAAATGTTAATGATTCAAAAATTCAACCTTGATCTATACTGAATACATTTGTCCCCTCCAAATTCCTAAAATAACTAAATGAAACAAAAATGACGAGTAATTCATGAAAGCAGAGTAACCATTAGCTAGCTTTTGACTATGTGTTTCGAAAGTAGAATTAGAATTTTTTTCTAACATGCGATTTACAAAAATATGGGACTTTTGTTAGATTTGGGGAAAAGTTAAAGATTGGAAAAAAAACTGTATGAAGATAAAATATGTGTGTTGTTCCCTCGGCTCATCTCCAATGAGTGGTGATATCCACTTACGAATAGCAAATGTCGCTTGCACTTATGTTGAGCTGTCGGTCAATCGGTCATTTAATATTCGGGGACCAACCCACACTTCTTCCGTATTTCAGCAGACCTTAATTAATATTGTTTTTTTCGAAAGAGAGTGAACCGATGATTATTGGTTCTTCTCCCTCTCAACACATTGGAAGAAATACCTGTAGGAGAAAGAAAAAAAGAAATAGAAAAGCAGCAGAAAGGATTTTGAAAATTGAAAGAATACATTTTGTTACATTTAAACCTGACAATAAGAACCCTTAAACGTCATAATTGTTCCTTACTAAAAGTATATCCACCAAGCCAATTTATAATGTTCAATAGAATCTGCAACCAGACGAGTCCTTCATAAGTCAATATTTTGGTGGTTTTCGAGCTCAGTAGGCCAAAAAAAAATATCATCGAATGTTCATTTTGGCTGTTATCTAATATTATTATTTAAAATTGCAAAAAAACTCCAGACGGACAACTTTTTGGTTACATCCACTGAAATCGAATCACCCTTTAAAGGTTGTTGTTCCTACATAAATATAACACATCAATGTGTTGAAATTAGGAGCATCTAAAAATCATAATATCTACAAACATAAAAATCTATTTTAGTGCGGTATAGCTAAGTTTTTAGTGTCAATCACCAGCTGTCAGCTGAGTTTTTAGTAACCAAAAGATTATCCACAATTTCGGGGACATTTTTTTTTTAACATAAATGCACATAAATTATATGTTTAAAGTTCAAATGTCTGTCAAATTATTGTCGTCGTCTTCTTAATTGGATCGAAAACTATACTTCAACAAACCAACAACGTCTGGAAGCCTTTTCCTTTTACACATCACCGTCGTCGTCGATTCTTTGTGTGCTGAAAATTCCTCCTCGCTTTACGACAATCATTGCGACACGAAAAAATTCTTTATTTCCATTTAATTCACCCTTTTTTTTGCTGTTAATTTTTTTTTTTTATTATATATTCCCTCTTGTCCAATAAAATATAGTTGTTGCGCAATATTATGAAGCCGATGTCAACAAGGAGCATGTCATTCGTGGTAATGCAGCCGTAATTAAATGTCTGATCCCATCTTTTGTTGCTGATTTTGTCGAAGTTGTATCCTGGCATACTGACAGCGATGAGAATTATTTTCCTGGCTCTGAAAACGGTTCGACATCTAAAAAAAAAAACTATCTATCTTCTAGGTCGACAATGATACGACGTCATGCTTTGGTTTTGAAGTTTATTTTAGAGAAAAAGAGAGATGTGCATGTGCCTTTATGTTCCTTAAAATCCTTCCAAGTCATTTATTTTCTGTTTTCAAATGAAATCTAAACCTTAAATGTAAAATATATATTTCTTCTATTTTTTTTTTGTATTCCAAATGTATTCTTTTTTTTCCGTCACAATTTTATATCCTTCCCCTTAAAAAAAAAAAGTTATCTTATCGATATTGTTGCAGTTGTCTCACAATATTACGAGGAGGACATTCACAAAGCATTTGTGATTCGAGGCAATTCAGCAATACTGAAATGCGATATTCCATCGTTTGTAGCTGACTTTGTCAGTGTTGTATCCTGGCACACAGATCAGGAAGAGAATTTCTATCCTGGAACTGAATATGGTTTGTGTTGTTGTTGGACCATAAATATAGTACATATTTTGTACATTAAATGCTTTTTGTACATAGCAAAGCGAATGCCAATCCTTAATCCTTTTTATAGCTCCATCATCCTCAATTCCTTTAATATCCTTTGAATTTTATACGTTCGTTTTTTTTTTATTTTTTTTTTTTTATTTCTTTGGTCAACGTGATGGGAAGAATTTTCTATTATTTACACTCTAGACCACTTGATTGAGATCACTTGTTCTTAAATATTTATTTATGTTGTAGAGATTTATCACTTATAGGTATCTACTCACTTTCCTTGGCTAAATATATTTTTCTAAAAAGGATATTGCCCAAAACAAATATGTACTTATGTATAATGTTGACAAAATTCTATTAAGACTCAGAGTTTTATAGTACTTAAGCACATTTTTGTACTTAAGTACTTTGAAAATACCCAGTACCTTTTACTTGTACTTGAAAAAAACAAGTACAATGTACTTGAAAAAAAAACAAGTACAATGTACTTGATACTTGAAAAACACCAAGTACAATGTACTTGGCACTTGAAAAACATCGAGTACTTGTACTCTGTACTTTAATACTGCCCAGTACACTTTCAAATACTTTTCAAGTAGAATTTAGTACTTTTGAAGTAAAATTAGTTGAGAAGTCTGTTTGAGCTATGAAAATATGATGACTATGTTAAGACTTTAGCGAGATGACGCAAAGATAACGAGGCACCATCAGCCCTCGTAGTGATCTGTGGTTTTGAGTTGAAATCGTTATTATTCGCTAACACAACCAGACTACTCAATGAATTGTACATGAAAAGTACTTGAAATTGACTTGTAATTCAAAAGTACTTACAATAGATTTGTACTAGAAAAGTACTTGAAATGGACTTGTGCTTGAAAAGTACTTGAAATGGGCTTGTACTTAAAAAGTACTTCCAAATGTACTGTGCAATACATGTACTTGGAACAAAGTACTTGCCAAAGTACTGGTATTTGGTGTTTATCAAGGACCAAGTACTTGTTTTTTTTCAAGTACAAGTACATGTTAAAGGTACTGGGCATGTAAAAATTCAAGTACCGACAAGTACCTAGTACCTTGTACATGGTCTTTGAAAAACAAGTATCATGTACTCGGTACTTGAAAAACACCAAGTACAAGTACTTTGTCAAGTACTTTTTTCCAGGTACTTTAATACTGCCCAGTACATTTTCAAGTATTTTTAAAGTACAAGCCCATTTCAAGTACTTTTCAAGTACATGTTCATTTAAGGAACTTTTCAAGTACAATCACGACGGCTGATGGCGTCTCGTTGTCTTGACGTCATCTCGTTAAAGTCTCGCAATGGTCGTGATTATACAAACTGACTATACTCAACAAATTGTACTTGAAAAGTAATTTAAATTGACTTGTACTTGAAAAGTACTTGAAGAGGACTTGTACTTAAACAGTACTTGAAAATGAACTGGGAAGAACTAAAGTACAAAGTAGATGTACTTGGAACAAAGTTCTTCGTAAAGTATTTGTACTTTCTGTTTTTAAAGTACCAAGTACATTGTATTTGTTTTTTTTAAGTAGAAGCACAAGTACAAGGTACTGGGTACTTACAAAGTGCTTAATTTACAAATATACTTCAGTTTTTTTCCATTCAGCTTGAAAAGTTATTGTACTTAAAAGCTTACAGGTCTGTTCACACTCTTCTTTATTTTATAGTTTGTGAGTTTTTGTGCAAAATGTTAAGTAAGGTACAATTTAAATTCCGCATTGGCTTAACTATTTCGATGCATCAATAAATAGCGTATATTAACACGAACCTCTTAATAAGTAAATCAAGATTAAAAAAACAAATAAATATTGTGAAATCTCATAAGTATTCAAGACTTTTTTCTGCATGAGTGTCACTGTGTCTTATTAGCTCTTCCTCGTAAAAATATTTTAGATTTAATTTATTATCTAAATTGTTTCCTTGATATTATATCCTTTTTTTTTCAAAAATTCAGCGGCATACCTTTTATAGAAGAAGGGTCATATTAATAAGTGAAATGAAGAATTTTTTATTTCTTAGAAAACAAGACAAACATAGTTTTGTCGATGGTTAAAACTAAATTCACCTCATCCATCTACGCAGCTCAGTAGCTTTCTGGAAATATTTTTTCCAAGAGTTGTTTTTTTGTAGATATTTTTTAAACGCTGCCGATAGCATGCACACAGGGTCAGAAACTGTTAAGAATTGTTA
The DNA here is from genome assembly GCA_946251815.1 of Dasysyrphus albostriatus. Lineage (NCBI taxonomy): Eukaryota > Metazoa > Arthropoda > Insecta > Diptera > Syrphidae > Dasysyrphus > Dasysyrphus albostriatus. Next base: position 51,965,836 of record OX276338.1, on the reverse strand, counting down.
GACATAAGACTCTTGTTTTCCATGAACTGTCAAACTATTAAAGTTTTTTATTTATTGCATAGATTCTTTTAAGATACGATAATAGCAATGTTATCTACAAAAGCAATCAACTTCTAGGTCTCGACATTCAGGTATGTCTGTCTTTTTACTCACCAAGCTCTTAAGAAGAGGAGATGGGATCTCTCCTTGCGATATAGCGATACATATACAATTATACATACCTTATATCTGTATCATCGCGGGTTACTCAAAGCTCAAATGCTTAAATTTGGTTAAAAAGGTCATTGTGGAATTTTGCTCCGTGGAATAAATTCCTTAGACCGAAACTAAGACAATCCCTTAACAAACAAAAAATCTATTTTGGGTATTGATGGATTGTCGTTAGTTTACCAACTTTTGGCAAAAGTTTTCATAAACACCCTTTTAATCATTTGATTAAATGATCTGCAATTAAATCAGTTATTCTTCAAACGTCAAACCTTACACGTCAAACATGGTAAATTTTATATGGCTAAGTTTATCGAACAAATTTGGTTTATATGTTCATTCAAATTCCTTGGATAATTTTAACAAATTTGTCTAAATCATTTTTCAATCAAAATTTTTGACAGTTCATTTACCAAATAGTAATCATGAATATTTTTAGTATAAAACAAAGTTGTATTTAGTGTGCTAGGTTAAACTACTTTTCGACCGAACACTAAATCGAGATTTTATAAGATTTACCTCTAATATCATTCAAATCTCGAGGATTTACCTAACAAATTAATTTCGTAAATCTAAAAGATTTAAAATTAGTTTCGTTAAATCTTCCTAAGACAAATAGTTTTACAAATAGAACTAACTTATTTTTTGTATGGTGCTGAAGAATTCTTTCATGGCTGCATTCGATTCTTCATAGTTTGACACAAATGAAACATTCTATCTCACTTCCACTTCATAAGAAAAAATGAAACCCTATTTGCTTTTGAAGTGTGCTGTCAGAGTTTGTCTTCCATTTAATTTTTTCACGTGGTGGATACAACGCTTTAAGGAGCATTGTCATATAGCATCAAATAGGATTGTCCTCAAATCTTTTTCAAATCTCAAAAATTGACCAACAAATTATTTCGTCAACATAGAAGATTACAGATTAATCTTGTTTAATCTTCCTCCTCGTATTTCTTCAGGGGGAAAGTCATGTATACTCTCTGTGTCCGTTGAAAAACTGGGTGACGTTTATTTTACTTCACCGTATATCCGTTCATTCCACTCAGCCTCATACCTGATCAGCCTCAGGGTGTATCGTCTTTTACTTTCAGAACAACGCTGTTGCTACTTCTGTTTCACATTTTTGTTTGCCTCCTCGGTTGCCGCTTCAACTCCAATGTTCTCCTTTTTGTCATGGACGTATTTCTTTTGTGCCGCCAGAAGATCAATTCTTCTGCCACTTCAAGGTTGGCTTGTTCCAATACTGTTCGGTTACGAGTTAGCGAAAAGTAGAGCTTCGCGTGTTTGCACTGCGGCCATCTGCTTTCGGAATTTTTCTTTGCATAGCACATCTTCCTACATTTCTGTTTCATAAAGGAGAATGGAATTGGTTGTTGAGATCAGTAGCTTCTGTTTTCTTGCCGTTGGGCCAACTTATTTTCACTATCAGTGTGCTGAGCCAGTATTGTATTTTTCGACTCTTGGTCCGCTGCGGCTTTTATCTGTTGCCAGACAGATAGCTTGATGTCGAGTCTAAGTCCCAAGTATTCCACCTCATCCTTACTTTTTATGACATCAGAGCCAGTTTTAAAATAAATCTCAGTTTTTTCCGTTGCCAAGGCAAGTCCGTGGTCATCAAACCAGAGCTGCATAGTTTTTTTCTTTGCAGTTATTACTGCAACAATCTGCGGTCCCTAACAGAAAGGTATCGTCCGGAGTATGCCATAATAGGAGATTTTTCATAGATCGGAAAGCCTGATCTCTGTGCTTCTTTGGAGGTTTTATGTTTTCTTCGTGTGCCTTCCGTGGTCTAATATAAACTGCTGATCCCTGAGATAGTCATCCACCATTTGCAAGAGACAGTCTGGGATAATGGTGAGTTAATGGTGTTTCTAAAGTTCAGGGTTACCAACAGTTCTATGTACCTCGAGTAGTAGTTTCTCTGTTGAGGTATTTGGCTAGCCTTGAAAACTTCTTCTATCGCTCGTTTTTCCTGCAACCATGCTGATGTCTCTCGGGCAAGTCTCCCACCTTTTGTACTGAAGCTGTAAGTCGTGGTCTGTGCATCTTCTCCAAGAGCTTCCTTGGGGTGTTGAGCATACACAAAGATCTGTAAATGCATGGGGAGTCAAAGTGTCCGTTTTTTGCTGATTCAGCTCTTGAGAAAGATCACTTCTTTGAATAGCAGTTAAACATATTGGACAAAAGTCTGAAACCGTACCCGCAAGGTCACTTTCAGCACTTCCGTCGGTATTCCGTTTGGTCCCGAGATTCTTTTGTTGTGTAGAGTCTTCACGTTTCAACTCAACTCTCAACTCTTCTTCACTAAACGATGGTATGTCCTGGCGGATGTGGTATTAGATGGCCTGACTAAATGAGTTGGGAAGGGCATTTTCATTATTTGCTACTTCTTTTCTTCTTTTATTGCAATTAGGGCTATTTAGGCAATTTAGGGCTATTATAGAGCTATTTAAGACTGAATCCAGAGCTTTGATAGCTGTTTGACTATCTGAGAAGATTCGGATATCTGATATATCACGTTTTCTCTGAACCAAGACAAGACTTCTTTGACCGTAATAAGTTCCGCCTAAAACATGCTACAATAATTTGAAAGAAAGAAGGAGAGTCTTAATTTAAGTCTATCTGAGTAAACACAGCACAGAGCGTACCTTTACTGACAAAACTTCTAGCAAAAAAGCCACTAAACTTTGAATGGATAACCCTGCTAGCTGCTAGTCAGGTTAATCAAATTAATCAATTCACCAAGCGAAACATTTGTCTTCAGGAATATCAGTGTAGATGCAATTGCACTGTTAAAAACACCAGCTATGTCTAAGCAAGTGATCATTGTGTATTCTTATTGATTGAAAGAATATTCGATAGTTCGTACTTGAATTTGTAAAGCAGTTTCCAGCAATTTTCATTTCCAATAATCATGTTGCGCAGTAGACAGAAGCGGTGTTTCTCTGTTTGTTCGTAGGCTTTAAAAAGTTATAATGACGGACTAGACTAATAGTTCTGATGTTGGACTTATTCAGTTTTTTTTTGTATTAATTTTATTGGAAGCAGCTTTTTTTGTGATGCATTTTAATTGTAGATGTTTCTTAAATGCAGCTTTGAAAGTAAAATAAGATTAAATAAATATCGTTTGAAATGTTCCTGCTCCTATTTTGAAAAATATATATTTAGCCACAGGTGGATAAGTGTCGTTAAAGCATACGCCGATCTATATAAATACTTTCGTTGGTTTATTTTAAATTTATGTTTATTTTCTTATATTGTTATTGAATGGAATTTTATTTAAATTTTATAGTGGTTACACAATATTACGATACGGATGTAAATAAAGCCTATGTCATTCGGGGAAATTCAGCTGTTTTAAAATGTGAAATTCCATCATTTGTAGCTGATTTTGTAACTGTTGTATCATGGCATACAGATCAAAATGAAAATTTTATGCCAGGATCTGAATATGGTTTGTTTGTCTTTTAAGTAAAAATTATTTTCCATTCTAATGAATACAGTGAAGGGGGATTTTCATTGAAAAAATAAGACCCAATTAATCCTCATAGTGTCCTAATTATCTTTCTATTATTTTCCATTTTATTTATTTGATTTTTATTTATTTTCAATTTTAACTATTTCATAGATTTTCTAGAATATGCATTCAAAAGAAGGTCTATTTGAGTATTGAGAATCAACAAGAACGAACAATTCTTCATTCCTTTTCTAGTAAAATTTTTCAGAAGAAGAGAACATTATTTCCGATGTAGGTATTCCTATTTAACTGTTGGAATTTGTGGAAAATGTTAAAATTTATTAAATATTTCCAGGAAGGGGAACCTTAATATCTTTAAGGATTCTATTTATGCAAAATGAGAGAAAAAACTACAAATTTTAATAACAAACCTTACCACAGCCAAAAACCTTCTCTTTGAGCATCAAGTACCTACCTCTCATAATTGAGTTAGAAATAAAGTGAATTCAATCTGAAAGAAGAAACACCTCTGCACATATTTCAGTCAAGTTATCTCTTCTCTTTGGTGTGCGAAGCAGCTTCCACAACTTTTTAAGCTAGCCAACTCACTTTTCACACTCCCATTCATTATTCTTAAACTCTAGTTGATGATGATGATGATGATGATAATGATGGATGGCTCCACCAACGCCGCGTCACCGGTCTCATCGTTCGTTCCTCTGTCAGCCCTCGTTGCAGTTCATTGCCACTGTCTCCATCTTTAAACGAACAACAATTGGTGTCTCTGTGTTGTGACAAAAGCCATTCATGCCCTCACATTATACCGACAATACGTCTACTGTTTTTTTGCCATCTACCTTGTCATGTAGAGGTTCTTTATTTATCCCTCCTCCCCCAATTAGATTTTGTTTAGATACTTCTTATGCCGTTTTTCTGCTTCTGCTGGTGATGTTGATGTTGTTGATATTTTTAAAGTTTATCTTGTTTATCGTGGAGTTTTTTAATTGAAATTAACATAAATGCTCTCAAACACCTTATCCCAAAAACTTTACTCATAAATAATTTGATTAAAGCTTCACAGGTTTTAAGCTTTGTTAACTCAATTAATTTATGGGAAAAGAAGTAAAAAAAGTGAAAACTAATCGTATCGGTGGTCTCTATCATCATCATCACACGGTTGGATAAATTTTCTCAGACAAAAAATATAAAAAAGTAAACAAGTGTCGGTATCAGAGTTTGGTGTTTTTATTTGACAGTTTTTTGTTGTCTTTTAAGTAATTGTAAACTATTGCCTTCTTCATTTTTTGTAAGCCCTTGTAATAGTTGTGACTTCTCATAATTAATAGTTATTTAGCAGTATAATAAATGTGACCTGAGTTTGAAATATATAATTAAGTGTAATTCAGCAGTTTTAAATTCGTGTTGTTTTCTTTTCACCTTTTTTATAATACACTTTTACTTAACTAATTAATCTTGTAAGTCATGTTTAAGATGTTTCTTCTGGTAATTTTTTATCATTCAACAAACAACAATAATGTGAGAATAATTAACTGCCAAACAGTATTTGTGGGTAATTCAGCACTTCGTATTTTGTCAATAATGGCCTTTTTCTTTGATAGTGTTTTGTAAGCCCTTGTAATAGTTATGAATTCGTGTAATTTACGGTCCCTGGGCAGTATAATGAATGTAAATTTTGTGAAAATGTGTAACGTTGTGTAATTCAGCAGTTTTAAAATCGTGTTTTTCTATTTTTAATGTTTTTTTTTAATACAATTTTATTTTATTAATTAAAATCTTGTAAGTTGTTTTTGATTTTTTTTCTGAAAGCTTTAAGTAATTCAACAATTGTTTGAAAGTAGGGTGAACTGTGAAAAAGTAATAGAATTTAGCACTTTCTATTTTGTCAATTGTGGCATTTTTCTTTGATAGTTTTTTGTAAGCCATTACAAAAGTTATAACTTCTTGTATTTTATAGCTAGTTAGCACCACAACGAATGCGATTTAAGTTAAAAAAATTGAATTGAGTTTAGTTTAACTGTTTTAAAATCGTGTTGTCCCTTTTTTTATTTTTACAATGCATTTTCACATTACTAACTACTTTTGTAAGTCATGTATAAGATGTTTCTTCGGTTAAATTTTACTCATTAAACGAACAACAATAGTGTGAGAATAATAACGAACTACCAAAAAGTATTTGTGGGTAATTCAGCACTTCATTTTTGTCATTGATAGACTTAAAATATTGATAGTTTTTGTAAGCTCTTATTGTAGTTGTTTCTTCATGCAATTTAAAGTTCTTAAGTGACAAACGATTATTAGTTCAGCTAAGGATACGTAATCTAGTGTAATATAGAAGTGTTATTTTTAAATATTAATTTTATAGAGCAATTTTTCTAACTTATCTTGGTAGTCATTTTTAAGATACTTCCATTCAAGAAAACTTTGAGAGAATAAAATTAATTGTGAAAAAGCATTATTTTGTAATTCAGCACTTGCTGTTTTGTAAATTGTAGGCTGTTTTAATATTTTCTTATAAGCCCTTGTAAAAAATATAACTGATGATGATTCAAATTCAATTAAAGGTAAGCTGAATTCAAATTGAGCAGTAACTTTGACTTACTAAGCCTTACCTTTTCAGCCGCCTTTAAATGTTAAGGCTCCATTAAAATGGGATATTTTATAAATTCACCACTTTTATGGCAATTTTAAATTTATGTGAAAGTGAGACTCTTAGGGCTTTAGAAACTTGTTGTTTTTTTCATTTTTGGACTCATTTTGTTAAAATTTGTTGTAAGCACTAGTAGCAGCTCCGATTTCTGTCTACTTTAGTAGCTTTCAGAGTGAAAATATTCCAAATTTGGGAATCAACAGACTTGGAAACATTAATTCAGCGGGTTTCAAATGCTGTGTTGCTCTTCTTTTTACTTTTTTTTATTTTGTCCCCTTGTATTCCTTTTATTTTGAAAGCACTCTGAATTTATAAGAGTTCTTGTTATTTTTAAAGGAGAAGTATATAATGCATTGAAAAATATTAAACACAAATAGTTTTTGCTAGTAATCCAACAATTTTTTTTTGTTCTTCTGCAATTTTTTTTTTTTAATTTGATGACTTCACATGTAAAGGCTATGCATATTAAGTGAACAATATTGAAAGTCTTAAGTGATTAACCACACTAGTGTTATTCAGGATTTGTTCTTTTCTTTTTCATTTTGTTTAAATTTTAGATTTTTCGTTACAATTTTTTTTTGTAAGCAGATACAATAACTTCCCACATTTATTATTTATAGTCGTTCAGCAATATTACGAGTCTGAAGTAAACAATGAATACGTAATTAGGGGTAATTCAGCAGTTTTAAAATGTTCAATTCCATCGTTTGTGGCTGATTTTGTGCAAGTTATATCATGGCAAGATGAAACTGGCTCATTGTATGCCACAATGGAAGATCAACAACAGGGAAAGGGTATATAATTTATTTCACAAGAATTTTTGGTGATTTATTTAGAAACAAGAGCTAATCCTTTTATCCTTTTATATCCTTATCCTGAATATTTCTAACTAAATATTAAGCTTATTGTTTTAAATCTTAGTTTTTGATTTTGTTAATTTGCTGATATGAATGGATGATGAATCATATATTAAAAAATGGTTACTGAAAAAGGAATGAAGAATTTAAATTAGTTGATTCCTTGTTTATTTTTCATTTCAGTGGTAAATCAATATTATGAAGCTGAAGTTGTATCAGAATATGTTATTAAAGGAAATACTGCAGTTCTTAAATGTAAAATTCCAAGTTTTGTTGCTGATTTTGTTAAAGTTGAAGCTTGGATTGGAAGTGATGGATCTGAATTTTTACCAGATGATAGTTTTGGTATTAACAAAATTAAGTGTCCATTTAAAAAGAAAATCGTGAAGGAGGATTTTGTATTCCTATAATCCTATAATCTTGTGGTGGTTTTTAAATTTTAACAAATATTGTGATTCGATTTTTGATATTTTTTTTGTCGGAATTTATTTATATAGGAACATAAGACTAAGTTTCAAACGGCTTAGAAAACTTTAAGGATGTGATGGAAATTTAAGTAAAATTTTTTGGATAAATTGTAGCAATTTTGTCTTGTTTAATTAAATCTTCTTGTCTTCTAAGTCTATAGCTTCTATATTTTTTCAAAAGGACCTTTCTTGATTATTTTAATTTTTTTCAAAAGAAAACGATAGAGCTGGCCATTCACGTTGAGACAGTTGTAGGGATGGTCACAAAGTTCATAGACATTTTCAAAAATCTCAAGAAATAAAACCTGTCAATATTCAATTAAAAATCTCTGTGAACCTAGAAACCATTTTTGCCATCGCCTTAACATGAATGGCTGGGTTAAACTATTTCAAAGCCTTGGCTTACAAATATATTAGGTTGGACTTATTTGAGTGACACACAATTACTTTGCCAATTTTATTTTTATTTTGTATTCTAGTTGTTAATCAATATTACGGAGCTGATATTTTGATGGAATATGTCATCAAAGGAAATTCGGCTATTTTGAAATGTTCCATTCCATCGTTTGTTGCTGATTTTGTTCGCGTTGAATCTTGGATTGATGAAGAGGGCAACGAACTAAGACATTCTGATAATTATGGTTTGACTTGTCTTCCTTAACTTCAAAGTTTAGAAAAAGAGAAAATGTAGTTATTAAGAAATCCAAAATTCCTATCCTTTAACTGTTTCCATTTTTGTTTAATTTCAATTATTTTCTTATTATTATTCGGAGTTTTTCAAGAAAATCAGTTCTTTGTTTGAACATAATTTCTAAGAAACAAAGTACCTACTTAAATAACTTTTTGGTCCCTTGACTTGGATTACTGACTTACATAATAGACTTACAGCCGGCGGCGATGGCGTGGCGTCTGAAGAGTTTCAGATTGAGACCTGACAGCTATACAACGAAGGATGTTGTTTTCATTCAACCATATGAAGCACTCTGGCACCAGCTATGGCTTGATTCTTGATTCGGAGATTTAAATTCCTTATCGCCTCAAACATGGAGCTGAAATTGAAAGACTCTGCTGGCTGGAGTATTGATGTCCATGTGATAAAGACAATGTATCTACGTGGTTGGGCTTTCTGGATTACATTTCCATTATGATACAGCTTATAGAGTTCGGGGTTTTATATTTTCCTCCTTTCAACAGGGCCAAATATTCTTCAAAATAAATTCCTCAATATTTCTTGCAAGACAAATAACCCGCTAGTTTTGTAGAAGAGTCATTGGAAGTTGATAAGCTCGTCATCTGGAATGTTTCCTTTCACTCGTAGTTTGATAAAATAAGCTGATAAAACCCATCAGAGCCAGCGAACTTATTCATCTTATCCTTTCTAATAACTCTCTCTATGGTTTGGGAATGGGCTCTCTTTTTGCTGTGTCACTTTCACTAATGATGCCCACTTATTAGCTGATTAATTCACTTTCTTCTGTCCTTCCCTGACTTAATTATTCCTTCATTGTTTCGTAGAGGTTCTATTCAGGACTTAAAACCAGCGGGCAGTTATTGGCCGGTTGTAAGAAAACCTTTAGTTATAGTTTCGTTTGCGGGACTCATTGATCTTCTTCAACCTTCTCCTCTTCTTTTTAAGCATTACCTTCTTCTACATTCATCTCCTGGCTCGAGGAGGATCCTCCATTTTTTTTTTAGTTCATTGTTTTCGGTTGTCAATTGTCCTTTTCGGTATTTGTAATCAAAACACAGTTTCTTTCACTGGGACTGAACTCGCTGGTAGCCTACGGTTGTTTTTTTGCATCACTTTTTGATAACGTCAGTGCAGTGAGGCCATCATTTATTGACGTCTGTGGTAGGTCCGTTATTGCTCTCTGTAGACTTTGGTATTGATATGTGTGCGATGCCGCCCAACGCTGAAATTGTTCCTTTGGGTGGTTCGAAAAAAAAGAAAATAGTCAGAAATCGACGTTTGGCCTTCATAATATATTTGATACAGCTAAGGTGCTAGGAGCCTTATTTATTAGATTTTGTATGCGGTTGACTAGTTAAACATTTTTTGATAGTTCTTAATGGTTGGAAATATGCTTTATTTAATTGAATAGAATATGAAGTTAGATATAAGTGTCCATTATAAACAACTTTAGAATAATAATAAACAAAGTTTATTAATAACTTTTTTGAATTGGGTGGTTATCAAGACAAAGTTTTAAATATGACTGTAGATGTCTTGCGTTGATAAGTACATGGACATTTGTATTGGTTTATAGAGTGCACAATTGCTGTGTGGAATCCTAGACTTGAAAGCGTAGTGCTACTAATCATCATACAACGAGATGATTCAAGGTCGATTAGTTGGATGCTGTATCTGTTGTCGATTCGTCCTAAAGATGCTTTGCAAAAAATTCACCCAAGATATTTTACCTTCTGAATTAAGGATTGAAATCCTTTGGAACAACTCTGATGGCATGGAACTAGGAGCAAAATGTAATGATTATCTGGTCAACGCTGATTTATTTCGAATGGGATCCTTAATCATGAATTCTATCAATTTTCAAGGGGACTCAGTCAATAAATAGCATAAAATTTAACCTAAAAAGACGTCTTCAGGGTACTTGCGATCCTAAATATTGGTTTTCAGTGTAAAAAAAAATGAACTGCCACCTTTCTTGACTTGCAACTTTGATATACCATTTAATTTGGTCAGGGTCCCTAGGCATGTCGTGGAAGAAGTCATTGAATAGGGTTCTTCTTGGATAGGGTTTTCAGTTTTATAGGTAGGGTGAGATTAGACTTGTTTACTATTTACACTCACAGATTCCTTACCAGAAATTGAAATACTTAGTTTAATTCTATAATCATTTAGATGTTTCTTACTTAAAATCTTGCCTATATCTTGGTTACCCTTAGTAAATGTTCATTCTTGACTTTTTCTTCCAGGGTTTTGTTTTTGTATGTTGATTTCAAAACTTTATTAATAGCTATACAACACATATTTAATGATATTTTCAAAAAATATCAAACACAGCTAGAACCTTTAAAATAAATAAATTAATTTGGTCGTTCGAGCCGGATCGAATGAGTGAAATAAGTGAATTTTGATTTTGTTTCTATTTCTCCACTATCTATTTATAAATTGTTTATTTGTTTCATTTGAAATTTGTTTTTCCTGTTTTCAGTTGTAAATCAATTCTATGAAGCTGAAATTATGAATGAATATGTTATTAAAGGCAATTCAGCTGTTTTGAAATGTTCAATTCCATCATTTGTTGCTGATTTCGTACGTGTTGAATCATGGATCGATGAAAATGGCGATGTTTTAACATTTTCAAATAACTATGGTTTGAATCTTAGTTTGATAATAACTATTGTTTAGGTTAGATGATCCTTTGTCCAATATCCCAATTATCCTTTTTTCTTCGATTTCTTCTTCATTTAAATTTCTTATCGTGAATTTGTTTTATTTTCTAGTTGTTTCTCAATTTTATATAACCGAAGCTGAAAATGAATATGTTATCAAAGGCAATGCTGCTGTTGTAAAATGTAAAATTCCCTCATTTGTTGCTGATTTTGTTCAAATCGAAGCCTGGGTTGATGAAGTTGGAATCGAATTATGGCGTGAAAATTCATCACAAGCTTATGGTAGAATAATGTTAAATATATATTGTGGTTCTCAGGTGTTCGGCTTAATCTTTTAGCAAAAGCCTTTTTCCATTCCAGAAAAATCCTATTTCCCGCTGCCCCGCTATTCAGATTTTTTTTTATAGATATTTGTTTTTTGATTTTTCTTTTTATCTCAGTTGTTATCCAATCTTATGAATCCGAGGCCGATAACGAATATGTAATTCGAGGGAATTCTGTAGTTATGAAATGTGAAATACCATCGTATGTTGCTGATTTTGTTTATGTTGACTTGTGGATGGATTCCGAAGGAACAACTTACTATCCAGATAATGAAAAAGAGACTGGTTTGAGTCTTTAATATTGTTTTAAATTGTTGTTGGTATTAGAATATTTTTGTCCTCTTCCATCAAATCCACACCAATATGGGATATCCTATTCATTTAATTTTCTTACATACATTTTTCTGTTCTTTGTATTTTCATTTAACTTAGTTGTTCATCAATTCTATCAGACTCGTGTTATCGATGAATTTGTCTTGCGTGGTAATTCAGCAACTCTTAAATGTTTAGTTCCATCATTTGTTGCTGATTTTATTGATGTTGAAGCTTGGATTGATGAAGAGGGTGTTGAAATGTATCGAAATGGAAATGAGATTGGTAAAATATTTAGAAAACCAATTATTATGGAGAAAACTTCAATTTAGAATAAAGTGTAGGGATTCATATCCTAAATTCCTCTTTTCCAGTTCATTTTATTTGTTCCTTTGATTTTTATTTTCATTTTAATCACTTTCCCAATTTTGTATTCCTTTCAGTTGTGAATCAATATTTCCAGTCTCAAGTCTATGATGAATATGTGATTAAGGGAAATTCAGCAATTTTCAAATGTCAAACTCCATCTTTTGTTGCTGATCATGTTGACATTACCGATTGGGTTGATACTGATGGTGGAGCTTATATTAAAAATGGTTCTTCGGGTAGATATTATATTCTGAATCAAAATTTAGTTTTTATTTTTTCGTGTTTTTATCCTATTTCCCTCACCAATGATCCTTGTTCTGATTAAGTTTTTGAGATTTGGGTTTTATTGGACATATTGACACAGTTGGTTCGGTGGTTTGCCGTCAAAAATGTAGATACACAAAGTAGAACAAAATGTTGGGCCTGAAACGTACTATAAAATATTCTTTTGTTTGAAATATCAGTCGTTATGCACTTAACCAAATATCAAAATAAAATTAAAAACCTTATAGAAGTGATACTTATGCTGGTAACTTATTTCTTAGTACCCATCATCACGCTGAGGGTCTTGATTAGAAATTCGGCCTAAAATGTTTATTTTCAGGGTAACTGTATTGTTTGAGTAAGTTGAAAATCCTCCAAGAATATCTCTTTTTATGGTAAAATGCCTCTTATTTCGGACGGTTTGTTTTAGGAAATATTGAAAATTTCCTCTATTCCTCTACTTATATGTACTATCAACACGCATACAGGAAAGTTTGAAAATGCAGGTCAATATGGTCCTAGTTTTTACTACGTCATTATTTTGTTTGAATCACTTCAGCTCAGTTTAGAGAGTTAATTGTTATTTTTTTTGCTGAATCATTGATGGGAGACGTATAATATCTATCAATTACATATTGAGAAGAATGCACTAAAAAAAAAGAAAACAAAAGGCTTAATTCTCTACAATATTTGGAAAGGAATTGTCAGTTTAGAGAGAGCAAAACCAAGGGAACACTTTCGTTTGGCCTTTAATTCGGTGTGGCTTTCCTATATTGGTTTAAATTTCAACTTTGAATTCCCAGCAATATCTTCTCTTGCTTAGATTTATTGAAAAAATGTAGATAAAGAACTTTCTATTCCAAAAAATATTCTCTTAAAAGAAATTTAAAACACAGTCTTCATAAAATTTCGCGTTGGGCGCCAGTTTTACTAGTTTTTTTAAGAAAATCATTAAAAAATTCGGAAATGAAATGCTTCAAGTAATATATGTTTTTGGTGTTCCTTTTTTCGCATCGATATGAATGTATTCACTTTTCAAATTATGTAGTTAAGGATCTCCGCATTCGGGTTTTTATTTTTAAAACAACTTTGACCTCATTTTCACTTCTAACCTCATTTCAATAGTAGGATTTTCTTTCGTTTTGTATTTGTTGAGTTTCTTAAAACACTTCTTGGAGATATTTTAAACCGGAAAGATATTTTAAATTCTTATTTCAAACCCACGTTGGGCACCATTTATAAGCTAGAAAATTTTTCTTTTACTCTGCAATCTATTTTCAATAAAAAAATAATGTCTATTGCTGTATAAAAATCTAACTATTCATCAATTAAAAAAAAAAACTCACCTTTGCCTTGTACAGTAAATAATTTTACTAACCACACACCTTCGATCATCCTTTATTTATTCACAAAACAGTTGTTCCCCAATCGTACACCGTTAATGTTATGGATGAAGCTGTCCTACGTGGCAATAGTGCAATTTTAAAATGTCATATACCAAGTTTTGTAGCTGATTTCATTTCGGTTTCATCATGGGTTGAAGATGAAGAAAGAGAGATATTTTCTACAAATGACGCAGGACAGTTTCCTATTGGTAAATTGTTAATAGAAAAATACGAAAAAATAATCCAACTATTATAAATTTTCTTAAGTTTTTTATTTTGATTTTTTTCCTTACTTCCTTTTGATTCTGTTTTTTTTTTTTGCAAACTCCTCCTCAGCTATTCGCATAGGTTAAAATAAATTTGTTGTTATAGGCTTTGAATTAGGCTTCAAAATCGTACTAAGGCAGGAATTGGGTCTTTTTCTTTTTTTTTTATTGTTAATTGATTTATTTAGTTTTTAATTTTTTTTTTCGTTAGCACACTATCAAATTTTTGTTTTCACATCCTTTCCTTATTTTCCTATGTTCCATAAATTTCCATAAGCCTCACGGCTTTCCTTATCCTGAATGATCCTCCTTCACTTAGGATAAGAGTAGATGTATATTGTTGAGAAAATTTTAATTAAACCAATGCATATCTTATATATATTATTATAATTACTTTTAAAAATTGCATATACATATGTACATAATAAAAAATATTTAAAATTTTCTCAACAACTGCATGTCACAGAGGCAACTTGTGTTTTGTTAAATTATATTAAAATAACAAATTTTTAGAAATTGAAAATAAATTTATTCTTACACAAATAAAAATATATACTAAAACATAGTAATATTGCGCTCCTAATGACAATTACATTTTTTATTTTAAGATTTAAATTTGAAGATTTATGAACTTTGTTTGATATAGTTTTACTGGAAAATTACTGATTTCTTTTGAACAATTGAATTTGAACAGTTATTCATTTTTTTTTTCATTTAAAAATTTACAAAAAACATTGTGATATGTGGAGTTAAATTTTATTTTCATCATATTTAAGTTTCACGTTGGGCGCCATTTATATGCTGTATTTGTTTGCAAATTATATAGTTGGCCAGTAAATAATCACAAGTAAATAATTGGCAATAGCGGTTTTATAATAGCTGGGAAAGAAAATTGCAACGACGCCTCTAGACGTCATCAAATTGGTCACAAAAGATCAACTAGTCCTAGAAATTGGTCAGCCCTAGATTATATGTAATCAAGACTTAAAATTACTCAAGGTTACGCAAGGTCACACGTAATTTTTGGCATAGATTACTTTTTTCGATTTTTCAAAAAAAAATTTAAGGTCACGATTTTTGGCATAAGGATAAGAATTTATAAAAAAAACCTACAGCTGTCCAATTATTGAAGCTCACTGACCTTTTATGATGATCTAATAACCTATCTGATGATATAATTTTAAAAAAAGGTGACAAATATCATTCGTGACCTTGAAAAAAAAAACTTTAAAAAATCGTTTAGAAGAATCTAAAGGAAGTTTTTTTAGACGTGTGGTTTTCAATCTGGCAATTCTTTTTTCGGAGTTGGTCTTTTTGACTGCTGTCACTCAGTTTGATTTTTCATTTCATAATGAATAGATTTACTCCTGAACAACGTTTGCAAACCCTGCAAATTTACTACCAAAATATCGCGAAACAATTAATTGAAGAAAACTTTTAGTGCACCCACTATCTCGCGTCGTGTGGTATTTTTTTTGTGGAGTTATGTGAAATCGCTTGTCTACGCAGATAAGCTCGAGACGATTGAAGACTTGGAAGAGAATATTTGGCGCTTGACCTTGAAGCGAATTTTAAAATTTCATAGAAAAAAATGAGTGTCAAGTTAAGCAGTTAAGCAAGCAACTTAGAAGAATCGAAAAATGAATAGGTAGACAATTTGCCATTAATTAGTCGTGACAATTTAAAAATTGTCTAAATTGTCACAACTTATTATTGACTAATTAACGGCAAATTATCCACATATTCATTTTTCGATTCATCAAAGTTGCTTTGCTGACTTGACACTCATTAAAAAAAAATCTATAGCTAACCAGTTACTGAAAATAGATGATTTTATCACTATCTAGAGATCTTTGAGGTGATATACAATTTTTGTAAATTTCTCATACATGAGAAACTTTAAGCCTTAATTACAAGTTAGCTAGGGCTGACCAATTTTTAGGACTTTTTGACCTTTTCTGACCAATTAGATGACATTTTCATTTTTTAAATTTTTTATACACATATTAGGTCCTAAAAGTCCAGAGCCGTCCGTTAGTGGGTATGAAAAAGAAAAATTAGTTTTTTTTTTTTAACTACAAAACTACGCGAAAATTATTTGTTTACAAAGACCAAACATTTATTTTATAAGAAGTTACAACCCATTTCAAAAAACTTTTGACACAGAAAAATGACAAAGCACAATGCTGTTTTTTATCAGTATGTATTTTGTTTAGGTATAGGTGCCAGAGTTGAGAAATAATGATTACTTTTAGTAATTTATTTTAGCTTTCATTTTAATTAAACGTAATAATTAACCGAACTTTTACCCTTACCTACAGATACATACACACATGAAATTTCAATTGAAAAAAAAAAAAATATTTCCATTGCCTTCTAGTTATTGTATTTACTTTACACGTATTTGAAAATAGTAGGTAATGAGATTTTGAAAGTACAAGAAGGAAAGCATTGTGTTAATTTAATTTACATAAGTAAAATATTTATAATTTACTCTATATGTTTTCTTTGACAAGGCTTCAATTATTATTTGAAAGTATTTAATTAAAAAATAGTTTTTTAGTAATTGAATATTTCAACTATATGCAAAATAAGAGAATGAGGTTTTCCAAGTTTGCATATTTTTTTTTTTTATTTTTTTCGAAATAAATAGCTTTGTACATACCTACTTATACTGAAAATGTTAAATAAATTTTCAAGAAGTAGATTGTTACTTTCAGATTCCTTTTTTGGAGAACGATTATTTCGGAACTTTACACACCAAAAAACACATTAAAGCCTAGTACGCTACTGATAGGAAACAAAAATCCCATACAAAAATAACTCAACGAAATCATGAACGAAAAATTTTGTTCTGCTTTTCGTTCTGCAGTACGCTGTTCCATGAGCGAAATTGATTATTTGGAAAAGTCTGCACTCTTTTTTACGTACACAGTTAATTAACCAAACCATAATTTTGGTTGAAAACATATCAATAAAATCATTAATTTTCTGTTAGACAATATTTATTTGAAATATAAGAAACTTTTAATTCGAGGTAATAAAATTTATATGAAAATTATAAAGATATACTTTTTTTTTTAAATTAGCAGTTGTTAAAATATTTTACTTAGTGTGACTAAGTTAATGGGATCAATTTTCAATTCTAAAAGCAAGGAATTCATTTATACAAAATAAAATAAATAATTAAGATTATTACTAAATATTTAAACCATTGCAAATGAAGCCAATAATATTATTATTAATTAATGCTAATTAGAGTGCAATAAATTTAATTATATAATGACGGTATTATTCAAAACACAAGTTGCCTTTTTAGTGAAACATAAATACTTAATTTCAAATTTTTGCATAACATTTATGTAAACAAAAAAATGTGATTTACTATATTGTAAATGTTTATGTATATAAATAATAGCACTCAGCTAACTGGAAAATGTATTTTTAATATGATAAAACTTTGAAGTTAAGTAATTGTTTCATGTTAAGTTATTTACTAAATTTATTCTTCAAAAAATTATATTGCTAGAATTCCTAATTTGAATTCAAATAAAAATTTGAAAACATTAAAAAAGAATAATTTAATATTTAATTTAGAGTTCATATTAATTCTAAATTTATAATTAACAAAAATATAATTTAATTCAAAAACATTTTGAAGAATAAATCACTGGATGTAAAATGTATAGCAAAATATATAACAAAGCATGACGTCTAAAATTTCAATTGAAAATGCAAGTATAGTAGTTATAAATTTAAAAAATAATATTTCACTAAAATATATTATTTGTATAAATAATGATGTACAAACAAAAAATTTAGCTATAACAACAATAATTGTAAGACTTAAAAATGTATATAAGAAATAATAATTGCTTGCATTTAAAATTGAATTTGTAGAAAAATTAATATTAGTTTAATTTATTAAATTCAAAATTAATATATTTTTTTCTTTTTTTTTTCTTAATATTTGCTTACTCCAACAAAAAACAAACAATTATCAGATGGAAAATACTTAGTTTTACCATCTGGTGAATTACATATTCGTGAAGTTGGACCTGAAGATGGCTATAAAAGTTACCAATGTCGTACCAAACATCGTTTAACTGGTGAAACAAGATTGAGTGCAACAAAGGGACGATTGGTAATTACAGGTAAGTTGGATTAAAATTTAAATAATTATTTTGATTTTTTATATTTCAAACAAATATATGTCAGCAGTTAAAAAAATAATTTCTATGTTAGCATAATTCAATGACTGGAACCTAAGTAGCATTCCAAAGTTCATTACATCGTTCAACAGTGTTAAAGTAATTGTTTCCTTGATTTTTTCAATTATTAAAGAAAAACTTCTTTTGTAACAAACGAACCGAACCGAATATTTGGAATTTATTAAAAAAATATAAACCATGTTTTTTTCACCAATCGCCTAAGCTTAATGGGGAACAATACAATGTCGATGATTTAAAAAACCTCCACAATTTTTAGTTTTATTCCTGGTCAATATAGTTCGTACCCTATCTGTGAAGCTATCAGTCAAATTCTTTGATGGATGGCTACGATGTCAATGAATTAAAATTCTCAAAGTAATCACTTGGTCGAGTTCCTCTAAGAACTCAGAAATTATTTAATTTTTTTACTGCTCCGTAAAAAAACAATCTAAGATCAATTTGGTGGCATTTGGAACGAAATACACTTTTTCCGTCAAAATGTAGCTTATTACTCATCTGTCAAGCCATCAACTGTCAATTTCCATTGAAAGATTGCTATTTTTCTATTTTTCTTTTTTTTAGCTCCAAGCATAGCACTGAGCTGTCAAAAAAAGATTTGTGTTTCTTTTTTACCTCAGACCACTCAGAGCGCCCAACTTGTGTTTCTTTTTTAAATCGGAGCTAGCTTGGAGTACGGTGCATGGGCTCAGAATAAAAAGACCGAGTGAAAGGAGTAAATAGCTGAGCGCAGCCAACTTCGCTCTTTTTTTCCACTCATTTCAAATGGGTGCGTTCAACACTTCAATTTCATTTCACGTTTTTTTATTTCTCGAGTTTTTGATTGGGCAGCTATCAGATGATAATTAAAAGTCAGTAATTCATTATGATACGTTGAACCCATCGCAATCATATGACATTTCAGTGATCAGATGTGTTTCAAAATTTTATCGGAGAGCTCTGGTCATACTATGCTCAGAACTAACTCCGCTAAGAATAACGCCTATTAGGTGTGTTCCACACCGAGTTGCAAACAGCTTAAAACCGCCAGATTTAGTGCAAACCCGTTCCACAAATGAAATATTGAACTGGCCTGCACT
This sequence comes from Dasysyrphus albostriatus, assembly GCA_946251815.1. Taxonomy (NCBI): domain Eukaryota; kingdom Metazoa; phylum Arthropoda; class Insecta; order Diptera; family Syrphidae; genus Dasysyrphus; species Dasysyrphus albostriatus. The sequence goes on along the minus strand of OX276338.1, from coordinate 51,946,593 downwards.
AAATCTGGCGATCTGAAATTGTTTGAAACTGCTTGAAAAAACTAAGGATTAGAGGTATTAAAAACTTAAAAAAAAAATCAGAAATTTATGACGTTTTTTACTGCTTCGAAAAAAAGTTATTTTAGGACAATTCGTTGACACTTGCAATTTTTTCACATTTGGAATTTTTCCATCAAAATGTAGTTGGCCCTCATCTATTAAGCCATCAACTGTCAAATTTTAAAGAAAAAATCTAAAAAAAAACTGAAATTGTCAAAGGTTTCTTACTACTTTGGAATAAGGGCAGTTGGGTGACTACTTTGTATTACAAAAACAAATATGTAAGCAGTGTTTTTTATAACAATTGCACTTATTTGAACAGTTCGCGAATGGATCTTCAATAGTTGCCTCATGATAAACTCGAGAAAGAAACATATTTCACAGATCCTTCAAGATTTAATTCGATCGTGAAAACAAATTTAATTAAAAAAAACAAAAAAATAAGATTTGTGGAACTTTCCACATCAAAATCTATTTAAATAAATCTGGAATAGATTTAACCTTTATGTTTTAAAACATGAGTATGAATAATTTTTCCAAAAAATCATACAAATGTAGTTGCTTTGAATCATAAATTTAAAAATTTAATTTAAAGCAAAACCCGTCCTTTTGAACCAGTCATTGAATTTTACTATGCGAAAACTTATTTTTTTTTTAAATTATATGATTTTAAATTCTTAAATAAAAATAAACAAGATTTATTAATTTTTAACTGCTGACATAATTCTACAGCGGAAATGTCATATATTACATAAATTGCCAAAATAAAATCAAAATTAACTGTTAAAATTTTGTTGTTAAAGAATCCTAATATTAAAAACTGTTGTTATGAATTTTTCTTTTTTAATCTTTGGATTGGAAATATTTTTTTGAAAATAAATATATAAAAATTTAATATGCATACAAAATTCTTAAATACTAATGTTAATTAATAAGTAAATATGACATTTTTGCTATATATTTTAAAAACTGAAAATATTTATTAAATATTAAATTATTAAACAAAAAACGATATTTACAATTTGTATTTAAACTAAATTTGATTGTAAAAAATTATAAATTTGGAAACAACTAATGATGTTTTCTGTATATAAAATCAGTGTCTATATAAATATTTTAATTTTTGCCTAAGAAAAATTTATATTATGTTATTATATTATACATCCAAATATCCTTTTTGTAATTTGTTGTACAAAAATTTTGACTATCACAAAAAATAAATATTTTCAGTAAAAATAAATTATATTTTCTATATTATATTACTTAAATTATAAACAACAATATTTTGATGAAATTTTAATAACTTAATTTAAATGTATACAAATTTTTAATGATGATGAATTGAAAACTATACAAATACTATTGAAAAAATAATTTTTCCTAATGCAATCAAAATCATTTTTTGCTTAAAATGCTTTTCTTTGCTAATTTATCTTGACATAAAAAATCAAAGTATTGTTGTTGTACATAAAAAAAACTGCCTGAATGTTGGGATAGGGTACCCTGTTGCGCGTCCGTGTTTTAAATTAATTTTGAAAATTAAAATCACATAAAAGTGAAATAAACATAGCAGGAAATATAAATTCTTTTGCAAATCAAAAAAACTGCTATTTTGTAAAAATAAATAAATAAATAATATTAAAGCTTTAAACAAAAAAAAATCTTTGTACAAATATGATAATAAAGCAAAATATCGAAAAAATTATCCGAAATGCTTGACTTGAGCTTGAGAAGTAACGTGAACTATTTTTAACCATTTTTATGTAAAATACCTACCCAAATTATTTTTGTGGTGTAAATATTTTGACAACTAAAAATAATCTAAAATCAATTTTAAGGTAAGTCCTTTAATCTTGTCTTTTTTATTTGTATCATTTATAAATTTAGTATTAGATACAGTTGAAAATTACAAAAAAATATTTAAAAAAATCTTCCAGAACCAGTTGGGAGGGTTTCACCAAAATTTCCAACAACATTGACCAGTAGCAGTTTTAAAACAGCATCAAATGCAAGTTTTACACTTCTTTGTCCAGCCCAAGCTTATCCAGCTCCAGGTTTTAGGTACACTATTTTAAATAGAGAAATTTTTAGTTTTTATTCTTGAAAGAAATTATTTGATGAATAAACAGTTTTTGTTAAATTTATCAAACCCTTAAAGAACATAAAACTGGAGAGCGTTATAAATTCCCATTTCTTGTAAGATTTATTTTTAAGGTTAAAAATTAAACAATATAAATCTAAATAGTTTTTTTTTGACAAAGAAAACCCTAAAAGACTTTTATAGAACGATTTTGCTCTTAATGAATTAAAAGATCTGTATATTAGTCCCAGTTTATTAACTCTCCATTAAATTTAAAGTTGGCATTAAGAAACCTTTATGAAATTTAATAAATTTTTCATTTTAATAGCAATTTAAAATTTAATGGAGAGGGGTTTAATCGAACAGGCTTTTGATATGTTTGATTACTTTAATATTTATCTATCAGAACAGCTGTTCTATCTCAACATTTGGGGGATCCTTATTTTAATTATTTACAGAAAATACCGTTTCTTCTCTTTCTTTAAATGAAAAATCTAACAGAACCCGTTGGAAGTGTTGGACCTAGATTAACTACTGGAAATGATATTAAAGTCATTTCAAAACCCTTTGGCGATTCTATTACCCTTATCTGCCCAGCACAAGCTTATCCAGTTCCACTTTTTAGGTAAGGGAAATAGTTTTTTTTTTTAAATAACCAGACTAATAGCTACTCATTAAGTAATCAGGAACCCTCATCTCAACAATTTAAGTTTTTTTGTTATTGGAATTTTGTACATCTTATTATATTAAGCTTGATGGTATTTAAATAATTCTCAGAGCCTGTTGGGAGTATCAGCCCAAGATTGACATCTGGCGATGAATCAAGGATTGTTAAACTGCGTGTAAATAAAAATGCAACACTTTTATGCCCGGCACAAGCTTATCCAGTTCCGTTTTTTAGGTAAATTATTTTTTTATGCGATGTTTTTTTTATTTGTTTTTCTAAATTTGGTACATACATAACTCCATTGTCCAATTTGACTGGATCTCAACCCCCATTTCAAATTAGTACTAAAATTGCCTCGGCCAAAAATAATAAGGTTTCCCCATTTTATTAAATTAAATTAAAAACATTAAATATCAAATTGGTTTTCATTAAATTACATACTATGAATTGTATGTGTAAGATGATTAATTTTTGTGTCCAAAATTCAGAAATAGGACTACTGTATTTCGACGCAGCGTAGGGGCGAATTGGAAAAACTTCAAATGGCCAATGTTGGTACTGTAATAGGCAGTACATTTTCTTGTGTAAATCATAATGAGAAATCTGATTGTGACAATTATTTCGGATTTGGAAATAAGCATTCAGCAGAAATTCCAGATATTTGACATTTTGAGCTCATAATGCCTTGTTTTTGGGTAGTTCCAATTGCTCTATTTCAAGGATTATTACTATTGAAAATTTTTCCTCCAATTTCGTTTTATTTTGTTAGTTTCTGAGTTTAGTGAAAACCAAGAAGAACAAAATTGTTTTATTTTGTTTATTAAAGTTAAATAACTGAAAGTATAAGCTCATTCCCAACATTCAAGATCTTAGTTGAAATGGCCCAAAATAAACAATTGCACAATTGTTTTCAACAAAACAGAACCAGTCGGAAGTGTTAGTCCCAAACTTTCAGCTGGTGATGAATCTATTAAAATACCAAAAGTTCGAAGCAATCATAGTGCAACAATGATGTGTCCAGCACAAGCTTATCCAGTTCCAATTTTTAGGTAAATACATAAACTCGTATTAATTAATGCTAATCAAACAATGCCTTTGTTATTTTTTGTTATTGAATATGTTTGTGTGGCCCATAAACATGCTCAAAATCAAAAATTCTATTTAATTAACCCATTCGTTTCTGAGAGAATGCTCACACTGGACACCTTTCAATATTTTTAGTTTTGCTCGGAAAGAAGCCGAATTTGAAAATTTACCATTTAAAACATTTTGTTCAAAATTAAATTTTCTATCGAAATGAATGGTTACAAAAATTTTATACAAAAAATTAAGTAGGAAAGGTTATCGAAAACCAACGTAAAAAAAAATCGAAAAAGTATAGATTTTTAATTTTTTTCTAAATTGTGCATAACATATTTCGGGGCAAAAAAACACTCAAGTAATGCTTATACAAAATAAACTAGAGTCTTAAGGCCTTAACATGACATATTAAAAAAATTATTTCAATTGAAAACTGTCAGAGGTACAGCTATTAACACTTAGCCATTTGTATAATTTTTCGCAGTTTTTGCCCGAAAGCTTATTTTTTGGTACTAGCATTCCTTGCACCTAGTATCAAGTCTTATATCAATCCGTTCAGCCGTTCAGCCGTTCAGTCTTAAGATCTAGAAACTTTTAAAAAGAGCTGAAAACAGAATTGATCGTAATTACCTACTTCTCTATGATCGTTTTATCATATGTGATCAAAATCTTTAGGTGGCATATTTTAACAAGTGGGGAATTTGTCAAATTGTACCAAAAAGGCAAAAATTGCGAAAAATTATAAAAAATGGTAAAGTTTAATGGGTAGATCTCTGTCAATTTTGAATAAAAAGTACTTTTTGAACGTGCACAATTAAAGCCTTTAGTAATAATCTTTCATACCAGAAAAGTAATGCTCAATTTATTAAGAATATTAGAAATATTTTAGTTTTTATTATTTTTGAGGTAATTTTTTTTTTATTTTTCTTGCTAAAAATTCTTTTATGCAATTTTGTAAAGCACCCATTTCGATGAAAAATTAATATCAAACAAGAAATTTTCAGTGTAAGATTGTCAAATTCAACTTAGTTTTCGAGTTATACCAAAAATATTGAAAAGTGGCCAGTGCTACCATTCTCTCAGAAACGCAAAGGTGAATTTAGTAGCATTTTCGGTTTTAAGCAAGGTTATGAGCCAAACAAACATATTCAATAATAAAAGCCTTTGCACATAATTGTTCCTTTTTATTATGTAAAACATATTTTGCTTATAAGCTCAAATGACCAAAAATTTCTCACTTATCTGCAGACTTTTAATATTTTTCACGCCATATTAAAACTTAAATCCAGTAAAGTAATTTGTAAATTTGTTCACTTCTTTTAAGACCAGTGCCAATCCAGCTTTCAAAGGCCAAAATTTGGAAAAATTATTAGAAGTATAAGCTATAAGAGCGATAGGCAAATTTAGTAATATTGGTATATAAAAGCGAAAACATATTATAATTCGTTGTGCAGCAACATGCACTAATTTATTGAGTGTATGCGTATGAACCTGTTTAGATTTGGAAATTTGATTCCGGACTCGGGAGTCTCATCGTGTCTTCATTCGAACATTTGAAGCGCCTCAAAACACATAGAAATAACAACAGCTTATATGCTTTGCACATTGAAACAACAACAAATAAGTCTCATATGAGTTCGGTGTTTATATTTTGTTCATGCCTCACGACATCCCTAACCTCATACTTTTCTTGTTCAGGAATTACCGTGAAACCGGTCTCAATCTTCCTAATCTAAACAGCGTCTATGTGTGTTAAAAAGCTATCCATTGGTTCGGGTTCGGTGAATAAAGTTAATACTGTAATATTTTCTCAGGCTCGTTAATAAAACTTATTCACTTTATTTAAACTTCCACTTATACATATATGTATGTATTTTGCAAATCAAAACCATTGCTATTTCTTACTACAAAACAATTTATTTATTGTTCACCACTGAAATTAATTCTCCAGATTTAATTCTCACTTTACTTTTTTTAAAACAATTTTATTCATCCACGATTAAAAACAAACTATTAGCCAGTTTATATTTCTGATATTTCAGAGGACTCAGAGCGCTCAGAAATATAAACAGGATTCCTCTCAAAAATTCCTCACTTTTTCCCTTAAAAACTGAGACTAAAATTTTTTGGATTCGTTTGGTGAATTATTTTTTGTCGCAGTAAATTACATAAGAAGAAAAGAAAAAAAAGAGTTGTTTTGACTTCTATGTGAGGAATACTGTTTAGATTTTATTCTCCTGCACTGTCAAAAAATTGAGGAAAAATACTGAGCGCTGAAGAAATATAAACTGGACATATGTCTCTGTCGGCCAGGTATGTGCTTTAATACTTGTCACACGGGTTCTCGAAATATCTTGAATGTTATGGAATTCCCATTAATTTCCCTTTGTCGAGCTTTCATATTGATGGCTAGTGCTAAAAGTTTTAAAGCTTACCAAAGCTCTCCGTAGTTTGGTTTGTATCATGTACAATCCGGAAGATGGCGCTTCTTCATTCGAGAGTCTTTATAGTCCAAATGTGAGAGTTGTTACCATATAATATTAATTTTGAAAGATAGGTTTTGTGGATAAATAAAACAGTATTACGTTAAATAATGTTTTTAACTTTGTACTTTGAAGGTACCATATCCCATCTATCAGTAAATTTATATTGTGTTAGCTAAGATTAAAAAAGATTTTATAAAATTATTTACAATTTATTCAATTAGAACCCGTTGGAAGTGTTGCTCCTAAATTAACTTCTGGAGATGATTCAAGAACAACTAAAGTTTTACTTAGTCAAAATGCAACACTTATGTGTCCTGCCCAAGCTTATCCAGTCCCACTTTTTAGGTTGGTTATTTTTTTGCTTAATTTCGTATTTGATTTGGTCTATTGTTGTATAAGTGATGTTTTGATTGTTGAAGATTTCCTTTTAAATTTCACAGGTTTACAAATATCTTATAACTTTTTGAGATAACAAGTCCAAAATGTTCCTGGGCGTACTTTTTGGTGCTTAATTCAAATCCGTCATTAGTTTTTCGCCATCCATTTTCCACCATCAGCTCTGGTTTTCGATACTCTTATAAATTTATAAAAACGCGTCTTTTTTGTTCCTTTGGAGATAATGTTTTACAATGAACAGTAATTTTCTAAACAAAATTTGCAAGGCATCTAAAAGAGCTAATGTTTTTTCTTCAAAATGCAGTTTAAATCTCTGAAATATCTTTCTTCTTAAGTCGCTTTTTACATTTTGTTGTTCTTGTTATATATTGACTTTCGCCATATTTTTATATTTTTGATTCCCTTCCATTCCACCCACCAACAAAAAGGTAAAATCGCGCTGAAAAAATAGGTTAATGTAAATATCGACTAAGTCTCTGAGAACAAAAAAACAACCTTTAGAAAGAGCATTTCCTGAACGTGTTAGAAAGGGTGAAAACCTGTATTGACTATTGACATAATTAAAGATGATACCTTGGAACTTTTCATATAGCCAATGTGTTTAAAAACTTTCAAAACCCTATACCCTATCAAGAAGGCAGTTTTGATTTCTTGCAACAACATTTAACCGATTTTTACTAATATCTATTATTCTAGAACCAGTTGGAAGTGTCAGTCCTAAAATTAATGTCGGTGATGAATACAAATTAGTCAAATCTCGTATAGGAAAAAATTTGAACATTTTATGTCCAGCACAATCGTATCCAACTCCTTCATTCAGGTACTTATACTTAATTAAAGTTGAACATTTTTAGGGCCTTATTCTTTTGGAAGTTAAACCTTCTTAAAGATATGAACCTTTAGCTATTCCAACATTCAGAAAAAGTTAAGCGATTATAAATAATACAATATTGAATGCCAAAAACTATAAAACGAATAAAATATTTTTAGAACCCGTTGGTAGTGTTTCTCCAAAAATTGCATTTCTCGAAAGATTCAAAATGATGCAAGCTGAAGGTGGAGAAAGCTTTGTTATGTTTTGTCCAGGGCAAGCGTATCCGGTTCCAGTATTTAGGTGAATTTATTTAATTGTTAGTACTTAAGTTCTGATTTATGAAATGAATAAGCCAAAAGCGACTCTGGACCTTTGGCACCTCATATAAGGGAAATTCGGAGAAAAAAATGCCATCTAATTGGTCAGTAATTAGTTAGAAATGGTCAACTTGTCCTAGAAATTGGTCTACCCTAGATAACTTGTAATTAAGGCTTAATATTCCTTAAGGTCACGCAAGGTCACACTTGATTTTTGGCACCTCATTTATGGGAAATTCACAAAAAAAGTATAAACGAATTCATTCTTTAATGTTAGACAGCGGTAACCCTATAAAATGTCAAATAAAAATAATAATAAAGCCTGAGAAGGATTTTTATATATTTTTAAATAAACATGTTGAATGCTTTATTTTTTTTAGATTTCCATGAAAACTTGTAAGCGCTCTAAGAAATAATTGAGAATACAGGTCAACGACTTAGGAGCTACTTTTTTCATGCCGAGTTAGCTCTGAGTTAGATTGGAGTTGGCTTATCCTAAACATTCAGTCAAAACAAGGTGATATTTCAGATAATTTGGTACCTCAGAGTTATTTCGGCATAAAAATTAACTGAAAAACTTACTTCAGGAGTTAAAGTGGGTTTAACCCCGATACTCCTAAAATCCTACACTGAAAAACTGGGCCTAAGAACGCAATTTTCATACAAAATTTTTTGTCTTCCCAACTTTCGTATAAGATAGGTAATAGTCTATTTAAATCTAAAGTTCTTGTTATGTATAACTAACTTATCAAATTAACTTACCCACCCACTCACCAGAAGTAAAAACACCCCAACAGTGCCCTATCCTTTCACCAGGCCCTTAAAATGATTCATTTCTTGGTACCTTCATGAATAAATTTAAGATAACATATTTTTCAGATCCTCTTGGAAGTGAAGCTCCAAAAATTGCATTTCTTGAAAAGCTAAAGATGATGCAATTCTCAGCTGGAGAAAGTTTTGCTATTTTATGTCCAGGACAGTCATATCCTGTACCATTTTTCAGGTTAAATTATTTTTTCAAATAATTATGTCTATAAACATAAACTTTCAAGACCTATCCCAACAATATTAAAGGCAATCATCTTGTTTTTTTTTTTCTGAAAACAATAATTTTAAATAAATTTCACAGAACCTGTAGGAAGTGTTGGCCCAAAGATTACAATCCAAGACAAACATCAATTTGTTGACGTTTTTCGTGGCAATGCGTATTCCCTTCTCTGTCCAGCTCAGTCTTATCCAGTACCAGCATTTAGGTATAAATTATAATAATTGTATTAGCTCTTTTTTTTTCTTATCAAAAAATAAAATCCGGTTATCAACTATCCCAATGTTAAGGTTTAAGGTTAACAAATTAATAAAACGTTATATTGAAAATCAACAATAACATTTATCTTTAGAGCCTGTTGGCAGTGTTAAGCCTAAAATCAATGTCCAAGATAAGCTACAAACACGCGAGATATCGACGGGAACAAGTTTTGCATTACTTTGTCCCGCACAATCTTATCCAATGCCAGCTCATAGGTAATTTAAACTTTTTTTTATTATTTATTTAGTTACATATTTATGTGCGATAAATGAAAGAAAGCTTTGATAAAAATTGTGTAAATATTATCATGTGTCCATGTCCAACATTCAGGCACTTCAAAACATTCCCTATAGAAATTCTTTTGTCTGATGGACTTGTATTGATCGAAATGATTATTGCTTTTTAGAACCTGTTGGGAGTGTTCCGCCAAAAGTAAGCATTGCTGATGAATTATCAAATGCACGTGTTAGAACTGGACAAGATTTAAACCTTATGTGTCCTGCACAATCGTTTCCAATTCCAGCTTACAGGTTTGATTTTGATTTTGATTTTTCATAATACTCGTATTTAAGATTGGTGCGATATGTGATGGTAGTGGTATACCCTTTCCACATTCAGAGCAGTTAATAAGGGTTGTTTAAGTTTTCATAAATTACTTAATTAATATTTTTAGAACCCGTTGGAACTGTTGCTCCAAAAATTAATTTACTTGAAAAATTTCGAAATATGGAAGTACAAGCTGGCGAAAATTATGCTATGCTTTGTCCAGGTCAAGCTTATCCCGTACCTGTTGTTAGGTAGATACATAATATTCTTTGAATTGGCATTAAAAGGGTGTTCCAAATTCACTCAGGTTTTCTTAAAAAAATATTTTCATATCTAAAATTCTTAAAACACTTTTAACGAAAACTTTTGGTATGCAAATCTTAAGTATTTGTTTATGTGCATATAAAAATAGAATTTTCAAAAAATTTGTTAATTTTCAAGAAAAAATTTTTAAACTTTTTTGAAAATTTTGCTATGCAATATTATTTAATCTTATCTGAAATTTGTATATACATTTTTTTTTCTAAATCTGTTCAGCCGATAATAAGAAAACTCAAAATAAAAAAAAACCCGTTATATTACAGGTTATAAATAGTAGCTTTGTGCAAAATTGTATAATTTTTTTGTAGTAATAGATCGTATTAATTTTAGTATATGGAAAAAGTTTAATCAAAATCGTAGGAGGCGTTTTTTTTTCATATAAGTAAATTATTTTCTAAAATTATTTTTAAAAAAATCGATCATAACGTTTTCAAAATATTTGATTTTCAAAAAAAAAAAAATAATCTGAAAAGTATATTTTTAAAATTTATGTAAGAACATTAATAAATTTATAGTTTTTGAAAGCCTCTCTATAAAACAAAATTATTGAAATCCAGTCATACCGTTGTGAAGAAAATACAAAGAAAGAAAAGAAAGAAAAAGAAAAGAGGATGAAAATAAAAATCTGAAAAAATTAGGGATTTTTCAAAGATAAAAACTTAAAAAAAACTTTATAACGACCAACCTAATGTTCATATATCGCAAGTAAAAATCAAAGTATGTAACTTTTAACAGTATCTAGATTAGTAGTAGTAGAAGTAGAACGCCATTTTTGAATTTTAATTTTTTTCATAAGCGGCTGATTGGATTAAAATAAAAAAAAATAAAGGAAATTATAAATAAATACAGTATTTATTTATAGTTTTGAAAGTCTTCAGATTTTAAACGAAAATAATTCGTGAATTTTTGAATGAAATTTCAAATATTTTTTTTTTGAAAATTCGATTTTTCAAAATCGGCAAATTTAAATATTCTTTGTATTTCCTAATTGCCATGTTTTTATAATTTATAAGTGTCTGTGATCGAGTGAGTGAGTGCCACCAGTGATCGAATGAGCAAATTACCACTTCAAATGTTGGTATACTAGATTGCTCAAAACGTGAAACGTGAGCGGTAATGCCAAACTCATTTTTTTAGATTTTAGATTTTTAGATTTAGATTTATTTATTCATTTCATACTTAAAAACTATTTCACAAAGGCTTATATGATAGAAACATATATAGAATAATAGTGTTCATTCTATAACTTTGGAAGTTAGTGGTGAATGAAACATCAAAAGCTTTATTTATAACGGGTGATTTTTTAGCTGGTTTGGTTTTGGCAACACTGGTTTTGACAGCTGACGTGTGTTTAGTACCTTGTGTCACTGTCAAACAGCTTCAGTTTGGTTTGCAATTTAACCATGGATAGTCTTACAAATGAACAACGCTTGCAAATTATTGAATTTTACTATCAAAATTCGTGCTCGGTTCGAAATGTTCATCGCGCGCTGCTTCCATTTTATGGTCGGCATTCTCGACCTTCTGAGCAGTCTATTCGGAAGATTGTGACCAAATTTCGCACCAAATTTACTTTGTTGGACATTAAACCACCAACACGTTTACGTACTGTGCGTAGTGAAGAAAATATTGCGGCCGTATCAGCTAGTGTGACAGAAGACCGCGAAATGTCGATTCGGCGCCGTTCCCAGCAGTTAGGCCTTTGTTACAGCACTACGTGGAAAATTTTGCGGAAGGATTTGGGCGTAAAGCCTTTTAAGATACAGCTGGTGCAAGAACTAAAGCCAGCCGACCTACCACAACGCCGAATTTTTGGTGAATGGGCTCTTGGAAAGCTGGCCGAGGATCCGCTTTTTTATCGAAAAATTGTGTTCAGCGATGAGGCTCATTTTTGGTTGAATGGGTACGTAAATAAGCATAATTGCCGCATTTGGAGTGAAGATCAGCCAGAAGCATTGCAACAGCTACCAATGCATCCCGAAAAAGCCACTGTTTGGTGCGGTTTATGGGCCGGCGGCATTATTGAGCCATATTTCTTCAAAGATGATGCGAATCGCAGCGTTACTGTCAATGGTGAACGCTACCGAGCGATGATAACAAACTTTTTTTTGCCCGAAATGGAAGTTCTTGACTTGCATGATATGTGGTTTCAACAAGACGGTGCCACATGCCACACAGCACGCGAAACAATGGCGCAATTGCGAGGCGAGTTTGGTGAACAGTTAATTTCACGTTTCGGGCCGGTCAATTGGCCGCCTAGATCGTGCGATTTGACACCATTAGATTATTTTTTGTGGGGGTATGTCAAGGCAAATGTCTATAGGGACAAGCCCGCTTCGATTGACGCACTGGAAGCCAACATCCATGCATTCATTCGTGAGATACCGGCCGATATGTGTGAAAGAGTATGCCAAAATTGGACTCAGCGGATGGGCTACCTGAGACGCAGCCGCGGTCAACATTTGCATGAAATTATCTTTAAACATTAAATTGCAAGGTTCAAACTATCGATTCAAATAAATATTTCATTCATTTTTTCGAATTTTTTGTGTTTTTTTTTTTTTTAAGTTCTAAACCTCTTAAAAAATCACCCGTTAATTCAAATAATATCTGATGTGGGGTGACAATCATTGTTTACAAAGTTTAATGATATAATGAAGAAAAAAAATAGAAACAAAATTTTATTTTACAATTATGAAAATGTTTTCAGCAAAATAATGAATACAAATTTATATACGTAGAAGTTCATGACCTACATTAACAATTTAAAAGAAAAGAAAAATAGCTAATATTTAGATAAAAGATTCAATACAATTGTAATTCAGAGTGAATAACCAGTCTTTGACTTTTTTAATGAAAGAAGTAAAACGAAGAGTCTCTCTGATACATAAAGGCAATTTATTAAAAAGATATGGAGCTGTGTATGTATAAAAATGTGAAAAATGAGTTTTATGAGCAATTGGAACATTTACTAATCTCAAATTATTTATCCGCAAATTATACATTTGAGAATTCCTACTCGGAATGTTACCGCTTTGTTTGAAAAACTCTCTTAGAACTTTAAATACGTATAAATGTCTCATTGGAAGAATTCGCAAATCTTTAAATAAAGGCAAACTTTCAGCTAACCGATTCTTTTTGTAAATAATTCTAATTAAGTGCTTCTGAGCTATCAGTAAAGGTCCAAGAGAGTTAGCATACGAACCACCCCAACAAGTGATCATTTAGTTCAGTCACGTAGTGCTCGATAACTGATGCGGTAATTTGGCCCCAGGTTTTCATTGTGAGATCATTCTAAACTGATTTAACTCTAGATACGTCTTTTCATTCAATTTAAATCTTAAGTTAGTTCTGAGCTTACTTACATAATTTGGTGAGTTAACTTAGAGACCAAACTCAAGGCTTTTTCCATTGTTGCAGCCGCCATTACGATTTAGATCAAGCTATGGCCATTTTTGGAAATTTTCGTTATGGTGTCATTCAGATTTCGATACTGAAAAGTGTTGCACATCGATATCAATAGAGTTTAACTAAATTTAATCTTCAATTTATGCAAAAAACCAGAAACGCTTGAGCAACTCAAACAAAATATTCGTGAATGTGTGAGAATGTAAAGAATAACGTGCTCAAAAGGGATCGCATTTGTGAGACTAACAAAGGCGGACATTTACCTGATATTGTATTCCATACATAATTGCTGACATTAAATAAAAAATGTATCAATGTAAGATCCATTCTCTTTCATTTAATCAAAAACTATTAACAAACAAAGTAGTATACCATCCCGGCGGACACCCTGTACATCACTCAAAATTATTTGATATTTAACATTTTTTGATCGAACAGCAGCAAGTTGAATGTTTTGCCACCAATTTTTATAAAGCTATTTTACGAAGGCCAACTAAATCTTCAAACTACTTTAATGATGCTTCATATGTATTTTAATTGATATCACAGAGCTCATTTATCCATGTTCACCCTATGCCCAACATTCATAGAATTATTACAAACTAGTAGTTGTTTCATGAAGAGTATCTGAGCTTATTTTCCTTGTATGTATTTATTGTCTCACACAGAGCCCGTTGGAAGTGTTCCCCCAAAAAAAATCTGAATGATCAATTTCAAGTTGTTCATGTTGCCATAGGGTACAACTATGCAATGTTATGCCCTGGCCAGTCATATCCTGTTACTGCTTTTAGGTAGGCATTTTGTATACGTTAACTAATTTTTTAAGCGTACTAATATATTTTAAAATATTTTATTAAAAATGATAAGGAAATGCATAGAAGGATTTAATTTGGAAACAAAAAAAATTTAAAAGAGGTTATTAAGTTTGACACAAGAATCGTTGAAATTTACAGTACAAAGTTGAAAGGTTCTATTGTGAATATGGTACGTAAGCGCGTCGTTTTCTAATACATACTTAAAATGAAATCCAAATTTTGTTTACCCTTACATATGCCCAACATTCATTTAGTATAAAAATCTACAAAGTTTAACAAATTGTTAATTTCTCCTTAAATAATATCCCTTAGAACCGGTTGGAAGTGTTCCACCAAAAATTAACCTTCATGATCAATTCCAAGTTGTACATGTATCCTTGAATAACAGCTATGCAATGTTATGCCCTGGCCAATCTTATCCTGTTCCAGCTTTTAGGTTCGTAAAATAAATAATTTTTGAAGAAAAAATTAATTTTTAAATTTAAAAATAATTAATTTTACCATCATTGTCTAGTAAGTTATTCAATTTTTCTGTAATAAAACTTTCTTTAAAGACAACTTTTATTTCTAAAAATATTCATTAATTATGAAGCTTACAAGCATCGCTTGGTTTTCTCCACTTTGTTAAAATTATATTCGATAACTTATTTCATTTCACGTAAATATTGACTTCTTTGACCAGTCTTATCATATTGCTATCCAGCGGTTCAAGCCTGATTGATTGCAGTTATTTGAACAATTCTTTTAGTTTTCAAACTTTTGTACTTAATGTTTGTTAGAATCTTCAACCTTACCTATCCCAACTTAAAAAAGGCTTAAGAAACTATTAATAATTTTATCAATTAAATTTCATTTATCTTCGCGCATTTATTTTTATAATTATTTTTGATCAGAACCTGTTGGAAGTGTTTCACCAAAAGTCGATGATAAAGATGAATTTACTCACACCAAAGCTCGCTTGCATTCGGATAAGGCTTTGATTTGTCCAGCTCAATCATATCCTGTACCAGCTTTTAGGTAAAAGTTTATCAAAAACAAATAGTAAATTTATCCTTCATTCCAACTTTATGGGCAGTTTTTGAAAAAACTTTTTTGTCTAGCCAAATATTATTATTAAACAAAAAAAAATTTCAGAACCAGTTGGTAGTGTGGCTCCTAAAGTTGATATTAAAGATGAAATTAATTATGCCCGGACTAAAATTCAACAAAGTTTCGCATTGATTTGTCCAGCTCAATCTTATCCAGTTCCAGCATTTAGGTTAGTTTATTTTAGAAAATTGACAAAAAAAAACACATTCAGGCAGATTTTAAGAGTTAATAAACTAAAAAAAAGTTATAAGGGTATTCGTGCAACGGCAGAAAGTCCTTATAAATGTAGTTAAGTTATAAAATATCTAAATCTCTCTAATCTTCCACATAAATTGTGACAGATTTACGAAGTTTACAACTTTACTATACGTTTACGACGACTTTCCGCCCTTGCATGGATACCTTTAATTATGTTTCTCCAGTAATTATTTTCTCTATTAAATTTAGAACCTGTTGGAAGTGTATCTCCTAAAGTTGATGCGAAAGATCGTATAAATTATATTGATAACGAAAGTGGTTTTGATATGAGTTTAACTTGTCCAGCTCAGTCTTATCCAATGCCAGCTTTTAGGTAACTAATAAAGAAATATTTTATGTGTTTTTTAACATTTTAAAATATTTGATTAAATACTCCAGACCTTAAAATTTTATCAAAACAATTATATTTTAACTAAAAGAGGGCATTCTTTTTAAATATTAAAATATTTTCCGAAATAAGGCAAACCTACTGAAGTACTTTTTAAAAGCAACAGCAGGGTACCCATTTTATTTCTCATGGCATCTCTTAAGTAGACTCATTTTCATTTAAAATTTTGTTGTTAAATGTTTAGAACCAGTTGGATCAGTTGCCCCCAAAGTTGATATGAACGACAAAATGGGTTTTTCTATTAGAAACTTTGGCAATGATTTGAGTCTTTTGTGTCCTGCTCAATCTTACCCAATGCCGGCTTTTAGGTGAGCTAAGAATAAACATGATAATATTTATGCATAATTTGTTTGACTCCTCCTGCAAAAAATAGGTACATAAGGTATCTATCTTTTTTTTAAGTTTATTGCTTGCATCTTTGCAAAATGGTTTCCATACGTAAACATATCAGAGGGCTGATTCTGGTTCTGTGAAAAAGTGAATCGGAAAACTTTTCAGGCTTTCACACTAATTCCCGATTCCCGTCCTGTGAAAATTTGAAACCAAACATCAAAAGCTTTCATGTGAATACATTTCTTTCACGCCGTCATTTGCGAGTGAATATCCAAAATGAAAACGTAAATGAGAACAAACAATGTCAAATTCAATCATATCTCTTTCTCTGTAAAATCCAAAAAGAAAAATAAGTTTCCCATCTCATGCATTTCTCTGTTCTCTTCAAAAACACAAAATTGAGAGAACCGTGCAGTTTTCAGGAGAGATGGTAAGGTGGTTCAAACATCGATAATATAGTTTTCATTCACAGAACCAAATCGCTGATAAAATGTCAACTATTTTCAGTAATTGGTCAGTTAGAGATTCTTTTTTACTATTTCTTAGTTTTTTTTTTCAAGGTCAAGGTCGATTTTTGGCACCTCATTTGGGTAATTTTATAAAAAAAAGTATGAGTTTTATCCTTATGCCAAAAAACGTTTGTGACCTTGAAAAAAAAACTTTGTAATATCTAAAAAAAAAATCTTATCTCACCAATTACTGAAATCAGCTGACCTCTTAGACCGTGAAGTGGCCTTTCAAATGACATAATTCTTTTTTTTTAATAACCCAAATGAGGTGCCAAAAATCAGCCTTGACGTTGAAAAAAAAAAACTTACCTTACTTGACCTTAAAACGAATTTTGAAAATTCATAGAAAAAAACTATGACTAACCACAATCTAGAGATCTTTCAGATGGTATACTTTTTTTTTGTTGAAATTTCCTATAAATGAGGTGCCAAAAAAGGCATGACCTTATGTGATCTCAAGTAGCACAAAAGTTTAAAATACACCAAAATATTTGGGGCATTTTTTGCCTATAAAAATACACCAATTTTTGTACATATAACTTCGGTTCAGAGTATATAATACCCTATTCTTGTTTATAATTTACACTGGCTGTACACAAATTAACGGGTGATTTTTTAAGAGGTTTAGAACTTTAAAAAAAAAAAACACAAAAAATTCGAAAAAATGAATGAAATATTTATTTGAATTGTTTGAACCTTGCAATTTAATGTTTAAAGATAACTTCATGCAAATGTTGACCGCGGCTGCGTCTCAGGTAGCCCATCCGCTGAGTCCAATTTTGGCATACTCTTTCACACATATCGGCCGGTATCTCACGAATGAATGCATGGATGTTGGCTTCCAGTGCGTCAATCGAAGCGGGCTTGTCCCTATAGACATTAGCCTTGACATACCCCCACAAAAAATAATCTAATGGTGTCAAATCGCACGATCTAGGCGGCCAATTGACCGGCCCGAAACGTGAAATTAACTGTTCACCAAACTCGCCTCGCAATTGCGCCATTGTTTCGCGTGCTGTGTGGCATGTGGCACCGTCTTGTTGAAACCACATATCATGCAAGTCAAGAACTTTCATTTCGGGCAAAAAAAAGTTTGTTATCATTGCTCGGTAGCGTTCACCATTGACAGTAACGCTGCGATTCGCATCATCTTTGAAGAAATATGGCCCAATAATGCCGCCGGCCCATGAACCGCACCAAACAGTGGCTTTTTCGGGATGCATTGGTAGCTGCGGCAATTATGCTTATTTACGTACCCATTCAACCAAAAATGAGCCTCATCGCTGAACACAATTTTTCGATAAAAAAGCGGATCCTCGGCCAGCTTTCCAAGAGCCCATTCACCAAAAATTCGGCGTTGTGGTAGGTCGGCTGGCTTTAGTTCTTGCACCAGCTGTATCTTAAAGGCTTTACGCCCAAATCCTTCCGCAAAATTTTCCACGTAGTGCTGTAACAAAGGCCTAACTGCTGGGAACGGCGCCGAATCGACATTTCGCGGTCTTCTGTCACACTAGCTGATACGGCCGCAATATTTTCTTCACTACGCACAGTACGTAAACGTGTTGGTGGTTTAATGTCCAACAAAGTAAATTTGGTGCGAAATTTGGTCACAATCTTCCGAATAGACTGCTCAGAAGGTCGAGAATGCCGACCATAAAATGGAAGCAGCGCGCGATGAACATTTCGAACCGAGCACGAATTTTGATAGTAAAATTCAATAATTTGCAAGCGTTGCTCATTTGTAAGACTATCCATGGTTAAATTGCAAACCAAACTGAAGCTGTTTGACAGTGACACAAGGTACTAAACACACGTCAGCTGTCAAAACCAGTGTTGCCAAAACCAAACCAGCTAAAAAATCACCCGTTATATAATGATTCGATAGAAAAATATACCAAAATTTACACCGAAGTTTATTTTTCAATTGGAAACGATTTTTATTTACATTTGTGTATTTCCTGATGTATTTTCTGATCGAAAATTTATTTGCAAGAATTTTGAAATCTGTCAATGATTGTAAGTACTCGTATTTACCATAATAATATCGATGCAAGACAATTGTGAATAAATATGAATGTGAGTGCTCAATTTAAGAACGATCCAGATTTTGTCGATTGAATTTCCGTCATACCCCGTCTACAAATCAAAAACCTTAGTGAATTAAAGATTTTTAAGTAGATTCGTGAAAGTTAATTTTTAAAAATTTATAATTTTGTTGGTTGTTTTTAGATTTTTTCAAACAAAAATTTTAATTTTTAAAAAATGTTTAAAAATATTTTTTGAAAATTTGATTTCTCTGAAACGGGTTATTACTTTTTTTGATTTTATTTTCATATGCACATTAATAAACGGCATACGAAAAACATTTTTCCTTTAAAACATTTTAAGAATTTTAATTTATAAGAACCGCTTTAACGATTTAAATTTTTTGTCATTATGTATCCAAAAACCCATTACTATTTTCTATACATGTACCTATTTTGTTAGAAATTTTTTTCAATTACAAGTACAAGTAATGGAAGTGTTTTTTTTTTCAATTACAATTATGTGTAGGGAATTATACTTACGTGTAACTGAAATGAAAGTTGAAATAATTTTATAAAAGTAATCATTTTTCCTAAAAAGATGACAGTTTTAGGAAAATTCAGAAGCAAATTTTTTAAGTATCACAGAAAATTAGTATGAAACTAAAAAGATAAAAAAGTTCTTGGAAGATTTTTATTTTAATAAAGTGTTCGAAATAACGGATATGGACTATAACGATAAAGGGTATCTTTTCCAATTGTCAAGCAGAATATTTTTGTACATATATGCATATGCATACATATTATGTTGTTGTATTATTTTTATAAAAATTTAGAGCCTGTCGGATCTGTTGCGCCAAAAGTTGAGATCAAGGATAAAATGAGTTTTTCCGGTGGTCGTCTAGGATATAATTTGAACCTTTTGTGTCCATCTCAGTCTTATCCAATGCCGGCATTTAGGTAAAAATATTTAATAATTATTTATATTTTCATATTGTAATAAACATTAAGGTGGTTGTTACAACAGTTTTTTTTAAGTTTCAATATTTGGATGGACCTTAATAAGCTCCAAATGAAAAAACCAAAACTCCTTAATTTTGTCAGGTTTTTATTTTCATCTCCTATAGTCGTCGCTTCCTTTTTTTGCTTGGATACTCGGTGATTCGCGTAAAATCTACCAAAAAATTCAAAGCATGTAGGTTGAAAGTAGATAAGAAAAAGATCCCACGGGAGGGGGGTATTATTTTCCCCAGCTTGTGCAGAAGGGGCAATTTTATAAAAAAAAAAATGAAAATAATGGCAACATTTACTGTTGAGCTTTTTGGAAAGGCAAAGGTCCATTGTTATGGTTCAAAATTAAGTTTTTTTGAAGAAAAGTTTTAGCAAAAAATTGTTTCAACTCAACATTTTGAAGAAAAATAATTTTTTTTAATTTTTTCATTTGAACACAATTTCTGTTGAACCTATTTATTAAAAGAACCTAATTTGACAAGAAATCATAAGAATAAACTTCTGGCCGGAAGCTACAAAACAATACTGAAAGTATTACTATTGTTTTTTAATAATTTTTTTTTCATTAATGTAATTTTTTAATAAAAATTTCCCCTCCTGTTTAAGCGCGGGGAAATATCCACCCCATACATACCCCATTTTTTTTGTCTTTTTTTAACTTACATTTGAATTTATCGGTATGGAAGTAAAAATCTGAAAAAAATGTCTTCATTTAGAGCAGAACTAGTTATATGTCAGGAAATGCTCTTAAACTGAAAAAATATACCATTTTTTCTTTTTCTATCAAATACTCAGATGAAAGTGCCTTCTCAGATTTTGAACATTGATACCCTACATATTTTTCATAACTAGATTTTGACATAAGAGTCGTTGCAAAACAAGTATTTTAAGTAACTATTGCAGAAATATTTATAAGTAAAATCGTTGTTTGTGCGCTTAAATTCCAAATAACGTCAATAAAAAAACTTTTTAAAATCAGCTTTCCCAACATTCATGCTGGATTTTTAATGCATTGCTTTATTCTAAATATAAAAATCCTCTATAGAGCCTGTTGGAAGCGTAGCTCCACGAGTTAGCAAAAAAGATGGTTTCAGTCATGATTCCATTCGAAGTGGTCTAGATCTTGCCCTTCTGTGTCCTGCTCAATCGTTTCCAGTACCAGCTTATAGGTATGATTTAGAAAAAAAATAAATTAATGTACTTTGCTTTATGTCTGTTCATTTCCTTCCCAACATTCAATCAAACATTTCTTTTATAAGATTAGTCCTTTTTATATTCGAGTATTAAGTTATATGTTCTAGAAATAAATATGAAACTGTTGGAATTTTCCGTATAGAACCGATGGGAAGTGTTGCACCAAAAGTTAGCATCACAAGTCAATTACAAAATGCTGGAATTGAAATTGGTAAAGCTGTCCCACTATTTTGTCCAGCACAATCATTTCCAGTTCCTATGTACAGGTATGAGGCAAATATTATAGAAATTAGTTTAAATTAACTACTGCGACTATCCCAACATTCTTAATGCTCTATTATAGATTCAAACATTTTTGAAGATCAACTATTTTTTTGTTTTCAGAACCAATGGGTAGTGTTGCTCCCAAAGTTAGTGTAATTGATCAATTGCAAAATGCTGCAGCTAGAAAAACCACATCCATTGCCTTATTTTGTCCAGCTCAATCTTTTCCAGTACCAGCTCATAGGTTAGTTTTGGGATTGGGAGATTATAGAATAAATCATTGTAGAAGCTAAGCACTATTTGGCATTTAACATTTTGGATTTAACCTCAATTTAGTCCCACTACATTTAATCTAGGTTATTATTTAAAAATGCATTGAATTTGAAATTGTCATATAGAACTTTGTATGAGATTTTATAATCTCCCGTAATTTAATGGTGACTTGAAATTAAATGAAGAGTAAATGAATTCTGACTAAATGCTTTCTAAAAATCGAATTCGTTTTTAATGATAACTGAGAAACAATATTAATTTTTTTTAGCTCATAATAAAAATGAAAGAGGAAAAAAGTAGGTTCATAATGCAATTTATTATTGAAATTTTTTCTTTATAGAATAAGTTAAGGACCAAGGAGGTCCCCCAAATGTAAATCCCATGTTGTCGGCAGGGGGGGGGGTGGTTGTGAGCTTCAGCCGCCATCTTGGTAAACGTGTTTTATCGAATATCTCGTGAACCGTGCACAGTACGAACAAAAATAGTATTTTTTAAAAAAAAAGCTGATGGATATTGAATTATTTTATTTTTTTTTATACCAACTTATTTTCATAAAAAGTTTTTGAGATAAGTTTTAAAGTTAATATTTTTGAGAAAAATTATGATTTGTTTCAAGCTTTCAAAAAAATATTTTTAAAATTTAGTTTCTCAAAAACTTTTCACCAAGATGGTGGCTGACGCTCGCACCCCCTTGTCCCACCAACTTGGATTTACATTCGGGGACGCCATAAAAATATTCCATCAAGAAATTTATTTCAGTAATAAATTTCAAACAAAAAGTATCCCGCTCTTCGCCTATTAGACTTAAAAAAAAAATCAATTTTGGTGAAATATTGAACTTGAATATGGATCCTTATAAGAAAATTGAAAACAAACGAAGTGAAAACTTTAAAAAATAATTACTTTGTATAAAAGGGTCTAATAATAATAATAATACATAAAAAAACCTAAAGCAAGGCCGTATCCAGATAATTATTTCGGAGGGATATACATTTTCGAAAAAAATATTACCATTTGATCCAAGAATACAGTTCTTTTGAATAGAAAAACAGCTTTTGGTGGTGAGGAAAAAATTGTCCTCAATGAAATGATGAAAACAAAATTTCTTGTATTCCTCTTCAGCTCAAAAATTCGTCGTTAAATCCTTGTTTACAGCTGCGAAAAAAAAACTTTGCATACATTTTCGCATGTCAAAAATTATTGAGGTGAAATACAAAGTAACTTCTTGCTTGTTTGCAAAAAAAAACCAATGGTGTCATGGAATAACAAAAAAATTAACCGGAAATTTGTTTGCGTGCGAGGAAATAGTGTGGTGAATCAAAATATTTTTTGTATGGTCGGTTAAAACTTCCAAAAAACTAAAAATATTCACATCAGATCATTTTTTGCATGCAAATAGACTTGCATCCATAAATAATTGCCTATTATTTCTAAATGGAGGGTAAATTAATGACTCAATGAGCTGCTTGGGTTAAGGCCTTGAATATTATATAAAATTTCGAAAAGTTTTGAAAAAATTACTAGCCTAAATGTGAAACATTGTTTTTGAGCAAAACTCACTCCTATAAAAACTAAGTGTTGGGCTGGGATCAAATTTAACCATACTTTTAACGCAATTGGAACACGGCCTAAGACTCAATTTGTCGATGAATTGAAATTAACGCCAACCTTCTAAGTCTATCTTCATTGGTAGAATTTTTATGTAAGTTTCTAGACAATTCATTGTTGAAAAAAAAGCTTCAGGTGTGAAAACGTACAAAGTCGCCAAAATTTTAAAATGCTTGTGTATTCAATCCAGCTGTCTTCTTGTCTACCTACCTAAGTCTAGTTTATAGTTCCCGTGCGCAAAAAAATCATGCAAATACTCTCGCATGTCAAATATAATTGAGGTGAAAGGCAAAATTAACTGTTTGCATGTTTGGTTTACAGTTTCATGCAAAAAAAAAAACACTGCTGATATGAAATGTTCAAAACAATGGACATACTTTTGCATGGAAAAAGGAGTGTGGTGAATAGAATATTTTTTTTTTGACAGTCGGCTTACACTTCCAAGAGAAAATTTATTCCCCTCAAGGCATTATTTGCATTCAAATGGTTTTTGCACCCAAAAATAATTATTTTCCTAATTAAGGCTTATATGGTTTATTAATTTAGGGTTAATCAATGACTAAATAGGTGGTTTAGTTACCTTGAATATTAAATAGTTTAGTGCACAGAATAGGTGGAAAATTATTTTGAAAATTTAGATTTTTTTTGTTGCATGGGAAATTGTAAATTAGGCTTATAGCACGAAGGCAGCTTTTAAAACTAAAAATTGTCAATTTGTTTTTTAATATACTAAACATTTCATCGTCAAAATTTTGTTCATTTTTGCAAAGTATTAAAGGAATCAGAATGCACAAAGATGTTTATTAATAATTATTTACTATGTGAGCCTGATACTAAATTCAAAAAGTTTTGAACGTAATAAATAACAATCGCGGAAATTTCAAACTAAAACTGAAACATTATGATTTTCAAATGCCTTTCTCAAAATGTTCGGGGTGGGTCAATTAAACCCCCCCTGGCTATGGCCTTGGACTATAGAGACCCATTTTCCCAACATTCAGGTTTTCTTCAAATTTAAGGCTCTCGTTAAAAAATATTTTTGAAAAAAATTTATACTTTATAGAACCCGTTGGAAGTGTTGCCCCAAAAGTCAATAAAAAAGATGAGTTTAACCATGAACGAATTAAAAATGGTTTAACAATAGCCATACAGTGTCCAGCACAATCATTTCCAGTGCCGTCTTATAGGTATGAATTGAGAAAACGATTTATTTAGATATAAAAAGGGTTTACATTGTACACAATAAAAATTCAAGAGATCTAATTTTGAATATTTTTTTTTAACTGCCGAGGTACCATTACTCTCTAACATTCAGACAGATAATTATTATTAAAAGGACAAGATGAAGATACTCGTATTTAAGAAATGCTTAATTTTATTTCTCGAACAGAGCCCGTTGGAAGTGTCCAACCAAAAATAAGCGTTGGTGATCGTCGAAAAGATGCTGAAGCTAAAATAAATGAAAGTTTATGTATATTTTGCCCAGCTCAATCTTATCCTGTACCGTTATTTAGGTATTTAATAGTTTTTTCTTAAATATTATGATCGATTATAAAATAAATTTAAAATTATATAGTCATTATGTATTTCACTTCAACAGCTTTAAAAAAATATTTTTCATAAAAATCTTCGATTCGTAAGAGTAAAATAGTTCGACAGAAATGTAATTTCGACAGTAAAGGGTACCCTCCTCCAACAATAGAACTCATTACTTGAAGTCACAGTTTTTGTATGTATATATTTTTTTTTTAAACCAGAGCCTGTTGGAAGTGTTGCACCTAAAATTAATCTAGCCAATCGAAGAAATGATGCCGAAGCTGGTGTTAATCAGACTTTAAGTCTTTTTTGTCCGGCACAATCTTACCCAATTCCAGTTTATAGGTAATTATTTAAAAAAATCCTTGCAACATATTATTTCTAAGTTTTCCATGTATTCAAGAAATCTCTCCGTTTCATTTCCAAATGGTTTTCAATCGCCTTTAAATCTGGCCATACGCAGGATAGTGCCATTTGACTTGGGGTAGTTTTGAACTGAGCTCAAATTTGGGGTCATAAGCAAAGAAGTTGAGCAGTTTTTGACAGTTCGACCATAGCCACAAACAAAAAATTAAATGTGGCTGAATAATTTTAATTTAAAAGTTGGAATTTTGAATCCATTGTTATTCGATTTGTTATCCGGGAAATACAGGAATTTTTAAATCTATTTAGCTACATATATTATGACCAGTACACATACACAATACTTGTATTTTTTATTACAATTCAAAGTTTCATTAAAGCATTTTCAATATTAGTTAAAATACATTAAATTCCTAAACACGGTACCCTATTTATATTTCAACTCAAAATAGTACGTTTGATAAATTAATAAATATATTATCCTTTTTGGTATAAAAAAAAAACCAACAGAACCCGTTGGCAGCGTTGCTCCAAAAATAAATATTGGTGAACGTCTTCGTGATGCTGGTTCAAATATCAATAGTAGCTTTGCTTTATTTTTTCCAGCACAGTCATATCCAGTACCTGCTTATAGGTTTGTAATTTCTTTTAACTTTAAGATTTGAAACATTTAATTAAAAAAAATTCAAAGTAATAGCTCGAATTCAAAAATTACGGGACTTCATCCAATGTATCTACTCTTTTAGTTCAAATTGTTATGGAAAATAAAAAAAATAGTTTTGAATAAAGAGTATTTCAATAGACACAATCTAAATTTTGTTAGATTATAGCAATCATGTTCTTAGACCAACTTTTGTAAAATTTGTCTTTCATGATTTGAGCAATTTGGTTGACAGCTTCCGAATCTGGCGTTGAAGTCTCCCAGAATTATCTTGACGTCGTATTTCAAATCTGATTTACAGTACGTCGAGGAAACTCGACGTTGACGTGACGAGATCTCTTTGTAGTTGTTCTCTCTTAAAAGAGAATTTAAAATGTGAATGAAATGCATTATAAAGCATTTCTCGTCGTTGAATTGCGTCTTTTTTTCAATTTTTCCAAAATTTGAAGTGACGAAATGACGAAAAATGCTTTATTTTACATTTTTTTCAATTCGTTCTTAAGAGAAAACAATTGCTCGTCACGTCGACGGCGATGTCTCGTTTCCTCGTCGCATTGTGAATCTAGTCTCAGTCACATAGAATTCGTCTTCTTTTATGTGATGTTCTTCACTTTGGTTTTGATGTGACCGACCATTAAGCCCTTGCTTACAACTTTGGAAGGCCATAAGACTTCTGCTATGATGATATAATTTAGACCTTCGCTTACAACTTTGGAAGGCCATCAAACTTCTGCTGTGATGATATAATTTAGAACGTGCCTTGTGTTTCCTAAAAAAATGATTAAAATACATAAATTCCGATTCCAACATTCAAAAGTTCACTTGTTAAAATTATTTTTGTATAGATTTGTACTTACCTTTATTATTTCTATTATAATTTCTTATTTAGAACCTGTCAGCAGTGTTGCACCAAAAATAAGCGTAGAAAATCGTTTGAAAAACGCTGAATCAACATTGGGAATTAGTTTCAGTCTATTTTGTCCAGCTCAGTCATATCCAGTGCCAGCTTATAGGTATTTTTATAATATTTCAAAAGAAAGTTGGAACTGTCCATATTCAACGGCATTTTATTTCGATTTTTATTCTAATTTATCCAACTTTAAATATCTATCATCAGGAAAAAATGTCCTGGTCGTTTCTTAAAGTTTTTTTTTAAAACCGTATCCCAGCATTCCAGAAATAAAATTGATTTTTAAATAATTTTAGATAAAATAAATCTTAAGTGAAATTTTCTGTTTTTCTTCAGAACCTGTTGGCAGTGTTAGTCCAAAATTTAATGCAAACGATGAGCTTAATATGGTTCGGTCACGTTTACATAACAATGCAACACTTCTATGCTTGGCTCAGTCTTATCCAGTTCCGATTTTTAGGTAAAAATAAATTTAAACTCAAACTATGCTGTTATTAGCTTAATATTTGAGACATTTTTGTATTCTAGTATATCCAATAAGTGGAAAGCAAAGTTTTACCTTATCCCACCAAAAGGCAATACAATTATAGTATTTTTGAGGAAAAAATTAATAATCAAAAATTAAATTATTTAATTATAATTTTTTTCAACAGAGCCTGCTGGTAGTGTAGGACCAAAATTTAACGCTATTGATGAGCTAACTAAAGTTCGGTCTCGTTTGCACCGAAATATTACTCTCCTCTGTCTGGCGCAGTCTTATCCGGTGCCAATATTTAGGTGATATTTAGTGATTCAAATGATAAAAATCTATTAAAGCTTAACAGCAGTTTTAATTAAAAAAACTGGTACCCGCTTCCTTACACACGTGTTAACTGGCACACGGATAGACAACTTGTTCGTTTGAAAACTTTTCTTATTAAAAAAGATAAGATATCTCTCCAGTATTTATCACTTCACCAAATTCACCACTTCAACAAATTGTGGTGATTTTTTTATACGTTCCACATGCATGCACAGCTCTACGAAGTGTATGCTTTTAGTAGTAAACGTTTTTTTTACACGTGTGTGTGTATGCGTTAAAAAATTATGTGTTAATTTTATCCCGAATTTGGCGAGTTAAAGTTATCCGTATGTTAACACACGTCACAGACTGTTACACATTTGCTAATAAGAGTTTTAAGTTAACATAATGTATAAACGCTAACATGTTGTTTTCCACCGTTTATTAATATAAGGGGTAGTATCGGGTTTGGATATCAATGAAATTCTTTATTCATGTGAAAGTACGTTTGATGCCATTATGTATGACACTCGATTTCTTTTGCATGGCCACAACGGGCACGCTTGCAGAAGTCCAGACGCTGATCCCAATTTTCGACGGTTTTCAAGCATAAATCGGCCGATACTGCTGCAATTTCACGTTCGATATTCGTACGAAGTTCATCAATCGTCGCTGGCTTGTTGGCATAGATCATAGATTTGACGTAGTCCCACAGGAAATAGTCTAACGGCGTCAAATCGCACGACCGAAGCGGCCAAGCGACTGGACCATTTCGTGAGATAACACGTTCTCCAAACTTGGTTTCCAATAAATTGATTGTGACATTCGCTGTGTGGCTTGTGGTGCCGTCCTGTTGGAACCACATGTCCCCCAAGTCCATATCATCCAATTGGGGCCAAAAATATTCGGTTATCATTGAACGGTAGTGATCCCCATTCACAGTAACGTGCCGGTCTTGATCATCACGGAAGAAGTACGGCCCAATGACGCCGCCGGCCCCAAAAACCACACCAAACCGTAATTTTTTCGGGATGCAATGATGGCTCATGGACTACGTGTGGATTGCTGCCTGACCAATACCGCATATTTTGTTTACTGACGAAGCCATTCAGCCAGAAATGAGCCTCATCACTGAAGATGATTTTTCGATGAATATCCGAATCATTTTCAAGTTGTTGCTCAGCCCAATTCACAAACATACGATGCTTCTGGTGGTCAAGCGGTTTCAGTACTTGCGTCAATTTAATCTTGTAAGGATGTAGGTGAAGATTTTTTCGCAAAATTCGCCATAACGACGTCACAGAGATGCCCAACGTTTGAGAACGACGTGTGAGACACATTTGGGCTTTCTGGAACTGAAGCCTCGACACTACGGGAACTTCTTTGTCTCACTGGCACGGGAACATTTTGGACTGTGCCTGTGGACTCAAATTTTTCCACTAGACGCTCAATTGCTGATCTGCTAGGACAAAGATGACGACCATAAATTGGTCGTAGCGCTCTTAACGTGGAGACCACTGACTCCGAATTTCGGTAGTAAATTTTAATAATTTCGACTCGTTGTTGGCTCGTATACCTTTCCATCATGTATATCATATTGAAGAAAAATGTCAAAAGAGCGGCAAGAAATATGGCGTCGTTTGCTGTCCCTGTCGCTCTACTTTTGTAGCGTCCCTGTTGAAAAACCCTTTATTTACAAAATAAAACTCAATCCTCCTATATATTTACATAGTGGTGCTTGGAGAAGGGATAGGATAGGGCATTTTTCTTCCCATTGATGCCACGCCATCAAAATATTTATGGACTTTTGACAAATACTCTTCTTTTTTTCTATCAGAGTTTATAATTTGCCCCTACTCCCCGGGATGCGTATGGTCTTCTATGCTTATTCCAATTGAAAAACTCTTTTTCGTCATCTGTGAGCAAACCATATACTATGCAGCACGGCGGCGCGCGCAGAGCGGCCCGTTTGTTGAATTTCAGCAACAGAAATCATTTCCTACACCAGTTTTGGTAGAGTAAATGATTTGGGAATGCTGAATTCAGTAATACTACCTGTTTTTTCAACTTGCAACAGGGGCTTTTCAATTTTGGTCAGAGCATGGTCCCAAGTTTCGAAATCTTAAATAAAGCAGTGTCGAAGTCAGGAACTGAGTCAAATTTATGTTTGAAATGTCCCAAGATATGTGTCTGATTGTATATAAAAATTACTCCAATACTGATTCATACAAAAGTTAAAGAAGATAGTCATTATTCCACGAAGGACCTTGCTTTGGAATTCTGGGATGGGTTCAGCATTTGTTTTCTTTGTACATCCCCATACTTGGATGCCATATGGCCAAACGGGTTTCAATACTTCTGTTATATAACATTAGTTTGTTCTGGATAGCTGGATAGATAGGTCAGAGTTCTTTCCTAGTAACCTGCACATTTTTCTGTACTTCTGGTTTAGTTCTTCTCTTTTCTTTTTGATGTGCTCTTTCCATTTAAGCTTTGCATCCAAATTAATTTCAAGGTATTTGACAGTATTGGAGTAAGGTACTGCTGTACTTTTTATAAGAATTGGAACATTGTTTCATTTAGTTTGATTCGCCATTTTTGGCGAATGGAATATCCCTTGTATATAACAGATACAGGGTTGGTCCTAGGACACTTCCTTGTGGTATACCGGCTTCAATTTTATTTAGTTCCGAGTAATTTTGGGCGTACCGTACTCTAAAGATTCGGTTCGTAACGTAGGATTTCAGTATTTCGTAGTTCTGCCTGGGAAGATCCCTATGCACCCAGGAGATTAAAACTAGTTTAAGTGCTGGCTTTTAAATTTGTTTGTATTGAAAATTATTTTTAGATCTAATTTTTATCAAATCTGAAAAAAAATTGAAAAATTTAACGGCTAGAAGTAGCAAATCAAATTTTTGGTCAACTACTAAAAAAGCTCGAGGTATTAAAAAAAATATTCTAAAGCAATAGTTTTAATAATGATTTTACTTTTTCTTATTGCATAATTTAAATCTGACATCAGGCTTAGAATTCTGATAGTTGACATTTTGAAAAACCGTTAAACTACTATTATTTGTGAAACAACTTAAAAATTCTAATATTTAAAAAATAATGGCTGGTACTTTAATGACAAATCATTTAGTGTACCAAATTTCATTAATTTGTATTAAGAATTGTGGTGGGAAATGATTTTTGTCGCTGAAATTCAACAAACGGACCACTGTGTGGTGGTGCGTGTCTGATGCGCTTGCTACATGACTCAATCCCAGGTGTGGTAAAGATTTGTTCAATTGAAATGAGCATTCCAGTCTAGGCACCACTAAGGGATTCTAAAGATCCATTTGGCACTCGTGAAATAGCTATGCATAGCATAAATCTAGCCTTTAAATTGGTAGCAAATTCAAGTTGTTCTTGTTTATTTGAAAATGCTCAAGCAAAATAGGCTTGCTTTTAAATTTATTTATATTTCTATGATTTCTTTGATTCACAAAGAACACTTATTAACAATTTAATTTCTAAATATCTAAATAGAGGCTAGTATTTTAAAGGATACTATAAAAATCTGCTTAATCATAAAAGAGATTAAAATCAATACATTTTCGCTTTAAAATACTTCTATCCCAACACAGTGGCAATTTGAAAAAAAAAAATTTTAAAAAAATTTAAGAAAATATTTTCAATTTATTTCCCATTTAGAACCAGTAGGGAGTGTTGGTCCCCGTTTGACATCTGGTGACAAGACAAGAAATGTAGATGTTGGACTAAGCCAAAGTTCAACTCTCTTATGTCCAGCTCAGTCTTTTCCAGTGCCGGCATTTAGGTGACTTTATTTTTACTTGAGTATGTGGGTACTTGGTGACACGTGGTATTTACATATGTTTTTTTATGAAACATTTGTATAATAGTACGGGAGGCAGCGTTGAGTTTTTGGCAGTCATTTTAACCGGAATGATAGTTTGTTGTAGATAACAATTTAACAACCAAACAAATGCGAGTCAGTCGCCTCACCCGTGGTGGGCTTAGGAGTGATGGGGCCTAAACATTCTTCGCCTTTGGTAACATCACAAAGACTAGCTGACGTTCAGATGTCTTATTTACACGCGGAAAACTGTTGTGAGTAATATTTACAGCCGGTATGAAATGACTTTTTCAAATTAAACGCTGTTGTCCGTACTTCTATAATGGCAGTTTTTCAAAGACCCTTTTTTTTTCTTGCAGTATGAAGGTACTTTAGTAGACTGATCAAACTTCACATAACGAAAAGAGAAAGAAAAGAGCTCCCCAAGTTTATTTCAGTTTAAAATTATCTTGAGTTTGTACACTTAGTAATCATTTTCTTAAACAATTAAATAGGTAGGTATACATAAGTTGGTTCTATATTCATATACCACTTTCCCAACATTCAGTAAAATTTACAGAACAAACCATAGTTTGAAAAAATTTGTTCATTAATAAATGTATGAATAGAGCCAGTTAGCGGTGCAGCACCACGTGTTCCTTTAATTCAGAAAGTTGGAATTGTATTTGTACAAGTTGGCGGTACACTGGGTGTTTTATGTCCTGCTCAAGGATATCCAGTTCCTAGTTATAGGTGAGATTACTTTTTTTCTACACAAAGAATTTGTGATTGAATTTGAATAAAAAATTAAATGAATTATAAAATTGTTATATTTAAAAAAATTATAATTTTTCGATCTCAATTTTGTATTGAATGGTCATTACAGGCAGGTTAAATTTTGTTTTGCAAAAATAAGTTATATATATTTAAAAACAAATTAACACAGTAATATTACCTATGTTATGTAGGTACCTACCTTTACCTATTTTTTATATTTCAATTTAAAAAGTCGGCTAAAATTTTTGCAGTTAAGTTCATTCATGTTCTATCTTCAAAACGATCGAAATATGAGTTCTCTAATCCAATCATTCAGGAGTAAACAGAACATTCCAGCTGTCTTTATAAATATACGAGTATATCAAAATATTAAAAAAAAAAATTAATTACCTTAAATTAACTTTCAGAACCAGTTAGTAGTGCCACACCAAAAGTTTCATCCTTATCGAAATTCGATATGAAAAGTCATTCCGGAAAATCTACAATAGCTTTATTATGTCCGGCACAGGGGTTTCCAGTACCGCTTTTTAGGTATTCCTTTCATTTATTGTTTTATCTTTGAAATATCCATATCCCAACTAAGAAGGCTAGTTTTAAATTTTCTTTCGTTTTAACTTATAATAATAATTAATAAATTCTTTCTAGAACCTGTTTCAAGCACTGCTCCAAAGATTCCATCAGTGAGTGCTAGGCCAATAACTGTCAGTCATTTTAGTAGCATTTCAATTCTATGCCCTGCCCAGGGCTATCCAGCTCCAAATTTCAGGTTTGTCCATTAGAGGGGTTGTTAGTATGGTAACATTTTGTAGTGAACCACTGCCACGGTACATATAAAGGGTGTCTTCTTAAGACGTGTGGTTTTCAATCTGGCAATACTTTTGTTGGAGTTGCTCTTTTTGACAGTTGTCACTTTATTTATGCTCAGTTTGGTTTGCAATCTCATAATGAATAGACTTACTCCTGAACAACATTTGCAAATAGTGCAAATTTTATTACCAATATTATGAACCGCTTCGCGCGACGCATCGCAAAACAATCAATTTACTGAAGGAAACTTTTGACGAGGTGCCGAATATTGTCTTCCAAGGCGTCAATCGTTTCGGGCTTATCTGCGCAGACAATCGACTTCACATAACGCCACAACGCGAGATAATACGCTCACCAAAAGTTTCTAAATTGATTGTTTCGCGTAGCGTAGCGCGAACCAAACCATTGTTTTGGTAATAAATTTGCACGATTTGCAAATGTTGGTCTATTCATTTTGAAATGGCAAACTAGGACACAAATCAAGTGACAGCTGTCAAAAAGAACAACTTCGAAAAAAATATTGCTTGAAAACCACACGCCTAAAAAAACACACCCTTTACATAGCTATGAATAGTAATAAAAATAAATAAATAAATTTGGTGGCACAACAGCTCGTGAAGAACCAAGGCCTAGTGACTTACAACTCTCAACCATTCCTGTGTGCGTATTTTTGGCAGGAATGGACGGGACCTACAATTTTTTGCCGAGTCCGAACGGCGAGATGAGAAGCACTTATTCATGACAAGTATACTCTTAGATGGTTTGTCAGTTCCTCGCAAGAGGCAGTACCTCGCGAAAAAAACATTTCTGTTTTTAGGTGGCAGCGGCTGGGAATCGAACCCAGACCTTTGGCATGACAGTCCTACGCACTAACCATCATGCCACGAGGTACTTCTACTACTAATAGTAATTAAGTATTAATAATAAATGTTAAAATTTGACCATACTATTCGAATTCCTTATGATCTTTGTAAATTCTGACACTTGTTCTTGGGAGCAGCCCTTACATACTTAATTTTTGTTGTAAATTCTGACAGACTGTTACTGTTTTTTTTTTTTTTAATTCCCATGAAAACAAAAACTAACGACGTTTTTATATGCTTTTTTATTTTGTAAGCATATAATCGAGTAAGGAAGAAGTTTTCTAAATTCATGTGGTATCACAACGGGCCAACTGTGGTCTACGTGTGTCAGTATTAGTTACTGACAGCCACTTCTACCTAACCTTAGCTAGCATTTTATTACCTCAGGTAAATTTAATATCAAGAATTGGTTCTTAAACAAAAAACATTATTATTAAAACTCGTATTTTAATTTTTAAGTAATTTTTTTTTACAAACTTTTGTGGTTTGAGTATATGTAAAACCAGGCCTTCGAATCGCATTTCCTCTGGGATAATCAAGTATTTGTATTGCTTTTTATTTATTTACAAACCGCTTTCCAATATTCAGGTGACAGTTTAGATTTCATACAAAAAAAAACGTATTTTAATATTTTCTAAAACTTTCCAGAACCAGTTTCTAGTAGCCCTCCATCAATCAATGCTCTTACGTATAAGCCCAATATTATTAAGCAAAATATGAGTACTGCAATTTTATGTCCAGCACAAGGCTATCCAGCTCCTGGATTTAGGTTCGTAACATTCAACAAACTCTAAGAAATAAAGAGAGAAATCAAGTCTTTTTCATAGAATTTTTAGTCTCAGAATTTCGGATGTGTGGGGTTTTTGTTTTTTTTTTCTTATAACAGGATTTAGATTTTCGGGATTCTGATCCATGCCTAGAACTTTCACCTTTGTGACGGTAATAACGTGAACGTATTATAGACTTTGTGGTTAGATTTGCTGCATGACGCTCGGGGCCTCTTTACCCAGACAGAAGTTTTTTTTACCGATCATAATAATGTGTTTGATAGAAAAATAATGTTAGTCTACTTTACATCGAGCTAGAGCCTAAATGGTTAAAAAGCTTTTCTTAAACTAAATAATTTGTGTAAAAACATGTCCATACATATTTCAAACATGCAGAAAATCGGTTTTAGGACCCCTTTGAGGTTCTAGCTCGATGAAAGCGGACAAGTAGACGGGAAATAGTTTTAGGATTTATATGCTTCTACCAAAAATCACAGAAACAGATATTTTTTTCAAATTCATATTTATTTTCCATTTATCTTATAACTATCTTAAAGCTAGACGGACATTTATAAAAACGAGCCTACTTATCAATATCTTATAACTAGTTTACTAGCCCCATTCGGGCGCTCTTAGTTAAACTACAATAATTTAATGTCGAAAGATATTGTTTCCTTTTAAACATAAGATTGTTTTTTGATCATTTCTTACAAATCAATTAAAAACTAATAAAAGTTACAATTTGTATCTTTTTCACTTTTTTCAAAAAAAATTAAAGTTTTAGAGAAATTGAGAAAAAATAAATCCTACGCCCCTTTTACTCCCCCTAAAGAATTTTCATCCGCTAGTCACGCAACATTTTCAAAAATGCTTAAGACGTCAAAACGAAACTGTTCACCAAAATTCAGCTGTCAGAATTTTTTTCGTAAAAAAAAATAAAAATAAATTTAGTGGCGCAACAGCTCATGGAGAACCAGGGCCTAGAGACTAACAACTCTCAACCATCCCTGTGTGCGTGTTGTTGGCAGGAATGGAGGGGACCTACAATTTTTTGCCGAGTCCAAACGGCTAGATGAGAAGCTCTTATTCATGACAAGTATACTCTTGGAGGATTTGTCAATCCCTCACAAGAGGCAGTACCTCGGAAAAAACATTTGTTTTAGGTGGCAGTGGCCGGACCTTTGGCATGACAGTCCCACGCACTAACCATTATGCCACGAGGTACTACAATTTTTTCGTAGTCTTTGAATTTTTCTTTGTCCTTTGTCTTCTTTTCTTTTCCTGGGCTAGTTTCAAGAGACATTTAAATTTGATTTGACATTTAAATTTGGGTTGCAATTTGCAGTACATATATACAGTACAAAGCAGAGTGATAGTAAAAGATTGCAATCTTTTGTGAATGCAATCTTTAGAGACATCAATAAAAGATTTCATTCTTAAACATCAACTGAATGCAATCTCTTGAGACTTCTTGCCATTCTTTTGAAGTCTCTTGAAGTCTTTTGCGTTCTTTGAATTTTTGGATTCTTTTGAATTCTTTTGAATTCAATGCAATGTTGTTGTTGTTGCAAAAAAATAATGGTTTGGGAAATTCTTAATGCTTGTTAATTTTTTGGCTATTTAACATAGCTTTTTCTTAGAGCACATGTTAATGTTAGTATTATGGGGGATAAAACGCAAACGAATGCAATGAATATTCAAAGAATTCAAAAGAATGCAAAAATTCAAAGAAAACACAAGAGTTCAAAAGAATTTAAAAAAATACAAAAGACCTGAAAAGAATACAAAAAAATTCAAAGAATTCAAAAGATTTCAAAAGAATTCAAAAAACTTCAAAAGAATGCATGAAGTCTCAAAAACTTCCAATCACAGTTGATGGTGACATAAGATTGGAAACAAAAAAGATTACAATCTTTTGAATGAAAAAAGAATGGTGAATGCATCTTTTGAAGTCGCATTTTAAAAGAGAAATAATGTTAAGAATGCAATCTTTTCGTTGAATTCAATAAGAAGTTTTTAAAGATTGCATTCGTAAAGATTGCAATCTTTTATAACTCTGATGTACATATGTAGGTACAATTTTGTAATTTAAACAAAAATTCAAAAATTGAAAACATATCTTTGTTTTCCAAACTTTAGGAACCTTTTAGTTATGAGAAAATAAACCTTTGAACAAAAGTGTAAGTCAATAAATAACATTGAACATTTTCACTTTAAACAAATTGGTCTTTCTCTTACGACAGAAAATAAAGCTTTTAATTACTTGAAAAATTAATTCAGCTACGTACTTATAAAATACTGATGAGGCAAAATCACGGGGTGTCGTTCTCAAAAGGTTGTGTGTTTTCCACTCTTTAGATATTGCTTTTTTTGCTCATTTTATACTTTCTAGCAGATTTAAATACATCTGGATAATCTGAGACATATTTTACGATCGACATTTGATCTTGAAAAAGTAAATAAACTTATTTGAAGTGAATTGAAAACAAAGTATAAGAGTAAATCTTTATTATTGTTCAAGATCAAACAAAATTGCACTTGACGTTTCCGTTTCCTATTTTCAATTTGCTTTGAAAACAGAAATACCATTGGACGGTGTTCACATTGGACTGAAAAACTGGATTTTTTTTGGCGTTTCAGTATTTACATCTTCCTTTACTGAAGAAGTGGGAGCGGGATGTGAATACTGAAACGTCAAACAAATCCAGTTTTTCAGTCCAATGTGAACACCATCTTGGAATAACACAACTGCTAGAATTGCGCTTGGTGCTGCCAACTACTTAAATGGAAGTTGAAATCAAAAGTTTTAAGTTGCGTGCGCACTTTCATGAAAGAAGTTTTGTTTAAAATTTAAAGAAAATATTTATAAAAACGCGTTTTCTGATAAAATATGTTTAACATTGAGCGAAAATATGCAATTATTGTTTGCATTAATAATACAAAACTAAAATATAAAAAAAAACAAGTTCTTACGCTTGAATATGCCACCTAAAAGGCAATTCCGTCTTTCTTAAAAACTGTCATTATTTTTTTTGTTTATTCGTTCACACAAAGATTTATATATTTACCCTTACAATTAAAAAATTGCCCTAACAATTAAACTGGTTGCTAACATGCTACTTTCCTCTAACCTTAATAAACTGTAAAAAATTCAATTTGCTTTTGACAGTTATTGTGAAGCAATAAACATTGGCATTTTAATACAATTACATACTATTACATTAAGATCGCGACTTACACTATCTCGATTTTTTCTATCTACATATATAAAATGTAACCTCAAAGCAATTTAAGTTTGAGCATCAAATGTAACTTGGTAGAAAATATATTCCCAACAATTCAGGCATAGTTACCAATACTAACATTTAAAATTTAGAAACAAATGAAATAAAGAAAAATCTCTTCAGAACCAGTCTCAAGCACAGCTCCGAAAATGCCTGCCCTCATACAAAAACCATTGGATTTACAAAAATCTCGTTCAATATCTTTACTGTGTCCAGCGCAAGGGTATCCCGCTCCATCTTTTAGGTTTGTGTATTATTTTTATAAAAAAAATATTCAACCATCATATCCTTTGAATTTACAGAGCCTGTAGGAGCTAAAGCTCCATCTATTTCAAATGATATAAAACGCTCCTGGATCGAACGTGAGCTGAATAAAAATTTCGTTCTTTTTTGTCCAGCACAGGCATTTCCTGTCCCAGCATTCAGGTTATTAATTTTCTGTCTAATAGCTATCGCATCCATAAAATTCTTGAAATTCTATTTATGTGAATAACCAGAACCAGTTGGAGCAAAAGCGCCAGCATTAGCTATTGACACCAAGTGGTCAGGTATTGAAAGACGACATGGGTCTGATTTTGCTCTGTTATGTCCGGCTCAGGGATTTCCGGTGCCGGCTTATAGGTATATGTATACACAAATCACCCATCCAACCATTTAATTTTTGTCTGTATATATTTACAATTTGATTCAGACAAAAATATGTGTGCCAGCTTATAATTACTGTAGTATACTCGAAAGTAAACAAAACGACCAACCCCAGCGGGTGACACAAACGAGGAAAAAAAACTTCATTCATGATATTTTTGTTTGTGTGTAAATAAATTTTTTGTTTCCTATTCCGGCAAATTGACAGCTATCACAAAAACTTCTTTGTTTTCTCTCTGTTTCAACCATACATCAAGCTTTTAGAGGCCTCACGTTCTTATAGCTATCTCGCTTTGACGACTATTTATTGCGCATGTACGATGAGAACATTTCCCCTCAAATTTACTCTCTTAAATTATCTAGCAAATTTAGCTACTTGTTGCTTTGCTCTCTCCCTGTTATGCTCTTACTTTAAAGAGACGAATAACTGTTCAAAGAAGAGGAAAATATCTCTCTTCGACGAAGGGGTTTGTTTACATTTGTCGGTCTCTTTCTTGAAATATATTTGTCCATTTTTGTCTGTCCTTTTTTCGAATAAGATAGCTTTCTCTTTTTGTTTTTTGTTTACAAATAATATTTACGTCTATCACGTTTGTAGGTCGACTTTCGATTACCGGTTTTGTTATTATGAAGTGGTGTGTGTATGTATAGATGCAGCAACATGTGGTTGCATTCATTCATTCTTACAATTTTCTCACGGCAGAAGTTATCACTTTCATTTGCGTGTGAGTGAAAAGGGAGATACCAAGTTGAAATTGAAAAGACAACAAAACAAAGCACCAACCAAGGTCGTTGCTTATCGAAAGAGTTGGTTTGGGTCAAGCAACTTGTTGAAATATTATATATAGGTATATTACTATCGGTGTCGCGGCAGTGGCGTGACTCACATTCAATGAAAGTGTATTTTCTGTTCTGTTTGTCTTCTTCTGCCAGATATAATTATAGTGCTGTCGTTGTTGTATGGTGGGGTTGATTGTTTTGACTGTGGAGTGCTACCTGTAGATTGCACGTGTGAACTCAATCGTGGTAAACAAAAACGATTTCATGAATCCCAACACTTTTGTTTTCACACTGCTATTTATATGTGGTACTTATATGGTGGAAAGGTGATGGTGGATGATAAAGTGTATCCTTGGAATTGGAAAAAGTGGTGACGATGTGATGGTGAGTTTTTTTTTTTGTTTATACCAGACTCGGTTGTAGAAGGAAAGTTAATTGAAGGTTGAGTGGGCGGATAGGGGCTTGTTTCTGTTCTGTTTATTCTTTGATGTGATATACTCGAATAAATGTTTATGAGGCCAAGGTTAATTTTTTGAATAAATAGATAACTTGTGTTTACCTAACTATTTATGTCGTGTCAGTGTTGAACATGGAAGTAGGAAATTTTTGGTGACCTTGTTTAATAATGCAGGCTATGTAGAATTTTATACACTTGAGATGGAACTACTTTTTTGGGATTTGGTATAATGAATTTAAAGTAGGCACATTGGTACACACTTTTCTTTTAGGTATATTAATGAGGGAATAGTAGAAAATTACTTATTCTTGCTGCTAATAAAAGTACCTCATTTTGTTCATCGCAAATCATGGACCTGGGGTTGTATGGAAACTTTTGTTTTTTGATGTCTTATCAAGTTATTATTACAAAGGTTATAGAGGGATTTTAAAGAGAAATTACAAAAAATAAGAGTTACTTAAGGACCTCTTCCAAAGGTTGAATTTTATTTCTGATCTTTGCTACCACAGCAGGACTAAAAATACAAAATTTTGTTAAAGAGAAAACATATTTTAAGTACTCTTATGAGGATGTGATTAAATGTCCTGATCACATATTGGTAATTAAATATTTTAGGATGAGGCGAAGGTAAATCCAATTTGTATTAAAAAAGAATTATAATGAACTTGAGAACCTTACAGCGCTACTTTGCGTTGCCTTGCTTTATAGACAACATTCCGGCAGTAACCATAATTATCATTTTACATAGGTACATAAATGTATACGGACTTATATTTTGTTTGTTTTATGTTCCTATCTAGAGCCCGTAGGAGCAAAAGCGCCCACGTTTTCCTTGGAATATAAACTTATTCAAGTTCAAAAAATGGAAGCCTCAAGTTTTGCTCTTTTATGTCAAGCTCAAGCATATCCGGTGCCCTTGATAAGGTAAACTTAAATTTATAAAAGAAACAGCAGAGCCTGTTGAGTCTATTAATAGAGTGATGTACTAAAAATTACCTTATCCCAACAAGTATTTTTTTTAAATAATTTAAAACTAATTTCAAGGAAATCAATAAATGTACATAATTGTTTTATATTTACAGAGCCCATGGGCTCTAAAGCACCCGCATTTTCCAGTGAAGTTGCTACATTTTCACATCGATCAGATATAGAATCGACATTTGCTCTCGTTTGTCAGGCTCAAGCATTTCCTGTTCCGATATTTAGGTACCTACATACTACTTATACTAAAGTAACGGGTGATTTTTTAAGAGGTTTAGAACTTAAAAAAAAAAAAACACAAAAAATTCGAAAAAATGAATGAAATATTTATTTGAATCGTTAGTTTGCCTTGCAATTTAATGTTTAAAGATAATTTCATGCAAATGTTGACCGCGGCTGTGTCTCAGGTAGCCCATCCGCTGAGTCCAATTTTGGCATACTCTTTCACACATATCGGCCGGTATCTCACGAATGAATGCATGGATGTTGGCTTCCAGTGCGTCAATCGAAGCGGGCTTGTCCCTATAGACATTTGCCTTGACATACCCCCACAAAAAATAATCTAATGGTGTCAAATCGCACGATCTAGGCGGCCAATTGACCGGCCCGAAACGTGAAATTAACTGTTCACCAAACTCGCCTCGCAATTGCGCCATTGTTTCGCGTGCTGTGTGGCATGTGGCACCGTCTTGTTGAAACCACATATCATGCAAGTCAAGAACTTCCATTTCGGGCAAAAAAAAGTTTGTTATCATCGCTCGGTAGCGTTCACCATTGACAGTAACGCTGCGATTCGCATCATCTTTGAAAAAATATGGCCCAATAATGCCGCCGGCCCATAAACCGCACCAAACAGTGGCTTTTTCGGGATGCATTGGTAGCTGTTGCAATGCTTCTGGCTGATCTTCACTCCAAATGCGGCAATTATGCTTATTTACGTACCCATTCAACCAAAAATGAGCCTCATCGCTGAACACAATTTTTCGATAAAAAAGCGGATCCTCGGCC
Source organism: Dasysyrphus albostriatus (assembly GCA_946251815.1). NCBI lineage: Eukaryota > Metazoa > Arthropoda > Insecta > Diptera > Syrphidae > Dasysyrphus > Dasysyrphus albostriatus. The sequence goes on along the minus strand of OX276338.1, from coordinate 51,904,909 downwards.
AGCTTTCCAAGAGCCCATTCACCAAAAATTCGGCGTTGTGGTAGGTCGGCTGGCTTTAGTTCTTGCACCAGCTGTATCTTAAAAGGCTTTACGCCCAAATCCTTCCGCAAAATTTTCCACGTAGTGCTGTAACAAAGGCCTAACTGCTGGGAACGGCGCCGAATCGACATTTCGCGGTCTTCTGTCACACTAGCTGATACGGCCGCAATATTTTCTTCACTACGCACAGTACGTAAACGTGTTGGTGGTTTAATGTCCAACAAAGTAAATTTGGTGCGAAATTTGGTCACAATCTTCCGAATAGACTGCTCAGAAGGTCGAGAATGCCGACCATAAAATGGAAGCAGCGCGCGATGAACATTTCGAACCGAGCACGAATTTTGATAGTAAAATTCAATAATTTGCAAGCGTTGTTCATTTGTAAGACGATCCATGGTTAAATTGCAAACCAAACTGAAGCTGTTAGACAGTGACACAAGGTACTAAACACACGTCAGCTGTCAAAACCAGTGTTGCCAAAACCAAACCAGCTAAAAAATCACCCGTTATATACATTTTTTCAAAAAAATCTGCTCAATTATATTGACAGGGTTCTTTACTCCCAAACTATAAATATTTAATAATTTATTATTAATGTTTTTAGAACCCGTTGGTTATAAAGCCCCATCATTTCCAAGTGTTGCTTCAACGTTTACTATTCAATCACCACAACATAAGGCTTTAGTTTTAACTTGTGAAGCTCAGTCATATCCTGTTCCAGTTTTTAGGTATACTTACTAATAAGAAGGATTTATTGAAGATTATGTTTATTTTTCCAAACTTTAAAGATAGTTCCTGGATGCAGCTGATATTGTTTGTGTAAATGAATCAGTAATTTGCCATCAGTGATAAGTTTTTAACTAAGAGATACATATTCTCCCTATTCAAGTAAAATAATTTGGATAACTTAGAATTATTGTTAATCTAATCGGAATTGAAAAAATAGAACTATTCATCTATTTTAACTAAAAAATTAAACAAAACAAAACAAATCTACGAAGCATGATAGAATCCAATGAAAAATAGCATATGTGCTGGCAAAACTGTCAAACCAGAGTCCAAGTTCACCTTTTACCTACCTACAACATTTTTGATTTCACAACGGTTAAAGTGTTTTCGTCAAGTTGTTAATAGGCTATAGGTAATTAGACCTTTTAATAAGAAATAATTTCGTCCAAAGGTTTTTTTTATTGAATATAATTGCTTGGGGAAAAGCCAAAATACTACTAAATTCACACTTGCGATTTTGAGAGAATGGTCACTTTTCAATATGTTTTGGTTTAACTCGAAAACTAAACCGAATTTGACAACAATTAAATTCAATAGCTTAATTCAATTCAATTCAGTTGCTTAATGTAACTATTTATAACCTTGAAATAAACTTCAAAACTAAAATTAATTTAAAAAATCTGTGGCTGACCATTTTCTGGAAGTTGACCCTTTTTTTTGCTTAACATCCCATAAGTGAGGATTTGTGTTGATCGATATTTTTATCTTTTATTTTGTTTAAGAATTATTTATGTATGTACACAATTAAGTGAAATATGATTTGAATCCGTCTCGGCAGATAGCGAATTAAACGCAATAAAATTTGATATAATTACATAAGTCTGTTTAGAATTCACTTCTCAACATTCAGAGCAAATGATGTGTTAATTGAAACAAAAAAACTAGAAATATATTATCATTCAGAACCCGTTGGATACAAAAAACCATCGTTTTCAAGTGATGCAACATCATTTGGTAGCCATACACCAGAAAACTCAACCATAGCTATGTTATGTCAGGCTCAAGGTTATCCAGTCCCACTTTTTAGGTAATCAAATATAAATATGTTAATTTATTGTAATTTGTATATATCTGATTATAATAAACCCATCTCAACAAAAAGGCAATTTTTATAAATTAAAAACTAGAGCTAAGAGCAAAGCCATCTATCAATCTTAAAATATGTATATCTTTTTCTATAGAACCTGTGGGAGCAAAAGCACCTACATTCTCTTCCGATTCCAAAGGAAGCATATTTGTTCGTTCGGTTAGTTCAAGTTTTGCTCTACTTTGTCAAGCTCAAGCATTTCCGGTTCCATTAATAAGGTAAATTACAATATTTATGTGAATGTAATAAAATTTCCTCCGAGCCATCAATGCAAATTTTCTACTAAACAATGGCTGACAAAAGTCAATATTAATTAATTAATTAATCTTATAACATACCTACTCCTCCACTCCAAAGATGTATCCAATTTATTTTATTTTAATTTTAGTCATTTAGTAGGTAAACAAACTCAAACAGAATTTTTGCTTGTAAACGTTCACTTCTCAAAAAAAAAAAAAAAACACAATTTATACGGATTTTAGTCCGAAGTTCTTTCAATCTTCAATCAGCGTATTCATTTCTGGCATCTATCAAAATAATTGTCAAATGTCAATATTTGCTATTGTGTTTACGTATCACAGACATGGCCATTTTTTATTTCTGACATTTTCAATTTTAACAACCTGCGGAGTATATTACTACTGTATCAAATACCTACCTATGTACCTGCCCAGAATGCTCGGGATAAAATAAGCTGTTTTCGAATTTTTAAGAAATTACTACCCTGTCATGTGCGTTCAAAATAGGAAACATTTCATAGGTATTGAAAGACGTGTTATTTTAGTTTCCTCCACGCAAACATTTTGTGCCCAACTTGTGTTGCCATGTGCCGAAGAAATACAAAAATCATATTTTGGTTAAATTTTAAGGCCAAAAATTAATAAATAAATAATTGTGATGTTATAAGCTGAACTAGGGCTGCCTTGTGCCAAAGAAATAATAAGGAATTCTCATAAATTTTACAAGCATACAATTTTCGATTTTCTTAAAAATGAGTTGTGCCGTTGTGTACTCATCTTTTGCTGCCCAAGAGGTTCAAATAAATTTGCAAAGGAAGTGGCAAATTTTCCGTTTTTTGTTTTTTATTTATTATGTTTTTTATTTTATTTTATTTTTATGTTTGTTATATTTTTTCCTACTCCATTTTTTACATGAAAGGACTTTCTAATTTTGCTCCGAGCATAGCATTGAGCTATCAAAAAAAGATCTGTGTTCAATGGAACAAAAAGCTGAGTGCAATCAACTTCACTCTTTTTTCTTTCTTTTTTCAATTCCAAATCGGGCGTATTTAACTAAATTAGTACGCCCAGCCCTCAAAACTCGAGAGCTAATAATATTATTTGTCAACAAAAGCTGCCTTTAGCATAAAGAAAAACTGATACCTTGTTTGCATGGAGAATAGAATCCGAATTGAATCAGGATTTAGGTTCATGTCGACCTGGATCGGATTGAGTCCAGATTAATCAATCCAATCCAGCTCAGCTCGTTTGTCATAAACCTGGGTTGAAATTTCGATCCGGATTGAATCCGATCCTTCGATCCGCTCATGTAAACGTGGTATTAGCTACTTATTATTATTTTATGCAGCATTGAACGCAGCCATCAGATATTCCAGTTATCTTTCCAGTCAGTGCTGAAAAATTGGTTGGTTGGCGGGTGAAAAAAATCGAAACGTCACATTAAGGTCACGACAAATAAAAACAAATAATTGCTCGGTCTCGCTCTCGCTCTTGCTCGCTCTTATTACGCAAATTTTATTTAATTGTTTTTCTTTTTTAGTTTTTGTGGTGTAGTTATTTAATAAATGTTTGCATTCTGCACTTCTATGCAAAAAAACCGTTCCAACGATATATAATTTATATGCCTTCGGCTTTTGTAGCATAGAAAGTGAAGCTTACCAAATTTTCTGATCCAAAACATATTTCACGGGATTTATATGCCTTCGGCTTTTGTAGACAGTCCGCGTAAATTGTACCACAAAATTCGTGTTTGGCGTTTTATTATATGATTGTCAGTTGCATTGCAATGTTCTACACCCCTGGAGTTGACCAGATTCACACTAAATTCGCTTCCGTTATTTTTTTCAATTAGTGAACTTGTCGAATGAACTACATATATTACCCATTCTTGAACTTCCCTACCTTTATCCAAACTATAGAATCGCTTTTGTCATTTATTGACGTTTCCAAAATCTCAGAGGGTGTTCAGACAGGCCATACGTCACAATAAGTCGCCTCACTTAAAGCCTGTCTGAACACCATCTTAAAAAAACGATTTATTTCTTTAAAAGAATGTTCTTTACTTTAATTTTACTATACTTTTAAATTCAGAACTATAAGTTTTAACTTAAAGTTTTTGTTATTCATGATGATTTTCTAGGGAATAAGGAAAAACAACAGCAGATTTATAACACAATTAATGCGGATATAAAATGGGAAAGATTTTATGGAGAGAGAATAGTTTGCGGTTTCACTAATATCAAAAAAGTTGAACAAAATGTCGGTGGTGCAGGTAATGTAACCGACATTCGTTCAATTTTCTATCGCAAATTCACTTATAGCTAAAATCTAAGAAATTAGTTAAATGGTGGCTAAAACCTATATAGGTTACAGTTCCCATGCTAAAGAAAAATCAGAATTTTCAAAACAATTGTTTACCTATTCTGTCACCAAATTGTATAATATTCAAGGCAAAAAATATATTTTCCATGGCCTAAACCACCCACTGAGTCATTAATTTAACCTATAATCATCATCATCAATAAACTAAAGGCCTAAAAATGGAAAATAATTATTTTTGGATGCAAAAACCATGAGCCTTGAGGTGAATATATTTTTTTAAGCTTAAACCGACCATCCAAAAAAAAAAATATTTTATTCATCACACTTTTTTTCGCATGCAAATCAATTACTTGTCCATTATTTTGCATGAAAATTCATGAAAGTAATGGTAAAAAAATGTAAACCATTGGCACTTAACTTCAATTATTTTTGACATGAAGAATATTTGCATATATTTTTTTTGCACACGGAAACTGTAAACTAGGCTTAAAGCTCATTCAAGTCTCTTTAACAAATGCTCTTTAACAAATAGCAATATATCACTCTGTCGTTCAACTACAAACGTCAAAATCAGCTCCGTGGCAAATTATTTCGAAATTTGCTGTGAAAATGTTTTTTTTTTTGCTTTCTACCTTGGAATTTGACACTTGAAAGCTGTCACTTTTTAAAATTGACAGATTCGTAAAGTTCCCTATTCAGTAATGGAGTTAGGTGAATATTTTGATTGGCCAGCTTCACAATATTTTTTTTTAAGGAATCCAAAAATTCTAAATATTTTACATCCGTTTGCAAAAGCAAACATTTTCTTATCGTCACCACATTACACCACAAATTGGAAAGTTCTTTCAAGTACTTTCTAGCTTATTGAGTAACGTTTCCTTCAACGTGTTTTTTGTTCAGAAAACCAGAAACTGTTAGTCTAATTGTCGTAACCAAAATATAATCTATTTATAATTTAAAAACCATTGAACCAGCATACAAAGTGAAGCTTACCAAATTTTCTGATCCAAAACATATTTCACGGCGATCGACCAAAAAACTAATCAAATATGGTATAAGTACTTCAAAAACTTCTAAAAACATGCAAATATTTTATTATTATATTTAGAATCAGACAAGTAGGTACTTGCTCAAGTACTTTAGTACGTAATTCTTGGTTCTTCCTTGAAAAGTACTGGTAAGTCCAAGAAATTACTTGTTTTTTTTGGCAAATTTACCGTTGAGCTATGAAAATCAAAATTACATTTTAAACATCACAGAATATGTATTGCCTCAGTTAAAATAAAATTCATACAGCAAAATGCATCACGTCGCGGTAGTGACTGAAAAATAAAATAAAGAAATGTATAAACCTTATCCCAACTTCAGGCCTTTACATAGCAATACATAACAAAAACTTGAAGTTCTCGCATTTTTTAAAATATTTTTTTTTTTTCAAGAACCCGTTGGTGCTAAAGTTCCAACATTTGCCACAGCATCAAAAACAAGCAGTTTTCTTGAAAAATCTGGAAGTGATTTGGTATTACTTTGTCAAGCTCAAGCATTTCCAGTACCTCTCTTCAGGTAATCAAGAAACTTTATTTTTTGTTGAGTAAATTGCGTACACATTAGGTGTGTTCCAGAACGAGTTTAAAATAGTTTGAAACCGCCAGATTTAATGCAAATCCGTTCCACAAGTGAAATTTTGTATTGGCCCGCACTAAATCTGGCGGTCTGAGACTGTTTGAAAAAATTAAGGGAGCAGGGTTTAGTTGTGTTCCTTAAATTTTTCGTTGTATTTCGGACTAAATGTCAAATTGTAACAGGTTGGAATGAAATTCTCTTAGAGAAAAGTTAAACTGTCAAAACTTCGGGAACGGCTTGGGCACTAATTTGCACCACTTCAAAAGAAATATTTGATTAGAGCTGCCGTAGGCCAATCATAAGTCAATAAATTTTTTCAGAAAATCACTGTACAAGAAATTGAATGGAAAGAAAAAAGAAACGTATATGTTTAAAAAAATTCAACTTAAGCAAAGAAATATTTTTTAATAACATATTAAATCATGAAACGCAAAATTGTAAAAGTACACAAATTTTTATAAAAAAAAACACTTGGGTAACCCTAGCTATTTGTATTCTGTTTTGTTATTTGAATTCAAATTGACTTTTTTTCAAATCTAAAATACGAACACCTGGCATTTGACATCCAGTATGAAACAGCCACCAGAAATATCTCGGACCATATCTGGCAAAGAGGGGAAATTTTTTATTCTGTCGTTAGCGCTCTGTTTGGTCCAAAGAAGTACAAACTTTCACTTGTGCAACGTCTTCTCACTAAAACTGACTAAATCTGGCAGTTTCAAACTGTTTGAAACTCGATGCCCGAGGAATTATTTCCCTGCATCGAATCCAACAATATATTTTCAAGATATCTCAAAACTGTTTAGACCACAATTCATGTGAATTTATACATATATAAATTTATCGGTATTTAAAAAAAATATAAATACAAATTATAATTCGGATCAATGAACTCAAAACCCAACATTTATGCAGAATTAATAATATTTTGAAAATTTACTTAGATGTTTAAACCTTACAGAACCAGTAGGATCCAAGGCTCCAACATTTGCCACTATGTCAAAAATAAGTAGTTCATCTTACTCAGGTGGCCAAAGTTTAGCACTGTTTTGCCAAGCTCAAGCTTTTCCAGTTCCTTTGACGAGGTATTTAAATTTTGTAAACAAAAATAAATAAGCCATAATTTCTTAAATTCTGAACCCGATTCCCAACACATGGCGTAGTTTTTAAAGAAAACTAAATTTAACAAAATTTTTTTAAATCATTTTTGAAAATTATTTCAGAACCAGTAGGAGCAAAAGCTCCAACATTTTCAACAGACTCCATTGTTTTTTCTTATGTTCGATCAATAAATCAAAGTTTCGCTCTACTTTGCCAAGCTCAAGCATTTCCGGTTCCTTTAATAAGGTATACACTTATAAGCCATTCAGCAGTTTTTTTTTGAAATTTTTGTTTAAATTTTAAGAATATGATATGAAAAGAGTTTTGTTTTTAGAACCAGTTGGTGCCAAAGCTCCAACATTTTCCACTGATTCAAGCTCGTTCACTTACACTCGATCTGTCAATCAGAGCTTTTCGTTATTATGTCAGGCTCAAGCATTTCCAGTTCCATTTATAAGGTATATATTTTTTTAAATGGGTTCCTTATACAATTTAGAGTTAAGGCCATCATATTGATGCCAAAACAAAATTAACGTTTTTTGAACTTCCCAACATATCAGCAGTTTTGAACGGATTTCCTTTATTTTGTACTAATTTTGTTTCATTTTAATAAAACTTTCAGAGCCCGTTGGTGCTAAAGCTCCAACATTTTCAACGGACTCTAATGTTTTTTCTTACACTCGATCTGAAAACCAAAGTTTTGCGTTACTTTGTCAAGCTCAAGCATTTCCGGTACCCGTAATTAGGTGAATAAATTAAAAATAAATAAAATGTTCCTCATAATCTTAGCAAATTTAAAAAAACTTTTTGTTTGTGGTGATTATGTAACTTGGTGAAGCACTTCCAATATGGTTCTAAAAGATAGAACACTTGGTTTTATTTTTTTTTATTTAAACTTAAACTTAAATAATTTTTCACAGAGCCTGTTGGTGCCAAAGCTCCAACTTTTTCATCGGATTTTAAAAGCTTTTCACTGACACGTCATGTTGGACAAAGTTTTGCGTTGCTGTGTCAAGCTCAAGCATTTCCTGTCCCACTAATAAGGTAGTTTTTTTAAACATTTATTTAAAATTTTTGGATTTTTGTTTGCTTCTTTAGAACCGGTTGGTGCCAAAGCTCCTACATTTTCAAATGATGTTACCAGTTTGTCATTTAAACGACGTTCCGGTGAAAGTTTTGGTCTTTTATGTCAAGCACAAGCTTTTCCAGTTGCAATTTTTAGGTAATTTAAGTGAGGAATTATATAGACGGGGCTAACATTCAGGCATTTTTTAATTCTGAAAAACTCCCTGTTATATTCTTGGGTACATTTTTTATTTTGTTTTAGAACCCGTTGGGACAAAAGCTCCAACATTTTCTTCCGATCTAACATTACAAGCTTTTAAACGGCCAGTTGGCGCAAGTTTTGCTCTTTTGTGTCAGGCACAGGCCTTCCCAGTTCCATTTACAAGGTAAAACTCAAGTCAAGCATTATGGAACCGAAAGTTTGAATATTCGGGTATTTTTTTTATATCAATTTTCATGAGGAAACATTTCAAAATACATTTTTTTTTCTTAGAACCGGTTGGTGCTAAAGCACCTACTTTTTCGACAGAATCAAAAAGTTTTACTTTTGTTAAATTAATTGGACAAAGTTTTGCATTGCTTTGTCAAGCTCAAGCGTTTCCTGTCCCATTAAAAAGGTTTGTATAAATATTTTTTAATAAGTTTCGATATAATTTATGTAGAACCTGTGGGATTTAAGGCACCAACATTTTCGAATGCTGCTAAAAGTACAACTTTTGTTCATTCAAAAAATGAGAGTTTTGGACTTCTGTGTCAAGCACAAGCTTATCCAGTTCCATTGATAAGGTGTGGTTATTATTGATTAAATAAAATTTAAATTCAGCTAGTTGTTAACTGAATTCAGCGCAGCTGAATTTTGCAAATTGACATTAAAATAAGTTCTTAGCCCTAATATATGAACTTAGATCGATTTTACACAAATTTTATTATAATTTCACTCGTAAAAGGGTACCCTTACACAGGTTTTAGCAAAATTGAAGTGTACAAAATGATTTTCTTACAGAACCCGTTGGATTTAAAGCACCAACTTTTTCAAATGATGCTAAGAGTTCATCTTATATAAGAGCAGTCAATCAAAGTTTTGCATTATTATGTCAAGCACAAGCGTATCCTGTACCATTAATAAGGTGTGAAGAAATTTTCCATCCAGAATTTGATTTCAACATTTTTGTGCATCCATTCAGTAAAATTTGTATATGTTTGCATCATTTGGTATAGGAGTAATAGCTTATATTTTGTAAGGATAGACAAAAGTAAAGAATGAAATTGGTTGAATATTTCATAAAAAAAAAAAAATTTGTAATTTGGGGTGCGTATTCAGCACTTATATTTACTTTTCTTATGAAAATATATTTTTGTAAGCGTTATATTTTCATGAAGGAACAAAACAGACACATTCTAATATGCTAAATAAAAATGATCTAAATAGAGATACTCTTTAACGTACCTATAATAAACAATATATTTTTTTGTGGAAAATATAAGAATAAACATAATTTGCCGAATACCATTGATCTGAATGGATGCACAAACAAAACTGCTTCTTTTTGATAATACCTCCAATTTCCAAATATAAATAAGTAAATTTTTTGTTTGTATTGATGCTTTCTCATTTCTTTCTCTTTTATTATTTATTTTTAGTAGCTACTAAAGCCAACCATAAATGAGAGTGAAAGCGAAAAACCCTTAAAATTTAAAAAATCCAACCCACACAAAAGCGATGTCATGGACCTGCTACTGACGGACGGATCAATGCCAGATCATCCACGGTAGCAGGTAAGTGTTTGTTTTTTATATCCAAAATATAAAAACTGTTTATGTCATCACTTTCATTCCAAAGAATATCGCACTTTTTGTCCAATTTATTGCTTTATTCATCAGCTTTTTGTTTCAAATTTTTAAGCGTCCTTTTATTATCAGCTATTTTAGAATGTAAATTTCGTGCTTTCGTGTACTTGGTGGAAGTTATTTGATTTAAATGTTGCTTTGTGTTTCATTTATAGTTGGCTTTAGATTTGTTTTAATTTTGGCATACGGTTCGTTAATTTAAATTCATTTTATAACATGGTACCCATTTCAATGTGAAGAAAAAATAATTTTTTAGATTAAATTTCATTTTTCAACCTATGCTTTCTAGAACCCGTTGGAAGTGTTCCACCTAGGTTTTCAGGTGGTCGCTTACAAGAGCTAACAATTACAAACAATGTAAGCGGTACTTTAATGTGCTTAGGGCAAGCATTTCCTACACCAACATTTAGGTAATTAATGGGATTTTGCCAGCTGATGCGACGAGTAAATAGAAACTATCCCAACATATCTAGCTTACCTCTAAGAAAATATTTCAATATAAAAATATATCATTTCTGATGATTTAAATCTAGAACCGCTGGGAAGTGTTTCCCCAACAATATCAGGTGACCGTTTGCAAGAAATCACTATTGGATATCTGAAAAGTTTTTCTATACTTTGCCTTGGTCAAGCCTATCCAATGCCAGTGTTTAGGTATTACTCAAAAATATAGAAACTTATTCCAACATTCCTCAAGTTTTGCTTAATTAATAAGAATAATGCACAAAAAATTAAATGACGAATATTTTCTAGAGCCTGTTGGACACGTCAAACCTAGAGTTTCTTCTAAAAGTATTGATTTAAGAGAAGTACCTTCGGGTCAAAGTTTCGTTGGGCTTTGTGCTGGACAAGCTTATCCAGTGCCAATTCACAGGTTTCTTTTGCGTTTCTTTCATTCTTAATCCTATGTTTTTTTTTTTAACTATACCTCAGTCCATATACTCATGATATGAAAATATTCTTGCTAGGGTTTCCTCAAAAATTTAAAATTAAATTTAATTAGCTCTGGGAAAATGAAATGTCATTGATTTATATGTATATTGCTTGCTTTCGTCATTATGTCTCATTTGCATGAATCATTTTTCAATCAAATTTGATGAAAAATAATCAATCGGAAGTAAATACAACAATTAATTTAAATAACAACACGCTTACAAAACTCAATAGGAAAATACTACTCGCTTACAAAAATTACAACTGAAAGTGGTGTTTAAACTCCCACTGTTAAATTGGGCGTTAAACGGCTAAAAAACACTTTTTAACTTAAAAACTATGTGCAAACATGCTATATAAAATTGTAAGCATTTGAATAATAAAAATCGAAAGTTATAGTTTATATGAGATGGAATAAATACTTGAATTCTTTTGTTCGAAAACATTTTTGATTTTACATTTTTCGTGTATAAACTAATTTATTCATTCGTGTCAATCTTTACATCCTTAAATTCGCGCAAAAATGAAATATAATATCGTGCTTACAAAATTTAGCAAATATATTTCGCGTGTTCATCGCTAAAAAAGACAAAATAAGATAAAATATTGCGCTTACAAAATTCAGTCAATATATTTTATGTCTTAAAATAAATACTTTTTTTTTTAATTACTAAAAAAGTAAATTTAAATTCGCGTCTACAAAATTCAGTCACTAATTCAGCCATTGTATTTGAAATTCTCATGACTAGCATTTCATTTTCTCATCTAATTTCACCCACCTTGACTCTATTTTCTCGACTAAACTATGTATTTCATATTATATTTGCAGATGGTATAAATTCATCGAAGGAACAACCCGGAAACAAGCTGTCATCTTAAACGATCGTGTAAAACAAGTTTCCGGAACACTGATAATCAAAGATGCGGTTGTTGAAGATTCTGGCAAATACCTATGTGTTGTGAATAATTCAGTTGGAGGCGAAAGTGTTGAAACTGTTTTAACTGTCACAGCGCCATTGGCAGCCAAAATCGATCCACCCTCACAAATTGTTGATTTCGGACGTCCAGCTGTTTTTACTTGTCAATACACAGGAAATCCAATCAAAACCATTAGTTGGCTTAAGGATGGCAAGAAAATTGGCCACAGTGATGCAGTGCTGCGAATTGAATCGGTTAAGAAAGAGGACAAAGGCATGTATCAGTGTTTCGTACGTAATGATCAAGAAAGTGCGGAAGCTAGTGCTGAATTGAAATTGGGTGGCCGTTTCGATCCTCCTGTTATTCGTCAAGCATTCCAAGAAGAAACCATGCATCCTGGACCAAGCGTATTTTTGAAGTGTATTGCTGGCGGTAATCCAACACCTGAAATCTCATGGGAATTAGATGGAAAGAAAATCGCAAACAATGATCGGTATCAAGTTGGACAATATGTAACAGTAAATGGAGATGTTGTTTCGTATTTGAATATTACCTCAGTTCATGCTAATGATGGTGGTTTGTACAAGTGCATTGCAAGCAGTAAAGTTGGAATTGCCGAACATTCAGCTAAATTGAATGTCTATGGATTACCCTACATTAGGCAAATGGAAAAGAAAGCTATTGTCGCTGGAGAAAATTTGATTGTAACATGTCCAGTTGCTGGATATCCAATTGATTCCATCGTGTGGGAAAGAGGTAAGTTTGGTATATAGATTGTGCTGAATAATATTTTTATTGAATTTAGCTGAATTAAATTAATATAAATTTATTAGTTTGTTGTGCTGAATACTATTGTATTCAGCTGAATAAAAGTCATTTTAGCTTTTTATGGTGAATAATATTTGTATAGAATTCATTTGAATTAAAGTCACATAATCTTAGTCTATCAGCTCGAGAATTATTTTCCATCTCTAAGAGGAATATGTTTTGAAACATTTTCGCAATTATAATGTACAACGTACCTTCTTATTTACACAGCATTTCTTAAATGCATTTTTTAGCATAAAAACAAATTATTATTTCAAATGATTTCAGTTTTAACAACTCTGCTGAATATATTAAGAATCACATTCAGCACATTTCAACTATTCAAAAGTTCCCATTGTGTATTTTTTCAAATGATTTTGTTTAGTTAGTAATTTTTGCTTATATCCACATTTTTGTTTAAAATCTACATTTCGTGTACCTATTTTATAGATAACCGCGCATTACCTATCAATCGCAAACAAAAAGTTTTCCCCAATGGAACACTCATCATTGAAAATGTTGAAAGAAACTCAGATCAAGCTACTTATACTTGTGTAGCTAAGAATGCCGAAGGATATTCCGCACGTGGTTCACTGGAAGTGCAAGTTATGGGTAAGTGTCATTATATTTTTCAAATTTCTATAAAAAAGCTGACATCATTTTGGTAAATAATATTTTGTCTGTCCGTCTGCTAACATAGTACATCCTACTTATATGAAAAAAATGATGTCAGCTATACTTTTTTTTGGGAAAAAATATTAAATTTTCGTCGAATTCATCGTTGGGAAATCATTCAGCTAAGTGCTTACAAAAACAAAACGTGGTATTTGTCATGTTTCTAACATATTTTCTACGTAGTTCCACCACAAATTGTTGCTTTTGACTTTGGTGAGGAAACCATAAATATGTACGATATGGTGTCAGCAACATGTACAGCAAACAAAGGAGATATGCCACTTGAACTCTACTGGACAACAGCCCCATCACCAAATTCAGGGCGCAAATTATCAACCAACGATGGAATTTTAATTACAAAAACAACTCAGCGTATAACAATGTTGAGTATTGAATCGGTGCATGCTCGTCATCGAGCAAATTATACGTGTGTCGCTAGGAATGCAGCTGGTGTTGCTTTTCAAACTGCTGAATTGAGAGTTAACGGTCTCTTTTGTTATTCTTTGCTTTTGAAGTAGCCTTTTTTCAGTTTTTAGTCTTTGGATTAAGTTATTCCCTGTCTTTGACTTTATTTTATGTTTAATTCCATCTGCACTGATCTTATAGTTCTACCACAAATTATGCCATTTGACTTTGGAGCTGAAAGTATCAACGAGATGGATATGGTTTCAGCTTATTGCACTGTTAACAAGGGTGACTTACCTATCGATGTAATTTGGACCAAAAATGGTGGAAAAGTATTTACCAACGATGGCGTAGTTGTAAATCGTAATAGTCAGCGAATAAGTGTTTTAAGTATTGAGTCCGTTCGAGCAAGACATTCTGGCAATTATTCATGCGTTGCAACGAATTCAGCTGGTGTAATAAGACATTCAGCAATGTTGGCAGTTAATGGTTAACTTTTTGTTCCAATAGAGTTTGTTTTGTTGGATATTTTCGATGTTTTTTGTTTGCAAGAGAATATTGTTTGTTCTATTTATTTAAAAAAACCAATCCTTTCTCTTGAATCCTTTTACTAAGTTCTTCCACAAATTCTTGCCTTCGAGTTTGGAGAACCAGTTGATGCCTTAGATATGGCCACGGTTAATTGCGCAGTGACTAAAGGTGATTTGCCCGTTGATGTTTACTGGAAATTCAATGGATACCGAATATTTGGATCGAATGATGGTACTCTTATTACGCGCTCAGGTCAACGTATAAGTGTTCTTAGTATTGAGTCCGCAAGATCACGCCATAGTGGCGTTTATACATGTGTGGCATCAAATTCAGCTGGAAGTGTTGAACATTCAGCTGAATTGCATGTCAATGGTATTTATAAGATATTTGTTCGAAATTCTTAATTATTTGGATTTTTGTTGAGATTATTTTCATTCCCTTTATCATCATCCTTTGTTTTGCCCACCTTCAGTTCCACCATCAGTTTTGCCTTTCTCATTTGGTGATGATCCAACAAATACTGGAGAAAGTGCTGGTGTACAATGTATGATACTGAAAGGAGACACCCCCATTACTATTAAATGGACGCTTAATTCTAGGCCAATTGTAACCGGTGAAGAAGGAATCACT
Organism: Dasysyrphus albostriatus; assembly: GCA_946251815.1. Classification (NCBI taxonomy): domain Eukaryota; kingdom Metazoa; phylum Arthropoda; class Insecta; order Diptera; family Syrphidae; genus Dasysyrphus; species Dasysyrphus albostriatus. The sequence continues at coordinate 51,889,897 of OX276338.1, read as the reverse complement.
ATATTGAAACTGTCAGCAAAAACAAGTGTACTGAATATAGCCTCCGTTGAACAAGAACATCGTGGAACATTCAAATGCATTGCTGAAAATGCTGCTGGATTTGCTGAATATAGCTCGGAGTTGAAAGTCAACGGTTGCTTAATAGTTTTTTCTTTTGTCTTTTATTCAAAGATGTTGTTTTTAATTTGGTTGATTATGGTTTTTCATATTGTTTATTTTTCCTTCTAAAAGTTCCCCCGCAAATAATGCAATTCAGCTTTGGAGAAGAAGCTATGAATACCGGTGATATGGCTGGTGTTCAATGTATGGTTTCAAAAGGAGATACACCCATGAATATTCACTGGACTTTAAATTCGGTGCCTATAGTTTCGGGTGAAGATAGTTTTACTATATTTCGTATGAATCCACGAACAAGTTCACTGAATATTAATTTACTCGAAGCTAAACATCGTGGAATGTATAAATGTATTGCAAATAATAAAGCAGGATTTGCTGAATCTTCAGCTGAATTACATGTCAATGGTTAGATTTGAGACGTATTTCTTCTTTATTTCATTTTTGTATAAGTTATATAAGTTTTCCTTCCATTTGTCCTCTATAGCTGAGTTCTTATAAACTTATTTAAATTTTCATAGTTCGTCCACATATAATGGCATTCACTTTTGGCGATGAAATCTTAAATATGGGTGATGTCACAAGTATCAATTGTGTTGTTCCAAAAGGTGATTTACCTTTGGATATTTACTGGACCGTTAATTCAGCGCCTATTGTTACCGGCGTTGACGGTTTTACCATAATGAAAATGAATGCTCGTACTAGTTACCTTAATATTGATTACCTCGAAGCAAAACATAGAGGAACATACAAGTGTATCGCAATTAATTTAGCAGGCATTGCTGAATTTGAAGCTGAATTAAAAGTTAATGGTTCGTTTTACTTAAATTGCGAAATATTTATTTAATATATAATCTATGTTCTATACTCGTTCAAAATTTCTTTCGATTCCCTTAACACTGTTTCGCCATTTTCCTATAAAAATTATGTATTCTCTTCAAGTATCACCACAAGTTTCACCATTTTCGTTTGGCGAGGAACCTTTGAATAACGGTGAAACCGCAAATGTTATTTGTACTGTGCTCAAAGGGGATTTACCACTTGATATTCACTGGACACTTAATTCAGCCCCAATTGTCACTGGTGAAGGGGGTTTTACTATAATGAAAATGAATCCTCGAACCAGTTACCTTAATATTGATTCAGCCGAAGCAAAACATAGGGGAATTTATAGATGTGTAGCCATAAATCTTGCTGGATTAGCTGAACATGCAGCTGAATTGAGCGTTAATGGTTTGTCTACCTACTTATAGTGAATAGTTAATTTGTAAGCAAATATTAGGTCTAGCTTTCTAATTATCTTTTAACTTTTTTCACACTGTTTCGCTATTTTTACACATTTTTTCATTAAGTTCCACCACAGGTTTCTCCATTCTCATTTGGCGAGGAGCCTTTAAATCGTGGTGAAATTGCGAGTGCTATTTGTATGGTTCCAAAAGGTGACCTACCTATTGACATTTATTGGACTATTAATTCAGCGTTGATTGTCAATGGTGAAAATGGATTCAGCGTTATCAAGATGAGTAAACGATCAAGTGTATTAAATATTGATGCACTTGAAGCAATGCATAGGGGACTATATAAATGCATAGTAAATAACTCAGCTGGCTACTCTGAGCACATAGCTGAATTGCGAGTAAATGGTGTGTTTAGTATAGATATAAGATTGATATACATTTACTTAGTACCTTGACCAGCTTTCCTCTCGTAATTCAATTTCCCTGCTGTTTTCTGACTTGATTTTTGTTGTCAGTACTTAACTGGAAAAGAATAAATCAGTGTTTCTGCACTGGTACTACTAGATTTAAAAAAAAACCTGATGGCTTTTAAAATATTAATCGCTCTGCTGTTTCGTCATCGCCACATATATTATGTAAAATTTGTTATAGTTGCTCCTCAGGTGGCTCAGTTCTCATTTGGAGAAGAACCACTCAATCGTGGTGAAATTGCCAGTGTAACGTGTATTGTACCAAAAGGAGATTTACCATTAGATATTTACTGGACTTTAAACTCTGCATTGATTGTGAATGGAGAAAATGGCTTTAGTTTGCTCAAAATGAATAAAAGAGCAAGTGTGCTTAATATAGAGTCCTTAGATGGCAACCATAGAGGGAACTATAAATGCATTGCAAACAATTCAGCAGGATACTCTGAATTTAGTGCTGAATTGCAAGTTAATGGTTTGTGAACACAAAAGAAACCATAATACTTTGTTTATTTATGTTATGCTATTCTTTATTTTTCCGCTTAAGTAATTTTTGTTTCTATTTTCTTCAAGTCCCACCCCAAATTCAGCCATTTTCCTTTAGTGATGAACCCTCAAATACTGGAGAAATGGCCGCTGTATTTTGTTTAGTACCAAAAGGTGATCTACCTATCGAAATTCGCTGGACCCTCAATTCAGCTCCGATTATTTCTGCTGAACATGGATTTTCCCTTTCGCGAATGAATGCACGTACAAGCTCTTTAAATATTGACTCGTTAGGAGCAGTTCATCGAGGAGTTTATAAGTGTATTGCAAAAAATAAAGCCGGAACTAATGAATTTTCTGCTGAATTGCATGTCAATGGTTTGTGATAGTAGCCGAATTAGATATTTTTAGTAGTGTTTTCATTTAGAAGCTAGTTTAGTGATATTTGCTTAGTGTAGTAATTTTTGTTTTGTTTTACTCCCAAAGTTCCGCCTCAAATTCAGCCATTTAGTTTTGGTGATGATCCATTGAATACAGGAGAAGTTACTGGAGTATTTTGCATGATTACCAAAGGCGATATACCTATTGAAATAAGATGGACTCTCAATTCAGCTCCCATAATTTCTGGCGAACAACGATTTTCTCTTTCACGAGTAAATGCTCGAACTAGTTCTTTAAGTATTGAATCTCTAGAAGCTCAGCATCGTGGCATTTATAAGTGCATTGCAAAAAATATTGCGGGCATTACTGAGTATTCAGCTGAATTGCATGTAAATGGTTTGTGATTTGCTGAGTAAATTATTTTCTTTTTATATTTGTGTTACAATCTTTGGTTATGAGTTATTATTAATTTAAACCTGTTTTCCAAAGCCCCTCCCCAAATTCAGCCATTCTCATTTGGTGATGAACCAGCAAATACAGGCGAAGTAGCTGGGGTAACTTGTATGATACCCAAAGGTGATTTGCCAATTGAAATTCACTGGACATTGAATTCAGCACCAGTAATATCTGGTGAACATGGATTTACTCTATTCCGAATGAACTCTCGTACCAGCTCACTAAATATTGATTCATTAGATGCAAGACATCGAGGGCTTTTTAAATGTATTGCTAGAAATAAGGCAGGCAGTCATGAATACTTAGCTGAATTGCAAGTTAATGGTTTGTTTTTATTTATATGGAAAAATTAGATTCTGTAGGAAATTTTTATTAAGTTCGTTTTTATTTTACTAACTTATATTCTGATTTGTTTTAGTTCCACCCCAAGTACTACCGTTTTATTTTGGTGAAGAAACCGCTGATATTGGTGAAATTGCTAGTACAAGTTGTGTTGTACCAAAAGGTGATCTACCAATAGAAATTCGTTGGACGCTTAATTCAGCTCCCATCATTAATGGCGAGCATGGATTCAGTTTAGTTCGGTTGAATAAACGAACAAGTTCATTAAATGTTGATTCTCTCGAAGCTTTGCATAGGGGAGTCTATAAATGTATTGCTACAAACAACGCTGGAATTAGTGAATTTACTTCTGAACTACAAGTCAATGGTTTGTCTAGATTCAAAATTTTCCCTAGAGATAATTTGTAAAATCTTATTTTTTAATCAAAATTTAAATAGAATTAAGTTTCCATGCTGTTTCGCCATTTTTGTTTTAATTAGTGTGTCCCTAAAGTTCTTCCTTACATAATACCTTTTGCATTTGATGGTGATGCAAATTCTGGTGATAGTGTACAACTAATGTGCCATGTTGCTAAAGGTGATCTACCCATCAAAGTCAAGTGGCTCTTTCGTAATATAACAATCAATTCAGCAATGGGAGCAGTTTTGACAAAAATAGGCGATCGTACAAGTGTTTTGTCGTTGTCATCAGTTTCAGCTGGAAATAGTGGGGATTATACATGCGTTGCATCTAATTCAGCTGGACAGTTTTATCATTCAGCTGAATTGAATGTTAATGGTATAAAGCAAAGAAGATAATTAATTATAAATTTTCATCTGTATTCAATTTATGTTTGCTTTATTTTGATAAATTTTATCCCAAAATCCTGTTTTACTCAGTTCCACCACAAATAATGCCAATCATATTTGGAGAAGAACCTTCAAATTTCGGTGACAGTACTGCTGTCAATTGCATGGTGTTCAAAGGTGATCTACCATTAAAAATCGAATGGTCGCTGAATGATAAACCAATTACCAATGAACTTGATGGTATTCGTATAATGAAAATGTCACAAAAATTAAGTTCACTGAGCATTGATTCAATAAATGATCATCATCGTGGGATTTTCAAGTGTATTGTTAAAAATAAAGCTGGATTAGCTGAACAATCCGCTGAATTGCTTGTTAATGGTAGAAATTTAATTTAATCTGTTTATTATTTTATAGATTAGAATTTAATTTGAGTTGTTTATAATAAGTTAACTTTCCACATTCCCCTCTCTCAGTTCCACCACAAATTTTGCCTATTATGTTTGGGGAGGAGCCATCGAATTTTGGCGACAGCACTGCTGTACAATGCATGGTATTCAAAGGTGATCTGCCATTGAAAATTGAATGGTCGTTAAATGACAAACCAATCACGAATGAATTAGGTGGAATAAGAATTATGAAAATGTCACAAAAATTAAGCTCTCTAAGTATTGATTCGATAAGTGATCATCATCGTGGGATTTTTAAGTGTATTGCCATAAATAAAGCGGGGACAACTGAACAGTCCGCTGAATTGCTAGTTAATGGTAGAAAGCAATATTTATTAAATATTAATTTAAGTTAGAAGTTTTGTTTTTTTTTGTGCTTATGTAATTTTTTTAATATCCATCGTTAGTCCCACCCCATATCCTTCCATTCTCATTTGGAGATGAAGCAACCAACTCTGGTGATAGTATGGGAGTGCAATGTTCGGTTACTAAAGGAGACCTCCCCATCAATATCACATGGACTTACAATAATAAGACTTTGTTAAGTGGTGATTTTGACATAATTCTGGGAAGAATGTCATCAAAATCAAGTACGCTGAATATAGATTATATAACTGGAGATCATCGTGGAGAATATGCTTGTATTGCAACGAACATTGCTGGGCAAAATGTTTTTCGAACTGAATTAAAAGTCTATGGTTATTTGCAAATGATTTTCTTTTCTACGAAATAATTTTTTGCTTTATTTTATTTTCCATGACAACCCATCCAACAATATTATTGTAGTACTCCCTTCCATACATCCATTCAACTTTGATGATGAAGCAAACTCGGGAGACAGTGTTCAGTTAACTTGTCATGTTTCGAAAGGAGACTTACCACTTAAAATCCGCTGGACACATAATAATTTGACAATTTTCTCGCACATGGGTTTGATGGCGAGCAAAATTGGTGATCGTATAAGTTTGCTTACTGTGGAGTCTGTAAAGGCTGAAAATAGTGGAAACTACACTTGTATTGCTTCAAATAGCGCTGGTGAAAGTTCATATAGTGCTGAATTACTTGTAAATGGTGCGATAATGAAATTGATTTTTTATAATTTAGGTTTTTTTAAGTTTTGATTATTCTTTCTTTATTGTTAGATAATTTTTCATTTTTTTCCAAAACTATTAAATTCCAACACAACCTTTCGCAAATGTTTTTAATAACCTTATAAGAAAGATATTTTGCCAACATACTATTAAAATATAAACCTAACTCATATTCAGCTAAAAACGAACGTACAGTCATTTCAATAAAGCCCATTTATAGATTCAGCTTAAGATATTGTGTAAGAAAGTATTAAAAATAGCAACAGCGGAATTAGTTAGTGTATTTTGGTTTATATGTACAACACGACACATATTCAGCACTAAATAAATAATGGCAAAAAAAAAACAAATATCGCATTGCTAAGATACATGAATTTTGTGTAATTTGTATGTTCATAAACTATTTTCTCAAATTAAACAAATGATACAAAAAGAAGTAAAGAATACCGTTTTGTAATCAAAAATAGGGTCCTACTCATACAGCTCAATAATTCTGTATTCAGAAAAAGTAAATGTCTAAGAAAAATTCACTCTATCTATGTGTTTTATTTTTCTTTAGTTATACCGCAAATTTCACCTATTCACACGGATGACATTATAAATACCGATGATTCTGTTGACTTAATGTGTCAAATATCAAAAGGTGATCGGCCATTAAAAATTAACTGGAGTTTTCAGCGATATGCCAGCGATAATCGAATCAACGAAACACAACCTGTTATGCGAACTCATCGCGTATCTCAAAAATCAAGCATTTTGTCAATTCCAAAAGCAACACCGGCTCACACAGGCACATATATTTGTAGTGCCTCAAATTTAGCTGGTCATTCATCGCAAAGTGTTAATCTTACAGTCAATGGTATAAATATTAAAAAGAAAGAACAAAATTAACATCTAACTTAAGATGGCATGGATTTAGTTTTTCTTTCAAAGATTTTAACTTAAAAAAAAACTAATATAAATAATTTTTAGCTTTTTCACGACTAACATTAAATGTAAATGCAAACATCTTGTTCCACCTCGCATAACACCATTTCAATTTGCCGATGAACCCATGAATTTTGGTGAGCCCGCATCAATACAATGCACTCTTGCTGGTGGTGATTGGCCAATGAAAGTTCATTGGCAGCTGAATGGCTATAATTTGCCAGAACACCTACATATCGCAACAACTAAATTTACACGTCATACATATGCTTGAGCAAGCAGTTAGTGCTTAACACGCGGGGAACTATACTTGCTCAGCAGAGAACTGGGCAGGGGCTGCTAAATACACTGATACATTAATTGTAAATGGTTTGAAGCTTTACTTAATTAATATGGATTTAATATCATTTTTTTAAAAGGTTTTTTTTGTGTTATCCTCTTCATTCTTTATTCATAATCTTGTGTGTATGGGAGTTCTGATAAATAAGCAAAATATAAAATTGCTCAAGAAATGTCATGAAATACAAAAAAAAATTAAATAAAAGCTAAATGGGAGGACTTATGCTTCCATAAACACCATCTTTTATACATATTCAGCTGGAATGAATTCGTTTTCATGTACAAATGAAAAAACAATCGACGTTAAGAACACCATTTTACTTATCATCTTCATTTTCTATTATATAGTTGCTCCGAAAATAGCTCCATTCGATTTTGGTGAGGAACCTTTGAATTTCGGTGAACCAGCTTCCATTCAGTGTACAATCTTGGGTGGGGATCTACCAATAAATGTCAGTTGGCTGCTAAATAATGCAACCATTGATTCTTTCCACGATATATCAATGTCAAGAATTGGAAAAAGGGTTAATGTTTTAACAATCGAGTCAGTTGCTGGACATCATTCAGGAGTTTACTCCTGTCATGCACAGAATAAAGCTGGAACAACGGCTCATTCAGCAAGACTTATTGTGAATGGTTTGCAAAAAATTTTATTTAATATTTTTTGTTTTCTCTTTTCTTATTTTATTGTGACTACCAGTTCCTCCTAAAATATCCCCATTCTCCTTTGGTGATGAACCACTGAATTTTGGCGAACCTGTTTCGGTGCACTGTACAATATCTGGTGGAGATCTACCAGTATCGGTAATGTGGACGCTCAATAAACATCCGCTTGTTCCAGAATTAGAAATAATGACGGAGAAACGTGGAAAAAGAATAAATAATCTTATGATTGATGCTATTGAAGCAAAACATGCAGGAATTTATACATGTATTGCTCGTAATTCAGCTGGATCTGCTGATCATTCAGCAGAATTGATAGTTAATGGTTTGTTAGTATAAGCTTATATGAGGAATTCTACAAATCTGTGCTTCTATTCCTGTTAAATTCCATTCATGTTCAACTGTTTCGCCATTTTAAACATTTTAATGACTGGTTGGAGTTTTCTTTTATTTTTTTTTTAGTTTTGCCAAAAATATCTCCATTTACTTTTGGGGAAGATTCAATAAACTATGGAGAACTAGTATCAGTGCAATGTACAATAGCTGGTGGTGATTTACCAGTTAATGTCACTTGGAAGCTAAATAACAAAGATTTGGAATCATATCTAGAAATTGTATTATCTCATCGTGGAAAAAGAATTCATGATTTGACAATTGATGCAGTTTCAGCAAAACATGCTGGTAACTATACATGCATTGCGGAAAACAAAGCTGGAAGAGTCAATCATATTGCTGAATTGAAAGTTGATGGTTTGTTTTTTTTTTCAAGTCGAATTTTTATGTATAATTTGATCATTTCCCATTCCTTCAAAGATTCCTAAATTTAATTTTCGAATAATTGGTGAATTATGAGAGTGCGGTGTTTGGTGGTATCTGGGAATTCTTTTATTGAATTCCATTCGATACAGAATAATAAGTGACTATTGTTTTCTGTAAGATCAAATAACAACGGGAATTGTCTATGGGTTGTAGCTGCAAAGTTTACTACTTTATTAATTTGGTGGATATTTCCAAACTTTCCTCAACTTAAATCAATCGATCCTGAACAATTATTAAAAAGATAATTTTTATTAGTCCCTCCCAAAATAGCTCCTTTTGGTTTTGCTGACCATGCTGTCAATTTTGAAGAGTCTGTCTCAGTAAACTGTTTAATATATCTTGGAGATTTGCCAATGGATATTGGTTGGTTATTTAACGGACAGCCAATTAATGCTTACACTGGAGTTACTATAGTTAAAGGAGGAAAGAAAATTAGTTTACTTTCAATTGATTCAGTGCATGGTGGTCATGCTGGAAATTACACTTGTACTGCTAAAAACGAAGCTGACATTACTTCTTACACAGCTGAATTGGTTGTGAATGGTATTTAAAATGAATTTTTTCGATTTTATGTTATTTCCTTATATTGTGCTTACTCCTGCTTTACTGCTTACCAAATTTATGTACAGACACAAATACTTTTAAAAAACATACATAACACATCACTTTAGGTTCGAAAGTTCATATGTGAACCAAAAAACTTCTTGAATTCTTCGGGAAATGTACCTATTGTTTTGAGTTTGACGTATAAATCAATTTTAATATGCATTCAGCTCCACCGAAAATCACCCATTTTGATTTTGGACAGGATCCAATAAATTTCGAAGATTCGGTATCAGTCAGCTGTCTAATATCTTCTGGAGATCTGCCAATAGAAATGTTTTGGCTATTGAATGGGGAACCAGTTGATCTTTATGCTGGAATCTCTGTGATGCGAAATGGAAAGCGAACAAGTGTGCTAACAATTGATTCAGTTCATGGTGGACATGCAGGAAACTATACTTGCAAAGCAAAAAATAAAGCTGATTCAACTAAATATTCTGCTGCATTAGTTGTTAATGGTTATTTTTCTTAATATTCTTAAAAAAGCATCAATTTTTTATTTTCCTTTTTGTTGATAGTTTTGTGTTTTAATTTTTCACTTTCCCTTAAAGTTCCTCCGAAAATCGCTAATTTTACGTTCGGTGATGAACCAGCTAACTTCGGTGAATCAACAAGTGTTCAATGTTTGGTTACGTCTGGTGATTTTCCCATCAAATTTGTTTGGTTACTAAATGGTCGTGCTCTTGATGAAGAGTTGGATATATCGACAGCAAAATTTGGGAAAAGAACTTATGCTCTTACAATTGATTATGTTAGAGCCAATCATGCCGGAAATTATACATGTGTTGCATCGAATTCAGCTGCGACAGCAAATTACACAGCTGAATTGGTCGTAAAGGGTATTTCATAGGATTTTATTTTTCATACTGTATTTCTTAAAATTGTTTTCTTTTCAAAATTTTTTCCCTATTAATTTTTGAATCTTTTTGAAAAGTCCCTCCTAAAATAGCTCCTTTTGACTTTGGTGATCATGCCGTAAATTTTGAAGAATCTGTTTCGGTTAACTGTCTTATATATCTCGGTGATCTGCCAATGGATATAACTTGGCTCTTTAATGGACAACCAATAAATGCATACACGGGTGTGTCAATTGTAAAGGGAGGAAGAAAAGCTAGTATATTAACAATCGACTCAGTACACGGTGGTCATGCTGGGAATTATTCTTGTTTAGCAAAAAATGAAGCTGATTCAGCTAATTTCACAGCTGAATTGATTGTAAATGGTAGAATATTATCATATATAATATTTTTTTTGCGTTTTTATAGAATTTCCTTATTCCTTGGAGTCCGCTTACACAAAAATATCCAACTATACAAATATGACATAATACACAGCAAATTTGGTTCTGGTTTTTCATCGTTACTCAGCACCAATATTTTTTTCATTTTTATTGTTTTTTTCTCGGTTTTAAAATATATATGTTTTTTTTTACAATAAACAACAGCCCCGCCACATCTTACGCCATTTAATTTTGGAGAAGATCCCGTAAATTTTGAAGATTCTGTATCAGTAAATTGTTTAATTTCGTCTGGAGATTTACCTATTGATCTTGAATGGTTATTTAATGGTCAACCTGTTAACATTTTTGCTGGAATATCTGTTATGCGTGGAGGAAAACGTACCAGCTTATTAACTATTGATTCAGTTCATGCGGGGCATGCAGGAAATTATACTTGCAAAGCTAAAAATAAAGCTGCGTCTAGTGAATATTCAGCTGAACTAATTGTTAATGGTTAAGATCTTTTTTAAGTTAACAGTTTTCATTTAATTTATTATTTTATCCTACCTTTCTTCTCTTCCTTTAATAAATCCTTTAATCAGGTACCAACATTTAAATAAATGGACATGCATTTTTAAGACATTATTTTTTTTAATACCTAGATGATATCAAAATTGAAAAAAATAGGGAAATGAATTGAAATAATTATATAGAGGTTATACGGGGGAGTATTAATATTGTTATTCTTTATACACAGTGCCACCAAATATAGTCCCATTCACCTTCGGAGACGAACCGGCAAATTTTGAAGATTCGGTTTCTGTTACTTGTTTGATATCATCTGGAGATCAACCAATCGATATTGAATGGCTCTTTAATGACTATCCCATCAACTCATATTCGGGTGTAACTGTACTCAAAGGAGGCAAGCGTACAAGTATGCTTACCATCGATAATGTTCATGCACGACATGTTGGAAACTATACGTGCAAAGCTAAAAATTTAGCTGATTCAGCTATACAGTCAGCACAACTTTTTGTTAATGGTTTGCAAGTTTTCTTGAAGATCATAATTGTATAGTTAAATTTTAATTTGTTCTTTCACACAATCCTTGTTCAATCTATATTTGAAAACCCTTATTAGATAACTTTACACTTCATGAAAATGTTCCGCTGAATTGATCATAAACACTATTCAGGTCATTTTGTTTCATTTTCAGTTTTCAGGTGAGAAAAGAGTTAGTTTATATATTTTCTCAGAAGGTATAAAATTGAGTTCACATTTTGTGTTTTATTTACCAAAATTGTATTTAAAATTATCTGAAGAGTTCATGGTGAACACATCCGCTGAATTCACTACAAATCTAATTCAGCGAATATTTTATACTAATTTCCTTAAAAGCATTTAAAGTGTTTTCTTTTTTTTAAGTTCTTATTATCTTTTATCATACCTACTTCTTACAGTTGCGCCAAAAATAACTCATTTTGATTTTGGTGATGAGACGGCAAATTTTGAGGATTCCGTTTCTGTAAATTGTCTTGTATCCAGTGGTGATCTTCCACTTGACATTGAATGGCTTTTCAATGATTATCCAATTAATTCATATTCTGGTGTTTCTACATCGAAAATGGGAAAACGTTTGAGTGTTCTGATGATTGATTCTGTGCATGCTGGACACGTTGGAAATTATACGTGTAAAGCTAAAAATCATGCTGCAGCTGTTAATTATACAGCTCAGTTGATAGTTAATGGTATTTTAAACAGAAGAACAAAATTTAACGAAATTGTTTTATTCTTGGAAATTTGATTTTATCTTGGTTTTTTTTTTCATTCATAGATCCGAATTATTAAATCCTTGAAGTTCCCGTAAGGTTGCATGATATTGCTCATAAAATAAATGCTTTTTCGCTTAACGCTTTAACAATGCTCTTTTCTGGAAGATAGTATAATGAGACACTTATGCTTTATTTTCAAACCCAAATAATAATCGTGTTTGTACAATTGTAATATTTCTGTATGTGACTGCTTAAATTTTGTAAGCTTTGTTTATATTAACGCTTATGTCTTATTTGCAGTGTTTGTATTAGTTAGGAGGAAGTAAGATATTTGAAGTTTTTTGTAGCTTATTTTTATTAAAACAAAATAGTGAGCAGTTGCTGAATATATTTTTCAGACACTTGTAGATTTTACCAACTCAATAAAATAAGAGCATTTCTCTTCGGTTTTCTTCCATCATCAAGTGTTATGCGTATGAAAATATAAATAAACAAAGCCATTTTGAGAGCATTGTTTTTATAATCTTTTTTAGTTTTCGGAGAGGCCTAAACTAAAAACATTTACTAATTTTATTTTTTTAAGCATAAAATATTTTTCAATCTTCAATAATATTAACAAGGAAAACATAGAAGTTGGCATCGATTTGTTAGTATTTAATGCCTAAATAAAGCTATTCAGCACATTCTACACATATATCTGAGATGGATCTTCGGAATATTGGTTTAAAATTATTATTTTTTCTATTCATATTCAATTCAGGTCCTCCAAAAGTGGCTGCATTTGATTTTGGCGATGAGCCAGCAAGTTTTGAAGATACAGTTTCTGTCAATTGTATCATTTCTTCGGGTGATATGCCAATCGATATTGAATGGCTACTTAATAATGCAACAATGAGTTCATTTCATGCTGGAGTGACTATTCTTAAAAGTGGAAAGCGTGCTAGTGTATTAACAATTGATTCAGTTAATGCAGGGCATGTAGGGAATTATACTTGTCGGGCACGTAATTCAGCTGGTGTTGCTTCACATACGGCTGTATTAATTGTGAATGGTATCTTTTCTGATTTGATTATATTTTGTTGAAACTTATTTCCATTGTAGTAGTATGTAATTTGTATTCTTCATATATCCCTCCATAGTTCCTCCCAAAATCACACCCTTCTTCTTCGGAGATGAACCTGCAAACTTTGGAGACTCAGTTACAGTACAATGTACAATCTCTAAAGGAGATCTTCCAATTGATATTATGTGGTTATTCAATGATTATCCGCTAAATACATTTTCTGGCATAACAACATCAAAAATTGGCAAAAAAGTCAGTGTGCTAACAATTGATTCGGTTAATGGAAATAATGCTGGCAATTATACGTGCAAAGCAAAAAATCAAGCTGAATTCAGCGAGTATACTGCTGAATTAATTGTCAATGGTTATTAATTTATTTTATTTTTTTTCTTAGAGCTGGTTTGAATTTTTTTTTGTTTGTGTTGTTTGATTCTTTTTTGACACCACCACTCATATCCGCAGTTCCGCCACAAATTTCACCATTTTCATCTGGTAATCAACCAGTCCATCTGGGACAGTACATAACCTATCAGTGCACGATTACTGAAGGTGATTTGCCGCTGAATATACTTTGGACATTTAATAAGCAACCAACTATTTCGTCAGAAGATATGGATATTGTAATTGCAAAGCTTGGAAGACGTAGTAGTGTGCTTACAATTGAAAGTGTAACCGATCGTCATGCTGGCAATTATACATGTCAGGGATCAAACAAAGCTGGCAAAGCTAGTTACACAACCCAATTGAAAGTTATAGGTTTAACTCTTTTTTGTCTAAATTCTTGTATTGATTTTCGTTTGCTTTTTTTGTTCTTTTGCTCATCCAGTCCTTCCTCGAATAATCCCATTTGCATTTGAAAAAGGCCCAGCTCAAACTGGTCAGTATTTGACACTACAATGCTCTGTTCCGGATGGTGATTTGCCACTTCTTATTCGATGGACACTCAATGATCAGCAAGTTAGTGAGAATTTAGGTATAACAACTATAAAAGCTGGACAAAGGAGTAGTTTGCTGACAATCGATTCAGTTGATGACCATCATGCGGGCAATTTTACTTGTCATGCGAAAAATCGAGCTGGGAAACAAAAATTTACGACTGAATTAAGTGTTTACGGTTAGAGAAACAGTAGTTATAGTTTGCTAGACTAATGCTTAAGTAGTTTGCTTACTAATTTTAGTTTCTTAAATAAAAAATAAATTCTCTACTCTTCCTCCTGCGGTGAATGTTTAGTTTTGCAAAGGTACTTTAAAGAAATGCTGAATTGGCTTGTGAGTATTAAATATAAAAAAATGCATGAATGACAAAAAAAAGCAAAGCTATTTAGACAAATTGCATGTAAAAATGCACATTAACATCAACAAAATTGCACAAGACACTTGACACATTACCTTTTTAGAGTTTTACGTTCAAAAGCCCCAATGATAATGAAAAAAAGCTGCTATTCAGTGTCATTGGCAAATGTGGTTACAAAAGGCAAGGCAATTTTTCTAGGAAACAAAATTAAAGCGGAAATGATTACAGGAGGATATTTATTTTCACTCTAGTCTCAATTAATTTGAAATTCGTAATAATTACGTCTGAAATAGTGCTTTCTAATCAAAAATTGTGAAAAAAGTAAGAGCTTACAAAAAGTGTTAAAAGTTGCTTTGCAAAATAACTATGAAAAATACATTCAACGCTTTTAGAATATTTTAACAAGTATGAATTTTAAGTTAGTACAACGTTTCTACTATCAAAATCTGCCAGCCAAGCATTAACAAATGTAAGCAATGAACAAAATGTATGGTATTCCTAGCTGTTCTTGCAAATTCTGAACACTTACGTTCAGTTATTTTCAGTGATACAATTAATTAAATTGATGTTTTTCAAAAACATCCAGCACATTTTGGTTCTCAGAGCAAATGTGCTTTCAATATTCTTCCATCGTTGTTGAAGATTTTATTTGCTGAATAAAAACAAAAAATATATAATAATTTTCCAGTTTTGCCAAAAATTGCGCCATTCTCTCCCGGTGCTGATGCTTTTTTCCCTGGTGATTACTTTACTCTACAATGTTCGATAATTCATGGTGATCATCCTTTGATGATCTATTGGTTCTACAATGACATCCGGCTGAAAGAAAGTAATTCTGAAGCAATGGGTGTAACGATCGCTAAAATGGGTTCGCGAAGCAGTGTGCTTACAATTGAATCAGTTCAAGGATCGCATGCTGGCAACTACACTTGTTATGGAAAAAATGCCGCTGGAATTTCAAGTTATGCAGCTCAACTTGTGGTTAATGGTAGCGTGGACATGAACCCCGTTTTTATTTGTTTTTAGTTTTAAGCTTATAATTTTCATAATTTTTCATTTGATTTAATTTAATTGTATCCTCTATAATCCTCTATTTTCCCATCCTTATTTGTATGCATCTAGTTCCACCTAAACTTGCTCCCCTACCAACTAATGCCGCCGATGAGCCACTTTTTGTTGGTGATTATTTTCAATTGACCTGTGCCGTGGTTCATGGTGATTTTCCATACAACATTACATGGTATTACAACGATCAACTGGCTCAAACAATAA
Organism: Dasysyrphus albostriatus; assembly: GCA_946251815.1. Lineage (NCBI taxonomy): Eukaryota > Metazoa > Arthropoda > Insecta > Diptera > Syrphidae > Dasysyrphus > Dasysyrphus albostriatus. The sequence continues at coordinate 51,874,110 of OX276338.1, read as the reverse complement.
ATGGCATTCAAATCTTGATGCATGGCAAACGAAGCAGCTCACTAAATATCGAAAGTGTTCATGGACATCATGCGGGCAACTACACATGCGTGGGGGCAAATAGGGCTGGCGAAGCTGAAGTTTCAACAACGCTCTCTATCAAGGGTTGGTTCGCATAGTAAACTTTTCGTTTACAAAATTGCATTCCAATTTAAGTTGCTTTTGTTTAAAAATTTAGTTAAGAGTAAAAATTGAAAATCCCTGTTTTTTTTAATATTGCTGGTGCATTGGGAACTCCTTTAATAACAAATAAAACCTAACACATCACGACAAGAACTTATATCAAATCACTCTATTAACAACAACAATACGGCCTTGGCTTATAACATTTTTTCTTTTATTTTATTTTGTATTTTCTCTGTAAAAAGAATTACCACAAATTGATCAGTTCCACTTTAATGCAAATGGTGTCAATGGCGGCCAATCGGTGAGGGTAATGTGTATGGTTACATCTGGTGATTTACCAATAGATTTATACTGGCTTAAGGACAATCAACCATTGCTTCGATCGATTTACCATAAAATCGATGAGTATACTTTAATGTTATCGATAAGGCAAACTACGATTAGTGATTCGGGGAATTATACTTGCGTAGCAAAGAATTCAGCAGGGGAAAGCCGTAAAACTGCTGCCTTGAAAGTTAAGGGTGGGCTGGTTTGGAAATCATAATATTTTGTATTTATGTAGCATTATAGGCAAAAAAGTCTGTTGAAAATGTATAATCTTATTCAGGACATTGAAAAATTAATTTATACTCAAAATAATTTTGTAAGCTCAAAGCCCACTTAGTTCAGTGTTATATTTTCATGGCAAAAAATTATATAATTTTCAAACAGGCTTTCGAATATAGATGTATGGTTTGAATAGATTTAGGATATTTGTATTCATACATTTTTTTTTTTTTTAATTTTCGGTTTTTTGTTAAAGAACTTCCCACCCTGGCTCCACTTTCACTGTCTGCTGATGTAAGCTATGAGGGTGATTACGTTCAATTGACTTGTATTGTTAGCAAAGGCGATCTACCACTAAGCTTTGAGTGGTATTTGAATGGGAAAATAATAACTTCATCAATGGCTACACTGATGAGTGTTGGTCGTCAGACAAGTTTGCTGATAATTCAGCAGGTTGCATCAATTCATGCTGGCCATTATGTATGTACAGCAACAAATGCTGCTGGAAATGCAAGCCAAACAGCTAATCTTACTGTGAAGGGTACCTATTTGTATTTCTTTTTCAACGATTATACTCTTTGAACTGCTATTTTCTTTTATAAAATTTACATTTTCTTTCGATCTGCTTAGAACTTTTGCTGAATTTCTCATTTATTATTTTCTGATCCATTTTAGGTAAAAATTAATTTTTTTTGATAGTTATATATGTGTGCTGAATTTCTGAATATGTTGAACTTTAATTCAGCGGGGATATTTCAATTAAAACTTTTATATTTTCGTGCTGAAAGAGGAAGCTACTCACTAATGTGGCATATAACATTCACATTATGCAGTGAATCCTTTGTACATAATTATAAATATTAAAATATTTTATATAAATTTTTGTTTATTTTTTTATTATATATAAAGTTTGATGATTAATAAAAAACTGCAATCATCTGTTATGGCATTATCATCAAATCGAAAACCTTAACCAAACTTAAGTGATTGAACAAATTTTGAGATATTTTTTTTATTCTTAAGAAATAAATGTGTGAAAATGGCGAAACAGCGGAACTCCCATACAAATAACCTTAAAAACAAAAACAAGCACTCCACACTCTCATCATCAACACCTTTCATTCCACCATATAAACAAAGAAACAAAAATGCACACAACTTTGCACTGATTGGCGAAATAAAATTCACACCACCAACACTAAAAAACAGCATTTACTGCTTTGTTATTATATAATTTGCAATTTGTGCGCATATAAAACAAATTTAACAAAAAAAACTGTGTTTATCGAATACACAAGGCATTGTGTCGTGCATTCAATATATTTCAAATATACTTACAAATATTCACAAGACAATTATATCGCAAAATATAAAAAAAACCAAACAGCAAAATACTCCTAAAAAAATTTAAAAAACACAGTAATCCTACCTCATCCCTCTCAGCTCTTATCCTATGTCATAGCTTCCAACATCCTTATCCATCCTTTGAACCTTAAATCATCCTTCACTTTCATTTATGACTAAGTTACGATCGAAGATTAACATTGAGAATTGATTGAAAAGAATTTGAAATATTTTTCTATCAATTTTCACTTCGAGTGCATGCTTGTTTCTTTTTAATTTTGCTTCTGCTCTTTTTATAATTTTTAATCCTTTTATGTTGTCCAATTCTTTTAACATTTTAATTTGTTTCACTAGCTTATTTTAAGTTGTAATTTTAGTTAAAATTTTGATTTTTTTAGCAAGTAAGAAAGTCTACACAATCATTGAAGATGTAATATTCATATGACCTTAATATACATAATATTTTGATATATTATCCTTATGTTAATATTTTTGTTTATCGTTGTGCCTTTCATAAAATATATACTTTTAATACAAAAATTTGAATAAAAGGTATAAGAACTTTGTTACTATATAACCAAAATGGATTGCTTATAGCCAATTAATTATAGAGGAAACAAAGTGACTGACCTAGTGTACATCTGGATGTAGTGACATGTCTGCTGCACAATTGAACAAAAAGTTACCCAATAAAATTAAAACTTTTAGAAGCAGCCAGAGCTTTAAGTACCTTGTACTTGTACTTGAAAAAAACAAATACCATGAACTTGGTACTTGAGAAATACCAAGTACAAGTACTTTGTTCCAGGTACTTGTACTTGGTACTTTGATACTGCCCAGTTCAAGTTCAAGTTCAAGTTCAAGTTCAAGTTCAAGTTCAAGTTCAAGTACAAGTCCATTTCAAGTAGTTTTCAAGTACAAGTCTATTGCAAGTACTTTTCAAGTACAAGTTTATTTCAAGTACAAGTCAATTTCAAGTACTTTTTAAATACAATTCGTTGAGTTGTCTGTTTAATCTTTCGAATATAGACGACCATTGAGAGACTTAAGCGAGACTACGCCAAGACAACTGGACGCCATTAGCGTCCGTGATCTGTGTTTTTGGGTTGAAATATTCATTATTCGATAGCTCAACCAGACTGCTCAACGAATTGTACTTAAAAATTACTTGTAATGGACTTGTACTTGAGAATTACTTGAAATGGACTTGTACTTGAAAATGTATTGGGCAGTATTAAAGTATTTAAGTATTTGGAAAAAAGTACTTGACAATATACTTGTACTTGGTGTTTCAAGTACAAAGTACATAGAACTTGTTTTTTTCAAGTACCTATAAGTACAAGTATAAGATACTAGGTACTTCACTCGTTCTTGAACTTCAAAGCTAATAGGTCTGGTAGAAGCCTTATATAGTGAAGCACGCTCAAAAGTTTCGGCTGTTTAAAAATATTTTTTATTCAAACTCTGATTTTTAAAGCTAAAATATATACCAATAATGAGCAGAGAACCATCAAGCGGTATAAAAAAAAACGGTTCATCTATTTATTTTTTATACGTAAGGTCCACGTTAACTGATTTTTGTTCATTGAGGGCTATTCGAGATGTTTTTGTATGCTCATTAGCATTTTGTTATTTTATTGTAGTTTCGCTAACCGTTTTTCCAACTGCTAGTATTGCAGTATCATCAGCAAATGTAGTATATCACATGTAATTAAAAGCTTCAGAACTAGACCTAGTACACTTCCTTGTGGTACCCCTGCCACTATTTCTTTGAAATTCGAATAATCATTTAAACGAAAAAGTCTGTTTTCTAAATATTCGTTTAGAATTTTATAAAGTCTTTCCGGCAGAACTTTTCTTAATTTGAATTTGAGGCCTTCGTGCAACACCTTGTCAAACGTTTGTGACACATCCAAAAAGATCGTCGAGCTAATTTTCTTATCTTGAAGAGCTCTCTCGATAACATAGAACATTATCAATTGTTGAATGTGTGCTCCTAAATCCGAACTGATATTTCAAGTATAATCCGTTTTTATTTTATTATTGGTTGTAGGCATAAACAAAATAAAGATCAAGCATTAACCTTTTACACAATCTATGACACTTAACTGTTACGTAGGAGATCCAGTTCGGATCTTCTGAGTCCTAAGAAATAAACTTTTCAGTTATAATAATTGAAAATGAAGAAAATTTGAAGAAAAAAAATTATTCTGTTTGGAGCGACTGAATTTATAATTCAAGTTAAAAGTTCAAATGAGTTGCGTTTCGCCCAGGTATGATAGTTGGGCTCATCAGTTAGATGACTATCATACCCTTCTAAGACGCAAATTTGTATCGATGTGATGCTGTGATTTTTATATTGGGCGATAACCATCGATTCAAATTTGAGTCTCTAAAGGGTATGATAGCCATCTAATTGATGAGCCCAATCATCATACCTGGGCGAAACGCAATGGAGTTGAGCTAATTTCAACTTTTAACTTGAATTATCTTTTCAGTTATACTTTTGAAAATAATACTTGAGCCCTGTTTTGACAAAAAAATTCAAATGCAGTAGTCGACAATTTTTAAAGTGAAAACTTTACAGGAATCATAGTAGCTCGTATCATAATGGTTAGTGCGTTTGACTATTATACAGAAGGTCTGGGTTCGATTCCCTGCCACTGCCACCTAAAAAAAGAAATATTTTTTCCGAGAAACTGCCTCTTGCGAGGAACTGGCAAATCCTCCAAGAGTAAAGTAGCCGTTCGGACTCGGCAAAATTTTTTTTTTTTGGCTCAAGTTTGGAGGACATAATATTAGTTTTCAGTTTTCACATGAAACAGGATTTGTCTTTATTCTTCAATTGTTGCTCACATTGTATGAACCGTTGTTTAAAAAAAAAAACAGAAAAAAAACTTCAAAATTGCGTAGTTTTTATGGTTTACACTGCAAACAAAAATTTTACTTGAATGATACTGGAACTTCTCTTCGATAAAGTCAAGTATGAAGAGAAGATTTGATCAGAGAATTAGAAATAAAAATATTTAAGCGTTTTAAAATTCATTAATTTACTTTACTGATGAACAGCCAAACCAGGGTTTGACATCATAAAAATCCATTACAGATTGGACTTTTCATATTATTATTCCTCAAAGTCTAAATTATTACATGGCATATTCCCCACCCAAAGCTTCATAACCCATTTATCCAACTCTATTTCAAAATTGATTTATTTCCATACCTTTCGACTGAGGAGAAAAAATGTGAATTCAAGATTTAAATTAAGCTTACAAGTTTAAACAATCATAGATCCGACTCTCTGCAGTTTCCCAAACCAAAAGTTAAAATCATTTATTGTGAAATGATCTGATTTTTTTTTTAATATCTCAAAAACGCGTAACCAATTTTTTTTTTAAATTATTTTCATAAGCATATTAGTTAATACTTTTAAGATTTGCATACCAAAATGTTTCCTAAGAAATGTTTGCATATTTATATACTAGTACGTCCAGTACTCAAAACTCGAATGCTAATAATATTATTGTCTAATTGACAAACTTCAAAAAATATATAATAAGTAATATTTAAATATGTAAGCGCATCGAAATAACATTAGAATTACACTGATATTAATTAATTAAAAAATTGAGGTTTTCATACAAATTATAGATAGGAAGTTATATGCGCTGGTTACACATTTTGGTGCATACGCCCTCGATTAGTACTTATTATTATTTTCTGCAGCACTAAACGCTGTCATCGGACATTCCAATAATCTATCGAGTCAGTACTGGAAAATTCGTTGGTTAGTGGGATCGAAATCGAAACTTCACCTTTAAGTGCTTTTCACATGAGCTGCGAGCTGCGAATGGTTGTAAATTTTGACATTTCTTTCATAAAAGTAGTCGCCAACAGACGCGAATTGTCATACAGAATTAACCAGTAAAATGGGTGCTAAGAAAATTTGAGGTTAAATTCGAGCAAATTCTTCATTCGCAGATCTGTGGAACGCTCCCTGATGTTGTGGATTGTGAAAAGTGTTCGACAATTCGCAGAAAATATCTCGTTGGTGCGTAGAAAATATAAAAATGCTAAATAAACAGTTGAAACAAAAAAAAACTGTAAACTTTGTTTAGTTTGTTTTTGTGATGCAATTATATAATAATTTCTTATATTCTGCGCTTCTTGTGCAAAAAAAAAATTTCCAAGGATATATAACTTATATGCTTTCGGTTTTTATAGACCGTAATACCATAAGTAAAATGGCTAATACCATTTATTTTACTTGTTAAGATTTTAAACCTATGATATCTGAAAAGTTAAGAAAAAAACTTTAGACCCTCAAAAATCTTTGATTCGAGCTTTTTTTTTATATTAAATACAAAAAAATTAAAACTTTAAAAAAATTGAAAGAAGAATTTCATAAAAACAACATTCACAAAAAATTGTCTTCCTATTGTAAAGTAGTATAGCTTTTTCCCAATCTTAAGTTCAAAAGTGTAATTTTAAAAATAGGTGAAGTTGTAGAATTGTGAAAACCATTCGAAAAAGGAAAAAAGAACTTCCACAACGATAAACAAAATATTAACTTTATTTAATTTTAGAAAAACAAATTATTTGTAAGAAATTAAAAATCCATAATCAGTAAGTACAGAAAATTTTAATAAAAATCAAAATCTTCAATATTGTTGTAGAAATATCGCTGAAATGGTTTTAAAAAAAAAGTAAAAACAATAAATTCGTTTGTAAATATACAGAAATTTTTTTCGTCAGTTTCTTTAAGAGTAATAGAATACAATTCAAGTTCACAAAATAAAAAACCATTTCAAATGATATAGTCCGTGCCGTCCGCCTTAAAGAAGTTGAACTTCAATTCCGCATGCTTTATTTCTTAGAAAAAACTTTAAGCTGTTTGTCAAAAAAAGTCTAATGTATCATTTTTGTCATCCAAAATTGTTAACAAAAATTACCGACAACAGTACCACCAAGATGGATTTTGGAACCAACTGATAAGGCTTTTGCCCAAGGATCTGATGCTAAGGTTGAATGCAAAGCTGATGGCTTCCCAAAACCATCTGTAACATGGAAACGGGCTGTTGGTGAGTGCTAAATTTTTTCTGATTAAATTCTTAAAATAAGTGAGTTTTCTATGTCTTTCTTCTATAATTTTCAAGGTGATACTCCCGGAGAATACAAAGACTTAAAAAAGAACGACAATATTCGCGTAGAAGAAGGCACCCTACTCATCGATAACATTCAAAAGAACAACGAAGGCTATTATCTCTGTGAAGCTATCAATGGAATTGGATCAGGGCTCTCTGCTGTGATCATGATTAGCGTTCAAGCACCACCAGAATTCACAGAAAAACTACGAAACCAAACTGCCCGACGTGGAGAACCAGCTGTACTACAATGCGAAGCCAAGGGAGAGAAACCAATTGGAATTTTGTGGAACATGAATAATATGCGATTGGACCCTAAAACCGACAACAGATACACAATCCGCGAAGAAATCCTATCCACCGGTGTTATGTCAAGTCTATCTATTAAACGAACTGAACGATCGGACTCTGCTCTCTTTACTTGCGTCGCAACAAATGCCTTTGGAAGCGATGATGCTAGTATAAATATGATTATTCAAGAAGTTCCTGAAATGCCATATGCCTTGAAAGTTCTCGACAAATCTGGACGTTCCGTACAATTGAGCTGGGCACAACCCTACGATGGCAATTCACCACTCAATCGATACATCATTGAATTCAAACGATCACGTGCGTCATGGGATGAAATTGATCGAGTCATGGTACCTGGACACACCACCGAAGCACAAGTACAAAAGCTTAGCCCTGCCACAACTTATAATATTCGCATCGTAGCTGAAAATGCCATTGGAACATCACAATCAAGCGAAGCTGTCACAATTATCACTGCCGAAGAAGCACCATCTGGTAAACCAGCAAATATCAAAGTTGAACCAGTTAATCAGACAACATTGAGAGTAACATGGAAGCCACCAGCACGTAACGAATGGAATGGAGAGATCTTGGGATACTATGTTGGTTATAAACTATCAAACACAAATAGCTCGTATGTTTTCGAAACTGTTAACTTTTTGACCGAAGAAGGCAAGGAACATAGTCTGGAATTGAATAATCTGAGAGTTTACACTCAGTACTCGGTTGTTATTCAGGCATTTAATAAGATCGGTGCTGGACCAATGAGCGATGAAGAGAAACAATTCACTGCCGAAGGCACACCAAGCCAACCACCAAGCGACACTGCCTGCACAACATTGACATCACAAACTATTCGCGTTTCATGGGTTAGTCCACCATTGGAATCAGCAAATGGAGTTATTAAGACATATAAGGTGGTGTATGCACCCAGCGATCTATGGTATGGTAAGTATTTAAATAAAGATTAAGTTTTTGAAGTTTATGGTATCGAGAGCTCGGAAGCAGATTTGAAAAATAAGATAAAAAGTTGTAAGCACGTGGTTTTTCTCAAAGATATCTACGTGATATGTATTGAATTACTTGATTTAAATCAAAAATCCTTTGAGACTAATACAAGACTAATACAATCTAAACTGAAGAAAATGAATGAAAAAACTTGTAAGCGCTCCTATATTTTCATGAGTTTTTAATAGGGTTCATCGTAAATGCATTCCTTTTTGTATTCAGCTGCAAAACTAACGTCAAAATAATGAATTTAAATTAAATTTTTTAACTAAACAAAAAAATTGTGAGCAGTCTTATATTTTAAAGTAATAGCATATTAAGAAAATGTTACCTTTATTTTCTAAAATGATTATGAACAAATGCCAATATAAGATTCTGCTATCTTCCTTTACTCTTGCAAGAAATCTAAATTATATGCTTAAAGATAAAAGGATTATTTTTTACTCGGCAAATTGTCAATAGCTGAAACCTTCGTATTAACTTACTGCAAATTGATCATCTTTAGTTTTCAGCCGAAAAAGTAAATGGTTTGTAATTGTACGCGCTCATATATTTGTAAGGATTTTAACTTCAATTCCTAAAAAAAATAGAGCCTGGGTTTTGATTCAACAGAAAAGTTCGACAGTTGAGGAATTACAACTTCATCGAAAAAAAAGTTCAAATAGACATTACCATGATCTTCGGCAGGAATAATGTTGCAAAAATAATTAGTCTGTTGGCACAGTGTTGTAGTGTTCTGAAAGGCATTCAATAAAATATCGGATTTAGGTGGAACTACAGTATTCAGCTCGGCTTTTAAAATAAAAGTTCTGGCGAAATATTAACTAACAGAAAATTTCAAATCAATCTTACGAGTTCTCCTTCCCTTTACATTCTCCTTTTACTTACTAATAAATTAATATTTAGACGAAACTAAACGCCATTACAAAAAGACTGCATCTTCTGACACTGTTTTACATGGCTTGAAGAAATACACTAACTATACAATGCAAGTTTTGGCCACAACTGCTGGAGGTGATGGTGTTCGAAGTGCTCCAATTCATTGTCAAACTGAACCAGATGGTACGTTTTTTTTCAAGATTAAACATTAATTAAATGCGATCTTATGTATAATTTCTGTTTTGAAAAATAGTTCCTGAAGCCCCCACCGATGTGAAAGCCTTAGTTATGGGACATGAAGCTATCCTTGTATCATGGCGACCACCAGCACAACCCAATGGTGTCATTCAGCAATATACAGTCTATTCTAAAGTTGAAGGAGCCGAAGGTGAACCAAAGAGCAAGAAAATTCCACACTATCAAATGAGCTTGGAAGCAAATGAATTGGAAAAGAACAAACCATACGAATTTTGGGTTACAGCAAGTACAAACATTGGCGAAGGTCAGCCCTCAAAGAGTATTGTTGCCATGCCTAGTGATCAAGTTCCTGCCAAAATTGCCTCATTCGATGACACATTTACTGCCACATTCAAGGAAGACGCCAAAATGCCATGTTTGGCTGTTGGATCACCTACACCTGATATTACATGGAAAATCAAGGGAATCGAATTCACTCCAAATGATCATATGCGATTGTTGCCCGATGGATCTTTGTTGATTAAGTCTGCTACTCGTCAAGATGCTGGAGAATATTCATGCCATGCTGAGAATTCGATTGCCAAAGACTCAATAACTCACAAACTGATTGTATTGGCTCCACCCCAATCACCACAAGTTTCGATTACTGCAACTACTACTGATGCCTTGACTGTCAAATTGAAGCCACATGAAGGTGATTCAGCTCCACTCCATGGATATACCTTACACTACAAACCCGGTATGTATTTGCGATATTTTGTTTTGGAAACTAATGCTGAATTAGGTTCTTTTTTAAGAATTTGGCGAATGGGAAACAGCTGAAGTATCAGTCGAAGCTCAAAAGTACACAATTGAAAATCTCTTCTGCGGATCAAGATACCAAGTTTACGCCACCGGATTCAACAAGTAAGTTCCCTGTAAAAAAAACTGTATTCAGCAATATATTATGTAAATTTCAACAGCATTGGAGCTGGAGAAGCCTCTGACATCCAAAACACTCGCACCAAAGGACAAAAACCAAAAACCCCCGAAAAAGCACGATTCATTGAAGTCTCATCAAATTCAGTTAGCTTACATTTTAAGGCATGGAAAGATGGCGGTTGTCCAATGTCTCATTTTGTTGTTGAAAACAAAAAACGCGACCAAACCGAATGGAATCAAATCTCAAATAATGTCAAGCCCGATAATAATTACGTTGTACTAGATCTCGAACCAGCAACATGGTACAACTTACGTATCACAGCACACAATTCAGCTGGATTTACTGTTGCTGAATATGATTTTGCTACATTAACTGTCACTGGAGGTAAGTGAATCGTTGTAAATATATATTTTTGTATAAACAAAAGAAACTATAATAGATTTGATTGAACAAAAAAAATTGCTTTTGTATATTACGTACTTAATTGAAAAGAATGGAAAAGGATTCATAACATCAATTTATTTTATATTCGTTTTTAATTTTATTTTTTGTAAGCACTTATATATTCATGCACAATCAGAATTTAGCTTGGGTTTATGATATTTTTAAGGTTCGAAATTGTAAATTTTATCATGATATAAGTAAGTCTATGTTTAAAGACTTTTTTGTTGCATTTTCCATATAAGTAAAGCTTGAATATTTAAAAAAAAAAATTTAAGTTCATGCATTAATTATTGAGAAAATCTAATATAATTCAAATGAAGTGATTTTACTAAAAATAAAATTTTAAAAAAGCGTAGTCAATAGTTCCCACAAAAAAAAAAAAAATAGTCTACTAAAAAAGTATTCAGCAAAAATATTAATTCATTTTTCTAACACGATGGTTTTTGAAAGTCGTTATTTGCTTTTGTTTCATTAATTTATTATTTTCTTTGAATACATAAAATAAGCAGTCCATTAGATCATTTTTAAGTTATGAATCCTTTTCCATAAGTATACAAATAACAACAATACATATTTTTTTTTTTTTTGAAAAAAAAACATAGTTTGAATAAAAAATTTGTGTTCCACCTGCTTTAAGTAGTTCATTGCTTTTTCATGTTGAATTTGATTTTACACTTTTATCAATTCGGTTTTTGTTATTTTCTTTTATCAAACAATAAAAAATATTGCTTTTTTTCTCAAATTTTCCTTTAATTTTATTTGTTTATTTTATTAAACAAAATTAATACTTTTGTTTTTTTTTTCATACATTTATTTTTTTTCTTGTATATATTTTTCCCATACATGTTGTTTCGAAAATCAAATTTTTTGTAGAGAAAAAATATTTTTGTACAAAAATAAAACTTAATTAATTGGCAAATTTTTTTTACAACAGAAAAAAAAATAATAATTAATTTTTGAAAACATATTTTAATTGCGTAAATGCAATTTGTTTTTCCCACAGAATATATACATAAATGAAAAAAAAAATTACTGTGAAAACTTTGAAAATGAAATAGTAAAGTGTAAACGAATGTTTAATTTTTATTTAGAATTTATTTTTTAATTTTTGTTTTATAATTTAAACCAAAAAAATCAAGAGTATATGAAAATGCTCCATTTTTTGACTGACCCCACTTTTAAATTAGCTATAGTGTTGTAAAAGTATTTTTTTTTTATTTTTTAATTTATTAATGTTTTCATTTAATGGTAAAATGCACATACTCGTACACCAAAATCAAGTACATAGAAAATGTAATGTGCCCAATTAATTAGAGTCGTCGTATTTTATCTAGCCCCACTGTATAAAAATGTGTGTGTAATTTGCAAGTACATTTGTGTACAGACAGTATAAAAATAATTATTTTTAAATATTAAATTAACTTAAAAAAAAAGAATAATAAACAAATTATTTAAGCTCCATTTAAAATTTACTATTCGAAAAGATGGTGTCAATAGATTGAGCATTTGCGTATAATTGCAAAGATATATTAAGAATTTGAAGATGATTTTGAGTTTCATATCGATTTGATTTAATATTATAAAATCACTTAAGCAATAACGAAAATAATAATCAAGGAAAGCTAGATGGAAAAAAATAACTGAAATAAATTTACGTCTTATACAAATAAAACACAATCATTACCGATATCAAAACCTAATGGAATTATTTTATGGTTATCAATTTTACAGCCGTATAAATAAACGCAAAATAAATATATATAAAAATATAAAAATATAATATCATTCAGATATCTGGGAATTTTTATCATTTTAATTTTTTTTTTTTACACTTCAGATTCTTTGTTGTAGTGAGTGAGCTTAGAGCAAGCTGCAAACCACAGGCTCATCATAAGTGCATGTGTTAGTGGTTAGTAAAATAATGCGAGCTAACACATGCATAAGAATAAACTACATAAAACAATTACAAAGTTAAACAAATAAACAATAAACATAAATATACAATATCTTAAACATTTAAATTAAATATAATCAAAAAGTTAAAAAGCAATCACGAAAGTGGAGTTCGGAACATTTTTTTTAATCCCTTCTTGCTTATGTAGGAATCAACAGAGGAACCATATAAATTAAAGATCTTGCACATACGGTTAAGAGGCTCATGTATACCGTAATTAGTTCTATGGAAATTTTCATGTAAAAGTTCAAATCTTCGCAGATGGTGAGATCCTCCGTGGTAATTTATGCCAATACTGGCTAACAAATCAGGAGCATCAATTTGACCACTTATAAGTTGGTGAACAAATATTAGATCATTATTCACCCGCCTTTGATAAAAGGTTTGAACCTGCAGTAGCTGGATCCTCTGTTCATATGGTGGAAGGTGGAATGGATCAGCCCAAGGAAGACCTTGCAGAGCAAAGCGAATGAATTTACGTTGAATTGATTCAATACGACTTTTATGAATTTCATAAAAGGGAGACCATACTTGAGAGGCGTACTCTAGATGAGGACGTACATAACAGTTGTATAAGGAAAGAGTAACGTACGGATCATCAAATTCCTTTGCCCAACGTTTTATTAATCCAAGAGCTTGCTTTGTTAACAAAGATGTTAATGAGTTCAATGAGTTCTAAACCTGAGCTATAAAGTTAATACCCAAGTCCTTGAAACTAAAGACTCGACAGAGTTTGTGTTGAGAAATAGAATAATTAAAAGCATTTGCAAGTCGCTTTCTTGAGAAAGTTATTGTTTGGCATTTGGAAGGGTTAAGAGAAAGACCGTTTTCAACACACCAAGTAGCGAAACTGTCTATATCGGCCTGCAAAAGAATGCGGTCGTTGTTAGCCTTTATTGTTTTTAAAATCTTCATATCATCAGCGAATATAAGAATATCACTGAAACGTATGCAAGAGACAACATCATGTATAGCAAGAATAAATAGAAATGGGCCTAGATGACTTCCCTGAGGCACACCGGAGTGAGCCTTGAATGAGTTTGAAAAACAGTATCTAAATTTTACCTGGTAAGATCTGTTTTCAAGGTATGATTTTATCCAGGTGTTAAAAAAAATGTTGAAAATCCTAAAGATTTAAGTTTGAAGATAATAATGTTGTGACTAAGTTGGTCGAATGCTTTGGAGAAATCAGTATATAGACAATCCATTTCACTTCCATTTTCTAACGCGTTAGAACATTTGTGTAAGAATGTAAGGATATTTGTTACTGTTGATTTTCTTCTCACAAGTACATGCTGTTGTTCACATATTATATTCTTCGTATGGATTGCTAAAATCACACACACAACTTGTTCAAATAGCTTTGGAATACATGACAGTTTGGATATAGGTCTGTAGTTCGAAATATCAGTTTTATCACTTTTTTTCAAAAACTGGAGTTAGAAATGAAGTTTTCCATAAACAGGGAAATTTCCCTGATTTAATAAAAAATTCAAACAAAAATTGAAGAGGCTCAGCCAATATATTTCTACACTGTTTCAATAATATTGATGGAATTCCATCTGGTCCAGATGAGAAATCATCATTTAACGATGAGAGAAGGTCTAAAACAGTACTCTGCTGCACAGCGAAATTGTTATAACTCGTTTGCGCATAAGAATGTAAATTTCTGAAATAATATTCATCAATATAAAGGGTTGTGTCCACAAAAGAGTTACGAAAATTGTTTGCCAAGGCTTTGCATATATCAATAGTTTCTTTCAATACACAATTCTCATATTTGAAATTTGTGGGGTAACCATCCGAATTTTTCTTCGAATTGACAAACTTCCAAAATGCTTTAGGGTTTTCTTTAAGAGATCTTCCCATTTCGTATACATGATTAGTGTATAGCGACTTTGAAAGAGATTTAAATTCTTCGAAAAGGGTAATGTAAGAGTTGTGGTCAACTGAAGAAAGGGTCTTTAAATATATTTTCCATGCTTTATTTCTTTATTTCAAAGTTAGACAAAAGTTCGTATTTTTTATTATTTTTATAAGGATAGTATTATTTATGCAATTACTATGTACGCTGTTAAATTTATTAACTGCTTCGTCAATATTACTAGATTCTGATATACCATCGATACAAGATCTAGCTAATTCTTCTGCGAGTAACTGAAAGTTTGCCCTTCTAAAGTTAAAAGTATATGAGCGATCATAAGTGTTGCTATTTTCTAAAATATCACTACTTAAGTCACGAACTATATCCAAAGGAGGGATAGCTATCTATATTAGTCATTCCGGAACTAGATTCTAGAACAAGAGTACTAATAGCGTCAGATGAAAATAATAAATCGAGTACTCGATTTTTTGAATTTTTAATAGAGCTTACTTGCTGTAAGTCCGTTGCTATAATTCTATCCAAAAGCCGAAGCTCAGTTTGTGAAGAAGTTAAAGCTGCCTCCTAAAAACATTCATCTTCAGAAGAAACCCACTCTATAGATGGTAAATTAAAGTCTCCGAGAAGTAAAATGTTGCTGATGGAGCAAGACAGTTCATTAATAAAATCTAAATCCCTAGTGAGGTCCACATAAACTGAGTCCGAGCTTTTCGGAAGAATGTATGCATTTAATATATAGATACATTTTGACTCTATGGCTAACTTTTAACAGATAAGTTCAGTTGATAGTTTAAAAGGGAATACAATAAGTGAAGAAATACATTTATTTCGAACTGCAATCAAAACACCTCCGCCCACTTCTTTTGGTTTGTCAACATGGCGATCTTTTCTATAAACTAAAAACTCTTCATTAAAATGTTTTGTGTCCAAATAGCTTGAATTAAGCCAGGTTTCTGTCAAAAGATAGATGTCATGTGAAAATGCCTGCGAGTTGACGTAGAGATCAGCAGTTTTAGTGCGAAGCTCTCTAACATTTTGGTGGAAGAAGGTAATCCTATTTAGTTTTTTGGGATTGGATTTTTTGGTAAATTACGCGAAAACCTATTTTTCCTTGTTGAAAATTCTTTCATAAGAGCTTCTGGAGGCCAATTACTTGAATGGCAAGAAGAATCAATGTAACAAGAATTTGTGACTATTTTAAAAGATGAAACAAAACTATTTACTCTACTAATTTTTGTACACTTAACAGATGTTTTCGTAGGGATACAATTATTAGCTAATAAGTGGGAAACAATGTCAATGGCATCAATTTCTGGTTCAAGGCGAGAGATAAAGATAGACTTTGGCTTAGGAACGGCTTTGATAGGTCTTGAATCGATAATTATGTTAGAGACAGAAGCACATTCTACAATAGGAACTGTGCATGGAATCGTTTCTTAGATTTCATTCCTAACCTAAACTGAAGAAGCCATTTGGGGACAAAGATTTGTTCTTTTAGGGGGATGGGCCAGAATTCTTAACAACTAGTGCATTATCTCGTCCCCTTTTGTTATTTTTTTTGGCAACAATAACGTTTTCCTGCCCAGAGCTTGATAATTGCGCAAGCAAATCATCATTTGTGGACACGATTAGGAGAGGGAGAGGATCCTGAATTAGTTCATCAGTAGAGGTTCCGATGTCTACCAGGTCATTTGGGAGTGTTAACGAACTAAATCTTGTGACCGATTGATTAAAACTACTTAGCAGTTCTTCAAATCCAGTAAGAAGCTACTTACAGACCACTTATAAGCTAGAACAGCCACAGCAGGCATTTTCCGGTTTTATAATTTATTTTGAATTTTTGTTGATGATATAATTTTTTTTGTGTTTTTGTATGTTTTGTATGCTGGCGCAACAGTTCGAAGTAAACCTGAAACTTATTCAATAATCTTCTCAAGACAGCTAGGCCTCGTGCTAAACAGAGAATATTGCAGCTATTTCCGGAAGTTTGCACGCCTTAACCTGCAATACTCAATATGTCGATAATCTCATTAATAGTTCTGCTGGCTTCAAGAAAATTTTACATGAAGAATTCGGATTATTTATCAAAAACTTCCAATTGACTCAGCATTTCGCTGTCTTTTGCCTCTCATCACCTAGAAATTGGCGACGATTGCCACATTACAAGTTTGTCAACAATCGATTTATTGCACTCTTAGTTCAACAATTGTGTAATCAGTCGTTTTGTGATGTTGCTTGCTCAATAAAGAGTTGCAACGTTTTGCCACCACTCCATTGTTTTGCATTTGTGGAATGTCATTTTAGATCAATGTTATGCGTTGACTTAGGGCCAGTTTCAAGACTTACGGATAAGGTTTAGGATAGCCTTTTCGGAACTTTTTTGGCAGATCAATTTAAGCTTTTGATTTCAAATGTCTCGGATAGTGATATCTGACTGATAAAGTCTGGGATAGCATATCCACCGGTTCAAGTGGCTGTTAAATATTTTATCCAGAAGATGTCTAGCAGCTATGAGTTTCCATCGTAATATTTTGAATTGCGCTTTGAATTAATCCGTCGTGGTTCATACTGAATTAAAATATTTAAAAGCATTGACATTTTAAATTAAAACGATAAGGATTTTTTGTTTTGACAACAAAAATTTAATTTTCAGTATGTTCAGTGATGTTTTATGTTGTTCTCAAACTGTAAATTTATCCACCGGTTAGTTTATCCGAGACTTTGATGATGAAACAGAAGAGAAATAACAGCCACTTTTATCTGCCGGATATCGTTATGTGTCGGATATCTATCCGAAACTTTAACCGGACCATTTGAAACTGGCCCTAAAAATCCAAGATAATAAAATATAATTTATTCCCTCGTGAAAAATTCAGTAGCAAATTTAATTTTGTACCTTATTTTTCGGATCCTTTAAAGTAAAATTTTTTATCACGATCGAATCATATTTGCTGCGAAGCGAACCGTTAAATATGGTTTCATCCCGATCCCGAATTTATCTCGCTCAAGATTAACGATCCGTGCAAATAAGAAAAAAAAATATTTTTTTTTAACGAAAGGGGAAAGTTTCGAAAAATTGACACAGCTGATACAGAATAAAAAGAAAACAAAAATATTTTCAAAACAGGGTGTTTCAAAAATATGTCAATACTCGTATTTTGCAACTTCGTTGCGCCGCAAGTGATTTCAATGAAACTGACACTGGTGATGGCTAAGATAGAATTACAAAAGAAAACAAAATTTTTAAAACAGGGTGTTTCAAAAATATATCAATATTTTGCAACTTCGTCATTCTTTGAGCGATTTGAATAAATTTGACACAAATTAGAGCTGACACAAAATTATAACAGAAAAAGAAAATATTTTCAACGATGTTTCAAAAAAACAAATGTCAACATTCTGCTTCTTTGCTGTTCCTTGAGCAATTTTAATGAAATTAAAACAGGTTTGAGTTGCCATAAAATAAAGACAAAAATATTTTCAATTTAATTTCATTGAAATTTCTTGAAACACCTATTTTTAAAATATTTTTTTCTTTTTTAATTCTGTATCAACTCTAACCTGTGTAATATTATTGAAATACACTGTTTTGGAAATATTTAAACGTCAAAGAAGGAACAAAATTGTGGATTTTGTTTTATTTCTTACAGGTTTTTTAATGTCTTGACACCGTAGACATCCAATCGAATTAGACAATGAATGGGAATGCCTTGTCAGGAAGGGACAAACTAAATTTTCTTCTTTATCATAAGACAAATTTTAACCAACTCAAATGAATATTTTACCCATTTCAAGAAACAATGATTTCAAAAAATAAATCACTTCACAAAGTGATACTTGATGATGACTGGTTCATTTTGAGGATATTTTCAGGTTCTTATTGGGCAATTGAATAGACCGGAAAATGACGGGTATCTACATAAACATAAATGTGCAAGGGTTTTAATTATTGAATATGTTGTTTGACCAATAAGCATACTTAAAACTGAAAATACTACTAAATTCACCCGAGATTTCCGAGACAGTGGTCACTAGTTACTTTTCAATATTTCTGATATAATTCGGGAAACTAAGCTGAATTTGACAATTTTAAATATAAAACTTTTTGTTCAAAATTAAATCTTCTATTCAAATGGATGGTTTAAAAAATTTTATAAAAAATACACAAAGTCAAAACATACATAAACAAAATAAAGTAGAGATTGCAGGCTTTTATATATTTTGTTTTAGCACGGCAAAATATAAACATTTTAGTTTTTCGATTTTTTTTCGTTTTATGTTGGCTTTTAATGATTTTTTTATATAGACATTTATAAACCTTCGATTTTAGTATAAAATATAAATTTAAACAAAAAGTTTTAAGTGTAAAATTGTTAAATCCGGCTTAGTTTCCGAGTTATACCATAAATATTGAAAAGTGGTCAGTGTGAGTATTTATTTTGTTCCAGGGAGAGCTATGTGTTTTTATAGTTCGAAAATTTTATCGTTCGCGAACTATGTGTTTTATGGTTCGTGAGAAGATCGATAAAGACTGATTAAGATCAGTATTTTATGATTCAAAAACGATACTTAATACACTCAGAGAAAAAAGCCATTTCTTTTTTACTATACCTGATTTTATGGTTGATATTTTTCAACTCGGTAGATCAGCTTAAGTGCTTAACCAGATACCTGATTGAAATGTGGAGTTAAAGCAGGTTGCAGGTTAAATCTGCATGACATCTTATAAATTTACCAGTTCTTTCAAAGAGTAAAACTATAAAGTTTACCTAATAATCTGGTTTATTTTACTTAAGAATAAATTATCCTGTAAGTTTAACTTGAAAGTCTAGTTAATCTAACACTCTTCCTAGCGTGTCGTTAGAATCATCTTAAAGAATAATTTTAATGTTATTGCTAGATCTAGACATATATACAAAAGTGCCCTTATGTCATGACCACTGTCTTCTTTGAGCGTGCGTACATGCATGCATATGAGCCTTATGTGTGAATTTAGCCTGATACGATCTATCATGATGCACTCGTTCATATATTTAAGACTCAAGACTTCTTGCCTTAATCAAACTCCAACGGTAAATCCACATTCAAATAAAAAAATTCTAGGGCACAGATCCCAAGTTCTGTGTTATTATTTATAATTGTTGAAGCTTTTTGATTAAGTAACTTTATGCTCGATGGACTATCAGATAGCGGTACGAAATTCCGAAAATCTTGCATAAAAAAACCTTGAAAAACGAAATCTCGCAATTAATAATTTTTATTTTTCAAAATCTCGCTATAACAAAATCTCGCCTTTAAAAATTGAGCATTTTTATCTCGCACTAAAAAATCTCGTTAATATTAACCAAAATCTCAAAATTTATAATCTCATGTATCAAAATCTCGCAAATCAGACTTTTCGCAGATTTACAGTAATATAAAATCGGTCTTAAACTCGCATTAAATAAGAAAAAACCTCTGAACCAAATTAAAAAAAAAATGGAAGACGAATAATTTTTCTTTGGCTTTGAGCAATCAAGCAAACACTTCCGAAATAATAAAACTCAAAACTATCAACTCGGAAAGCATTTAATTTTTTGTATCAAAAATCTCGAAAGTTCAAATAGGTATTGCGCGAGATTTAGGTCAAAATATTCTATTTACTGCAATGCAATTAAATTTAGCAAAATTTTAATTTGCGAACTTACAGTTTGCATGATCTTGTTATTACTAGATTGTTTAAAGCGGGATTTTATGATTGCCAGATTTTGAAATTGTGAAATTTCGTGATGCGAAGGTTAATTAAGGAAAAGAAACAAATCCTCCAAGAATAACTCTACTTGTCAAAAAATGGTCTTAGCCATTCAAATCCGGTTAAAAATTGCATGCTGTCAGTTACGAGCTGTCGCAAAATTAATTTAGTTTAGGTACTTGAATTGTCACACTTTTAAACTTGTAGGACATATGTGTATCATTTATGGATACCGAATGGACTTGACAAAGTACTACTTAAAAGCCAAATTGATCTAAAAATTTACAAAGAAATAATGTCAACTCTAAATCAGACATTCGGCTGTCTCTTAACCATGAAGCTGTAGCGAGACCAAATTCATAGATTTCAAAATAAAATGGCATCTTCCCAAGCATTTTACTGTTATTGATGCCACCTTTCAATATGATTAGGAACCGTAAATATGTCAGAAAAAATAAAAATTGTTATTTACATACATGTCAAAATAAATTGCTGTTTAAACATTTATTTACCAAATTATTTCAATAAAATTTATAACAAATCATCTTCAAATTCAAAATTTCATTTCGGAAAACCTTAGAAAGTATTTTTTTAATATTTTTTTTTATTTAAAAACTTTTAATTAGTAAGCATCTTTATAATTTCTGAACACATTAATTGTCTTGATTTTCCTTATATTTAATTGCAATTAAAAGTATAACGAGCAAATATATTTTTTTTAATTAAATCTAAAAAAAACATGGGGAAATTTGACAATCAGATATACCAATTTGTTCCTGAAACAACCAAAGTTATTTATTAAAAAAAAATAATCTAAAAATATGACTAAATAAAACAATTATTAAAAAAAAAAAACTTAGAATTTATTTAAATTATTTAAGATTTAGTTACTTTTAATATTAGTTTTGTTCTTTATTAATATTTACTTTATTTTCTTAATATTAAACAAAATATCAATTTAAATACAATTTTTATTCTAACTAATTAATCAAATTAATTTAAAACAAAGTTTTAACTTTAAGTTTTGTTGATCATTTTATTTTATTTAAGGTATTTTTTAAATCCATTGTGTTAACGCTGTTCAATTTAGCAGTAAATCATGATATTTTGTTGTGTTTGGTGAATTATCTTTAGTAGTTACTTTTTGCCTTGAAGTTAAAACTTAAAATTTAATTAAAAATAAATTAAACAAGAAAAACAAATTGCATTCAGTAACTAAAATTAAAATACATATATTTAACCTTTAACTTAATTTGTTTGTTACACAAAAAAAAAAACAAAATCAAAATTTTAGTGCCTGGTGTTCAAAATGTTATCGTTACATCTCATTACATTTTCACTCTTGTTACTCATAGCAGTTTATCTGTTCCTTGAAATCTTTCACTTTTTCTTATATTACATTTATATAAATGAAAAAAAAAAAACAAAGTTACTACAAAAAAAATGTTTATTATTGTTATTGTGTATTTTGTATGTTTAAAGCAAACAAAACAAAAAAAGTTTTAAAAAATGGTATTTTTGTTTTTTTAAATAAAAGACCAGAAACAAAAGAAAAAATTACCTTTGGTTGTTACAGGGACAATCGCCCCCTCGCGTGAATTACCCGAATTAACCGCCGAGGATACTATTCGCATCATCTTGTCGAATTTAAATTTAATTGTACCGGTGGTAGCTGCCCTACTTGTTATAATCATTGCCATTATTGTTATTTGTATCCTACGTAGCAAAGGCAATCATCACAAAGGTATTACCAAAAAAAAACTAATCAATTCGATATTTTTTTTCTTCTCTTTCTCGTTTTGTTGGTTTCTTTCTTCTTCAACTGTGTTTTATATAAATGGTTTATGTTTTATGAAAAACAAAATTTTTATTAAAAAAACACACTACCACAAAAAAACATCAACAAATATTTAAAAAAAAAAAACTTACCAATGCATCGTGGTAAAATCAAAAATTAAACAAACTATAAAATGAATGTGTGCCTGTTGTACGATATTTAAAACAAATCAATCAAAAACCAACCCGGAAATCACATAATCGGAAACGGAAATCTATCGTATCCGAAATTGGTATGTATTTAGGAACTGTTGCCCCATTGGACGATGGCATTGGTACGGCTAATATCCATACCAGGATCCGGATGCCAGCATGGATGCCAGAATGGTTAGATTTGAACTTTATGGTGCCATTGATTGCAACATGCATTGTTGTTGCGGTGGGTATACTAGTTGTGTGTGTAGCGCTATCAAGACGAAGAGCTGATGACATGCGTGGCGGACAAAAGGATGTTTACTGTAGGTCTTATGCATTGCAGCTTAAAAATGATTTTATTTTACTTTTTTTAATTTTATTTACATATTTTATTTTAATATTTCTTATTCATATAAACAAAATATACTTTCAATATTACTTAAGCATTTTATGATTCTGTTTTTGTTGATATTTTTTTTTCTAAATACTTAACAATTTTTTAAAAGCGATGGTGTCAAGTTATGTTCTATAATTTTATCACACTTAAAGCCAAATTTATTTTTAATTTGATTGGTGGGGTAGTAAAGGAAATAGTTGACGATGACAGTAGAGAGTAGTTTTCAGAACATGTGTATCCATTCATCAGGAATACCTCAAGGAAGCCACTTATAACTTCATATTATCTTTGTTTTAACAATTCGTGTAGAGATTTAAGGTTCCTGCAAATAGATTTAAAAGTTTCTTTTTTCGTGTAAAAATAAATATAGTCCCTGTGGCTACTCCGTACAATACAGCAAGAATATTTTTATTTGGGAAAGACTTTTTACGTTAAAGCTTAGTTCCAAGTGATTAAAAACAATATATTTTTAGGACAAAATATTTTAAAATTAACAACAAAAATTCATGTAGCTTTAGCTTTTTTTTCAGCTTAAGCTCCAATTCGTGTGACTAAAAATAGTTTAAACAAGGAAACTATAATAAAAGCTATACAAATATCAAGATTTCAAGACCCCTGACTAGAAAGCTCTGCCTTGTGCTTATTTTTTTTTAGAATTTCCTTCAATTTAAGAGTCTTCGAGGCCGCAATGTGACCAGGTATTGAAAATATATGGCAATTTAAATGTTAATGGATAAAGTCTAGTACGCTTCTGATGCGAAACAAAAAAATTATAAACAAAAAATGTAGTTGAATTTGATAATTGTAGCAGATTATTTGGAGAATTTCACACTCTTTTTTCGCACACAATTAATAACAGAGATCATTTTTTGTGAACTGAAAAGTGATATTTGTGTTTTTCCGTATTTTGCTTTAATCTCAGCGTTGCCGGCAGTTTTTTTTGCATTTTTATTTCTTTTAATTTTTTTTTGAATTCATGCAACTGTCAATGAATACTTTTCCGCTTCGTTTTCGTAAGCATTTCGTTGTCTTATTTGGAGACCACCTCAAAGTATCGTTTCGCATCAGCAGCGTACTAGAATTGAGTGTGAAAATGTCAATTTGTTAGAAAAAAAAATTGTTAGGTAAGTTAACGGAGATTAAATCTCACATAATGTTGCCCTATCAAAAAGTTAGCAAACGAATCTAACGGGCGGGAATGAAATACAAAACTTTTGTACTAAATTTGAAGCAAATCGGTGCATCCACTTAGGCTCCAGCTCGTTACTCGGACGCGACCGACGACGGTTCGATAAAAACATTTTTTGGACTTATCCATCAATCATCGTTATGTTAATTTAATGTTAAGTTTGACTAAAATTTCAATTGTATGTAAATTTGGGTGGTCATTATATTTTTTTTTTTTTGAGTTTTTATATTTGGATGGGTCTAAATCAGCTCCAAATGAAAAAACTCCCTATTTTTTCAGATTTTTATTTAGTCGCTGTAGAGGTTTATTTTTGTTTTCCTTTTTTTTTTGTTTTTCATACTCCTGTCCAAGTGGGGGGAAAATATAACGCACCTCCTATGGGATTTTTTTCTTGTACTTCCAACCTACATGCTGTGAGTATTTTGGCAGATTTTACGTGAATCACCTTAAAACAGATGGAATAAATTAGGCATTTTTTTTACTTCACTTAAGTCCATCCAAGATGATCTCATTTTTAACGACCACCCTAAAGCACTTAGAGCAAGTAAACAGTTTTGGTATAACAAAATCAAAAACCCACTTGCTTTGCTTTTCTTTTTTTTTGTATTCATATAAATGAAAGCTTAAGTTTCGAGCTATTTCAATCTGAATCTATCATTTTTAGAGAGATGTGTGTGTGTGTACGGATGTACATTCAAAGGTTTTTTTGGTTTTCATCGTTTGGTCTACATATAAAACGGTGCAGAGTGGTCCGTTTGTTGAATTCTGGAGGCAAAAATCATTTCCACGCCAATTCCTGACAAAAATTCATCAAATTTGGGACACATAATAATTCGAAGATTCCAAATTCATTGGTACTGTCTATTTTTATCTTTCAAGTGATTGCTTCAACTTGATTATGAACTTAATTCAAAATTTTAAAACTCAAAAAAGCAATGTCAGGAACTTAGTCAAATGACGGTTTGAAATGTCTTAACATTACATTATGAAAGTTATTCTAAAACAAATTTGTGTCAAATTTAAAATGGCAAGGGATTAGAACTAATTTAAAAACAGTTTTTTTTTTGAGTTTTTTTGTTTTTGGAAATTATTTTTAAACCTAATCTGTTTGAATCTTGAAGAAATTTGACTTTTGGAAGTTGTAAAACTAATTTTAGTTAGTTTAATTGACCTAAAATTTGATTGACAAAATCAAACTGTCAAAATAAGGAAATTTCTCGTAGATAGATACAATCAAATGAGGTCTAAAAATAATTTTCAATACACAAATTTCAAAAGAATAGCATTAAAATCAGTTCCAATCTCTAGGGCACATTGCACTAGCATTTTAGGCTAGCTTTTCTAAATTTGGTACAATTCTATACTAGAATCACAATACTTTATTTAAATTGGACCAAGTGCTGACCTAAATTTTGAAGCTCTCAAAGAGTTCAAAAATATAGGTAGAACTAGTAAATTCAAAGTGGGAAATCCAATAAACGCACAACGCAAACGTATGGTGTAGCAAAATTTTTTTTCTTTTCGACGTTTTCATATGGAACAAATCTTTTGGCATGAAATGCACATAGTGGAGAAAAATTTGAACTTTCTTAAGAAAATTGTTTTAAATTAGATTAATCATGTATAATTTGTTAACAGCTCAGACATTTATGTTCTAATTTTGCATGTACTTCCTTTTCAAATATTTATATTAAAAACGATAGCATAATGCAAGAGTAATCACATTTTGACAAGTTCCTACATTCAAACTGACAACTTTCAGCCTTGGGTATGTAAGGCTAATAATGTACCGAATAATCGGACTAATTGGCCACCTTTCTCTTCAGCCAAAATTTTAAAATTTTCGTGATTATTGTGGAGTTTACCAGAGCAATTTAAACCATTTGACTAAATACGGCAGATTCACATCAAGACTACCGGAGGGCCATTCGTCAACTCTTATGAACTTAGCAGCATGCTGCTCAAATCAATCTTGATTAAAATTCATTTTGTGAGCTGTATTCGAGTCCATTTGAAGTACTCATGTGCTGTGAATGTCTCTTGTTCGTAAAAACGGGTCTTTGTAAGACTTTCATGGAACCTAGCAATCTTTTTCTACGCTTCTGAAGAGCTCATTGTGTATACTTTATCATTTCATTGGTTGTACTTAGTCTCACCCGATAAAATTGTTTCATCGTAAAGAAAACATTATTTGTTTTTTTTTTGCTAGCGTAATGAGGAAGTAAATTCTTTTGAAAATTGAGTTTTTAAAATACAAATTTAAAATTAATATTGAACATCGTACACTTACATACAAAAGTTAAAAATTCTCCTCATCTTAAATAAATATTTTTTCAGTTTTTGTTTTATTTTTTTTTATTTTTTATTTGAAATACTAAACATTTCTTATTTTATAAAAATGACATCATCGCTTATATATATCAAATCAAATGATTTTTTTTTGTTTAAACAAACTTGGTCATCGGTATAAACTATAGCCGTCAAAAATATTACAAAAATAAAGCAAATAAGTATACAATATTAAAAAATCTTTTTACCAAATAGTTTCCAATTGGTGTTTGTATAAAAATTAATATACATATTTAGCTTTCTTCTATTTAAGTTTAAATTTTTGCATTTAACTTATTTAATATAATCAGTTATTATAGTTAGTAAATGTGATGACGTATTTTATGTAAATAAATATAATATTGTTATAATTAGAGCATGCTTGTTAAACGTCAACTATCTTTTAATAATTTATTTCTACTTACAATTAGTTTCAAGTTTTAACACTTACATAACGAAAACACACACAACAACATGATGAAACATTAAAATTTCTTCTTCATAAAAATTTGGTTGGTTAGTTTTTGACTTGTACTTTTTTTTTGTCTTTGTGTAAGCTTTTCCTTATAAAACTAATAATGCTTATTTTGTTATAAATAAAATTTTTAAAATTGTTAAAAAGATGGAATCACAATGTAAGTATGTAAATATTTTTATAATTATAAAAAAATAAATATTTTATAAATATATTTTTGGCCAAAACTTAAAAAAAACAATAATGTTTCTATACTTTTTGTATTGAGTGTAAAGTTAAATTATACTTATGTGAGCTTTTATTTACGATCACACTAATAATTTTACTTAAAGTGATAATCATTGACAAATGATTGAAATGAAAGATAAACAAAATAAAGAAATACAAAATTTTATATTTGGTAAAATAGCTAATTTAGAATCAGTGATAACTTACAATTAGTTATATATTGAGTTTACCATTTTTTTTATTAAAAGTCTTATGTTTTTTCGTTTAAGCCTTATAATCATAACTATTTTTGATTAAGTTTTTATCTTCCGATCAATTTCTTTACTACCTACAAGCACCATAGGCGGCGAAAGGCATGTGTCGTCTGTAACGGCCCGCGTTTCAAAGGGCCCCACATCGAATCGAAAGATACTCGCGTTTCATAGTTATTCATTTTTAAATGAGTAGTTGGATTAATTAATGAAGCGTTTGGCATAAGATACATTAAGCTGCTACTGCAAAGCATATGATACTACTTTTTCATTCTAGCCGAAATGAAGTAATTTTGCAAATCAAAAAAAAATATTTTTTCATTTGTAATTTGGTAATTTCGTTTGACAGCTCATTTAATTTTTGAGTTTTAATTCATAATATTATTAATAGCTCTTGTCGTAGGGTTTTCTTTCATTGAGCTTTGACATTTTCATACAAACCTTTTTCAGAGCTCTTCAAACTGTGTCCGCAATTGGGTATGTTCAATAGGTTTGATTTAATTTCCAACCTGACTTCGTGCAAATTTGGTTGAAATTACCTCATTGCGAAATATGAATTTGTATGGGAAATGCGATGATTTCATATCGAATAGGAAATTTTCAGCGAAATTACCTTATTGGCCTAGTTAAAACGTTGTATAATAGTTAACGATCTTAGCAAAATTTAACCAAATAAGGCTTAGACCAAGAGCTTACGACATAAAAAGTCAAGTCGTTGCGTTATGTTGTAAGCCATATCCATGAAAAGCCTTTAAGGTGTTAAACCAGGAACTGCATGTCAGCCTACCTGAAAACGTGACGAACGTGTACAATATGACGTTAATGTGTGAAAATGAGGCAAGTCTTTCTATTTGCTTATGGCCTTTTTGATTGGCAATCCAGAAGCGTTCGGAATGCGTGTAAACCTTTCTAAAAGTGTTCTATTGGCACTCAGTATGATGGTTCTTCTCCTGAAAAGAACAGAAAACGAATGTGGATTTCATTTCCGAGTTGAAACCAGAACAACTCACACATTTAAACACATAGTTGTCAAATTGCTGTCAAATATTGCAAAAAAGTAAATTTTTATATTTTATATTTTATTTTACTGCTTTTAACAAAAATTATTTTTAGTTTAGAATATTATTTTCGCATTTTACAAATTATCATACTCGTCTATATTTGTGTCCGACAAGTTTACAAATGTGAAGAACTATTTCGGCATTCGCATGTGAAGTTGTACAAATACAGGATACGAAAACTTCAGAATCAAACTGCATGTGCCTGTTTTTTTTATTGGTGTTCCGAATTGGAGAGTTCTTCCGAATTGCCAATCAAAAAGGTCATTAATGTTGATAATTTAAACCCAAACAGTGTCAAAAAGTGTCACTGACAAAAAAAACCAGACCAAAATCTTTCTACGGACACTTCAGCAAGCTATTGGAATTCGAATTTTTCTAAATCAAATCCAGTGTTTGGAATAAAGTTGCTACTTTGAAACCTTTAACCGGAAGTAATTTGCGTATATTTTTTGTTAATGCTATCATTTTTAAGATGTCCTCTCCTCACTCCTCAAAAGTTGCAGTTAAAAACATCAGACGGAAATAATTTTTTTTCATCATTCTGGAAAAAATAGGCAGTGTGAAACAAGTCCATAAAGGTTTTATAACTTAAATTAGATTTGTACATAAGCTAAAAATAATGTTGGTTTTTTAACCCTCCTTTTTGCAAGGACGATATTTTAGCTTAGGGCCGCCTCTGACAAGCACTTCTGGTAAACTGTGATCGACTCCTCTGACTAAGTAATAAAAATATGAACTAACTGAAATATAGTTTGGAACGTAACAATATTTCCAATCATCTAGAATTTTGCCTAAAAAATTTACTTTAACTATCTTCAATTAAGTTTTTAACATTAAAAGTTTTTAATTAGTTAAAATGTATTTTTATAGAAAATGCAAACAAAAATAATAATTTGCCAAAAATATATTTATATTCTATTAATTTTTTCTATATCATCTTAATATCTCATCCCCATCAACCAATTGGCACAAATAAACTGCTAAAGAAAAAAAAACATTTTGCGATAATTAATCAGACAAATACCAAAATTAACCAACCAAAAAAAAATTTGAAAACAATCATTTTTAATTTACACAAAAATCAGTTAAAAAAAACAACAATTCTAGTTTCATGTGTGATGTAACTTCTGTCCTTCTATGTTCTGTCCTCTATTAATTTTCTCTTTTAAATCAAAAAAATTCTTTCATTTTATTAATTCAAATTTATTTATTCTAGAAGATTTTTCCTCTATATCAAGAGGAAAATTTAGCCTCTTCTAAAAACACAGCAAAGATGCTTTCATTATCGCAAAAAAAATAGTATTGATGAATAAAAAAAAAATTCAAAAATATAATCACAGCACCATCATCAATTTACTTTTACATCTAAATCTTTAAGTAAAATTAATTTCAAACAAAAAAAAAATGCACCAAAGTAAAACTTATTTGCAAAAGATTTTAAGTGAATTTAAAATTTATTTATATATTTCAAATTGAATGTGTAAGTGCACAAAATAATTAAAAACAAAATCAAAAAATATTTGCACAATTTATTTTTTAAAAAGGATCAAAAACAAAATCAAAAAATGGAAACAAAAACAGAAAAGTAAAATTAATTTTTGAGTAAAAACAAAAAAAAAAAAAAAATGTTTAAAGTAAAAAAATGGTAACAAAAGCATCTTCAGCCACATTTATTGAGAATTCGATATCATATATTAATTCTAGACGATGTAGTTTACAATCAGACAATGGGACCTGGAGCTACTTTGGACAAAAGGCGACCAGACTTGCGTGATGAATTGGGATACATTGCACCACCAAACAGGAAGTTGCCACCCGTACCCGGATCTAACTACAATACTTGTGACAGGATTAAGCGAGGTACAGTTATAAGTAAGCATCAATTAGCCAAATTTAATCAAATCTAAAGGACAATATCTACAAAAATTTTCGTTTCGTTCTTATATATTTTTCTTGTGTACAAAATCATAAAAAAAACTTGTGTTTCTAACACTCTGGGAATGTCCACTTGGAGTAAAATGGAGTTTCACTTTGGAATTCTTTTTTATTTTTTTCACTATAATGAAATTTTAATATTTGTTTATGTTTATTTTTTAAACTAGAAGTTGTATTAATGTATATTTTTATATAGATTTGAAAGCACTAGATGTGTTTTATATTTACAAATATTTCTTGAATATTTTTTTTTTGATTCTTTGTTAGATGTGTGTCCTTTCGATCTAAATGTGCTTGCTTTTCATTGTAGTATTACGTAATTTAATATTTTTATTCATAAAAGTGCCTTAAAATTTATATTTTCTTTATTTCTATTTTTAAAAAATATTTAAAAATAGCTGAAATATCTTGAGATTTTTTTTTTATTTTAAAAGGGTCTAATTAATTTTAATTAACTTAAGATTCTGAAACATTTTTACAATTATAGTAAGCTTTAATCAGGACAGTTTGTAATAAGCTCCGCTACTTAGTTTTTTTTTTCATATAATCAGTGAGTTTAACAATATTTAGTAAAAACTTTATAGAACGCAAGAATACTCTATCCAATTCACCAACTAATACTAATGCCCATATAATTCACTCGTTTAATCTAGATTAAAACTTAAATCCAGATTAAAAGTAATTTAAATCAAAAACTAAATTAAATTCCATTTTATTCACTCATTAAATCCACACTTAAATACATTTTTTTTAATCCAATCGCGACTAATCCAATTGGATTATGACTGCCCTCCAGAGGTCAGTTTAAGTTGTTAAATCCAGATTAAAACTAGACATTTCAAGTAGTGATAATCAAACCGAAAACTTTTCAAATCTAGTTAAAGCTAAAATTTGCAATTTTGTTCATGCTTTGTTTTTGCAAATCGAGTTTGCTAACTATTTTTGAAGTGAAAACAAAGACAACGACAACTACTCGGTGTTATCTAACTGATCTCCCGCACGCCACCGTGGTCGTCTAAACGAAGTTTTTAGTATCGTGGTCATTAAGCTTGTCTCGCTGTGATTTCGCCTGGCCCATTTACATGGGAATCTGTATCGTTGTTTTCTGGTTATGGTCTCGCTTTGGTTTCGCCATCACATTTACTCGTGGTTTTTGGCATTGAGCATGTTTTTCCGTCATATCGCTTTGGTCTAGTTATATTCTCGCCAAAGTTTTTTTTCCAATTAAAATTTTCAAAGTGGTTTAAATAAGTTAAAACCATGATTAAAAAGTCCGAACGTGGTCATTGTTTTCGTTTAATGTTGTCTCGCCGAGCCTATTTACACGACTATCTGTGTCGTGGTTTTCTCGGTAAAGTCTCGCTTTGGTCCCGCCGTGACATCAACAAGTGGTTTTATCATTGTGTACGTCCTATAATCGTTTTGCTTTGATGTCGGTTTAGTCTAGCTGTAGTCTCGCCAACATTGTTTTAACTTGCAATTCAGTTTGAATTTGTATTCAATTTGCACTTAAAATCGGAGTTTATTGATATTTTGGTAACTTCTTATTGATGATTATTCATCATCAATCAAAAACCTTTTTAATAACATATACATATATTTGTTTTTAATCAACTGAACTTATTGCACTTCATTATATTTTGACTGTCACGGGGGAATTTGACATTTCCAAAATATGACGTTTGGATTAAATGATTTCACATATGGATTTAAAAACATTTTACATCAGGATTAGGGGCGTTTTAAATCCATTGGACTTGGCATGTTCAAAATGAATGATATAGATGTGGATCAAACAGAATTTTGCCATTTGCGATTGCCAACTGTTGCTTTGGGATATCGTAACTCACATGTTCTTCGCCAACCAAAATCACACGAAGAAACAAGTTGCTGTAGATTTTTTTGACGTTTTCTTTTAATCTCTTTAAAAATCTCTTGTACCTTTCACACGAGGAAACAAAATTTGAGATTTCCTGCAATTCTATTGGCTGAACGCACCTTAACCGTAGATGTGTCAAAAAAATCTCTTCAAATCCTTGACCAAGGAGATTTTGTTCACTCCTCTTTCCTTCTGCCCTTCTTACCCAGGAACTGAAAGTTGCTAGCAACTCAGTTTCCTCGTGTGAAAGGGGACTGTAAGAAACGTTTTGCGAGTTTCATAACGTGCATCAACATAGAATATGCTTTCATCTCCGCTTCGTTTTCGTCGTCATTCACAATTATTAATGTGTGGGTAGGTAGAAAAGATCGCCACAAGCAACTCGCTCAGTGACCGTTTGGTTTTGTACTGCCGTGTAGATTTATACTGCAAAAAAACGTGCAGTACATTGCCGTGCGGACCAGGGCTTACTATCGGGTTTTTCAATAAGAGCGCTACAAAAGTTTTTTTTAAATAAAACAAAAACGGTTTTGAATATCAATGAAATTTTTTATTACTGAAAAAGTACGTTCGATGCCATTATGTATGGAACTTGATTTCTTTTGCATGGCCATAACGAGCACGCTTGCAGAAGTCCAGACGCTGAACCCAATTTTCGACGGTTTTTAAGCATAAATCGGCCAATACTGCTGCAATTTCACGTTCGATATTCGTACGAAGTTCATCAATCGTCACTGGCTTGTTGGCATAGACCATAAGCTTGACGTAGCCCCACAGGAATAAGTCTAACGGCGTCAAATCGCACGACTGAGGTGGCCAAGCGACTAGACCATTTCGTGATATAACACGCTCTCCAAACTTGGTTTCCAATAAATTGATTGTGACATTCACTGTGTGGCTTGTGGCGCCGTCTTGTTGGAACCACATGTCCTCCAAGTCCATATCATCCAATTGGGGCCAACAATATTCGGTTTTCATTGAACGGTAGCGATCTCCATTCACAGTAACGTGCCGGTCTTGATGATCACGGAAGAAGAACGGCCCAATGACGCCGCCGGCCCATAAACCACACCAAACCGTAATTTTTCGGGATGCAATGACGACTCATGGAGTACGTGTGGATAGCAACTGAAGCCTCAGCGGCAGCAATATTCTAGACACCACGGGCACTTCTTTGTCTCACTTTCAGGGGAACATTTTGTACTGTGCCTGTGGATTCAAATTTTTCCACTAGACGCTCAATTGTTGATCTGCTTGGATGATTATGACGACCATAAATTGGACGTAGCGCTCTTAACGTTGAGGCCACTGACTCCGAATTTCGGTAATAAATTTTAATAATTTCGACTCTTTGTTGGCTCGTATATCTTTCCATCATGAAATGGCAAACCTTACTGAAGAGAAAAGTCAAAAGAGTAGCAAGAAATATGGCGTCGTTTGCTGTCCCTGTCGCTTTACTTTTGTAGTGCCCCTGTTGGAAATCCCTTACAAAAAATTAAATTGGGTCGTTTTCTGCTCCGAAATCAGCAGCAGGATGCCAAACTGCAGACATCTACGAGTATCTGAATGATAACGAAGTACAACGATCCAAATGTACGATTATGTGCTTTAAAACGCCCTACAAAAACCCATTTACCGATGGTTTAAGGAGTTTGGTGGGAACAAAATACAAAGAACACCCGAAAAGAGATCATATCTTTGATTTTCTGTTTTAAAATGATAAGTTAGCCAATTTAATGGCTTTAACAGCTGCCTGGTCTTGTTAAAGTATTTCGCACGCTTCCCTGCCGATGCTAACGACGATTTTTTCCTCACACAGGAAGCCCTCGGATTATTTGATGCACATTTCGAGTGCTTCAAATTAATCTGGGCTCGAATCACGAAAGGCTAAAATGATCGTTTCAATATGTGATAGTCGTTTTGATGATTGGTCTCTCTATATTAATCTAAAGATATGATAGAGATAGCGATTGTCAAAACGACTATCAAAACCCCTAAATGATCCTCAGTATCTCGTTTTTATTTCTGCACAGTCAGCCGTTCTCGGCACCAACTTTGTCACGGTCTGTACCCTGACTAGGCAGAATCTTTGTTTTGGCACACCTGATGTCGAAACTGAGTTTCAAGTTATTATTCTTCTCGAGTGCCCCTATGCCTTCCACGCTAATCACTAGGAAATAAGAAGCGCCGTTTTTCAGCGATGACTGCCCAGTCACTGATCGGAATCAATGGATTCAGCTTCTTGGCTTAATTCTCAAAAGACTAAGGACGGCCTTAGCTAGGATTATCTTCCGTCTCAAGCCATCCCAGTCGTTGCTCATATTTGCAATGCAGGTACTTAAGAAATCCTTAGAGAAAATGTCTCCGCAATTGAATGCCCTGTGTTATCTGAGTATCTCACCAGAATCGAAACTATTCTAGAGGCACCACTCGCTTTGCCATCATGTTGTATGAAAACACTATCTCCGAGAACTTGGCTTGGATGGAGTTCTACACTTTCAGCAGACCTTTGCTGTAAGTGGAGACCTCATCCCCAACCTGAAGATAGTCTCTGATGACAACCTAAATTAGAATAAGAGGTTGCGTCGTGCTAGGCAGTGGCTTTTTCTTTTTCTGGCCGTCAAACTTACTCCTTTTTCCTCTTACTTACTTACTCCTGATTCCTTTTGACTACCCCACGCTGCTAAGCCGTTTGGACTTGGCCAAAATTGTAGGTCCCTTCCATTCTCCCAAACAACTGTTTCAAAAAGTTTCCCTCCAGCTTTAATAGGGAAATAATTTCCCCCTGTCTCTTTCTTTACCTAAACACTCAAGCCTTTTCTTTGATCTCTTGCATCATATCACACAGGGTATGGAGAAGTCATATAAAAGGATATCAAATACAAAATTTCGTTTAACAATTAGTAACCGCGCTTTTAATTTTAAAAGTAAGGATATATTATTTTTTCATTAAAAAATATTCAGTTTTCTTAAGCACTTACATTAGTCATTTCAAATTTAAATCAAGCACTTTTATGGACAAAAATTTAGTTAAAGTAGATCAAAATATTTATACTTCCTCTCTTATTTTTTTTTCTTTCATTCCATATTTGCTTTATAATTTGCTTTCGTTGGATTTACGCTTTTTATTATTTTTTTTGTGTTCCTATTTTATAATTTTTAATATAAAATAATGCACTACCCTTATACTCCCATAATATATAAAAAAAATAATAAATACGTAAAAAAAAAAACAATAAGTAGGCCGTGGCATGCGTTCAAACCACTCTACATGGGATCCCCGTCGACCAATCTATGAAGAATTGAAGCCACCACCAATACCAAGACATTATGGTCATAGTCATGGTAATGAAGAATGCTATTACAGACATCCAGGTAGGATTTTATTTTTGTTTTTATTTGATTTTATTTTACTTATATATTAAGTTATATTTATTATTAATTTTATTTTATTATTTTATCTTAGATTAGTAAAAATGCGCTACTAATAACTCTTGTTTTTAAATAAAATACTAAAAACCCCTTTAGTTTGTCCCAATTACAAATTACTTTAATAATATTTTATTTGGTTTTTAAAATTAGTTTTTTTTAATTAAAAAAAGTAGTCTATCTATTGCTCTTTCTCTATAAATCTTTGGGACTTTGCGTGATCTTTACTAACAATTCTTATCGAAGGTAAACGAAAAATAAATGATTGTAGCTGCACGTTTGCTCTTTGATTTGCATACAAAAAGATAAAAAGCCGAAAATACCTTAATAGACAAAAATATATATCATTTTCATGACTCAATCGAAAAAAATCTTATTTTAAATGAAACCTTACTAAGGTATGGAAGATGAGATCTGCCCCTATGCTACTTTCCACTTGCTCGGTTTCCGTGAAGAAATGGATCCTACTAAGGCGATGAACTTCCAAACTTTCCCACATCAAAATGGACACACTGGACCAGGACATGCTGGAACTATGGGACCACCAGGACATCCAGGACATGTACACTCTCGATCAGGATCACAATCTATGCCACGTGCTAACCGATATGCCCGTAAGAACAGCCAAGGAGGACAAAGCTCAATCTACACACCTGCACCTGAATATGATGATCCTGCTAACTGTGCTGAAGAAGATCAATATGTAAGACAAATATATTTTATTTCATTGAATAAAGGTCTCAAGTAATTTAAATTTTCAGCGCCGTTATACCCGTGTGAACTCACAAGGTGGAAGTCTATACAGTGGACCTGGACCCGAATATGATGACCCAGCTAACTGTGCACCAGAAGAAGATCAATATGGCTCACAATATGGCGGTCCATATGGTACACCTTATGATCACTATGGATCTCGTGGATCTGTTGGTCGTCGCAGTGTCGGTAAGTACATTTTTGTATTAAGAGTTGGCAAGATGAAATTACGACAACAACAACAACAACGAAAAAATCAAACCTGGTTCCCATTTTGCATAATTTTTTATCATTGCTCTATTGAAAAATTTTATATTAAAAGGATCATCTCGTAATATGCCAGGTAATGGATCTCCTGAACCACCACCACCACCACCACGCAATCATGATATGAGCAATTCTTCCTTCAATGACTCCAAGGAAAGCAATGAGATCTCAGAAGCTGAATGTGATCGTGATCATGGACCACGGGGCAATTATGGCGGTAAGACTTCTTAATTTTTTTATAAATATCAATAAATTTCAGTCCTTTAAAGCCCTTAAGAAAATCTTTAGTCAACCTGCGTTTAAATAAAACAAAATAACTGTAAGCTCTGTTTAATAAAAAGTCATAATATTTCGTTTTTTTTTTGTAAATTTCAAAAAACAAATCACTAAATTATAGAAGACTCCAAGGAGGGTGAGTGCGATTGACTTTAAATATCCTTGTTTTGAACATTTGTGTTTGTTGAGTCACTTTCAGTTGTTCAAAAAATCATATTCCTTTCGAAGTGTAACACTCTGTTCTTTTTTAGATAGATGTGTGCATTTTATAATTTCATAAAAAAATAGTAAAAAAAAAGAAATGATTTCACTTCAAACTCATCGCATATTCAACCATCATAATATTTACTCACTCATTCCCACATTTGAATGCAAAGTTTCTATAATGTCATATCGTTACCCTCCTACATATTTTTTTATTTGTGTTTTTGAATGTTCAAAAGTTCAAAACCAATTCAAAATAATTCTTTAGGAATATATTGAGGAGAAATCATAAAATATTTTCAATAAATAATCAGAATAAGATTTTAACAATTAAATTATAATAATTGATGACTTTAATAAAATAAAATATACTGGATGTGATGGTCGATTGGATTTAGTTCTTAAATTTATTATATAATTTTAATTTTTCATATAATATTTACATAGCATGATTAATCAAATAATATCAATATTATCTCAACGTATGA
Source organism: Dasysyrphus albostriatus (assembly GCA_946251815.1). NCBI lineage: Eukaryota > Metazoa > Arthropoda > Insecta > Diptera > Syrphidae > Dasysyrphus > Dasysyrphus albostriatus. The sequence continues at coordinate 51,836,471 of OX276338.1, read as the reverse complement.
TATTAAACACGTAAATAAAAAACGAAGTCGTTTCTAGTATTTTTGTTTCATTTTAAGTTCCTCAATGAAACTGATTACTTATAAAGGGTGTTTTTTTTTATAAACATGTCGTTTTCAATATAAAAGTACTTTTTTCGGAGTTGGTCTTTTTAGCAGCTGTCACTTGATGTATGCTCAATTTAGTTTGCCACTTCATAATGAATAGGCTTACTCCTGAACAAACGTTTGCAAACCGTGCAAATTTATTACTAAAATATTGGTTTGGCTTGCGTGACGTATCTCGAAAAAATCAATTTATTAAAGGAAACTTTTGGTGAGCGCACTTCGAGCACGCCTTCGAAGAGAATATTTGGCGCCTCACCAAAAGTTTCCTTTAAAAAATTGATTGTTTCGCGATACGTCACGCAAGCCAAACCAATATTTTGGTAATAAATTTGCACGGTTTGAAAACGTTTCAGACGAAGACTTCACCTTGGTGATTTTTACTTCAATGATCCTAGTTATCTTATAAAATTTGACACAGGCAGACTCTGTTATACTTCATAAGAATCTCCAAATCGTTCACCGGGTAAGGAAACGGGTTTCCTAGATTTATGTGGTGTCACAATTGGCCAACTCACGGTCTACGTGTGTGAGTTTTCACGACTGGCAGCCCCTTCAACCCAGTCTAACCTATGCAATCATAAGGGATGTTCAACAGATCAGGCCTCAAGATTGATCCATGTGTGCTCCCCCAGCAGTTATCTCCTTTCTCCGTTCCATCAATCACTCCTCTGAAGCCGTGCTTCCTAATGTCTTTTTCCTACTGACGTGGTTTCAGCATCTTCTCCAAGAGCTTCCCCGCTGTGTCGAGCATACATAACGGTCTGTATGCGGTGTCTCCTTTTCAATTGTTGATCCTTTACTCTAAGCAGCTATTGAACATTTTGATCCAAAGTTGAAGGTATACTCGAGCGGTGACTTTCAGCTCCTCCGTTGGTATTCTGTCTGGTCCAGGGGCTCTTTGGCTGTGCAAGGTTTTCAAAGTGAATCTGAAGCATGGTATATCTTTTCGTTGTGACTAAATAGGTTCGGAAGAGCGTATCCACTCGGTGCATCATCTTTTCTTCGTTTAGCGCAGTGCTTGCCAGCTAAGCTTCAAGTTTCCGCATGACAATCTTTTAGCCTAGTCCCCATGAGTCACTGTTGAAGTCTTGGGCTGAGGCCCTCTCACTTTTGTATTTGGCTCGAATTAATAGTTCCTTGAGCTTGAATCTCTTGGTTCTCAACTAAGATAGATCATCCTCCATCGGCTCAGCGCGTCTTTGCCTTCCCCTAGTGAATTAGCGTCTGAGGTTACGGACATCTTCTTTGTAGGTCGGCTATCTCCTCTGTCCACCAGTATATAGGTATGAGACCTATTTCCCTTAGGGCCGCTTTTTATGGACATCGTGGTATCATATGCAAGCACATCAGCACCCTGGGAAGTTCTAAAAACCCTTACTGACCTCATATCTGTAGGTATTCGAAAGTTACTCATGTAAGATATCTCTATTATCTTCCATAGACTTTTGCCTTACACCATCTTTCTGATTAGGCTCGTCTTAGGTTTCAGCTAAATTATACAGCCAATCATATCTGATAGAAGATTATAGTGTTGTAATATTTTTGTCTTCTGTTCAACACTCTCGCCTATTGTTGCTAAAAACCATTTTAAAAACAAAATTTTAAAGTTTTTCTACAAAAATTTTTCATTCGAAAGAGACGTTAAAAAAAATATCACCAAGAAATTAAAAAGATATTTTAACCTACAAAATTAAAAAAAATTACTCTTAGTAAAATAGGAGCCAAGAGAATTGCATTTATATTTTTCTACACTATTTTTCAAAATGGCGGACAGTGAAACATTTCCAGTCAAACAACCCTAAAGAAAATCTAAAGAGTATGAGCGAACAAATTTAAAATAGCCAGGCATAATAAAATGACTTCTCGAAAACGTTGACAGTTCTAAGACCATTAGTGTCAATTAGCAATATGCTCCAGTTCGTTTCAAACTCTTCTCACCCCAGTCGATACCACTAAAATAAATTCTTTTATTTTTTAATTCAGTTTTGAAATTCAATTTCAAGAGCTGATGTTAACCACCAGGCCTTATTTTGAATAAAAATAGTATCGTTATAGTTAATTATTTAGTATTTTTGAAGTTCGTACCTCAGCTCTTTTGTTTTCAGAGATTCTTTGTTCCATTAGAGGTTTTTTTTTATAATATTTGTTATAACTGATTTGAATTTCATGTACACCTATATTTTTAGTTTAAACATTAATGTTAAAAAATAATTAAAGGAACCTGTAAATAGAATTTTGTACTTTCTTAACAAATCCAATCGACATTACATTATAATTACATATATTGTCTTAAATTTACCAACAATAATTCATAAACTCTAAACATATTACAACTGTGTTTTGCTAAACAAATTTTCCGAACTTTTTCAAATATTTTGTTAAAGTTTCTTTTATATTTTTTCATTCACTTAGTTTTTCTTTTTTTTTCCTATTCGAATTTGTTTGCGTGTGTGAAATTAATGTTTATTTTAAATTTTCTTCAAAATTATGTGGTTATTTGGGTAAAATTTATTTCATTTGTGTTTTGTCTCACTTCATTAATTTATATATTTATTTTTTGATTTGTGTTACTAACTTAATGTTTTCCATTTTCATTCATTTATTTGTGGAATGCATGGGAGTTTTATAGGAGAATTTTTTTCCTAGATTAAAAATACATAATATTGTATATTTTTTTTTTATAAATTTAGAAATGACATTCTTTTTCTCATAACATTAAAAAAAGATACAAAATTTATGTGTTGAAAAATGCTTGTCAAGTGTTAAGTTTTATTTAATTATTTTCTTAAATATGCATTTTGAATCATAAACCTTATTTAATGACTTAAAAATCATCGAAAAATATAGGCCCTAGCAAAAAAAAGAAAAAAAACATATCCATACAAACAACAATTTAAATACAAAAAAAAAAAAATCATCTTAATTTCCCCTTTTTATTTTTTTTTTCTAATTTTTATTTACAACTTTTTTATTTATTTTTCTTTTATATTTTCCTCTGGAAATAATGCCTTTAACTTAAAAAAAAAAAAAAAAAAAAATGCAAATGCAAAACAAAATATGTAATTTTAAATGAAATGAAAATGCAGCTAAACGATCCCCGCATCAAAAGGATCAACGTACAACCGAAGAAATGCGAAAATTAATCGAAAGGTAAGAATAGTAACAGATGAAAATTAGTTAGGAAAATATTGTAGAAAGCATCCATTTTGAAAAAAAAACATGAATTTTCAAAGTTAACTCAGTGATAATTTTTTAAGAAAGTCTTAGTACAAATACTTCAAATTTCATGAAAATTCAAATTTACCAAGACAAAGAAATTTTTAAACAATGACAAATTTTAAAAATTATTAATACAAAATAATTGGAGAGCAGCATGTTCAAAATTATAAAAGTTTAGAGCAAAAGTTGTTACCAAAACAAGTTATTCTTCTTCTTTTGTTAACATACAAAAAACATACAAAATTGCGGTGTAAGCTGCGAATTGTTTATAAATTTTTTGAATGAACAATAAGAGCTTGAATGTGCTACCATCAAGTTTACAGGCAGGGTGGAAAAGTATCTGTAATTAGAAGCCTTAAAACTTGGCATAAGCACATTCAAGTTGCTGTTGCTTATTCAAAAATTTTCAAAAAACTTTTAGGTTTCTAAAGATTCTTTTTTAAATTGATACCCCAAATTGACAACTTTTGCTTCTTCTAAAACTCTTAAATCTGTGAGTTTCTAACAAAAAAAAAACATAAATCATCAATTTTACTAATTCGGAAACTGACATTAAAATACAGGGTTGCCATTAACACATTTGATAAAAGTTTTAAAGTGTTTTTCAAATTATATTATTGTAAATAAAATCTTATTTCACCTTTTTTTACTTAAACAACAACCTCTCTCTCTCTCTATTAACAAAATGGTATTTTCACCGCTAGCCGAAAACAGTAAGTTTTGCATGTAATAAATATTTGTGCTAATAGATACAAAAACAAAAATGTGATTTAATGCTCTTTCTATCGCCATCTTTGAAAAATAAAAACTAAGCTTATTTGTTGTTGTTATTTTTATTTCATTCAATTTATTTTTTTTTCACAGTGTGCATGGTTCTATATTTATTTTTTATAATTTACATTTTAATTTATATAATATTATTTTAATACTGCCAACAATTTTCCAATACCTAAATATAGCAAAACATCAGAATTCTATAATTGATTTATTAATATCAAATATTTTGTTTAATGTTTAAATATTATATATTTTGCTGTCATCAAAAAACATTAAATAACACTATATGGTCATAATGTGTGGCAACACATTTTATATTGAGTTTTTGAAAATTTTTACAAAATACATAAATTTTATTATTAATGTGGTAATTAAAATTTGTTAATGATTTTGTTTAAATTCAAATTTTTAATAAATTCACCAGAAAATTGTATTATATTTGGTTGGTAATCCAAAAAAAATTAAAAATAATTTATTGGTACACACAATTATACATAAAAACACATCAGCAAGCTTATAAATCTCTCATTGCAGTGAAAGTAAAGGATCTGTATTTGTGTGGTAACTAAAAAGTAGATATCTTCATTAATTGAAGATAAGATGAAAATTTAGTTATTGAAGAATAACTGATGTTTGATAAAAAATATGTATTTAACTTTTCAGCTAGGTACATCTATCCAAGAAGTTGTACTTTATTTTGAAAATTGCTTGAAAAGTATTTAGAAATGAGTTTGTATCTGAAAAGCACTTAAAAAATGTACTAGGCAGTATTGAAGTATACCTATTTTATGTATTTAGCACAAATTAAATTGTTGATTGTTCCTACATGTTTTTGTCGAGAGCAAGTACAACTAAGAAGGCACTGAGTACTTGACTGATACTGGGTATTTGACTGATATTCATGCGGGTGCTTTAAAGCTTACAGGTCTGCGTCAGAAAAAACTACGATTTAAAGTATTTTCGGGACCTAATTTTTTTTTAATTTTGCATTCAGTCAATTTTATTTTAATATAAGTCAAAATCGGTGAAGCCATCAACGAGGAATTCTGAAATTAAAAATAAAATCGGTTGCATTTCCATGGTAGCCGCCGCTGTCATCATTGCCAGTCATTGAAAATATGATCACAATATTGTTTTTGCTCTCAACATCGTTGAAGCTATTTTCGTGTTATCTTAATAAACTTTTTCTAAGTCGTTTATGGCAAATTTATTATTATTAAAGACAGAAATGTGAATAGTTTTTTTGGGTTTTCATGTATCAATACAAAAGTTGCAATTAAAAATTTGGTTGTATACATAGAGTTGCCAGCAAGAGTGCAACAGCTTAATATTGATGATTTTGAATGCAGTGAAGTCTGAGCCGAATTTCACAAATTCAGAACAGATAAATTTGTGTATAAACACTAGGATGGTCGTTATAATGTTTTTTTTAATTTATTTTTTATATTTGGATGGGTATAAATCAGTGCCAAATGAAGAAAAAAACATTCCCTAATTTGTTCAGGTTTTAATTTTCAGCAGTCGCTGTATGGGTTAGTTTCATTTCCCGTTTTCTTTTTTGCATTCTATGTGCGATCTGCTCAAAAATTCATAGCATGTGGGTCAAAAGTAGAGAAAAATCTCAGTAGAGGGGGGTAGTATTCCCCCCGCTTGAGAAGGGGAGGCAATTAAAAAAAATTACAGTAGATAGAAAAAATTAGCTGAGAAGCAAATGGCAACGCTTACAGTATTGTTTTGCTGCGTTTTGGAAAGCCAAAGGTCCATTGTTATGGTATAGATATTTGAATGGTTTCTTTTGATTCTTGATGGTCTTTATGAATAGTCAAACGTTTTCACCAACTTAAATCAACGTACCAATATAGGAAGGGACAACAATTAAGAGTGGACATTAAAAAATACCCTTCACTCATGTGTCATATGCTTAGATTATACCAAGGTAAATAAGTTTGTTTAACTTTCATATCCCCCTAAATTTCAAAATGGTGACTATAAAATCCACCACCAAGATGGGTTCTACCCTAAATAAATAAAAATCGCCAGCCTTCAGCCATGTTCCAGGAAAATCATAGCGAACAAATGTACGAACTTAGGTCGCAGTGCAGAAAATTTAACATTGGCGATTCAGTGTTGCGTCCCATATAGTATCGTTGGGAAGCAAATTCATCAGTTGACAGGCTTTTTCAAATGTGGCATAAAGCACACCATCAACAGTCTTCAAGTTTTCGAACAAGGTAAGATGAAGTGCAATAACTACAAACAAAAATATTATACTCACCTGTCAAACAGTAGTCTGCGATCGTAACGCCATCTATAAGTAACTCCATTTTCATGAAGAGCCGATTTTCCGCAGTGTTTGTCATTCCTTAGAGCCAGTTTTTCAAACGTGGTTCAAATTTTGATCCATAGCTCAGTAATTTTAACTCACTATTTTTGGCGGATTCACCAAGGTTCAACGATGGTTCAAGGCTCAAATATTTATATTGTAGCTTAGACAAGATAATGCTGAAAGAAAATAAAATGGGGCCCTTTAATAGAAATGTGTTTCATTTTTGCTTAGAAAATAAAAATAAAAGTAATAAAAAAACCGTCAGCATAATATGTCTCTTAGGTGCATAAAATCTTAGCCCTGGTTCACACGGCAATGTACCGCACGTTATTTGCAGTATAAGTCCAAACGGCAGTATAAAACCAAACGGCAAACGTACAATCGTCGTGTGAAAGGATCTATGTAGAATATATCGGGGTTTTCAATAAGAGCGCTACAAAAGATTTTTTAAATAAAACAAAAACTGTTTTGGATATCAATGAAATTCTTTATTTTGTGAAAGTACGTTCGATGCAATTATGTATCGAACTCGATTTCTTTTGCATGGCCACCACGCGGGCACTCTTGCAGAAGTCCAGACGCTGAACCCAATTTTCGACGGTTTTTAAGCATAAATCGGCCGATACTGCTGCAATTTCACGTTCGATATTCGTACGAAGTTCATCAATCGTCGCTGGCTTATTGGCATAGACCATAGACTTGACGTTGCCCCACAGGAAATAGTCTAACGGCGTCAAATCGCACGACCGAAGCGGCCAAGCGACTGGACCATTTCGTGAGATAACACGTTCTCCAAACTTGGTTTCCTATAAATTGATTGTGATATTCGCTGTGTGGCTTGTGGCGCCGTCGTGTTGGATCCACATGTCCTCCAAGTCTATATCATCCAATCGGGGCCACAATCAATGATCATCACGGAAGAAGTACGGCCCAATGACGCCGCCGGCCCATAAACCACACCAAACCGTAATTTTTCGGGATGTAATGATGACTCATGGAGTACGTGCGGACTGCTGCCTGACCAATACCGCATTTTTTGTTTATTGACGAATCCATTCAGCCAGAAATGAGCCTCATCGCTGAAGATGATGTTTCGATGAAAATCCGAATCACTTTCAAGTTGTTGCTCAGCACAATTCACGAACATACGACGCTTCTGGTGGTCAAGCGGTTTCAGTTCTTGCGTCAATTTAATCTTGTAAGGATGTAGGCCAAGATCTTTTTGCAAAATTCGCCACAACGACGTCACAGAGATGCCCATCGCTTGAGAACGACGTGTGAGAGACACATTTGGGCTTTTTGCAACTGAAGCCTCAGCGGCAGCAATATTCTCGACACTACGAGCACTTCTTTGTTTCACTGGAACGGGAACATTTTGTAGTGTGCCTGTAGATTCAAATTTTTCCACTAGTCGCTCAATTATTGATCTGCTAGGACGATTATGACGACCATAAATTGGACGTAGCGCTCTTAACGTTGAGGCCACTGACTTCGAATTTCGGTAGTAAATTTTAATAATTTCGACTCGTTGTTGGCTCGTATATCTTTCCATCATGAAATAGCAAACCTTATTGAAGGAAATGTCAAAAGAACGGCAAGAAATATTGCGTCGTTTGCTGTCCCTTTCGCTCTACTTTTGTAGCGTCCCTGTTGAAAACCCCTTTATATACCACTGTCTCCATTCACACGGACTTATACGTGCGTTGCATTGCCGTGTGAACAAGGGTTTGTATGCAGTTTTATTTTTTGAATAGCAAAATATTGGTGGTAAGACCAGAAATGTTTGTGGAATGTTTCAAAAATCTTAGGTCTAACCATAGTATTTGTGTGGCCTTAAATCAAGAGTTTTTAGCAATAAACAATTCTGAAAAACACTTCATGTTCTTTTCGAAGAAAAATGTTAGCCGCAAATATTTTTTTTTCGTAGAAATTCACTTTATTTTACGTAAACATTTGGTGTTAGAACAAATATGAATTTCATGTTTGCAAGAAATACCAACTATTATTCTAAGCATCACTGTGTTTTTGTAAGCGGTTCGACGCTATGGAAATATTCCGTTACGCTTTAAGGTTTAGGGTAGAACTGGTTTTTGGATTAGTTCGCCGCTGATGCAAAGCGAAATTTTTTCGTGACATTCAAAGCTTACAAAACACAACGCAAAAGTAAGTAAAAGTACTGATCACAGAAATAAAAACAAACAGGATTAAAAATCAAGTGTTATTTTTCTACACAGTTAATAATATAAATGAAATTTGGTCTGTCCGAAAAAAGTGGAATAATTTTCAAAAAATCTCCATTCTGCAAAAAAAAATCAAAATCTCGGCCGTATAACAGTACTGCAGAGGCAAAGTTTATTTTCAAGTTAAAATCTTTACTTGAGGCTTACATTTGTTTATAATATATACAAATTAAAATAGGTATTGTTTTGAAAAGGATTTATTAAAAACTTCTATAAACTAAGCGAAAACTTTATTTAAGATAACAAGAACTTTAATTTTTGGCTTTGAAAAATTGTTTCTAACTCTAAGGCCCTCAAACTTCCAGGGGCCTGGGGCACCGCCCCAGTTCACCCCAAGATAGCTACGCCCCTGGAAACATCGCTTAGTTTCAGTTATAGTTCGCCAAAGTTGGTGAGTTAAAATTGCTGACCCACGGTTTAAATATTTGTACAACTGGCTGGTTATTTTCTTCTTCCAGAATGGAATTTTCTGATATCAACACCTGAAAGTATGAAATTTCAAATTTGCACGATTTTATTACTTTTAATGCAAATTCCAAACGAATTCAACCAAAAAATCCCCACTCAATTCGGATGATGTATGTTTGCTGAAATTCATTTGTGTATACCCCTAATTTCAAAAAAAAATGTTTGGGATACTAATTAATAACCAATTAACTAGAAACTAGTTTATTTTTTAATCGAATGCTTCAAGCTTTATCCGGAAACATTAAAATAATAGCTAGGGCTTTAAGATATTATAATTTTCACAAAAAAAAAAAAAAAAACGAAAAGCCCCTTCAAAATCTTAACTGGAATGTGTCTTACATCTTAACAATTTCTTGGACAGATGTGTTTGTATAGTAAGCTTGTAAAAGTTCTAAGGTAATTTATTCAAGAGTATGTTCAAAACCTAAAAGATTTAGTTGTGAGATTAATTAAGATTTATTAGAAGAAACACTTTTGGGATACAAAAAAAAGTATCAGTACCACACACTTCAGACCTTGCTTTTCAGACACTTTCATCAAAAATAATAAAACCAACAACATAATCACGAGAACGCTGCTTCTTGATATTCAGTATATAATAAATTAAACTCCCTTTCCTAACTTCATATACAATTAAGCTTGCTTTTAAATAAATTCTCCTATTAATGTTCTATAAAAGCAATAATAAAACAAAATATTATTTACAGCAACATATTAAATTTTTAAATTTCTTAAACAATTTTATATTTACATTTTTTTTGTATTTTTTTTTTTGTATATAAACAGAAACGAAGCCGGCGCAAAACAATTCCAACAACAAAGTGGCGCAGGATTCACAGCCTACGATACTATGGCAGTGTAATTTGTAAACTCGCAACAGCAACATCATAAATTACACATCAAAAAATAACAACAACAACATAAATCATAAATAAAAATCGACTAAAAATTAAATATATGTTTTAATTATTATATTATAAATAATAAGATTATGCATAACAATGTATACATACACACACAACACACTCACAATTTATACATACTACCTACATGAAACAAAAAAAAATTAAAATTTTAAATACAAAAAATTGTGGAACCCATAGACACCACATTTACAATTAAATTATATAAATAAAATTAACAAAAATTAAAAAAAAAACAATGGAAAAAAATAGTTTTCTATAAACAAAAGTAAAGTTTAATTTTATTGCATATGTCTGTGTGTTTTTGGAAATGGAGACTAGATGCATAGTAAATAAAAATTGCCATTTCTTTTAAATATACTTACTATAGTTATTACATAAATGTATTTTATTTAATTTTAATGTTTTATATCGATTTTAACTACGATTATGTGTTTAGCGAGATATTCTCATGTTCTAATTTTTTATCCGTTGTGATTTGTATAAGTAATCTATGATTTTTTTTTATTAAAGAAAAAAGGGGAAGCAGTGATATTGCAAAAAAAAGGTACTAAAATGATATGTAAGACCCCTAAAATGAAGACTCAAAAATAAAGTTTAATAAAGTCTCCAAATATTATAATTTTTTTATATTTTATGTATAACGAAAAAATAGTTATACAAATTTTTAGTCATTTGTAATTTTTAGTCGTTTTAGTCATGTAAGTTTATTACCTATTATTATAAAACAATTAACGTAAAAATAAAACAGCACAATTATTATTTAGGTGTGTTTTTGTTTTTTTTTTTAATTAAAAAAAACAAGTTTTATTTTATATCCTATATAACAGATAATATTTTAAATTTTATTTTATACTCATGAACAACAAAAAAAAAAAAATAGTTTTATATATACATAAATTATCTTTAGTATTTATAAATATATTTATCTTATTATTCATGTTTTGTGTCATTTGTTAAAAAAATACAATAATAAATAATTATAATCCAATACACAACTTTAAAAATTATATATACATAGAAAACTATATTTTAAATTGAATAAGATTTTTTTAAAAATGTTTTAATTCATTAACTGATCTTCCATTAAATAATTTGCACATTTCTTCACATTATAAGTTTTTTTTTATTTATATAGAAAAAAAATTGAAAACATTAAAAAAAAAACGAAAGAGATACACAAAAACTCTGTATTATACAAGAATACAAATTTATTTTGTAAATTTGATTAACAAATGGAAACATCTTTCTTTTAAAAGAAATGTATTTTCTTTCTGCATTTAAGCTTTAATTATTATTTTTAATTTGAACAAATGAAAACTGCAACAACTGTTCTTGATTGTGTATTAATTCTTTTTGCTAGTTTTCGTTTAATGTTTGTTTTTTTCATTTTGTGTATACATAGCTAGTTTTGAATTATTTAACAATTAAATAAAACTAACTGTCAATTTTTCAACAAAACAATTTTTGTTTTATTTTTTGAGTTGGCCAATTTTTTATTTTTAGCTCTTGATCCTTCATTTTTGTTTGTGGTTTTATTTCAATTACAATTTTTAAGTTTCACCTTATTTCAGAGTATTTTCCAATACAATATGGGATGGTTAATAATTTTATAGTTTATGATGAATCACCATCGGTTCTTTCTGAATAGGGTTGTATGCAAAGTTTTTTCCACATTGTAGTCGGTAGAATTTGTAATTAGATTTTCACATGTTTTGATTAATTGGCGTAACCATCCAAACGCTCAAATATGAATTAATTTTATTTTTGGTATAGAAACACATAGGTGATTTTCATTTTCATTCATTCATTTTCAGTCAACAAATTGATCTTCTGAATCTTGGAAAAATGTTCATAGGTGGGGTTTTTCAGTGAGAGTTCATCAGGGTTAATGTAATAGGTACGTTGTGTGATTCTGAATCCGTGAATAGTAAATAAAAAAACCTCAATGTTTTAAGTTTTAACTTATCAAATGTCATGAACAGTTCAAACGAAAATCCTTTACAAATCAAATGGTTGACAACTCATGTCACTTTGATTTGAAGTTCATTCATTAGGCGCGTCTCACCAACTAAAATCTCTGCGCGCTTAATGTTAAGTTGATGGAGGCGGAATGCTTTGGTGGTTATGATTATCCGTTGAATTGTATAAAAACCATGTGTTATAATTCTCGCTCTGACATTCTGGAAACAAAATGTATACTGTGCTTAAAATATTTAAATTTAAAAGCATAATTTATTTTCATTTTTATTAACATTCCACCTTTATTTTGTTTTTTTACATCGATTTTAGTTTTTGCAAATCAGCAAGAAATTGCAATTTGGCTGTCAAATGAACAACTGTTTAAGCAGAGAAAGAACATTGAGAAATCAATCCAACAAAATTTCATCTCTGTAATCTAATCTTCTAAAAAAATTTCAGTGGTCAGGTGAGATTTTGTGTCCTATTTAAAAAAATCTCTCAGCACTCAGAGATTTTATTTGGTGAGAGCGCCTATTACCTCAAATCGGCACGAGAAAAACCTTCGTTATTTAGATCTGCCTCAGAGGATTTCAAAATAATCTCAGACTTTTGGCTGAAATGAATCCAATGACTTCATGGAATAACGAAGGTCTAAAGTGAAGGTCCAACAGTTGTCCAAATACGACCTCAGTTATTAAGTGACATGACTTTTTTCGTTAATTTTTGAATGAATTAATGAATTTCAGTAGGCTTTTGGGCACGTTCAATTAGCTTCTCATCCATTTCGAAACTGGAAAATTAGAAAACTAGAAATATTTGCCTTCCTTGTTTGTTGAGAAGGAACACAAAAAAACGTCAATTTTCTTTCTCGAATATTTCCATATTTTAAATTTTGTCATCCCCCTCCCCCTTTTGTAAGTAACCCCCTTCACCGACATAAATTCCTTAAAACGCATGAATTTCTTCACGTGTGAACAGTTACATAGGAATGAAACAAATTGAGTGAAAAAAAGTACTGGGAGTAAACAACTGAAAATCGACACAAAATAATATTTGGCAACGTGAAATTTTCACAAAGTTTCCGATACTTGGATTTTTAATTTTGTAGTTTCTGACAGAAAATTGTGAAAATAAACAAAAAACTTATTCTTATGCTGGATGACCAAAAGAATTCCAGGCACCTTGAGTTGGTTTTGCATCAGCTCCTATGAGCGACCATTAATTTGCCTATTCCTTTGCCAGTTTTTTGACAAATGACTAACAGAGAGTACCTTCTGACAGTCGTGTAAATTCAGCATTAAATTTAATTGTTTTCACTTTCAATGTTCCAATCTTTCCTACTAACAAAAATGTTTTTTTGCAAAAATGGTAGACTTATTCCTCTTTTACACGATGCTTTTTTGCGATTTTTTTTTCGAATTTTCATTAGTGCCAAAGAGAAAAAAAAATATCTGATTTCACGTTGACACCCAGTGAATTTTAAAGTGTAATGTCACAACAAGAATCATCGGGTAATAAAAATCAAACTGACGTTGCATAACATTTATAGCTATTCCACACTAACCCATTGAGTATTAATACATGTCAAAAAAGTGTGATGTAAATCATGTATAATAGTCCGGAAGCAAAATATGAAATTTCACAATTTGACATATGTTAAAACATGAAGATATTTAGGAACGGTTCTAAAACCATCACACTTTCTACCCCACTTGGGGGTTTGAGGTTATGGTGAAACTAATTTGTTTGGATAAAAGTGAGGAAGCAAAATTTGAAAATCATTTTCTGCACACAAATTTGGCAGTCGTATGAAATTCTTTCCCACTTTATTCTGACATTAGTACTTTGTGAGATAGTGTAGAGGCACTATTATACACATGTAATGCCGTACTCACACGATCGGAAATAAAGCCAGTGTAATGACGTAAGTCCCCAATTACACGATGGTTGTTTGCTTCTGACTCTTTTCAAAATCCAATGTGTGCGGAAGTGAAATCAGATATTTGTTCTCCTTCGCACTTATTTGTACACGATATCCAAAATCAAAAATCAGGTACAATTATCGTGTAACCGGGGACTAAGGAATAGTTGTCATTTTTTTGCAATAGGGTAACACTGTGCATTTACACGATGTGTCATGATTTTGATGGAAAAAGGTAAAGACTATTTACACGATTACGGCATTAATGGCAAGAAAGTGAAAGAAATTAATTCACTCATTAAAAATTGGGACTAGTTTTACTGAAAAAAAATTTCAAATCCAACTTACCAATTTTTAAGTAAAATGTTTACTTCTCTCAATTATTTTTTTTGTTTTTGAAAATTTATCCTTAAAAGACTGAGTAACTTCATTACATTAACAAAAATGTAATATATAATTTAGTTTGCAATTAAGTTTTAGGTAATTAATTTATTTATATGCATTTTTAAATGTTGAGTTAAAATTAAAAAAAAATTACTCACCTAATCTCTTTCCAAAAAGCACACAATTTATTATAATTTTACTAAATATAAAATTAAAAAAAAAATATACGATTTACATAATTTTGAAAAAAAAAACCAAAAATATAAAACATAAAATCAATCCTAAAAAAATTCAAGAATAAAAACAAAATAGCTGCGCAAAATATCAGACACTTCATAATTTTATTCATAAAAATATTATATATTTTATAAATATAAACAAAAACAAACTTTTTAACCACCTATTAACAAAATTATTACGAACAAAAAATTTCGAATGTTATATACGAACAAAAATATATGCGTATGTAATATTTTGTATTAAAAAAACTTATTCATTATTAAAAAAAAATGTGGACAAATTTAAACTTAAATTAAATCTTTTTCAAAATTCAACTTAGAAAAAAAAACCATTCATGATGTCCATAACTTATGTCATATACATACATGCATATATAATTATATCACAACAATTACCTACCTACTAAAATTTTTAAGCGTAGTTCAACAAAACAAAATTAATATCTTTACAAAACTTAAAAAAATATAAAACAAAAAAAATATTATACATATACTTGAATGTAGTGTTGTGATTTAATTGCTTAATTTAAATAGATTAGCTTTTAAAAACAAAACAAAAAAATAATAAAAATTTATGCTGTACTTATATTCTTTACTAGTGGGAGTTAAAAATTTAATTAACAAAAATAGTACATACACAAAATCAAAATCAAAAATTTGAAAATTCTTTCGAAAATTAAAAAAAAAATGCTGTTAAAATAAATTTAAAACAAAAATAAGCTTTTGGCAAGTTGCATATACATAAATAAAAAAAAAGAACGAAGAAAGATGCAGAAATGAAATGTACCATTCGCTTTTTGTGTTTGTTTGTATTTTTAATTAAACACCATCAGCTACCACTAAAAAATTAAATTTAATCAAAAATATTTTTTACAAAAAAAAAAAATATAAATAAATTTAGTAACTTTTTATTATGATTGTATGTGAATATTAAATAAAACGAAAAAAAAACAAAAATATTTTGTACACGATATCAAAAAAAATTATTTGAATTAAAACAAAATAATTTAAATTAATAAAATAATTAAAAATAAACTTATAAACGATTTTATTACACATACATATACAAGATTTAATTTTTTTAAATAGAATCTAACAACTGTTTTTTTATTTTTTTTTGTTCAATAACTTAAGATTTATACTTAATAATTGAAGAAATGAAAAAATCAATAGAAATGAAAAATTAAAAATAAAATAATAATTTTCTATACTTAAATTAACATTCAGTGTAAGAAGAATTATCAACCATAACAATAGACAGAAATAGTGATTTAGTTTGTAAAATTTAAGTCAGTTTTAGCGTCAGGAAATCGAATGGGAAATTCAATAAATAAAAATGAAAAAGAAATAAAATTACAAAATGAGTTTCTTTTTTTTATTTAAAATATAGACATGATTAAAGAAGAAAATACTTCAAGTGGCTGTCCAGACCCGGAATTGCCATTCCAGAATAGGGCTGCTTTGTTTAAAGAAAATTAATGAGTCCTATGAATCTACGAACCAACAGAAACACACATAAATTGCTTTTTTTAAAAACCTACAAATGTTTAATAATTTTATTAAATAGAATAAATATACATTAATTACAATTTTTATTTCTACAAAATTTCAAGTCTACCACTCATTTGAGCCAACTTTTCCATCAATCTCTGGACAAATAGAACTCAAATTGAAGTTAGTTAAGTTACCAGATACATTTGAATTTTGTTGGCATGATGATGTTTCTTGCAACGTTCCAAATGGACCTTGATTAAAAATATTCAACGAAGCAGCACCTTTGTGCGTCACTGCATGATTTGTTCCATGATTCCAACTCTGATTGTAATTACTGCTGGGGAAATAAGTTGGATCGTAGGGATCATTGTTGTTCGATGATATTGTGTGTGAGAAGTAGTTGCTTGTTGATGCAGTGGAGTCAAATGTTGAACTAGTTCCTCCTCCTCCAACTCCACTTGAAGCTGTTGATGGTTGTATTGAATTTGTTTTCCCCGTTTGGTGTGATGCAGAGTAAGCGCCTGCTCCAAGGTAATCATTCTCTGAACAGTTCTGAGTGTTGGAATAGTTAAAGAAGTAGCTATTGGCGTTGTGATACTCCGTTTGAGTATTCGGCACGGACTCAGCTGGATTATAGAAACGGCTATTGTCCTTCTTTGCTATGAGGGATTCAGCGGAGTAGATATTGGAGAAGGTCTGTTTTTGTGGAGTGGATTTCTCAGCTTTTGATGTGGTCTTCTTTATAGAAGCACTAATATCTTGTTGAGATGGTGTTTGGTCTACCAACTGACTGACAGAAAAAATCTGCTTTACGGTTTTATTCGGTGGCGCTTCGTTAGAACCAAAGTTCTCAAAATTGTATGCCGTAGAGAAATCTGCATTCAAAGGCTTTGTTGGTGACCAATTGATGAACTGATTGTCATCATCGTAAGAATCCTTCCTGCAGCCAAAGCTGAGATCAAAATTCGTTGAGCTGCCCGTGAATTGGTTTCCAAAATCCATCGGAGGCAAGGGCAGTGTAGTTGTTGGCGCTGGCACATAGTCGGTTGTTGTAGGTGATGTCATCCAGTTAACATGTGATTTCTGTTGAGGTTTGCTTTGTTCGCAGTCATAGAAGATTTGATCAGCGGCTGCATCTTTTGGCTTCTCCAAGGGCTTCCAAGAGGTTTCCCTTGACATTTGACTATCAGTTGCCTTGGTTTGCGGGAGTGAAAAAGTTGGCGTATATTGTGCCTCTTCATATGGAAGAAATAGATTTATTTGATTGCATCTACTATTGGCACTTGCCTTGCTTCCGGAATCGACCACAATAGGCTCGGAAGACTTTGGTGTCGTCAGGGAAAATGTAAAACTTGTCGATGTTAATGAATCACAGACTATGGTTGCCAGATCGAATGGAGTAAAGAGTGCATTTTGATTGCATGTGTTTGTTATTGATGTATTTGGGGGAATCCAAGGGAACTCCGTTTTAACGGAATTGTTGGATTTTATTGATGCTGTCGCAGAAATCAATGGATCAGCTGACGGAGTAGATGATGTATTTTTATTTTGTATTGGAAAATCATAGAAGAAATTTTTTGTTGGTGATAAAAAAGGCATTTTGGTTGATTTTGTGGCAGCAGCAGAAGTCTTTGAATTGAGGATTGATGATGATGAAGAACCATTTGAGTATGGAGTTTGGTTTGTAATCGATTTACCTCTGGGGGTTTCTGATTTAACTGACCAATTAGGTGTTATTGGAAAATCGGCACGCCCTGATGATTCTTTCTGTGTGGTGTTAGATTGAGATGGGTTTAAAACTTTTGATGGTGATTCTAAAACGTTTCTAAGCGAATTTGATGTTGAATGATTGTATCTGGGAAAGAATTTCTCTGATGAATTAGATGCACTTGATGCTGCTGACACAGGATTAATTTGCTCTTGTTTGATAGGTAATTTGGCAGAGGATGAGGGAAATACTTTGCTTGAAACTGAGGGGTTGGGTTGTGAATATTGTTTTGATGTGACCTAAAAAAAAGGAGAAGTTGTTAGTACATACTTGGTATTGAAGAAGAAATTCCAGAAATTAATTAAAACTAACTCCCACCTGTTGACTGTTTGTTGCACCACACATACTCGTGGAACCAATCATTGGATTTCCGTTATTAAAATTAAAACAACTGTCAAACCCAGTCGTGGATGGCATCTCATTTACTCGAATTCCATTACCAGAAAGTGTTTTCTTCGGCGCAGACGGACGAGTTATCGCAGAGACTGTAAACACAGTCATTGGTTTCTCACTGACCAATGGTTTCGCTTCAATTGGAATAGGTGGCGACAGAATCTTCTCACCCACAACAGCATTTTGATCACAGAACTTACTGTATTCCTCGGTGGTGAAGAAATTATTTAAATTCTCCAAATTTACAGAACTATCTGCATTTTCCACATTTTTTCCGCCTAGCATGGATGACGTGACTACTGGAAACGATAAGAGAAACGCCGCTGTAGGAGAAACTGATTGCTCTCTCAATGGTTCTGAATTAAATTCCACTTTCAGACGTTTTGATGGTTTTTCGTTTAGCAGTTGCTTCCTTTTTCTGGCTTGACGTCGTCGTTGTTTTAAGAGCGATTTTCTTTTAGAAATTGAATCAAAGCTCCATTTGATCATACGACTTGGATGAGGATAACACTTGCGGAACATTGGCCTTGGAATTAGTTTCAGTCGTTGATGGTGTTTACGAAGTTTCCGTATTCGCAACAGAAGAGGTTTTGCAGGCACAGGTGGTAGAAGTTGGGTTGTTGGAACTTTCGGTGCATCGCTGGGAGTTTCTCGGCCAAATGCTGTGATAATTGCTGTTGGTTTTATTACTGCTTCACTTTTTATAGGTTTGTCCTCGACTGGAATTAAAAATATCAAATAACTTGGTTAGCAAGGAGAATTCATAAAGGATTAAAATAATATAATGCTTGTCTTAAAAATATTTTTAGAACATACTCTAAATAATTAAAGGCACTATTTTAGCATAATCAGTAGTTGCACCTTATGAATGAACTTGGTGACTAAAAATACCGTGATTTGTTGGCATTCCCTACGACATTTAGTTCGAAATTATGTTATTATAGAGCCCAATCTTGACGTTAAGATGGGTACTCTTGGACTTGGCCAGGATGGTATGCAGAAACTCTATATATATATAATGTGTCTTTCGTTTTAGTTTGTATTGGGCATAGAAATGTAGCGCTCTTTAATAGGATCCCGTCCAGTAGCTAGTCTCCTTGTCAAACTTAACTAATGCGGTTTTCCGATTCAACCGTTCGTTTTGAAATATTTTTTGGTGCAAATAAAACGATACAGAAAATATTGAAGATGCTAGAAAATGTTGAAAAGCTCAGAAACTCGGCCAGTAGCAAAGCCGAGTCCGAACGGCTAGATGAGAAGCACTTATTCATGACAAGTTATACTCTTGGAGGATTTGTCAATCCCTCGCAAGAGGCAGTACCTCGGAAAAAAACATTTCTGTTTTTAGGTGGCAGTGGCCGGGAATCGAACCCAGACCTATGGCATGACAGTCCTACGCACTAACCCCTATGCCACGAGGTTCTCGTATCTTTCTAAATAATCCACTCATAAATACATCAATAAAGTCTGTTTTAAGTGGGAGTGTTCGCACCTCATAAAGTCGCAAAAGATCCTTGTCACATATGAAATAGACAGCCAGGAGACAATCAGAGCCATTTCTTCACGAAGTATTACAACAGGTGAATCGTTGCCGCTGCAAAATTGAAATTACTCAAATCAGCAAACTCAGTGCCCTTTTTATGGGTACGAGGACATTTGATTTTACTGCTTTGAAAGCCATTTGAACAAGAGTTCAATTTACCAGAAATTCTTCAAATTCGCTAACGACATACGTATGGTCAATAAACGAGACTTCTTGTCCTTGTCTATGGACCGGATATTTATATAAAGTGTAGCAGATGTCAACTGTCGTTCTTGGTTGGAATTCTTATGAATTTTCAGCACGATCCTGAAATTCATGCAGAATTCAGGATGATTCAGGGAGGCACTCTATATTTAAACATCAACTTCAACCCTCTCTTTTCCTCTTTTTTTACTTGCTCGGCATTCGTTTTAGCGGTTATAATGGAACTATTAAAATCCCAGCGAGGTGGCTCACCGTTTGATTTTTCAATTCTAGGTACAATAGATTGTATATTACATTTTTAAATGGCTCTTGATTTTTGTTTGTGATATTTTTTTAAGAAACAAAGACTGTTTACCCTTAATAAACAGTTTTAAAGTTACAAAACAATCAAAGTCGATTTTCTAAATCATTTATTTTGCAAGCCATACCTTTTTCATTAGATTTTTTTGAGGAGTTCTCTGTCTTCTCCTTGACTTCTTCAGGTTTACTTGCAGCAACGGCATCAGCTCCCTTTTTCGTTCGATTCCTCTGCCTCTTGGGCTTTTGCAACTGAACAATCTCGACATTTTCCTGCTTTGGCAATAGTTCTGGTTTATTGAGAAGCAATTGTGGCAATGCAACCGGTGGTGGTGGTGGTGGAATAGTGACTTTCGCCTTCTTTAGCAATTCTGTCAACTGAGCATTGCGTTCTTGATAGAATTGTAGGCAATTCACAAATTCCCTATATTCTTCTACAAAAAAAAAACAAAAGTTAAATATAGAATTTAGGTCAATTAAACAAAATAATTATTCGAAAAATGAAAAACAAAAATGAAAGCTCCCACATCAAAACTCACTGAGTAATTCGGGATCTTTGGCTGTGAGATTATCTTCCAGGCGTTTATGCAAATCTGCAATGAATGTTATTGCCTTCTGGATGATCTCGATTTTACTCCAAACCACAGATGGATCGAATTTCGGCAAGAGTTTGGCTAGCTCATCGAAAGTTTTGTTGAGACGGTCGCGTCTGTCTTTTTCCCAAGCTTTATTCTTTCTGCAAAAAAAAAATAACAAAAATGTATTGCAATTTAAATTGAATTTTAATTGCACACGAAATGTGCTCGTGTCTTACTCAGATGGCTTTTTAGTCATAGCTTTATGCCTAGCATTTTTCAGAGTTAATTTTAGAAAATGATTTTCATTTGTTTTGTTGTTAATTTGCGAAAATAAATAATTTTATGTTGTTTACAAGAAAAATACTCATAAATTTGAACCCACTTTCTGACGTCTGACTGACGTAGAACAGTTGACAGATCTGTCATTTGAATTTTGAACATATGTTGTCGGTAGTGTAGGAATAATTACTTGAAAAATTCCGATATAGATGGTACTGTACAACAGCAGAAATAAAGTAAGAACTAAATTGAAGCAAAGTTTTTTTTAGTACAAGAAATATGACCAGTTTATAACGGGTGATTTTTTAAGAGGTTTAGAACTTTAAAAAAAAAAAAACACAAAAAATGAATGAAATATTTATTTGAATCGATAGTTTGAACCTTGCAATTTAATGTTTAAAGATAATTTCATGCAAATGTTGACCGCGGCTGCGTCTCAGGTAGCCCATCCGCTGAGTCCAATTTTGGCATACTCTTTCACACATATCGGCCGGTATCTCACGAATGAATGCATGGATGTTGGCTTCCAGTGCGTCAATCGAAGCGGGCTTGTCCCTATAGACATTAGCCTTGACATACCCCCACAAAAAATAATCTAATGGTGTCAAATCGCACGATCTAGGCGGCCAATTGACCGGCCCGAAACGTGAAATTAACTGTTCACCAAACTCGCCTCGCAATTGCTGTGTGGCATGTGGCACCGTCTTGTTGAAACCACATATCATGCAAGTCAAGAACTTCCATTTCGGGCAAAAAAAAGTTTGTTATCATCGCTCGGTAGCGTTCACCATTGACAGTAGCGCTGCGATTCGCATCATCTTTGAAGAAATATGGCCCAATAATGCCGCCGGCCCATAAACCGCACCAAACAGTGGCTTTTTCGGGATGCATTGGTAGCTGTTGCAATGCTTCTGGCTGATCTTCACTCCAAATGCGGCAATTATGCTTATTTACGTACCCATTCAACCAAAAATGAGCCTCATCGCTGAACACAATGTTCGCGCGATGAACATTTCGAACCGAGCACGAATTTTGATAGTAAAATTCAATAATTTGCAAGCGTTGTTCATTTGTAAGACGATCCATGGTTAAATTGCAAACCAAACTGAAGCTGTTTGACAGTGACACAAGGTACTAAACACACGTCAGCTGTCAAAACCAGTGTTGCCAAAACCAAACCAGCTAAAAAATCACCCTATATTTCTTGACTGAGAAGGAGAATAAAATATAAACAGTATCCGCCACAAAGAAATTTACTGCGAAAAAAATAATTGAGCAAGCAAATTCCAGTTTATAAGGGGAAATGTGAGAAATTTTTGTTTATATTTCTTAGTCTTGTTTTTAAAAATGCCCGAATTTCCAAATAAAATTAATTTTATCATTTGATCATGGGGGATTAAACTAACCTTACAAATGATCATTGAAATATCACAAGTGATTTCATGTGGAAAGTGATTTTCTTAGCTAGAAATATTTTTTAATTTCTTATTTTTTTAGTCCATCAAAATTGTCAATGATTTTGTTTTTAAGACATGACATACACCTACGTCAATGGAAAGGTCTATTCAAACCCTATGGGCACATGGAAGCCAAAATTTTTTTCATGGTCTGGTTGATAAAATATTCGCTCCAAAGTGACTTTAACTGGTTTTAACGATTTTCTGCCCCCACCTTCCTACCTAAAAGTCTTTGGATGGCAATATTTAGAAACAAAAGCCTCAAAGAATATTAAAATAAAAAATGTCTCATTTGGATTTTCAAGAGCTTTCCAAAACTGGAAACCAGAACGTTCTACGATATCTGGTTTTCGAAAAATGGGCATCCAAAGTGATATTCGATTAGTTGCATTTAGCCTGAAAATGCTTTTGGATAGATATATTTTCGAAGCCAAGCCATGCAAATAGTTTCAGTTTTCAAATTCTGCATTATCTATTCAAAAGCCATCCGTTTCTAAGAACCGAAAGCTTCTGTAATGTCTAGTTCATTAGATATTTGCATCCAATGTAATTTTACTGAATTTTTACACAATCCATCAATTGCGAATATCTAACGAAGCGAGCTTTTAAAAGTAATGCGGTTTTCAGTTCCGAATAGAAAACTAACACACCTTTCCAAAAGTGTAAAAATTTTGTCACAAAATTTTTTCATGGATTTCGGAAAAAAGCGTGGATTAACCCCTTGCCATTTTTTCAAAAAAAAAAAAACAACTTTTTTTCAAAGTTAATGAAATAAATAGTGCGGTACGTTATTGGAAAGGTCTATTCAAACCCTATGGTTAAATGGAAGCCAAAATTTTTGTCATGGTCTGGTTGATAAAATATTCGCTCCAAAGTGACTTCAACTGGTTTTAACGATTTTCTGCCCCCACCTTCCTACCTAAATGTCTTTGGATGGCAATATTTCCGAAACAAAAGCCTCAAAGAATCTAAAAATAAAAAATGTCTCATATAGATTTTCAAGAGCTTTCCAAAACTGGAAACCAGAACGTTCTACGATATCTGGTTTTCGAAAAATGGGCATCCAAAGTGATATTCGATTAGTTGCATTTAGCCTGAAAATGCTTTTGGATAGATATATTTTCGAAGCCAAGCCATGCAAATAGTTTCAGTTTTCAAATTCTGCATTATCTATTCAAAAGCCATCCGTTTCTAAGAACCGAAAGCTTCTGTAATGTCTAGTTCATTAGATATTTGCATCCAATGTAATTTTACTGAATTTTTACACAATCCATCAATTGCGAATATCTAACGAAGCGAGCTTTTAAAAGTAATGCGGTTTTCAGTTCCGAATAGAAAACTAACACACCTTTCCAAAAGTGTAAAAATTTTGTCACAAAATTTTTTCATGGATTTCGGAAAAAAGCGTGGATTAACCCCTTGCCATTTTTTCAAAAAAAAAAAACAACTTTTTTGCAAAGTTAATGAAATAAATAGTGCGGTACGTTATTGGAAAGGTCTATTCAAACCCTATGGTTAAATGGAAGCCAACATTTTGTTCATGGTCTGGTTGATAAAATATTCGCTCCAAAGTGACTTTAACTGGTTTTAACGATTTTCTGCCCCCACCTTCCTACCTAAATGTCTTTGGATGGCAATATTTCCGAAACAAAAGTCTCAAAGAATCTAGAAATAAAAAATGTCTCATATAGATTTTCAAGAGCTTTCCAAAACTGGAAACCAGAACATTCTACGATGTCTGGTTTTCGAAATATGGGCATCCAAAGCATCCAGTGCAAAATAAAAAGGAATTCCAGATTCCCTAACAGCTCAGTTAAAAGGTGAATGTTTTCTTTTTAACCTAGCTTTTGCACTACGAGAGTTCTCCATGCTAAGTAATAATTTTCAATTTAATTGAAAATCCAGAAATATTTAAATGAAACAGGTAACTTAAATTGTGAACCTTTGTTTTAATTTTTATTTAATTTATCTACCTACTTTCTAAGTAAAACACTTATCAACATAATAAATGTACATAAAAAACAACTTAACAAATTATTAAAAAAAAACTTGTTTTTTTTCTTAGACCTATAGACTTCTTAAAAACTAAATAGCTATTCAATACTTTGTTCTGCTCACTTATTTTAAGAAAAAGTCTCAACAACTTAATTTTTAAGAAAAATAAACACTAAACATTAGTTCCCCAGGGTTTTTGATTTTTGTTTTAACTAGAATCAAGTTCATATTGATTGACATAATAAAATTATTATCTTGCTTTTTCAATTTTTATAAATATCCCAGATACAATATTACATACTCTAATAAAATTATTTATTTCACGTCTTAACGCACCGTGCGTTTATTTGTGATTTAAAAAGTCTCATGCATATTTTTTTTTTTAACACTGATGATCCAAAAAAGTGATCCCCTAACAAAACCCAACCCACGCTTAGATTTGTAACGCAATCCAAAAAATACCCCCATCACATCCCTTGACAGGGCTGGCTTATACAAGAAACACATTTCAAATGGATTATTTGAAATTTATATAGTGCTGGCAAAATAGGAAAAGAGACAAGGCCCTCAGAATCGAATCTCTGCTTTGTTGATTTTTTCATAAATCTCAGCTGTCAAAGGTTCATATCGACCCTTGTTAGTTTGATAGTAAAGGGAATCTGGAATCGTACTCGGATCGAAACCTTCCTTTTGAAGATCGACTTTGCGAAGCTTGAAAGTTCCGGTGAGGTCAACTTTTGTCAGGAATCGCAGGAATTGTGGTCTCGCATATGTTGGAAGAAGCTTTTTAAGATCTTCCGCGAATACATCCAGATCCACAGATCGCTCAGGATCATAGATGGCAGCCATTCCAGCTCTACCTTCTGTGTTCGGTATCGAAACTCCGTAGACTACTGTATCTTTGTAACCCGCGACATTGCTCACTTGTGCTTCCACCTCACCCGTGGAGACATTCTCACCCTTCCATCGGAATGTGTCACCCGTTCGATCCATGAAGAAAAGATATCCTCGCTCGTCAGCCATCAACAGATCACCTGACAAAAAGGCCGCATCTCCCTTTTTGAAGACATCTTGAACAATTTTCTTCGCTGACGCTTTGTCATCCACATAGCCCAAAAACTCTCTAGAAGGATTGCCTTTGATGATTTTTCCAATAAATACGCCTGGTTCGTTAGGTTTGCATAATTGGCAAAGACCATCAGGCCCCCGAATTGGCTCTCCAGTATCTTGATCAGCCTTGATAATCGAGATAGGGTAGATCGTTGGGAGAATTCGAGAAACGAATCCTATGGCTCCAACGGTATTGTCGTTATTGATGATGTTTGCATTCCCTTCTGTCGCTCCATAGAATTCACCAACTTTCGAGATATTGAAACGTTCCACAAATTGGGGCCAGATTTGCGGCCTCAGTCCATTACCGAAGAGAACACGAATTTTGTGTTTCTTGTCATTCTCAGACGGTGGGGTGGCAAGGATATAGCGACACATTTCTCCAATGTACTGACCAATCTGCAAAAATCGAACTATCATTAGCGATCTGCAAAAGGTACAAAATGAAGACAAACTTACGGTAGCATTGAACTTGACGCAGTCGGCGAAGTAACCTGATGCTGAGAACTTCTTTCGAATGGCTACAGTTGCGCCAAACAGAATTGCTTGTCCCATGCTCATGACACCTCCAGCTGTGTGGTAGAGTGGAAGTGGAGTATAGAATATATCGTCACTCTTGAAACCCATCGTGTAATGGATTCCAGCGCAGATGAACAAATACCTGGGAGAAAACCACAAACATACAATTATGTACAATAGATACCACAATCATCATCACACCCGAGTTCACTTACCTGGAATGTGATATAACAGCTGCCTTTGGTAAGCCAGTTGTTCCAGAAGTGTAAATGTATACCAACTTATCGTGGTGGCTTGCGGGTTGAACTGACGCTGGAACATTATCCTTGGAAGTACTTTGCATCAATGTAGTTAGATCCTTTGCCAATCCAGTCACCTTAGACTTCACTGTGTTGTTAAATTGATAGTTTGCCAAAGACGAGGGCAACTCCTTTGATATGCTTTCAATAGCTTCTGCAAAACTTTCACCATAAATCAATGCCGTACAATTTGCAACTGTGATACTGTGCAGCAGTGAAGGACCTCGCAAATTTGTATTGATAAGTGGTGTAATCACACCGAGTTTCGAAAGACCCAACCATATTCCCACGAATTCTGGCCGGTTCTCCATTAAGAGACAAACAACATCACCTTTTTTATAACCATGACTATGGAATACATTTGCTATGCGATTGGAGAATTCATTCAGCTGACGGAAAGTCCAGACTTGATCTTCGCAAAGTATTGCAGCTTTTTCGGGATGTTTTGCAACATTCATGTGGAAAATGTCCGATATGGTAAGATTTTTCTTTTCATATTTCTTAATTAGAATTAGAATTCGTATGTATGCAAGAACACCACTGAAAAGATAAACAAAAAGTTTTTATTAAGAGACTATCATCAGTAATAAAAGGTTTATAAAAGCTTTACAAGTTGTTGATATTATAATTAGAAATGCATCTTTAGCAATTAGTAATGATATGCAAAATTACTTCCGTCAAGTATTCATTAACACATTAAACAATACAATTTAAGTAGGGGTCACACCTCCTGTCTCCTGTCATTTAGTTCAAAGCTTTTAAAGTGATTAGTCATTGAAGATAGTTATATTCAAAATTATTTCAAATATTTGCTTATAAGAATTTTTAATGCCCCCACGGGTAGTAATTAGTTGGTGCAATGTAATAGACTCCACTCGAGTTCGGTTGAGTTGTATTTTCTCTCTCACTCTCTCGATTAGCATGCGGGAAATCTGCCTGGGAGGAGATGTAGCATTTTTTCAGTGCACCATGAATTTATAGCCAAGGAAAATTGGACTTTCAATATGTGAACAAAATTCCGACAAAGCTTAATTTAGAAAGAGGAGGTAGAATTAAATCTTTTTGCTAACTTTGCGAAAACTATCACTTTTTTTTAAAGTTTAGTCAAAAAATGTAGAGATTTTAAAATTGCATTATTCAGTAACCAACATTTTTTGCCAAAATTTTGGGCAGCCCAGAGGGTAAAGAAAAGACACCCATCTTGAAAAATGTGATTTGGTTCGTACCTATTAAAAAACACGATCGAATTTAATTTAAAAAAAATTATTTTTACATGAAATTATCTAAAAATTAGGTTTTAATGAACTCTGTAAATTTATTATTCTTGAAGTTGCTTAGTGTGTCAAATTGTCCTTTTGATTTTGAATCATAAAATGGGTGAAATTCATTTGTTTATAAATATCTGAAAAACTATTAATTTGATTGAGCAATTATAGTCTAAAAGCCAGGGACATAAAGAGCCAAGTCACTTGCGTAACATTGTAAGTTATTCAATAATAGCATGTGAGATGGTGAACCAATAACCATTTGCTTGCCTACCTTAACACGTGTCAAATGTCAAACAGGTGTAAAATTTGACGTTAAATTTGTTTATCAATTTATTTCAATGCAAAATGTGTTCATACAATAAATATATTCAGCTGGCAATTTTGAACAATTGTTGTCTTAGGTCCAGCTCCAGCTCCCTGTAGTTAAGCTCTCAAGCAAATCTTCCAAAAACCACTCAGGTAAGCAAGTAATGTTTGGAAACTTCGCCACTCTCTATTTTCTTAGGGACTAACTAAAGAAAGTTTGACCTGTGACAACAATTGTACAAAATTGTAAGGTGAATATTTCTTATATTGACACTTTTTCTCTCCGACCAACCAATAGGCATTGAAATAAACTGATGAGCAAATCTTATGTCAAATTTTACACCTGTTCGACACGTGTTTTGGTAGGCAGAGAAACGGTTATTGGTTCACCTCACCAACTCAAAGGCGAATAACTTACAATGGTAATCAGTAATTGACTTTTTTCAATTATAATTACATTTAATTATTATTGGAAATTTTCCATTCCAATTAAAGTTATTTGTAATTGAGAATTTTCAATTACTAATTACATGTAATTGAAAAAAGTTATTTAACAAAAAAAAAAATTATTGAAAAACCTGTAATGATTACTTTTTTTTGTAGTCATTACACACAAATGTAATTGATTACACAAAATTTCAATTACATTTAACAAGATGTGAAGGAAAAATCTTTCCGTACCATTTATTAAGCTCATGTTAGGTGAATGGGCATACATTATTGATCATAAGAAAGGTTTTATCCACCAGATGTGAACAAACTTAAAATCATGCTTAGACCATTCTTGATTTTTATATTTTTTTTTTTAAAGTTAGGTTATAGTCTAAAGGTTAGCAAAGTTTTCGAAAAGTCATTTAATTATGGCTTGCTTTTTTATATATGTTCACGCTTACTCCTTAGATTTGCGTAAGGGAAGTCTGACTGGTAAGACGCCAAAACGTTGTCCACCATTTTAGAAAAGTGTCTTTAAAAATATAAATGCAATTTTCTCGGCTCCTATTGTACTTAGAGTAAAAAATTTGTTTGATTTTGTAGGTTTAAATATCTGTTAAAATTCTTGCTTACAATTATTTTTGACAAATTTTTCCTATGAAAAGTTACTGTCGAAAAACTTGCAAATTTGGTTTTTAGCATTTATCGCTAAATTAAATAATTTTTTGAGGTCTACCTGATTTTCTACATTTTTGTATATTTAGAATTTATGTGAAACAAAAAATGCCTTAACAGGGTAACAAAACTGCCAAATATAAAGCAAATAATTCGTTAAGGGATCTTACGATTTGTACGGTGTTGCAAAAAAAAACAAAAATAACGGACTCTTGTAGAAGGACACCAGACAAGTGTTTTATTACTTCAGAAGAGGGGTCTCTTACCGTTCAGGGAGGAAGGGCACTTTCATGAAAAAACACTTAAGATGCAAAAAAAAAAAGTTAAAAAACAACGGAAAAGCTGACTACAATTTCTTATAACTCCTTTGAAGCTAGAACTCTGTTCATTAATTTTATTTTCCAAACGAGACTCTTAGTCCAGTTAAGAGACGAGAAAATGGCATTTATATTTTTTAACACACTTTTTCAATATGGCGGACAATGCATCGCCTCCTAGCAGCCACCAGACCACCCTTACGCAAATCTAAGGAGTTAGAGCGAGCATATATAAAAAGCCAGCCATAATTAAATGACTTCTCGAAAATGTTGCTAGCTCTCAGACTATAACTTAACCTTTAAGAAATATACAAATCAAAAACTGTTCGAGCATTATTTTTAGTTTGTTCACATTTGGTGGATAAAACCTTTCTAACGATCAATAATGTATGCCCATTTACCTTATATGACTCTTGAGCTTAATAAATGGTACAGAAAGATTTTTATTTCACATCTTGTTAAATATAATTGAAATTTTGTATATTTGTGTGTAATGATTACAAGAAATGTAATCATTACAGGTTTTTTCAATTACATGTAATTAAATCAAGTAATTTTTTTTCAATTACATGTAATTTGCAGTTGAAATTTTTAATTACAATTACATGTAATTGTAATTCACTTTTTTTTTGTAATGAATACTACCCAACTCTGCATGGAATACAATACAAACAAACTGGGGGAAAAAAAGTCACACAAAATACCTGAATGCAATTTCAGGGCAACAAAGTTCCAGCTTCGAATAAACCAAAAGCACAAACTTGTCATGGGATCAAGCAACAAAAACATACACACTTGTATGTAAACAAAATTCTGTATTTTAGATTGTTGAAACGTCACGTTTGCTGAAATACAAAAATTTGACCATGAAAAAATCAATAAGTTCCTACTTCTTGTTTAATTTCTGCTCATATATATAAACTAAATTCAAAACGTGTTCTAAGGCCAAACAAGTTCCTCAAAAGATTTGTGTTCAATTTTTTTTTGTTGAAATAAATATTCGTTGATTATGAAACATATAATTTCGCAGTGAATAAACTAATTACGCATCGGAAGTTGTTAAGATTTGAGATTAGACGTACGTGATTAAACCTTTTTAAGTGTATTATCACCATTAAATCTAAAATACTGGACAGAAAAAGATACAAGATTACCTACATTATGCGTAGCAATTTACGTCGTAAAATTGCAGTAGAAATATGCAAAAATTTGGCAACTACTTATCTTAAATTGAAATGAAGTTTCAAGTTGAAGAATGAAGCTATACCTACAATATTTCAGGAATTACACATTTCTTATCGCATTTCAATGGAACTTTTATCACATTATTATGTGATAATCACATTCAAAATTAAACGTCTTTAATCTAAAACTAAAAATGAACTCGAGCCATACATGAACAACAAAATATAACAAAAATAAAACCACAATAAAATTACTCATCGCTCTCAAAACTGCAAACAGTTTTTGGTTTAAAATTTCAAAGTTCGACTCATTTGGTGGCGGAAGAAACAAAAAAAAAAACGCACATAATAATCAGCTTAGTGTGACCTTTAGTGAATCTAATTACCCCACCAGCCTACCACCCTACTGAGAAAATTGGCAAAAACAAAAAAAAAAAAACATTTGGTTGGTAAGAAATTCAGGTCAATGACTTACATTCATATCTTGATTCCCAGACACAACGAGTTTTTTTTTTTTCTATGTGGAGCTAAAATAAAGTTGCAGCAGATGAAAGTTGCAAAAATGAATGCAACATCGCGCTCTGTGTAGCTTTCTCCTCTACAGATCATGAGGAACCAGACTATTATGATCATGATTGCAAAAATAGATGCAATTAATTGAATAAACAAGGGCATCATAGATTTGGAACTCGTAGAGCATGTTTCGTATTTTCAGTTTATTAGAGACAGAAAAACGAGTATTAATTTGAGAGGCTGGGTTGCCATTGTGCTAATGTCAAATTCAATTTTTATTTACGAAAATTTGTTTTAAAACTAAGACTATCTTCAACAACAATACCATTAATGAAATAATAAATATAATCAGTTTTGGAAATTTAATTTCTGAGAAATTTTGTTTTAAAAATGAATTAAGAACAAAATTTAAAACGCAATAAAAATTAAACCAATTGTTCTGAGTAATAGATTCGAATTTAGCCTAAAGTCGAATTTAATAAAAAAAATCCATACACAAACACAAATTGCGCTTCTAAATACCAAGATTAGATCATTTTAAAATTAGCTAGAAGTGCTTCTAAGCATTTAGAAGTGAAATGTTTATTTTATTTCCACTAATTTCTCATTAAAATCGACTTTAGTCTAGATTCAGTTCTATAACTCAGGGCTGATTAATTTTAAAAAGATTAGTTCTTTAAAATTGCCTTAAATCATTTTGGTTTTCATTAAAAATTCAAGTCGTTTCTGCTGGCGTGAAGTCAGTGTGAAAAAATTTCTTTGAACAAAATCAATTTCCCTATGATTGTGTAGCGGTGGCCACAGTGTCGTTATACAAAAATGCCTGTAGTTGAAGAAGAAATCAAAAATTATTAAATGCGCATAGTGAATTTATAAAATAGAAATCATACCTATTGAATCTTGCAGCATCATAAGCTGTTGGCTGATGATTCGACATTTTATTAAGTTCTCGCTGAAATTGCTTCTCGTACTCGGTCAATTTTTTGCAATATCGCATGCGACATGTCATATGACTGCAGTTCGAAAATTGTTGAGTAGGATGTTTAAAGATTTAATACCATCCATCATTATTTAAAATTCATAATTTCTTACTAAGGGACTTTTAATTCAGTATAGCTTGGGTGAATGCTTTTGTCTTGATCATCTTTGTATGATTTCTTTCTTTGTAGAATATCTTGAATGATTTTAATGGAAATGTCATTATTTGAAATTGATTTGCAGACATCAGACTCTTGTTGCTCTAAGGTTTCTTCACTAGCTTCCATAACAGAATATATTTTAAAAAGTTATGATAAGTTTTTTTTTTTTGACAGACTTTTAAACTGAAAGATATTGTTTTTGAATTTACAGCTTACTCTACTGCGTGACAGGCAGAATTATGTAAAATACATAGAACTATAATGAGCCAAGTAAGAACTGAAGCTCCATAAAAAATGCATTGAAAACAGTTATTTTTTTTAATTTATGATTTTATTAAAAAGTCGAAAATCTTAACAACGCGTTCGTAAATTTTCTCTCAAAGAATGCTTTTATCTTTCATTAAACAAATAGCTTGTTTTTTTCTGCAATTTTAAAGCCATCTACGTTTGCATCATGAATAAGTGAAAAGTAAGCTTTCCATCCACAGTTTTCAATCATAAGCTATCCAATATTTGCTTTACGAAGCATTCATAAGAACTTATATCCAAGTATAAGAGAAGACACACTGCACACATGAAATGAACTTAGTTCTTTACAAGAAAAATGGTTACGCAATGATCCTAGGACGGTATCTTTTAGAAATTAGTTACATGATTGCGTTTTGCACTAAAGGAACACTGGGGCGTATGTGGAACAAAATTCAATTTTGACGCAAATAATGTCCCTCTTATGCAAGAAGCAAAAATGAGTAAATTTATTTTCTTTAAAGTAACTATTTAGCGTTCTACTTGGCATCCTTTGCCATTCCAAAATTGCTTATAGAAAGCTTAAATCTAAGTTTTCGACCATCAACCGTCATCTTGGTTTAAAGAGTGAACACAATTTTGGCTATCTTCAAAACGGGGGAAGGCATAGAAAGGTGTTCTTTTCTGTATTTGAAAGATTTTACATATACAAGAAAGACGTAGGGTGTAACAAAAAATTTAGAAAAATAAAATAAAAATAATAATTACTTAGAAGTCAAAAAATTAGTATAAACTTAAAATTAAGAAAATTTTATATTTTTGAAAAGGTTGGATTAATATTTAAATATTTTAAATATTTTACCTATGTTTGAGGAATTTCTAATTGATTATAGGCCCAAATGAAAAGAAAGATAGCTATTTGATTTTTATATTTCTGACGGATGAATTTATAAAAAAAACTGTAATTTTGAGAAATGATGTGGACTATTGCCTAATGTATGAAAATTGTGGGGGGGGGGGGGGGGGGTGGAAGCAGCACATGTATTAATTTGTGTTTATAATAGACAGAATAAACATATACTTTTATTTTGCTATATCCAGGTTAAAGAGTACCGAAATTCGGTTTTTGCAAATAGCTGTGTTGAATGAAGAAAAACTAGATCAGAACAAAGCAGAATAGCACAAGTCTGTGAAAGCTGTCAGAACAAGAAAGAACAGAAAAGTGCAGCTTTTGTGTTGACGGGATTGGCCGTTGCCTATCAACTGTGAAACATTTAAATTCAAAAATGGTTGAAATGCTATTTTTTTCATTAATTTTCCATTCGAATTTAATATCAATTTTTTTTTTTTATATTCTTTTAGGTTTTTTTCTTCATAAAAATATCAAGACAAGTACTTCTGTGATAAATTTTAGCCTATTATTATCCCAAACAAACAAATCAGCTGTTACTTTGACATTTCTCATTCACTTTGTTCCACCTCAAAAGTTCTAATCTGTTCTGAAAACGTCACGGAACACAAAGTGACAGAATGTAGAACAGTTTGGGGCAAGGTTTTTTTCTCATAGAACACACAATTCTGTACTTTTCGGTTCTTCTCTGTTATTTTCTGTTTGGAACAGATTCATTAAACACACCTAATATTAACTGAGCCTTGGTTTTGATTTAAAATAAGAAAAAATGCACTTTTTTTTTGTATTGTATTTTTTGGTCTAATGGCCGTCCTAGCGCTGCCAGGTTGATGGCACATAATTTGTGCATATACTTGAGGTTGGTGGCATATTGTTTGTATGAGCAAGTGAAAAAAACTTAGGGAGTTATAAAACGATTTTATTTTTTTTGGTGCATTTTGAAAGTGCATTTTATTGGTCAAGGAATTGCGGTATTGCTGCCAGGTTGGTCGCATATAGTTTGCACATATACAAATTATATGCTCCCAAAATTAAGAGCGGTATAAAACACTTAAACTTTGTTTAAGTTTAGTTTAGTTTTTTGCATTTTGAAAGTACATTTTGGCGGTCAACGAACCGCGAAATCACTACCAGGTTGCTACCATCATGTAGTTTGTACTGATGCTAATAGTACGCACACAAAATTTGGAGCGATATAAAACACTTTAAGCAAAACGCTCACCAGCTCCCGGTCTATAAGGAACTAAAACAAAAAAAAAACATAGAAACTATTACACGACAATGTTAAAATTATTACATTTACTCAATGAATAATTAAAGACAAATTATTAAGCACATGAAATTTCAATATAATGAGAACTTTGCTGGAGTTCTTGGTTAATTTTGTAATAAATTTAAGACAATAATTAAAGAAAAAAACATAGAAAACATCGCACACAAAATTGAATTTGTCACAACTTATTAAAAATTAATGAACGGCAGTATTACCATTATTAAATTTTTTCATATAAAACGTTACAAATTAATGATAAGTTTAATAAGAATCTATGGACATGGAATGTTGTTGTCTGCCAGATAATGACATTTAATGTGTTGGTATATAATAATAAAAGTAAAAGAGAAAATTAGTAGATATATAATTTAAAATAAGAACAATTTTTAACATAGTAATTTATTAATAATAAAATTAATCAGCTAGATACTTCGATACGATTTTTTTTTGTTTTTAATAAGTTTACAGAAAGCTTAAAAAAGAGAACATAAGTTGGTCTGTATACATAGAAAGCCGTGAGTGCTGTATGCTGCATTTTTCAGAAGAGTAAAAATACAAAACAGGTATTTTTAAAAACTTGTAGTTTTAAAAATTTTCAAACACTTGACGTTTTCAAATAAAGAAACATAATTAACTAAAATAACCCCATCTCTTTTTATTGTAAGGTTTTTGGTTCTGTTAAGAAGTAGTACTTCTGGGTTCGATTTCCAGCCGCTGCCACCTTAAGAAAGAAATGTTTTTCCTGAGGTACTGCCTCTTCCGAGGAACTGACAAATCCTCCAAGAGTATACTTGTCATGAATAAGTGCTTCTCATTTAGATGTTCGGACTCGGAAAAAAATTGTAGATCCCTTTCATTCCTGCCAAAAACACACACGCATAATTGAGAGCTGTAAGTCACTGGGCCTTGGTTCTCCACGAGCTGTCTTGGCTTTTATAAAATTCTCTATACAAGACAACATTTATTTGGATAATACATTGATGTAATATTTTTGTAACTAGCTATTATCATAGTTGACACTGTTTTTAAAAATAAATTTCCTTGACATTTCCTGACCTATTTTCAAGTTTTCCCTGACCAAATGAAAAAAAAAATAATACTTGGATGACAAGATTGTTAGCTACTCAAAAGTGCTATTATCTATCAATGTTGGTAGTTGTATCAACGTCATAAATAAAATGCATTTAACAATAGCAAATTTTATGGGTCGTTGCTAATGAAATAGTCAAAGATTATCATATTCCACTATTTTAGTTCTTGCCAAAACGTCTTTGAGGTTCCAAGGAAGGAAATTTTGGCATGCGTCAGCTCCCTGATTTCAAATCATTTTATAATATTTTTATCAAACATATTATAATGATCTTGATGCAATTATAAAGCCGAAAGACAGTATTTTCTGCAAAAATAAATCAAACTCACACATCTACAGTACCAAAACAAAATCAAACACGGTGCTAAAAATGCGTATTTTTCATGATTTTTGGGAATTTTTAATCGACTCTAGATTTTCGACTTTTAAATGCAATAAGCAATAGTCTGCCTTATTATGAGTTTCACATGGAAAATATTTCAACCTATAAATTTTGTTCCCCCGGAATTTTTAAAGCTATTCAGCCTTATTGTTAGTTTCACATCAACAAAATTCCAGATTCCACGCGGGTAAATTGACATTTCACTTTCCGCCTATTATGAGTTTCATCTGAAAAACTAAAGTTCCTCATTTTTGGGAGTACTAATTTCATAATTAGGAGTTTGAATTGTCACTTATTTTTTGATGGCGAACAAAAGAAAAACAGGGGATTCTTATTGGTGCCTTTGCGCAAGTTTTTTTTTATTTTAGGCTTGGAAAAGTTCAGGCGAAACTTATAATGGCTTTTATAATTCCGAAGGGATTTCGTGCGAAATATTTTACAAGAAATAAATAAAAAAACTTGCACAAAGATACCAGTACCTACCCTCTTTTTTCTTTCGGTGGAAACATTTTGAACGATATGAAAATAAAGGGAAATGTTGTTTTTTTGGGTGAAACTCACACTTGGCGAAAAGCGAAATGTCAATTTTTCGAGTTGAATGTTGTTCACGTGAAATTCATAATAAGGCTGAGTATTTCTCAGATATCAAGATAAAAAGTAAAATGAAAAATAAGATTCAACCCACATTTTATACAAAAAAAAAATCCGTGTTGATGTTTTGTAACTTTGAAAAATCGAAGTTTTTACTTTTGCTTTCGAATTGCCAGTAATTTTTGTTAGAGTTGAATTTCATGTCAAATTCCATATTGTACTTTTAAAATCAGTTATGTTGCAGTCTTCTTAGCTATTTCTTAAATTGGACTTACGATGTTCTTACACAAGGTAAAAGTCAACGATATTTTATTTTTTTAGCAGCTAATTTGGAAATTTTAAAGCACGGAAAACGTTGTTTTGTTTACTAATTTGTATTTAAATGCTGAAAACTATAGTTAAGTAGGGTTTTGTGTATAAATGGAAATCCATACAAGTGCAGCACATGCTGCGAAGTAAACATCAATTTATATTGAATAATTTTTTTTTTTTGAATGAACAACAAACAATTTTAATTTGAATGATATTAAATAATTTTGTCTTGCCGCTACTTTTAATATACATATTTAGTTTTCTATTTAAGACTTTAGATTCTTTGTTGCAGTAAACCAAAACAACAATTTTTTCTACACATATACGCATTCAAAAAAAAAAAAACAAGTTGCAATTAAATCACATTAATAAGGGTTTTTGTATAGTAAACATACACACATCTACAGCCAAAAATCGATTTAATTAACTTAAGAATATTATACAACAAAATAAGAAAATTTTGTGGTTTTTTGAAATGTGAAGTTTCAAACCATTAAAATCTTGGTATTTTTATTTTTTTATTTTAATATCTACAACTTTAATCTCAAGCAATTTAAATAATAAACGAATAAAGAATGTTATTATAACTATCTTCATATATTATGTACATAAGTATATGTGGGTATATATGTAAATCTATAGAAACCAGTTTTGGCATTTTGAGGGATATCACACATGAACTTCATAATTTTTGTTGCTTTCCGTTTCAAACAATTCCGCATTACATTTTTTTGCTGTGTCAATTGAATATTTTGCATAGCTAAGGTGAGTTAAGCTTTGTGTTTACTTACGTACATATATGTATATGGCTTAACAGTGGGCCAATTTATAGAGAAAAGTAGGAAAACATTAATTTAAAAATATTAAGACTTTGAATCTAAAACACTCAAACTTTTAACTTAGCAAATGGTTATACGAATTTGTCTTAATTTTGAGTATTTATAAATTTTTTAAACATACATCATGTAAAAGTGTATAAAATAGAATTAGATACAAACGAAAATAATGGATTGAGGTCAAAATTCTGAAGGGTCATAATTCTTCTTTCAAAATTTTGCATGCTAAAATTCTGTTTTTCAAAATTCTGGTTGTACAAAATTCTGAATGACCAAAATTCTGTTTTTCAAAATTCTGTATGTCCAAATTTTGTTTGTTAAAAATTCTGGAAATTTGCTTGAAAGAGAAATCGTTTTGGCAATGTAAAAAATTGCGCGCATATATCATAAAAAAAAAGTGTTTTGTGTAAATGAGAATCTTTTTTAGATGGAATTTAAGTTTCCATAAACAGAATTTGGGAAAACAGAATGTTGACCAGACAGAATTTTGAAATACAGAATTTTGCACATACAGGATTTTGATATACAGAATTTTGCATTTGCAGAATTTTGAAATACAGAATTTGGGCCAAACAGAATTTTGACCTGACAAAATTTACATAAAAAAAATTAATTTTGACCAAATACAATTTTGAAAACCAGAATTACGACCCGCTTGCGAAAATAATATGAGTAGGACTCTAGCTTCTGGCATAATTTTCAGTGAATAAGATTATCATCCTGAATAATATTGGTCCTAGATTCAGGTAGGGTGACAGCCTTTTCTGTCTAAGACAGTGTTCACATTGGACTGAAAAACTGATTTTTTTCGACCGTTTCAGAATTCACATCTCACTTCACTGAAGGATGGGGAGTGAGATA
The DNA here is from genome assembly GCA_946251815.1 of Dasysyrphus albostriatus. Classification (NCBI taxonomy): domain Eukaryota; kingdom Metazoa; phylum Arthropoda; class Insecta; order Diptera; family Syrphidae; genus Dasysyrphus; species Dasysyrphus albostriatus. Next base: position 51,797,636 of record OX276338.1, on the reverse strand, counting down.
TGAATACTCAAACGCCAAAAATTTATCTAGTTTTCCAGTCAAATGTGAATACCGTCCAATGTTCAATTTAAGGAATGTAATAAAAGCTCTAAGCCTCCAGCCATGTATACTGCTTGATTTAGTTTTAATTTTCAACCAAATTTTTCCCAATGTGTTTCGACGTGTCGGCGCGGTGATATAAACGTGAATTGAATTTTAAATCATCAAAGGCACATGGAAGGAAGACTTACAACCGTCTGAATTAAAAGCTGATGTTCCAATGAAATCGAAAAAAAAACACACGTAATACCGAGTTCATTTGGTGATAATAAACAGCAACAAAAACGTTCCAATGCCAATGTCACAATAAAAAGTTTAAGCACATTGCTACTTTATTTATTTATAATCGCGATCAATATTTTGCATCTTGATAGACAGTAGGTAAATAGAAGCGTAAAAACTAGGTGAATTGTACAAGATGTAAACTATAAACATAAATCCACTGTTATCTAATCTGGAGAAGTTGGTTGAATTTGATTAGTAAGTGTTGATTATATGAATCTATATGGATTTCATATCCATCAACATACAGTCCATATGGAATATACTATACTCTGTATGCTGTATCTCTCAGGAACGTAAACGATATTGACTAGTTTTATGCAAATATATCTATAGGTGCCTCCTATATCTATTGAAATTGAAATTTGAATTCTAATAGCTAAGCAAATGACTTTCGGGTTTTAATTTATATTTGCTTTTCCAGTTTTAGTTTTGATTGGCCTTTCAATTTGCTAAATGGATTTAGTTCTAGATTCAGTTAGTCAGAGAAGTTGTTTAATCTAATAGATTGAAGGTTGAGAGATATATTTTTTGTTTTCAAATAATTCCATAGTTGATGTGAATGACTTTTGGTAAAGAAAAAAATATGATTACAAACATATATGTACAAATATAATTGTATGCATAAAGGATATTTAAAATTATTAGCCCTATTCAGTCATTTTCAAATGGTTTTATTTAAGATGAAATTCATTGGTATAAATTTAAAGAAAATTGAATGTTTTATTAAAAGCTTTATAATTGATAAAAAAAAGAAAAAAAAAATTATACAATCAAGTAAAATGGAGCTAAAGTTAAATCTATAGTTTTAAATATTCCATATCAATTTGAAGGCCTCCTCTAATGATGTGTTATTAGTTAAAATGAATTATAAAAAATTCGTTTTAATCTGTGCTTCAGGAAAGATGATGAAAGCCATCCATTGGGTTCATTTTAAAAAGGTTATAAACATCATTGTTTGATATTTTCATCAATCGATGCTCTGTACAAATTATATTTTGATTTTTTATTAATCTATACGAAAATGCTAAATTAAAATGAATACATAACCTTGTGGCCTTGTTTTTTGCCTTTTTGTGCCTGTTTTTGCCTTTTTTGCGTATTTTTAGAATTTTACGTAATAATTCGTTGTTTTTTTAGATCGAAAATCCTGAAAACGTTGGAGTGAATGATATAGAGATCTTAAAACGGGGAATCCGCCAGAGTTTCGAAAGGCAAGATTTCGAATAACCAATGTTTTGAAATGAGAAAGTTTCGAAAGACAAAGTTTCGAAAGGAGAAAGTTTCGAAATGTCAAATTGTTGCAAGAGAAAGTTTCGAAGAACAAAATTTTGAAAAAAGAGTTCGGAAATCCTCGGAACCTGAGAACACCCTGCTATGAAAATATTTTTTTATATTTAATTCTGTATCCTTTGTTAATTTCATTGAAATCGGTCAAGGTACACCAAGTTGATTTTTTTTTGGAACTATTTTTTTTTCATTTTTAGTTCTGTATCAAGTATTAATTGTGTCAAATTAATTGAAATCGGTCAAGGAATAACGTTATTTCGAAGATCTTGGAAATTTTTTTTCGAAACTTAGAATCCTTAGAATCTTTCTCTTGCGAAACTTTGACATTACGGAACTTTCTTCTTTGGAGACTTCGTTTTTAGAAAATTTGTCTTTCGAAACTTTATCTTTTCGAAACTTTGTCATTTTGAAACTTTTGTTTTTCGAAGCTTTATCCTTGGAAGTTTTGCCTTTTGAAATTTTGTTTTTCGAAATTTCCATTAACTTACATCATTAACGTGGCAAAATTATGGTAATATCACTTCTATAATGACATGAATTCACACGAAGGTAAAATAATGACGTTCTGATGATTTTTCATTATAAATACTTGCAAGGAATAAGTAACTTCAGTTGACTCTGTCATTTATTTTATGACGAATATTATGGCAAATGTCTTAATTCATTTGCACGATTATATCATTAATAAATAAATTAGTGTAAATTCTACATTAAATGTATTTTTCAGTATGGAAATATTATACTGACTTAACCATTGCCAATTCTTGTAACGTTGCAGTTTAAGAAGTTAATGAAACTGTCAAGAATTTAAGAAAATAAAAAGGACTTAAGATCAGCATCTATTTGAAATCGTTTTATGTAGGTATTCTTGATATGTACTAACATATACATACATATGTACATATATCACACCCAGTTTTCTTGGCCTAAAATATATAAAAAAAATAATCGGGGGAACTTTTTGACCAACATTTACGCAAGTCGTATAAAAAGGTTAGTGGCCTCTACCTACACCAGTGCCTTTCTCATTGGAATTGCAGTTTATCACTGTTGAATGGCTTGACGGTATATATTATTATCTGATTTGAATATTTTCAAACACATACCGAAATACCCATGTTTCAGAACTTAGTAAAAATATGGATACCTAAATATGTATGTATGTATGTAGTTTAATACTATTTTATTATTTTCAAGAGAAAAGATAACTGAAATATTGTGACGAAGGTTAACGATTTCTTAAAGATGAATGGTAGTATTTGAAAAATTCAAAAGAAATTTTGAAGTAAAATATTTATTTTACAGAATGACCATAAACATAATAATGTTAGCTACAAGAAGTATTTAGATCGAGAAAAATAGCACAAGTCCAGTAGCGGATCTAGGATTTGGCTGTGGAGGTGGCTTGAGGTGTGTATTATTTTGTAATTCTCTTAATCCTATGAGGTAATGTATAGTCGAGTGGTTAGAGTCAACAAAATTATTCACAATGCAAAAATATACATATCTACATAGATTAATGTAAAAATTTATGACTGAAAATGTAAATCGTAATTAGTAGTCTATAAGAATAACGCCCTTAAACCTTTTCGCATATAATGTCAAGAAGGTCACACTGTACAAAAAAGTTGTAAGAACTTTTTTTTAAAGACTCAAATATATTTCTTTGAATTCTGATTGTTTTTTGTAGGATTAATACACCCATAAGCAGTACGCAGAACGTTCTGAATTTTAGCTCCAAAATTGTTTTCCAAACACCATCAAAAATGCTTGCTATATTTTACCATTATATTTGTGGAGAAAATTTGATATAAACAGCTGCTGTTCTTTCAATAAAAATTTGAAGTTTCAAAAAAAAAAATCGTTTTCAATATATCAAATGAATCTTTTAAATCAAAATGGGACTTTCCCTTTGACTTTGAAAAATTGTTTATTGGCAAATATTTCTTGACTTCGATTTTTTTTTACCAAAGTAAAGTTTACCTAAGTCTCATAAAAAAATAAGCTGTAACAAATTTATTAACTCGAGAATAATAAGGCAAATTATTTTGTGGATAAATTTTGACAGATATGTAAGTGATGTACCACACTAAAAAACGATTTTTTGTCTAGGGTTGCGTGCAACTCAGCTAAAATACTTGACAAAATTTTGGAGAGAATTTTGTTTTGGAGCGAAATTTTAATTTACAATGCCATTTTTAAGGAATAAAACAAACTGAAGTAAAAGAATTTTCAAGACAAAAGGTTACATTTTATTACTGAATACTTATAACTGAATTCTGGTTTTTCAATTACTGAAAAAAAAGTATAAAATGAATCGCAAGGTTCATGGTTTGCTCCCAGATGACAGCAAAAGTGTTTTTCAAAGGAGTCTAAAGAGTCTAAGGATCGAGGTGGCACTCGTGAAATAGCTATAACTTCAAGCCTATATTGAAAGTATCAGATGTTATTATTTACCTCTTCATTTGCATTCAACATTTAAATTTGCTAAACAACATCGTTTGTTTCGCCAAATTCTTGAACAATAACATACCATTTTTTCGTCTTCATTATTTTTTCGAACACATTTTACACGAAACTGCTAGCCCCAATAGCCCCCCCTGGATCCGCCACTGCACAAGTCGTACGTGGAACCTTAAAATAAATAATTCGTCGTAGCATCAAGAATCGATTACCTTGTTCTTTTAAAGCTTTTTTGGTCATATCGTGTATCTGATTTTACGCATAAAAAACTTTTAAAAAAATTAAAATTTTAGTTTAGTTTTAAAAAAGGGCAAATTTATAAAAAAACCTTCATAGTTTCATAGTTTAAGATGAAAACAGGACAGTCAAGACAAAAAATAATTTTGTCTAGTTTTGGCATAAAAATACGGGACGAAAATAAAAATCGGAAAGAATTGGGATATATTTTTTTTTTCATTTCAATATGACGACTTTTGTTAAATATCTTCACCATCATAATCTTGAATTTGATGAATAAAATTTCTGCAAATAAAATAAGCGGTTGACTAGATTGCTTGCACTTCCAGTCAAGTAGCCAAGCATTTTTGAGATAAACTACAAAATTTTCTCGGTTTTAATATGACAAAATTTAAAAAAAAAACTATTCTAAATCGAAATTTACTTAATGTTATTTTTCCCAAAAAATAAATATTAGATTTCAGTTGAAGTCTCAATGAAAACACTAAGCTTCCACAAAACCTTATTATTTTTTAGCTGAAATCTTAGATTTCAGTTTGGTGAGAACGTTATTATAATAAAAGATTATAAAATATATAGCTAATCATTTTTCACGATTAACTTTATCGTGAAAACAATAGAAATTTAGTTTGACTTTGATTACCAATATTTCAGCATATAATGACGTCATACAAAAAACTCAAGGACAGTTTTGGAGGTTTGAGTAAAATGTATAAATAAAATAAAATTTTTAAATAAACCAAATGTATTTAAAAAATAAATTTGGTTTGGTGTCATTTTATGGAAGACCGGAATAGCGGTACTGAAAAAAATATTTGAAAACAAATTAAAAAAAAAAAACATAAAGCTTTCCAAAAATCACTTCAGAAAATTGTGGTTATAAACCATTTTAGAATGGTAAAGAATTATTGCTTGAATTAAAAAAAAGCAAGAATACGGACGATTTTAGACTCAGTTGAGGAAAATAAAACAAGACCCAACATTATAAAAGCCGTTATAATTTGGGTTAGACAAGTTGGTTTTCGATTGTGGCACATGGCTACTGTGGAACATCCGGTTTTAGGACTTTGAATTAGTGATAACGTCGTCTCGTCGCGCCACGCTACGTCCAGGAGGTTCAAAAGTAAAACTGAATAATACAAAAATATTAGACTTTAAATCTTAAACCTAATCTTTTAGGCTTTTGGACAGAAATAAGATTAAAAAATATGTTTTGCGATTAAAGATTATATACACAGTAAGTTAGTTTGGATATGAAACCTTTGAACCAACACGCACAATCGGTGATTTGTGTAAAAAATAAAAATAAACATCTATGATGAAATCATTTTTAAAAATAATAAATCATAAACTATTGAATACATAGGAAAATAAGAAGTATAAAGGAACAATAATAACGTTCAAGTGTTTCATAAGTAATGAATATGTTTATTTTTGGTATAAGCATGCCAAAACCGAAAATGCTACTAAATTTACTCTTATATTTAAGTTTTTCAGTTGAAGTTTACCCAGGGTTGACACAGGTTTTCTTGACAACCCCAAGAATTGTCAAAAAAACCTTGGTTTTTCGGTTCTCAAAAAACACCAAACGGCTCTCATTTGTGTTGTTGAGATAAGCGAGAAACAATATTTGATTTAAAAATGAAAAAAATAAACCACAGTTTCCATTTTCTATTTCTATTTGTTATTATTTAAGTAAATTGGTGTATTCTTTAAATTTCCATTACAAAAACAAAAGAATTACCTGCAGCACATGAATCCACAAAAAAGAATGCATCAGTGCTCCTGCCACTTTGACATTTTATTCTTTACCAAAACAACACTCACAGAAACACAAGAGTAAATTAAGTTGCATTTTTGATTTTAAGCATGTCCCAATAATGATTCAAATAGATTTTTATGGCCTTCGGTCCTACAAATAGGCGTTTCGTCCGGCTTACTCACTTAGACTCTTCAGCGCCATAGCGAGGGCCTTTGACATATATTAATTGTATTAAGTTCAGATTGATTTACAAGAATTCTTTGATAAAAATTCACTGTATACTATTTCCAACAAGATAAGAATTCTTAATCATTAAGCTGGACATTTTTTTGTCCGGGGCAAGGTTTCTATAAGAAGGTTTTTCATAAACCAATTCTATATATATATAATATATACTACTAAAATAAATTATCCAAGTAGACGACTTAGCATTACTAAATTTACAGGTTTATTTATAAGCAACATCACTTATTTGATTTTACTCGAAAGCTACGTAGTTTTTAACTTACTATTTTTCAGCGTGTATTATCCAAAAAGTCGCATTCCGAAAACAAAAAGTCGCACAACCATATTTTAAAACAATTACAATTGGATTATATTTGAGCTAAAAGGTTTGACTTTTCTTAGATGGAGTTCTGTCAAATTGTAAGTTAAGGGCCTGGACAAACAGAACGCGATTCGGTGATAAGAACAAAACTTCACGGGGAAAAAAAGAACGTGACTATAAAATTTGTTTTTGTATATATGAACAAAGAACGCCGGATCACACTTTGTTTGTTGCCTTAAATGTTAAAGTAAAAATTCAAAATCTGAATCAGTTGCAACACTGTTACTTCAGCATTTTTGGCTGCAAGGAGATTTCACACTAACACAATAATATCGAAATTATCGGGCCCGTTTATATTTCTTGAGCGCTCAGTATGTCTTCTCAATTTTTTGACAGAGCACGAGAATAAAATATAAACAGTATTCCTCACATAGAAGTCAAAACAACTATTTTTTTATTTTCTTCTGATGTAATTTACTGCGACAAAAAATAATTGAGCAAGCGAATCCAAAAAATTTGAGTCTCAGTTTTCAAAGGGAAAAGTGAGGAATTTTTTAGAGGAATCCTGTTTATATTTCTTAGCGCTCTGACTCCTCTGAGATCTCAGAAATATAAACTGGCTAATTATCAATCAGATTGATAGTTAAAAAAATCAGCCTACTATAAGACTTTTTATTTATTTGAATTCCAAAATGAATGTTATGATTCTGACTCATACTTTTGTGTCACCAAAAATATAGAATGAAAAATTTAATCATCAGCTATATATTAACACTAATACTATCGCAGATTTTGGTTCATAGTGTTTCCAATAGAAAGTTTCAATCTAAGCTACAAATGGTCAACTTTGTTTACAGGGCCGGATTTAACTTTTTTTTTGGGCCCTAGAGTAAAAAGCCATCGTTTTTTTTTCTTCTTTTATGCTTAGAAAAGAATCAAATCAGAAAAATAAAAGTTAATTTAATTTTAATTTATCTTGTGTTCTGAATAGTTAAAAATTAAGTTAAATCAAAATCGGAAAATTCTTCTTTTTTTTTAAATTGAAAAGTGCAAACATTATATAGAATTTTTTTTATCAGAATAACAGAAGAGCATGAAATAGGAATGTGTATTGAGTTTTAAATACATTAAGTGTAAGGTTCTTTATCATGTTTTGTCTTAAGCTAAATTAAAGGCAAGAAAGACTCAAATATAGAATCAGGCCAATATAAAAAAAGTTTTCAAGAACAAAAATTTGAAATTATGACAGACAATAAGTTTGTTACTCTACTCACATAAAACAACCAAATTCTACCCAATTCTGTTAAAGTTAGCCCAAAGCTGTCCGAGTGTACGCAAAAAATATGTATAGTTTTTGGCAGAAGAGTCAAGAGAACTCTGACGAAAGGGTAAAAATTTGGCCTCCCTGACAGTATTTGCCAAATTCGTTTTTTTTCAGTTCTGTGTTCTATCAGCTGAAAATAACAATAGAAAACTAAATGAATATTGTTTACGTTTAGTTATTTTTTTTCTCATGTTATGTTTGTTTTTACTAAATAGCTAGTTTCATTAACTATTAAAAAAAAAGAAAATGTGACTTCTTATTTATTGTTTTGTTGTTGGTGCCCTCTCTATCCAGATGCTCTAGGCCTGGGCCTAGTTGACCTAATAGGAAATTCAGAGCTGGTTCTTCCCATATTTTAACGATGATATTTTTTTACGTAGGTAACTGTTATTTTCGGTAACAGGTAATTTAACTGCTTTTGAAGAATAGTTATAGGTACTAGCCACATTATATTATTCTCATGATCCGATCCAGATCAATATTTAACACGTAATTGATCCAAAAATTAGTTTTCAATCCGGCTAAGCAAAAACAGACAGGTAAAGAATACTCCTGTCACTAAGATCCTCTTTATTTTATTATCACGATCTGATTCGGATTATATATTGTAGAGAATAAAAAGCGGTATTGAAAACTAATAGGTTAGCCCGCTGTGAACCCGCTAAGTCCGTTTAACGTGTGGTTTTTGGCATTTAGAATTGTTTTCCGTCATTTAGCTTTTTTCTTGCTCTTGGTATTTCAAAATAACATTTTTCAAATAAGCAAACAAATTGAAAATCGTTTCAAGCAGACTTGTAGTAAAAACTTCTCAATACAGCTGGGTGGCGTTGGGTCTAGTTCACTCGGCATTGTACCGCACGAAGAATGATTTTAAATTGCAAAAACCACGTGTAAATGTCATGGTGAGACCAAAGCAAAATCATAGCAAGAAAACCACGACAAACATTCAAGAGTAAACGGGCATAGTGAAAAGCAGTGAGATAAACACATTGACCATGACAGTGAAAATCACGTTTGGACGACCATCATAGCAAGACTTTAGTACATGGTACTGGGTACTTGACAGGTACTTGTACTTGAAAGTTTACAAGCCTGGTTAGTATGCATGTTTATACTTTGTTGACCTTCAGAAGTGCAGTTTATTTTGCGTTTTATTCATCGGCGAATATCAGGTTAGCCATGCCTTAAACAAATTCGATAGCCCAATTTAGAAGTTCCTGTAGACCGAAATCGGAGCCAAAAAAATAGCCCAAATAGAAGCCCAAAACAATATAACAAGTGTTCCCATAACTTCAATCTCAATTTATTTTTATTTAAAAAATAACGGAAAATAAAATTAATTTTTTGCTCATGAAGTATAACAATTTTCTACCTATTTTGTGCATAATATTCAAAGAAAAAATGTTTGCTTTTGCTTAATTTACCCGTTGTTAAGTCAATAATGTATCCTTTATTAATAAACTGCGAGCCTAGAAATGAAAAAAAAATTATTTTTTCATCATAAACTGGGGACTATTCAGTGAATAAAAAGTGGTGCCAAATTGTGGAATGTTTAAAAAGTGTGTTAAATGGGAGGAAAGGATCTTATTGATGATTTATTTATACCACCAAAAAATATCGCCCAAGATATGAAATGGGCTATTAGTAGCCCAATTATTATTGGGCTGTCATACGGAAATTTCTGTCGGCAATTTTGGAAAAAGATAGCCCAATTTCCGACAAATAGCCCAATCTGCAAATCTGGTAAATACCCACTTGTGGATTTTGACTGATCTTATGTAATACAGTTAAAACCATTTTTGATTTATTTTTAGCGAAAAAAGTTAAACGTTGATCTTTACCTTTTATTTTTTACATGAAAAGCTCAATCAGGAAATATTTATATAGAAATAAAAAATAAATCTCAACCAATTTTTTTTTTTAAATAAATCTTTTACCGGAATCGAAATCTTTTTAATCAAATGTAGTAACTCTCAGGAGAAATCGATTGAAAATAAAGGTTGACAGTTATTTCTAGTCTCTGGTTTGAACCCCCGCTTCTTATTTATTACACACTTATATTTTTTTTTACATTTAACCCTAATAAAAAATAAATAATGAGACAAAAATGTGAACCTATTATAAGAATAGTTTTTGAATGCAAACATTAATAAAGTTTCATACATATTCAAATCACGAAGTAAATATAAACAAAGCAAAACCAGAGTGCAAACAGAAACAGTTCACCTTTACTCATATAAATATGTATATAGGTACTTTTAAAAGCATGTACTTAGTTTTCTATCTACTTATTTTGTAGTAAGTAGCTATGTAATGAATATTCGCTATTAAATATAAGCACAGCAAATAAAGATGTAATAGATAACAATTATTACTATTTTTATCGCGTCATAAAGTAAACAAATGATTTTCAACGTAAAACTATTGAACTTTGATATTTGACTGATATAAATAAAACGTTGAAAGTAGGTACATATAAACGTTGAACTCCCGCAAAACTCTTATACCTATGAACCTACTCAAAACTCAAATTCAAAATTAATTTGTTTATATAGTTAAGCTTAGCCACCAATCTTTCAAGGCGCTATTGTATTTCAATGTTATAGAGATTCATGAAGATGAATGTGTATATCTCAGGCGAAAAAATAACTCACAAAAAATGACCTTTAGTTTCGACACACATAAAAAAGAATATATTGAATACATTCACTTAAACTTTATAATTCCAATTAACATTAAAAAAAAAAATTAACAAAAAAAAAATCTCCATTCAACACGGGGCTGATCATAAAAAAAAAACTACCTATTCATGGAGATTTTATAAAAGAAACCTGTTAAGAGAGATTCTACTATACCTACCTATGTATAAAATACAATAACAAACGCAACGCAAAGAATATTCAACTCTCCGAACGTGTATAGCTCGTGTTTGCCTTGAAAAGTTTGTCAATTTTTGAGATGAAAAAAAAACTAGTTCTTTTAAATGGGCACACAAAATAAATATAGTCTTCCTCAAAGCAAGTCAAAGGTAACCTTTCTGCAGGGCAGGTTTGTTGACATTAGTAAAAAATATTTCAGCAGTCGGCCGTTAATGCACAACACGCACGCTATATTCGTCTTTTATTTTGTTTCTGTTTTCGCCGCTCTCTCTCATTATTTTTCGCTTCCCATTCACATAATTATGTTTATTATTTAAAAATAAAAAAAGAACCCGGTTAAAGAAAAGCAAAAACGAAAAAAAAAATAAAAAAAAACCTAATTAAGTCATAATTTCCTTTTTCGGGATTAAATGACTTACGCTGCAATTATGGCAAAAAATGTTTGGCAGTGAATTATACTCAGTAAAGGTTATCCAGTGAGTTGCTAAGAGCACACTGTCTCCATCTAGTCTGTCGTCTGTCCACCTGATTCATAAATGTCAACAAGTGCAATAAAATCAGAGAAACACTCAGCTGAAGTGGCTATGGCTACCCAGTGCATCTATCAAAGCACGACAGGTGGTGAAGATAACCAGCCATTTTTTTACATAACAAAAATTTAATTAAAAAAAGTATAATAGGTGTACTCACGTTAAATCCCGTCTACTGGTTACTGCAGCAATATAGAACCACCTCCAGCCGACCGTTGACAGGACGATAGCAACGAAAGCGACCAGCAATGCTGGAAGACCGTACTCCCAACCCATATGGTACCAAAGTAGCACAACAGCAGCGATAATAAAACAAATGCCAACCAACGCGAAAGCCGCACGGAAAAAGACTGCTGCTCGCGATCGCTTGACGAGCTTTTCTCGGTCTTGCTTCGAAGACTGCTTGTTTTGGCCTCCACCACCGCCGCCGGGTGACGATGTATTGCCGTTCGCTGTTCCGTTTCCGACTGTGGCTATGGAAGTTGACGAGTTTCCATTGATTTTACTTTGGTGGTCTCCGCCGGTTCCGTTGGAAGCAGCTTTTTCGATGTCAATTGAAACGTGTTCCACACAGTAAGCTCCTTCTCCGCCCAATGATGGTGTTAGATTACGTTGATTACTTCCAGGCTGCTGGCGATAAGAATTTGAAGTGGAATTGTAAGTGGAATTGAATAAACGATTACGATACTTATGATAGTGACGTTCAAATAAATGACGTCATAATATGAAATGTGGTGATCGCGTAGGCAAACTCGAACGAAATATGAAGTTTCGCATTAGCATACTTTTAGGCTGTTTTTTGTTATGTTTATTTGTAAATTTTTCCTTAAGCTAGCAGATACTTCTTTTCTTTAACTTCTTAAATTGATTCTTTCTCAAAAAAACAAAGCAATGAAATTTTTTTTAATGTCCCACAAAGGAAAAATCAATAATTCGCTATTTCTCCAGGATGCTACCAGGCAAAGTGTATATAGGTAAGTAACAGAACTTATTAGGTCAACTTAACTAAAACAGATATCTAATGGTAGTAACAATGTGATAGAATAGCTACTTTAAGTCAATTGTTTATAAACAAATTCAAAAGATTTCGGTATGAGTTTACGTTGAATTATATTTGTTTTCAATATAACTTGTCGGCTTTGTTTATCATTTAAAGTACTCGTAGGTAAGTACAATGAAAGCGAATAAAAGATGTTTACTGAGATGAAGCGAAAAAGTGACGTGACACCAACATTGGTGTGTATTTTCTTATTTTGAGTGGGTGAATGTTTGGATTTTGCGCAAAACATATATCCATTCAATTTTGTTTAAATTTAAAAGCGTCATCTGGTAGATTCGATGAGAAGTTAGGGGTTGCCAGGTAGTATGCAACATTTTTGCTTAATATGGATAAAGCGGAAGTTTGTGTTAATGAAAGGAAGGATGTAATTGATATCTTATAACGGCCAAGGCAGTTCAGTTTAAAAAGTGATTGGTAGGTATTTGATATATTGTACGCCATCAAAACTAACTTTTTCTATGATTAATTTTTTTTTTCTATGATTAATAAAAATATTTAATTGAGTCGCGATGTTCCAGAGACTATCTTATAGTTTTAATCTTTATAATATTCACAATAGCTTTTTATGGCCTTTAGTCCTACAAATTGGCATTTCGTCCGGCTTACTCACTTGGGCTCAACAGTGACGTAGTGAGGGCCTTATCATACGCAATTTGTGTAAAGTTTAGTTCAACTTACATGAATCCTTTTACAAAAATCCACTGTAAACTATAACCAACAAGATTAGAATTCCTAATTATTAAGCTGGACATTTTTCCGCCTCTTTCATGTGCGTTTTTTGTATGAAAAGTGGAAAACTTATCTATTATCAAAATATATTATAGGGAAAATAGACCCACAAACCACAAATAAATGTGGAAGGACATTCTCATTTCTTAATTGAGCATAAAATCGTCAACACAAAACTATGGCACGAATTGACAGACATGCACTATTGCTACGGTTTAGCGGGTGGTTCCAGTCGGGAAGCACGTAGATTGTACGCTGAAAGGTTACCCAATAGAAGATGTCCACACTATTCACTTTTTCCAAGACTTCACGATCGTCTTCGGGACCATGGAGTGCTAGAGACTTGAAGGAGAGAAAGGCCATCTATTGTGGATCAATTGACAAAGAGAAACGGATTTTATGGATTTGGTAAAACGTATTCCCAGCCTCGGCACCAGAAGGAAAGCAATATGCTTGGATTGCCACAGAAAAGAATTTGGAAAGTTATTTATACCGATAGCCTTCACTCATATCACTTTACCTCTGTTCAACCGCGGATATTGAGGACTGAATTTTGTAGAACGCTTTTGCTGAGGGAAGAAACAGATCACAACTTCCTTAAAAGGATAGTCTGGACAGATGAAGCGCAGTTTACCAGAGATGGAGTAACCAATTTTCATAACTCGCATTACTGATGGAGTCACAAAAATCCACATGTTAAAAACAAAATAAATCACAGCACGTTTTTTGAATACGGTTTTAAATGGGGAATCCTATCTGTAATTGCTAATTTTTGCAACAAGTACCTACTTTTTATTTTTTTATTTCTCAAAAACTAAGATACATTTTAGCATCAGGTCTTCTGTTTTTTTTTTTATTTGATAATTACTAAGAGCATTAAATTTCAAAAACTAAAATTATACTCAATTACACAAAGTAAATTTCGTTTTCAAAATTTGTACTTTGTAAATTAATTTTTCAATAACTATTCACTAACACGACTCAATTTAAAATGAAAATTAAAGAAGGAATGTCTGGCTTTCCAAATTGGTATGCATGGAATGGATATATGATTTTTTTCTTGTCTTAGCCCAACTTATTTGCTCTAGCTTTTTGATGCATCTTATGTGAATCAACCAAAGTTCATACATTCAGTAAAACTAGCATATTTATAGAATTTATGTTTCATATTAGGCTATAACTTTGTTTCATTTCTTATTTGGTAAAGAGTAATTTTTATCGTCATGTTTTGGAAATTTCGTACTGTTTTAAATAGTTTTTTTTTTTGTAGAAAAGAGCAGCAATTTTCATTTCTATTTTGTTTTTAAATTCAAAATAAAGTGTGTCGATTAAGATAAAACTCATATATGTAGATTCAATGACAGGAACACCCTATCAACTGTATACACCCAAAATTACTAATGATTGACAAATCATCATAAAAGTCAATAATTATCCTTAACTTTAATTTGCTTTAATGTATTTCTAGTAACTGTTGCTTTTTACCTAAATTAGCATCAAAGAATATTAAATCTTCTTTTTTGTCAAGCAGTAAAGCCATTATATTACCAAAGCCTAAATTTCATTAATCCTAATGTACTTAAATTTCAAACTTTAAATAAAGTTTATTACATTTTTTTTTAGCTTACCATATCTCAGAACGAATGAATATATTGACTTTGGGTGAATTTGATTTAATAGATAGTAGTTTCAAAATGTGCAGAAAGGACTTTCAAAAAATATCTATGAGCAGTTTTTTTATTATAGCAATTTAAAAATAAAAACGTTGTTAAATTTCTTTAGTCTCGAATATCTCAAGAACCAATAATGCCATCGACTTCGGGTGAATTGTATTCTATACATATTAACGTAAGGAATTGGGAAAAGTATGAAAACGTTTGAATTTGTGTCTTTTTAATATTAAAAAAATTGTTGTAAATTATGGAAAAAAGTTTTTTGGCTCGATTATCTGAAGATCAAACAATGATATTGGCTTTGGGGTAATTTTATCCTCCAGTTTTCTTAAACCAAAAAAATCTACAAGAAACTTTACCAAAAATTGTTGAACACATTTTTTCTTCTCAAATAACTTCATTCTACTCACTTATTAAACAATGTTTTGGTCTCTGTTTTGGCTTTTCATGTTTTCGAAGATTTTGAATTGGCGATTGATTGAATTGAGACTCTTGCTCCGAGGGCACTAATGGGCAGCCCCGGATCTATGGGGGGCAAACCGGGGCCTGTGTCCCGGGCAGTAGCCCCAAGGAGTGCCAAATCCATGTGCCTGTGAAATCGCCGTCACTTAATGAAACTAAATAAAATGGAATGAGATGTGGGATGCAATTTTTCAAATGGTATTTCTCAGTCAGCCTTTAGCATTTTTTTTTACCATTTCACCATTTAAAATAAAAAAATATATTAAACTTACTACACTAAGTCACGTAAAAATACAAAAGACCTGGCAGAAGTCAGTGTTAGGTTTACATTTGTACTGATTTTTACTAAATAAAAGTTGATATTATTTGTTTTATCATTTTTATCCAATTTAACCACAAATTGAAAAGACTAATGTAGGTACAATAGACGTTGTTCACTCTTTCGAGATTGTTCATTTTTTCGAGCGGGAGTTTCAAAGGGCTTTTTTAAGGTGAATTTGGTCCAAAATGCACATTTTATTCGATGTGAATGTTTTACAATGTATTTAAGTGTTAAAACAGCTTTCAATCAGGTTTAAAAAAAAAACAGTAGTGTCCTAAAAGATTAAAAAAGTCCATTTTTAAAATTTTGTGTGTTCATTATTTTGGATAGTTCATTATTTCGAGAATAACTAAATCGAGCGTCTAGTCTTCACTAAAAAAATATTTTTGTTTACTAAATTTTATGCTCGAAGGCTCGAAGATTTTCCGAATAAAGCTTTCCTTCCTTTTAAACAAATCTGACCAGGTTGAAGAATCTTAAAAATTGCAGGCAAGTGTGTACAGGGGGGTAACCAGTGTATCCTGCTCTTTATGGCATTTTGACTTTCTTATCATGGTTTCCAACTTTGAATTATAACAATCCAAATTCTTGTTCGTTAAAATGTTGTTTAGATTTGCCAAAAAACTGTGGGAATAGAGGAAAGCATATGCACTTATTCTCTTGGTTCTCGAATCTCATTTTAAGCTGGCTTAAGAATTCATCATCCCTCACTATGTGCATTAAAAATTTTATGCTAGGTGAGCTTAGTACTTAATTAAGAAAGTTTTAACCCCAATTCGTAACCAAAGCAAAAATTCAGTACATACAAATTTTATACTGAAAATTAATATATGATTTACGAATGCATTTCTTCAAATGAGTTCGGGTTGGAGGGTCAGGTCAAACCGCTGGATCCCCCTCTGACTACGGCCTTGTGTGTGTATTGTCTACGTTAGAAATTGCTTGTTGTGGAATATAACATCTAAAGTGCTAATTCATTGAAAGTTTTTTTCTACCATTACAAAAAATCCAACTAAATATCTGTGCCGTTTTTTTTTTCACTAAGCCTGGTTTATACGTCCAGGTGAAGTGTAAAATTTAGATGAAAAAATCCTTTTTTTTTCCCAGACGTGAAAAACTGTCAAAAAGTAAATACAAATATTTTGGCGACTAGGAGGGACAAATTTGCCCAGAAGCAAATGCAATTAAATGGCCTTTTCCAAACCAAATTTTATGACGAAAACTATTTTTTTGAAAACCCTTTGGTGCATAAATTATTGATGTTTCATTTTAAATTTTTTTTCACTTCTCTTTGAAGTATAAGCTGGGCTTGAATCTCAAAACCTGGAGGGGCGCCAAAATCAAGTTTTTGCCCCGGTTCAGAAAAATCGGAGATCCGGGGCTGCTAATGGGAAGTTACTAGAGTGTGGGTCGCATCCAGCCTTTTTTTTAATTAAAAAGCCATAAGATAAACGAATATATATATAACATAATAAAGTTATATCAAATACTAAAAAATACTCAAAGGACTCATATGAAAGTAATATCTCATAAACGTTTTAATTTTTATTCAGTTCTGGACGTTTATCAAAATCGGTGGAAATGGCGGATCCAGATAATAAAGAAACCACAAATGGTAAAATGACACTGTTTCTTTTTGTATTTACGTATTAATCAAAGGGCTCTAACATAGCCTTTTTATTGGTATTTTCAACTTTGTTATTCAAATTTGACTTTCATTTGATTTGGGTGTGTGTACTGTGGCGAATATTTACTTTTTGTAACGGAAACTAATTCGTATTGAAATACTACTTTTTTTTTGCAGGTGACAAAATACTCATGAGTATATGTTTATATCAAGTACTATCAACTATACTAACAAATGTTTTATGTGAGAGTAGACACATTTTACTTGGAAAATCAGCTTTGGAAGTTCCATAAAAAAAAGAAACAGTAACAACATACTTACTTTATACTATATACAAAATCACTTTGACACCTCCGAAAGAAACAGTTATATAGTTATTTTTGTTTTTCTCAAAATTATAACATTTTGGGCATACCTCTCCAAATGCTGACCAGTCTCTAACTCGCAATTTTAAGTAAAGCGAAATGTCTTAAGTCTACAATAGTGTAGTACTTAAAAAAGCAATTTTTTTCCAGCTAATTATAATATTCAGAAATACAAAAGCAATGTGCTTTGGTATCGCTTTTTTAATAATCGACTGTTTTCATATACACAAATATGGTGTTAATCACTTTAAGTGATCAGCACTTATAAAAAGCTTGCAGTTCATTAGGTTGTAATCAAATCACTCATAAGCTCCCTTGATATTAAATAAATACCCATAACTCTCTTCGAACGATTCTTTGGTATCCTTAAATTTATTATTATTTATTAATTTTAATTACATCATTTTTGAAGTAAAATAATAATTTCTATTCGGGCAATCGCCTAATTTTCTTGTTTGTAACAATGTCTCGCGATAACAGTCTAAAATCTAAAATTGTTTATAATCAATAAAGCTATATCTCTTAATCACTAACCAAATAGATAAAATTACCTTGACATAGACATTATGTAGATTAACAGATCTTTTAGTCTAACGTTGATTTCATTAAAATTCAGAGTTAAAATTAAAATTTTTATTAAAATTAAAATGTAAATAAGTACCTATTGCAATTGTTTCAATATTCTGTTGTAGTTTATTTTGTTTTATTTTTCAAAATACAAATTAAGTTCTTTAAGTGAAGGTAGTTAAATTTAATTTTATTTGCAAATTATTTTAACATTTGCAACTTGACGCACTTTTAATTTCAACAAAACAACAAATCAAGTCATTTATCAACGCACACTAGGTACTGTATTCGTATGTACATACTCACACGTAATTCAAATCCAATATTATTTTTGATTAAATTGAAAGCACATTGTACCTTCTAAAGCACTTTGCATTGTTAATTGTGTATAACCCATAGGTTCAAGTATTATCTATACAGAAATAAACCAGTATAATTAATAGTGGAAATATTTACACGAAACATTTTGGTTCAGTTTTTGACCCTTCGAGTTTCGAAAAGGGTGTTTCGTTTAAATGATGATTTATGTTTATTGTTTGACCAAACAGAGTGTGAAAAAAGACCTCGATGAATCACGTCAGATGAAAAAAGGGGTTTGCCAGTCGTTTGGATTATAGTTAGTGATGAATTTTAAATCGAGGTTAGATTGAATTGATTTGAAAATTAGTTTTTCAACATTAAAATTAAATTACAAGTACAAGTACCGAACAAAGTTTCATCTAAACACCTTTTTTCTTTTAAATATTTTGTTGATGCTGCTAAAATAATTTGTTGGTATAAATAATTGATTTAAACTGCATTGAATTTCTTTCTTTTTCAATCAATGTACCAAATGAGTGTTTTCCAGAGGAGTGAATTCAAAAGATTGATTTATCAATTTAGACAATTTCAATATAAGTTGTAACTTGTGGCATGATGGTTAGTGCGTTGGACAGTCATGCCGATTGAAGGTCCCCTCCATTCCTGCCAACAACACCCTGGTTCTTCACGAGCTGTTGCGCCACCAAATTTATTTATTTATTTATTTATTTATTTCTAGTATACGTCTCCAAGTAACTTTGAGTGTGAAAAATTCCGACAAAAGGTATTTTGATGGTGTTTTGCTCAAAAAAAAGTAAACCAAAATCGAACCATAGTCACTTTTTTTTAAAACGGCGCACACTGCGTCGATTGTATGGATAGAGTGGACAAAAATCAATTTTTCGGAAGTAATGTAACTGTGCACAAAAAATGTTTAGTAAATGAAATAAATTGCAGAATTCACTCAATTTAAGGAATTTTTACGCCCCCTGCCACGCCAACTCTTGACAAAAAGTTAGTTGCATGCAAACTTCTCGTACGATTTTTCATTTCATGATTTTTATGTTATACAAAAGTTATAATATATTTAACAACCACACAACATATAGTAATAAAAGATTAGTATATAATATTAGAAATGTTTTTATTGCTCACAAAAATAAATATTTATACAAAAGTTTTAATATAAGGAACAAAATTAAAGATAAACTTTTACGAAGAGAAATCACTATTAGAGTCTTCAAGAGTAATTGATGAAGATGATAAATTTGTAAAATTTTCATCCACTTTGATATATGGCCTGATATCACTTTGGTCCGCCTTTGAAAGTCTTGAATCCATTTTTCTTAGATTAGAAATAAAAGGATCAGACTTTAAAAGTAATGTTGTCAAGAGGTCTTCATTTGTATTGATCCGGGATGATTTTCTTGTATGAGAAAGGCGATTTTTACGGAACTCTTTGTGACTTGCCTCTAGTGCTTCTTCAGAAAGCTGTCCTATAGGTATTTCAAAAGATGAAATTATTTGTGGACCGTGTATCAGAAGCTTATGGACACTTATAGGCATATAGTACCAACTGTAGAGCTCAAGATATTTGTCTTTAACTTCAGATAGCAATTCAGAAAACCTATTTATATCAATAGAGAATCCTGAAGCTAAGACTCTTAATATGATTGAAAATTTGTAAATGAGTTGTTCATCAAGTCCTGTTATTTCTGAAGTAATTTTCGAATTTTGAAAAAAACGTCTTGCCGTGTTTCCATCATTCGTTGACCCAAATCCTGGCTTGGGTTTGTCAACAATGAGACCCAATCTACTTTTGAACAATGTTTGAATGTGACGTTTTCTTTCGTTAAAAATTGTTTTGTTTTCAGAACCTTGCAGGACTCGCCATGACTTGAAAGGCAGTCTATAAGAAATATGTAATAGACATTCAAAACATCTTATCCATGAGTGCAGAGTAGAGAGTCCGAACCGAAAGTTTTCTTCTTTTGTTGGTTTTTCTTGAATTTGAAGTGAGTTCATTTCTTTCGGCGTTGCACCACAGATATAACATCTTGATGATGAATTTGTGTTTGACAAAATATTACATATACTGCCATCAACCATAGTAAACATCAACTTGAATGAAATTTTGAAATTAAAACCTCTTTTGGTGAAAGACGTCGAAGTGAGCTGGTCTATAATAAAAAAGGTATTTTCTTAAAAAAAAGCAACATTTAAAAAAAGTTCTTATGAGAAGACAAGACGTTTTTCACTCAAAAGTACACACTTTAATGGACACACTTGGACACACAATTCTAAATTCGAAGTTTTCTGGTTAAAATGTTGAATCTTATTCTGATAATAAATCACATTTAGTAAACTACAACACAAAAATAAACGCTTAGTAGGCTTACCTATGAGAGATTTCATTTTAGCCTCTTCATTTCTCACAAGTTCGGGACATTCTTTTATAAACATGAATTTAATTGGTCGACAAAACATGGTTGAAGAAGATCGTGGGCTTTTCCAAAACTCCATGCCAGTATTATCATCGACCAATTTCAAAGGCGATAATGCTACTAAAAAGAGAAATTCATCTGTGCACTCTGAATCTCTAAAAATTTGCTTATATTGGCTATGGCCAGAACTCCCATCAAAGCCCCATTTGCAAATAAGCGTTGCAGTTGTGTCATGATGTATTCCTGAAATGTCAGCAATACTTTCGCCAGTCTTGTTTAGCAGTTCCTGAAGATCAACTGCGGCCGAATTTTCGGTAACCTCTCTTTTAATTGGAAGCATCAACTTTTTAACTTTTCTCAATTTATATAAACTCGGAAAGCAATTCTTATGTAAGGCATTGACAACCGAACGCAGTACATTATATTTTTGTTCAGAAAGATCTAGGTCCAGATATAATGCCAATGCCTCTTTTGGTGTTAATATTCTTTCATTTTCTTCTTCTACAGGCTCACCACCTGATAAACTCTTTGACATTTTTGCTGCAAAATGTAGCTCTTCAGTAGAGTTAGATTCTAAAAGCTCACAAACCCTGCGTTTCTTTGTTTTCTGGGATAAATCAGAAAATACTTTTAGCGGTCTTCCACGGCTGGTACTTGGTTTTTCACAAGATTTTGCATTTTCTAGAAAATTAAGAATGCTTTTTGGAAGAATAAAAGGAGTTTTTAACCAGATTCCGTGGCGTCTTTCAAATGAGTGCGGTTTCGTGTACACGCTTTCCACCTACGTTACAAATTTTTGTCAAAGAGTCTCACTTTTTCCGCCAAATCACTTTTAGTTGTACCAGGACAATTTTTTTTTTTGAATTCGTTTAATACAAATTGAATAACACCTTCAATTTTAGAGTTTTTATCGAAAGAAATCCATTTTTCGAAAATTTTTTCATTTTTAATGGTTTGACCTTGTCCTACAAAAAGTCAAATATTTTGAAGGTTAGCAAAAAGTAGCAAGAAAAGTTAACATTTTCTTAAAGCACAACAACAAGAAAACATAGTGGCATAAAAGATTTTGCTGCCATTTGCTAATATTTTTTTTAAAGCTTAAGTTTATACAATTTGTAAGCCTTAAAAAAGAGCATTTTTTCAAAAAATCACCAAAATTCACATAAACAAGAAAAAAATAAACAAACAACTCATACCAGTACTCAATGTATCCATTTTCAATATTTAAATAAAAAAGTGTATAAAAGAAAAATATTTTTCTCACACGAGCTTAACTTGTTCGCACAAAATTTCAACCTTTAATAACACTGTAGCTTAAATTACCTCAATTGCTAACGAAAGTACCGCTTACCCACGAAAAAGAGAAAAACAAAAAAAAAAACAAAAACAAATTTAAGTACTCCAAGATGTTCCAAAACAGGTTTAGGGCTTAAAACAAAAAAATTGCATTTTTATTTTTTTTATCTTTGTCCACTAGTCGACGCACTGTGCGGCGCCCAGTTACCCTGAAAATTAGAACAAAATTGTAACGTTGGTAATTTTTTTCGTAGAACAATGATTTATGTATCTAATCTGGTTTTAAGGGTCGAAGAATTCATTTCAAAAAATAAATTTTCTCTATATGGGGCTGAAAAGTGGTATACCTACATATTTTTTAACATATCCTAGATGCATATCTTAAGTGTTCCAAACAGTAAAATGCACATGCATAGATGCATAGACTAAAAGCAAAGGCAAAAACCCAAATGTTATAAGAAATGCATAGTTTTTCATATCAAGTATAAATTGTAACAAATTACATAACTTTTAGAGTAAAACCTGTTAAATTGTCAAAATATTTACAGTAAAACCTGTTTAATTGCCCACCACTTAATTTCTTTTCTCGGTTGCTGGATATTGCAAAATGGAAAATTCTACTACTCCACTTAAGTTTATACTTTGGTAAATCAAATGCTTAAACTTTTTTACTATAGGTATCTATGATATTTCAACGGAGTTTTAGACTCAATAATGAAATAGTATTTTAATTATGTAATGAATGTAAGGATATCAGAATTCAACTGTTAAGTTGATTTGATTCAATGAAATACAAAAATAAGCATTTGATCAATGACTTGGCTTTGTGAAACTGTTCGTGGTAAGTTCCAATTAAGAACACTTGATTGGCCATCACCTGAAAATATTCAGACTTCAGTCCAATCGAATATCTTTGGGATCAAGTTAAACATGCTATTCAGATTTTCAATCATTTTGACATTGCTTCCAAACTGTTCTCATTTCAAATCAGTAAGAAGCATTTAAATGCCATTAAGTAAAAAGTGGTCTCCAAAGCAAATGGAGTCCACGTGAGGCGCTTACCAGAAACAGTTTCACAAGGCCAACTCATTGATCAAATACTCATTTTTGTCTTTCATTGAATCAAATTAACTTAACGGTTGAATTCTGATCTCCTAATTTTTTTTTACTAGATTAGAATATTATTTTATTTATAAGTTTAAAATTCCGTTGGAATATCTTAACAAATTGAATTTGGCTAAAAAGTTGTAGCCAAAAGATTAACGTTCTGCTAACCTTTTGATCAAAAACTTGAGTCACTGTCATGTCAGATTAGTTAAGTTGCATAAACTTTTTTTACTATAAATTAGGACCAAATAAACACAGTATCTTATGTACCAAAATAAAATAACTTAAATACAATAGTGGTATTTTTCCATTTTCAATACCAAACAGCAGAGAAAAGAAATAAAGTAGTGGGCAATTAAACAGGTTTTACTGTAAATATTTTGTTTGTTACAATTTATGCCTGATTTAGAAAAAACTGCTAATTTCCTATAATATTTGGTTTACTGCTTTTGTTTTTAGTTTTTACTGTTTGAAACATCTTTTCTTAGACCAACGCCACACAAAATAAGATCTTACATAATAATAGGCCACTTCTCGGCCCAATAGACAAAATTATATTTTTGAAATGAATTTTTCGACCCTGAAAGCCTAAGATTAAATGAAAAATTATTATTCTACGACATTATTGTTTTACGAAAGTTACAATTTTCTTTCCTGGTTTCCAGTGTAACCAGCCGCCATCTCAAGAAAAAGTGACTTGCATCATGAAACACCCATTAGAGCAAAAACACCATCAAAAAACCTTTTGTTGGAATTTGTCCCACTAAAAATCTTATATTTACTAGTCTAATTGGGCAAGGCCACACTTCAGTTGTATCTTCAGCCCATAGAGCTAATGTTTAATATTTCAAAATTGTATATCTTATCATTGTTTTTCATCAAACTGAAGCTTTTGTTAATTTCTTAAGTTGAATTTGATAATTAAAACAGTTTCCAAAAACTTACTTATAGACAAAATAATTACTGTTAAGTTTCATTTTACACAATACCATAAAGCAAAACTCATTAATTACACTTAAATACAAGATAGATGCAGTATAATTATTTCAATATTCAATTGCACTTTAGTCTTTTAATTACCAGTTATCAATACAGACTTTTGAAAATAACTTAATCGCATTAATCAAATACATCAACAAAAGCATCTCTATTATGTATTCGATGGGTAATCTTCATTTTGACTCAGAGTTGTGCATTACAAATTTAAATAGGTAAGTCGAAAGCAACAAATTTTCGATGTTTTAGCATTTAGAGTGAAAAATCAAAAATGATGTTTGGAAACTGGAAGTGCCCTTTATCATTTTGGTCACTTACTAGAAAGAGTTTGAACTCAGAAAAAGGTTCGAATAACGATATGAAACATGATTCATTTCCCAGACAAAAACTGAAATGGGGAAATTTATTTTTGATTCGATCACAATTTTTTTTTGTGCTTATTAAACACAAACAACTTTTCTTAACACTCCTTTAATCGAATTTCATACTCCTTGCCACCTTGTGGTGACTAGTGAAAATAAAGGATAAATAAAACGAAGACATCCTTATGTGATCAAGGTCTGCCAAGTTTCACGTAGGCAATTTTTTTCTACAACTCCAAGTGTAGTTCCATTCCAAACATTCCGAAAATCATATCTGTACTAATATATGCACTATTTTTTACTGACTTATTTATCCTTACTATCCAGTTGTTGTTGTTTACTGTATTAAACGTTCGCTGCGCTGCCTGTACATTTACCAACAAAAAAAGAATATTTATTTAAAATTTTGAAATTTTCGCTTATGTTCTGAACTTATTTTTGAAGTCCCTGTTTGATGTAGACAAAAATAGGCAGCACTACTGAACTAGCCAAAATCATGATGTGTACCAAATTTCATTAATATATATTAAGAATTGGTGTGAGAAATCATTTTTGTCGCCAAAATTCAACAAATGGACCACTGTGCGTAATCGAAAATGCAGTTTTGTAATGGAATCTATGCCATTTTAATATGAGCGATGTTAGCCCACCATTTTTAATTTAAAAAAAGAAGTTTGTATTATAATGAACCCAACTTGACCTGCCATGTGACGTATCGTGTTTAAAAAAATCACACAAAAATATGGTTTTAAGAGGGTGTCCATTTTTTTTAGCACAAGATTAGCACCGCCATTTTTGATTAAAAAAAAATGTGCTGTCTGGGCTCTGCTTGTGGACTCCGTTGTTCGCTCATAACCCATATGGGTCACCTCAAGAAAATAAAACGATGTGGGCTAGTGAGAAAACAGTGCTATATACCCATCTATTTTTTGCATATGGTTCACCTCATGAAACATGTTAGGCCTGTCTCTTTTCCTAACACTTATGACTACAGCTGACAAAACGCTGACATCATTCACAAAACAGAATGAAAATTTGTATCTGGGTTATTGAAATTAACCTCGATAGAAATCTGGATCCTATGTTGTTTTTGTAATACATGTACAAAAATAACCTCGATCAAGTTATTAGAAAAAAAAATCCAAATTTACAAATCTTACGAATATTTAAAAAAAAATTTATATTTAAAAAAGAAAGACACTTGCGCTGCGTTGTGTTCAGTAAAATATAAGAAATATGATAAAAAAGTTTTATATTTCAAACTTTTACAGTCAGAAATAAACTTTGCGAAAGGGTTCAGTAAATTTGCAAGTTTTCTGAATGATTTCTGTTTTTGAATTTTCGCAATTTCGTAAAAATGAAAGTTGTGCCGCTTTGTATTCAGTTTGTGCATATTTGATACTTTTAAGTCAACAAAACAAATCAACGAAACGCGCCATTTGCAATAAATTTTCAAAAAAAAATACTGAATTGTACTCAACGATACAAGGCAGCAAAAGTTGAGCAAAATACAGAACAGTTTTTGGTTTTTTGAAAAATTATGGTGCTAGCTTCATGCTTTGCAAAATTGTTTTTTTGCGTCGTTCACCTAAAACTTCTTTATAAAAACTAATTCTTTTTATAGCCATAACCGAAGTTATTCTGGGACATTGTGAAAGAAGCCCAATATTCAAAATGCATATTTAATATAATTATTTTTTTGATTTAATCTTAAGCCCGAATGAGTTCAACTAAAATATTGAAAACATGTTACCAAGTCGTTTATTATGTAACTGAGACCAGAGCGGTACCTTTTTTTGTTATACGAGACCGAGATGAGACTGAGTTTTACGAGATATCGCCCGATATCGAGACGATACTGAGTTTTCTTATTTTGACGATACCAAAACGAAACTGACAACAAATTTACAAAACAGCTGTATCTTACCACACAGTGTTTGCTTCCGTTAACAGCAAAACTGTAAATAAATCACGATTTTCTTACAACTAATCGTGATTATTATGAGAAGCAGTGTAAGTTACATTATCTTTCAAATTGTGCGGTGCATTTTATGTGGTGACTTTTTACAAACGTCAGATGAGACACAATTTAATTTAAATTCTCCTAAACCGGTCGTATGAGCTTGCCCTCAACATTTGTAATTAATGGTTTAAGTTCAAATATATTTTAAAGTGAAAAGCCTGAGTCCATTTTTAAGAATGAACTTTTAAATTGGCAACATATCAGTATGAAATCTAAAGTTCAGTAACATTTTTAAGATAAAAGGCTATGAGAATATTTAAGATAAAAATACAAAACTTTGTTTTATTCAATTAAGGACAACCTACAAAGGCAATTTTTCAAAAACCGACCGACACCATTCCGTTCAAAATTTGAAAGTCGGTTCAATCAATTATAGCGCTATATTGATGTTTCACTCTTTTTTATGAATCATAACTTCCCCTTTATTAAAGGTTCTCGTATTTTAATGAAGTACAAAATACTCAGGAATTCAATATTTATAAACAAAAAAACAACTGCATCACATTAGTAAGGAGGAACTTTTATTTTTAAATTGAAATCAGTAAATTTTTTATCTTATTTGAAATTACATGCACTGTGAATTGTATAATTTGCGGTTTATGGGCCAACGATTTTTAATTTAATTGACTGACGCAATAGTAGTCATCGCACACAGTGGACTTTAGTTAAAGTAATAAAGTTTTTTTTTTAACTCAAGCGTAACAATAACAACATCGAAACCAGTAATTCGAAAGTTCTATTTTGAAAAGTGGGTTTATATGGCATGTGTGCTGAAATCTTGTCCATCATTTTGCGTGCAAATTTAATTTACTAGCTTTACACAAGCAGTAGGTTTATTGTTTTAATGGTGCTATACAACCTTTTGGTATGTTTTTTTTTATTTGCGAATGAAAAGACGTTCAAAGGGCAAGCAACAATTAAAAATGATTCATTTTCTAGTTTTGTTTAATAGTTCATATTGACGGACAAACATGTGTTTACATATATTATATGTAATTATAAGCGGAGAGATTTATGGCAGTTAGTTAATAATTATTATAGTTTTCCATTGGTTCTCCCAAGGAACTATTTTCTGCTTAATCTGGTGTTTCAGTTAAATGTAATGTATATATTTTTTTTTTACTTGCGATGCATACAAACGAGTAGTTAGGTAGAGGTACTAAATATAAGGCAAGTTTTGGATTCGTGCAAACAATGAAATTAAAAATAGCAATCAAATATGACATTGCGATGATAGAGAACACCAAAAAAGTGGATTTCTGGTGGAACGAAATTCTGTCTGTTCGGCTACAGCTTAAACGGCTGTATCGATTTTCTTAAAACTTACTTAGTACATAGTGATTCTGCCCAAACGTTTTAAAATTTTTTTTTTTAACTAAAAATAATGATACCAGCTATACAATTTTTTTTAGCAATTTTACAAAATCTTATTTATCTCAAAAACGGCTGCACAACTTTTCTTTTGTTTTCTTTCTTTTCTTTTGGTAGAAGCTACCTTTGCAGGGGAAAGCATTTTTCAAAATATGACTATTAATCCCCAAAAAAAAACATTTTTTACTTTCGATTTTCTTCAATATGGTAATTTTGATTTCAATAGTTTTGTTTATACAAAAGCTTCTATAATAATGTTAATAGTTTTTCTTATAAAAATTACCATACAAATATGTTTTGGATTTTTAAAAAATGTTCAAAAATTTGTTTTTCTTTTTTAATATATTATGAAAACCACATGATTGATTTTTATAAAACTAGGTATTTAGGAGGTTCTTACACTTTGTAAGATATTTTAAAAACAAATTTTATAAAAGGTATATTTTATAACGGTAGCTTCCATACAAATGTTAAAAAACCGTTAAAGAAAATACTTTTTTTTTTAAAACGGCTCCTACGATTTTTATTAAACTATTTCTGTAGGCTAAAATTAATGCGATATTGGTACTACCAAAAATTACAAAAACTACAAATAAGAACTGTTAATAGTATACTTTCCATAGAACGTTTTTATTTTAAATTCGAATTTTTTCACTATCTAATGATTTAGATTTTTTTAATGTAAATTTCAAAGAAGACTCCTTGCAACCCCCCTGATTGGGCTCATTATAGGATTTGGGGTTGGTGCGAGGTTGGGTGTATGCGAAGTCTCTTTTGCATTTAAAGAATCTAGATTTAAAGGAACTATGATTAAAAAATACCTCCTATAAGAACGAATCAGAGAAAAAGAAGTGAAGTTGAGTCTGTTACCAAGTGGGCAAAATCTCCACTCTCCAAGTGGAGATCTTTCTCACTAAAAAGTGCAATAAATTCCCTCTCTAGGTGAGAATAAATTGCACTTTGAAAAGTGGAACAGATTCCTACTTATGATGGTATAATCTCCCGTGAGGAGCAGATGCCCGTGGAATTTTGTTTCCCTGCACCACAAAACATAATCAGTTCAAAATTTTAGAAAAAGTCATAAGATATCAAGTTCCTAAAAATTGATTTTTTGAATAAACCTATTTTTTTCCTAAAATGAGTTAAAAATTTTAAAAACTGTAAGTTGTAATTTAAGTGATTAAAGAATCACACGATAATATAATCGCAAGGGAGCACATGGTCATAATTTCTTGTGATACTGATTTTTCGCTCCTAGTCTTAAAAACACGCATTAAAAATCTTGAGTTACAAAATTTCGCAATAGCAAAACTTCAAAATATATGTACCTACATTGCCAAGAATACATGTTTATTTTTATATTAAATTTAGAAAAAAAAATTTTAATGTAAATAAATTTTGCAAGTTTTCTTATATTCTGCAAGAAAATTGAGTGAACATTTTTCATTTTATTTATTTAATTGTTGCATTCGACAAGCTTAGAATTTACAACCACAAACTTGTACCTGTGATCCAAAATCACATATACTTTTATTTGAATTATACCTTTATTTCGACTATACAATATCGATTTTTGTACTTTCATTTTATAATAATATTAAGAAGGTTATTATATTATATTTTAAAATATTTCTTTTCATTTCTGATACAGTTAAGGGATTTTGGATGGGATGTTATTAGTAAAATATTCTGACACATTGACTCACGAAAACAAAGTTAATTAATGGAAAAACATCACAAGCATTCTGTGTCATCTCAAAACACATAAAAGCAAACATATTGGAAATACCTAAGTGATGGTGTGCGGCCAAACTAGATTAATTGTAAACAAAATATTCCAAAATTAAGTGCAACAAAAAAACTGGTTCATTTTGGTTTCATTTTGTATTTGGGGTATTTTTATCAATTGAAATCATTTACCAAAAACAAATCAAAGTAATAATTGTTGAAGTTATAATTCATACGAGGGCGATAAACTTTTTTCCAAGCCAAAAAATAACCATCATCAGAATCAGTGTGGTTATGTCGCTACTATTGTACATTCCACAAAAAGTACGCTAAAAACTTCACAAGAGTATTTAATTTGTTCATAAACTGAAACAAATTTTTTATAGAAATGTTTATTGTGCAATAGCAATGTTTGCCCCAAAGAAACATATGAGGCCGTGAGAACCGTATTGTTGAAATTGAGCTTAAAACATTTTTGAAATGATAGCTCTATGCTATTAAAAATTAAAAACTTGAGTGCAGGAGTGTCCTATTTGATCAGTAAGACCGGTATTTTGAAAGATATCAATTATACAAAATCAAAAACCTTTTATTTTTTATCATATTGTAAGTAAAAATACAAATTATTTTTTTTTCTGTTGGATAAAGAATTTAATTTAATTTAAAATATTTAATTGTTTTCAAAGATGATAGACCGAAAATAATCTCCAAGTTCATATAAAGTAAACAAATGTTCATATTGGCCTGAAGGTTTGAAGTTGGGATCGCCTCAATTATTTTCTTAATGGATTGCTTAAATTCTGTCAAATTCCTGGTTATATTTTTGTACATCTCCTGTTTGACATAACGCCATACGAAAAATCTGGTTCAGTCATGTCAGCTGCTGACCTTTGTGATCTGGCGAAAATATTATTTTCTTTAAATAAATTAGTTTCAGAATATTTGTTGGAGCTCTTTCATAACTGGTCAAGTTATGTATATGTGCCATTGCTCCATCATGCTGGAACATTAAAAAAAACCTGGTAAGCCAGGTTTTAGTGTTCGTTAATGTACATTCATAAGCCAAATTTGAAAAAAAAAAATCAAAACATTTTTTAAATATGTACTGAATTAAAAAAAAATATACTATTTTTTTAAATATCCAAAATTTCGAGAATTGAATGTTATTGACATTTAAAAGAACTTTTTTGATTGAACTCGATTAAGCCGTTAATAAGAAAATCGAAAATAAAAAAACCTTATATGGGAGGTACCGTTAATAACAGTTTTTCTTAAAAATTTATGTTTATCAAAATGTACAACATACACTCCTCGTCAACTGAATACGCACAAACATTTTTTAATATACTTTATCCATTTTTTCCAAACAGTGATGGTTATTATGCCATCTGTTGATGCTAACTATTCCCTTAAGATGTTAAGCAGATAATTCCGAAAGAATTATCCAAAAACAACCGTGAGTTTTTCTTCAACCACTTGCAAAGTGTTTTATATGCAAAGTAGGAGTTTTTTTCTAGTCAACTGAATAAGTACAACGCCATTTTCTTCGTTGTTTATAAGTTTTTTGGAGTGCTTGACAGTTTAAATTAACGATTTTAGTGTTTTCAGTAAAATTTAATTCTTGATTTCAAATTTTAAGAAAAATGGGTAGATCTACGTGTCTTAACAGTGTTGAAAAAGATAAAATCGATTTACTTAGAGACCAAGGCCTAACTGGACGTGCAATAGCTGATAAAGTTGGCCGAAGTTTTAATGTAGTTTATTCTTACTTGAAAAATAAAGGTGCATACGGCAAAAACATGAAGGGAGGTAAGAAAACAGCAACAACAGCAGCTGAGAGACGAAGAATTTTAAGATATGCATCAAATTCTTCTGATTCTGTGGCAAAAATAAAACAAAAAGCCGGCGTAAACGCAAGTTGCTCAACAGTATTAAGAGTAATCAACAACTCAAGCCATCTTAAACGAATGAAACTTAAGAAAAAACCACCACTTGACGAGAGACGGAAAATGTTGCGATTAGATTTTTCAAGACTTCACATGAGTTGGAAAAAAGAATGGTATCACGTGGTTTTTTCAGATGAAAAAAAGTTTAATTTCGATGGCCCTGATGGGTTCAACTTCTATTTTCACGACTTAAGAAAAGAAAAAAGATTTTTAAAGCGCCATCATAGTCGTGAAGGAGGTGTCATGATATGGGGAGCAGTCAGTTATTATGGAACAGTTGAGCTCGAGGTTGTAACATCAAGAATGACAGCAGCTGGGTATAAAGTAATTTTGGAAAGAAATTTTCCTAAATTTTCTAACATCTTTGGACCCATAAACTGGACCTACCAACATGATAATGCGCCTATTCACTCAGCGCGCATAATAAAAACATGGATAGAGGAGCAACAAGTGCAGTTGCTTCAATGGCCGCCGTACTCACCTGATCTAAACATCATAGAAAATGTCTGGGGATGGTTAGTACGCAAAGTTTATGAGGGTGGTCGTCAGTTCGAAGACAAAGAAACCTTAATTTCTGCAATCAAATTAGCGTGGAGCGAAATTTCGTTAAATTACTTTAAAAAGCTATACGATTCCATGCCGGATCGAATTTACGAAGTAATTAAAAATAAAGGTGGAAGTACCCACTACTAAACTTAAACAAAAACTTGTTTCATTCCATTACAATACCAATTTTAATTTTTGTACCTATTCAGTTGACTCAAAAAAAAACTTCTACTTTGTATAAGTTACACTTTGGAAGTGGTTGAAGGAAAAACTCACGGTTGTTTTTGGATAAAACTTTGAAATTCTGTTATTTATATGTTACGAACATTTTTACCATCAATAGATGGCATAATAACCATCACCGTTTGGAAAAAATGGATAAAATATATTCAAAAATGTTTGTGCGTATTCAGTTGACGAGGAGTGTACCTACAGTAATACACTAAATTTTTTATCCAAATCGTTGAAGCTGTTTTTTTTTTAAATAAATAAGCTTTTCCTTGCCAGTTGTATGGCAGGTCGGTACCTGAAATTTAAACAAATTTAAATTTAAATTTTGCCCAAGAAATGTCTATAGGCCAAAAATTCTTTAGTCTATCAAATGCCATGTAAGCGTAGTTCAGATGTCAGATACATACAAAAACAAGTCTCGCAAAAATTTTGGCGAAAAAATGTTGAACGCTTCTCTCATTTCTTGTCAAAATTTAACTGACTGACAATTTTTGTCCAAAAATCTCTGGGGCAAATCTATTGTATTTTCATAAAGAAATATCAAATCAAATGAAAAGCAGCTAACTCCTGTATTACATTTTTTACAAAAAATATTTAAAAGAAAGTTTTCGCAATATAATAATATTTTAATATTTTTCTACACCTTTTATTCCTTAAATCAGTGAAATTGATAAGATTTGGTATATTTTTGCTGTTTTTTTCAAGCAATATTTGAAGTGCTCTATACTGGTCAAAAAAATGTGGAGTTAGCGCTTTCTCACCCTAAGGCCCAGTTTTTCAGTTTAGGGTTAACTCTGAGTTAAACCAGAATTAGCTAATCCTAAAAAAATTAACCCTGAGTTAACTCAGAAACAATTTTTCAGTTGAGGATTAACTTCCAGTTGAGAATTAATTGTATCTTTCAGTTGTCAAAAATTTGAGGCCATCGATGTGCGACACATTGGAATAGAGATTGCACCACAAGGGTATTGGACTGACAATAACTTTCTCTATCGAAATCGAGATGGCACCACAGATGAAAAAGGCACTCAAATTGGCCTCTGAGTAAACTCAGTTGGAGTTGCAGTTAAATTAAACTGAAAAACACAAAAAAGAGGTAACTCAGATTAAACCCTGAGACTAGGTTGATCTCACACGATCTCACACTGAAAAACTAGCCATTAGTAGTCGAAATGGTAAGGTTTTCTCATGCAACGGAAATTGCAAATATATGACTTAGAACTGTCGAGCAAACACACAAATGTTGTAATAAATGGTGTCGTCAATTCCAAACTTCCCGAAATCATTGAAAGGACTGGATGTATTGATTTTTAAACGGGTTTCAAGTATAGTGGTTCTTAAGCTCTTTCCACAGCGCAAACTTAACTTAAATAATTAAGCTTCATATCAGCAAATGTTTTAGAAATGCCAGGGTGAATTAAGTAGCATTTTTGTATCTAAGCATGCTTTTAATTGAAACATTAAGGCCTTGTTTTTCAGTGTGAGATCATCCTAACCTAAGTAAACTCCAAAAACGTGTTTTTTCAGTCAATTGAAATTCAATGTTAAGTCCAAGTTAACTCACCTTCTTTGACGAGTTAACTGAGGGACCAAATTGAGTTCTTTTTTAGCTGTGGTGCCATCTCAGTGTCGATGGTGAAAGTTTTTATCAGTGCAATCCCGTCATCTCTAATCTGATGCATAGAAGGATGATATTCATAGTGTCGTACTTAGATGGCCCTAGATTTTTGACAGCTGACAAATAAAATTTAATCCTCGACTGAAAAACTCTTCCTGGGTTAACTCAGGATTAATTTATTTTCAGATTTAGCCAACCTGAACTGAAAAACATGACCACAGGTTATTTATACACGGTGTTCACATTGGACTGAAAAACTGGATTTTTTTTGACGTTTCAGTATTTACATCTTCCTTTACTGAAGAAGTGGGAGCGAGATGTGAATACTGAAATGCCAACAAAAACCCCATTTTTCCAATCCAATGTGAACATCGTCATACAACAGTGTAAAGCCTTTGTAAACGTGATAAAGTTTTAAACTTCATTATTCTGTCACAATTTGTATGGAAAATTGCAAATTTACAAACTTTATTACGATTACGACGATTTTACGTTGTTTGTAGGAATACCCTTTTTCTTCAATAATAAAAACTGCCTAGATTGGCAGTACGATATGTCAAACCAGACATTGCTTCCCAATCCCCAAATGAAGAAGCAGCATAGCAATAATCTAATAGGAGACGTTACCAAGTGCCATATATTATTATTACTATCGACTTTTTTTGCTTTCTCTAACTTGAACAAAAACCTTTGAAATGGGACTTAAAGGTGATAAATATTCTCATTTTTTGATGAGATAAATTAATGTTAATTAATTTTAATTTTCAGTTCAGATGATCTAGATAAAGCTAAAGCTAACTGCGAATATGGGAACTTCTTTTTACAATTTTTTTTTGAGATTAAAACCTTTAAGGACTAGACAATTTCACGTATTTTATTTTAAGCTATGCTTTAATGTTAGACATAAGCATAGACTCAAAAGCCCGGGATTCCTTCATAACTTTAATTTCATGTAGGTTCTCATAAGAAACCACACTTTTTATAATATTTCAGGAAATTTATATTCTATTTTATCCCAGAAATTTAACAAGATTCCAATGCCAACAAAATTACAAATCTTATTTTGTATCTATTTTTAAAAATCTGCTAGCTAATTATACAAACAATATTTTTAACAGAAAAAATAAAACAAATAAAAGTTCATAATCATCTCTGTAATGAATCATTAAACAAACCACTTTAGAATTTTATTCCGGTAGTTAAAATTTTAAATGGAGTGTTTGGTAACCTAACCCACTTCAAATTTAAAAGCTAAACTAACCTACTGCCAGAGTCAGAACTTCCGACACGCAATAATTCTCTTCAGCACCAGCATTATATTGTTTCGATTCACTAAATTGCCAAACACAAATAAATGCAATCTCATTGAACTAACTTCTCGAGTAGATGCATGAGTTGTTTTCTAAGTCAACTAACTGACGTGTGTTTTGTTAAGAAGTTTAAAAAGTAACCTCATAACTTTTGGATCGTTAGATAAGACACTTTAAAGATTCTCTGTATATCCAACATTTTGCATCTGAATGAAATCAACAAAATAAACACACATCATGCTGACATTTCAGGTAGCTTACAGTAAGTTGTTGGGCGATTAAAGCTGATTTCAAAATAACTTGAAGTTGCCTTACCCAGATGCATTTATGGGGGGATTGCTAGTATTTTCAATGTCATATTCTTACATCAAGATGTAGAGACGAGCAATGAACTAAACCAGCATTGCTTGGGTACGAGGCGAGGCCTTGTTGCCGAAACGTTTCAACGATAACTGGATTTTGAATGCGCGGTTTCATTGGTGGATTTGGTGATAAGTAGAATCATCTCGGGCTTTAGGCTCCTCACACCTCAATCATGAATTTTGTTAACTAAATCTTGGAAAAATAAATGTGATCTAATATTTTGTAAGGTTAAATTTTCTTAGTTTTCAATTCTTAGCCTGCAGTGCTAAAGGTGACACAAGTCAAGGTTTTTTAAATGAGATTTTCAGCAAGAATTTGTACTTTCTTAAGACTTTTCACTATTTGCTTAAGGCCCTTCTATATTTTCAATTAAATTCTTGTTTTCACAATAGTGTCTAGATGAAATAAGGATATAGCATATTTTTCATGCCGAAAAGTGCGCACAATTTGTTTGTGATGAGGCGCCTGAAAGTCTGAATACGCCAATGAGAGCTGTGAGGTATAATCATTATCGCGGCTTTTGTCTTGAGGTAAATAACCTTGTTGTTTTTTGAAAGCATCATTCTCTTGATAATTTAGTTATATTGAAATATTTTTCTTCTCAGAAGCCTACAACATCACATGTACCAAATGTTAATTTAACTGACAAAAACATTAACACGACAAAAAAAGGTTAACTTGCCGGTAAAAAAAAATTGTTCAAACCATGTCTTAGTGTTGCATTCAACTAAGACTTGTCCTCTTAAACAATGTCCAATTTATTTTTTATTTTTTAATAGCCATAGCGATTGGTGATAATAACCGATTAAAATTGAGTTGAAATGTGTTTCAAGGAAATCCACACAAGGTATAGCTAGCTAGACATGAATGCAGTTGCAGAGAACTAATTGGTAGCATGGAGAAACAAATTTAGAAAAAATCTTAATAGAAAAAGAGATATTTTTTTTTTAAACACTAGAAATGCACAAGTGATTTTGAACACATGTTTAAATGTGAGTTATTCTTTAATAAAGCGGGTTTTGGCAATGCGACTGTCGCAAGATGAAATGAATATGAAATATTTACCCGTAAATTCCCGTTATTTTAAAAACTACCGGAAAAACAAAGTATTTTTCTGAAGAAAGATGAGAGTTAAAAATCGCCGGTGTTTGCTACTGTAAAATGAGTGAAGTGCCGCAAACTTGGCAGGGCATTACAGTGCCCTTCGGTAAACAATGATATTTAAAGTGAAACACCACTTTTTTAACATACATGGTTGCCAAAGTAAGTGTGTAAGCTTATATCTACCTAAAAGATAAAACAGATTCTGGTTGATTTTAACTATAATTAAATGTTAGTGAAGGGTGTTTTTTTTAGAAGTATAGAACTTTGAAATGGAATAAAACAAACATGATTTTTACTTGCGATTTAAGTAAGTACTATAAGGCAAGTTTAGGACTGGTGAAGAAAAAAATGAGATACTCGTAATAATCAAATATGACATTACGGTGATATATAACACCAAAAAAGTGTCTGTCTATTCGTCTACAGCCTAAACGGCCCGATCGATTTTCTTCACACTTGGTACATAGTGGTTTTTGGTGATTATGCCCACAAATTTAATTTAATTTTTCTTTGAACCAAAAATAACGGTTCCTGCCATATAATTTTTTTTTTAAAGCAATTTTACACAATCGTATTTTTTTTTCAAAAACAGCTTGACAAATTTTGTTAAAAGAAATTCAATGAATTACTTTTAGTAAGGGCTTTCTTTCGGTGGGAAACTATTTTTCAAAAAATGGTTATTAATGGTACCTTCGATGGAACCATTTCTTTAATTTTCGATTTTCTTCTAAAAGATATGACTGATTTTAATAATTTTTTTTATGCAGAGGCTTCCAAAAACTGTGAATAATTTTGTGTACTTAAATTAAGAAAAATATTTTTTGGATTTTTAAAAAATATTAATTTTTGTTTTTGAAATTCAAATATTTTGAAAACGATGTGATCGATTTTTTTTTTTTTGAAGTTCGATGCTTTAGAGTTTTTAGTACTCTTTTAAATATTTTAAGAAAAAATCTTACTTATGTAAATGGAATAAAATGCATGACTGAATGGCACGTACTTGCTGTTATGTAAATGAAAATTTTTTCATATAATTTTGACATCGAAATTATGAAAAAAAATGTTGAAAAGCATAAAAAACGATTTTTAAATAAGCTGAAAAAACTTCATCGAGAGTTTGAGATGAAAAAAAGAACGCCATATTAGTTCTTCATTAAATATGATTGTATGGATAAATTTAATTCGTTGGAGCGGTTTTGTTAAAAAGTAATTTTTTATAAATAAAATATATTTAAAAAAAAACTTTTGGTATACAAATCTTAAGTATTTATTTATATGTATATAAAATTAAATTTGAAAAGTATTTGCTAACCTGTTTTGGAAATATCGAATTTTCAAAACAAAAATAAACTTTTTTTAAAAACTCAAATATTTTTTTGTTTAAGATTTTGATATGCACTTTTTTAATTTTTATTTAAAATTATAAGCTTTTTTTTAAGAACTCAAAAACTTATTTTTGTTGAAAATTTTTATATGCACTATTTTTTAATCTTATCTTAGTCAATTTTCAGAAAATTTAAAATTAAAGAAGTTCTATGAGAGGTACTATGTACGAGTATATTTGCTATTTGTAAATTTTTATAATTTTTGGTAGTATATCGCACTAATTTTAGACTATAGAAAAAGTTTTATAAAAAATCGCAGGAGTCATTTTTAAGAAAAAAATATTTTCCTAAACGGTTTTCTAACATTTGTATGAAAGAGATACCGTTGTTTTTACATAGAAGTACATTTTTTTCTTAAAATATTTTAAAAGTGTCAAATATCCATTAAATACAGAGTATTATTAAAATCGATCATTTGATTTTTAGGATTTAAGTGCATACAAATATTAATAGTTTTTTGAAGCCGTTTTGAAGGAAATCGAAAAAATGGTTCTTTGGAAGGTACCATTAATAACCATTTCTTAAAAAATGTTTTTTCCAAAGGAAACCTTTATCGAAAATAATGAATTGATTTTTTTTTTAAGTTGTCGAGCCGTTTTCGAGAAAAATACTATTATGTTAAATTGCTTAAGAAAATTGGATGGCAGATACCGTTATTTTTGGTTCTAAAAAAATAAAACAAAACATGTGGTCAAAATCACAAAAAACCACTTTGTATCAAGTTTGAAGAATATCGATCGGGCCGTTTAGACGTAGACGAACAGACA
Organism: Dasysyrphus albostriatus; assembly: GCA_946251815.1. Lineage (NCBI taxonomy): Eukaryota > Metazoa > Arthropoda > Insecta > Diptera > Syrphidae > Dasysyrphus > Dasysyrphus albostriatus. The sequence goes on along the minus strand of OX276338.1, from coordinate 51,758,581 downwards.
CACAGACAGAATTGCGCCACCCACTCTTTGGTTTTCTCTATCATCGTAATGTCATGTTTGATGGTTGTTTAATTTTTTTTTGCACGAATCCAAAATTTGCCTTGTAGTACCTACATACATCACAAGTTTCGGTAAAAATTTAAAAACCGGAAAGGAAAATATTTTTTTCTCAAAAACGACTCCTACGATTTTGATTAAACTTTTCTCATATAACTAAATTAATACCGTCAACTACAAAAAATTTTACAATTTTGCATTTAGCAACTATTAATTACCTGTCATAGAATGTTTTCTTTTTTTTTGTTTGTAATTTTTTCATTACTGGCTGAACGTATTTAGATGAATTTTTTTGATATTCAAATTTCAAAAATGGTGAAATAATATTGCATATCAAAATTTTCAAAAAAAAGTTTTTGAATTTTTAAAAAAAGTTTCAATATACGAGTATTTTTTTGAGAATTCGATACTTCACAAATGGGTTGACAAATTTTTTCAATTTTTATTTTTGTATCCAAATAAGTAAATACTTAAGATTTGCGTACCAAAAGTTTTCCTTAAAAACATTTTAAGAATTTTATACATAAGAAATTATTTTAAAAAAAACCGCTTTAACGATTTATGATTTTTTGTTTTCACACAATCCTATTATTCAATAAGGAATTAAGATGGCGTTCTTTTTTTCATCTCAAACTCTCAACAAAGTTTTTTTTAGCTAATTTAAGTATCGTATTTCATACTTTTAAACATTTTTCTTTCATCATTTTCATGTCTTTACATGTAATTTTCTCAAACCCTCAGCGCCTTCATTACAAGAGCATGAACGTGCTACCCAGTCGTGCATTATATTTTTACTTACCTTACGTTTTTGACTATCACGACTGGAATTAATGAATTTCACCAATTTTCTTTTTCAGCAATTTTCTACACTATTCGTGCCAAAATATTGTTGGTAGAAAATTTTAATACTCGTAGCTCTTGGACTTTTTTATTAAAAAAAAAAATTAAACAAGTTTTTAATTCTTAAAATTGGAGAACAAAAATTAAAAGTTTAAGCATCTCTGTTATACAAAATTCGTATGGAAACCCTTTTGCAAACTTTTTAAAAAATTGGCGCAACGAAAATTAAGATTTTAGAATGTTATAATTTTTTGTTAAAAAACTCTTCATAAATTGAGCCAAGGTACAAGTTGTAGAAAAAATTATTTAATTGACAAAAATATAAAAACAAAAACAACAACATAAGATGATTGTTAAACTTTTTTAATTAAATTTTCAAATTAAATGTTCAAATTGCTTTTTATACACTCCTATGTACAATCTACACCTAATAATAAATAGTCGTCTAAATGTTTTCTTAAAATTCAGCTCGATAATTTCCTGCTGCCTCGATGACGATTCAGTATTCAGGCAAATGGATAGGCAGCCTTGGACCAAATTTTTGGCCTCCACGATCACCAGAACTGAATCCACTAGATTTTTAATTGGAGCTGCCTAAATTAGCCTGGAGGTCTATATTACCATATTCAATTTGATTTAAGAGGATGAACACCAAATTGTCACAAGAATATAGCGCTAATTTTACCTTAGATCAGGTTTTTTTAACACTGCTTGTAATGAATTTCTATTTTTCCACAAATCAGGTTGAAGTAACGTTTAATGTGATTATTTTTACAATATTTACCTGTTGAATTTAACCTGGAGAAACACTCTGCCAGTTAAATTTAGCATGACCCCAGTGTTAAACACACACACAGGTCATTCTAATAAAATTATTTAAATTTAACCTGGCCGCCTGTTAAAGTAGCCCTCTTCCAGTGTTAAAACACACTCACAAGCCATGGTTAAAGAAACACTCTGTCAGTTCATTTCAACGTGCCACCAGTGTTAAAGCATACACACAAGCTATCCAAGCAAGGTCAGTTTCAACTTATTAATATTTGCACAAGTTTTTTATGCAGCAAAGTGGCCCAGGGGATGCGTACTATCTCCATGTGTGAGAGGTTCCCAGTTCAAAACTAAGTAAGTATCACAAAGTATTTTTAAAATAAAATAATATAAAAAGTAATAAATTTCTATACTTTCAGAATAATGCAAAATGAATAGGACGGTAAGCAGTGTTAGAGATGGGACAGAAATAAACAGAAATAGCACATTTTCAATTTTTCCTACGAAGTCGGGAAGTGCCCCATAATTTTGATGATCAGTCAGTCAGTCAGTCAGTCGGTTACGGTTTTTCCCATTTTAGAAGTCCTATATCTCGGGAGTCACTAATGCTTAAGATGTGTTTAATCAGTTAAGCAAATAGTTCGAATTTGAAGTTTCTGACTTATTGGTACTGAAGTAAGAAGGTGGTTGAAAACCACATGAGTTTCTTCCTGCAAAAAGTGCAAAAAGGGTGTAGTGCTGTGAACTTGACTGGGCATCATCGTGCCCTTTGATGAGAAAAACATATCATTTAAAGTGAAAACAACACTTTTTTCACATAGTTGCCAGAGTTTGTGTGTAGGCTTATTATATCTACTTAAAAGATAAAACAGGTTTCCGTTGATTTTAACTTTACTTAAATGTAAGTAGCATTAAATTGCAAATTGTTATGAATAATTTGATTAAAATTTGCGAAGTAGTCTTTTAAAAATGTTATCATACTAAAATAATTTTAAAATTAACCTAATATTGAATTTGTAATGAACTGAAATCAAAAATCAATATTTTTTATTCAAATTTATATAATTTAGCATACAGTTTACCAACTAGCCTGTAATAACTTATTTGTATTGCTATTGCTTGCAAGAAATTCAAAATAATATTACTATAAATCTTTAAAAGAATCCAAGGTACTAAATTACTAAGAGTTTTCTATTGAACATTATTGAACATCGCATTAGAAATCATCTGTCAATCAACATTCCTTTCGAACGAAGCAATAATTGTATATGGTTTAACAATTTACGAAACTTGTTATAGTTGTGGTTAGTTTCAAATTAGTCTTGCACTCAAACCAGTTGATGTCTTTCACTTCAATCAAACTCAAGTTTTCATTCACATCAAATAATCATTATAAAGTTAACTTCAATCTAAAATTAATAATAATGTCAGTTTAACAAAAAAACACGTTCTTATTGGGTTATGTTGTCTTGTATTATAAATCAAGACGATGACGTTTGTGGGTTTTTTTTGTTAGGTAGGTATTAAGGTAATTGTGGTCAAAAACATGCTAATTAAGAGACCAAAGCAAGGCTTAATAAAAGACATTGTAAGCATAGATACAACTTTATGATAATTTTAAGTGCGTTTATTGTCTTAAAAATCTCATGAATTTAGTTTCAACCAATTATTACCTGCATACAGTCAAAGGCAAGCTTCAATCTTATTAATTTTTGATACTTTTCACTTTTACTCACAATCAGTGTTAACCCCAAAGGTTAATATTGCATGATATAATTAATTTTTTTTTTAAATTTGACTATCAAGTCAAAGAAAGCTTGAATTAAGGTGAAATTGGCCATGACACTGAATTATAGAGTGTGAAAAGATTTCTTTAAATGAATTACAGAGTAGATAAGTAAATAATGAATGAGTTGGTAGTTTTGCACGACTTGTTTTTTTCCGCTTTGTCTTTAAAGCTTAAATTTGTTTTTAAATTTATGTTCAAAGCCTCAATTTGACTTCATTCAAGATTCGGATCCTTTTGACCATTTTGAACAAACACGTATCTAGGATTTCTATGGTCTTTTGTTCGACTTGTCAACTTTATTTAGATACAACTTTTTCTACCATTATGCTTCACTTATGATGGAAGCCTGTAATATATTGAACTACATTTATGTCAAATTTCATGTTAAAAAAATATTTTATAAATATAAAATTTTTACAATATTTTTAAAGAAGAGTTCTCGTAGCTGTGTTTGTATATGTGAAATTTCTTGCAAATACAAAGTCTTACAAATTCCTGTTTCTTAACTCAAAAAAGTTGCATCGGAAGAGCGCAATGAGAGGGCAAATAATATCCCCTCCGTTAGAAAGCTCGCTAATTCCTGCTACACAAATTTCTGTGTACACGAAATGTTACAGGAACTGTCAAAAATCGTGGTGGTCAGTTTCTGTCCCAGCGTTCCCACTAATCAGAAAATTTTCCAAAGTAGGTTTTCAAAACAAAAATGCAGCATATTAAATTTTCCAACAGAAGATCATAATATTTCAATTTATACTACTATTTTGAAAATAGAAGAACAAAAGAAATTAAAAATAGCGTATTACAATTAATTATGTCGTCACGATTATTATCGAAGCAAGCCAATAGCCGGAAGTCGCGAGAATAGAATTGGAAAATTAGTGGACTGAAGTTTGATGAATAATACTAAGGTGCAGTAGATCTTTTGAAATCATGGCAAAGTGGCAACGCCCTTTATATACAAAAATGACGTTTCTAACAGAAAGTGGTGCAGTTAATGGTTCAATGTGTTTGTTATAATTTTTTCAAATTTTCGAAACTCTGAGTGTTCCCCTCTTTTCAAGATTTTACAAGTTTCTTACATTTTTTTGGAAAAAAGATACCAAACAAACCAATTATTAAACCAAATCAAAACAAATACAAAAAATAAACATAAACATAAGAAAATTAATAATGATTTTTCCATTAGTACTATTACAACTTCGAAGTGCTCCCGTATTTCTGTATAACATATTAACCTCAAATAATAGGTCTCTTCTTTACGTTGAGTTTCTGTGATTTTCTGTGCATTTCTGCGCATTCTAGTCCAAAGTTTTGTCAAAATTCATATAAAAATTTGATTTTGACATAAGTTTCTCACAGAAATTAATCTTATTAAAATTTTTAAATCTTATTAAAATTAATAAATCCAAATATGTTCAGCTAATAGTGGGAAAATTAAATTAAATTAAATTAGATTAGATAAAATGTGTATTATTAACAGTTGCTTTATATAATTTTAGGTAGTATATCGCACATGTTTTACCATTATTAAAATCGTAGTAGCCGTTTTAAAGAAATAAATATTTTCCTAAATGGTTTTTTAGCATATGTATGTAAGGTACTGTTATTATTTCATAAAAGTAATTTTTTTTAAAGTATTTTGTAGAGTTTAATTAAAAAATTTTATTACAAAACCAACAAATATTTTTTGAACATTTTTGCAAGAATAACTGTTTTAATTGTTAAGAAGCTTTTGTGTATAAACATTATTGAAATCAAAATTTTTGTCGTGAAGAAAATCGAAAATAAATGGAAAAATGGTACCATGAATTAAAATTTTTTGAATTATGATTTCCCATCCAAAGGTACCCTCTGCTTAAAGACATTTATATATTTTTTTTTAAGAAAAGTTGTGGAGCCGTTTTTGAGAAAAATGAGATTTTGTAAAATTAAAAACTTAAATGCATGACTAGATCGCACGTACTTGCTCTTATTTTCCAATTGCTTGGAACTTAAGAACTTTTGAAACATGTAAGTAGTTACAAAAAAAAAGAATAAGAAAAAAAGCATTTTAATCGTCTTATAATGTAGTCCAGTCAATCTTTGCTCGAAAAGGCTTTTAGGAAACTATGAAGTATATTTGATTTTGCCCCTTTTTTATGTTTTCGGGGATGCAGACTCCGAATTTGAGGTGTGCGACTAAAATTTCGTGACGTAACATGGAAACAATGCAAAAATGCATTTTTCGGGAGTTTTTCACTAATTTTTTGAAAACCTCCAATTATTCGAAAATTACATCAAAGTACCAAGTACATGATCTAGCATGTCATGTTTTTGAGATATTTGAATCTAAAGAAATAAAAAGGCGTTTTCTCATGCAAACTTGGGGTTGTATTTTTTTCGAGGTAATTTTCTTGCGAGAAAATGTTTATGGTCATTCTAAGGTGTGAACATTTTGCTTCGTAATTCTTTTAAATACCACGATTCATCTTTGAGAAATCGTTAACCTTCGTCTTAAGCTATATGTACGTAATTCGAAAAGTCCAGTCAATTTGTGCTCAAAAGGGCACAGCAAGCAAATTGTGGGGTAGATCTGATTTGCCCCTAATTTAATATTTACTAGGGTGCTTAATCCGAATCAGAGGTTTGCGACTAAAATTTCAAGACGCAACTTGCAAAAATTTTCAAAAAGTGCTACAAAAAGCAAATTGACTGGATTTTTTTTAATCACATGGTCTAAGACAAAGGCGAACAATTTCTCGAAGAGGAAGAAGGGTACACTGAGAAAAAAATCGCATATCATTTTGATATTTTATTCTTTTCAAATCACATATCATATCAATTTGAAAATGATTTATGATACTAAATCATCACCTCTACAATTTTAAGGTTAGTTACACAATATGATGTCAATAAATTGAAATTTCCCTTAACAATTTCATATCAGTTCATAATATTGAAATGAAATTTTAAATTTCACGATCATTTAGATAATGCAATTATCAGTTTGAAGTTTTTATAATATCAAGTTCATATACAAGATTTTGAATATTTTAAAATGTCAATTTCTGTTAGTTGAATGGAGCTAGCCATTGTAGTTGTAGCGTTAGTACCTCTTCAAAGAAGTTTGTAATATACTATAGTGAAGAGTTAAACCAAAAATAAACTAAAAAAGAGGCTGAGTGTGACCACCACTAGTAACTTTCCATTGGTGCCCTAGGAAGCTAAAGGCCCAATGTTATTTTATTTTTAAAAAATCGCCTATTGAAGATCTTCGAAAAAGTTCTTAGGTTTTCAAATGCAGTCGAGTGAAGATTGGTGAGAAGAATAAAAAACGAACTCAAAGCCAATATCATTGGTTGTTTTCAAGATATTTATGGGAAGAAAAAAGTTTAACAATTTTTGCTAAAGTTTCTTGTAGTTTTTCTACTTAAAAAAAAAATAATGTTTGTTGAATTATTTTACAAAACCAATTAATGTTCAATTATGAACTAGTGTAAAGAATTTAATTATCCTAAAAACAATACTATTTTGTGTGATCTCAAGATATTTGGGAGACAAAAATTTCAACGATTTTTTTTTGGTTTAAAAAAAACCATATGTCGAATTTTTTTGCAAGTCCCTTAAATTATTAATTATTATAAATAATTCTGTAAAATTAAATTAACCTAAAGCCAATATCATTGTTTATTCTCAAGATAATTGAGACGAAAAACAATTTTCAACAATTATTGGTATAATTATTTGCTGTTTTTTTTTGCTTAAAGAAAAGCTGTTGATTCAATAACTTTAAAAAATGTTTACCAATTTTTTTAGTGCATATAATACAGTTACCTCGAAGCCAATATCATTGTTTGTTCTCAAGATATTTAAGAAAAACCACTTTTTCAAACATTTTCAGCAACTTTTTTCTTATTAAAAAAAACTTTTCTTATATTTTTATCAATTCTTTATCACGTTAATATGGGTAGAATAAAATCAATTCGAAGTCGCTAGCATTAAATGGTTCTTGAGATATTCGAGACTAAAGAAACTTAACAAGGGTTTTTTTTAATTACTGTAGTAAAAAAATCGTTCATTGATTTTTTTTTTGAAAGTATGTACTGATATTCTGCTCGTATTGAAACGTCTATCTACACAATCAAATTAATTTGAAGTCAATATCTTCATTTGTTCTTGAGATATGGTGATGGAAAAAAAGCGAAGGAACGTTCGAAAAGATGAATGTACGAACGTACATACACAAACATTTCTTAAAAAATGATAAATTCCGATTCTATAGGGAGCTCAAAACGTGAAGATGTGTCAAAATTTACAGTTCGACAAATTGGACCAGTAACAATAACTTCCAATGGGAAGTTAATAAATCATGAAACGATGTAATTATACATTCCATTTATATACCTCTCAATAAATGTCTAAAGATCCAACAAAACAAATTTAAATTAATTGATTTATTTTTTATTTTAAAGATGCTAAAAAGTAAAGTGCATATATATGTACATTACTTTACTTAAACATAAAACAATAATTCCGGAATCATTTTTATTCAATTTCAAGACCTCCAAAAATAATTGAATGAACAAACATAACAAAAGTAAAAATAATTGATTACTCAAACCTCCGTCACTTAACAATTTATCTTAACCCAAAAGTAAATAAATTAAGAGTTATACTATAGGTATGTTTTAAATTTTATATTTTTGGTAAAAAGTCAAGGCCAAAAGCGAACAATGGGCTAATATGTTTGAATATTCTGACATCTGACAGCAAAAGTGTTTTTTTCTTTAAAGCCCACTTCAGCTTGAAGAGTAAAAATATTCTTAAATTTGTGTTCATGTAGTTATGCAGTCTTAAGTAGATCTTGCAGCTACTAACTTTCACTTATAAAACTATCGCAAACCATCTGAAGGCTTTTGTAATGAGATGCGCTGCGAAAATGGCTTGAGACACACCTTTTTTTTAAATGGCAAATAAAACAATAAACAAAAAAACTTTAACATGTCTTCATATATTTATATGAACGAATATAAATCCCTATGTAGGTGTAAACAGAACCAGAAGTTAAATTTTTCTGCAAATAAAGATGAGCACTTAATTGAGATTCAAAGCCTCACTTTGTGTTTGCATTTACAAAAACGTGAAGTTCAAAATGTCTTTGAATATTGTTCACAAAATCCAATAAGTACATTAGTATATATGTACTGATTTCTATACAAATAATATTCACTTGTTAATTACAACCTCTTGAGATGAATGCTCTTTAGATTTTTTTTTCCATTCAATTTGGTGAAACAGGGGCTTTTATGGTATACTATTTACCACAAAGTATGAGCCACTGACTTGGACAAAAGATAAAATATTTATCTGAGAGATGAGTTATGGCCAGTCAAGTCATGCAATTGTATGGAGATGATTGCGTGATGTGTTTTGTTTTTCATTTGAGCCAATATTAGGGGAGAAAACACAATGCTGGATGTTGAATTATAGTAAAGTTCCTCTATAACCTCGGTTTTTTTTACAAACAAAATAAGCACTAACTTTTCCTCGGATCTTTTGTTTGACAGATAACAATACGAATGACATTGTTGACAACGCTTTCTGATCAGAATACGAAAATTGTAAGTAGGTTCATCTTTTTCTGATGATTCAAGTGTCGTAATTATCTATCTGATGTGGGTATTTACGCGGGTACGTGAGCGATTAATGACTTAAACACCTTTAAACGACTCAACGACGCACGTTATAAGAACATAATACTTCAAATGTTCATGAATGAATACATGATTTGAAATTATTGTTTATGTGTCATGCGCCCTATATTTATTTTTATCCATTCAAACTTCTATTTCTAATTTGTATGATAGACTACAGGAATGTTCACACTCATTTAATATTCCTTTGGGGGAAAAATATTGATTTTGGTTATAAGAACACTTCATAGTTTTTTTTTTTCTTACGATAAATAAGATAGGGTATGTGTTGATTTGTTAGAACATTTTGAACAAAAAAAAAGGTTGAAAATGGTATGAGAATGTTGGTATCGAATTTTCAAATAATGTATCGGATTTTTTTTTAATTCCAAAATTTCTTTTTGAAAATTTTTCTATGCAATATAATTTGAACTTATTTGAAATTTATACATAAAAATACTAATCTAAATCCCTTCAGTCAATAATAAGAAAATTTAAAATAAAACAAACCATTCTCTGAGAGGTGTCTACTTTAAATAGTTGCTAAGAAGTTGATTGAACAAAATTCAGAACAGAAAAAGTTTTATCAAAATTGTGGAAGCAGTTTTAGAGGAAAAGAAAAATTTATTTTTCATAACAGCTTCTTAACATTTGTACAGAAAGTACAGATATTTTGTCATAAAAGTAAAATAATTTTTAACATTTTTCCAGAGACTAAAATACTGCAGAAAAAAATCTTAAGTTAAGAGTTCCAAAAAAAATTTAGTCACTTTTTAGAATTTTTACATTTTTTTAAAGAAATTTTGGTACACAATACATACTTTTTATATTTTTAATAATTTATGTACCTACAAAATAAATTACTAAAATCATACAGTTTTGAAGAAAATAGAAAATAAAAAATAGTTCTTTGGGAGGTACCTTAATAACAGAGTTAGATAGTAATCATAACAAAAAAACCATAACGATTAGATGTAATTTGTAAATACTAATGACATGTAATTGTAATTGAAAATTTCAATTACAGATGTCATGTAATTTTAAAAAAAAGCCAAAAACTTGATTTAACTACATGTAATTGAAAAATAGTAATCGATCAAAAAAAAAATTATTGACAAAACTGTAATGTTTACTTTTTCTTGTAATCATTACAAACAAAAACTAATGTAATTGATAATACAAAATATCAAAAACATTTAGCAAGATGTGAGGGATATATGTAGCTTGTTCACATTTGGGGATAAAATCTTTCTATCGATCTAAAATGTATGCCCATCCGCCTATCATGAACTAAGTAAATAGTACGGAAAGATTTTTCTTTCACATCATGTTAAACGTAATTGATATTTTATGTAATAAATTACATTCGTAGGTAATGATTACAAAAAAAGTAATCATTACAGGTTTATTCAATTAATTTTTTTTGTTCAATTACTTTTCTCCAATCACATTTGTAATTATTGTAATTGAGATTTTCCAATTATATTTAGTTACATGTCAATTATTGATTACATGTAATAAAAATCAATCCTGTATTCAATTACAAAATGTTATAATATTACTACCCAACTCTGCTTAGTAACAGTTTTTTTGAAAAACGGTTTCCCACAATAGGTAGCCCTTATTTAAAGTAATTTATTGCAAGTAAAGTAGGGAGCTGTTGTTGAAAAAATTAGATTATGTAAAATTACTAACACACTTCGAAAAAGTAATCAGAAAAACCATTTGAGTTTGCGTGAGTATTTGGTCAATATATACTACTAACTGACTTGTTTTAGAAATTTTAAGAACGAATTTCGCATTTTTCTCTCCATGTTTTTATATATAAATGAGGCCGTGAGTGCAATAGTGGCCTAACTGCATTTTTATTGTAATTGAGTTTATTACGAAAATTGATTCTGTACCTATTAGAAACATTTCTGCATTTAAAATTTGCAAATTGATGGCTTCATGTCATAGTTATAGGACATTTGCACTTAGACCAACCGCACAAAAATCAAAAGCCTGAGTGCAGGAGTGGCCTATCTACCTGAGGGACTAGTTATAGCGTTCAGGAAAACGCTTAAAAATGACCAAAGAGCAATTTTTCCCCACTTTAAAACTGGAAACAAAATTTAAATAGAAAGATCTCCAGAAGATGTTAAACTGGCTCAAGATCCATGAACCTCAATATTTAAAGACCGAAACTTTTTCAATATTTCTTAAACATTCTTTACAGGTTTTTCACTTTTTTATTTTTTCTTACGAAATAGTGGCCTATCTGACTTTAAAATCAGATATAACGGTATTTTGAAGAAACATGAATTAAAAATTAAAAATCTTTTATTTTTTGATCATATTGCAAAAGGAAAATCAAATCTATGTTTCATTATTTTTAAACTACAAGTGTTTAAAAATAACTGGTTTCTAATTTTTACTCTACTGAAAAGAATGAAAAATGGAGTTAGGCCACTATTGCGCTCACGGCCTTAAATTATATACAATTTTGTCAAATTTTAAGCCTGGTGAACATAAGACCAAGTACGTGCGACCAAATTGTCATTTTAACCTTAACGTTTTATAAAGTTTCTTCGTTATTGAGAAGCAAACTTTTGAAATGCATAGATTTAGAAGAAAGTCTTATCAATGAAATGTTTTACTTTTTCATTCATAGGAAATTTCAATTGGAAGCAGAAGATATAAGAAACAAAATGAGCACCACTATAAGCGTATTATAAGCAATTAAACATTCAGTTAATTCGAAATCTAAAAATTCCAAGGTGCATACAAAAATAATATGAAAAAGATTATATTAAAAAAAAAAATGGTACGCATACGTCCAAGTGCACACTAAAATTTATTTTTATTTAAATAAATTGTTATCTGTAATAGTTACTGCTTCCAGCATTCTGAGTTGATAAGAATATTAACCTTGGGCACATTGAATGCTTATTTTCTCTTCACTTAATATAAAATTAATCATTATTCTAGAGTAACTAAAGTATGTTACATAGTTTTTTTTTCCATTCCGTGTACATCTTCGTAAAGAAAGAGCGATACATTCGAAACAGCTCTCGATGCGCTGTTGCGCCACAAAATTTAATTACATATACTAGGATATTTTATTCTAAAGAATTTTAGATATATTTTTTAAATATTTAAGAAAAAAATATTAAAGCTGGACCTCCTTTCCTAAAATTTAAGATTAGATGCTTTACTTTAAAAAAAGCCAATATCAAAAGTTCAAAGTTTATATTTTTATTTTATATTACATAGAGTAGTAGAGAGTAAATTTTATAAAAAAAAAACTATTCAAGAGAAAAAAGATAAAAAAAAAACAACTGCTACACTTACAGTATCGTTTTATAGCTTTTTAGAAATCCAGAAATCCATTCTTATGATATTTTTATAAATTGAGTTCTTTTAATTTAAAAGTTCAGCAAAGATGTTTTTTTTTTAATGAAAAAATTAAAAATTAAATTTCTCTTCAAAATTATGATTTAAATCTATCTTTTGCCAAATCTGTTTTTCAAAAAAACTTTATTGAGAAATAAACTATAAATTGATTTTTGGCTTTCCAAAAAACAGCAAAATAATACTGTATGTTGTCGTTGTTTTTCAGTTAATTTTTTTCTATTTAATGTATTTTTTTTAATTGCCCCTATTAATTGCCCAAGTGGGGCGAAGTATTATTCTCTCCGATGGGATTTTTTTCTTGTGTATTTCAAATCTACATTTTTTGAATTTTTGGGACGATTTTACGCGAATCACCTAGCATGCAAAACAAAAAAAGAAATTTAAAATAACCCTTATAGCGACTACAAAGGATAAAAATAAAAATTTAAAATAATCAGGAACTGATCAAGGCCCATCCAAATATAGAAAATAGAAAAAAAAAAACATCAAAGCGACCAGCCTAAAGTAGATATTGACAAAATGGCATAAGCCAATTGAGCCTTGTTTGTAGTTGTCTTATTTTATTAAAAATCTAAAACTAATTTAATACTATGTAAGTTGTCTTGAACTTGTTTTGGTTTGCATTTAAAAATACATAATATTTGGTGCAGAATTAGTTAAAACATATATTTTATAATTTTTAAGTAGACAAAAGGACTCGTCAAAAGTTTTTTTCTATTTTTCTTTTTTTTAAATAATTACGAAAATATTACGAACTAAAATATTTTATTTGTATATCTCCTATATGTTTTTTTGTTATCATCAGTATTTCCCTTGGCGCCCTTGCTAATTAGGTAAAAGTATCATAAATTGGGCAGTTGTTGTTGTCGTAAGGGAACAATTGGTTAACAAAATTACTTCAAACTTATATTATAGTGTCCTAGTTTATTTTTATTTTTGGGGATGAAAATGAAAATGACAAACCATTCAATTCCAAACTAGAAAAAAAAAAAAAACACAAAAACCACACAACAAACAACATTCTATTCGATTGTCTTGATGCGTAGAGGCAAACTGTCGTCGAGAGGATGACTTAATCATAAAGTTTAGGTTCGAACCAGTGAATACCATAATCTTATTCTAGTTTCTATTTAAATTTTATATTAAATTAGTCTCTTCTTCCTTAACACAGTTTTTTGAGTAGATATTTATTACCATTTGTTTTATTATTGTTGTAAGAACTTCCGAAAGAAATGAAAGCATATAAGGTAAGTCGTAAATAGAGTTTAAACAAATAATAATTTTATTCAAAAATCGAAAATAAAAAAACTGTTTAATGACAAAATGACGTAGTTTCATACATGAAAAACAAGCTCAGATCTAGAGTACACAAAAACAAATAAGCTCTCATCCCTATATGCTATGACAGTGTTCTTTACTGACCATTATTATTCCTGAATAAAACAAAATATATAAACGGAGTGAAATAATAAAAGTGATGAGCTCGACAAAGTTCAATTAATAACATGTTTTGAATAGTAATCCAGATTCAATTGTTATGTTGCTTGTCTTAGGAGCCATTCAACTAACCAGGCCACAAGGCTACGCGCGTGTCTTAAAGAATAAAGCAGATAGATAATCATCAAGTAAATTGAATAAATCCGTCCACATTGTAATAATGTTTTTAATATTTTTAGCAGTTGAAATATACAAAAAAAAAATCGAATAATTTATTGCCAAATAAAGATAGCTAAACTTGAATATAGTTTTCAGTAATACATTATCACATTATTTAAATTTTGAATAGACCAAAAAAGATTTGTGATTTATCTTGTGTTCTTTTTAGCAATATTTTCAAAATAGCGCAAAACTTGTTTTATTAAGAGTCGTTAGAATTGATCATAAATCTGATCTTTTTCAAAAAAAAAAAATATTAATTATATATATAATTAAAAATAAAATGCACGACTGGGTTGCACGTACTTGCTCTTATTTTCAAGACGATGAGAGTTTATTAAAATTAAATGCAAGGACATGAAAATTATGAGCAAAAAATGTTTAAGAGCAGGAAGTACGATATTTAAATTACATAAATTAACTTCTTTGAGAGTTTCAAATGAAAAAAAGAATGCCATCTTACTTTTTGAATGAAATAGATTGCATGAAAAAAAAATATTTAAAATCGTTGAAACGGGTTTCATAAAAAATTATTTTTTATGTATAAAATTCATAAAATATTTTTAAGGAAAACTTTTGGTATGCAAATCTGAAGTATTTATTTATGTGCATACAAAAATAATGTTTTGAAAAAAATTGTCAACCTGTTTTGAGATCAAATTTTCAAAAAAATATAAAATTGAAACAATTTTTAAAAATTCAAAATTTTTTTTTTGAAATAATTGATATGCAATAATTTTTCAATGTTGTTTGAAATCAGTATGAGAAAAAATTAATATAAATCTGTTCAGCCCAAAGTGAAAAAGATTGAAAATTGAAAAAAAACGTTCTATGAGAAGTACTATTAATAAATGCTATTTGTAATATTTTTATAATTTTCAGTGGTATATTGATATACAAAAATCGCAGGAACCATTTTTAAGAAAACAAATATTTTCCTTTACGATTTTTTTACATTTGTATGGAAGGTACCGTTATTTTTTCATAAAAGCAAGTTTTTTTCTTAAAATACTTTACAGAGCAAAAAATCCCCTTAAATACCAAGTTTTATAAAAATCCACCATTTAGTTTTCATAATATTTGATTTTCAAAAAATAATATTGTGTATTTTTTTTAAATCAAAACAATTTTTTTTTAATTTAGTAAGAAAAACTATTAACATTGCTTAGAAGTTTCTGTACTAAAAAAAATAATTGGAATAAAAATAACCGTTTTGAAGAATATTGAAAATAAGAAACTGTTCTCTTAAAAATTAAAATTTATTGATTTTTTTTTCAATAAAAGTTGTGGAGCCGTTTTAAGGAAAAATAAGTTTTGAAAAATTGCTAAAAAAAATTATATGGGAGATACCGTTATTTTTAGTAAAAAAAAAAATTTTAAATACGTGTCGGCAGAATCACCAAAAACCACTATTTAACGAGTATTGAGAAAATCAATCTAGCTGTTAAGGCTGTAGCCGAAAACACAAACAGACAGAGTTTTTCCACACACTTTTTTGGTGTTCTCGAAAATATTTTTTTTGCACGAGCCCAAAACTTGCCTTACAGTACCTATATCACAATTAAAAAATGGTTCTCTGGGAGGTACCATTAATATCAATTATTTCAAAAGTGACTTTCGATCCACAGGTAGAAACTTTTACTGAAAGAAATTTATTAATTTTTTTAAGAAAAGTTGTGGAGCCCTTTTTGAGAAAAATAAGATTTCGTAAAATTGCTCAAAAAGATTTTCCTGCGCTATAGGCGCAGGGACATGAGGCAGAGGGACTTAACACACAATTTTTATTTTTGGGATTTTGTCACACTTTACTGGGATATTAGGCCGACATTGAATTTGGGCCTTAAGTCCCACCAAAGTCAGACCTAAGCCCCAAATAGAAATATTGGGGATAATGTCCCACTAAATAAAAATCACAAAATGATAAAACATGCAGCATTTTATAGAATTGTGCAGGGCCTTGCGTTTTTATAAAATTTCGAAAATAATTACCTAAAAAATAGTGGGTATATTGGTAATGTATTAAATTCTTATGTTCTATTTTATAGAGAGCATTTTTTTTAATTTATGTATAGAATACTTTATAATTATTCTGTTTTTTGCATTGGCATTTTTTAAATTTCCTTGTTTTTCTTAATAAGGGTTGAAAATATTTGTATTTGTTTATTTTGGATCCTTTTTTTTGTTTTATATGTTGATATCTTAATTTTTAAACAATTATCATATCAAAAAATTATTGAAATGCAAAAACTTCTTATCCTTCTGTGCCTTAAAAAATTTGAGATATATGTCCCATTTTTAACATAAATATTTGGGGCTTCGGTCTCATTTGGGTGGGGTCTAAAGTCCAAATTTAATTTCAAATGGGACGTAAGCCCCAAAAATAAAAACTTGGTGTTTTTTTAATGGGCTTTATGTCAATGCGCCAAGGCTATATGCAAACAGACAGATAGATTGGGAGTAGTTTTGTGGTAAATGGTTTAATTACTCAATGCTTAAAAGTGAATAATTTGAAAAATATGCAATGTCCATATGAATTTGGGTAAATCAGTCGATTTAAATTTTTAAGGCATTATTTTGGAAGTCTGAAATTTTAAATGACTTTCGATATAAATACAACATAAATTAGAAGAGTACAACACTGATGAGCCTGATTGTTTTACCTGGCCGACTCGCATTTGGAATAAAAGTATCAAAAACTTTTAATTTTGAATTTCAATTCAAGAGTTCATAAAACAAAAATAGCAAGCAGCATGTAATGCACTTTTTAGGATTTCCATTTTACACACAAAACCCTAATTAATTTAAAAACTGATTCATTTTCAATAATTTACGTTTTTGTTCTTCATTAGTACAGCAATTCTAGAGCCCTCTTACACACAATGAAGTCATATCTCTAAACATTGTATGAATTAATTACAATCATTTAATCATTGCTCTATATGTCACTTATGTTTATCTATACTTACTACCCCAGCGTCACAATCTAATGGTTTATAATTAATTAAAATTAAAAAAAAATCGAAAAAGCAGCATTTGTTTTATGCCTTTATTTAAAACCATGGCAAAAGTTCTGTAAGCTGGATACTCATGGCTATTTCTGTCTCATGGAACTCCTATTGTTTTTCCTTTTTGAAAAAAAAACGTAGCACTCTTTTCACTAGCCCAACTGCTCCCATGTCTCCTATCTTTCTATATCAATAGGAATCGAATGTAAGGATAAGAAATATCTTACTATGTCTGATAGAATACCACATATCAATGCAAATATTTGGAAGTCATCAGATACTCACCATAAGCTGCCATAATAAATTGCAAAAAGTAAAGCTCTTGGACAAAGAAAGATGATGATTTTGCATGCGATTCAAGTTGCTATCAAAAGCAGTTTATCATTTAGAGACTTAACGTATTAAATTCGAACAACCCGATATACAATGCTGAAAGGCTTCGCATATTGAATCACAACTTTTTTCGAGGAATGAATTGTGTTATTAAATGAAGACGTGAACTCACAACAAATTTTTGTTAAGGATATGGAAACATATGATCTACTCACCTGATGTCTATCTTAGAAACTTGTATGTATATAATGAACAGGTGGAAGAATTAATTTGTTATATAGCTACATCGCCGCTTATAATGAAAAAGTTTTGATCAAAAAATTTGACTATTTTTTTAGTAAATTTTTTTGTTGAAAATTTAAGAACTATTATATTGTAAGCTCATGTAGATAAAACACCTATGTAGTATGCATACCTGTAAGTTATTTGCTAATATATTTAAATTGTTTCACCTAACAAAATGAATAAATAAATAAATTCGTTTAAATACTCGTATGCTAAATCTTTATTCACTTCATGTCTCGGTGCGCTCATTACGGAAAAATAATAATTGGGTATATTGGACTATATTAAAGTTTAGTCGATGACGTTATAGGTGGTGTTTTATAACAATGCATCTATATGGAGGCACTAGAATATAGATAATATGTACTTACGTAATAAATTGGAATAAAATATTCTGTGTGGATCTACATAACGTAAAAGTAATTTTGAAAGTTTGAAGTTATTCAACTAAAAAAAAGGTGGAGCAGTAAAAGTATAGGGATAATCTAGGTGTCTATAAAATCAAATATTCAAACAAATTATTCTCTAGCTTATTTTTTGTTTTTAATTTTAATCTGTACTTAAGCTCCAGAGTTGTAAAGACTGCAGTTAATTGACTAAAAGACTAATTTTTGTAAGTCTTTGAACTTACATAAGTACTTTAACTTTTAAAGTGCAGTCAGCAGTCAGTACTAAAATGCTGACTTTGTAGTTAATAAAAGCAGTTATTTAACTTAAAGTTAATTAACTGCAGTACTTTTTAACTGCTTTAAGTCTTTTAGTCAATTGAAAGTCTTTTGTACTGCAATGGATTTGCTTTTAGTCAGTAAAGTCATTTAACTGCAGTTAATAAACTGTAAGTCTATTAACATTTTTTTAGTCTTTTAACTTTTTTAGTATTTTAACTAATATACTTCAGAATGGTACTTATGTATATATGAATAAGTATAGGATAGAATAAAAAAAAGGTTATCAAAAATGTATGCCTGATTTATTTTGCAATGGCAGTGTGTAATATATAACAAAATTTGTCACGATGCATGTGGCATCTTGTATGAGGTGTTTGACATGTGGCATGTTGATTGTTGGATTGTGCGTGTTGCATGTTGGGTTTTTCATGTGGTATGTGGCATGTTGATTTGTTCTTGATGTCTTAATATGTTAGCATTGAATTCAATAAAACTAATAAATGACAAAAACTATACTTGTCATTGCTTCTAATTTGTAAATATCTGATATTATTATGCAACTTCATTTTATTTAAACAAAAAACTCGTCAAATCTAAAATATATATAAATATAAATTGATACATACATGTATACATATATACATATGTATGTGTACAGAAAAAAAAAAATTAAACTAAAATACCACCGAAAATTGTAGTAAGAATATTTGTTTACTACGTAAAAGAAAATCGAAAACAATACAAAATTAAGTCATAAAATATTGGATAATTTTAAGCCATAAAATGTCAAATTCAAACAATAAATAAAAATAGGTAACATTTCAAACAAAATACTCTTTGTGCGCCAAAGATAAGAATTTGTCTTTTATTTGTCAAATTTCACAAAAGGATGGCTGCTATGTTGGTGGATTAAAAAACCTTCGAAAAATTCGAAAATATAGAGATTTTGTTTATTGCTCTGGAAAAGGGTAATTTGAGGATTTTTGCATCTCTTTGCACATCAAAGAAGAATTTTCCTCCAAACGTCAGATTATACCAAAAGATGGCTTATACAGACTAAAAAAAAAGGCTTACAAATTTAATTTTTTGTATCCTTCCGGATAGACCAAATTTAAGGGCTTTCTGGTAATATTTGGAATAAAAACTCAATATATGTACGTCTAATACAAATTTGCTTTCTATTTGCCAAGCCATAAACTGACTAATTATAAAACCTCCAAAAGACATCCGAAAAAATGGGATTTTATTTATTGTTCTCGAAAAGGACAATTTTAGGGCTATTTGGAGAAACCTTGAACAAAATAGGTTCTCTTTCTACCTTGAAGTAGAATTTGTTTTCCATTTATGAAACCATTCCATAAATTATTAAATTTCATGAAAGGATGGCTGCGATGTTAATGGAATAGAAAACCTCCAAAAAATTTTGAAAAATTTGAGATTTTATTAATTGCTCCGGAAAAGAACAATTTTAGTATTTTGGGTGACATTTGGACCAAAATGCTTTTTGGATACAAAGTAAAATCTATGACCATTAAATAACTGAAAAATTCCATCAGATTATGCCTACGATATCAGTGAATTAATAAACTTCACAAAATCTTATGTACTCGTATAAAAATACTTAGTCTTACTCAAAAATCAGAAATTAAAGTAAAAATATTATTCCAAATTTTCAATGCAAAACATATATAGAAAATTTAGTAGGGTAATCAAACCTGAAACTATGTGAAATGAATGAAAATAGCCAAAGTAATAACTAACTAAGGAGAACAACACGAAAAAGATAATACAAAATCGTTCACCGTTTGGTCAAGCTATCGGTTAATGATTAATTGAATGGAAAGCCAAGAACTATTCCACAATGAGTGAAAAAGTATATAATAAAACCGTTCAAAATTAAAATGGAGTGAAAATGTGAATTTTTTTATAAATTATTTGTTAAAACAAAAACATTATAAACATAATCTTACAAAATAGTAAAAAATAATTAAAAATAGCATTGTTCATAATAGATTCATAATAGTTTCATGTAAGAAACACGTGCATTCTGTGCTATATATTCATTAAGTAAAACTTACAAAATAAGTGAAAATATGTACACAAAAAGCGTTCATTCATTCATTTCATTTTAGGTAACACTTAAACCAAAGCATACAAAAATATCAAAGACTTCTTTTAACTTGTTGGCCGTATATGACATTTAAACAACCTTTTTGTTGACTTTTAAATCATTTTTAAATTAAATTGGGCATATTCGCATGTAAAATGTTTAAGCAATTGCTAGGTAAAACTGGAATTTATTCGATGAATGTTCAATAGGATGAGCTCCTGATTTCTTTAGCTTAAACAACATATTTGAATAACCCAATGCAACTAAAATTGTAATTGCATTTAACAATGAAAATTAATAAAAGAGTTTTATCATTTTTATGGCAGAAACAAGCTACACCATTCACTTACGAAAAGAATTTTTGCTAAAATATTCTTTGATTCAATCAAAATATTTCTCTATAATAAATAAAATTATGAAAATACTGAAACAATTAGGAATTTTTTAAATACAAATCTGAGATAGGCTATTGAAATACAGGACAACGGATGCTCACAAACGACTTACAATTTAGTTACACATTATAAAAAATAAATTATAGAAACATTTTTGTAATCCTTTTTTTTGTTCTATCCTATTCCTACCTAAAAATATTAGTACCAGTCTGAAGTATATAAGTTAAAAAACTAAACAAAGTTAAAAGCCTAAAAAAAAGTTAATAGACTTACAGTTTATTAACTGCAGTTAAATGACTTTACTGACTAAAAGCAAATCCATTGCAGTACAAAAGACTTTCAATTGACTAAACGACTTAAGGCAGTTAAAAAGTACTGCAGTTAATTAACTCTAAGTTAACTAACTGCTTTTTTAACTGCACAGTCAGTAAATTAGTACTGACTGCTGACTGTTAATTTTGCAGTTAAAGTATTCGTTGCTAGTATTAACTTGAATTCAGTTGTTAAGTTAATTAACTGCGACTTAATTGACTACATTACTAAAGTATTGCAGTCTTTTACAGCTCTGTTAAGCTCTGTGCGTTCAGCGTTGCCAGTTGTATGCTTAGTTATAAATATAATTTATATTAACCCAGGGAAATTAGACGAAAAATGGCAAACTATGAAAATATTCGGACAAAGCTGGATTTTGGCAGAGAGCTTCATTTTGACGTCTTAAGCATTTACTTAAAAGTTTTTTTAAGGGGTGTGTAATTTTTTTTCTTTATTTCTCGAAAGCTATCAATAAATTAACAAACTTTTTTCATTCAATCAATAGATTCAGAGAAAACCAGAAGAACTTCATGGTGGCGCAAATTTTGTCAAAAAAAATTATGAAAAGTAAAAAGTGTAAAAGGTACAAATATCATTTTCTTGTAATTATCTCAGCAAATATAATGTTTTCAAGAAAAATAAATGAATTCATGTAATTGCTCATAAAAGATTATCATACTTTTTTTCGTAGGGGCAATAGAATTTGAGAAAATTGTGCACAAAAGCGCTAAATACCTTTTTTTACCCTGGCAAAATGTCATGAAAAAATATCATTCGAGTAAGAAGCTCTTATTAAAAGATTTTAGCAGAATTGTATCCTCTTTAATCCCCTCTAAAAAATTTAGACTCTGCCCAAATTTACGGAACTTCTAAGGAAAAGCTTAACGCGTCATAACAAAACCCTCCACCAAAATTTAGCTTATGGGAAGTTTTTGGAAGTGAAAGTCAAATTTTCATGGGTAATGCTTAGATGAAATTGTTTGTTAAACAATTTGAAATATAATTTACTTTAAATCTTTGCATGGAAAACTTTTATTTAAAAAAACCATCATATTTTGAGTGGGTATTTATTCCACAAATTTTCCAATTTTACAATTGAGATTCTTCACAGATTTCAATATTAAAAGAGCGCGATGGGAAAAAGATCTCACTTTCGCACTAATTTATTTTCAAAAAGAGTCCGAACTCAATCTTAGCTTGTTCAAACTTTTGCTTGTGCCAAATTGTGAAAGCTTTTTCTAGGTTTTCTGTAAAGGACAAAATGTGAGCATGAGGGACTTATACTGTTTTAAAATATTTTTGGATCTTTTTGATTCTCTCAATCAATAAACTGGAAACGAAAATTTCCAAACAGTTGACTGAAAGGAATTTGTGAGTCTTAGCCGATATTTTCGAAAAAAAAGCTAGACTTATTCAATAAGAAACTTCAAGGAGAAAATATAACTTTTTCCGAAGCAAAAAAAAAAAACGAAGATCTTTGGCTTCACTACCCTTACTGATATTTCCGGCAATCATTTACAACTCAAATTTAGACAGATTTCGATGTTTTAGAAAATGCGAAGTGACTGATACTGCTTACTGCTATAGATGTGGCTGTTTATTCATCGATGGATTTAATTTTCAAATTTTCTAGTTTTGGAAATTTCTTCCAAATTTTTAACAATTCAAGTTTGTTATGTTCAATTTCAAAATTTTGAATGTTAAAAATTAAACATAACGTTGGAGGGGGGGGGGTTGGCATAAACATTTTCGAAACGTTTAGGTAGCCGAATAGCACAAAAAAGGTTGGGAAACACTGCATAGTGTCTATTTTTCCAGTTAAACAAAATTAAATATTAAACAAAAAATCACGAAACAAAATTCTGTTTGAGGTTATTTACCCTTGCTCAAAGCCCAACAAATTTGTTAAATTTAATTTTTGTTATCTCTCAAAATACTGCAGTGTTGGCGATATAGGTAGGTACTATAAGGCAAATTTTGGATTCGCGCAAAACAAAATTGAGATGACATTACGATGATAAAGAACACCAAGAACGTGTGTGGCAAAATTGTGTCTGTCTGTCTGCCTGTCTGTCTGTCTATCCGTTTGGCTACAGCCTAGACCGCTGGATCGATTTTCTCAAAACTTGGTACATAGTGGTTTCTTAGGTGATTCTGCCTACACATTTTTTACATTTATTTTTAGAACTAAAAATAACGGTACCTGACAGACATTTTTTCTTACTAATTTTACAAAATCTTACTTTTCTCAAAAACGGTTCCACAACTATTCTTTCAAAAAATTATTAGATTTCTTTTGGTAAAAGCTACCTTTGGTTAGGAAAACATTTTTCAAAAATGGACAATATGCCACCTCACAAAAACCATTTATTTATTTTAATTTTTCTTCAATACAATTATTTTGATTTCAATATTTTTCTTATACAGAAGTTAAAAGCTTCAGCAACGTTAATAGTTTTTTCTTACCAAAATTTTCCAAAAAATATGTTTTGGATTTTTAAAAAAATTTCAGTTTATTCTTTAAATCAAATATTATGAAAACTAAACGGTTGATTCTTATAAAACTCGGTATTAATGGGTCTTTTTACACTTTGTAACGTATTTTATGAAAAAAAAAATACTTGTATGGAAAAATAATGGTATTCTTTCCATACAAATTTTATAAAACCGTTAAGAAAAATGCATTTTTTCTTAAAAATGGTTCCTGAGATTTTTAGTTATCTTTTTTTTTACACTGATATTCGTGTAATATATAACCAAAAGTTATAAAAACTGTGTACAAATAGCAAACCTATTAATAGTACTTTTTATAGAACCTTTTTTAAATTTTTTAATTTTTGCATTATTAGAATGAATAGTTTTATATTCAAATTTCAAATAAGATTAAAAAATTGTGCTTATTAAAATTTTCAAACAGAAAAGTTTTTGAATTAAAAAAAAAAGTTTCTAATTATTTTTTTTTTTGAAAATTCGATATCTCAGAAAAGAAGTGAGAATTTTTTTTGAAATCTAGTTTTATGTTTAAATCAATTAGCACTTTCAGTTTCCATACTTTTTCCGTTTCAAGAATTTGATATATAAAGTTTTTTTTTAAGAAAACCGCTCCAACGATTTTAAGTATATATTGTTTTTATATTAATTGTATTCAAAATGGCGTTCTTATTTTTCACTTGAATCTCTCAAAGGAGTTATTTTAGCTAATGTATTTCATGCTTTTAAACATTTTTCCCACAAAATTTCCTTATTTCTTTAAATAAATGCTCTTAACCTTCAGCGTCTTCAACATAAGAGCAAGTACATGCGACTCAGTCGTATATTTAATTTTTAAATCCAGCCCATTTAAAGACCACATTTAAAAATTAATAGAAAAAAATTAAAAAAAAAATTATTTTTAAGTTCGAGATAGTAGCAAAGAAACTCCAATATAAAAGCCATCTCATAATTAAGTCTTGAAAATTTATGTAGAATTTGTGAATGATGTCTTTTTAATTAAAGAAAAAATTTATCAAAAAAACTGAGCATACTACCTACAGTAGTATAAAAAAATAAACGTGATAATTGAGAAAATCCTATACAAAAAAAAAAGGCTACTGGTAAATGACCTTAGATAAAAGATTTATTGGTTAGAAATTTTTATTAGGATATAAACTTTTGATTTAGAAGAATGTCTTCCATTAAAAAAAATTGGAAAATAACAGACACCAAAATGTGTATGTACATTGTTTTTTAAATCATATTTTTCTATTTTGAGTCAACTTTTTAGAAACTTACACCTCCCACTTGAATGGGGGGAAACCGACCCTCTCTTATTTGTTTTTTTGCTTGTCTCAATCTAATTAAGATGTTTTGATTTTTTTGCGGGTTATTAAAATTACCCCTTGCCATAGCCCATAAACCGTAACTTAAAGTGATAAACATAAGACGCAGGGGTTGAATTATAAATCTAAGACATTAGGGAAATTGTTTTTCTATATGACTATGTTCAAACAAAGGACTATCCGAATGTACCGACAAAATTGGACGCACACGCCACAGTGTACCATTTTAATAAAAGCACAATACATATCTCTTCTTTGTTGAAAATAAGGAGAGTACGAGTATTTCAAAGGAAATATGTGGTTTTGTTCCATATGATGTTGTTATATGTACTTTCTGTCCCACAACCTTGGAAGAGGTCTCAATAAGGGATATTTTGTTTCATGATTAGGTATAAGTGAATTGATTTAAAAAGGAGGAATTTAGGAAGGACTAAATTTCTTTGATATATTTCATTTGTTTTTGTTTTTTTTTTTAATAATTTAAACTATGTATATGCCTTGAGGACCTTAGGTTATTCTTAATGCATTGTGTTGCATAAATGAATAAATAAATGAAGAAAAGAAGCGTCCATCAGCAAGTGCATTCAGAACTTACTTTATTATATTTTGCTGGTGTGTTACCCCGCCAGAAGATAGGAATGAATAAAGAGAAAAGTTAATTTACATTAATAATTTTCAATTCACCTACAATATATTATATTATTCCCACATACATGCCTATGTATGTGTGTTTGTAAAATTTTTCTATGTTATATATATGGACAATTTTACCATCGAAAAAATTGAAGCCAAGTTTTCAAAAAATCTTTCGAATATTCTAAAAATGTTTTTTTGAGGTATGGTCATGAACTGAATTTGTAGGACGTTGCCTAACTAGACTTCATATGCCTTAACAAATCCAAGTTTTTGTATCCCAAAACTGCCTTTGACGTTTTATCGGATAACATTCATCTATATATCAGTTCCTTGATTAAAAAAGAGCCAACGCCAATAATTACTTATCAAAGCAAAATTTTCTATTTCCCAAATATTTATAAAACAGAAAATGGCCCTATAAGAATCAAGGTACAGACAGATATGTACTTACTTGCACATGCACATATACTGTGACTACGTTATGCATTTTATTTTAATTTAAAAAAAAAAACTTAAATCAAAATGGAAAAAAAGTGATTCATTTGATAATTCTGAAATACGAGTAGCATATGTATGTATTTAAAAACTTGATTGTTTTAAAACATAAGTTAATTTTCAAGATTTGAATATATTTTTCTTAATTAGACTCATAATTTGCTATGCAAATGCACAAGTTTTAAATGAATACAATAAAAAGATAACTGAATGCAGATTGAATAAAGTAGATTAAGACAAATTGTTTTGGTTAATGTCAGCATTTGAAGCCATCAGCGAATTCGGTTTCCGCATAGTTATCTGTTTAGTTATTTGTATATCTGAGCACATAATTTGTGAGATTTTCAAATAAAAAGTATGGTTAATGCAGGAAGTCAGTTAATTGTTCCTAGGTGCCTGATTTTTTCCATCTTTTTTGATGTTCAAACCTTAACCTAAATAAAAAACAGGCTTCCATAATAAGGACTTTGTTTTTCTTAAAAAAAAAAATTACTAACTCTTTTTAAATCAAAGAAACACTTAGACTAGATCCAAATTATTGTGGCAATACCGATACACTCTCGCTACGATAAAATATTTTTATATTAGAAACAATGAGAGGAATGAAATCTTATCAGACATCGTGAATGTGAATATACCTATTGTTTCTTGTGATAGAATATTTTTTCGTATCGAGACTTTATCGATATGAGAATAATGATGTGAATCTGGCTTTATTTATGAATGATCTTAACTTTAAACTATTATTTTAAAAATAAAATACTTAATTTTCATTCTAAAATAGATCTCAACATTTTGATAAAATATAACATTAAGATAGAAGTAAAAACATTAAAAAGTTATGTATGCATATGCAAATAGCATAGACACTTTTGGAAATTACAATAAAAAAGGCTCCTACGAGTATCATTCATTCATCATTCAGTGGCGGACTGGGCCACTGGGCCACTCGGCAACAGGGATTTTGGCTGGTGGGCCACCAAGCACGCAAAAAGTCTATAAAAGACCCTGCGTTCCTTATGTTTTTTTTTTTAATATTTTAATAAAACTGGACTCCCACCAAATATAAAGTTTTTTGGGATCAAAACTCGATATATTTTGAGCCCCGCCGTCCAGAAATCGATTGGTGATGGCCTCACATTTTTAGAGGCCCCAAAACTTGTTAAGTGGCTCTTACGAATCCTTAGAGACCCTTAAAACTTGGTTGGTGGACCTCAAACGATCTCTAGAGCCCCTTAGAACTTGGTTGGTGATATCTATAGATCCCTGGATATTTCCACAACTCGTTTGGTGACCTCTACTGATCTTTGATAATTCAACTTCCATTTTTGTATCTTTTTAAAATGTTTAGTTCGTTTTATATCTTGTGATTGCCTAATAACGGTAGCTAAAAAAAATAAATTCTAAAAAAATTATTAAATATTTGTAATATGAATCTTTAGAATCTTTTTTATTTTCTCTCAATGCGACCAGTTATGCAAAAAATCAAATTAATTGCGTTTTTGTCTTTCGAGAAACTAGGTGTCCTGCTTACTTCATACAAACTTAGCAGGTCTCACTTTTCTCAAAAATAAAGAAACACGAACAAATTAAAATGGTGCCCGAGAGGTAATTAATAGCCAACTAGTTACGCAAGAATCCTAGCAGGGCAACTTTTTAAAAAATTGATTCTTGAGACCTTACAAAAATTTAAATACTGTACTGATCTTCGAAAAAATGGGTGCCCTGCTAAGTTCATATGAAGTAAGCAGGATACCTATTTTCTCGCAGGCCATAAAGGCAATGAATTTATTTTTTTTTTCTTATTCGGAATAAAATATTTTAATTACTAATAATGAAAGGATACTTTTTTATCAATATTTCCAAAAGTGTCCCGATAACTTCATAAAACTACATCAAAAAGTTGGTCACCTATTATACTCTTAACCAATCCTGTGTGTGTGTCTTATATGTCAGCAGAAAAAGGGGGGACCTGAGATCGAATAATTTTGTCTGACAAGAGATACCCTACACCTCACATGTATCCCTGAAAAATAGTAATCAATACATCAAGGGATACTTCATCCTTTTAAAACATATACATATGTATGTACATGACTATTTTGGTTATTAATTTTATTATCTACATAAATAAACGACTTTTAGTAAAAAAGCTCAAAAAATTGGGCTTGATATTTGGAAGAACTTATCCTAAAACCTTTAATTAATATTCAATACCTTTCTATTGTTATACTTGCGATAGAGGTACTATAAGGCAATTTTTGGATTCTTACAAAAAAAAAATTGAGACAACATTCAAACATAACATTACGATGATAGAGAACATCAAAAAAGTGGGTGGCACAATTCTGTCTGTCTATCTGTCTGCTCGTTTACAGACTACAGCCTTAGCGGTCCGATTGATTTTCTTCAAACTTGGTACATAGTGGTTTTTGGAGATTATTCCCACAGATTTTTTTTATTTTTTTAAGAACCAAAAGTAACGGTACCTGCCACACAATTTTATCCTAGCAATTTTACATAATCGTATTTTTCTCAAAAATGCCACAATAGCTTTTCTTAGAAAAAAATCAATTAATTACTTTTTGTAAAAGTTTCCCTTGGGTGGAAAACCATTTTTCAAAAAATGGTTATAAATGGTACCTCCAAAAGAACTATTTATTTAATTTTTGATTTTCTTCAAAATGGTATGACTGATTGCAATAATTTTTGTATACAGAGGCTTCCAAGAACTATAAATATTTTTTTGTTTACTTAAATTAAAAAAAAAATATTTCAAATTTTTGTTTGAAAATCGAATATTTCGAAAACGATATGATTAATTTTTTTGAAACTCGATACTTAAGAGTTTTTCAGTTCTCTAAAATATATTTAGTCAAAAAGCTTACATACACGGAAAAACAACGGCATCTTCCATACAAAAAACCGAAAACGAAATTATTTTTTTTTCTCAAAAACGACTCCTACGATTTTGATTGAAATTTTTCCATATACAAAATTTTAAAAAAATTCAATTGAATTTTTAAAAAAAGTTTTTTTTTGAAAATTCGATATTTCGAAAACGGGTTGATAACTTTTTAAAATGTTGTTTTTTATCTGCACATAAATATAAACTTTAGATTTGCATTCCAAAATTTGTTCTTAAAAATATTTTAAGTATTTTATACATTAAAAATTAATTTCTAAGAAAACCGCTCCAACGATTTTAAATTTTTTTGTTGGCATATATTTGTATTTTTTCAAGTAATCAAATGACTGTACTTGTTTTTGAGCTCTAAGCTTTTAGACTAGTTTTTTATACATTTTTCTATTTTTTGTTTCTAGTAATAATTACTTTCATATTTTCAAAGTTCTTAATTCCAAGCAACTTGAACATGAGAGCAATATCGTGCGATTTAGTCGTGCATTTTATTGAATGTTTCACCTGATCTCACTTTATGTATAAGAAGCATGTATGCAGTGTCATTAAATTAATTCTTAATTATTTGAAATAAATTTCAATTAACTTTTACTGATAGGACAAGTACGTACTTATATATTTAATTCGTGACTTTTTAAACTCAAACTTGTTTTCAAAAAAATTTTAACAAATAAAAAATAAAAAGTTTCCGGCACACCAATATCTAACCACCACACTGAGCACTGTCCAGCCGCAGGGTATCAATAAATTGATTTAATAGCCAAATTAACATTTCTTACACAATCCCGGAATGTAGGGTAAGTTCAAGGCAAAAATAAAAATATTTGAGAAAATAATAAATTCAAAAAAATTTTGACCTTTAAATCAAAAAATAATATGCATGAAAAGAAAAAAAAATAAACAAACAAAAAATGCTAATGATATGATTGCCTAATATAAACATAATTTATTAATCTCCCAAATTATAAAATGTGATAGATTGATCTTAGTTCATTCACTCACTTGATTCTCGTCATCAACCATTTTTATTTGATTGATTCAATGAAGGTTATCCAATTAAATCCAAAATGAGTATTTAAAAATACAAAAAAAAAATATTTTTCCTTTTTCACAAATAACACAGTTATATTTTTACAATCAAGAACAAATTAACATAAATTATTTTGTTAATATTAAAAATACCACAAATTCACACAGTTATAGATTCAAAATCTCAATCAAAAGTGGCCAGATTAAGAATTTCGATCCAGATGTATTTTTTTTTTTCAACTGATTATTCTAAATGCCGGTTAGTCGCATAATTTAAAACTCGAATTTACAACCGAAGATCACTGACTTTGTTCCGCGAGCTTGAATCCCAGCACAACACACCGGTTCGTTTAAAGCAAACAACCGTCTGTTAAAGCAGATCGTTTCGAAGTAAGCCACACAAAAATTACTACGAGCTATGCACACCTTCTCGCATGAAGTGAAGCTTTTAATGCAATGTATGTAACCAAGCCTACCAAGTCCAATAATTCAAACTCACCATCATGTCTATCGAGCTCTGGCATGTTTAAGCTTTTGCTGAAGACATTCTCAAAGTTCTTTGCGTGCTAAGCGCGACGACTCGTTGTGTTGTTGTTAAAGGTAAACACGATTTCTCCCTTAATTAGATTGGTAAGTCGCCCGGAATCTGTGAATCGCAGTGACATTATGTAAATGCATCTGTTAGACTCTGGGAAACGAAAGTGCATTAGGAATTAATTCATATGGAATTGTGGTTGTGGCCCTTGGAATGAAATTTTCCGCTATCTGGCAGTTGAGATTGACTATTTTGTTGTTGGAAAACCTTGTAACTTGCAATGCACTGATGCGGCTGCGCTGAACAGATTAACCATGAAACAGGGCCAACTAGATGCGCGTTGGAGTGTGGATCTATTGATGCATGAAATGCGATGAGTAAATAATTATGATAAGGGGCATTTCTGGGTTGAAACTAATTGCTTATAAAATTGATAATAAAAATGTAATTTGAGTTAAAATTATATATTTTTTATTTAAAAGAAAGGATTTTAGTGAAATTAACAGGCTTGGTTATTTTTAGCTGGAGTGACTTAAGTTATATCCATCTACTACCACGCCTATTTTTTTTTATATTTCCGGTTTCTCGGAAACAGCTTTGATGATTTTTGTTATAATTTTACCAAACTCATTTTTTTTATAACCAGTTACACCAAAAGAACCGATTTTTTTTCAATTTATTCATCAATTGCTTAATTAAAATGGATTAAACTTATCAAGCTCTATATTTTTATTCTTGCTTATGATCAGCCCAAAACCAGACGCGTCCAATACCAAGTCTAGATAAATTTTGACGAGTCTAAGTGGCACGAGACCGAGACTGATACCAAGTAACATTGATACCCCATATCGTATAGAACTTTACTAAAGAAGTTGTATTGGTACGTTCCAAGCTTTGATTCTTGAGCAAATATTGCTTTTGATGTTTTTGGTTATCTACTGGGTATTTTCAATCATGATTTAGAATGAAAAAGCCCCTGATTACAATACAAAACAACAAGTAAATTAGTAAACAATTACTTGTTCAACTATATAACTTAATAAAAATCGTAACAATACCCAACTAATAATTTTTGATTCTATATTTATCCATAGATGCTTTTTGTTCTAATCAATTTTACGCCTATAAAGATTGCATAATACATCATAGAGTAAAAAAGGCAACCTTTTTTCAATCCAACCTTTATGAAAATCTTAAAGGGGTTCATATAAAATAAAAAAAATAAAAACTGTTTTTAAGTCTAGGAATCGAACCCGGGACCCTTTGCACCAATTTTCCTGCTCGCTAACAGCTCCACCAATCTCAAATATAGATAGAATTCATTGTATTCATTTGGAATCACTTTCATCTTGAATTCGTTCCTATCCGACAAAAATAGTAATGGCTTGCATCAAAAGGTAATTTTTCAAGAAAAATATTGTTTCAAATCAAATTTTAATTAAAACAAGTTTTGCCTGAAGGACTTTATAAAATTCTAAACAAATTTGTTGAAAACAGATTTTTTCATGGAAGACACGGAAATGAGTATTCAAATTTTAAAGAAAATTTGCCTGGGGTACCACAAGGGAGTGTATTAGGTCCAGTAATGTTTCTTTTTATTTACACGTGATATAGTACTTTAAACAGAAGACACTATTGTTTGCTTATGAAACTGCAATAGTAGCAGTAGCAATTGGTTAGTGAAGCTACAGTTAAATTTCAAAATACACTTAAAGGC
Source organism: Dasysyrphus albostriatus (assembly GCA_946251815.1). Classification (NCBI taxonomy): domain Eukaryota; kingdom Metazoa; phylum Arthropoda; class Insecta; order Diptera; family Syrphidae; genus Dasysyrphus; species Dasysyrphus albostriatus. The sequence goes on along the minus strand of OX276338.1, from coordinate 51,726,145 downwards.
AGGTACTTAAACCTGTTTGGACCTATGGTATACACCTCTGGGCTGTATCTGTGACCTGCGATACAAACTTTAATTACTTACAATCGCTTAAAAATAAATTACTTAGGTCATTTGTAAATGTGTCATGGTATATAAGAAACGAAGATCTTCACAAGGATCTCGGAATTCCTATGGTTTGGCACGAGATAAAAAGTTTCACGCAAAAACATAGACATCAGCTTTTAGAACACGCAATTCAACGATTATTGACGTTCTTGACGAGTCGACTTTAGTAAACATTTGGCATCTAGGAATAAGAAAACCTTCCGACTTTATGCTGTGGACAGAAACCGCTTTAAAATTGTGGAATTGGTAACTTTCAACGGAAAGAAACCTGGGTTGCCATGTCTTGAACAAGTTCGATAGCCCAATTAAGAATTTTTTGTAGTCCAAGATCGGAGCTGAAAAAGTAGCCCAATAAAAATACCAAACAAATTTTCATAACGGAAAATAAAATACATATTTTGCTCATAAAAGAAAGAAGAATTTACATATGGAAAATCTGTCCACAACAGAAGAACTGAATGATTTTAAAGTGAGATTTGTTGCGGTTGATTTGAAATGTCAAAACCAATGAATATTGTGTCCCCTACTAAACGACGGTTCTTTGCCTTTGAATACTTTCAAATTTTCATATGAAACCCATTGAAAAGGGTTAGAGGAAAGAATCATCGTATAATGGGGGACTATTCAGTGAATAATAAGTTGTGCAGAATTGTGGGATGCTTAAAGAATATGTTAAGAGGGAGAAAAGAGTTTCATTTTTGATTTATTTATATGAAAAAAATATCGCCCAAGATAAGATTTGGGATATTTGTAGCTCAATTATGATTGGGCTGTCATACTGAAATTGTTGTTGGCAATTTCGGAAAAAGATAGCCCAATTTCCGATAAATAGCCCAACCTTGCAAGCCTGATAAGTAACCTGCAATACGTTACTTAACTTCCTTAAAAATAATTTGTTCTAGATAAATTTCAACTTAGTTGCAATCGGGAAGTGGAGGTTGTTTAAGCGAGGCCGCCAGCGCAATAATGGCCTAACTGCATTTTTATTGAAATAGAGTTTATTATGAAAATTTAATTTGTATGTATTAAACAACATTTCTGCATTTGAATTTTCCACATAGAAGGCCTTATGTCATAGTTATAGGACTTTTGCACTTAAGTCAACCGCACAAAAATCAAAAGCTTGGGTGTAAGAGTGGCCTTTCTATCTCATAGGCCACTTTTGCGCTCCAATATTTTATTTTGTTGCTTGAAACTTTAAGTTAGGCGAGTTATTTTTGTATTTGCTCATAGGCGACATCAGTTAAATGAACTTGACATGAGAGAGTACCCAGATCCGAGAGTCTCCCTTCATAAGCCATGAAGTTAAAGGGTAAAGTAAAGTTAATGCTGTAGCTGAAACCTGATGCTACCAATAAGCAACAACAAGTGGAAGTTATTGCATTAGGTACTTGCCTTGAACCATACATACAAATATTTTCTTAATCGGCTTAGATTTAAAACCTTCATTTCTGTTTAATACAAAATTTAAATACTATAAATTTACGTGTACATACATATATATTGTTTTGTTTGTTTACTTAAATGGCCTAAAGAAATAAAATTAAACAAAAGCTTTAATTGATCCTAGCACATCTGAAAGAGAATAAAAAAGTTTAATTTTAACTTAATAAAAAATAAACGAAAATTCAACAAATTCTACACACAAATCCTTAAAGAGGTTTTTCAATTTTTTAAATTTTTTTTTACTTAATAAAGGCCTAGTCTGACAGTTATAATGGTATTTTGAAGAATCATGAATAAGAAATCAGAATATTTTATTTTTTGATCATATTGCAAAAAGCAAATAAAACCAATGTTTATTTATTTCAAAACTACAAGTGTTTGAAAACAACCTATTTCTTATTTTTGCTCTGCAGTTAGGCTACAATTAAGCTCACGGCCTGAAGTGCAGTACGTGTATGAATCTCACACACCTATAACCACCTCATAGATATGCCTGCAGGTTTTGTTTATTTCGAACTTGTTGTCTTAGAAATTTATCAATTATTCAACAAGTTTGTTCTCCATTTTTTGAACTCTTGTGTTTTCAATTACAGAAACGGTAGATTTTTGAAATTTCCCAATTTTTGAAAGTCAAAACAATAGTTTAAGGTCTCCTAGACTTGTTGTTCCGTGCTACCCAAACTTTAAAAAGTTGTTGAATTTCACTAGTTTAACACCCACTTAGTGTATTGAGTCTTAGGCCCCTGTAATAGAGAAAATTGAAACTTATTTTGGTGACTGTACCTGAAAATTTTTTGTCTTTGTATCCCTATGCTGTTAAATCATTTCTCAATGTATAGGATACATCCCACAACAGCCTGACAGTTATTGAGGGTGCTAACAGCGTTGTTATCAAATCTCAAGAGCTGATGATGTAAGTATACCTATTATTTTTTCCGAAATCGAATGTGCATGTTCATAATGATGTTGTCTGTAAGTGCTGCAGAACGCCTTCAGCCTACTTAAAGAACTTTGATAGTTGTGCTAAGAATAGATATGGAATGATATTCCAGAACGGTACTCCTATTAGGTTTTTTTGGTATCAGTAGGAACCATTTTTGCTACGTTAATTTCACCAGAAAATTTTAGGTCATTCTCTATTGATGAGCTTGGCTACTACTTCGGGGTTGGTTAAGAATTCCGTCAACTCGGGATAAATATTAGGATTTCCATCGTTGGAAATGATAATTTAAGCGTCTGCCTGCAGCAGCTACTCAGCTTCTTCCAAGAATGCTGGATTGCTGGATGGATTTGGCACAAAGTTTACTTAAAAATATTTCAGACAAGCAATTGTTAATAAATATGAAAAAGAAAATCGTAGAGAAAACCAGAGGTACACCATCATTTATTTTATAGAGATATCAGACCTTCATCCGAAAGGTTATAATTAACTTAACTAAGAAAAAATGTGTCGATATTAATGTATTCACGTGGCTTCCATAACGGAGCGTGTAGCTTGATGTGAAACATACACTTTTTTATAAAGGGTTTTATATTTAAGGGTTTTTTTACACTCTGCAAAGTATTTTGAGAACAAATTTTTACTTTTATGGAAAAATAACGGTACCTTCCATACAAATATTAAAAATCGATCAGGCAAATATTTTTTTCTTGATAACGGCTCCTTCGATTTTTATCAAACTTTTTCCGTATGCTAAAATCGGTGCGATATACTACCTAAAAATATAAAATTTAATATGCAAATAAATAAATACTTTACGATTTGCATACCAAAAGTTTTTCTTAAAAATGTATTAAGCATTTGATATATAAATAATATTTTTTAAGAAAACCACTCCAACGATTTTTATATTTAAGAGCAAGTACGTGTGACCCAGTTTTGCATTTTATTTATTATTTATTAGTCATAAGCCAACCAAATATTTGAACACTAAAAAAACAAAGGTTTTATTGCATTTTGTGTGTTTTCTCAAAACCAGAAAGCACGACTTGGATCACCCTCTACTAATATCCACAATAGGTACCTGAATACGAATAATTGTGCAAAATTTTGCATCTCACAAAAATTATTAAGAAATCGGATAAGATTTCTTATTATCTTGGAACACAAGTGAGCGAGAAAAAGTCGCAAATGACATGTAAGATAAAATTTTTGGTAATAAGGTAGTGTCAAAAAAGACCCATACTGAATCTTACACACCAACAAATAAAAAAAATTAAATTGATAAGAGTGGGGTAAGCAAATGATTGTTATCAACGCTTGTACACAGGGTATCCCACAGTTATCGCAGCAGAAAACAACCATGGGTTCTTGAGGTCATTTTTAGTTAAAAAAAACTAAGCAGGTAATTTTCTTATTTTTGCTTCGTTTATGTTATAACGGTTTTATGATTTTATTTACTGGTTCTTTTATTTATTTTGGTAAGAATAGAGCCAATAAAGAGAAATGGGTACATAAATCATTAAAACCGTCATAACTTCTAAACGAGGTGAAAACGATGAATTTGCCTCCTAAGGTTTTCACCTTAAATAACCTCAGGAACCTATTGTTTTTCTCTGCGGTGGCGACAGTGGGACACCCTGTAAAAAAGCACTGCTCAAACTCAAACAAAAACAGTACAACGAGTACAACCAGTAACTAACCCATATGGAGACCAACTTTTTAGTGTTAATCCGCTCCCTGCACGGTCGTTGCCCTTATACTGTTTATCGTAGTGCCAAAACAAACACTTCGCCAAATAAATGTCACACAGTTAAATTTTATTATAATTCACCTGTTTTATTAAATCGAAATTAATAATATTTCTTTTCGAGCCTTGTCAAAAAATTTAAAAAATCACAAAGTTCTAATTTAAAATTTTAATTTGGAAATGTATTGCCCGTTAGATCCAGAAGATCCAGATTCCTGTCCTAGAAGGAATCCTAATAACTATTGGTGTTTAAAAGTAAGAATTTGTTTTATTTCATGCAATAAACAGTACATAATGTTTGTATGAACATTATGATTTTTTTAAAAATATTTTTTAGATATTTGGTTTTGTTTTAGGATTCGGTGCGGCATTGACAATTTTCCTTCTTGTTTACAATTCAATTTTGCTCAGATCCGAAAAAGAAAATGATGCTCTTTTGAAATTTGAAAAAATGCTTGAGACAAAAAATCAAACTATACTTAATTTAAATCTTTAATCTTGAATCAAACAATATGTATCCAAATACTATTTCAGCTATGGGTGCGGGAGGTCCCCGTAGCAGTGGATACTTGCTAGATTATGGAGTTTTAAATGAAGGAGTAAGTTTTGTTTGTTTCATTTTTTTTTACTCGTATTCGAGTAATTCATTAATAAAAAAAGTAAAGTACAAAATTTTAAACAACCAAATATTAATGTTGGTATTGCATAACTTTATACATTGCTTAGATTTTAATAGTTAACTAGCTTGTGTTTAATTTTGAACTTTAAACAAACATTACCTAAGAATATTTTAATTTTAAGATTAAAATATATGATATATATTCGGTGGCGCAACAGCTCGTGGAGAACCAGGACCTAGTGACTTATTACTCTTAACCATCCCTGTATGCGTGTTCTTTCCAGGAAAGGACCTAAAATTGTTTGCCGAATCCGAATGGCTGGATGAGAATCACTAGTTCATAACCAGTTCCTCATAAGAGGCAGTACCTCGGGAAAAACATTTCTGTTTTTAGGTGGCAGCGGCTGTTTAAGTGCTCGCAACATATTTTTGTCGTGAAAGGAAACCAGACGATATTTAAATTAGTAGTCCCTGTGAAGGTGATAATAAATACGTTCTTCTGCCAGCACGTAGTGCTCCCGTTTAAGAGGAAAAGTAAATCAAAAGTTCAACTTTTTCCAAAAGTGAATTACTGAGGAAACTACTTCAAACGTAATAAATACTGAGGCCCTCGGTTCTCTGATTGTGGCCCAAAAATCCCTAACAGACTTCCCTGAAATTAAACTTTTTTTCGCGTTTTTTTTTAATTTTAAGAAACTACTTGAAATATATTTCAAATGAAAAGCCTTGACCCCCTGGTTACGCATATGTATGTGACGGGTGTCTTAGTGGTGCCAAACCTCCCGCAGATGCGATTTAAGTCACGATACTTTTATATTTTTTTTTAGATAACTGATATATCGGATTCAATAGTTCTTGACTACCAGAGCATAAATATATAACATAAACACGTTTTGAATTCCATTCAATTGCCCAAAAACGCGATAAAATTAGCGTATTTTTACTTTTAATATTAATTTTAGTTTTAGCATACAGAAAAGGTTTTTTAAAAATCTTAGGATACAGTGCTAAGCCAAAAAATATTTTCCCTAACAGTTTTTTTTACATTTGTATGGAATGAACCGTTATTTTTTCATAAAAGTAAATTTTGTCTTAAAATACTTTAAAGAAGTGTTTCCCAACGTGGGATACACTCCCCACAGAGGGGCAGTTCGATTTTACAAGGGGCAATACCACTTTCGCATTCATTCAGCCAGTATTTCAGAGGGCTCAGACCTCAGAGGACTCTGAAATATAAACACGATTGATTCCTCACAAAAAAAGTTCGTCACTTTTCCTCTTAAAAACTGAGATTTAAGAAAAGAAAATAAGAGTTGTTTTGACTTCTATCTGAGGAATTTTGTTTATATTTTTTTGCTCCTGCTCTGTCAATGAACGGAGAAAAATTACTGAGTGCTCATGAAATATAAACTCGCAAATTTATTTTCGAAAAGTGTCCGATCTCCATCTTGGCTTGTTCAAACGTTTGATTGTGCCCAATTGGGAACGATTTTTCCTGCTGTTTTGTAAAGAATGAAACCATAAAGGACACTTCACACTGAAATACGATTTCCCTTGAAACTGTTTGTGAAAATTTTGTGAACATTTTCTGGTTCTGTGACCAAACGGCAATGAAAATCTGTCAATGTTGGAAGGTAAGGTATTTGTTATTTATTTACTTAATATTTTAAAAAAAATCAAATTCCTATCTAAGCAAAAACAAAGTTTCACTACCCTTATTGATATGTCATAGTTATAAATATCAAGGTAGTACCGCCACAAGTTCCACAAGCTTCCACAAGCCTGTTTGGGAATGAAAGAGAAAAAGTTGATATGCGCACCATTTTGAAAAGCATTTGGAGACCCCTTCAATTTGAGACCAAATTTTTCAATGTAAAATAATTTTAAGGCTTTTTCGGTTTTTGGAATGCACTTTTGGGATGCATTTCGAGATTAAGATTGCAACACTTAATTAGCACTAAAGTAGGACGTAACTTCTGCATAATTAGATTTTAAGATTTCTTTTGTGGCGGAGCTATCTTGACGTCAGGTTAGCACTGCCACAGATTGAGGGGGAAGAGAATTAAGTGCTCAGCTAAGATTGCAGCACTTAGTTAGCACCTAACTAGCACCTAACTATTGAATCATTAGATTTTTTAATTTCGTTTGTGGCGGTGCTTTCTTGACCAATCTAAATTTTGATAGGTACTGGCTCCAAAAATGTCAAGTGACTGTTACTGATACCGTTATAAATGAAATTATTGATCACCTGGAACTGCTTGATTTAAGAAAAAAAACTTTCTGGTTCTGGTGATTCCTTTGTAATTTGTAATCACACTGGTTTTTGAGTGTTAAGAAAATTGTGTAGATAGGTATATTGTTGGAGGGACAGCAGAATTATACCAATAATACCATATTTTATAATAATCGACTGTAGTTTTCAAAATATTTGATTTTCAAAAAAAAAAAAATTGAACGATTTATTCCATAAAATATTTTTTGGATTTAAAAATCGTTTATCGTTAAGAACCTCCTGTATAGATGAAATTTTTGAAATCAGAAAAACCGTTTTGAAGAAAATCCACAAAAAAAATGTTTTTTTATAACCATTTTTTAAAAAGTGGTTTCCACCTTAAAAAGTATAGTCTTTAATGAATGAAATTTATTGAATTTTTTTTTTTTTAGAAGAGAAAAAATAAAACTGGAGATTTTGATCAGACTATTGTCAATGGGATGATGGGGAAGATGAAAAAAGTGGGTCTCACAATTCTGTTTGTTTACAATTTTACAAATTCTTATTTTCTCAAAAACGGTTCCACAAATTTTTGAGAAAAAAGTGATTTTGAGACCCACTTTTTTCGTCTTGTCTATCATCGTATTGAATGCAACTTCTAAGGTTATCGAAATAGCCAAAAAAAAAAAAAGGAATCCGAGACCTACGCGGAAACAATTCTTGGATCAGATCACGAAAAATAAGCTGCAAATTACGAAAAATGAATCCCGATTTTACCTTGGCTTCAAGTTTCGTAATTTACGACAGTTTGTTTGTAATTTGCGAAACTGAGCAAAATGAAGATGTTGATACTCAAAAATCGTAAATCAACACTCTTAAGTTTCAATTATTCTGTTGAGAGAAAACAAAAATTGAGAACAACAGATCGCAATTTGATGCAAACATTCCTCTATTGCACAATTTGTTAATTTGCAAAAAAGATTTGTGATCAACCACTTTTCATTTGTGATATTGCCACTTTGAAAGATCAATTCTTGTTGAATTTTTTATATTGCGGGTATACGCATTTAATTTTATTTATTTGAAATATATACTTTGCGCTTGACTCTACTTGGATTTGAACTCGCAACCCTCCAGTTGCAGAGCGAGCATGCAACCATTATGCCAATTTGCAATTCAGATCGTTTGTGTACACATTAATCATCGAGAAGTTAATTGCGATAAGAAAATCGTAGTTAATGATTTTTTTTTGTTGATTTGCAACTATTCTCATGGAGTTGCAAACTGCCAAAAAAAATCGTAAATCTGTGATTAAGCAATGTAAAATAAATAATCAATATTTTTAAATGCTGTTTGTGAAATTATTCTTTTGGAGAGTAAATTGCGTCATAAAAGTTCTATTTTGCTATTAAAAGTATAAGCTTGAATCTCGAATTCTAATTGCAAATCACGAAAAAACAAATTTTGTAATTTGCTACGTTTTGAATGTAAAATAACCAGTTTTTGTATTAATTTGGGACCAAAATGCCTTGATTTACGAATAAAACATGGTTCGTAAATTGCAACTGCAATTTGTGATTGATTCAATTCTTTCCGTGTACCTTATATGCTTACATATTTTACCAAACCAATACTATTTATACTTGGTCACATCAACTAGTGACAACTTTGTTTCTATTGTTTCAGTTTATAAAAAATTATATTTTTTCAAACATACAAAAAAAAAAGTTTAATCATTGTTTTCTTACAGATCGTTGGTTGCTGTATAACTGGATGTGGTATAATTTTCTTAGTTGGATTGGGATTTGCTCTAATTTATCTTATTCAGCCATTATTTAACGCCTTTGAACGTGCACTAAATCAAACAAATGATGAAATTGCTAACGGAATTAGTTGATAATAAAAATCTTATCTATTGTTTCCTTATGTATATTTTATTTGTATAATATTTAACAATCTACATTTCCTACCCTTATATGAACAAAAAAAAAATGTAAAAAAATTCTTTAGCTAGGAACATTTTGCTTGCTCTTGCTCTGGCACTTAGATATGGAAATCATCTTGGAAACTTGCTCGATTATAAAGTGATTGACCACTCCGACCTCGATTAAACAACAAACCGAAATATCCCCTTCGATAGGCAATAATAGCTCCAAAAGAAATTGGTATTCCAACCAGCAATCCAATAACCAGTCCAATAAGTAGACGTCCATCATTACTTGTATTGCTGCCATCACTACAACGAAGGATGTTATTATCTCGGTTAAGATCCATCAATGGTTTAGATTTCCATGCTGATGGAGAACCACAAACAACATCTTCAACGAGCACCGGTGTAGTACTATTGATCTGCGTCATGAGAGTGTGAATCATCCAACTATTGTCGCAATCGCAATACCAAGGATTGCGGCGTAAGTCGATGGTTGTTATTTTATCCCAGCGATCCAGCAGATCGTGATCCAAAAGAGTTAGATTATTATTGTGGAGATTGAGCTTTAAGAGAAAGAGTCAATTTTAAATAAAAGTTGAAGAAAAAAGTAAGAATTTTTTTTTTATAAACACCTCATTCAAAAAGGGGTAATCAAAGATCTGTGGATTCTTGGTTGATTTAGCAAACGCATTCGGATCGAGGTATGAAAGTTTAGGATTGTCAGAAAATTCAAGTGTTTTGAGACCTGAAAGATACAAGTTTAAATGGCAGTTAGCACTGGGATGTTTGGGGCTTTCGAAAAAGCCTGAAGAAACAAGGGATTATCATTTTAAGGTTGTTTTATTTGTCTTACTTGTCAAATTACCAAACGTTCCTGCTCCTATTTTCACCAAGTCATTACAATATGAAATACTAAGGTACTCCAGCTTAGGCAATGTGGGAAAAACTCTGTAAAAATTACCAGCTAGTTATTTTAACCTTAAAATTTATTTGAAACAAAATATTCTCACTCTTCTCCTTCAAAGCTTTCGAATAGATTTTCGTCCAAAGTTAAGCTCTTCAAATTTACTGCATATTCAAGACTATCGGGAAGCTCGTCAAAAAGATTTCCAGTCAAGATCAAATTCTCAAGATCTCTTGGAGAGTGTAATAGATTATCAGGCATTTCCTTTAACTCCATATAAGACATGTCCAAAGTCTTTTTAAAAAACGAAAAATGGTTCAAGTTAAAAAAAAACTTTTATTTCTAATAAAAATAACAACTAGCTACTTACTTTCAAATGCATCAATCCACCAATAGCTATCTCAGTTAAACTATTTATAACATGAAATTGATTCGATCTCAAATTCAATATTTCCAATTTGGGTAAATGTTCGAAAACACTAGAGTCAAGAGAATGCAATGCGTTGTGACCTAAATCCAATTGAATAACATTTGGCAAAGGTTCGTAAGTATCCTTATTGTAGTTCCCTTGAAATACCTCCGGACGAAGAGACTTCGTTGTTATATTATTATAACTCAAATCCAGCACTGTCAAATTGAGCAAATTATGGAATGCAGCATTTGTAATATTCATAATCAAATTATGTCCAAGATAAAGGTTCTTAACGGGCATTGGCTTTAGTATTGGAATATTTGTCAAATTGTTGTTTTCCATGCGAATAGTTACAAAAGCTACATCGCCATTGGTAAGAGTGTTCCATTCGTCATCGTTAAACCATTGGGACATTGATTTGTTATTGCAATTCAACTCGAGAATATCAATAATACATGAACATCGTTTACAGAGGGCACTGTCTTTTGTGATGACTACAGGCTGAAAAAAATGAAATAAAGAACAAAAATAAAGTATACTTTCAGGCAATTTGAAAAGAAATAAAAGTAACAGTCACGTTCAAAAAAATTCACATGATATGATGTAAAATCCAAAATGATATGTCCAAGAGGTAAGATGAAAAAAAATTATATTTTTTGAAATATAAACCTAATAAGAAGTGCAGGCTTATTAATTTATTTTTATTTGATAGAGAGAAAATTTCTCAACAGCAGTTTATCGATTGAAAATAATGAAGAAGGATATAAGAAATGTAAAATAAATCTATTTCCTAGTAGCGAAGTTAGAGGGAGCTTTCGGGGGGTGAAAAAAGGGGGAGAGAATAGTATTCTTGTGTTTTTGTTTTAAGTTCACGTCAAAATAAAAATTGTTCAATGGAAAAGTTGTAGATTACGCAAAAAACCATAACTTTTATATAGGTATGAGTCATTTTTGATGTGTAACATCTTTTGACGGGGGCAGGGTTTAAAGTCCAGAAGCCAAAAGTCCATAATAGGTTTTTATCTCACTTGGGTGGGTTAGAAGTCCATAAATGCATTATGCACTAATAACTCAATAAAGTGGTCTAAAACCGCAGAGGGAAGTGGGTCGAAAGTTCATAGTTTTTTTTTCTTAAGTGGGATAAAAGTCTATTCCTTAGACAAAAAATACAAAAAGAACTTTGCGTACACCCAACCTCACACCTACTCCAAATTCTATAGTGAGCCCAAGAAGGGGGGTTGCGGGGGGTCAGCATGCCCCCCTAACATACCCCACTGTTTATCCGCCATAATCCTGGGTGCATGCACTGTATTTATGAATAACTCACGCGAATAAAAAGTGAGGTATGTTTGGGGAGCATACTGACCCCCCGAAACCACCGTGCTTGGACTCACTACAGAATTTGTAAGTGTGAGGTTGGGTGTATGCAAAGTTTCTTTTGCATTTTTTGACTAAGGAATGGACTTTTGTCCCACTTTCTGAAAAAAAACTATGAACTTTCGACCCACTTACCTCTGGGGTCTTATACCACTTTAGTGAGTTATTAGTGCATAATGCATTAATGGACTTCTAAATTACTCAAGTGAGCCAAAAGCCCATTATGGACTTTTGGCCTCTGGACTTTATCCCTGCACCCTTTCCACGCTCTTCAAGGGTTAATAAAATAAAACCAACTTCCTTGTAACTCAATGCTTCCGGCTACCTCAATTATTATCCTTCGTCATGTACAAGCGCCACAATCTTGATTTTAAATCAATAAAAATTTAAAAAAAAAGCATTACAATTGCCTACTTGGGCCATTGTCTACGACCATCCACCAGCCTAGACCAACCCGTTTTTTTACCATTCCCAATTTAAAGTACACTGCTGATATGAAACGAAATTTTAAGATGGTCTCCAACAAGACAACGAAATGCTTACGATAACGTAGTGAAAAAATATTCGTTGCCAGTTAAACCAATTCAAAAAAACAAAACCAAATGAAACTGAAATAAGAAACACTGGCAGCCACACCGTAATAAAAGATCAACTAAAATAAAAACGTAGTCATTAGCACACAATAAATGGTCTGGGTAGTTAATTGTGTGCAAAAAAAAGTGTAGAATTCTCCAAAAATATGCAATAATTTTGTGTTGTTTCACAGCATACTAGGCCTTAACCTAAACGCAAATAAGTTCACCCAAACTTTTTAAAAATAAAGCGTGAAAGAAAAGATACCCTCATAACAGCAATTCGTAATGTAGGAATAATTCACCAAAAGATTTTAACCAATTTCATATCAGACCTGTAAACTTGTAAATACAAGTACCAGTCAAGTACCCAGCACCTTGTACTTGTACTTGAAAAGCCAGTACCATGTACTTAGTACTTGAAAACACCAAGGACAATTACTTTTTCAAGTTTTTTTTTTGGTTCAAGTACATGTACTTAGTACTTTAATGTCAAATATATTTTCAAATACAAGTCCATTTCAAGTTCTTTTCGAGTACAAGTCCATTTCAAGTACTTTAGAAGTATAATTGTTTAAGTAGTCTGGTTGTGCTATGAAATAATGACTATTTCAACTCCAAAAACTGAGATCATGATGGCTGATGGTGTTTTGACGTCTTGGCGTCTTCTCGCTAAAGCCTTGCAATGATCGTCATTATAACATAGTTTAAAAAGACTACTCAATGAATTGTACTTGAAGAATACTTGAAATTGATTTGAACTTGAAAAGGACTTGTGCTAAAAATGTATGTACTTAAAAATGTACTGGGCAGTATTAAAGTACCAAGAACAAGTACCAAGTACAAGTACTTGGAACAAAGTACTGGCAAAGAACTTGTACTTTGTGTTTTTCAAGTATCAAGTACATGGTACATGTTTTTTTCAAGTACAAGGTACTGAGTATTTATAAAGTACTTAAGTACAAATGCACTTACTAAATTACTTATTTACAACTCTGTTTCACATGTAACTCGAACAAGTTTTTGTTGCTTTTTGCTAAAAATACTTGCAGACAAACTGACAGACATATCTCTTAGTGATGGTCTTTTAATTGAGGATATTGCTAAAATTCACAAGACTCAAGAAGTATACGAGACTTGTTATCTGCTACTTATATCAGATTAAAATGTTTGCCCCCTTATAGCCTACCATGAGATTACCTATATCATCGCGTCCCGCTAGTCTTAGGCCAACACATTTAAAAAACTACTGACCGGAATAGTTTTATGTGGTTGCAATGAATAAAAAGCGCATTTTTCAGGTTGCACTTTCCGCAAATTGTAACCATAGTAAAACAACTTCTATAAATGTATAAATGGGGTATCAAATGAAAGCTAAGACTTTCCTAAACACGATTCCAATGGTCGGAAAGACTTTTTTTGGCTGTTGCTCTGATCCCGACCACTTTTCGAATTCTAAGGATTTTAAATAATTTTTGGATGGAATAAGGACTTTGTACATCCTTGGATGAAAATGAAAAAAGACATTAATACCATTGTCCTAGCTATATTTGAAATGATTTTACTCAGTTGTCACCAATGTAAAACGCAGTATTGAGAAAAGACCATTAAAAAAAATGGTCTGACTTTTTTATTAAAATTTGATATGGATGACTTTAAAAAAATATAACTCCCGTTCCACTGTTTAGATTTTCATGATTAAGGTCTTTAAAGATAGCTGATATAAAAGGCTATTATAAAAAAATAATTGAGGAGGGGAACAAATTTGTATACTGAAGGGGTTAAGAAAGCCTCCCTTAATTCGACTTATTTCATTCTAAAAACAAAAGTTGATGAAAATTTTTATAATTTTTAAAAACTAAATATCCCTCTTCCAAAATTATATTATATCATTTCTAATCATAAATCTTACAAAAGAAGTTCTTAATTGATTTTTTGATTTTAAAAAAGGATTTAAATCAAAAATCGATCGACATGGCTTTATAAATAAATCAATTTCTTACGCCAGAAATACCTGCATTGATCTTGAATTAAGATCTTAAAATATTTTTTTAAGACAACTGTTAGATTTATAAAAAAACTATAAACTTTTACATGGGAACTTTGAAAACAGTGTAAAACAATTTGAGTTAATGTTTTTCAGTAAATTCAGCAAATTGAAAATGAACTAGACATCACAGAAGCTTTTGGTTTTCAGAAACGGATGGCTTTTGAATAAATAAAGTAGAATTTGAAAACCGAAACTATTTGCATGGCCTGACGTCGAAAATATATCTATCCAAAGGCATTTTCAGGCTAAATGCAAATAACTGAATATCACTTTAGATGCCTATATTTCAAAAACCAGCTATAATGGAAGGTTTTGGTTTTCAGTTTTAAAAAGCTCTTGTAAATTTAAATAAAATATTTTTTATTTTAGGCTTCTTTGAGGCTTTGTTTCAGAAATATCGCCATCCAAAAACATTTTGCTAGGGGCAGAAAGTCGAAAAAACCAAATAAAGTCGCGAATATTTAATCAACCAGCCCATGACGCTTTTTTCCACAAGTGACGTTGTTGAGCAGAATGAAAAAGAAAATCAACTAAGAATTGCATACCATGTATTCTATATAAATTGGATAGGAGCTACGTGAACTACTGTCATTCGCTTTCGGTACTTTTTTGTTTGAGTGCATTTGGCCCCTACCTTGCTTCCATATAAGAGGATTGGATAAGTGTGTTTAAAATAGGATAAGGTAGCATCCTCAAAATTTGCCATTCAGTGAAGTTGTGACCTGCAATGTTCGGCCTTAGTTTTATTTCCAAAAACTTCTATCAATCTTTGCTCCTTCTGACCACCTGCAATCCTACATTTGAGTCCATTATCGTTGGGAAATTCTCTTCTTCGTTAGGAGGGCCACTTATTTTGGTTTTTTCTGTGACCAGATTCAGAGTTGGGTAGTAATCATTACATTTTGTTATTGATAACAGGATCTATTTCATCACTACTTGTAATCAGTAGAGCTGGCAATAATACCAGAAAAGTCTCGATATCTATTGTATTGGTATCTGAAACCATAGCGATACCAAAACGATACCAAGACGATACTAAGCCAAGACTTTGTTGGAGATTTGGAATTACAATTACATATAATTTTGTAATTGAGAATTTCAAATTAGTTATAAAATGAAATTGGAGAAAAGTAATTGAACAAAAAAAGTAATTGAAAAAAATCTATAGTGGCTACTTTTTTTTATAATCATTACACTCAAATGTATTTCACTACACAAAATATCAGTTACATTTTTCCGTACCATTCATTAAGTTCATGTTAGGCAAATATGCATAAATTATAGATCGTAAGAAAGGTTTTATCCCCCAGATGTAAGCAAGCTATATCCTTTATATCTTGTAAGATGTACTTGATATTTTGTGAAATCAATTACATTAGTGTGTAATGATTACAAAAAAGGTAATCATTACAGTTTTTTCAATTATTTTTTTAGATGTAATCATACCAAGTAATTGCTTTTTTTACAATGAAATTTTCAATTACAATTACATTTAATCAGTAATCGAACATTTTCAATTAGCTACAAGTTACAGTAATTGTAATTTACTTTTTTGATGACTATCAAACTCTGGCCAGAATGAAGCCATGTTTTTCATCAAAAAAATTGTTCCCTTCGTGACTATTATTTTTCATTTGCATGCATACCTTACCTGGAAGGTATCTCCAGGCATTTCCATACAAAGGATGTTATAGTATGAAATTATGTTTCATGGGTAATAGGTCCCAAAATCTAGAGGAGATCATCTGCCTGCTTGGACTTGGACTATCTGTGGGTGTTGTACATACACATTACGGTCACTAAGATAGTCCTCCACCATTTTTACGGAGGTACCATTGTCATGTCAATCAGATTTGAAATAAGAGTAAACCTACATAGCTATCTCTTTGCGTACCTCTATTTTTTAGAATAATATTATCATAGGTACAAGAAGGTTCACAAGCTTTTTTTTGAAAAATCAGTTTTACTTTTCTCCGTAACAGGTTAACCTTGATATAATTTAAGACTAGATTTATGAAAAATTTGAGTTCTTTCAGGTAAGAAATAATAAGTGTTATCGGGTACTTTCCAAAACTACGACTTTCTACAAATTTTAGTACAATTTAGTTTTTACTTTGGCAGAATTTCGTAGTTTTGGGAAGTACACGAACTCGAACAGACATAATAAATATTATGAACTTGTTAGCCAGCATTTTGGATTCAGTGATTAGATTATGAAAAGGCATATATAAAGTCAAACATCTAAATCTCAATTTGTCACACATTTGGCATTTGAATGTGAATTTGATATGAGAATGCTGATATTAGCACAATTTACATACAACTTAGCAATTGAAAATACTTATTTCACGCCTGAATTTTATTTTATTTTTAGCACATTTCCAAGTTCATTGCAGTTCAATGTTAGAAAAACAAAATAATTTTTGTCTTGAAATTAAAAAAAAAAAACAATGCAAATAAGCTACCTACTGGATTTTCTTAAAGAATCCAAACATTTTGAGGTTGTGATATAATAGTAATAACTGTCGCACTTGTCTAAATAGAAACCAAAAAAAAAAAAACACTTGAGCTTTTAAATCTTACCTTGGCTGTAGTTGGTGCTGCAACTGTGGTTGGTGTAACAGCAGGCACAGAATCACTGGTATCCGCTCCATTTATAGAAGCTATAAAAATGACCCCAACATGAAATGCAATGCACCACACTTTCAAATTCATATTTTGTCACCTGTAATATTGAGTAAGTATTAACTATTTTAATTGTGTTTTGAATTTCACAAATTCTATAAGAAGAAAAAATGATTCACATTGGACACTCTTATCAAACAATTTTATCGCAAAGATAGGTTGAATTTCTGATTAATTTTAATCGAATTATTGTTCTCTGGAAAAAGTATTTTCTTTTTTTTTTAATACGTCACCATTAAAAACAAATACCAATGGTAATAATTGAATCTTGAAATAAAAAAGTGTTTACCTATATTTGTTTATATTTTATAAATATTTTAAATATTTATTAAAAATATTTAAAAATTAACTTATCACAGGTAAAAAGATTAAGGAACTACGTTTGTTGAAAATTTATACAAAACTGATCGATATGTTTTAGCCATTTCAGACTCAGGTAAGTATATCTACACAAGTTCTTATCACTCAACTATACAAATGGTATCTAATCTTATCACTGTTCGCTGATAATTATTTCTGGGAGAGTTAAAGTTACTACAGGTGCGATAAGGTGTTGCCATTGATTGGCATTTTTGAGAAACTATTGGAATTGAGATTAGAATATTATAAAGCTTTTTTGTAAAGCACATTGCAATCATTGTATAGGAGAAAAAATCGAGTGTAGTGTCATTAATAAAACTAAGCGAATGCTTCTGGTTTATTTTATTTATTCTATAAACAATTAATTATATTCTTAAAATAATTTCAACTTGAAAATTTTGGAATTTTCATAATTTATATTTTATTGAAATATAATAACCATCAAATGAAGGTTTACAATTGAAACTGGCTTCTTATTCTGAAACAATTGAAATAATCTCAATCGGGAAGAATTCCACGATGATGTACAAAATTTTCACTTTTTTGCCTAACAGCTGTTCATGATAAAATTTGGCATTAAAGAAGTGATTGGTAATAATAATTGGAATTAGAATCACTAGAAAAGGGATTTTCTCTTCGATATTTGTGGTAGTAAAACAGTGCTGTAACAAATTATTTCTGATACAATTACATTACGTATCAAGAATTTCCCTGATTCTGATATATTTAAAGTTCTATTCAAACCAAATCGACGCATAACAGCCATTTTTTTTTCGTAGTCTATCAATCCGTTAAATGCGAATATCTTAAGAACCGAGCTTTCGAAATTGTTGCGGTTTTCAGTTCTGAATAGGAAATTAATACAGCTTTCCAAAATGTCTAGAAACGTAAGAAATTTGTCAACAAAATTTTTCATGGATTTCGGAAAAAATCATGAACTAACAACTTGCCATTTTTCATAAAAAAAAACAACTTTTTTTCAAAGTTAATGAAATAAATCGTGCCGTACATTACTGGAAAAGTCTATTCAAACCAAATCGACGCATAACAGCCAATTTTTTTTTCGTAGTCTATTTAGTAAAATATTAGCATCCAAAGTGACTTTCCCAGATTTTAACGATTTTCTGCCTCAATCCGTTAAATGCGAATATCTTAAGAACCGAGCTTTCGAAATTGTTGCGGTTTTCAGTTCTGAATAGGAAATTAATACAGCTTTCCAAAATGTCTAGAAACGTAAAAAATTTGTCAACAAAATTTTTCATGGATTTCGGAAAAAATCATGGACTAACCCCTTGCCTTTTTTCATAAAAAAAAACAACTTTTTTCAAAGTTAATGAAATAAATCGTGCCGTACATTACTGGAAAAGTCTATTCAAACCAAATCGACGCATAACAGCCATTTTTTTTTCGTAGTCTATCAATCCGTTAAATGCGAATATCTTAAGAACCGAGCTTTCGAAATTGTTGCGGTTTTCAGTTCTGAATAGGAAATTAATACAGCTTTCCAAAATGTCTAGAAACGTAAAAAATTTGTCAACAAAATTTTTCATGGATTTCGGAAAAAATCATGGACTAACCCCTTGCCATTTTTCATAAAAAAAAAACAACTTTTTTTCAAAGTTAATGAAATAAATCGTGCCGTACATTACTGGAAAGGTCTATTCAAACCAAATCGACGCATAACAGCCAATTTTTTTTTCGTAGTCTATTTAGTATATTTAGTAAAATATTAGCATCCAAAGTGACTTTCCCAGATTTTAACGATTTTCTGCCTCAATCCGTTAAATGCGAATATCTTAAGAACCGAGCTTTCGAAATTGTTGCGGTTTTCAGTTCTGAATAGAAAATTAATACAGCTTTCCAAAATGTCTAGAAACGTACAAAATTTGTCAAACAAATTTTTCATGGATTTCGGAAAAAATCATGGACTAACCCCTTGCCTTTTTTCATAAAAAAAACAACTTTTTTTCAAAGTTAATGAAATAAATCGTGCCGTACATTACTGGAAAGGTCTATTCAAACCAAGTCGACGCATAACAGCCAATTTTTTTTTCGTAGTCTATTTAGTAAAATATTAGCATCCAAAGTGACTTTCCCAGATTTTAATGATTTTCTGCCTCCAAGTACCTACCTTAATGTCTTTGGATGGCGATATTTCCAAAACAAAGAATTCAAAATTATTTCGGCTTTCAGTGCTGAGTAGAAAATTAATTTTCAATTTAAATTACATATGTATTAGGTATAAAGGAACAATTACGTGCAGGGATTTTTATTGTTGAATATGTTTGCTTGGCCCATATTACATAAGCTAAGCATACTTAAAATCAAAAATGCTACTCAATTCATCGATGCATTTCTTAAATAATGATCACATTGCCCACTTTTCAATATTTTTGGTATAACTCAGAAACTTAGCTGAATTTGGAAATTTTACATTTAAAACTTTCTATAGAAATCTAGCATTTGAAAAATTGAATGCCTACAAAAATTAAAGAAGGAAAAGTTAACAAAAACCAACACACAAAATATTGAAAAATCAAAGGTTTTTAAATTTTTTTCCAAACTGCACATCATTTTTTTTTATGCAATGATTGGTACAAGACATCCATGGACTAAAAAAGAGTAATGAATAATTTCTTTAATAGCACTGTAAAAAATGTATTTCTATTCAAAATTTGCAAAGATACACCCATTCACACTTTACAATTTGTTATATTTTTTGCAGTTTTGGCCCGAATTCCCTTTTTTGTTACAATGCGACAAATTTCACTTTCCTTAAAATATTCCAAATCAAGAGCTCATTTATATATGACTTGATACTAAGTGCAAGAAATGACAAATTTCATGTGGTATCCAAAAATATGATTGGGGCAGAAACTGCGAAAATTATTAGAAATGGTAAAGTTTGAATGGCTGTAATTCTGATAGTTTTAAGTTAATGGTGCTTTTTAAAATGTCATATTAAAGCCTTAAAACTCTATTTTTGTTCATCGAAGCATATCTTGAACATAGTTTTGCTTCGAAAAAAGTTATGCGAAGTCTTAGAAAAAAAAAAAAATTAAAAAGATTGTTTATCCATTTTTTAAAGTTGGTTTTTGATTACTTTTCCTGCTTAAATTTGTTTACTTAAATTTTTAAACCATTAATTTCGATATTTATTATTTTAAAGTTTCAAAATTTTATTTTAAACATAAAAATTTTGGCTGTAAATTTGTCAAATTCGGCTTAGTTTCGGATTTATACCAAAAATATTGAAAGTGGCCAGTGTGCCCATTCTCTCAGAAACACATGGGGGAATTTAGTAGCATTTTCAGTTTTAACCCTGAGGCCACAAGGGCAAGTACCTACTGGCAAGCAAAATGGCTACATATACTGCCTGTCAAATTCATAATTTGCATTCCACTTGCCTTCAACCTGCTTTCCACTTGAATTCCATTTGCTTGTCTCCCAGCTTGCTTCTCAACTTGCTTGTCTACTGGCTTCAAAAATTCCATGCTAGTTGATGAGCAAGTTGCTTGGGTTTGTGTGTGTTAGTGAACAGATTTGTTTTGCGACTTGCTTGCCAGTACTTGTCCGTGTGGCCTCGTGGTAAGCATGCTTATGGGCCAACTGCCCTTGCAGTGTTGTAGTAGGTATCCTTTTCTGTTGCTAACATTCCATAATAATTCAGTTGCCTTAAGTCACTTCTTGTAGGTTGTGGCCTTGAAAAACTTTTATTATTTACTAAAAATTTTCAAACTGTCTTAGCTGATTAATGTCGAATTTGTATAGTAAATTATCTACAATAGATATTGGGATAAACATGTTTGATTATTAAATAAATTAAATTGACTTTTGGACAGCTTTAGTTGAGCAAAAGAAAACTAAAAAAAAATAAATAAAATAAAATTCGTCTGTATATTATACAAAAATCAAACAAGAAGTTTATTTTGACTGCCTACTGGATCTATATTATAAAGAGTTAAAATAAATAGTGTCCGACTCAGCAACAAAGTCAAATGTGTTTTAACTTTGTATACAAAAAGCAGATATATGTACAAACATCCATGACAAGGGAATAATCCCTTCTAAAAATAGTAAAAAAA
Organism: Dasysyrphus albostriatus; assembly: GCA_946251815.1. NCBI lineage: Eukaryota > Metazoa > Arthropoda > Insecta > Diptera > Syrphidae > Dasysyrphus > Dasysyrphus albostriatus. The sequence goes on along the minus strand of OX276338.1, from coordinate 51,704,698 downwards.
AAGAAAAAAATTAAAAGCAACACAAATCTCCTAAAACTATTACTTATTTGCTGTTTTATACACGCAGTCATAAACATTTTGTTTAGTCCATCAAATGTCTATCTTGGCTGTCTATATTAAAATCTCTTGAATGCATCGTAAAATTGACGAACCGTTAGTCCACCAGAATATAACTCCACTTCCATGGGTCATGCATTTCTTCCGAAACCAAAGACCATGAAAAAGGAGGGAATCCTTTTATTTTCTTTTTCAAAATCTCATGCACTCCCTCCTCATCTTCGTCACGTCTCAACATTGAGAAGAATTGATTTTTATTTTTTCAAAAACGTTTCGTGTGTGTTTATACTATTTTTTTCAGTTTCAAAATTTTTAATGGAATTCTTAATGCAACTAGAGTTACTGGGAGAAGGAGAATAGTCCGCCTCCATCACCTTAGTCCATGTTTGGGACCAAACTGTATCATTAAAAGTCTTCATCGCATGTAGATGTACAAACGCAGCGACTCTTCCATAAACAATATCAAATTAATGTGATGTTCTAAAAATAGAATTTCTCCAATAGTAACCTAAACCGCAAATGGAATTCATAGTCTGAAAGTCGCCTTTTTTTTGTGTTGTTGATTAAAAAACAACTAAGATGTTATTTTAATGACCCTGGGTAGAATCTCCGACCTCTTGAACTATCAACGAGTGTCAAATTACAAAACGGGATGCAGAGGATCACTATTCTGAATACATGTACCTTTCAATCAAAAAAAAGATCCTAAAATTGAAATGCCCCTAACAAAACAGGTCGTTTAAATGATTTATTACTAGATTGAGTGCCTCCCATCAAGGATGTGCGAGGAATTATGTTATTTTGAGAGGTTTTCTGCGAGTTCTAGGAAGGAAAATGGCTGTTTCGATTAAGAAAAAGGATATTTTCTTCTTTATCAATATATGTATGTAGTTATTTAAAAAAAAACTTGGAATTTATCTTGATCCTGGTAAGATATTACTTTTTATTTATCATAAGAAAATTAAAATGTCGGCATTTTTGAGAATGAACTAATTCCGAGTAAGTTTTTTTATGATTTTACTTTTCTTTTTAAATTTTCTTCATATTCTATTATGGTATGATGTTTAATTTATTTTACTGTACTTAATTTTTGTTTTATTTTATTTTATTTTATTTTATTTTATTTTATTTTATTTTATTTTATTTTATTTTATTTTATTTTATTTTATTTTATTTTATTTTATTTTATTTTTTTTTATTTTATTTTATTTTATTTTATTTTATTTTATTTTATTTTATTTTATTTTATTTTATTTTATATTATTTTATTTTATTTTATTTTATTTTATTTTATTTTATTTTATTTTATTTTATTTTATTTTATTTTATTTTATTTTATTTTATATTATTTTATTTTATTTTATTTTATTTTATTTTATTTTATTTTATTTTATTTTATTTTTTCTTATTTTCATTTTTTTATTTTATTTTATGAGATATTTATTCATGAAGTTTAGACACAATAGAAAGATTCTATTAACCTTTATCTAGTTATAAGAATGAATGTTTAAAGTTTATTTACAGGGTTGACCGTGACTTGTTTTGACAGACAAATGCTGGCAAAAATTTATCTTTTCTTTTTTCAATGATTAAACTACCTTACCTACTACAGTCTGTCAAAGCTATTCAAATCTAGAAATGTAACCATAACTTCAAAACTGCTGCTGTACAGGACCATGGTCCTGCCAGTACTCATGTATGGATCCGAGACTTGGGTGCTTAGCAAAAGGCACTGTGACCTCTTAGCCGCGTTCGAGAGAAAAGTCTTACGGAGAATTGTTGGCCCCATATGTGAGGAAGGACGATTCCATGAGTAGTACGCAATCTACCTTGAAGCAGACATAGTGACAAAAATTAAGCTCGGTAGACTCCGGTGGGCAGGGCACCTAGCTCGAATGAGCGAAGAGGAACCTGCTCGGAAAGTCTTTTGTGGTACATTCTATGGTAGACGGCAGCGTGGTGAACCATGCTTGCGCTGGAGAGATGGCGTAGACCAGGACGCCCGAAGCCTTGGGGTGCGCAACTGGATGGCGTCGACTCGAGACCGGGATAGGTGGAGAGACTTGTTGAAAGAGGCCAGGACCGGACCCCGGTTGTCGAGCCGATGATGATGATGAAACAACCTTACCAATAATCATTGGAATCTTTAAAGTCATTTTGTGTGTAAAGTTGGGCCTATTTAAAATGTTTTTTGACTAGAAATATTAATTAAGTCTTGAGCTTTATTTGTTCATGAAAATAATTAATGATTTTGCTATCTTAATGTCTCAAAATCAATGATTGAAATTTTCAATGATGAGGTTCAATAATAGCTATAACTGGCGCCTTGAGGTGGAATAAGTTTTAGTCTCTAGATATTCGGTGTGAAAGTTGAATGGACTAACGATAAAGCTATAATAAAAATGTACAGCGCTGCTGGGCCATAACAAGACCTCTTCTGATGTAGTTTCATCCCCTGAAATAAAAAAAAAATTATTGCGACGAATTGATGATCTATTATGGTAAAAAAAAAGTTGTAGAGAGCCCTTATTTGCTGATTATAACAATTTTGCGTATGTTCAATAGAGTGTGTGACAAAAACTAAAATAATATTAATTTTTCATGTTTGGTTCCAAAATTATAGGTCCTCTCTATTTTTAGAACGGTTGAGAGTTGTAAGTCACTAGGCTATGGTTCTCCACGAGCTGTTCTTTTTACTATTCTTTTTTGGTGAAGATGTTCAAGAGATGAGAAAAACTCTTGTTAAAAATGTTTTTTAACAATAACTTTTCATTGGGAAAGTGATAACAAAAATATTTTTAGCATAAGCTTTATAAAACTTATAAAAAAAAGTTTTATAACTTAACAAGTCAAACAAAAAATTTGATTCTGCATCAATATAAGAGCCGAGGTAATCATATCAACGATTTCCAACGCCTTTTTTCAAAATGGTGGATAACACAACATTTATCACCAGCCAGATTGTCCTACCCAGACGGAACTAGATTACCAGCCAAACGCAGGCCCAAAAACCTAGGCATAAACTTCAACGAGCTGCTAAGAGCCAACCCACATTCATGGAGTGTCCTTATAAAAAAGCACATTTTGACAAGTCTGTGAAGTTAACAGAACAATTTTAAGCTAGGCCAATGGGATCATGGCAGGTGTTTTCTGTTTTATACGTTTTTTTTTTATGATTGGCTATTTCCGATTTTGCAGTTCACCAAATAGTGGGTGCAGCCCACTGCACTGCTAAATTCATTTTGAAGTTAGCAGTGTAGTCTTATCAGTTTCCCAGAAACCGGGCTAAATTTAAAATAATGGTTTGAATTTTAAGTTTAATTTGCATTTCAAGAAAACGATAACCTCAAATTTTTAAGTCCTAACATAAAAGAATTCATACTACACTGCTAGAACAGTCCAATGTCCAATGTGCAATGAGTCTTCAAATTTGCAGTTTTTATGTATACTCCAAGAATAAATCTCAGTTCAAATTTTGAAGTCCAAATTTGACAAACAAAAATCTAAAAATCCGTCTGCAAATTTGGGACACAACTGAAATTTTCTAGTTAACTCATTTGTTAGAAAAAACATGTAGGTACTGCTAACTTCACAGTAAAATAATAGTGCAAAATTAATTTTTGCTTTTTTTTTGTCAAATTTGAACTGAGTTTTTCTTGAAGAACATAAAAACTGCAAATTTGGAAACTCACTGCTAATTTCCTTCTAGCTCCGTTACGGAGAAAACAACTGTTCTGCTAACTTCACAGTGAAGTTAACAATAAAATATTATTTTTTTTCACCTTTTTTTTAAATAAGGACTTTACAATTTGGATCTTGATTTTTCTTCTAACTGCAACTTTTTAGCTAGTTCCGTTATTGAGAAAAGGACTGTTCTGCTAACTTCACTTGTGAAGTATGAAATTTTTTTTATAAGGACTTCAAAACTTGCAGTTATCAGCTAAGAATTCAGAGCCTTATTTCAAATTCATAGCTAGCCCGGTTTCTGGGAAAAGCACTTGCACTGCTTACTTCAAAGTGAAGTAATAATTTTCATGTTGTTTTTGCAAATCGAGTTGGCTAAAATCGGTTTGAAGCGAAAATGATGACGATTCATGTCTCTTGCTGTGGTCGTCTAAATGTAGTTTCCAGTATTGTGGTCACTTAGCTTGTCTCGCTGTGCTCTCACCATGCTCATTTACACGGGAATCTTTGTCGTGGTTTTTTTGCAGTTCACATGAAATTTACACGTGGTTTTGGGCATTGAGTGCACGTTTTGCCATTATCTCGCTTTGGTCTCACCATAGTCTCGCCAAAGTTTTTTTTTGTTCAAAATTGAAATTTTCAAAGTGGTTAAAATAAGCTAAGACAGTGGTTAAAAAGTCCAAACGTACGGCCCAATTCGGCAAGAGTGAGTTTTCGTTTTTCAAAAAATTGTGAACACATCGAATTTTGCGATTCCGAAAAAGTGAGTTGAAAATGTTTGACAGATAACGTGTACACTATTGGGCAAATTTATTCACACTTGTTTTGGGCGTGAATAGATTTGTACACGGGAAATCATTCACACTTGCGGAATTGGACCCGTGATTTTCAGTGTCATCGTCATTGTGTCCATTTCGTGTGATGGGTTGTTGGGTCTTCTTATCTTTGGAGAAGAGAACCAAAAAATTGGTGAATTCACATTGCGTCAGTGTGGTTGCTCTCATTTAACGCCATATAAACTTTTTCTCACAGGTAGAATTTTCATTTTCTTTCGGGATTGTTTGCGTTGGTTTGGGATAGCATTTGCAGAAATAAGAAATGGCTGATCGGAACCAACGTAAAACATTCGTAACGTTCTTTTCTTTTGCTAGTTTTGTCGCATAGCTTCAAAGTGGAATATCGTTGTAGTTACATTTCTTTCCCTAAATTCGGAATAGATTTAGTCCATTTGGGTTACCATCCGAACGCTGGCCAGTATAGAAGCCAGTACAGCATGCCACCTATACACGAATAGGAATTTGACAGGCAATGTACAATATAGCCGACTGGATAGCCAGTACTGGCTCGTGTAACTTAAAAAGTCATATTTATGTTATTATTTTGAAATGAAAAATAATTTCACCAATTTCTAGCTTATTATAAAATGTATGTACACATGTAGTACATGTGCATTGCACCTACTAATAGCTATTAATAGCTGAATATCTGCTCATAGAATATTCAAAGCGAGCAATATGAAATACTCTTATTTACTTCGAAAGGAACTTTCAACCATAATTTCTAAAACAATCCTGAAAGAAAATAATTAAAATTTTATTTAGTAGGTGCATATATACATATATATCTAGAAATCTAGTTTCCATCAGCCCTCATCCCTCTTTCAAGCGATGAAAGCCATCCGAATTCATACTCCATAAAACTTTCTGAACGATTTATAGCTATTCTCCCCTCTAATATCTCTCATGATCTAAAATGGAATTCCATAATAAATTCGATTTAATTGTGAACTTCGCTCAGTTCAGTCCAAAAAAAATACTCATTTCCCTGCCACCTCCCATTTTTATATATATTTAAGATGGCAAGTGCGTTTTCCACGAATCCCCCTGGGTAAATCTTGCCACCGACAAAACTGTGGGAAAATTCTGAAAATGTCCCAGAACATTGCAATGAAAAATTCTAAGACTGAATAACGACCAACAAAAAAAGTCGCTCCACATAGCTGCTGAGATCAATCAACGTTGAAATCCGCCTTCTCTTAGACTTTGCTATATTACAGAGTCTTGGTGTCATCTACATATATGGGTGCAAAGCAACGCAACGGTGGCAACGGACATGCTAGCTCTGGAGATCTTACGAAAGAATCCGCGTTTACTCGAATGAAAATAATCCTCATCGTATCATGCCCCTCCGTGAACAGATGTCTCTTGCACCCTGTGTCATGTTGTAGGAGATGTGTTTAATGAGCATAACTGTCGCTAGAGGAGCCACATAAAATATAGACAAACGCGCATTACTACCGATCCTGTGGCTTAATTAGGAACTCATCATGGTATCATATTGCTCAAGGGATAATGGATTAGTTTTTGGTTTTGCTTAATAACGCTGAATGCAGCTCTCCCATGACAGGTAAGATGGCAGGGCGTTTATTGTTTGACAGATCTATAGGAAGAAAACTGCCGATGGAATTCCTGATTATAGGGAAAGAACGAGCCATACAGATAAAATAGTGCACTACAACATTTAGATTGTGTAATGGGAAAAGTTATGGAAACATAAAAAAAAGATAAATATTAAACTTAACACAGCAATAATCTTGAAAAAAACTTTAAAAAGTGAACTTGGAAAGTAGCTATTATGTTTGGAATACGTGCTTGACTATAGGCACTTAAAATTTCAATGTACATTCGCTTTAGATTTAGATTTTAAAGTCTGTCATTTAAGGAATTTCTTATAATCTAAAAATAGTGCAATCAGAATTTACAAAAAAGGTGATGTGACAAACATTAAACATTGGTCTTAAATCTTTTCAATCGTTTAGGGTCATCAAGAGACTTTACTATCTATTTTGGGACTGTGGACTTTTTTTTTGGGTGCCATATGTAATCTAATGCAAATTGGCTATTTAGACAAATTATGAGGGTTTCAGCAAAATCGCTTAAGTAGTACATGCATAGTTGAATTTTCTCAGCTTCCAAATAAAAAAAGATGATAAAATAATATTTTTTTAAATTTGGTCTATAAAATATCACTCACACCTGCAAACATCTTCACGACCAATGATGTAGAAAATACAATTTGCAACAACTTTTTGCAACGGATTTTAAGTATTAAGTTGAAAATGAGCGAGTTATTTAATAAGAAACCATAACTTGTGTGAACTTCAAAATGGCGCCCAACGCAAATTCCGCCCATCATAACTTATACCTAATTTGAATCTAAATGTTTGAATTGTTACAATTGACTTAATACTATGAGAGGGTTTAACATCCTTAATACATTAAAGCAGAACATAATTTTTTGAAAACATAGATTTTGGCCTCAAGGGGTTATGATACCTCTTAAGGCCAAAATCCAAAACACCAAAAGGTATTTTAAGTAAAATTTTAACATCATCTACATCTTTAGGTATAGCCAAGTTAAAATCATTTGTGTTTTCACAAAATCTGAATTAAAGAGCAAGCTAGAGCAACACAGTGTTGTTCATTTAAGTAAATCTACCCTATGAGAACATGTGTTGGTATAATAAAAAATGAAAAACAAAAAGAAGAAAAAAACAAGATTTTACGTTTTTTATAAACAAACAATTTTATTGAGTTACAAAGAAATAAAAATGAAAATCATTTGACTTGGGTGGTTTTTTGTTGCCCAACTAAGTCACAATGTTTACTTTTAAACGATCGTTTGCCTTTGTGTGGGTCAGACCATCATATAGGTGGAGTTTTTTTTTTTTAATTTCATTTTCATTTATGATATTCTGAAAATAGTTTTTGTTTTTACTTAAACTTATTTCTTTTTTTTAAAGCAAAATGTTCTTGTATTTTGTATAAAATTCATTATATTTTCTGATGAATGAAATATTTGAATATAATGAATGTTATGACAAGCTTACTTTAAGGCTAGAAAATAATGTCAAAAAGATCATAAAATCTAAAATGAATAAACAAATGAAACTTATACAAAAAACTCATAACGCATTTAGTCGTTATATTTTCAAAAGAATGAATGTGGTTCACCAACTTGAATGGACAAAAAAATGCTGTTTGAATAAACATTATTTTGCGCGTTTGTTCGGAATGATTCAAATTTCCAAATCATATGAAAACTACTTTATATAAAAAAAAAATTCATTTGCCCCCTTGACTCCTAAAAATATTATAGGGTTTAATTTTGGGACGATCGCAGTGTTTGAATCAATAAAAAATGAAGTTGGCAACGAATGCGTTAACGAGAAAAAATGTGTATGGATAAAGTATTTAGCTGGCAAGTTTTACAAATAACTGTTGCCCTTTACGTTTACTAGAGCAACTAATCATATGTATTCGTTACTTAGATGCGGGAACAGTCGAAATTCCATAGCTCCATATTATTTAAGTTAAATTTCTCTGTAACTCAAAATTTTATTGGCTTTTCAAGTTTTTTTTTCATGAATTTTGCCCTCCATAATTCGAACCTCTGTAACTTGAATTTTTCTATTTTTCGAAGTTTTTAAATTGCGTTTGATGCCGAACTTTTTCTCTTTTTTTTTTTTTTAGATCACTAAGTTACTATGATTATTTTGGACATTTGTTCGGTACACGATATACTCTTAACTTTTTGCTCTAAACCGGGAAACCCCCTTTTGTTTCAATTTTTTTTAAAAGTACTTGAGTTTTTATTGTGATAAATTTCGTAAGTTTTTTTTGAAGAAGAGGGATGGCTAAGTTTAAAGTTTTTATGTTTTTGATTTGAATTTTGGTTTAGGACGAGTTTTAAGTTTGTATGAGCAGAAGTTCTTAGTTTGTTGGAAAAGAAAGAGTTCACGAAGAAAATTAGGAAGAAAATTAAAGCATTTGACTTTCGAACAAAAAATGAAGATCATCAATGAAGTTGGGAGCGGTGTTAAAAAAAATGTGACCATAGAATTTGGTTAACCACTTCTCATACTGAAGAACAGAGACAGTACAAAAAACAAATTCTAAAACTTCACGAAACAAAAAAAATCGAAATAAGAGAAGAACCTTAAATACGAAAGTGTTCACAAAGCTGTCTCTAAATAATGGCCACGAATGAAAACCTCCCAGCTTCAGGGACAACTAAAAAAAAGCTAAAAGAACTTCAATGGGAATGGGAGAAACTGACTTAAAAAAAATTAAATTACAAATTTTGTCTCATTTCTTTGAATCGAAGTTTCTATAACTCGAATTTTGTTTCCTTCATTTTGAGAGTTTGACTTTTGGAAGTTCTACTGTATTCACATTAATACGGAGTATCGAAACGTTACTACCTAAATAATGTCGTTACTTGTACGATTTCGTAACTTGATATATACCATACAAACGGTGCAGGGAAACAATTCCACGGGCATCTGCTCCACACGGGAGTTTATTCCATCATATGAAGGAATCTGTTCCACTTTTCAAAGTGCAATTTATTCTTACCTAGAGAGGGAATTTATTGCACTTTTTAGTGAGAAAGATCTCCACTTGGAGAGTGAAATGGTACTCAAAAATATAATATAAGGTGTGTTTTATTGGGGAATCCATAGCTAGCGCAGTAAAATTTCTAGGTAGGTGTTTCTTAGAGAGAAGGATTTTTTTTTCAAATTTTTTAACTGGTACTCTTATTTGACTTCTGTTTCTTTTTTAATTAAGAAGCTAACACGCTTATTTTATATGCTTTGAATAATTTCATGCCAGCAATACAGGAAAAGGAATGTAAGATATAAATTGGAGCTTAAATTTTGTGTCCAAATCTTGGAAAGCATTCCAAATTTTAGTTAGAGTAAAAAATGGTAAAGAAAAAATGATCTTCGATTATTTTAATTATCTCCATTTTGAATTAAAAATAAATTATAACTTCCCACCATTTTAATTTTAAATATGAAATATTTTCATTTTTTAAAAATGTAGTGATATGTTAATATTTTACGAATGTATGTAGTGACTTTTTGAAGAAAATAACTGTAGCAAAAACGCTTCAGTTGTGTAGGGGGTAACACTGGTTAGATTCCTACTTATGATGGAATAAACTCAAACGTGGAGCAGATGCCCGTGGAATTATTTCCCTGCAAATAAACAATTCCTTTTAGCACATTATGCCTGTTATATATGAAAATAAAACACCACATGAGAAATATTTCTTGCATTGATACCAACGATACCAACCAAAGTAACGCTTCTGTGTTTCTCTTGTGTTTTTTGTGTATGAACTGAAAATGAATCGGTATAGAGACCTTTCTTCCGGAGAAGTTAAAACCCTAGTTTCTAATTTTTTTAAATAAATTTAAATCTATCTATATTAAAGCCATCCTTCAATGGAATTTGACAGTTGATAGGTTGACAGATAGGCAACAGACTATATCTTAGAGAAACCATAAAAATCGTTACAAATGGCACTCTAAGGTCCTAAAATCACATTGGTAAGGTACATAAAATTACAATTGATTCAGAAAAACTTCGATTTTCAGAGCAAAATTTCAGATTTCTAAGAGGTTTTTTAATCCATCGAGATCACAGCCATCCTTAATGGAATTTGACAGTTGATGGTTTCACAGATGGTCAACAAACCATATTTAAGGGGGAAAAAATAATATTTCGTTCCAAATGTCAGGCTAGAAAATGGCATTATTCCAGCACATAAAATTAATTCTGAAAAACTTCGATCTTAATACCGCATACGTTTGTAACGAAAGTAACGAGAGTAACGAGTAACGATATTTTAGTAACGAGTACTCGAACCAAAAGTAACGTAAGCAAGAAGATAGAAAACAATTATATTGTTCGAAATTAAAGCGGAATAGTTTTTCAAAACATTTTTTTCTCACCATCCAACATATATTGAAATTAATCTGTTTTTAAAAAAATAGAAAGAACGACTGAATCGCACGTACCTGCTTTACAAAAATTAGGAGTATTTAATGATAAACATTTATAATCCCAGTTTCGAAAAAAATTAAAATATTGAATTTTCCAAACAAAAAAAATTATATAAAACTTTATTTTTTTTTCAAAATTTATTTCATTTAAATATTTTGATATGCAATATTACTAACATTTTAAAGGAGCTTTTCTGATTTTTTTTGTATTGAAATCGATTTTGACATTAATGATAAAATTGAAATTCAAAAAATGCACTGTTTTTTTTCTAGATCGTAAGATCTGTTTTTGAGATAAATAAGCTTTCCCCTTTAAAGTTGTATGGCAAGTTCTCTATTTTATTTTTATAAAGAGGACAACAAAAGGTATTCCTTTTATTAAATTGTCCTCCAATGTCCTTGTTTTCCCTTTCAAACAATTTTTTGTGTTATACACGGATTCTTAGTACACGGATTTTTAATACACAGATTCGGACTATATTTTGGTTCTATAGGTACAACAAGCAATAAATCGGCTTCGCAGTTTGTATTACGGGATTGTAAGTATCTCAGCGTAAAAAGTTGATTTCATTTTCTTAGTTTTCATATAATTCATTTCATATAGACATGGAGCAATGGAGTTTAACTCCGATGACGTCGATGGTGCATAGGTATGACGGGGTTGGGTTTGGTGGAGGTGGGTCTGGGACAAAAATTCTGGAGGTGGGTCTGGTACTAGGACAAAAAAAGATTTTTTTTGAAAAATTTACTGCAAAAAACAAGTCAAATTTTTAATTTTTATTTCATATAAAAATTTTTTTATTGATATTTAAGAACTGGTACATCCTAGATCACGAATATGCATTTTATAAGTCACTAGGACGATTACTTTATCGGCAAATCATGTTTAAAGGTGTCAACTTTGATGCCTCTAGAACGCTTAGTTTAGCCACAAATCGCATTTAAATATAAAATTCGATTTTGCATATAATGCGGTGCATCAATTGAAAGGTGGCACTTTCTAAAATATGAATATGACAAGTTTCATTCAAATTTTAAACAATTGCTCTCAAAATCAATTATTGAAACTTCCAATGAAACTTTTTCACAACAAACAACAAAATATTTTTGTTTTCTTAAGCAACGGTAACTTGGTTGGCCCGCTTCGCGGGTTATCAGGATTAAACCTCCCCTTTTTGGTCATCTGTCCCGCTCAGGCAACTCCATTGCTCCGATTCGGGGTTTGTAAAGTTTTCACAGGCAAGCGCTAATGTCTAGTTTTCTTGAGCAACAGTACCATACAAAAAGAAAATGGAAGAAAAATCCTTCTTTCTTTAATTTTCAAAAAAAAGATAATTTTTATTCATATTTCGTAGAAAAATTGAAAAATGAAAGAAGAAAGTTGAGTAAAGTTTAATTTTTGATTGAAATTTTAATTAATTTATTAATTTCAATAAATTTAATTTTTGATTTGAAATTTTCATAAAAACAAAAAAATTCATTCATATTTGGAAGAAAAACAACATTTCAGTGAACATAATTTTTCCTTAAACAAAAAATCAAAAACTAATTTAGAAATAAGGTTTGTTTTTAAATTTTTCTAAAAGAAATTTGAAAAAGTTGAAAAAAATGTTTTCAAAAAAAAAAATCCCTTCTCTGCCCATCATAATTCAGACCCACCTTCTGTCCAGATCCACCTCACGGAGTTCTTATAAGAACTGAAGATTATTGTGCAGTACTAAACAACTTACATATTTTTTTCTATGGAATCAATGTACCGAAACAACATTTAATTCTATTGAAAAATTCCTATATTTAATTCCAAAAAATATATATGTAATTTGGAATAACCAACAATATTCTTTCAATATTCTTCCAATAGTATTAGGTAAAAAAGTATTGAAAACCACTATGAATAGTTACCTACTTTAAAACTTTTTAAGTTGAAACAGTTGTTTTTGAACGAAAACAACAAAATGAAATCCCGTTAGTCAATTTTCAGGAAAACTAGCTTATGTTATTGCCAGCAAGCTAGCCCTAAGAACAAAAATTGTTCTCAAAAATGTCCTGTATCTTAAAAAAATACTGAAAAAATTAGTTTGAAAATTATTTTTTCAAGAAGTATTAAAATTTAAAAGTTTAAATGAGCTCAACGTTTCGCCCAGATGAGAAATTTGGGGTCATTTGAACTTTTAACTTGTATACATTCAGTCGTTCTACTTAAACAGAAGATTTCTTTTCAAATTTTCTATTATTAAAACCAATTTCACTTTAAAAATAGTTCGAAAGTGGATTTTTTTCTTTAAAAAGCTATAAAAATTCATTGTAATTTTTTTAGAAAATTGACCTTCCCGCGAAAATGGGGAAATAGGCTCCTTTCGTCAAGGATTTAAGGATTTAATAGGCAATACACCTCGAAGGAACAATGGCAAAGACTAAGATCAAGGAAACATAAATCAAAGCCTTTAAGCAAACCATAAAATGTCAAAAAAACAACCAATTTCTGTTCTATTTTATTTATAAATCGAGCAAGTCAGTCGTGAATATTTTTCAAATCTTTCATTTTTGTATTCTACGGTTATTTACTTTCAAACGTTCAAATCCGGAATCTTTTAAGAAATTCACGATAAAATCGTATAAAAAGTTGAAAACATTGCAAAAATGTTCCTTCTCTTAAGTTTCGAAAATTCCATCTTGGTAAGTAAAACTTAGATAGTACGAGTATACAATTTACTGACATTAAATTAACGAACTTCAGTGACAAATTCGCAGCAATACAATATTTCCTTGAAAAATGGCTGTTTTCTTCCATCTGCTGCATTCTTTGAAAGTTAGTATAGGAATTAAGAACACGGATATTTAAAATATACAGACAACGGGTACACGAATACACGGATACACGGATATCCGTGTTTTTTTAAATTACATGGATTCAAATCCGTATTCGTTATCCGAATTTTTATAAAAACAAAGTTTGTAAAATACTGCACCCATGTTTATTGCCCTTGAATTCAATTTATTGATTTTTGTTTTCATAGCTGTTAATTGGCTTAAGTAAAAATGATTCAGCTTAAAAATACACGCTGTAATGTCTGTGCTACCAAACAAATAAGAAGCTTCTCCAAATCCTTCCCAATAAAATACAATTTGACCTGTCAAAACTGTTCTCCCCCAAATAAAAAATAACAAAACACCTTTTAATATCGTTTGTTTATATTAATATCATCTCCAACAGCATCTCCAAATTTCGATAAAACTAACACGTCTAATGGTAATCAAAAGTGTGGAAACTGAAACATCGACTGTCAACACGACAAGTTATTAAATAATTTCTAAGATATTTTGGATTCCTCCCTTTCAGACACCAATCACTGGAGCATCCCATCAGACATCACCTCTCCTCCCCTGAATGGCGTACAGTGTGGTTTTGTTAGAATTAATTTCCCTGAGAATTACGATGACAAATGAAGGAAAACCTTGAGACTAAAAGAAAGTGGAGAAAAGCAAAGCAATTAAAAATGGCATAAATCACGAAAACGTACAGAATATCCCACTTAAAGAAAGTATCTCATAGAACGATTAAAGGGGTTCCGTTTTTTTTTTTGGTACGGATTGTCTTGGCTGTGCCTCAAAATCGAAATGGAGATGTACCTACTTTTCAAATTTTATATTTTTTTTTGTTTTTAAGGATCCTTTTGTCTAAATACTTTAGAATGCACAAGAGGGACACGATGCAGTTTAAAAATAGCTTCTAAATCGTTCTGTACATACATATATTGAATTTCAAAAATAAAAAAAATCTATTGAAAGAAGGATAGCTCCCAGAGGATGTGTTTAGAGGCAGACAGGCAGTTCTTTGTCGACATCAATTTGACTGACATATTCGAAATGGACTTTTGGACAAACGTTCGAGTCGAGACACCAAACGCAAGATTTATTATTTTAATTTAATATTTTTTTTTTTTCAATTTTTTGTCTTTGTTTATTTTTCTTAGTTTTTCTTTGACTTTTCGAACAAACGCGAAGGGAGGAAATACCTCGAAGCAAAGCCTTATTATTTGTCTATTTTCGTCTAAATTTAGAACGTTCTCATCGACTTGCTACACGCCCGACGACTACTCTCGATTGGAAGAGACAAGTCGGCGAAATTGTTTTCTTGAAAATGGCAAAAAGAAGTCTCATCGACAAGAACTACGGGCGGGCGTTTGTCGGCATCAGCCAGCGTGTTCTGAGTCAATGGACAAAAGACAACATGTGTTTTGAGTTTTGGTGGGGTTGGGAGGGTGTTAATGTATGTTGTAAGCGCCTTGGAACGATGACAACGATGCACGACGAGACTGTGTAACGTTGTGTGTCTTCTCGCTGATATTGGCCATTAAAGTGTTCTAATTTCACATATCAGAAAGGACGGCAAAAGTAACGGGAGGGAGGATGTTGAGTTTTGTGTTGCAGGTTGTTGTATTTTATGGGTTTTTATGGAATTTTCGAAATTGCAATTTAAAAAAAAAAAAGGAAAGGAGACATTTATTTGGAATAAATCTTTGAGATGACAAAATAATTACTATTGCAAGGAATTTAAGATGGAAAAAGTTATAGAAATGCGGATGTTATGGTCGTCGTCATAATTTTTTTTTGTTTTGAATATTGTATTGGTACCTATTTAAGTTTTTGCTTGCAACAATGTAAAAACATTATTTATGTACGTAAATATGAAGGAAGTTGACTTGACTTGAAGTGTGAAAATGAAAAAGGAATTTATTTTGTATTTATTGAACTTTATTATGATATCTTCACGATAAAGGGACGATTTAACAGTTGACTTAGAACAAAATTGGATTTTATTAAAAGTGTTTCGAAACCCAATGGCGTCAATACGCCACTAAGAAAATCAATATTGGCTAATGACGGTGTTTACTTCACATGGATAAAACTTGTATCACTTCCTATAAGCTTGAACTTCGCTTTGATGAAAATGCAGCTGGTTTTTTCATGCTTCCGCTCATAACTTTTAATTGTATCTACTTATTTTTGATAAAGTCTTGAGTTAGAAGGTGACGTAATAGACTTAAAAAAAAGGGGTGTGCACTGTGCCCAACTCGAACTAAGGGTTTAAATTTTAGAGGGAAATTATTTTTTGTGTGAAGTTACTATCGCACATTCTGTGTAGGAACCATTTTACAATTCGATTTTTCTAAAAAAAACAAGTCTTGTCCCTGTGTAAATAAGCTATACCTGGTTCAACTCAACATGTTCAACAATTGTTTAGAGGAAAAGGTCTGTCTTAAGGGCGGCAAGATGCCACGTTTTGAATTCATCATCAAATGAAAAGGTGATCCAGGCTGCTCATCCCGCACAGACCTTTGTAGGTATATGCTTTACTCCGCAGGGAAGCTCTTGACGACGATGTTGAGACCGCAACCCACCATTGCAGCATAGACAGCATGAGACTTGTCTGAAAGGCAGAATAGTTTCAGGAGAGGCTACTCTACGATCAGATCGATAGAAGAGTCATCAGATGAAAGCCATCCAAATCACTCAATAGGGAAATAACTACTCAAGACACTGTTACATTCGGAGCAACACAGGGATCAATCTTAAGGCCTGATCTGTGGAACATGTGCGTATGTACATGACATACTCTAAATGGATATGCGGGATATTTTTTTCTGAAAGGGTTTCCAGAGATGACATTGCCGTGATAATAACGGCAAAAAACAGCGAAAGAGCGCTGTGAAAGCTGAACCAGGTTATGCGACGTGTGCAGTTCTGGATGAATGAACACGGTTTCAGCTTGGCAATAGGAAAAACGGAGATGGTCCTTCTCGTGGAGTTGAGGACTCCGGCGAAAAATGATTTTAAAACTGGCTCTTAAGTGATAAAAAGGAAGGATGGGGTGAAATACTTGGGACTAAGATTGACACGAAGCTATCTTTCTTTAATCAATTAAAAGTTTTTGCGGAACAAGCGTTGTGAGTCACAGCACTGCTAAGGCGACTTATAGTGAACATTGGTGCCCCAAACAGCCAGGCCAGCAAACGGAAGCAAGATCTGGGCAGATGTTGTACTTCAAGAAAAATACCGGAAAATACGTGTGGCTAGCTCGAACCGAACGGTGTCAAAACCGACCACCTTTGTAGTCACAGAAATGTGAGTGAGTGGAATGAATAGAAACACATTTATCCATAAGATCAGTATATCGAAATTTCCAGTCTGCTTGTATGAAAACTCTGTAAGAGACGATAAATAACACATGTAATTCGCCTGCAGCCGATGGGAAGCCAAATATTGAGAGTAGGGCTGTGTCAATCAGGGACGATTCGATTTTTTTGATCCAACCATCGAAAAGTAACGATGATTGAAACCACAAATTTTCATTTCAATCGATTTCAATCTCAATCATTCCGATTATTCTCGATTTTCCATCCCAATCATAATCATTTTAATAAGAAATCTCGATTTTTGGTTCAATCTTTTCAAAAATATCAGAATTTTTAGAGGATTTTTAATCCATCGACAATGTAGCCATCCTCGAATGGAATTCGGCAGTTGATAGCTTGACAGAGAGGGGACAAACTATTTTTTGACGAAAAATGTCTATTTTGATCCAAATGTCACCCAATTGATCTAAAATCACCTTTTTTTCCGGAGTAGTAAAAATTCTTCAAAATTTTCTGATTTTTTAAAAGTTTTTTAATCCATCATCATCAAAACAATCCTTCACTGGATTTTGACAATTATTGTCTTGACAGATAGTGGAAGAACTATGTTTTTATTAGGAATAATCGAAAATTAATATTGAAGATTAGATTTAATCGAAATCGAATCAGAGCAGTATCGAATAATGAACTGAGTGAAATAAAAATGATCGAAAAGATTCATAGAAATAATCGAATCATTTTTTTGATCGATTCTTGAATGATTCGATCTTTTGAAATGAATGATTTACCTACACAGGTCTAGTCGAGAGTGAGCATTATGGTAAACAGCGACCAAAACTGCCATAATGTATGTACGTTTATGAAATATTTTAATGCTTTTTTTACTGAGGCTGATGTAAGCTCGTCGTATAGTCCAGGGTATTCCCGAAGAGAGCAATTTAAATTCGGGTTAAGAAGGAAAAGAAAACTCTGAACATAATCTTTTCTTTTTAGGCGACAGTTGTTAAGGTTTTCATTGAAACTCATCATTGAAAATTTTGTTCATATAAGTTTTAAGAAATTTTGAAAGGCAAATTTATTAATTTGACGGACAAATAAAGCTCAAGACTAAATTAATATTTTAAGGCCGAAAAAATTGAAATGTGCCCAAATAACTGCCTGACCAGAATGGAGTGATGCAATTTGATTTGCAGCTGCAACTGAAATAGCTGTCAAAAAATGTTGTACGTAATTTTGTTACTCGCCCACAATGTGCTGTACAGCTTTCTGACATTTTTGGCTTTTCAAGTCAGCTGTGCGAACTTAATTCAACACAAAAATTAAAATTTAAACAAAAATAAACATGGATAGTGATGAAATGGCAGCTAAAATTAACTTACGTCTATATCAAAGATTAAAAAGAGTTTGAAACTCTCTTCAACCCCCATGTAAACACTTGGTTGCACTCACAATATTGAAACGTCAAAAATGCTGCATGAAAAAGTTAAAAGTTGGCCAACTTGTCCAGCTGCATCTGCATCTCCGTATGCATCTGCGTCGTGTTCTGTTCGTATCATTGGATTTGTGTGTATTCAACATTTTGACAACTATTTCAGTTTCAGGTTTCAGCTCCAATTGCAGCTCCGTCTCCATTCTGTTTAGCCAGTAAAATGACAATCATTAGTTGGTTTTCCTCTTGTTAGTTTTGCTGACGATACTGGGTGTGAACTGCAAGAATATAAGACTAAAATTTATTTCTGTCAAATACGTTGACTGCATTGAATTACACTGTTGTTTAAGATAATTCGGTGTTTGGTAGGTGGCTCGTATGAGTGATGTAGGGTGCCGATTATACTCGTATTTCGGTCAGTAGAGTAGAAAGTACAACACATTTTCACAGTATGAGAAGAAGAAAACGATACGTCTGTGAAGTTAGCAGAACAATTTTAAGCTAGAAAAATGGGACCACGTCAGTAATTTGTAGTTTTCTTGCATCTTGTATGCATTTTTATTCCGAATTTTGCAGCTCACCAAAGAGTGGGTGTAACTCTCTACGCTGCTAACTTCACTATTAAGTTAGCAGTGCATGTCCTTTTCTCAGAAACTCAGCTAGCTATGAATCTGAAATAAGTCTCTGAACTTTCAGTTTAATTTGCATTGAAAATTAAGGTCAACATTTTGAAGAAAAAAATAAAAAAAAAATAATGTTTCACTGTTAACTTCACTGTAAAGTTAGTGGAACAGTCCCTCACTATCAAGTAAACAGTACAAAATTGATTTTTTTTTCAATTTGGACTTCAAAGTTTGAACTGAGTTTTCCCTAGTAAACTGCAAATTTTGCACCTACCTGCAATTTTCTAGCTAGCTCCGCTACTGAGAAAAGGTCTGTTCTCCTAACTTCAAAGTGAAGTTTACAGTGCGAAATATATTTTTCCGATTTTTTTTTTGTCAAATTTTTAAAATTTGAATTGAGCTTTATCTTGAAGTACATAAAAAACCACAAATTTGGGACACAGTTGCAATTTTTTACCTTACTCATTTGCTGAAAATGGAACATGTAATGCTAACTTCATTCATGTGAATTAAGTTAACAGTGAAAAATAATTTTTTTCGATTTTTTTCAAAATTTGGGCAAGCAAATTCAGAGCATTATTTCACATTCATAGCTAGCCCGGTTTCTGAGAAAAGAACATGAACTACTAACTTCAATATGAAGTTAGCAGTGCAGTGGGTTACACCCACTATTTGTTGAACTGCAAAATACGGAATAGAAATGCGTAAAAGATGCAAAAAAAACCTCAAATTCCTACCGTGGTTTCATTGGTCTAGCTTAATATTGTACTGCTAACTTCACAGACGTGAAAATGTTAGGGAAACAGTTCAGTCTGCAAGTTTATTCTGCAAGGGAAACATGACAACCTTGCAGAAATAATGCGAAGAGCAGGGGGACACCAAAAAGGGCTATGGAGGATTTTTTGTCTGTGGTTGGTATATTGGAATATTTCACGAGTCCAACACAAGGAATTGGTGAATGGGTCAACGCATAAAAAGCTTCTTTATCTTGCATAAATTTATATTCATCTAAATATAAATTAATTACATATAGGGATGTTAAATATTGTACATATTAGCAAATTTAACGGACGTTACCCTAAAAATGTACCTTAAATGATAATACTTTTTTTTCACAAAAAATAGTTGTGCTTGTTTTGTCTTCATGTTTTAAATTCAAATGGCCACCTCTTGCCCTTCTGCTTGATGTATTCTAAGAAATTTTTGTTGGCTAAATGCAAGTTTCGGCTCTTAACTATAACTTGGCAGATAATGTTGGTTTTTAACTGAACTAAAGTTTGATTTTTGTTGTTTTAGACGCAAATCTAAAGAAAATCCATACAAAAAGTCAAATTGCGTTTATTCGTTACTTGTTTCTTCTTTTCGTATTTTTACTCTCTTCTCGTTAATTTTGCTCTTTTGCATTACTTATTACTTTTACTCGTTACTTTTACTCGTTACATCTACTCGTTACCATTTAAAAAAAAAATTACTCATTTTTTGCTGTTTTTCGTGTTTTTCGGAAACTGCAAGCTGTAAAAAAATGATGCCAATAATAAAATTTATGATTAAAAATTGCCTTAGTTCCTGCATAAGTGTTTTTTGAAAATATTTCAAGGCAATTAGGCAAAAACATAAGAAAAAAAAAATTTCGATTTTTTTGTCGATTTCCTTATTTAAGGTTAAATAAGGAACTTCAACTTTGTTTTCAGCGACCTCAAAAACTTAAAAGTAGTCAATTAAAATAATTACACCAGAACTTTCCACTTCAAGTCCTTTTGACCACAATTGGAATAGACTGAGAATTAAAAATCTTTTTTAAAAAAATTTTAAAGTCCAAACAGAGCTTAATTAATAACATCGAAACCCTGGTTTAAATTTGAGGTTCATTTTTTTTTAATCTGCAATGTTTTCTATCTTATTATCTATTTATTAAAAATGGTAATGAGTCTGCAGTTCAATTTTCGATAAGTTAAAAAATGGCCTAAAAATAGAAAACATGACCAATGACCACACACAAACGTGATGCTCATTCATCTTTCACACTTCCTCTTTTTATAATCAGATTTGTATCCGTAAAATTAGAAAACTAACTTACTTAGCGCCTCAAAGGACTGATCCTTTTTTGTCAACAATAATAACAACAACAATAGCAACCCCTACAAAAAAAAAAAAAATAGAGGCGCTATAGGATCTTAAATAATAACAATTCACACTATCGGCATCTTTAACGATTCTTTAGAATTTACTTGCGTATAAAAATTAGCAGTCAGGTCGTTGTTTTCTCAAACTATTGTTCTTAAAGGAATTTCAGAAAAATGGGTTTTTAAAAAGGACGACTCACGCTAAATCGGACTCATATGGATAACACAATGTTTTTCCCACATGTGTTGACGATTGTTTTTACCAATCCTCCTTGGCTATGGATTGTTGTTCTTTCGGAGTCATAAAACCCCGAATGAATTCATCCTTCACATGAGAAAAGTTTTATTGTGATCTGAATTCTGTGCCAAGGAGTGGCTAGATGCATATACAATTCGCACGTGTTGAAATTGAAAACAACTAAAGAAAGATGCAAAATAATGTTCTGGGATAAGGAATAGCGCCAGAAAATAAAAATGTACATTACTCCACAGGAGCCTTCTGTCTCTTCTTTACGGTGGAACTACGATTTTACATTTGTGCATTATATCTATATGAGCGATGGCGTCTGATAGACGAGCCGATTAAAGCGAGTCATCTGCCGTTCAACAGAACCCTTTGCCTTGATTGCACATAATTTTAAATATAGAAAAGGTTGGTATAAAGAACACTTCCTCAAACACCGTTCTTCTTTATGAAGAGGCATCGAAGAGTCCACCAAAATTCTGCACATCTGCACAAAGCAAGTGCAGGTTCTTCTTCTATCTAAAAATAGCTCAAAAGTTCTTGGGGGATTATGTGCATCGGTGTGTTCGAAAAAATTAAAGAAAGTGCGCAACAAATTTGTATCTGATATTCATTCAATACAGGGTCAGCTCATAGAAAAATTGTGTCATTGCAATAAGATACTGCCACTTGAGATAGCAACAAACAACTCCACCCCACATCCGAAGTACTTCGGCATCATATAATCACGATAATAATCGGGAGCTCTTCTGATGCCCATAATTTATCTCGTAATTTTCCTAAATACTATCGACTATCCTACTTTAACACTTTCAAGTACCAAAAGACCCAAAGTGGAGCAGCAAAACACTGATGAGGAGAAAAAGGAGAAGCACGCCAACTTGTGCGCCCCAGCCCTAGCATGTCGGCCTCAATTGTGCGCCTTCCGTTCTGATTCGGATTCCATTGCGGGTGCGTCCCGTGTTGAAATTCAATATACTATCTGTTTTGAATTAGTGACGCCATGTTCTCGAGTCTTGAAACTGACAGAGAACACCATTTGCGCGCACTGTCAAAGTCAGTAGTTCTTTTTGTTTTAATTTTTTGTTTTCTTTGAACAAAATGTTGATGGTTTCTTATATACAAACCAACAACAACAACAACAAGTTCAATTTATTTCGCACAAAATGGTTGGATACGCTGGGATGATGATATGCGCGAGATGTGACAATAAAATGAAATCTAGCTGTGCGGTTGGGGTGATGTGTCTCAGATTCTGGAATAAGATGGGATGCTCAATAAACTGATGAAAGATGAAAAGAAAAAAAATATGAAAAAAAAATATCAACTCAAACAATCTTCGTTTTCGTTTTTGTTTAATGTTGTTTTTTTGTTTTTTTTTTTTCATTTATAAACAAATTTTATTCTCAATCATGTCTTTTTAGTTTTTCTTTTTGCTTATAACTTTTATTTCACCAGGCAAATACAAGAAAATAAATATTCTAGATTGAGTTTTTTTGTGCAAAAATAGGATGAGTAACGCTGAAGTTATCTTTCATAAATTTCAGTAGCTTGTTTTTTTTATTTAGTACATAAAAAAGGCCGATGATAGTTTTAAACTGAAGAAGATTGAAGAATTATTGAAAATATTTTTTTATCCGATGGAAATCTTCAAAAGACACCCGATAAGAATTAGTACCGTGTAGTGTAGGACTCTTACCGCACTAAGACCACTTTTTATGATTTTGTTTAATTTTTTACGCCATTTTTGCGTTGAAGCACTAACTTCATCGACTGCATTTTATAATATTTCTGTAACCCTTGTAAGTTATTAATCTGGCAACAATATTGGTGGCCATGATAGCGTTGATGCCTACTGGAATATCCCTTAACAGATATAAAGTTGGTCCTAGGGCACTTCCTTGTGGTACCCCGGCTTCAATTTTCTTTAGTTCTGAGTAATTTAAGTCGTACCATAAGAATCAGTTCGTATCGTAGGATTTCAATATCTCTAAATACTGCCTGGGAAGGTCCCTATGCAGTTTGTTCCAAGTTCAAGTTCCAAGTGTCAAACCTTATCAGTTGTTCTTCAAGTGCCTTTTTCACAACATCTGGAATTCGATGCACTTAGTCTATCATGAAATATTTATTCTTAAGTCCAAATTAATGGCTCAGAATAAGTCTTCTTTCTTAGCTTAGCTTTTCTAGAACCTAACAGTTTTTTGACAACCTTACCCATGCTTGGTATAAGCGATATTGGCCTGTTAGACGATACTTCTGTTGGTTGCTAACCTTGTTTAGTAGTATAACAATGACTCCTACAATTTTTCAATGATGTCGCACATAGCTTTCTTAGTTTGAGACATGAGTTTATTATAAATTGCATGAGTTAATTAAATAATTGCATCACTCTAGACTTTGGCGGAAAATAAGCCAGTTGATAAAATTATCAACTTTAAATAAATAAAAGTCTTATATCTGTTGTATCTACCTTTAAATGTTCATATTTGTCCTGTGTTTTGTCTCAATTTTCAAAATGGTGTGAGCACATACTTACACGATACAGGTATAATGAAGATAAATTAAGTATTAGCCAGTTCCGAAAACGCTGTCCATTTACTCGTGAAGTCATATGTCATACGAAAAATTAACAAAATTATGAGAACATTTTACTGCGTCATTCCCGCTTAAATCAATAGCATGCTGAGTAGGACTGGCGACGAACAAACGACACCTTGGTTCGTCTTGGTATCGTCAAAATTGAAAAGTGAAGCCGTTACTGAAAAACCAATTACAAAATATTTTTATTTGTATAATTACAAACATACTATACTCGTTTTATTCAAAATTCTTTTTTTTTTCCGGTACCAAAAGTAACAGTAAATTTCGGTCCCAAAAGTACTGTGTTTTGTTTAACTTAGTCTCGTTTGGTCTCGTATAACAAAGACTCGGCTTTGTATCGTTTCGGATGCTTGGAGCTGCTATCGTCTCGTTATCGCTTATGCGGTTCCCGATACCGATACCAAACAATACCGATACCGTTTTAGTACTAAAATCTTGCTTTAAAAGCTTTCAAAAGAAGATAAACTGCCTAACTTATGAATTATATAGTTATGAGGGAGTAAACGCCAAGTGCTGTTAACTTCTTCCCTTCATGTACGCCCTTATATATGCCAATATGGGCTCAGTAACAGACAGTTTCGAAATTATTAATAGAAAAACATTGAAATATTCTAAATACGAGTAGAAGTTCCAATATTTGCTTTTGATCGGGAATATGATTGACTGAGTGTCAACCCTGAAATAAAAAGTTTATTTCCTAAGAAAATACCAAATTGTTTGACCATTTTAAAACTTTATCCGAAGACATTACAACCCGTGCGTCTAGGGCCATATACTTTTCCCATACAAATTCAAATAAGAAAACCGTTAATAGAAAAATATAGATAGTTGAAAGATCTACTACTTTTTATTAGTGAAAAAGAAAAATACGATGCATAAAGAATTAAATTCTCTTCTTTTTTTAAAAAATGCAATCTACCTAATTTTTAAATTATGCCAATTAGCAAAAAAGATATTTAACATAAATATCAAGATAGTAGCTACAAGTTTCTTTAAAATTTTATTTCTAGGCTAAAAGATACGAAAGTTACGTGTAAAAATCACAGTTTAAAACCACTTTTTGGGCGGCTATTGCCTGTTTGTACTTTTTTGACTTTTTCCTACACTTAACAAAAAAAAAATATATATTCACCTCCCATCATTATTCATTATTCGCATGTCAATGGTTTGCGTCCAAAAATAATTGTTTTCAATGTTTAGGCCAATATTTTATTAAATAAATGTAAATTAAGGAATCATTGGGTGGCCAAGGCAAACATTATTCGCTTGGAAAATTATGAATATCTTTTCTATCAAGAATTTCTGATCAACTTTCCTCTTACAATAGAATGATTGAAGAAATCAATTAATAAGATGAGGTAAGAAATAGTTGTAGTAGTAGAACAGCAAAGATTAAGTTAAAACGATGGTTGCTGCAATCAAACAAAACTGAAAATGAATGAAATGAACAAAATGTGGACAACATTTTAAGATGCACCTTTTCTTACAAATATTAATAAATCAAAACGTATTTAAGACATTTGAAAATTAATTATATCCTTATTTCAAAGTAAATTGGACAGTTATTTGTTTCAGATAGCATTTTCTTCGACTTTTTTAACAAATAGATTTTCATGAAATAAAAATTTTTCTTCAGTGCTTGGTTCTTCATCAAATTCAACTCTATTAAATTTTGGAGACCAGCGTAAACGTTGACAGCTTTCGTTACCTTATATGGCTTAAAATGGAGATCCCAGGCTCCATTAGGCCCTTAAAACGGGGTTTTTCAAGTCTAATTTGTTGTTTTTTCAACAATGATTCTCTCTCTTGATTATTTTTTATTAAAACGCTCTTGAAGAGAATAAATCTGTTTTCTTATTTCTTTTCCATAGCACAAACCGATTAACAATTCCACCAAAAATGAAAAAGATTCGTTGAACCAAAATTATTTTTAAAAATTCAAAAGATAGGTATTGTACGGAGATTTGACATTTTAATTAAAAGCTCAAGTCAAAAGCTTTTTAATTTTGAAAAGTCTATTCTATTTCTATGTATATTCTACTGTGTTAAGCAATACCAGTTTAGAACTTAATACAAGTAGACTCTCGCAATAAGGCCCTAAGTCTCAATTTGTCTATACATTGACTTTAAAGCCAAGCCTGGAAGACTATCTTCATCACTTAAATTTCTAAAGCAAGTTCTTGGACTTTTCACTGTCGAAAAAGTTATTTCCGGTGTGCATGTAGAAACTGCTAGAGTCACCAACATTTTATAGACTAATAGCTTGAAGTATATTTTTGACGTAAGAGGAAACCGGACCATATTAATGTTTTAGTCCCGGTGAAGGTCATAACGAATTATTTCGTCTGCCAGCACGTAGTGGTCCCATTTACAAGAAAAAGTACAACTCTTTTAAAAACTTAATTAGTTAGGGAAACTAGTTCAAACGTAATATACCTTGAAGCCCTTGACTTATTGATTACAATTATGGTTTCTGCTCTGTCACATTGTATATATTCGTACTCAGGGAGTCAAGACCTTTCATTTGAGATATATTTCAAATGGTTTCCTAAAATTTTGAAAACCCGCAAAAAGTTGTCCTTTGAAGGATGTCTGTCAGGGGCCACTTAGACGTCTGTCGTAACCAAATGTGCGTTGACGTCTTGTTCTTTGGGCTCTGAAAAAGTTGAACTAAATCGCTTTGGTCAAATTCAACTTGTGTGAGCGTTCAACGAAGCCTCATTTAAGGAAATAAAAAAAATATTTAATATTATTTCTTCCCTCACATGAAAGGGTCCCAAAAGCGAATTTACGAAGTCATCAACAAAGCTACAGCATGTTTCCCCATGTGAACGGGTATCGAAGTTAGCACCTATTAGTTTTAAGAAATATAATGATGTTCTAAAAAAGAAAAAAAATAATTAAGTTTTTGCATCTTCCAAATCATATCTATAGAGTATTTATATAAATATAATATTGGTACTAAATGATCATATCTAAGATGTCCAAGTTTCAATAAAAATAATGTTTTCCTAAATTTTTCAAAAATTAAAAAAAAAAATGTATGGAAAATCTGGCCATTTTTTAGATTAACATTCACAAAAAATCCAAATATATATATTTTGAATCAAAAAAATTACAGCATACTTAAAATACAATAAGGTATGTTTCCACCAAATTTTATTAAAATCTAATTATTTTTGTCGAGAATAAAAATACATTTGGTTTGTGGTTTTTTTCTCAATATTTTTAAGGTTGTGTGAAAAAATGATCAAAGTAAAAGTTGTAGGCCTCTAAGTATCTACATACAACTTTTTTCGATAAGAGTTCTTCTCTTCCAGAAATCGTAATAAAGCACGTTTTCACACCGCCACCCCACATTTTCAAACTTGCAGTCATCTGCTGCTAGACATTTGACCTGGCCAAAATTCTGATTGGACTGAAAATTGGTATAGATGTTCCTTTAGGCATAACAATTCAACTGCCAAATGTTCCCGTCAATCCCAGTCGAGCATTTTAAGACTTTTTTTCGTAAGTCTCCGAACTCAGCATATATTGCCTTAAGACAACTTTGTCATTTAAGAGTAAGACGAAGGAAGTCGGTGTTGTTAACTTTTATTAAAATCTTAAAATAATTATATTTTTTTAATTGTAAATTTTTAGAAAAAAAAATAATTTTTATCTGGTTAGGTATGACATAATCTACAAGCTTTGCATACATTACTTTTTGATAACATTCACCGTTTGAGAGTTATACGCGAAAAACCTATATTTTTTGCATTTGGCCCTTTTAAATCGCTATATCTTTTGACCAACCACTTTTATGGGACAAAATTTAACTACTTATTAGGTAGTACATTTCAACTTCTACAAGCGTAGCACCCATTTTTTTAACATCTTAGGCATTTGAGAGTATAATAATAAAAAAAACATTATTTTTGACTTAAAAACAAATTCTTTAAATATTTATATCTTTTGAATGGTTAATTTTAGTAAAAAAAAAAAACATACTCTTTTTTATAAGGCATCTCACAATCTACAAACATTGCAAAAAGTACTTTGCGGTAACGTTAATTGTTTAAGAATAATTGTAGGTGAAAGTTCGATATTTTCGACATTTGGCCATTTTTTTAAATCACAATATCTTGTAACTGACCACTCGTATGCAGCCGGATCTACGATTTTTCCGAACCGGGCCAAAAATTTAATTTTCTCGCCCCTTTAGTTTTTGAGATTAATAAAAAAAGAACGGCATAGATAGTTTGTTGGATTTTTTGTAACCGGGAGAAAAAACTTTTATGAATTTGCACTTTAGATATTATATTACACAAAATAAGCAATTTTTAACAAATATAATACACACACATGGCCGTAGCCTAAGGAGGATCACAGAGGTTTGTAAATCCTATATTCCTTTTCAGTATACAATTTTTATACGTACTCAATTTCTGCAATAGTTACGAATTATGGTTAAAACTTTCTTAATTTAGTACTAAGCTTACCTAGCATAAAACTTTTAATACACATAGTAAGGTGATTATTTCTTAACTCAGCTTAAAATGAGATTCTAAAACCATAAGTCGATATGATTTTTGCTATCGTCTCTATGCATTTTGATTTCCTGTTTTTTGGCAAAAACTAACAACATTTAAACGAAAAAAAATTTGATACCAAAAATTTGAATTGTGACAATTAAAAGTCGGAAATTATGCTTTATTTAATTTAACTCAGAGTGCCATAACCTGCTACACAAGGTCATTGTCTGGGTACGGCCTTGTACACTAGAGTGGAGCGAAATTCCATTTTTTAGATATCGGTTATGGAATACCTGCAAAAAGGTGCTATTGGACGTCAAAAACAAAGACATAAAATATTATTTGTTCAATCGGAGGTGTTCCCGTCACAGCCAAATTCTGAATAAAACTCATAAAACATGCTTATGCCCCATTTCATTAAAAACAATCGAATCACATCCAAATTTTTCGATTAGTTTTTTTCTAATATTTAATTTATTTTGGTTTGATAATAAGGTTTAAATAAAATACAAAACGAAATTCAATTTTGGAGTTTTGACTGTATAGTTTTTTTGGAACTATACAGTGTAAATACTGGTTAGCCTTTTTTTAGCATAGTTTTGGACGCCAAACTCAAATCCATCATTTTTTCAGCCACCAGCTCTGGTTTTCGAGATATACTAGGTTAATCAAATCAAAATAGCGAAAGATTGCAATTTTTGGTCATTATCAAATATATCTCAAAAACTGGAGTCTCAAAAAAAAGAGTGACAGATTTGAGTTTGACGTCCAACAATATGATTAGAAAAATTTTTGTTCTTCCGTATCAAAAAGCAAATGGGTGGTTGTAAGCCTTTTCAATTTTGTCAGAATACTATTGTGTCCTCTTACACTTTTTGAAATATAATTTTAAATTTCAAAACTATAATATTGTTTTTACTTTGTATATTTTTTTTGAAATTTCATTATCATGCCATCATAATGTATTTTTTCAGATTTTTTTTTCATTAATTAGATACAGACATAATCAAAATGATGGTGAGATTGTGTTTTCTTAAAATAATTTTGCCGACCAGTGTATAATTGATAATGGTGGACGCACCTCGAAACATCACCATTATAAAATATATTTTTCACCTATTATCTGCACTTCTAAAAGCACAATTGGGTTGCTATTGCATTTCCAAAAAAACAAATTAACCTCCAAACATTTTTGTTCTACAATATTGTACACACACATGCCTGCAATTCTTAAGTTTCTTCAATCTGTTCTGGTTTGTTAAGAGGAATGAAAGCAATTCAAGATTGTGCAGAAAAATTACTAAATAAAAATACAGTAGACGCTCGATTTAGTGTGTCTGAAAATAGTGAACACACAAAATTTTAAAATTGATTTTTTTATAAAAATGTCTCGCAAGTATTTAACATTTTAAAAAATGTGCATTTTGGACCAAATTCATCTTTAAAAAGCCCTTAAAAAAGCTCGAAAAAGTGAAAAATATTAAAAGAGTGAAAAGCGTCTATGGTATCTTCACTTGTCTTTTTAATTTGTGTCATAGAACTCGATAAAAATAGGAAATTAAATAATATTTTACTTTTATTTAGTAAAACTCGGTATAAATGTACCTGATGCAGATACAAACTGACTTCTGCTAGGTCTTTTGTATTTTTACGTGACTAAGTGAAGTAGGTTTGAAATATTTTCTTATTTAAAATGGTGAAATGGTAGAAAAAAAATTCCTAAGGTCTGACTGAGAAATACGATTTGAAAAATTCCACTGCCGTATCTCATTTCATTTTGATTAATTTCATTTTACAGGTACATGGATTTGGGGTTGCTCATATGGAAAAACCGTCAAAACCCTTTTAAGAAGAAGACTTTGCCATCTACAGACTGAGCATACATTTATTTTGAGCACCATTGTCATTCACGAGTAAAAAACGGAAAACCGTTATTTTTGGCTTTTGACCAATTTTTTTAAATAAATATATCTTTTTAGTGGTAAATTTTAGCATTTTCATGTAAGGAGTTAAAACAGCTACAAACATTACTTGAAACACTTTTTGATAACATTTATCGTTAAAGAGCTATTCCCAAAAATCATTTTCGAAATAGCTTTATTTCCATAACCCATGGTCTTACGAAAAAAAGTAGGTTAAAGTAGTTGTAGAGAATCAGGCGCAGATACAGGGAGAGGGCAAAGGGTGCAATTGCCCCCCTTGGGCAGGAACAAACAAAGTTTTATAACTTGCAATCTTCAAATTTCAGGTCTTTACATTCAGGCCTACATTCCTAAGTAAAATTTTTTTGAGAATAGTCAAATTATTTCATACTAAAGAGCAGATTAAATCCCACATCGATCTGATTTCACTTTTCAAAATGCAAATGTGAATAAAAAATGATACAGCTTCTAAGAACAATGCTCCAAAAAGTTAATGCCCCAACCCTTCTCTACAAATATGTGTTTTTTTTTTATAGTTGAATGAAACGTGGAAGCCAGCATTGGCACTTTTCTTCATTTTCAAAAAAAAGGGAAAATTTATTTAGTTTTAAGATTCTAACTTTGCTTCAAATGCTCAGATGAACAAGATTAAGATATTTAAATAAATTTTAAATGACAAATTACTTTTTTGTGTTAAAATTATTGAGAAATTGGTACCATAGAATTTCATACTAAAATGATAGGTATCCATTTGACAGTACTTTCACTAGAAAACTCTCGAGAATAACTTTCGGATGCCTTCCCCTCTGGTGAGCTGATTTCATGAATGTGCACTTGCGAGCTTAACACTCTAGAGGTTGTCCCCATCTTTTAACTCCCTTATGTATTTCGAGTGCGGTTCAGTATGTAGGTGATATTTTCAAACATGTGACTTTAGGAAACTGCTTTATCAAACACAGAGCTATTGCAGTAAAACTTTTATTTGCTTTTTTTAGAAGACTTTTTCATGAAATATTCTGCAAATGCTTTTCTGACTCAGATAACGGCCTTTATTAACTTGTCTTTGGCCACAGAATCTTATCCCAGCAATGGCTGAAACTTTTGCTCGAACTCGAACGTTGTGTGGGAAAAGGAACATACCGGTGTACTGTTGTTCTTTCCAAAATTCTAGGTGGTGCTTTGAAGATCTAGAGGGAATTCAAAAACGCTGTTAAAACACCCTGTTTCTGCCACAAACTGCATAACTTAATTTCAGGAAGTTTCAAAGTACCCGCTGCTCGCTGCCTGTAGAGAAATGCATAATCTACACAGCTTTCTCATATTACTTTTGGGAACTTTTGTCAGTTGATTTGTTATGCTCAAAGGAACGTCTATATCAATTTTCAGTCTTATCGGAATGGAGTAAAATGATAACTTTACGCAAAGTTAGCATGAACGACCCTTTTTATACATTTGATTAAATACTAGGTAATTCAATCAGAGTAAGCGTCACAATGATGTTTGGATAAGTTTAACCAGTTTGGTTAATTTTACGCAACAAAATCCTTTGAAAAGTTTATCCAAATTGTGTAAATAATTTCCAATACAAAATTTCATTAACCAAAAGATAAAATTAAACAATTTGTACACTTATCTACGGTTTTACGAAATTTGTATGAATGCCCTTAATATTTCATTTGAACTTATTTTAGCGCCAGTACATTCATGCATGTGTTATAGAGTAACATGTAGGTAAGTCAGTCATAAGAACGTTTAGTTAGTTACCTAGACAAGTGAGAAAGCCAATAAAAAAATCTTATCTAAATATTTGGATTATATTTACCTTAATATTGCTAGAAAATTCATTGTAGGTATATAAGTACTTACTCGATTGCACTAAGGGAAAGTCCAATTTTCAATATGCTCGTATCAACAAAAAATCCTGATTTATAATAGAATATCTGATAAAACCCACAGCCCTACATATATGACCTTTTTAATTTGGGAACAAAAAAAACCCATATACCCAGGTAAATATTCACACCACTTGTAGTAAGTACATATATTCCCAAACGGATTAATAAAACACTGACCTGAGAATAATTGTGCAATTTCATAGTCGAAACTAACCGGAAATATTTGAATGTCCATATTATAATCATTTTGTAATGAAAATGCGAAATGTGAAGAGGAGATATTGGCGCAGTTAAAAGAACTTTTTCTCCGAATCTATAAAACGCTCCACCATTTTTTTTTTTTTTTTGAATTCAAGACCAGAAAATTGAAGTTTATAAAAAAATATTCCCACAAAAATAATAAATCACCACCGGATGCACAGAGTACAGCAGACTGAAGACATCATTGCATCTCATCCCGCAGTTAAAATGTATATGGTTGGGGATACATTTACATTATTGTGTCTTTTTGTTGTTGTTTTATCCCAGCGATGCTTAAATTTTTCACTCGCCCTTTGAATAATAATGTTTCCAACTGTTTTTTCTTTGTCCTTCGAATCCGACAGAAGAGAAAAAAATGTCACAGCACATAAAACATATCGTTTGCGGGATGTCTCAAAAAATGTCGCGACTTTTTTTCCCTCCATTTCCTTTGCACGGCAAACAAAAAAATCTCCCTTTTCTTGGAATTCATATTCCAACAACAACAACCAATAATTTGTTTCAGTATTTTACATTTATATGTATATTTAAATAATTTTCAACATAATTTACATTTTTTTTTTAATAATTAAAACATTATTTATATAAGTTTATAAAATATATAAAAACATTTACTTATATAAAATTATAAATTTAAATTCTTATTTATATATTTTAAATTAACAACTTAAACAACTAGAAATGGAAATGCGAGTTGGAAGATCTTCAAGTTTTAAAAATCAGCTTGGAGTTGCTATTGAGGTCTATGATTTATTATGGGCATCACCCTCCATCCGCCAAACACCGAAGAGATAGCTTAGCTTCTCTGGTGGAATTATTGGTGCGTTTCTTCTTCCCTTGGATTCATCATTGAGAACAGATGCGCCTAGAGCGAATCCACCTAGATTTCCTGTATTACTCTGGGTCACACCGTGATTATCCAAAGCCTTCAGAAGACTGATCTCACTCGTCGATAGAACTCGGCACAGGAAGTCGATATATCTGCAAGAACAAACAAAAATGATAAGTGAGATTTCGTCGGGAAAAAACTGGTAAAAGTATTTAAAAAAAAAACCCAAATTTGAATGCTGGGCTTCAAATCAGGAAAATCCGCTGGGAAATAATAAATTAGACAAAACAAAAAAACATCCAGAAAAACCATCAGAGTTGGAATTTCGGATCAATATAGATTGGGAATTCCACGGGGAAATACCTACCTTGTGGCTAATTTCAACGTTTGGATTTTACTGAGTTTATCGCTGGGGAGCGTTGGAATGATCTGTTGTAAGGATTTGAAGGCATCGTTAAGGCTCTGGGTGCGTTGACGCTCCCTCACATTCGCCATAACTCGCTGATTTTGGAATTCTCCGGCATCTTCCAATTTGCTCGATTTCCTCTTTGTCCGCCGACGGGGCTTCCGAAACTTGGACGGATCAGCACCGGATGACATCTGCAGGAGATCATCCTCGTTGTGGAACATGTAAGCCGATTGGCGGTACTCCATTTCGTCCCTGTCCGAGCTAGAGTAGGTGCTGCCATTTAACGAGTTCGTATGATCGAAGTCGAATAATCCTTGTTGGGCAGCTGGAGCATGTTGTCCTTGATTTATCGTCTGGGGTGTCATTTCTGGCGGTTGATGGAATGGTTGGTACTTAAAGTTATCCTGGCTGGTTTCGCAGATATCCTCATCATTGCCATTGTAAGGATTAAAGGGAGGTGTATGGTTCGTCGTCTGAATACCACTGCTACCACCCCCGCCTCCACCACCCACTTCGTCAACTGTCGTCGGCAAATATTCGACGAAGAACTTTCCAATTGCAGTTGGTGGCTGTTGCCGTGGAATGTGATGGAAGTGTTCTTCGTCGGTATACATCAGCGATTTTTTGTTGTCCTGCAGCATGTCCTCGCCGCAGTCAAAGTTCTGCCGGCGCTTTCCATTTCCATTCATAAAATGGTGTAAGTCATTGTTGTGATACGAGTTGTTGTTGTTGTTGTTATTGTTATTATTTGAAAGGGAGTCCTTTTGCAAAGGAGGCGTTCCATTTGGCGAATTTGTAGCTGAGCTAAGAATTTCACTACTAGGGATGTTGTATTCGGTTTCCTGTTCGTGGTCCATGGGATCGGAGGATGTGGGGTAGCCATGATGTGGCGTGATGTATCCTTGCATATGTTGGTGCTGGTGTTGCTGCATTTGCAGATAGTTTTGTTCAACTTGAATTATTTTTATTGAATTTTGATTCATATTCATTATATTTGCACTATGATCGATAAGGGGCTTATAACTGATATCGAGTAACACTTTTGGTGAAGCAGACCGCACCGACATTGCAATCTTAATAGCTTCTAATTGTTTGTATTTTTATTTTTTATAGTTTTCTTTTACACACTTTTTACACGAGTATTGTATCCGTTAGATATTGTGTTCATCAGCAAAAAATATTGTTAGTTTTATCCACGACCGATATATAAAATATGTTCATCACCAACGAACGGAAAGATACAAACTGAATTGATTATCCTTGCGCGCATCCTCAAAATAGCTAAACCGCGCATCTGTAAGATGTGTACTAAACATCCATTTTACTCAATGCGGATATATACGATTTAACTAATGACTGCTAGAGTGAGATAGGGCAAGATAGTTTGATAGTGTGTGACGTCACACATTCATACACTTAACCACCCTCCTGAACTAAAAATGAGCGAAAGGGATATGAATATTCTATTCGATCGGTATATTTTTAGTATCTTCTATTAGTGCATTGGCCAATCACAGGGAGTTGTTAAAGAAGAAAAGAGACAAATATATGTGGTTGGATTTATAAGTGAAGATTTTACAAAGCTTTGATGTGTTGTATCTTTTAAATCGGAGCGATGCGGCGGTGACCTTTGTTGAATTTTTTTTTTTGTTTTGCTGGTGTATCTTTTTCTTCCAATCAAACAGAATTATATGACAGATGGAGGAGAATATTTTTGTTGCGTATTCGAATAATTATTGGCGTGAGGAGTTTTTTTTTTGGTATTGTTTTGTTGGAGGAAATTATCTTGTTGATTTCAATTTAAATTTAATATTTTGGATGAACACTTTTTGAGTATGATAGCTCTGAGTGTTTTGAAATCAGTAAGAATATTGATTAAGTTTTTTTAATTAGACTGAAATTTATTCTGTTCGATGTGATTTGGTTTGAGGTTGTAATTTTTTATTTTTGTTGATAAAATAATTTAAATACATGATGAATTTTATTTTTATTTTTTCAATAATTATATTATTCTTAGTGAATTTAAAAAATTGTATTTTGAATCAAAAGCAAAACTCCAATGGTTTGCTTCTTTAAGAAATTAATTATCGAGCGTAGTTCTCCATTAGTATCTATTAAAATGCTTTAGTAATTAAATTGGAATAATTTTTTGTAAATGATTTGTGTAGGTAATTATATGTACCTATGTTACGAGATATTATGATTTTATATCTAGATACGTACTTGGTTAAAAAAAGCACCCATTTACCTAAATGATAAATTATTTTCCTATCAGAAGTGGAGGGTAATATGTTATGTACAGAAATAAATAATACTCTTTTACTTTCTTCTCTTTAAAGAAAACCTGAATATTGTTAAATTATCAGTAGCTACCTGCCTTGCACTGAAAATATATGTTTTGTTTAGCTATGAAATTATTTACAGTATTAGGTAATTGAGTTGTTGTTGTTTCAATGAAAATTTCGCTCTCCCAATAAAATATTTTATTTATCCGTTTGTTTGATTAACGTTTATATTCTAGTTATATTATATTTTTATTATGCAAATTGTGGGGTAGTCTTGATTTTGCCCTTCTTTTATGTTTTCGGAGGTGCTGAATACGAATCTAAGGTTTGTAACTAAAATCTCGTGACGCAACATGGACAAAAATGTAAAAAAAAAAAATGATGCAAAAATGCAGTTTTTTGGGAGTTTTTCACTGATGGGTTGAAAATTATCAATTATCCGAAAATTACATCAAAATACGATTGAAAGTTAACACAGTTTCCAATCATATCTGTTTTAAGTTTCTTTCTGTGACAACTTATTAGCTACTAGCAAGTTTAAAAATGACGTATGTATTTTTAATGTTTTCGAAAATCCACTTGAAAGCACTTAGTAACTTCTTTATGGAAAAGTTTTTAATTTTTGTCTGTAACATGAACAAAGATATACTTTTCTGATGGTATCGTTGATGTGTTGACTTTCAATCTGGTCTTGAAATTGCAATATAGCATATCACGTTTTCGAGATATTCGAATCTAATTAAATTTGTTTCTTAAAGCAAATTTAGAGTTATATTTTTTGTCGAGGTAATTTTGTAAAAAAAAAAAGATTACAATCATTCTAAAGTATGAAAATTTTACTTAAAAATCCTTTTTAAATTTTTCAAATACCTTTATTTACCTTCGATAAATCGTAAGTCTTTGTATTACGTAATTTGAAAATTCCAGTCAACTTGTATTTTTGTAGAACTTTTTGCAAAATTTTTGCATGTTGCGTCACGAAATTTTAGTTAAAAACCTTCGATTCAGATTCGACACCTTAGTTTCAAAAAACAGGGTCAACATTTAAAATTCCCCACCTGTTGCTCGCTATGTGCCCTTTTGAGCACAAATTGGCTAGATTTTTCGAAGACCATCTCTTGAAGACAAATGGTGGTATTTAAAAAATTCGAAAAGGATTTTAAAGTAAAATGTTTATATTTTAGAATGATTACAAATATTTTTTCGGAAAAATTACCTCGATAAAAAATATAACCCCAAATTTGCTTTAAGAAACGCATTTATTTATATCTTTAGATTCAAATATCTCAAAAACGTGACATGCTATAGCAATTTCAAGACCAGACTCGAACTCAACGCATCAAAGATCATCAGGAAAGTATATTTGGGTTCATGTTACAAATAAAAATTCAAATTTTTCACATAAAGTAGTTACTTAGGTAGTGCTTTCAAGTGGATTTTCGAAAATAGTAAAAATACGTCAGTTTTTAATTAGCGCTTAAGTCCAAATGGGTTGTCACAGAAAAAAACTTAATCTGAAATTCATTGAAAATTGTGTATATTTTCAGTGGTACTTTGGTGTAATTTTCAAATAATTAGTAGTTCTCGAGCCATTAGTGAAAAACTCCCAAAAAAATCATTTTTGTACAATTTTTTCATTATTTCCATGTTACGTCGTGAAATTTTAGTCGCAAACCTCAGATTTGGATTCAGAACCCCCGAAAACATAAAAGAGGGCTTAAGAGCAAAACTACCCCACAATTTGCTCGCTAAGATGCTTTTTGAGCACAAATTGACTGGACTATACCATTTCCTAAAAATTTAGTTTTAACATGCACACCAGAAAGAACTGTTTTGACAGTGAAACGTCTTAAAACATAGTTTAGAAATTTTACCGGTGAAGAAAGACTCACAGGATTAGCGCAAATGTCAATTCATCGAGGAATTGAGATTGACACAGAGGAAGTGGTCATCTAAATTATGTACTGCACAGAAGGCTGGAAGATCAAATGGTGAAACTTTATTTTTATTTAAATAATCCCCCACCCTTAAAAAAATAATGTTTTGCTACGGCCTTGTACACACACATGCCTGCAATCCAAAAGTTTCTTCAGTCTTTCTAGATTTGTTAAAAGGAGGGAAACCATTAGGCTATGGTAACAGTGTGTACGTATTCTGACCAACAATTTTTCTGACATATTCGTTAGAACCGTTCGTCAGAAGTTTGTGGAAACGGTTGATGCGTATTCTGACAAACAATAATTGTGCTGACGTATCCATCAGAACAAACAAAACTATATAGTCCTACGAAAGCATTTTGTTGGTCTGAGCCCTCACGCGTTTGTCAGAACGATCAATCGTTCAAATCAGTTTGGTTATTTCTGCAGCATTCTGACGAACAGTTCTGACAAATAGATTCTGACAAATAATTCCGACGCACAACTCTGACGAACAGTTTGGACGAACAGTTCTGAAAAATACGTTAGATTAATTGTTCGTCAGAACAATATTTCTATTGTTATAGTTGCCTAATTCGAAAAATCCGAAAATAAACGGAAATTCGAGATGTTTCACAA
The DNA here is from genome assembly GCA_946251815.1 of Dasysyrphus albostriatus. Lineage (NCBI taxonomy): Eukaryota > Metazoa > Arthropoda > Insecta > Diptera > Syrphidae > Dasysyrphus > Dasysyrphus albostriatus. The sequence goes on along the minus strand of OX276338.1, from coordinate 51,666,277 downwards.
AAATTAGTATAACCAAAATTTTTTTAATGAAAATATGTTTAAAATTTGCTTAATATGAGAAAGTAAATAAAGACCAAATATTTAACTTTTATTTTTTTAAAATGATACAAATGTAAGCGTATAGCTTAAACTGACTGCTTCCATGTCTTTTGTATATATGGGGTGTTTGGGTGAACCATGATAACTCCATTTTGAAATTTGCGTCATTTTACATCGATCTAGAGCCTAAATGGGTGAACCAAATTTCTTCAAATTTGAAAAATGAATTTTCGATTACATATTATGTACATATAACTCATTTAGGCTCTAGCTCAATGCAAAGTGGACGTAAAGACGCAAATTTTAAAATGAAGTTAGCAGGTTTCTTCCAAACACCACAGACATTTGCATTCGTGGGTTACAATGAGTATAGGTATAGTTTGAAATATTTAGTATTTTAAATGGTGATGATATATACGAGTACAACAATAGAAAAATTTGCTAATGGCTGACTGAGAAATATAATTTCAAATTCCATAGTCGCATATTATTCCAATTTTCAATTTCAATTTTGTTAAGCACATGGATTTGGCACCCTTGGAGGTTGCCACCTGGGCCAGAGGTCCCGGGTTGCCCCCCCCTGAATAATAAACTGCAAAGGATCTGTAGCTGTATTTACTGGGAATGGTTTAAAAACAGTCGGCAGATGTTAAGCGAAGAGACCAGCCTTTTATTTTGGATTTCAAATCCATTATACCATCCTGCGATTTTATTGCCGGGTTTTGTGTCAGTGATATAGTCTTTTTAGGCACTTGGTTGCTTTCCATAAGAAGTATTTGGTGGAGGCATCCACCGTCAGACTATTCGGGAATTTACTAAGTGAATTAATTTTAACTCATGATTCCTTTCTTCCGTTCGTTGTTGAGACGGTTAAAAACTATGCCTTATCAGTTGGAAATCTTGTAGCTTGCCATTTTCTGCGACCTTTTCTTATATCAGCTCCTTTATTTCGACAGGATGTTTTATTTCTTTTTCTCTTGATTTTTGGGGTACTTTCTTTGGCAGCCTGTTGCATATCAGCAATAAATTGTTTAACTTTATGATCAATTTGTTCAATTGTTTGCATAGGGGATCTTAAGTTTTTTTTTTTTATCCGATGGAAATCTTCAAAAGACACTCAGTAAGAATCGGTACCAAGGTACCAAGTTGTGTGGGACTCTTACCGCACTAAAACCACCGGTGAATCAGGACCAATCTATGAAAGATCGACAAATGATTTTTGTTTCTTAATTTATAAATCGCATTGTGGGAAGTTTAAGTTATAACACTTTCCCATAGCTTTTAGACCATCAGCTCATGAGGCTTGGTTCTTCTTAATCTCCGAACATTGTCTCGTACATTTAAGACGGTCTCTATTTCGGAGTTGGTATGACTTTGCAGTCGCTTATTGTGTGATACAGCGTGTTTTTGAATCACTTCTGTAACCATTTCAATTTGAAGGTCACGATGTAGATCGCTATTTCCTATATACCAAGGGGCATTTATTATTCCGCGAAGGACCTTGCTTTGGAATTTTTGGATGGGTTCAGCATTTGTTTTCTTTGTACAGCCCCATAGTTGGATGCCATATGTCCAAACGGGTTTCAGTACTTGCTTATATAACATTAGTTTGTTCTGGATAGTTAGGTCAGAGTTCTTTCCTAGTAACCAGTACATTTTTCTGTACTTCAAGTTTAGCTTGTCTTTTTTCTTTTTGATGTGCTCTTTCCGTTTAAGCTTTGCATCCAAAGTCATTCCAAGGTATTTGGCAGTATTGGAGTTAGGTACTGATGTACTGTTTATAAGAATTGGAACATTGTTTATTTTTTTGTTTGTAAAGTTTATATGCGTCGATTTTGTTTCATTTAGTTTGATTCCCCATTTTTGCGTCCAATCACAAACTTTATCGACTGAATTTTGCAGTTTTTGTGTAGCCTTCGTAACGGATTTATCTGGCACCAATATTGCAGTATCATCAGCAAAGGTGGCCATGATAGCGTTGATGTCCACTGGAATATCTCTTGTATATAACAGATACAGGGTTGGTCCTAGAACACTTCCTTGTGGTACACCGGCTTCAATTTTCTTTAGTTTTGAGTGATTTTGGTCGTACCGTACTCTAAAGAGTCTATTCGTAAGTAAGTTTAAGTTTAAGTTTATAAAAAGAAAAAAGAAGAAAATTTCCCAAGAAAATGTAAGGAAAACATGTTTTTCGTTGCGATTTCTTGATTAAAGAGTATTATGGATATGAACTTCACACTGGGATCATTGCAAACAATTATGTCTCCTTATTGGTCAGTAAATGGCCATAAAATGTCAGATTGTTTCTGTAGTTGAATTGTAATTATAGATTTTCTTATGAATTTTTTCCTGAGTTCATAAAAAAAATTAATCGCTGATCAGACCAATTACTAAAAATCATGGTATATAGTGTATAAACCTACCGAACCCTCTTTGTTTGCTAGGCATCAACAAGGAGGAGCTATATTTCAGCTCCAAGGTCTTTAAAATTGCAGTCCACTCCACTCCTCTCAGAAAATTTGGCCATGCTGATGCTGGTGTTAATAATTGTAAACTAGGGATAACCTATTTCTTAGACGAGACCAATTGACCATTTCTGACTAATTTCTGGCCCATCAAATGTAGATTTTTGACTTCTACAGTTTTCTTGTTGGCTCAGTTGCTGTGAAAAGAACTATGGTATGCTTACTTCAGAGTGAAGTTCGAAGCAAAAAATTAATTGATTGGATTTTTTTTCGTTTTTGGACTTTAAAATTTGGAATTAAATTTTTCTTGAAATGCTAATTTAGCTGCAAATTTTGAGTTCAATCACCAATTTCTAGCTAGCTCCGTTGCTGAGAGAAGAATTATTACGATATTATATTGCAAAAAGAATTTTTCCATTTTTTTTTTCTTATTTGGTTTTCATAATTTTAACTTTGTTTTTTTTTTTTACCTAATTGCAATTTTCTATCCAGCTCAATTGCTAAGAAAGGGACTGTTATGTTAACTTTGCTCCGAAACAGAAAAAAAATGCTAATTCCAGCTATAATATCTCATTTATTCTATTGTATTGCTCCGGAAAAGGTTGAATTTATAGCAATAAATACTGAAAAAGTTGTTCGCGTTTGGGAACTCGGAGGACACAAAAATACTGACGAGTATGATAATTTTCGATCAAGAAAATGGGAAAACATTTGGCAAAGTGGAAAGTATAATAAATGTTCTTGAAAGCCTAGTTTAAAGTTCCCGTGCACAGAAAAAAATCTATGCAAATTTTTTCGCATGTCATAAATAATTGAGGTAAAATGCAAAATTAAATTTTTGCATGATTGGTTTATAGTTTCTTGCACAATAAAACTATTGCTGTCATGAAAATGTCATGCAAGACAATAGACTGCCAATTGTTTTGCATGCAAAAAAAAAAGTTTGGTGAATAATTTTTTTTTTGAATAGTCCATTTTTCACTTCCAAAAAAACATATATATTCACCTCAAGGCATTATTTGCCTGCAAGTGGTTTTTAAATCCAAGAATAATTTTTTCCAATTTTAGGCCTAAAGTTTATTAATTTAGGGTAAATTAATGACTCAATGGGTAGTTTAGGCAGTTGGCAATTATACAATTTGGTTCACAGAATAGGTGGAAAATAGTTTTTAAAATTTCTATGCTACACAGTGGGATGATATGGTATTTTATGGTGCCAAATAGTGTGGGATGTTGGTAGATGTGTAGGTTAAGTCAAGATAAGAATAAATTCTGTAAGAAAGGGTTAAGGTCTAATTCCCCTCCTCCAAATAAAAGGGGAATTTTTATGAAAATATGACTTAAATTTGAAAAAAACTATTATTTAAAGACAACGGCAACATTTAGAATAAAACTATGTAATTTTTCTTGAAGTCAGAAATCTGATCTTTTAGTTTTGTTTTAAAATTAAGCTAATTTAATGAATAATTTTTGAAAAAAAAAGTTCCTACCTAACATAATTTTTTTTTTAATTAATTTTTTGTATGAATGAAATAAAATGCGTCTTCCAAAACTAGTTTGGTTTTCAAAATTCAATACTCCTTTTAATTTAGAGTCAATTACACTTAACCTGATGGTTGTAAGCCTTCTAGTTTTTGAGCAAATTAAAAATTACAATAACTACTTTTTATTTTTTTCGATTTGGTGAAATTTTTGAACAAAAATTAGCAACATACTGGATTTAGATTTTTTGTTCTCAGACGACCAGAAATGTTGGAATGAAGGATGGAGTTATCTTGAGGTTTTTCAAAAGAAAAACCTTTGAACACACTCACTACATCGAAATATACTTGATCCATTTTTGACCTTAAGTCACCCGGGAGAGCATTTGAATTTTCGTGGGCAACGGTTTCTTTACATTAAAAGTTGAATTTTATTTAACGTTAGTTGGGGCTTTGTAACAGTTTTATTAATAATGACTTATTTTATGGAAGTAGAATTATGAAGTTACAGTTTTTGGGCGGGCTTTTTTAATGACAAAAAAATTGTTAAAATACAAATATTTTAACTATTAATAATCCGTGATTAAATTTGGATGAAGCTGATCAGTTTTGGTGAAAATACTATTGGTGAACGAGAAAGAAGTGTTTTAGCTAGTTTTCATCCATTAAAGGAGCAATATCGAAAAAGCAGTAACTTGACCTCATTATTCGGAATATTCAAAGGCCTCTAAGGAAATGATGACGAAAAAATACATGAACTGGCGATGTAATATTTCAGGCCCAGATATCAGCAGTAGCGCCTCAAAAAAATATGAGTTTTAGAGACCATTTTTGAAAAGGCTTTTGTGCACTAGAATCACTTCTCACCCCACTCTGTGCCGGGTCTTACAGCTTTCATGACGAACTGCTCTGAATCTCAAATTAAGTTACCATGCTAAAATATTTAATTTAGATGATTTGCTGAAGCCTATAAACGAAAAATCAATTAGCTTCAAATTTAGTGCAGTGCTTGCGCTTTTTTTAAGTGATTCTTTAAAAATGTATGTTTAATTAAGTTTTCAAGCTAAGAATTTATCTCTTATAGGTAGATATATACCAGAAAACTTTCTTGTTCAAAGGAAATGACTGAAAATTGTTGTTTATTCAAATTTTGTAATTTTGCCTACTAGAAAAAGATTTAACATTTAAAATAAAGCACAGCAAATAGACAACTAACATTTTTTTAATAAGCCCTTTTACAAAAAAAATCATTTAGATAACTAAATTTACTCGTATATAGAAAGCTATACAATTTTGAAGAAAAAATGAGAAAAATATTTTTTTCGTAAAGCAATAATCCAGAAACCTTTCAATATTTTATATGCCATCAAAAACCGAGTCAGAACAATTAAAGTTCATATGCCTATGTACATACCTACTAACATATGTATGTATTTATATATAGTAAACCTTAGCTCAGTGTGGCAAAACCAAATCACTAAAAACTTCAATAGATCTCAAAGGAATAACCCTAGTAAGTAGAAGGTAATACATACATAGATAGCTGAAGCTATCTCATTGAACAAATCAAATCGACGACTCCCTCTCATATAATCGAAATTCAAAAAGGAAAAACATAACTTGTAGCACAACCATATACATACATAATGCATTTGTATACTACTTTTATTATATGCTTGTTTAGAAATTAAATTAGGAAATTCCCTTATCAAAAGTAAGAAATAAAATGTTCTTTTAAATTTGTTAAACTCTTGATGGACGTCGCATTGTCTAGCGCGATAGCCTACAGAATATCAAAAATCCCTTTCGAACATCGACATCATATATGAATGTATTTCTATCTCACTTGCCCGGATATTGGTAATTTCCAGGATAAGTCAGCGGATGATGGCTGCTAGAGCAACAGCGCAGCGGCGGCGGCGTCGGCGGTTTTCCCTCACGATTGCAAAATACCCGCAATAATCACTAATTACACAGATGCCTACATTTTTATAAACTTACAACAAGCACCAGCAGCATCAGCTATAGCTACCTGTGATTGAGGTCAATTGATATTTTCGGATTGTAAGGAATCCCCGTGTATCCTTATTGCGGTGGTATTTACGTATGATTTTTATTTCCGTGGGTTTTCTGGTTGGGATTGGGATATCCCTTGAAAGAGCCAGAGTATGTCGTCTAGATGTCTGAGCGTTTCTTTTTCATTTCTAAAATTATCCTCGACATCATCTGCAAGAATGTTGCAGACAAGAAGGCAAATTTAAGGGATACCTACGTTCCCGTAGCAGCTTCAGTCGTATAGCAACATTGTCACAAAAGTCGTAAAAATTGCGTAAATACGCTCCCCAGTTACACTTTCATCTCATTTTTAATGACAGCTTGTTTGTAAATTTTGTTTGCAAAAGATATTTTTATGATTTTTGTTTGTGTGGCTTTAAATTATTTTTCTTCAATCGCAATTGACACCAATAACGAGCGAGTATACGCATTGAAGTGTAGAGCAGGAAATTGTTTTTATGTGGCAACTGGGAAGTTAAATAAACTGAAAGACGAAGATGTGTTTTCTGACAGCCATTAATAAAAGAAGATGTTTTTTGTGGTTGGTGTTGTTTTTTTTTTTGTTAATGAAAAGAGGTTGAGTGGGCGGAAACATCTCAATTGGTCATCTCTTTCTTATTTGAATTTTGTTTTTGGGGAATTACTTGGGAAATTTTTATAATATGGTTTGTGTATATGATTATAAATAGCTAAAACGGAAACCATAATGATGGTTTATGGAACATCCGAGTGGGGCGCTGTCAACTTAAATATAGTTGTGATAACCACCATGTTGTTTATATCGTTTTTTCGTGACTTATAATTTGAATTTGAATTATACGATATTACGATGTACGCGTATGTAGGTTGGCCTTTGTATATAAAAATCATAGTACTATCATGGCGGCTGTCGATAGTAGCGTCATCTTTTTTACATTTGTTACGTTCTTCGGCGGAGACTTTTTATTTTCGGTGGAGATTTGAGAATATGAGAAACAAAAATAGAATAGAACGAGAAAGAGGTATTCTAAATTTATGATAGTACGAGTGAGGCAGTAATAAGACATTTTTGCAAATGAATATTCATATAATGAGGAAATAATAAAGCACAGAATAAGGAAAGTAACCAATTTTGCTTTGGGTTCCCCTTATTAGTTTTGTTTACGTTTTTGTATGTGAAGGAAAAATAAAGGGATACAAAACAAAATAACAAAAGTTGTAAGTTTGTAGGATTTAGAGTGTGTAAAGTGGAAAGGGGTAGGTGTATGCGAATATTTATGTTGGTTTTTATTTTTTTTTCAACCGTAGGTAGCCAGGATTTTTAGTGACAATGATTGTCTGATATATTAGTGGCCTTTAAGAAGAAAAGTAGTATTTTGTGTGCATTTTTGGGGCCTCAAGAGATAAAATCAGTAATTAAAGGTCAGGGGACTGAGTATTTTCATAGTTTATACCACTATAACATGTCAACGCTTTGTAAGAAAAAAATAAAAAAAATTATATAATTAAGGTTTAACTAAGCCTATATTAAAATAGTAGATAGTTTTCAAAGTTATATTATATATTTTTTACTGTTTCAATCGGTCAGAGGACTGATTAGAAATCCAAGGGGCAAAGTTCAATAATTTTTTTTTTAATATAAAATAATGGTACTAAATATTTATTTATATCATAAAAAGATATATTATCTAACGTCAATAATTGAAAGTTTATTTTGGTTTTTGAACAAAAATAAGAGAACTGTAAGAATTTTTGATTCGAAAACAAGCAGGGGACACGTCAGGGGACTGAGAATTAGACCCTTTGAAGAATTTTTTCAGTTATGAAAATATGTCAGATCTTAATAATTTTGTGTGGCCATTTAGACATCAATTAGATTTATAGATATACGAAAAATCAGATAACTAGAATACTTAAACAGTTATTAAAATATCAACGGGGCCGTCAAAAATTCCATCATTTGTAGAATCTTTCATACACTATTCATTCACTGATTATCAAAACCTGTACAGTATTTGCTATCTCTCACAGAAAAGTGTACACTTCTTTTGAAACAAGCGTACACGTCCTTCAGACCAAACTACACCGAGTACACTGTGAATACTCAGTGTATTAGGAGAGAGAAATGAAATGCAATAACACACTGTTCAATTTTCCAAAAATATGGCCAAAAGTCAATTTTTTCAAAATTCTTTTCTTGTATATATTAATTTTATGTTGCTAGCAAACAACAAACATTTTAACTTCATGCATTATATTTTAAAAACTGTTGCTGTTTAATAAATAGAATAGAATAGAAAAAAGGGAAACTTTATTTTTGAATGTGCATGCAGTAAGAATGTTTTTTTTTTTTTTTGTGAGAAAATGTATAGTTTTACTTTTTTGACTATTTATATCCTTTTTGCTTCATAAAATGGGTTAGGGTGCATCTGTCGCTAGTGGCATAAAAAACTTTGCAAGATTTAAAGAATACAAAAAATTCAAACTTTTTTAAGTAATGTGTTTTAGAATCAAAGAAAAAAGTGTATAGGTCTGTTCTTTTACTTTGAATTTCTGTGATTTTCTATGTATTTTTGTGCATTTTAGTCCAAAGTTCTGTCAAATTTCATATAAAAAACAATTTTTGACATAAGTTTTGACTTAAATTTACAGAAATTCTGAGTAAAGGGACACACATTATATTTAAAATTGTAAAACTTAAGTTGTTTGGAGTTGATTCATAATCATATCAATCATATTGAGGATAAGTTTTATTTATTGTTTTCTTGAAAAGGAAAAATCATAAAACGTTGTGATTGAAATAAATATTTCATAACAATTTTTTTATATTTTTATGCCAAAAATGTTAAAAAGAAATATTGTGTCGAAAATAGAGATTTTAATTACTTAATACAATTCATTTGTGATAATTTCATGCAAAAATAAATTGAAAATAATTATGGAAACATTTACCAGTGAATTTTGCGTAAGCGGTGATCTTCGAAAAATGATATGCAGGAGCGTTACAAATTTATACTTTTTAAATGATATATAATACATACATAGGTAATCATAAAAAGATTTTTTTAGTCAAGTTGATTAATACTTTTTGAGAAATTTAATTTCTTATTCTTACTTTTTTTCAGCAAAAAATAGGCTCAATTTTTAGTAATTTGCCCCATCTGTCTTAATATATGCATCCAAAAATTGACAGAAGGCAGAAACAAGAAATGGTTATTTTTTGGCATTTCTTAAATTTTTTTTGCAAAAAAAAAACACTGTCAACTTTTTTGTCGATAGTATAAAATAAGTAATAATTTTGATATGAAGTAAGTACCTAGCCCACAAAAAATAAGCAGATAATAAGTAAAAAAAAATTCATTCACATATGTACATACCTACGACCTTGAACTAAAAATTGATTTAAATTTCTAGATACCTACGGGCAATTCCATGGTAACTCACGTAACATTTGGGAGAGATGCACGATCTTTTTTATTTAAATTTTCATACTTATTTAAATATAAATGAATGTATAAAAACTTTAATTTAAATATACCTACCTACATACTCGTACATACGTACATATAAACACCTATTCATTCCAGCCTATCCTCGAAATCAATAATAATATATTTCTATCAATAATAATATAATTATTAGTAGGTAGGTACCTACATATATACCTATATATCTAACGATCTATACAATTTCTTTTTCCTTGATTTCTTATAGTAAGTAGGTACGTAGGTAACTTAAAAAAAGAATAATTTTAATGGTCATAGGCATAGTAATACATACCTAGCTATAATTTTTTTTTGATAAAAAACAAATTTTCTTTTAGTTCATAGTTGTATGTTGGACAAAATCTCTGTGACTTAAATGATCTAAAGGAAAAAACTAAGAAAAGGTACCAACTGCAATTTTTTATACCTAGGTACATAGGTACATGCATCCTAAAATTTAATGGGAAAAGAAACAAATTGACAAAATGCCGAAATAAAAATGGTTATTTGTTGGCATTTTGTTTGCGCAAAAAAACATTGTTTGCACAAAAAAACATTGCCAACTTTTTTGTCGATAGTATAATAATTATTATTATAATAATTATTTTGATATAAAATAAGTATAGCCCATTGAATAACAAGCTAAAACCGACTAACTAATAAGAAAAAAAAAAAATTCATTGACATTCCTGCATACCTACGACAATGAACTAAAAAATGATTTAAATTCCTAGATATATCTACCTACTTACGCCCTTGATTTTCTGGCTTTTTCTGCTCTAATTTTAGTGCTGAAACCTACCTAGGTATATATTTTAAATGATGTAAAACATTGATTTTTAATTGTTTTGAGATACGACCTTATTATTCTCAGGTGAGTACCTATATGTATATATGTATATACGTACCAAAAAATATATCTGCTTACTAACCTTCTTATACCTTAATCTACCCCCTAATTTTGCATTAACAACTTTAACTAGCGGGCTTCAAGTCAAATGAAACAAATTGTGACCAAAATATAATTTCCTTCATTTCACCTGAATCCCTATTGAAACTATTGATTATTAAAATATATAGCTACCTACCTACCGAAAGAGATCGTTTGCATTTATTTAAACCCACCACCCAAATTTACAGAAGAACTTTAATTAAAATATACCTACCTACCTACATAGGTACATACACACCTATTAATTCCAACCTATCCTCGAAATCAAAAGTGATAGGTACATTTCTATCAATAATAATCTAGCAAAAAATTAACTATAAGTATTTATAATATAAAACTTTCATACAATTATATAGGTATATAGGTCACAAAAGATATATGTAACTATAACTACCAATCCTCGCAAAACAGATCTACCAAACAAAATACCAACCTAAATATCAAATGTGTACCTACCAAAAGATATACATTTTGCCTACCTACCATCGAAATCTTTCAAGGAAATTTCAATACAAATACATACCTACCAAAAGTTATATGACTATCCTCAAAGTCTAAGAAGCATATTGCAAAAGCAAAACCTACCCTCAATAGCGAAAGAAAATACACCTATGATTATATCTATATGTATATTTTTCTTCTCGCATTGACCAAGGACAAAAAACAAAATCTTTGAAAGTTTTAACAACGTTGCCACGGCACCGACGCAAACAGCTGACGCAGGTATCTCTTTCACCCCCTTCATAAAACTTTCTTTGCTTCTCTGGCTGCATAAAATTCCAAAATAAAACAAGAAAATAGTCATTTTAAAGAGGAGACGAAAATAATTTTCTTACTTCCTTTGATTTTTTCTTTTATTTGGCATTTAATAAACAGCTGATTTTACTTTCTCTCTTACTCCATTTACTTCTTACCAGAATCGAAATAATACTTTCCTCTCGTTCTGACTACTTATTTTCCATTCTTTATGATTCTATGTTTACAAGTCTCCAACGCTAAAAATGCAGTCGATAGTGGCGCCGTCATAGACCTATTGTTCTACTATTTGAATCGCGGCCATGATAGTACTATGATTTTTATATACAAAGGGTTGGCAAAACACTAAATCATCGTCGTTTTTACTCCATTTTTTTTAGAAACCGTGGAACCTATCTTAAGGACGTTATTATATTTAATAAAACATAAACTTTATAGCTCTCTAACAGGACTCTTAATCTTATGTTGGTTTATTTAAAAGGAAAACATTTCATTAAATCAAAACATTTTCAAATTCTTGTCAGTATAAATCCATAAAAAATACAATTGTCTCAAAATAAAATAAAATGAATTAAGAGAGTTTTCATTTAACTACGGTCAGTCATCACTACATAAATTGAACCGCAATAATTTCTTTGGTTGAGTAATTGACAGGTCTTGTAACCGAGTTTAAAATTTAAATAAGAAGCTCATCCGCAATAAAAGTAAGTTCTGCAAAATTAATAAATTGTTATTCGCTTTGTTTTGATAAAACATTTAGATAGATAGATAGATATTTTATTTCATTCTTTAAATAATACAAATTACATAGGTGCTACCGCTCAGTTTACACAGAGAGTTGATATATATGTTTATTATATCTTTCTACTGAATAATTGATTTTAACATTGTTATAAGTTTATTCTGACAAGAGAATTAAATTCTGAAGGAAAATTTTGACAAAAACCTTCAATTTACAGAAAAAAAGAAAAAGTAGTAATAATTTATGAATGCGTGGTAAAACTTAAGAACTATTTAACAATATATAAATATAAAATAAAAGAAAACAAAAAAAATCACAGATCAATAAATTAAGATAAATATTCTTACAAAAATTGGTTTTATTAGGAGGAATATGGTAAAATTGTTGAGAAAAAATACAAATTTTAACAAAAAAAAATAAATGGAGAAATAAGTAACTGAATGAATTACAAGAAAGTAAATAAATAAATAAATAACATAAGTCAATACATATGTTGAAAGAAGAATAAATAAATAAATAAATAAATAAATAAATTAATCAATAAATAAATAAATAAATAAATAAATATGTAAATAAATAAATAAATAAATAATTTAATGAGTAAACAAACAAATAAATAAATAAATAAATAACATATAACATACTAATTAAATAGATACATGAAAGGAACAAATGAATACATTAATTCAAATAGATATAGAAATTAACTGAACAAATAAATAAATAAATAAACAAATTTGAATAAAAACAATAATTTAATTGCAAAATAAATAAATATATAAATAAATGACTACAAGAACTTATTAACTGATTAATAAATAACAGTGGAAAGATTAGATAATGCACTAATTAATATGAAATTTTCATTAGACATTTAACTCGACAATCAAAGGGTTATCAGAAATATCACAGTTTGTTAAAAAATTGTTGCTTAACTTTTGAATTCTTTCACAAATCAATTCAACACCTGTTTGATTATGAAGATCAATAGTCGAATGATGCCACGGTAAGTTGAGCATCATTTTCAGTACTTTATTTTGGCATACCTGAAGTTTTTTTAAGTGGCACATTGCTGAGTTACCCCATACCTGACATCCATATAACAAAATTGATTGAAAGACAACCTTGTGAATAATAATTTTGTTTTCTTTGCTTAGAAGAGATTTACGATGTATAAGCGGATAAAGCATTTTAATTGCGATATTAACCTTTTTTATAGATTTATTAATATGTTCATTGAAAACAAGACGATTGTCAAGATTGATTCCAAGATATTGCACATTTGACTCCCATTTTACAAAAGTCCTGTTGACCTCTAGCTCGTTGCTGGGAAGATATAATCGCTTTCTTTTTCTGGTGAAAAAGATTGATTTTGTCTTTCCAGCATTCAATTTTATCTTCCATCTGTGAAAATACCTCATAAGGATTTCAATTGCATTTTGAAGATTGGTCTCAATATTAAGACCAAGCTCATGCGATGAAAGTACGCAGGTGTCATCTGCGTAAATCCCAGATTCACAATGTGGTAGCCTTGGAAAATCAGAGGTGTGAATATTATATAAGACAGGACCAAGGACTGAACCTTGTGGGACACCATACTGAACGTTTACTAAGTCGGAGCTACTTTTGTTAATATACACTCTAAAACATCTTCCGGTCAAGAAATTTTGAACTATCTTTATGAGAAATATCGGAATTCTAAATGTTTCCATCTTATAGATAAGAGCATTATGCCAGACAGTATCGAATGCTTTTTCAATATCTAAAAGCACCATACCAGTAGACCTACCTTGAGAACGATGAGATGTGATTATTTTAGATATTCTAAGCACTTGATGTGAGGTGCTATGGTTACTCCTAAATCCAAATTGCTCGTCTGGAAAAATATGGTTTTCCTCAATTATTTCATTTAGTTTTCCTTTTATTACTTTTTCATAAACCTTACTCAGACTACTAAGAAGACTTATCGGCCTATAGCTACTAGGATTTTCCCTATCTTTACCAACTTTAAAAATCGGTATGACTTTTGCCATTTTCCAGACTTCTGGGAAATACTGATTTTTCAGACAGGCATTGATAAGGAATGTCAGGTACTTAATTCCTGCTTTTGGTAAGTGTTTAAGATATAAATTTTTAATCATATCTAGCCCATCAGTTTTCTTTACCCGAAGCTGTTTAATTATACTAATAATATCATTTACGGAAATGTATTCATCATGAGATGTTTCAGTAATCGTAGATAGAATTCTATGAGATGCAGCGTCCACCATATTAATAGTATCTGAGTCACCTAAGTGTTGAGATACTTCATGGTTTTTCTCAAATTCTTTAGCAAATGCATTCGCTTTTTCACTGTCCGTGTAAACTAAATTGTTTGATTTTTTTAGTGTGGGAATCAATCTAGTCCTATTTTTTAAAATTTTGGAGATGTTCCAAAAAGGTTTATCATTTTTCCCAAGACAACTTAATTTTTTGTTCCATTGCGTGTTTCTAAACTTTTGAATTTCCGTAGAAATAAGCTTATTAAAATATTTTAGCTGGTGGCTATGTACTGGCAAACGATATCTTTGCCATTGTCTTTTAATACCGTTTCTAACACGAATATACTCGAGAATGTAATCGGGAATTTTCATAACAAAATTTCTTTTTGGCAGCTTAGGTACAGAAGTATCTACCGAACTAAGGATTTTTTCACTGAAGCTGGAAACAAGTAAGTCCACACTTTCAGTTGTTGAAATATTTTCTAATTCCATCGGGATATTTCTAAGTTTCGATCTTAGATCAGTTCTAAAAAGTGACCAGTTGGCATTTTTAAAATTAAAATAAAACATTTATTTCGACCAATCATTTTTGTGTTTAGCTATATTCTCATTCAAAATCTGGTATTTTGTGAACGAATCTGAGAGGATTCTAATAATCTTCGAAGGAGATATTCAGTAGACGAAAAATATAGTGAACTAAATACCAGGCCTGTTCATTCATTCAAGAATGTCGACTATTACATTTTAATAAGGCTTTCTAAAGCTGAATTTGATCCAAAATGGTCATTTTATTCGTTAATGTTTTTACGTTTTTTTAAGCGTTAAACAAAGCTTTTAAGTAGATTAAAAAAAAAATAGGAACAATTCCTCATGTGTCATCAAGCATTGTTAAATGCTTGCTTTAGTAAACAAAATCCATTTTTATAAAAAAATTTGTGTGTTAATGTGGATAGTTCACTATTTTGAGATTTACTAAATTTAGTGCCTACTGTATTATGAATTTTATCATTCAATCTCAAACAAAAGACACAGACAGAAAATCCACCAGTAAAATCTCAAAATGTTAAATGGATCGGAAACCCAAAACAAACAAAACTGATCTCTTTGCTGAACATCTCACACAAGTTTTGAAGCCATATCCAGCAAATACAGCTATAGATCCCTTACAGTCTGTAATTAGAAACGACGAATGTGAATTCTTTTTATCACACTCAAAGAAGTAAGAAGCATGTGTCAACATAAGTTGTATAGCAAAAAATCAGCAGGGTACGACCTAGTATCAGCTCAGGTTTTGAAAAAAATGCCTTCAATAGCTTTCAAAAACTCCAATTTATAATAAATGCATGCCTAAAACTAAGATAGTGCCACATTAGTGGAAAATTGCAGAAATCATAATTTTTATACTTAAACAAGGTAAGCCACCAACGAAAGTATCAGACTACAGAGTAATATCATTTATATCAATCATGTCAAAGTTTTTGAAAAATTGCTCCTGAAAAGGCTTAGCAAAATAATAGAAGAAAGAAGATTAATTCCAAACCATCAGTTTGGATTAAGAAATAAACATTCCATGATATAGACCAAGTGCATAGAATTACGAATATTGTGGAAAAGTCACTTGAAGAAAAACAAGTATGCTCAACTATATTCGTAGATGCTGCTCAAGCCTTTGATGAGGTTTGGCACTTGGGACTTGAGTACAAACTGCATAAGGACCTTCCCAGGCAGTACAACGAAATACATAAATCCTATGTTACAACCAACTTTTAAGAGTACGGTACGCCTAAAATTACTCAGAAGTAAAAAAAATTGAAGCCGGTGTATTGTAATTGTATCTGTTATAAAGAAGTACTATTCCTGGTAATATCAAAGCTATATCATGCTATATCAGATAAATTCCTTACGAAAGTTACACAAAAACTTCAAATTGTAGTCAATAAAGTTAGTGATCAGACGCAAAAATAAATGTCGTATCAAATTAAATGAAAAAAAAAACCAACAAATTAATAGTGTTCTAATTCTTATAAATGGGCACCATCTTAAATGTACGAAAAAACATTCAGTGATTAAACCTGGTAAGATGATGGTCTAAAAGCTATTGAAAGCTTTTAACTTCCTGCAATATGATTTAAAAATTTAGAAAGAAAAACATTTGTCGATCTTTCATAAATTGGTCCTGATTCACCGATCGTTTAAGTGCGGAAAGAGTCCCACACAACTTAGTACCGAGTGTCTTTTGAAGATTTTTATCGGATAAAAAAAAAAATCACTTTTTACCATTGCCGCGTCCTTGAAAAACCTTTACTCATTAAATATATTTATGTATCCTACATACACACATGCGGGGAGGTGTTGTATTTTGTTTGTCAGATATTCAAAATATTGGTAATAATGGATGTTATAGGGGATCTTAATAGAAATAACTTTTGCTATGGAATATTTTCCGAATTGAAATTTTGAGAACCGACGGCCTTTTTTTGGTAAAAAAATACAATTTAAAAAAGTGGTCGAGAAACCCATTTGCACAAAGTTTGATATGCGGTTTTGGTTAGCTGTAATAATTCTTTTGGCTCTCGTAATATGATAGCATGAAGGTAGCAACATTTTGTATCCCTTAAGATTTCAAAATTGACTTTTTACTCGTTCATTAATAAGGCCATTGTTTTTTTTTTAAATAACGCATCCTTCTAATATCTTCCAGATAAATGCTGAAAAATGCGTAAGCTCAATATTTAACTCTTTATTTAGTTCCTTAGGAGAATGTAATTTTATGAGGGAAAACACAATAATATGTAATGGGGAGTCACATTGTGATTTGTTATATCTTTGATAAAAATTGACAGAAGAAATAATAGTCTTTATTAACAAAATCTAATAATTAATTCAAAAAATATATGCATAAATGGAAACCGAATATTTTCTCAATTTTTAACCATTTTTTGAAAAATGATAAAATTAAAAAAAAGTCACTCATGTCTAATGTAAGTTAGGAAGTAACGGTCTTAAAAATTGTTATTAAAATTTGTTTTCAATACGCCATTTCTTACATCATACTTATTTATATTCCATATTTGAACCAAAATTCAAATTTTTCTATTCATTATTAAAGTTATAATAATTCAAAGTTATCGAACATTTTACTTGATTGTTCATTTGACTTGAGGCCGGGTTATCGAATGAATAACGCGTTAAGATTTTACAGGATATGCTTTTATTCATTTGAAAGAAATAGGATGGATGGTTAAAAAGAAAACAAATACCTTTCTAAAAGTCATACCCTTATGTATACATATTTACACAAACACATATTACAGATTTTGCTTTATTTTTTTTTTTTTAATAATGAACTGATTCCTTATTGGGAAATCCAATTTAAAATGAAATTTTATTGCTAAGAAATGTTGGTATTGCTGTTTTATTTTGAGCCTGTTTTATAGGATTTAATAAAAGTACGCATACGCCACAGTGTACCTTAACAGCCAAATCGCTTTTTTTCATTGAAAAGAAGTAATGTTATCCAAATGTCAGTTGAAAATAATTGTTAATAAAAAAGTACAATATATGATTAAAAACCATTGTTTGAAGTTCATATACAGTAACTGTTAGATAAAAAAACATAGCGAGAAAACCAAAATAAAACACATGTAAAGGGTGCCCCGTAGTTTATGCTCCATATGTATATTATTGGTATGATTTCTCGGATCATTCTAAAAAAAAAATATAATTCTATCTCCGTCTCAGGGGGCAAGGGTGTAATTTCTGAAAAAAAAATTACTTAAAATGCAAAACAAAATATAAAAATTGAAGAAAGTATATACAGTAGCTAGTGAGCTTAAATTCTTTTTAATTTTAATATTTAATTTTTTTTTTTATTTTTTAAATAAAGTTTTTAAGCGAATGGTTTCTAAGAATTCATTACAAAGTTCACGACACATAAATTTCACCCAAAAATAATAAAATTCAGCAAGTTCATACAAACAAATAGACGGTAACGGAGAAGGCACGTACAATTCAGAGATTTCCGGGCTTTGAACTTAAGGTTTAAATTCTGCGTGGGCCATCAAGATATAAATTTGATTTTTTTTTGCAGACTAACATAAGGGCAACATATATCATTAACCATCCTTGGTTTAGTGCTTAGTTTCATTTAACGATCGATCAGAAAAAAACAACGGAAGATGGTAACGTAGAGGACAGCTAGTGGTAACGGAGAAGACACGTTCGATTCAAGATTTTTTTTTTATTCAATTACAAAGTAAGTAAATAAGTACTCGTATTTATAAATTATTGTCAGTAATGATAAAATTTATTTAGGTTATTGAAAAAAAATTAAATTAATGTTAACGTTAACACTTAACGTTAACACTTGTTAGCGAGCACTTCAAGTTTTTCATACAAAATACATTGGTCTTCTCAGTCTTTTACTCAAAATATCAGGAAAATTGTAAGCGTTGATGGAAATTTTTTAAACATGGCACGTAGATTAAGTACCATAAGGAGTATAACAAAAATTATTTTCAATCTTTTTGTGGAATATTTATCCCATTTAAAATAAGATTAAATATCATTGTTTTTGTACATTTGTTGCTATTTTTAATGGAATTACTGTTGTTTTAAAAAATTAAAAAAAAAAACATTTACTCTCCATGGAACTCAGTATATGTGCCAAACTAAGAGATTTTCTATCAACGTTTACACTTTTACCGACACTTTGAATAAAAGACTGTGAAAACATCTAGTATTTTATATGAAAAATTTGAAGTACTTGCTAGCACGTGTTAACGTTAACCGATTTCAATTAATTTTTACACATACTTGTTTTAAATTACCTTAATCACATTTAGGGATGGGGATCAAATAAATTCAAACGCTTAAAAAAAATTGCATATTAGTCGTTGATATTTGGGAGATAAACTTGCAATTTGTCTTCTCCGTTACCGTGTTTAAGTCAGTTAGACATGATATGATAAACCGAACCTCCACTCAGGGATCAGGTGGTTTCCGACGCAAGAACGCTTGGTCTCGATGACTAGAGGGAGCATGGGAAGGACCGCAACCGATGGAAGACCGCAATATCTCAGGCAAAGACCCTCCATGGATCGGGAGCCAGATAAGTTAGTAAGTAAGTAAGTAAGTAAGTAAGAAAGTAAGTAGGTAGATATAATATTAAAATCAATAAAAATTCCACAATAACTCTTTTTCAAGTCTAGCTTTGTATGCGGAATAACACTACAAATACTTAGTTCATTTTTTATACAAACTTTTGTCATTTTTTGGTAACTGAGAAGAAAATTAAACAATGTATTGAAAATACTTTAAAAAATCTCACTGCACACCGCGATGTGCATCACAATTTAAAGAGAACTGATAGCACCAAAAATACCGAAAAAAACACATTTACGGAAGATGTACATATGTGTTTTTTTGATCACTTCCTTATTTTAAAACATCAAGTATAATTTTGTGTCTATAGGTTTTTCGTTACCATTAATGTTAATATATTCTTAATGTTGGCTTACCTAAATTAATTTTTTTTCTCAATTTAGAATTGAGTTGCTTGCTTTCGATTTTTTTGGAGTGGCCGAAAACCGGATGTAAAATTCTTTTATTATTTTAAGAATTAAAAAAAAAGTAAGTATTTTCGTCCGTTTTGAACCATTTTTTCCTATTTTACGCCTGTTTTTAGTTTTTTCCCATCTAAGGTCAATTTTTTGTATAAGAAAAAATCCAGGTATCGTTCCCAAAATATTAAGCAGGAATAAGGGGATATCCTGTATAAACAAACATTTACACAGGAAATTTTCTAACAAAACTCTGGAAAAGTAAGTCGCTTGAGCACCCACTAGCATTACATCCAGAGGATAGAAATTTTATGTTGATAACACAATCGATAGAAGTAACAAAATAATGTTAACAAATAATATGGTGGGTAAATCATAAAATAACAGTTTTTTTTTCGGCAACCCAATAGAAAAATAGATTGTCGCATAGAAAAATAAAATGCAGGACTGGGTCCCACGTACTTGCTCTTATGTTCAAGATGCTGACGCTGAGGATCTATGAAAATTATATAAAGATATGGAAATTATGAGAATTTGAGATGAACAAAGAACGCCATTTTAATTCTTTATTAAATGTGATTGTATGAAAAATAAATTAAAATCGTTGGGCAGTTTTTTTTTAATAATTTTTCATACATAAAATTCGTAAAATATTTTTAAGGAAAAATTTTGGTATGCAAATCTTAAATATTTGTTTTTGTGCATAAAATAAAAAAAAAAATTGTAAGCCCGTTTTTGAGATATCGAATTTTTAAAAATTCGTAGGAGCCATTCTTAAGAAAAAAAAAATATTTTCTTTAACGATTTTCAATATTTGTTTGGGAAAAATCATTATTTTTTAATAAATGTAAAATTTGTTCTTTAAATACTAGAGTATAAAAAAAAACTATAAATACCCTCCAAATTTTCTAAAAATCAAACAGGTAGCTTCCAAAATTTTTAATTTTTACCAACAAAAAATTTTTACATTTTTAAAAATCAAAAAATATTTTTGTTCGGAAATTTTGGTAAGGAAAACTATTTTTATAGCTAAGAAGCTTCGAAAGGAAATTATTGAAATCAGAATTTCAGTTTTGAAGAAAATCAAAAATACTTCTTTGGGAGAAACTATTAATAACCGCTTTTGAAAAATGATTTCCCACCCAAAGGTAGCCTTTACTGGAAGAAATTCATTGATTTTTAAAAAGTTTTGGGGCCGTTTTTGAAAAAAAAACAAAACTTTGTAAAATTGTTAAAAAAAAAGTTTGGCAGGTAACATTATTTTTGGTTCTAAAAACAAATGAAAAAAGTGCGGACATAATCACCACAAAATACTATCGACCAAGTTTTAAGAAAATTGATCCAGCCGTTTAGGTTGTAGGCAAACAGATAGAGACAGAGAGAAACAGTCATCTTGCTCTTAGACACAGAATAGTTCACATTTTTGCAATTTTTGATTAAGAATTGCGAATATACTTTTCAATTTAAGCAAAATAAAAGAAAACCCGACTCGACGCAATCGACTTTAGATTAATGACAAACGAAGCGGGGTGAAGATGGACTGTCAAAGTCAAAGCGAATTAAAAATTGCAATTTGCAGCGACAATTAAAGTGCTTCCACCACAGTGAGTTCACCTGATCAAAATAATCGGTGATTGATTATAATTAACAAGGGATGATCGAATTCAATTTTTGTATTGCCACAGGAGCATAGAACTTGAAAATTTATAAAATATAAAGGGCACCAGCAATTTTGTTTTGATAAATGAAATTACAAACCTTTGGAGCGGAGAGTGACGGTGAAAGAAATGAAATGATTTGAATCGATTTTTGATGAATTTGAAAGATGAAATTTAGCTTAGATAAAAAATAATTATTTTTATATGGGAAACCTTTTCCATTTATCATCATTATCGCTCGGTCCCGAATGGACAAAGAAATTATTAGAGTTGTCGAAAGTTCCACTTTTCAAGAATTCTTGGCGGAGCAAAAGCCAAACAAAAATTTACCAAAAAGTTTAATAACTCAAACAATGATCAAAGAACAACGTATAACCAAAATTCACAAAAGAATACTTTGCCAAAGTCAAAGTTTTAACTTCTGATTGCTTCGAGAATTACAATAGAAGTGCCCTCCCAGGTTATCCATTATCCTAAACGGCCTCTTCTTTTTGTCAGCCGCAGTACTTTTAGCCAATTAGCGGCCGTGGTTTTCGTTTGTGTCATCATTCACCTACTCTCCACCATGGAGAGAGCCAACGCAGTTGAGAAACCAGTAGTCATGGAAATCAACGATCGCTGTTTCCACTTCCAGGAGCTGTAAATCCGATGAACGAATCCAGCCATACACCACAATTGTTCGAATAAGAAAAGAAAAGTTTCCGAAAACTAAAAAGAAATTCTATCTCATCTTCCCCTCCGAAAGAAATCAAAATAAGTCAAGGTTGTTGAAAAATTGGTGGAAAAGCTATTTTACATTTTAGCAATAATATAAAGGTAGGAAAATAGCAGTAGTTTTCTTCTTCACGAAATTATATTTAGTCGTTGGGCTTTTTCGCGGATTTGGGGGCGAATAGGGACCAGGGTTTGACGTTCCATCTTTAACAAATGTTATTTCAGTAAATATGTTGGGCTATTGGCCATTCTTACAATGAGTAACTTCTAGCAGACCGGGATCAAATGTCACTCATGCTGCTTGTTATTGGTTTTGAATAGACCGCCCGTCTGTCATTCATGAGGTTGCTCAGGGGCCAGCTGTCACCCAAGACTCTTACTGTTTGGTTCTAAGCAGACCACCCGTCTGTTGATCATGAAGTTAGAATAATTGCGCTCTTCGATTTTAAGCACCGTTTACATACATTTTTGTTTCTTAAATATACTGTGAGAGAATGCCAATGGCTGATGGCCCATGGCTGCTCTGCTACTCTCTCCCAGTAAATTTAAGGAAACACCTGTAGAAAAAATGAAAAAAATTGGGACTGAACGATAGGGACAAGGATTCGGAATATGGAAAAAATAGTTTTTGTCACGATAAATTTTACCGTGACAACGTTAGGAATAGATCAACCGAGCTTAATAGACTTCACAGGATTATTGGTCGCATTTTGAAATTTATTTTGATACTCTTGATTCATGAAATCACGAAAACTTAAAGCTGACAACCTAAAATATCCCAAAAATTAAATCTACTTGTTTTGTTCATCCAAGCATGTTATTTAATATTGTATTAGCAATATTTTTAAAATTAAAGAAGAAGATGGGAGATTTCCAATTGAAAGATTTTGAAAGTGCGAAATTTTTGTAAATTAGGATTTACCTAAAAAACTGAATTTCGTTTTTAGATATTTTCATTTGCGGTCAATCCTATACAACTCGCAGCAAAACAATATTGATTCGTTTCTTCACATTAATTAGCTTTCAACCAGAGATTTTTTATACATCTAGAAATTTCCAATAGAAGAAGTAAGTAGATAAGCGACTTACATATTAAAAAAAACACAGTTTTCGAAATTCATACATACCTTCCTATAACTTAAGTTTAATTAAAAAGTCATAATACCACCTTAACAATCAGTATCAATTAAGTAAAAAGACCATGGCTTGCATTTCAATTCCACTTATTCTTCTATTTCTCAAGACCTTCTCAACCAAGAAGTCTCTTCTGCAAGTTGCATTCTTCTTTGGACTTCTTCTCATCAAAACCCAACATGAGACTGTTGGTAGTATATATATTTCTTGTTTCCGCGGCGCCAAGTAATTCTGGAATATTATTAAACCGAAGCAAAGCGTCAAAAACACGCCTCAGACCAATAAGACACGGTACTGAATGGTGTTCCACACGTCACGCACATTATCATTTTGGTGAATTAATTAATTCCTCACAACATTGCTGCTATCGCACGTAAGATATATTGAAAGCATGAAAGTTTTGTTAAACACTTGTTATACGGACCTCAGATCGCACAACAACTATACTAGCTTAGCTAGCCTCTGGAGCTACAATGTTATTTGTTATGTTTTTTTTTTCTCTGTTAAACTTCATCAAGTCAAAGCGGCTAAAGTTATTTATCGTCGACAACAACTCGTACTAATAACTCTAATGTTATATTAGTAGGTACAGGAACCCACGGTGCACAGTTGGGGTGTGGAGGGGTGAGCATAAAAAATATACTCGTATAAAGAAAAAATAATACAGCAACTAAAACTAGATTATTGTAAATTAGTCAACAGCACCAGCAACGGCAGAAACAGTCACTGCACGTCCAGCACATCCACATCTACTTGGTAGTCGGTGTGTCACTGATTTATATCTCATGTTCCCCCATGAGAGTAGGTTGCGGGAAGAATCCTATGGCTCGACGAAGATCTAGGATAGAGATCTGGTTTGGGGCTTATGTGTATGGTTTGCCCACTTTATGGCGCTGTGTGCCCCTTTTTTTGTTCCCAATGCTACCGTGCACCCAGCTGAGGGTTGATATTAGCATTCAACTGATGAATAGGCCAATGTAATCCATGGTGAGAAATGCTTGCGATCAATAAACCTCTCACCAAGCAGCTCCAACAGAAACACAGTGACCAACCATTGCGTCCGTTGTCGACATCGTCGTCGTCGTCGTCGTAGTCGTCATTGAGCTCTTCATTTCGTGGTCCTGCATGCTCGTTGGACATTTTACATTGCTTGGATAATGTCCGTCAATTTGTATCCTTCATAATTACAGGAGTGTATTGCGTGGAAGTGTGGATGGATATGCACGTAGGTTAGGTACATACATATTGTTAAGAAACTGCGGGATTCACTGCGTGGTTCTGATTTTGTAAATCAATTGGATGAAGAACGGACTTGGCTAAGAGGAATAAGCACTTTTATGTTGATTGGCAGCCAAAGAGTAGGTTTTTTGAATTTTGAATTAAGGTTCTAATTTTTGGAAAATTTGCAAAAAACTTTAGAAAAGGTTAGTTTCATTAATTGGTCAGTTATCTGCAATTTTTCGAAATAGACTTACGAGGTTTAGGGCAGAAGGAAGATGATATATGACCTACGCTTTCAATTTAGAGGACCTTCACCAGCACGAAGCTTAAGTGAATAGTAAGCTTTAAGTTATGTGTAAAGCACTTCTGAAGACTCTCCGTCTATATTCAAGTTTCAGTGACAGCAAAAGTTTGTAAAGGGTTTTTCAACAGGGATACCACAAAAGTAGAGCGACAGGGACAGCAAACGACGCCATATTTCTTGCCGCTCTTTTGAAATTTCTCTTCAGTAAGGTTGGACATTTCATGATGGAAAGATATACGAGCCAACAATGAGTCGAGATTATTAAAATTTATTAACGAAATTCGGAGTCAGTGGCCTCAACGTTAATAGCGCTACGTCCAATTTATGGTCGTCATAATCAACAATTGAGCATCTAGTGGAAAAATTTGAATCCACAGGCTCAGTACAAAGTGTTCCCGTGCCAGTGAGACAAAGAAGTACCCGTAGTGTCCAGAATATTGCTGTCGCTGAGGCTTCAGTTGCAGAAAGCCCAAACGTGTCTCTCACTCTTCGTTCTCAGGCGTTGGGCATATCTGTGACGTCGTTGTGGCGAATTTTGCGAAAAGATCTTGGCCTACATCCTTACAAAATTAAATTGACGCAAGAACTGAAGCCGCTTGGCCACCAGAAGCATCGTATGTTCGTGAATTGGGCTGAGCAACAACTTGAAAAGGATTCGGATTTTCATCGAAAAATCATCTTCAGCGATGAGGCTCATTTCTGACTGAATGGCTTCGTCAATAAACAAAATATGCGGTGTTGGTCAGGCAGCAATCCACACGTACTCCATGAGACATCATTGCATCCCAAAAAAATTACGGTTTGGTGTGGTTTATGGGCTGGCGGCGTCATTGGGCCGTACTTCCTCCATGATGATCAAGACCGGCACGTTACTGTGAACGGTTCAATGATAACCGAATATTTTTGGCCCCAATTGGATAATATGGACTTGGAGGTCATGTGGTTCCAACAGGACGGCGCCACAAGCCACACAGCGAATGTCACAATCAATTTATTGGAAACCAAGTTTGGAGAACGTGTTATCTCACGAAATGGTTCAGTCGCTTGGCCGCCTCGGTCGTGCGATTTGACGCCGTTAGACTATTTCCTGTGGAGCTACGTCAAGTCTATGGTCTATGCCAACAAGCCAGCGACGATTGATGAACTTTGTACGAATATCGAGTGTGAAATTGCAGCACTATCGGCCGATTTATGCTTGAAAACCATCGAAAATTGGGTTCAGCGTCTGGACTTCTGCAAGCGTGCCCGTGATGGCCATGCAAAAAGCATCGAACGTACTTTCACGGGAATAAAGAATTTCATTTATATCCAAAACCGTTTTTGTTTTATTTAAAAAAAAATTCTGTAGTGCTCTTATTGAAAAACCCGATATTTGTCAGTGCAAAGCTGAGAACAAAATGTTACTGAATTTTTGAGATTTTGGTTTGTGAGATTTTGATATGCAGGATCTCTGTTGATATTTGCTTAACTTTTTCATACAAAATGTAAACGCCTGAGTGTTATAAGTGAGATTTTGAACCAACCTAGCGAAAGTAGCAAGCTATTAATTTGTCAATTTCCATGACTGAGTAAGGATTAAATGAAGATAATCTAGTTTTTTTTTATAATTAACGTTCCCACTGGTTCTTAAATTCCTAAAAATTGGTTTTGAATTTCTCAAAATTCCGGGTTAGTCAGTTATACTCCCTTATCGATGATGTCACTGTTAACACGTTTGTACATCAGCTTAAGACTAGGCTAAAAGAATATATGAATTTCGTTCAAATTTTTACTAAGAGGATTGTAAAGTAATTCCTTGGAATGAAATCACTACGTTTTGTCTAAGCTCATCTAGAACTGGTATAGCTGCCTTTCCTTCTTTTTTCACACTTTCCCATGAATAAGGAAATTATGTTAAGAAAATAATAATTTTGATCTTTAATACTCGTACCAAGCCACAAATGAAAAAAAATTTATATTTATAATGGACAGAATTTGCCAGCAACAAAATTTCCTCATTTAGTTTAATGTGCTCGACAAGGGAAAACTACAGCCAGGCTTATAAAGTACTTAAGTATTTCAAGACTTCAGTGTTCTTAAATACAATATGCAAGTAGGTACTTGGCACTAGTACTTGTACTTGCACTTCTGTATACCCATGTACTTGTATTTGAAAAAAATGCAAGTACCAATATCTTTCATGTATTTTGGTACAGTTAATAAGTATCAAGTACTTGCAAGAAATTGACCATTAATTCAAGTACTTCCAATACTTTCTATACTTATTAAGTAATGATTGTTTCAACATTAATTTTAAACAAAATTTAAGTTCATACGAGTATTTCACGAGAAGAAAGTGCTTTTTGATAAGAAGACCAGAAAGTGTAATTTTATAACCATTGAGCCAGGAAACTAACCCATTTTTGGATCCAAACTATTTTTTTCTGTTGATCGATCAAAGATCAAGTACTTAAGAGTACGGGTCAGAACTTGAAATTCCTAGTCAAATATAATACTGTTGAAGTACTTGGAGGTTCTTGCAACTCAAGTTTTTTTGGTACCCACTTGGTACCTTTTGATGAAGTACTTCAAAAATACTGGCACGTGGTTCTTCAAACCTGCTTTAAGAACTGAAGTCTGAAGTACAAATACACTTGTACTTGGAATCTCAAACAATAAACCAGAATATTTGACGTCTCAACACAAATTCTTAGAACGACTCATTAATGTTTTTATTCAAAGTTCTTTAAGCTGTTGTTAGGCGAAACTAAAGTTTAAAATAAAAATAAATAAATTTGGTGGCACAACAGCTCGTGAAGAGCCAAGGCCTAGTGACTCTCAACCATTCCTGTGTGCGTATTTTTGGCAGAGGAATGGAGGGGACCTACAATTTTTTGCCGAGTCCGAACGGCTAGATGAGAAAGCACTTATTCATGACAAGTATACTCTTGGAGGATTTGTCAGTTCCTCGCAAGAGGCAGTACCTCGCGAAAAAAACATTTCTGTTTTAAGGTGGCAGCGGCTGGGAATCGAACCCAGACCTTTGACATGACAGCCCTACGCACTAACCATCATGCCACGAGGTACTGGAAACTAAAGTTTATCTTTTTAAAACTTCATCACGTTCCAGTTTTGCCTAGCAAACGCTTAAAAAATGTATCATTAAATATGCTTCGTAATTTTAAACCATCAAACATTATGACTTTATTGTTTTTTATATTTTGTTTGCAATTAACAAACCATTTTAATGGTATTTTTAACTTCAAATAATTTTGATATTTATTCAATTTGTGTTCGCGTTTTAATTGAAAATAATCCAATTTTTACAAAATCTCGTTTGGCTTGAGTGGAGTTCACACGTTACTCCTTCTTTTAATAGACTTACCGCAATTTATTTTATGAATCGTACTAGATTAGTTTTACGATGGAATGTGGTTATTTTTCCAATCAAATTGGAATTTAAATGCTAGAAATTTCTGGCTGACAATACCTGATGGCGAGTTAGTTTATAAACTTTGTGACCAATCCACTTTGAAGCGTCTCACGATTTGATATCAAATCAAGTGACAACGAGTAGTGATGGTGGGACACGATGACGACGACGACGGACGCGTCTAACGCAATAGCTATACTCTATAGCTTGACAGTGGTTTTCGAATGGAATACCCTCATTATCGACGGATCTTCTGGCGATTTGTTCGTGAGCTTGCGTCAGCATTGAGCAGCACATTTTCCTACTTGTCCGTCTCGATTTGAAGATCTTAAGGCATAAACACAAATATGCCAGACGCATGTCCGTCTCTTGATAAATAATCCCAGCTTGCTACTGTGTTCGGCAGGCTATGTTTGCATTTATTTATCTTTCGGCTTCTCCTTGTGCACTACGAAGATGTCGTCCAGTTTAAGTTATCGTTGGTCATGAGTTTTGATCCTCGTCGACTGTCCCTCGTGTGTTGCGTCGTCATCGTCGTCGCCTTAAATGCAGAGCAACGTCACTATGCCAGCGCCAATCGATTGCATTAACCAAATTACAGATGGATTGAAATTTGTCATTTGTTATTATTATTGTGTCGATGACATGTTCGTCGTTTGCATTGATCACTTGTGCAGTGCGCTGTTCTGACCAATTCCCCGTAGCGACAGGTTTTATGTGCGGGGTTGCTATGGACCGAAGATCGAACAAACCAACCAGCACCATCAGCAAACAGAAACTCTTGATATGCGCATTCTCAGCACCGCACCTGAGAAGAGTCTTAAGCTTGGGATACAAACTACGGCTGCTGGCAGTGTCAGCGGACCAAATTGATGCGAAAAATTGGACACTTGCGGTATACTAGGATTGGTTATGCGAAAACGCCGCACCGGCCGCCGCACCTAGTTTGGGAATATAGGCAGCATCAACAGCAGCAGAAGTTGTGACTGCGTGGACAGATTTCTGTGGGCTTCAATGAGTGTACAAATGGAAGCATAATTTTCGTTGTCTTTATTTAGATGGCTACTTAGTTTATGGTGTTCCCATTGAGCACCAGGATAGATAGGTACTATACGAATCTGTAAACTCTGGAGGCTGATGGTAGAGGTCTCTGGACTGGATTGGACTTGGGGGTAATCAGTGTTTGATGTTTTTCTGTTTTGAAGTGCATTGAGATGTATTTGATGTGTTTTTCTGTAAATTTGTGTGGATATATTACACATAATGAAGGATCCGGAATACGATGTGGGTAGGAATGATATAGGTTTTTATGGCAGACATTTTCTTTCTTTTCGATGGTTTAACGGGACTAGTTTGTTTTAGGATGAGGGTATTAGACTGAAATAATGTTTTTTTATTGTTTAAAGGAAGCTTTCACTGCAAAGACAGTTAGGGTTTAAATATTCTGGAATTTACATGATTGTAAGGAGGTGGCAATGGCAACATTTTTCCTGTGGTAAAAAGCTATTGCCCGAGATTTTAATGCAATATGATATCACGGCCTTTTTTATAGTAATATACGCAAGGAGAGGGCAGGAAATGATAATCCTTTGAACTATGAAGAATAAACGGTAGCTAATTTACAAATTATGCTTTTCGGTTGGCTATTCATAACGTCTTTAGTAAAAAGAATCTTCGCAACCGAGTTACTTTCAGAGTATCACTTTTTTTTTAAGTACATATTTGTATGGCTGGTGGCATATGCTCTTTTTGACGTTTTAAGTTCTTTTCAAATGCCTGTTCGTTTACTCCCTAAAACTACAAATTTATACGAGTCTAACCCAAAGTTCTATTAAAATTTATTTAAAAAAATAAATTCACATACAAAAATTCATAGAAATTCTTAGATGTTTGAAGAAGGCACCCGAAGAAGGTAGAAGACACACATAAACCGTGTTTATAAAATGACACGAGTGGACGACGAATGTGATATTATTCGAAGTAAAAT
Organism: Dasysyrphus albostriatus; assembly: GCA_946251815.1. NCBI lineage: Eukaryota > Metazoa > Arthropoda > Insecta > Diptera > Syrphidae > Dasysyrphus > Dasysyrphus albostriatus. The sequence continues at coordinate 51,636,071 of OX276338.1, read as the reverse complement.
AGAAACAACGTTATTTACTAAACACACGTTTAAATGAAAATCGTCTTCAAAATTAAATAAATAAATAAAAATAAATTTGGTGGCACAACAGCTCGTGGAGAACTAAGGCCTAGTGACTTACAACTCTCAATCATTCCTGTGTGCGTATTTTTTGCAAAAACGGAGGGGACCTACAATTTTTTGCCGAGTCCGAACGGCTAGATGAGAAGCACTTATTCATGACAAGTATTCTCTTGGAGGATTTGTCAGTTCCTCGCAAGAGGCAGTACCTCGGAAAAAAAATATTTTTGTTTTTAGGTGGCAGCGGCTGGGAATCGAACCCAGACCATTTGGCATGACAGTCCTACGCACTAACCATCATGCCACGAGGTCTTCAAAATTACGAAACAAAAACACATGGCTTCAAAATCAGTGTTTGACTTTGTAAAAACAGTTGACAGGTGCTATACCTGTAGATTTTGAATCTGTCAAAAAATGAGTGCGAATCTCTGCCGCAAGAGAACACCAATTTCGATTTACAAGTTTTGTCATCCCTAAGTGACTGGAAACAACAAGTCTAAAACAAAATGGCCGACTCATACCTTTTGGAAAGCATTTTTTGTTTTTAAATCTGGAAACGTTCTGGGCCTTAAACTATTTGCGTTTTTTTTTTTAATAACTATTTAGATTTAAATGAGCAAAGAATTTTGTTTGCAAATCTGGCACTGACAAAAATTTTAAATATTCATAGAAGTACCAAAATCCCATTTTAAATTAATAAAAAAATTAGTTAAAAATTAAAATATAACCAATCTCCCTAAGATGCATTGGCGCAGAAAGGAATTTTTCCTAAAGTGGGCAGGCCAACCACTCACTACTTAAACTATCAAAAAATGGCAAAGTTTTCTGGGCAAATGATTCTTTAATAACTATGTATTTGGTCTTGAACAAATTTTATTGCTCTACATCAATCACAGGCGATAGGTGGAAGCATTGTATATATATTATTATAGTACTACCATGGAACAGCAATTTAAGCTTCTGGTTCGCATCGAGAGCGGCGCTGTTAACCACAGCGAATTGACTTTGACACTACGGGATAAGGGTACAAAAGAGATTGAAAGCAGGAAGTTGGGCAGAGAGGAGAGTATTATTTTTATTCTGACAACAATAGGGGGTATAAATAAATATAATAATATATATACAATGCACGGACTACACAATTCCAGCATTGAACTTCGACAAAAACTTTGAAGTTACCATACCTACCAGATCCACCTAGGAAGATATGTTATTATTTAAAGATGAATCGATTCACTTCTAGACCGACGGATACGGATCGAAGACCAAAGATGGAGTTGGTGGAGGTGTGTACTCTGATAGACTAAATTTAAGTCTCTCATTCCGTCTTCCTAATGACTGTAGCGTATTCCAGGCGGAACCTCTAGCGATAAAAGATAGTATTATCTTAGCTCAAATAAACCTCAGATATCCGCATCTTCTCTGATAGTCAAGCCGCTATGAAGTCTCTGGACTCTGTCTCTATAAACTCTAGAACTGCCCTTAACTATCGAGCATCTCTGGTGGAGATGGTACAACAGTTTAATATTCACCTTTGTTGGGTGCCGAGCCATTGGAATGTCACTATTCCAGGAAATTGTAAAGCTGATGAACTCGCTAGAAGTGGAACATTACTACCCATTTTATCTTGAAGGACAAATATTGGTATACCCATCGCTACTTGTAAACTTTTGCTGAAGCAGGATGCTTTGGAGAGAACAAACTTTAGGTGGAATAACATAATTATTTGTTTGGCGAAAAAACTAATATGGCCAAACCTTGATTTAAAGCTCTCCATGTGTTAAAAATCTCTAAACAGACTGCTCATCAGCTCTGTTGTAGGTGTCATAACATGACACTGTTTAATAGGCAGGCACGCAAAGCGTCTTGGCATACCTTCAAACGATATTTGCAGAAGCTGTATGGATGAGGAGGAGGAAGAAACGATTTCTCACCTTCTCTGTACATGCCCAGCACTTTCCAACAGACGTAGGCTCCACTTAGGTGACTACTTCTATAACGATCCTAGTGATCAGGCAAACACCGACATAATTATAGTCTCGTTCGCTTCGTCAGAAGCTACAAGTGGTTTAACGAGTAAGGAAGAAGTTCTCCAGATGAATGTGGCATCACAATAGATCAACTCTGGCTTAAGTGTGTCAGGTTAAATTTACTGACAGCCACTTCTACCTAACCTAACCTCTACCAAACTTTAATTTCAAGAAAAATGAAAAATGAATCCAATGAATTTCTTTAAATTCAATTTCAAAAGTTGTCGCACACGTAACGCTTGCAACCCTTAAATAATAAAAAGGACTTAGATTTCTTTTTCTCAGTTATTTTTAGGTTATTCTATGCTAAAAAACAAACTCGTAAACATTAGATTATAACTGTTGCTTAAATTTTGTTCACCTTGCACAGTACTCGTACTTTAGTAAACCTATTTTACACTTGAGCTATAAAAATAAACATGCAGTTTTGTACCTTATATTCTGTTCATAGGGGCAAACGTATGGGTATTTGAAGAAATAACAAACTAGTTCTTGAAAATATCACTTGAACTATTATTTTATTATAAAACCTTACTGCTTTGAGGTCCAAATGAAATGTTATATTATAAGTACTTATTATAGGTACTTAGGCCTTGATTTCGTAAGCGCTGAGCACGTAACAAATTTGTTCCACAAGTAGCGGTGAAATAAATTGATAACAATTTTTACGTATCTTGAATTTTTAATTAACTCATAATTTTGAAAAGTCTTATGGCAAATTATACACTTTCTTAAGCGCACTTACAAATTCTGGTTTTCCTGAACTGTGTGTAATAACAAAAATTTTAAACAGTGGCAGCTTTAATGTCCCACACGTAATGCTCAGCGAAATTGAGATAACGCTTAAATACTTGCAAATGTTTCAAAAATATTATTCTATGGCTTAACATTACTTTGATGTATCTATTTTAGAAAAAATATTTAAGCTCTTTTAAACTGTTTTGAATTCAGCTAACAGTTTGTCATCGGTTTTCAGAACAAATGTCCCACACGTAACAATTGAATGCTCCTGTAGTCAAATAATTTTCAATTGTCCTGCTTGTACAAAATTGATTTGACTAACTTCAAGCAATTTACATGCAAAGGTATTTGACGTTTACGAACACCCTCTTTCTGGCTTACTCTAATTTTAGTTCTGTTTTTTGCTACATCAAATAAAACAATAACTTTTTTTCAAATAGAATTTTTATTAAAAGCAGATAGAATAAATATGTGTATATTTTTAACAATTATTTTTATCTATAATTTTTCTTCTTTATAAAAAAAAAGTTTTTTTATTTAGCACCATTCAATTTGATTGAAATTTTTATAATACAGATTTCGAATGTCAATTTAAATGTATTTTTTAATTGTTTTTTATACAAAATGGAATGCTTTTGCTTCTTGGCTTTTTCTCTAATACAATTTAATAGTACCCATATTAAAAAAAAAAAAACATTTTGTTTTATAAAAGGAAGTATTTTTTTTTCTACAAAAAATTTATTTACAATAAACAAAAAATTTGCTAAATTAAATCTATAAAAAAGTAGATATTGCATTTTAATAAAATATATTTTTTTTCTTAAACATTAAGTAAAATAATAAATAGTAAAAATTAAACTGGGATTTTTTGTTGTTTCTTTGTTTATTTTTTGTTTTTATATATTTTCAATAATATAAACTATTAGACTTACATTATAAACAAAAAATAAGAGAAATAAAATATCTTTATATACTGGTATATTCCTATTCAGATTTTTCAATTAAATAATGCCATTGTTTTTTTATTTTTGTGTTTAAATTTAAATATAACAAATTATTTAAGTTATTCAATTTTATTTCGATTATAGGTTCTTACAAATAATAAATTGTAAAAATAATAAATAATAAAACAAAACAAATGTACAAAATTGTTTTACTGGCCTCTTAATTGAGATTTTTCGTTCTTAAATAAAAAAATTAAAATAAAATAATAATAATTATGTAAACTTAATTACTTAATATAAAATATTTATTTATATTTAATCCTTAAAACTAACCTATGAATTAATAAACTGGTTTTCTGTTAACTGGCTATAGTATACTGGCAATTAAGTTCCGTTTTTTTCTGTTTCTTTTGTATAAAAAATATATACCTACATAATATCATTGCCACGCCCCCTCGCTTATCGATTTGGCTGGCACAACTGGCTTTAAAAATACAAAAAAATTCTTTGAATTAATCTTCTTCTTCCTTCAAGTTTCTTCAACATTTCGCTAACTAAAATAAATAATTTATAAAAATTGAAGATCAATAGTTAAACAAATAAAACGAAACGGAAATAATAGTAATAATAGAAAGTGAGAGAGAGACAGAGGCAGAGAGATGATGAATGTCATTGTTGAGTTGAGTGATTGATTGATGTCAGTGTCGTCGCATGTGCAGAGAAAGGTGATCGGATCGGCTAAACGATCGCGTGCAAAGTTTACATCGGAACGGCTTCACGCCCGTATGTTTGCGGAAGTGTCGAGTAAGCTCATCAGAACGCGCAAAACGCCATATGCAACCCTCCCAAGTGCAAACGTATGGCTTTTCACCTAAAAATTAATAAAAAAAAATGCTTCATCATTGACACAAAGAGGGAGCTTTGATAAAACTTACCCGTATGTGTTCTCTTGTGAGCCTTTAGATGGGAACTTTTCGTATAGACCTTATCACAACCCTCAGTGTCGCATTTGTGCACTTTGCGGTTTTTCGAGAGATCACTTCCATTGGCACTTGCGTCGTCTGCCCTGCTGAACGCTCCACTACCCAACATACCCCCTCCACCGCCCACAATACTGCTAAAGGCACTTTTACGATTACCACACGCACTCCCTGTTGAAGTTGTAAACGAACTATAAGAAGGATTCAAGGCCTGTGAAGCTGCCGCCATAACCTTCCACGGCGAGGAAGATGAAGACCCCGACGAAGGGACAACTGAGCTTAATCTACTAATGGCAGGATTTGAAGTTGGACTACTATTACTGTAGCTCCGCGATGATACTGGAGTTATGGAAAGTGCTGATGGTATCGTTGCTGCTCTTGGTGAGATCGGTGGTGGTCGCTCTGGATATTTGTACGGATTTTTGAAAAGACTCAGCAAGCTAAATTTTCTATCGTAGTCATGAAATATCGACCTGGAAGCTGCAGCGGCAGCAGCAGCAGCTGCTGTCGAAGAGGTCAGAGAGGATCCTGTCATGTTGTTATTGTAATTGTAATGATTGTTATTGGCATAGCTTATGTTGTTGTTGTTAGTTTCGTCCTTAAAACGTCGATATGTAAAGAGGAAAGGTGAAGCTGCGAGCAGAGGAGGTATTGGACGCTTAGATACAGATGACGCTGATGCTGTCGAAGAGAACGCTGACGATGACGAGTGGAGCGAGTAATTTTGATGTAGCGCTGACGTGGATGATGTGAATGATGACGCTGATGCTGATGATTTATGATGCACATGGTGGTGGGATCCTTGAAAAAAAAAAGAAACAAACACAAATTTTAATAAATTTACATAAAAACAAGAAACAGTATGAATTAATAAAATGTTTTATTGGGTTAAAGGGGTTTTTTTAAGCAAAAGACCTTTGTTGAGAAATCAAATTAAAATTTATATAATTCGTGGAAAATAAAAGGAAAAAGTGCTATAAAAGAAAAGACTGCCCCAACTACAACAACAGCTCTGGAATGTAAGCCAGGATCGGGCTAATGTCAAGTGTTCAGGGAAGTACTCGAAAAGACGAGGAAGAGTATGATACAATGAGCAAAATACTACAAGAAATTTCCATAGAAGGCAAACGCTGACAGTCAAAATCAAAAGACTTCAAGTCATCATTAGCGAATAATACACAAACAAGCAAACGCTTTAGGAACTGCTGCTTTATGGATCCTAGATGCATTCAACACATCAACAAATAAATATATCTCCGTTTAAATGATAGGATTGACGAGGTTTGATAAAAAATTTAAGGACTTTGAAGATTTGATATGTGAAGTCAAAGTTAAAATTTTGCCATGGAATCTACATCCACGAGAATTCAGAACTAAAAAGTCATCGAGGACTACACAGGCAGAGACCAACAAGACATCGTCTTTGATTTAGATGGTAACCAGCGGGCTCCTAATCAGAATCAAATACAAACTCCAAAGTGGAATGAGAAGGAGCTTCTTACTTCTGTGATTGAAGATGGAAAGTGTGCCGTTCGCCAAATGGAGGGATCTGCGGAAACAAAAACTGAAGCTGAACTGGTTCGCATAAAATGCCTCAATGTCAAGTAGGAAGAACAGTACCAATGGAAACAAGGATTAAATGCATTGACGAACGAAAGATATAAAGGAAATTTGCAGGAGACGTTTACATTTAAACCGCAAAAGTCATCAAGGAAGGGGAAAACCAGATTTTGAATACAAAATCAAAAGATCTGAGTGCTTGAAGACTATTAATGCCAAACAAGAAAGTGGGAAGATCTTCGCCGAGACGTCTACAGCGACTCCTGGAAACTGGGCCACAGAATATTAATGCTGAAGCATGGAACTCAGATTTCAAACCCAGTTCTCAACGAAGAAAAAAAGTAAGATTTAAAGAACACACTTTTTTCAATTTTTACCAAAGGTCCCAGACACCAGTGGGGCCTAGCAAAAAAAAACTATACCCTTTTAGCTATGAAAGCCTGAACTTGACGTGATACTGTCAAAAGTACTATTGCCACCAACTTAGTCTTCTGAAAATACACAACGGCTCCCTGATGGAAAAGGAGTCTTTCTCAGACACTTGAAGATACAGCCACTAATAGACCCCGATTCCACATCAGAGTACAAATTACAGAGGTTTGTGTATTCTGGACAATCCAAGGTAACTGTTGGAGAAGATAATGAGACCGTAATTTACTGTGGCTGGTTTCACGGATTCAAAAAGGCATTTGAACTCCATGTTAAAATATCACTCAAATCAAGCAACGGGGAAGCAACTACTCAAGGAAGATCGTATTGCTGTAAGCTGTGGACATCAGAAAGCCTTTTAAATTAGCCCGTTAGAGAGACATGTTGAACGTACTCGAGAAAACTTTTAAAATACCAATCTCTATCTCTTGCGGATCATGAAAATCTATCTCAGAGAGCGAGACCTGATCTTCTAGACCAACAAACTAAACCATGTTTTACAACGAGTTTACTTCTAAATGAATGAACATTTCTCAGCCTGGAACAAAGAAGAAGAAAACGGACTCTTATCGATTTCAAAATTCACACGGAAGTGATAAAGAGCAAGGACCGGACGTCTTGAAGTATTTGGGTATGAGTATCAATAGCAAAAGCTCACTGACACCAGATAAAAAAAGTATCTGAATTGCGTAAGCTGATTGCGGAAGTAGGTAATCCATCGGCCGGCAGGTGGTTGCTCCTGGATACTGACAACACATTATACAAAATTCCTTTACGGATGTGAAACTTGGAATGACACACTTTGACGTGAAAAGTACTAAAACAAATTTGGCTGTTTGGTAGAGACGTGGGGCGTGGAAACCTCTTATCAAACAGTGTCGAAACAAGCCGTCCTTGTTATCACAGGAGTGAGTGCAATAGAGCTTCTAGCAGAAGAATAGAAGTCCGTTTATGAAAAAAAAGAAATTAGAGTAGAAACAGCAACAGAAGACGCTAAGGGGGAGTAACAAGAGCATTGGAGTTCGGAAAGCAGAGGAAGAAGGCTGATCGGGAATTTAGCTGAGTGGAATGACCGTAAAAGCATTGGTGTAAACAACTCGTTACCCATAGTAACTCACCGGACACGGATACTTCAACGTACCACAACCAGGTCTGAAAATTATTCTAAACCTTCCAGTACTGGACGAGTCCATTAGATGCCCAGCACAGCTGCTAAAAGCGCACTTTGGCTCAAAGAACTGGATCCTTGGAAGCACAGCACCTATGGTCATGGGTCTATCTTGCAAAGATATGACACAGAGGCCGGACTTGATGCGACGGCTAACTACATACAAATTTTTATAGATTTGAACAAAAAATTTTCTATTTTAATACCCGAAAGGCATCAGTGAATAATCAGTGAACATGGTACATCCCCTTGGGCATGGGTCAAAAATGGAAGAAGGAACTGAAACTGGGGTGTTCTGTGAAGCTCTATAAATTAAAGAATCATATAAGCTCCTAGATGAGTGTTGTGTCTTTTAGGCTAAGATTTACGCAATTATAAAAACGGCAGAGTTGGTACACAAGAAAAAAATAAGCTCACCGGAGATCACATTTTTCGTGGACAGCCAAGCTGCTGTCAAAGCAATAGTCAGTGAAACAATAAGATCAGCAGCAGCTTAATGCCGAAAAGTACTGTTACACTAACCAGGTCAAACCCTGCTGGGTTCCTGGATACCGCAAAATAGAAGGGAACGATTAACAGATGAACTTGGAAGAAAAGGGTCAGTATCAAGTAGAAATAGTAGAAGCCAATTATATAAGTACCAGAATTTCCCATTGGCATTATTAAAAAGAAAAAAGACCTAGAAACGAAAGAACAAATCAATTAGGTATTTCTGGACTACCATGAATGATTAAGTTGTCTTTAGAAGTTTATGGTCAAGAATTAATTAAAAGAAAATTCACTGAGTAAAAAGAATATTAGAATCTTGATAGGTGTACTAACGGGTCATTGCGCTATTGGCAAACTGACCACCAGAATGGATGTATTTGCACCCGATTTCTGTAGGAGCTGTCAGGATGTCGAAGAATGAGAACCCATTAAACACCTGCCCTACGATTGTCCAAACTTCCAAACAAATGTTCTCCGTTATTATGGAAACAGATTTTTTGGAGGAATCTGGATGATCTAGCACAGGACTCTATGGCAAACATGAGGAAATTCATAGAAAGTACAGGCTGGTTGGCAAACGTTCCAGTCAATATGAACCAGTAGTTCATTTTGTAACTCAATCATAATGGATCAATAGACCCCCGTGTTTGTAACGGCCTTGTGCTCTGTTTGCCAATCCTAACTTAACCATACCAAACTTTCTCCATAAAATCCCAAGAAGACGAAGTGATTGTAACTAATAGGAGGGGTTCATTATTAGTCTGTGTGTAGTTTTTCGAGAAAATTGTAATGGAACTTAAGCCGCCATCTTAGATTTAATGAAAAATACTGAATAACAGTCCCGCGAGGCACATAGCGAACTGGAAAGGGTGTAAAATTTTACCCCTAAGGTAATGTGAACAGCCAGTGGTCCCGGAGAAGGGGGAGAGGATTGGAAACCGAAAGGTATAGGGGGAGCTTAAATATACATGGTGATGGTCAATATCGAAAAAACCTGCTAATGGTGCATAGAACAATTCTCTTTCCAATAGAAATCAACAAAAAGCACGGGTGGATGGAAATAACTAGATTTGAAAAAATCAAATTGAAGAACAGAGTGTCCAGCAGTGTGGTAGACATAATATATTCCTAGAAAATCTTTTCAAAATTTGACCATTTTTACTTCCATATCCACCATAAAATCAAATTTCCACAAATTGCATAGTTTTCCACGCTCCATGCTTCATCTGCTTTTAGTCCCTTTTTTTCCACCCAACACAATCAACTCTCTAATTGACAATCCCATTAGCTGACTTGAATCATTTTTTAATAGAAAATCTACCTGAGGGTAACATACTGTTGATAGTATAATATTTACGAGCCTATCACTACTCGATCGAAGTAAATTCAATCATTTCATAATTTGCACAGTGTGCCACCGCAGGCGCTTCTTTACTGGCTGCTGCTGCTGCTGCTGTACGTGTATAGCTACTCTATGCAACACCCAAATCGCAAATTAGATCCACCTTTTGGTTCCCATTGACTCACGCACGCTACTTCAACTCCACAACTTCTCTTCGCTTCTATACCGTCGCACCGTTGCCGTTGCCATCATCGTCGCACACAAATCATTGGCTCATCTCTTGGGGGCACCATCGGGCATAGCTGCTCATCTAGTAGTTCACTCTAGCATCATTTATGCGAATCTCACCCCGCAGCATATGTGTGCAAACTACTCTGATTAATCTGCACAGCATCAGTGTGATTCGCGCAGCTAGAGACTACACTGAGCGAACGATTTGAATTAATAATTGCAATTATCCTGTGGCAACCTGTGGCCAGATCGCATTTTCTATTGATTTTATGATTAATTTGCTGTGCATCAGAGTTTGCTGCACACCGCACTTAATGTAGGTTGCATCGCGGATTGCACAGTAATAATTGCGCGTGTATTGCCTCACATCGCAGATTGATGCGGTCTCCGCAATATACACGCGCTTAACCGCCAAGCGATCAAAACATGAATCGGTTAATGAATCATTTCAGGATTCCCATTCCCACAATCGTCAACGAGCGTCGCGTCAGCACCGAGACTATAGGAGAAGCTCAAATATTTTGCAATTAAGCACATTTTCGGGATGATCAACGTTGATCTACGTTTAGTCATGCGGGATAAGTGAGAATCTTGTGTGTTGATACCCTCTCGCGAAAGGGATTAAGGTTAATAGCAACTTCCTTTCACTTGCGTAAGCGCAACCGTGTTACCCCAAGCTGGCTTCACAGCGCAACACCTGGCACGGTCGGTGTGGAGCTACCAATATTTATTGGACTATTAATACCAGAGAGTGCGCTTTCCAATTATAATCATAAAATGTGTGCGCCATTACTTTTTCCTACCCCACCATAGCCAACCGACCAACTAGGACGTACCACTGGGGACGTGGACTTAGAGAAGATGTGAGAATTTGGTTAATTAAACGGTCAGCCAGCCCGCTGTGAGTCTCTAGAGTCTAGCTAGTCTAGAGAGACTGAGAATCTCGCTTACGGTACAGCCACTGTGTGTACGGTAAATTGATTTTCATCTTCATCGTCGAAAGTGTGAGTTTAATAGATGACCGACCATTTGGTGCGGTCCATCTCCAACACCCCACTCTCCCCTATCCACAGGTATTTATAGGCGACAATAGAACCGAAAGCGTGCGCATCTGGCATCATCTAAATGCTCTCATATTTTAAAGGGTTATCTTGGATCTGCCAACAGGTAGGTGCATAAAGAGCTAGGTGTGTGCTAAAGCTATACATATTACAGCGCTGCTAGATGCTAGTAGTGCCGTTTGCTCGAGCTAGTTCGTACATTTAATTTACTTTGTACGTGTCTAGCTGGCGGGCTAATGGAGTGCGCTTGGCTTGAAGCTGATGTCTCTAAAGTTACACCGTCGCTATACATTCTGATGCTGCTGCGCATTGTGTGTGGAGTTCCGTTTTAACTTTGGTATAAAGTTTGTATTAATAGTTGGCCGTGGGTCCGTTTCGATTCGGCGGCAGCACAATGCAGTGCAGTGTGCAGCGCAGCAGCGGTGAGACCTCGCGAAGACCGCGGAATATAATTTATCTCTAAGTACCCCCCAATAATCATATGGCGATTTATTGCGATTGATTTAAATGCTATGGTTCGCTTGGTTTGGCCAGCCAGTGCGGTGCGCTGCGAAGCGGAGTAGTGCAGTCCAGCAGTTTGGTATACAAACCGATGAGTGTTGTAGATCGGTGCAACAACACTCATGTGGAGTCTCACTCGAGTCCATGAATTGGGTGCATTGTGTGCAGGCATTAATGTCTTTATAAGCGATATAGAGGTTATAATCGTATGGACCATGCAAAGCAGTTCCCCAAACTAATGGGGTTGTCAACAGATGTGGCAATGGCTTTGCAGTAGTGAATACAATTAGCTCGAGTGGAGGTGTTAAATTGTTGTTATATAGGTTTAAATTTGTTTGTTTTCTTCTTTTTGTTGCTTAGATTATGGAGTCTTAATAAAGTTTTATAAAGTGGGATGGGTTTTTTTTTTAATAGATTTTGTGGGTGCAAGGACAAGTTTTAATAAACCTGGATGGAGTTCCATTTAGACTTAGAATCCAAAGCCAACTTCACGATTGCAGAGAATACAAAATATATCCCAATACCTATCTACCTACTAACTGTTATTCGATGGGTTGGTAGAATTTGTTTTCCAATACAAGTGACTCATAAAATACTTGACTGACATGATCGAGTTATGGTTCGTTTAAGAGAAAATAAAAAATTTAGTAGCCAGCTATCAAACCAAACTCGGAAATTTAACGAGAACGAGCTTTCACAAAACTAAGGAACTGGTTTGAAAGAAAACTTAATTAAAATTACTTCAATACAGCTGTAATGAAAACATTATAAGCAATTTAATTGTTTTATTTTTCATATTTTAGATATTTTGATATTTTTAAGGCGCAGGGAACTACCTTCATTTGAAAAACAATTTCACCACAAGTGGGATATAATTTCACTTTTTACTGATAAAGTTTTTCCACTGAACGTGGGAAAATATTTCATCTGAAGATCGGATGAAGTTATTTCTCACCTTTTTATGAAAAATTTCGAGGAAGAAAAACAGAAAAAGAATTCTTGGTAAGAATATCAGATGAGCGGGAATAATTTCTTTCCCTTGAGAGAACCAATTTCGGGTGAAATTTTTATTTTCACATCCCAAATTGGTTCTCTCATGGGAAAAAAATAAATAAAAAATAATAAAAAAATAATAACGGTACATATACTTTTTTCTAGTAAAACTGTTGATATAAGCTCAGCAAACCTTAAAATGTGAGAGAGTTTCCCACAAAAAAGCTAAAATATTTACCACATCCAGTGGGAGTGGGAATAAACTTCACTTCAAAAAAGTAAAATTATTTGCCCATTCTAGAGTAGAAGTTATTTCTCATGTGAAGCTTGTTCCTGTAAGATAATTTCCTTGCACCAGTTTATTGGAGGTAAATACAGAATTTTCGGTTTTCTGAATTTTGGGCCAGATTAAGACAGCAATTTATACGGAGACGCTGGTCCTGCATTCAAATATTGAATTTTTGTTGAATGACATTTTATAAGTTTGTTTTTACTTCAAAAAAGGGGCCTGATTTATGCAAGAGGGGTAGTTTTCTTAGCCAATTTTTAAAATGAAAACAAAAAAAAAAAATAGAAAAAATTAATCCAAAATTTACAACAAATTTCTACACCTTTTATAAAAGCCAGTAAAGATCCGTTTTTATAATGTTTTAAATTTGATTTTTTCTTGACAATGATTTTCAAAAAACCCACTTTCATAGTTAAATTTTAATAAAGAAAAAAATAATTTTATCAAAAAATTATAAAAAAAGAGTGAAATTGAGTTCATTATTGATTCTTAATTACAGAAAAACCCATGTCTTGTCGATGACATATAACGGGTGATTTTTTAGCTGGTTTGGTTTTGGCAACACTGGTTTTGTGTTTTGTGTCACTGTCAAACAGCTTCAGTTTGGTTTGCGATTTAATCATGGATCGTCTTACAAATGAACAACGCTTGCAAATTATTGAATTTTACTATCAAAATTCGTGCTCGGTTCGAAATGTTCATCGCGCGCTGCTTCCATTTTATGGTCGGCATTCTCGACCTTCTGAGCAGTCTATTCGGAAGATTGTGACCAAATTTCGCACCAAATTTACTTTGTTGGACATTAAACCACCAACACGTTTACGTACTGTGCGTAGTGAAGAAAATATTGCGGCCGTATCAGCTAGTGTGACAGAAGACCGCGAAATGTCGATTCGGCGCCGTTCCCAGCAGTTAGGCCTTTGTTACAGCACTACGTGGAAAATTTTGCGGAAGGATTTGGGCGTAAAGCCTTTTAAGATACAGCTGGTGCAAGAACTAAAGCCAGCCGACCTACCACAACGCCGAATTTTTGGTGAATGGGCTCTTGGAAAGCTGGCCGAGGATCCGCTTTCTTATCGAAAAATTGTGTTCAGCGATGAGGCTCATTTTTGGTTGAATGGGTACGTAAATAAGCATAATTGCCCATTTGGAGTGAAGATCACCCAGAAGCATTGCAACAGCTACCAATGCATCCCGAAAGCCACTGTTTGGTGCGGTTTATGGGCCGGCGGCATTATTGGGCCATATTTCTTCAAAGATGATGCGAATCGCAGCGTTACTGTCAATGGTGAACGCTACCGAGCGATGATAACAAACTTTTTTTTGCCCGAAATGGAAGTTCTTGACTTGCATGATATGTGGTTTCAACAAGACGGTGCCACATGCCACACAGCACGCGAAACAATGGCGCAATTGCGAGGCGAGTTTGGTGAACAGTTAATTTCACGTTTCGGGCCGGTCAATTGGCCGCCTAGATCGTGCGATTTGACACCATTAGATAATTTTTGTGGGGGTATGTCAAGGCTAATGTCTATAAGGACAAGCCCGCTTCGATTGACGCACTGGAAGCTAACATCCATGCATTCATTCGTGAGATACCGGCCGATATGTGTGAAAGAGTATGCCAAAATTGGACTCAGCGGATGGGCTACCTGAGACGCAGCCGCGGTCAACATTTGCATGAAATTATCTTTAAACATTAAATTGCAAGGTTCAAACTATCGATTCAAATAAATATTTCATTCATTTTTTTGAATTTTTTGTGTTTTTTTTTTAAAGTTCTAAACCTCTTAAAAAATCACCCGTTAGAAGAAAACACTAAGTTTTGAACACAACATGAAAGCTGTTCAAAGCTTTGGCATGTGATTTGAGATTCGAGTTTTTTTTTGGGTTTCGTTGTATCTGGAGGTAAATATTGTTGCATAAGTTGTTATTTATTTACGTGACCTTTTTTCAACAATTTGCGTTTGATATTGTTGCAAAAGAGAGAAGTTATAGTGAAAAAGAAAACATGATTTGCCCAGCGGGAAAAAATCTGCAGATTGTTGATTGGATTGTGGTTGCGATGTTGGACATCGCTGTATATGTCCTGTGGAATGGGTGTAAGACTGAAAACCAGAAAGTTTTATGTTAGTTTTGGAAAAAAATACAAAAACAGTTTTTAATATCTTCGTAATTATTTGCTGGAATATATATACCTACTTTCAAATAAAAATTACTCCCATACAAATTTGTACAAAATTTAAAAACGATAGGCCAAAATCTTGAGAAAGAGATATATTCCTAAAGGATGAGAACTAATTTGAATGCCTATTTTGTTTAAAAACGTTTGCATTGAATTATTTTTAAGACTTATCTCATTGAATCGGTAGGAAATTTGACGCCTGGTAGTTGCCAATAAAATTTAAGGTCAACTACTTAAAATTTCTAAAAAAATTAATTAGTATTGGGATTCATTTTTATATGAAAGGCAAATATTTTAAGACATTTAAGCCAGATTCAAATTACAGTTCTAATATCGATAGAGTCTCGATACTATAAAATATTCATACCCAAAAAGCAATGAGTATAATATTCACATCATCGATACCTGGTATGATTTCGATCCTCTAATAATTGATTCTAATGGACACATATTTTATCGTAGCGAGAGTGTATCGGTATCGGCACAAAAGTGTGGATCTGGCCTTACATAACATAAACTTGACTTAGTTCCTGACTTCGACAATACTTTTTTCAATTTGCAATTGTTCACCATGTTTTGACTTAAATTTTAAGGTCTCTGTGTGAAGTAGGAAAAATTAGGCAGTACCATTCAATTCAGCATCATCAACAAATCATTAGGCCTAAAAAATTTCATTAATATGTCAAGAATTGCCGTGGCAAATGATTTTTGTCGCCAAAGTTCACCAAATGGCCTACTGTGCTCCAGCTTAAATGGGGGAGATAAAATGGATTTCATTTAACAGTGCTTTCATAATGTCCCTCCATAAGAATCCGTTTATATTTTGCGGGGCTGTTTAGTACGAATCGTAATATCCCTGAATGTGAATTTTGGAGTACCAGATTTTTGAAATATAATATTTTGGCAACCAAATTTGAATAATTTGGCAACCAAAATTACCGCATCTTACGAATATTTTTGCTGATAGTTTGAACTTAAGAAAATGTATTTCGCCTGAACTTTTGAACAAATATGAATTTATGCGAAAAAAATGTGAAAATTGTTTGAGTGGTTTTTCAAAAAATTAATTTCCTATGAGATAGGTATACAATTTTGAAAACATTTTTCAGGAAAATATTATCAAAGTCTGATCAGTCGTTTTTGAGAGAAAACAGATTTTTTCAATGTTTTTGAACATTTGTATTGAGGATACCTTCAGTTTAGCCTAAAAATTAAATAATTTTCTTTTAATTTATAAAAAAAGTGTTTTAAATAAAATGCACGACTGGGTCGCACGTACTTGCTCTTATGTTCAAGATGCTTAGAGCTTAAGAGCATTATATGTAAAGACATGGAAAACAGAAAACGTTTAAAATCATGAAATACAATATTCAAATGAGCTAATAAAAACGCCATATTAATTTTAATTGAATTTGAATGCATGGACATAAAATATTTTAAATTGTTGGAGTGTGGCTTTCATAAAAAAAAGTTATATATGTATCAAATTCTCAAAACATTTCAATGGAAAATTGTTAGTATGCAGATCGTAAGGATCGTAAGTATTTATTTATGTACATTAGGGTGGTTCTTAAATTGGACGTAGTCTTCGATAGCCCTCATTCGAATTCAACACATTGAAAAACAATTTCCCTAATCTTTTCAGATTTTTATTTCACCCCCCTGGTCGCCCTATTTTCACTTTAAGATACTAATTATGGGTAAAGGATTATTCTTATAAAACGCGAAAATAAATCAGAATGTATAGATTAGATTCAGACGAGATAAGAATTGTGTCGGCGGGGCGGTCTATTTTCGCCCGTTCAGACGGGAGGGGTAATTTTCTAAAATTTGGCCAAAAACAGAAAAAAAATATTTAAAAAAAAAAAACGAGAAAACTTACAATGCCACGCCTTAGCTTTTTTAAAAGCCACGATTTCATTCTATAATAATAATGATAATAATGAAAGTTTTTATTTTAAGTAGGTTTTGAAAAAATAATTTTCATCCTAAGAAATTATAATTTTTTGTTTTTTAATTTTTAAGTTTGAAAATTTTTTTCAAAAACTATTTGAAATAAAAACTTTGTCTAGGAAGCATATTATAGAACGGAGTCGTGGCCTTAAGAAAAGCTAAGGCGTAGCATTGTAAATGTTCCCGTTTTTTTTAAAATAATTTTTTTCTGTTTTGATCCAAATTTTGGGATATACCTCTCCCGGCTTAACGGTGAAAGGGGGAAAATAGACCCCCCCCCTCCGATACTATTTTTTCTCGTCTAGGTCTTATCTATACCCTCAGATTGTTTTTTTTTTTTGCGTTTTATAAGAATCATCCGAATCCCATAGTTAGTACCTTAAAGTGAAAATAGGGAGACCAGGGGGGTGAAATAAAAATCTGAAAAATAAGTTTTTGACGCCTATCTATCTAAAAATTAAAAAAAAAAAAACAATATAAGGACCACCCTAATGTGCGCATAAAAATAAAACTCCAAAAAATTGTTAATTCGTTTTTAGAAAAAATTTAAACTTTTCTAAAAACTCAAAAACTTTTTTTTTGAAAGTTGTGATATGCAATATTATGTAGTATTATTTGAAATTTGTATACAAGAGAATTAATCTAGGTAAATGTTTTCAGCCGATAGTGGAAAAGTTCGAAATTAAAAAAAATTTAGTATAAAGAAAATTTCTGATCAAAATCTTTTAAGAAAGAAAAACAATATTTTTCTTAGTGTTTTTTCTTAGTAGAAGTAAATTTTTTTAATAAACTACTTTGAAAAGTGTAAAAAAATCCTCTATACTGAGTTTTAAAAATATTAAAAAAGTTTTAATATTTTAAATATCCAAAAAATATTTTTTCTTGTAATTTTGTTAAAGTAGGTAAACTTTTGAAAAATGCTTTCCCATGGCTACCTTGGTAGGTAGCCGCTTTTCTATAAGAAATTTATTGATTTTTTAAGGAAAAGTTGTGGAGCCATTTTTGATAAAAATTAGATTTTTTAAAATAAAAAAAAATTGTAGTGCAGGTACCGTTATTTTTAGTTCTAAAAAAAGTAAAAAAAACTCCTTTAAAAAAAAGTAATAATATGCAGAACTGGGTCGCATGAATTTCCTCTTATAGCTCAAGTTGCTTGGAACATATAAATTTTTAGGAATATGCAAATAATTATATGGAAAAAAAATAAATTAAAAGCTGTGTAAGCAAATTGTAAAATAGTTTTGAGTTCAAAAGAAAGTACTTATGCCATTTGATTACCTACCGCTCGCTGAAGTGGACTTCTTAAAAATTAATATAAAAAAATTGTGGTATACCAATTTTATATATTAATTAATATACATTTAAAACTTAAATTTAAAAATTATTTACTAACTCATTTTGGAAATATTGAATTTTCAAAAAAAAATTGATGTTCTTTAAAGAATCATTTTTTTCAAAATTTTGAAATGCCAGAAGCTTTTTTTGAAAAGAATTGATTGGTTTCAGTTGATACTTTAATGAGAAAACATCAATTAATGGGTTTTTGTATCAAAATCGTTGGAGTTTCTTATGACATAAGTAACTTTTTCTCAAAAGATTGTATAATAAGCACCACTTTTTCTTAATCCAAAAAATTTCAATTCCACCTCTAGTAAATTACAAAAATATTTTAACTTCAAAATATCAAGAAAATCGCTTCAACGGCTTAGACTGCAGGTCGATTTGCCCCGTAGTGCCTACCTATATCGCAAACACTTTGTACTAAGTTTAAAAAACAGCTGAGCAGAGGCAGACAGTGCCCTTATAAAAAATTTGTACTACACATAAGAAAAAAACTTGTAATATTTCATTTGTCCGAAGTTTCTCGGAATCAAATAAGGCTATAGACATATGGCCGTAATTAAAAATTTATAAAAATTTAAAAACAGATAAACTGAGACTTTTTTGTATTAAAAAAAAATGTTTGGGCTCAATATCTTGAGAACAGACGAATTGAAATAATTGTATTCCATGCACTAGATACTAAATAATGATTTTTATAAGATGATAAATAAGGGTATTTGAAAGATTCAAAAAGAATTTCGAAGAGAAATGTTCATACTTCAAAATGATTATAAAAATGTACTTATTTGAAAAAATACCTCGAGAAATGATAGAACTCCAAATTTGCGTCTGAAATTAATTTTTCTCAAAACATAAGATTCGAATATCTCAAAAACCTGACGTGCTTTAACAATTCTGGGGCCAGATTCGAATATTCAGCGAATCAAAAAACATCAGAAAAATATATGTATGTATTTTGATTCATTTCTGAGACTAAAATTTATTTTTTTTTTCACAAAGTAATAAATAAGTGTTCTCGAGTGATTTTTGGAACTCGTAATAATATGTATACTCGTAAGAATACGTTGAGTCCAAATGGGTTGTCAGAGAAAAAACCTTAAGAAGCGATTTGTTGGAAATCGCGTATATCTTTGATGAAATTTACCAATAAATTTATAGTCTTCGATCCATAAGTGAAAAACTTCCAAAAAATGCATTTTTGCATAGTTCTTTGAATTAATTTTTCCATGTTGCTTCACGAAATTTAAATCGCAACCAGATTCGGATTCATCATTACAAAAAAAAATAAATAAACACAAAGTAAAATCGAAACTTCCCCACAATTTACTTGCTAAGGGCTCTTTTGAGCATATATTGACAGAACTATTATATCAGAATACTAAATCCTCTTATACTTATTTCAAAAATACATCCTAATGCCTGACTAAACTAAATCATTTAATAGCCAACATTTTTGTAGGAATGAATACCTGAACATAATGAAGGTATCAAGGAAAATGTGTTTTTTTTAGTCAACTTAATTTTCTTATGATCCAACTCAATGTTAATTAATATCATAGACACCCATTTAAGATTGCAATGTATAATATTTGTGTATGATCGTGTTTATAGTCAAAAACTTTCTGCCATCTCTACATAAGCATTTTATTCAAGTCATGCAGCACACTCGCGCGTCCCATCCACATCACGAATTCACCACTGATTGCTTTCCATCAAAATAAAACACGGTGACAGGCCAACAACACTCGTATACGTATTTTTTAGCTTTCCATTTGGTGGAACACGGCAGGTAACATCACATCACTGCAGGTGCATCATCACAAAAGTCGTCTTAATGGAGATTCATTCCCTCTTAGCCCGCGGCGGCAGCCACAGGTTCTGCTTCTGCCAGTGCAGAGTGAGGACATGAATCACGATCACGCGCTGCTCGGTCTCATTATCTGCAGTGATGTTGGGTTACACCCATCCTATTGCACATTTTGGCAGTAAGTAGCTAGAGTTCGGCTGGTGGTGCTGGAGAGGTAGAGCTCAAGTTAGAGCTTTATAGCTTCCTCCTTTCGATTTTCATTAGTTGCCCCAAAAAACAAAACGAAAAAAAAAGATGCAGTCGGTGGTAACGCCAGCATCACTCTCACTTCGTGTACTATACTCTTCGTCGTCTGTGTTCGTGGTGCGCTACCGCAGCCGCGTAGCATCTGCGAATGCAATCGAATTCACTTATTGTGCAACAGACCTTCACTGTACTTGCTCTCTAAGCTACAGCATCAGCGTGTAGATAGATTCCACAGATCTCGCACAGGTTGTACTCCAAATTTAGTAACGATAATTGCAATAATTATACTCCGCTCATAAATGACGGGCTCCACAGCAGCCAGTTTAGAACAACTTACCAAGCACAGCCAGTGAGACTGTGTACATAGGTAGAGTGCGGCTTTTGTTTGGCCAGTTCCGCCCGGGTGATGGACGCCGAGAGGTCAGCAAGATGAGGCTACTCTCGCGTAAACATTGTACACCGCGACCGCGATGTAATCGACCACGAAGCAGGATTTGCCAAAACAAGAACCCACCGAGCTATATAGGTAATGTGTAGACCTATAAGACACCAAGACTGCACTCAGAGCGGGAGCAAGTGAATGGTGGCAGCAGTGACGTGTGCACGACACCGCAGCTAGAGAGTTGTACTCGAGATTTCCATAATGAATTTTAACGCCTTTCGCAAGTGAATACACAAACTGGGGGAATCGGATATGAGTATTTGCACTTGGTCCAGCTTCGTTGTCTTCGTCTTCGTCTTCATCTTCGTCGTCGTCGTAGTTGTCGGATTCTCGAAGCCGTTGCAGTTTTCCGTCATCATCGTCGTTGTCAGAGTTGTTGTTGGCTATAAAAGCCATTTAAGATAATGAAGTAATTGTAGAGCTGCATCGCGCATATAAGTATGCAGATATGTATGAAACCGCTTCACAGTTGACTGGCTAAATAATAATATGCGCACCACCACGAGGCTATATACCCCATAGCCTGCCTCTTCATCACCGTGTCCCCCAAAACCTGACGACTCTGAGCAAATGCGCCTTGAAATGATTTTCCGCTTAAATGAAAAATGATTTTCTGTAGTGCTTTTGTGGATCATTTGTGGACATGGCTATCTGGCTGTTGATTCGGGGGACAGACCGAAACGCTGACGCTGACGGACATCACACATGGTACATCAGTTTTAGTTTGCACATTGACATACAGTAGCGGTCATTAAATTAACTAACTATGAATGGCAAATAACTTGAGATTGATCTTTATTGCAAAAGGGGAATGGTTAGGTGCGAGTACCTAGTTGTATAATATTAATAAAAGTTGATTCTAAGAAATATCTTTATTGGTTTTCTGTTCTCATACTAAAGGGGCAACTTACAGCTACTGCAATAAGAAAATGGTCTTTTTAGTTTTATTTAATTGATTTTAACTGCTTCGTAGAGCGTATAAACAGCTCATTCGGAATCACAATATTTATTAATTTATTAAAAAATAATATTAGTTTTATAGTTAAACACCATGTAAGTTCAAGATTATTATTAACGTCCTGGATAGCATTTTTTTAAACTCATGAACTAGATAACAAGAATAAAGTAAGCAAGATATAGCTTTGATGATTTTATCGAAATATAGACATTTTCATTTTGTCTTGTTATTATTAGATAGGGATTCGGGGAGGAGTTTCAAGAGAATATATTGTTTGTTTTTCCAAATGTGTCCAAAAGTTCGGTCTGCTAAGAGTAAAAAACGCATTATTTGAGCTGTTTTCACAGAACTATTCAAGCTGAACTTAGAAAACTGAATTCTTAAAAAAGAATTTTGAAAAACACTTCTTATGTCCAAACTTCAATCATAAAATATAATTAAAGGAAATTTGATGTGAGTGGCTGAAGAAACTATTGATTTGAATATAAATAAAAAGAGGCTGGGTGCGTTCCACACTGGTGGTAACTTCCCATTGCACTGTGTGTGAGTAGAATAAAACTAACCCAAAGCTAATATCATTAGTTATTCCCAAGATATTCGAGGAAAAAAAATTTGTTTAACATTTTTTGGTAAAGTTTCCTGCAGCTTTTCACTTTAAAAATACAATGTTTGTTGAATTATTTTACAAAACCAATCAGAAGTCAATTATGAACTAGTATAGAATTTAATTAGCCCAAAGCCAATACCATTTTGTGTGATCTCAGCATATTTGAGACAACAAAATTTCAACAATTTTTAGGTATAGTTTTTTGTAGGTTTTTTGTTTAAAAATAAACCTAAATGCTGACTTTTTTTTGAAATTCTATCAATTAGCTATTAATTATAATTTAGTGTGTAAAATTAAATGAACCTAAGGCCAATAATCATTGTCTGTTCCCAAGATATTTGAGACGAAACAAAAAATTCGATAATTTTTGGTAAAATTTCTTGTAGTTTTATTCAATATTTTTACAAATTGTATCACATATTGCTGCGACCTAAGAACAGAAATGTTTTTCCAGAGGTACTGCCTCTTGCGAAGAACAGAAAAATCCTCCAAGAGTATACTTGTCCATGAATAAGTGCTTCTCATCTAGCCGTTCGGACTCGGCAAAAAATTACAGGTCCCCACCATTCCTGCGAACAACATGCACACAGGAATGGTTGAGAGTTGTAAGTCACTAGGCCCAGGTTCTCCAGGAGCTGTTGCGCCACCAAATTGTATTTGCTATCACATATTAATTATAAACTAATGCATAGAAAAAAATTATGTTCTTAAGATATTGAAGCCAAACAAATAATGGTAGTTAATATGTTTTCATGTTAGATTTTACAGGGGGGTTTCGTTTCGTTAGGTTTCGATAAAAATAAATTGTGGAAGCTATGAATTTTGTGCACAAAAAATCCATACAAAATATTTTTGGTGCACAAGAAGGAACGTCCCCAATATAATATTTAAATTCGGGAGTGGATCAAAATTCTGTTTACAGAATTCAGCCCTGCAAAATGTATGTTTTACTCATAAGATAATATAAATATTTTCTTTACTTGGTCAACAAATAATATAATACAGTAGACGCCCGATTTAGTGAATAAAAAAAAAATAACTATCCACAAATCAGCCGTGTTAAGAAAAAAAAACTAAGCAGACAAACAAATATATGAAAAAAAATTTCTTTAAAACTGATTTTTAGTTTAGTTTTTTTCACTTTTTATATTTTTGTTCCTCCAGTTCGTTCCGCGACTGCGCCAGTTATATTATGGTATTATTATTGAAATTAAACGATCTTCTTTCTTTCCCGGGTCGATTGCGACTGCCGATAGTTTTATTATTATCAACTAATAAAATGTATAATACTCGTACAACATAGGTCAATGCATCCACTTTCCGATAGCCTTCAGATATAGACATTTTCCCATCGTCACCGGAAAGTGGTGTTGCATTACTTTATGGGTTGCGAAGCAACACAAATGTTCCGTCGTCAAGTTTGCTGACTTGCATTTGTGTAACTCGCGCTGCTTCCATTTTATGGTCGGCATTCTCGACCTTCTGAGCAGTCTATTCGGAAGATTGTGACTAAATTTCGCACCAAATTTACTTTGTTGGACATTAAACCACCAACTCGTTTACGTACTGTGCGTAGTGAAGAAAATATTGCGGCCGTATCAGCTAGTGTGACAGAAGACCGCGAAATGTCGATTCGGCGCCGTTCCCAGCAGTTAGGCCTTTGTTACAGCACTACGTGGAAAATTTTGCGGAAGGATTTGGGCGTAAAGCCTTTTAAGATACAGCTGGTGCAAGAACTAAGGCCAGCCGACCTACCACAACGCCGAATTTTTGGTGAATGGGCTCTTGGAAAGCTGGCCGAGGATCCGCTTTTTTATCGAAAAATTGTGTTCAGCGATGAGGCTCATTTTTGGTTGAATGGGTACGTAAATAAGCATAATTGCCGCATTTGGAGTGAAGATCAGCCAGAAGCATTGCAACAGCTACCAATGCATCCCGAAAAAGCCACTGTTTGGTGCGGTTTATGGGCCGGCGGCATTTTTGGGCCATATTTCTTCAAAGACGATGCGAATCGCAGCGTTACTGTCAATGGTGAACGCTACCGAGCGATGATAACAAACTTTTTTTTGCCCGAAATGGAAGTTCTTGACTTGCATGATATGTGGTTTCAACAAGACGGTGCCACATGCCACACAGCACGCGAAACAATGGCGCAATTGCGAGGCGAGTTTGGTGAACAGTTAATTTCACGTTTCGGGCCGGTCAATTGGCCGCCTAGATCGTGCGATTTGACACCATTAGATTATTTTTTGTGGGGGTATGTCAAGGCTAATGTCTATAGGGACAAGCCCGCTTCGATTGACGCACTGGAAGCCAACATCCATGCATTCATTCGTGAGATACCGGCCGATATGTGTGAAAGAGTATGCCAAAATTGGACTCAGCGGATGGGCTACCTGAGACGCAGCCGCGGTCAACATTTGCATGAAATTATCTTTAAACATTAAATTGCAAGTTTCAAACTATTGATTCAAATAAATATTTCATTCATTTTTTTTGAATTTTTTGTGTTTTTTTTTTTTTTAAGTTCTAAGCCTCTTAAAAAATCAGCCGTTATTTGCAATGATTTTTTTGTAAAATTTTTATTTATTTTTTTATTTATTTATTTCGCCTTCCCTTAAAGTGATTAAGGTAATTAAAAAAATTGTGTGTAAAATTTTATTGAAATTGGTCAACGTTAATACGTGCCGGCAAACACTTTAATATTTCCCATACAGAATATTTACATAGAGATTCCTTTGTCTACTAAAAGTTTTGGTTAACAGATAACAGTGGATGGAAAGTAGTCAAAGTTGGTACAGTGAAACTTATCTTAACTGAAAGTTCCCTTAAGCGGATCTCTTTAAAAGACAAATTCTCAAGACCGTGGGTATAATATTTGAATTGTATACATTTTATGTCCCTTTAAGCGGATATTTCATTGATCGGAGACGCAAAAAAGAAAATCAGCCAGATTTTGTTAAATTTAATTAATTTAGGCGGACAAAAACTTTTTTTTATATTTTTTTTATCAAATAATCACATAACGGAGGTAACAATCAAATATGACATTACAATGTTAGAGAACACTTAAAAAAAGGGTGGCAAAAATCTGTCTACCTGTCTGTTTGTCTGTTTGTTTATATATGAATTTCTATTGGTGACTCTCCAGAGGAAAAATTGAAGTTTTTTTTAGCTCTGATACTTTGCAATAAAACCGAAGAAGAAACACTTATCTCAAAAATGGCTCCAACGATTTTGATAAAAATAAAATGCACGAATGGATCGCAAGTACTTGCTCTTTTGTTCAAGTTGCTCGGAATTAAGAACTTTTAAAATATGAAAGTATTTATAAAAAATATAATATATAAAATAAGCATTTAAATCGTTTTTTTTAATTGTTAAAACAACTAGTTAAAAAACTTAGAGCTCAAAACCAAGTATGCCATTTGATTACTTAAAAAATATTTAAAAATGTGCAAAAAAAAATTTTAAATCGTTGGAGCTGTTTCCTTAAAATGTTTAAGAATTTTTCTTATATAAAATTTTAATAACATTTAAAAAAAAAAAGTTTTGGTATGCCAGTTTTGAGCATGGTATTAAAATACATTTTAAATCTAGTTTGAATTTCAAAAAAAGTATTAATATTTAAAAAAAAGATTTACCATAAAAAATTTTGATTTAAATCGTTTAAATTTAATAACTGTTTTTGGTAAATTTTTTTCTTATCAAAAAGTACACCATGCTTACAATAATACATTGAATTTTCTTATTCGAAATTGTAAGAGCAGTTTTTGAGATAAATAAGCTTTTCATTTATGGTTGTAAGCAAGAACCGTAATTTTAGGTGCTGGAAAAAAATTCTATTTTCCCCTCTGGAGAGTTACAAGAAAACCTTAAGTTCAAAATTTGAAGAAAATAACTTCAGTGGCTTAGGTTGTAGGTCAATATACGGACAGACAGACAGACAGATTTGAGCCACCCTTGTTTTTCGTATTCTCTACCATCGTAATGTCATGTTTGATTGTTATCTCGATTTTTGTTTGCACGAATCTAAAACATGCCCTATAGTTCCTTTATCACAAGTAAAAATTAGTGTAGGTATTAGGCATATGTAATTTACTTTTTGGTAAATTTTTTTTTGCTGAAAACTGTTTTTAACGGAACCTAACGGTTTTTTTTTTTTAATTTTTGATTTTCTCTTTACTGGCTTAACCAATTTCAAGCAAAATTTTTATCAAAAATCTCCAATAAAATGTTAGTAACATTGCATATCAAAATATTGATTTTTATATACTTTTTCTATAACTTTGATGTTTGTCAAGTGAGCATCTCTTCATAATATTAAAAATCCAATAATAATTTGATTAACTGTCGTAAATTTGTCACGCTTGTTTTTAAAAAAATAAGCCCTGGAAAAGTTAAATTGACAGTCAAGTAAGTAGTACCACCTTTCAAAATAGGTAAAAATAAACCTAAAAATTAAAAGATGAAAGGATAAAATTTTTTGTCACACATGATTTTTCTAATGCTACTTGACAGCCAACTTAACACTACCACCCCGAAAATAAGGTGAAATGGACTCAAAACCTTTTCAAAGTTGTATCTAAAATTGTTTCTTTTTTTGTAGCTCAACAATGGTGGTAGTTTAAAAATTTTGTGATTTTAACTTTTTTAATTACTTTTTTAATATATGTTTTCCCATTTAAAATTATATCTATAAATTGAGCACTACCATACAAAATCTTTTTAATAGCAGAATTTGTATGGTATGGAACATGTTAAAGCAATTTTCGTTTTATATTTGTGTCAAAAAGTAATGTGTCTTGTCATATTCAATGGAATATGAAAGGAAGAATAGAGTAACAATTGATTATTTTTTGACAAAACTTTTCTTAAGACTTAATACGAGAGTTATTATTTTACCAAATTCCACAACACATAGAATAAAAAGTTTTCATTTGGTAATGCTGGACTTTTTGCAAAAAAAAAGAGTCGATTTTAAGCTTTTTTGTCAGATTCAAGGGTTTTTTATAAAAAAAAAAAAGTGCTAATGAGTGCTTAAAGGCCCTGAGTAGTGAGTTCGAAAAATTGGCCTAGTCGATTTCAAAATATCTATTAAATTAAATAAAAATATTTTTTTACACAATACAAATAGATTTTTTTGGAAACTATTGCATAAGAAAAATTATTAAAAAATGCTTCTTTGGAGAGAATCAATAATTTTTTTTAATGTTTTTCCACTCAAAGCTAGTCCTTATTAAGAGTTTAATGATTTTTTTAAAGAAAAGATGTGAAGCCGTTTTTGAGAAAAATAAGTACTATAAAATTGAAAAAAAAAATGTTCAAGTTACTTGAAAATTAACAACTTTTAAAATATGCAAGTTATTGTAGAAAAAATATAAAAATCGTTTTAATCGTTCTTTAACCCGTTCAAAAACTCAGGGCTCTAAAATTAGTATGCCATTTGATTATTTCAAATAATGTGAATAAACGGAAAAAAAGTTGAAATCGTTGGAGTGGTTTTCTAAAAAATTTATTTTGTGTTATAAAAATTTAGTCACATTAAAAATAATTTGGTATTCCAATTTTGAGAATTTATTAACATATATTTATGTTTTTAGTTTCAAATATATTTATTACCCCATTTTTGAAATATTGAATTTCCAAAAAAATTTGCAAAATATTTTGATTTAATTCGGCTGAGTTCTTAATAAGAAAATTGAAAACCAAAAAACCCGTTATATGGCAGCCACTGTTAATAACTGTTTTTGGTAATTTTTTTGGAAAAAAGTACGCTATAGGTACCAACAATAATGCACTGATTTTTGTATCAAAATCGTTTGGGTCGTTTTTGAGGTAAATGAGCTTTTTCTTGATGATTGTATAGCAAAGTATTGTTATTTTTGGAGCTACAAATATTTCAATTGTCCCTCTGGAGAATCACAAAAAAGTCTTAAGTTCAAAGTTTAAAGAAAATCGCTTCAGTGCTTTAGGCTGTTGAATCAGATACACAGAGATAGACGAACAGACAGGCAAACCGACAGAGAGACCGACAGACTGGCAGGATTGTGCCACCGATTTTTTTCGTGTTCTCTATCATATTCATGTCATGTTAAATTTTTATCTGCAGATTTTTGTTTGCACGAATCCAGAACTTGCCCTTAAGTACCTACTCCTACATACATCGCAAATCATCCATCCTACAAACAGAATAACGAAACTCTACTGAATTTTACTATCTAAATATTAATTTCCAGAATTTTGTGAAACCTTAACAAGATTATTAGATGTTAAAAAATGATTTTGGCGTTCTTATTTAACAACAGGTGCATCATTTCATTGCAGAACATTCAAGTGGAACTATTTCTGTCACAATATTTCTAACTTCATGGCCTCATGAGAATCTCAAAATCGTGTTCTTTTCCGGGCGGCCGCTTCTGTTGCTTTTACTTTTTTCCATAACTTTTTTTTAGTGAAAAATATACCTACATATACTTACTAGCCTCTCTTCGTTCGTTTGTGCTAAACAAATGGCGTTTAAACTTGCGGGCACACCTCTAGGGGCTAATGCAGACATGCCAGTCAACTAGTCGGCCGGCCGGCCAGTCGCGTCTGTACGGACGGTGCGTTGCGTCCGTCGTCGTACATCTCCGAGACCAGTCATCCAGCATCACACATGTTTTTATTCTTTTTTTATGTTGGTTATAGTTGTTGTTATTGTAATTCGAAGTTTATTTTTGTAGTGCACCAGCCAGCATCAGGCACACCGGTTAAGCACAATTAATTACCAAGTTTATCATAGACTCGTTATTGGAGTTAATTGCGAAAGCGCCTATTCGAAGTTCCAACAAATGTGGCAATTAGTCGTTGTTTAGATTAGACAAGACGGCCGGTCTCGTTATATTACCTACAGCCTGGCAAGCCTATACTTACTACACAGTATACAGTTAGTAATCTTAATCGGGATTACAACGAATCGCTGCTCATCAATTTCTGGAGTAAAGTTGTGCAGATTTGGTGCAAGTGAGTGGTCTTAATTCACACGCTGGTGTTTGCAGCATGTTGTTAAGTGTATTATGCTTACAGGGATCTATTGGAGGATCGATCATCCGTAGGCTGACGTTTGAGTGGTGTTAACATTTTTTTTTTTCAAAACTCTTCTAACAAATTCAAATGGAAAATAAATGGATATAGCAAGTCGAACAATTAAAAATCGATTATTATTTGTTCATTTTGGCGAAGTTTATTGCATAAATACCAATTGATACAGACACGGAGTAGTTACTAAAGACGAATTCTTGTAGTTTTGTTTGAAATGATTGGTTATAGTTGTGTATTTCATATCAAAATATAGTCGCTAATGATGGGAAAATATTTTGCAGCATTAAAATACCATGATGAGATAATTCGAAGAAGTTTGTGGACCTAATAACAATAAGTCACAAAAGGAAGTTAAGTTTTGCTATATATTGTTAGTGCTGAGCAAGTGCTGAGCAGGTATCAATTTACCGAATTGATGAGAGTTTATTCATAATGTTCTTAATTAAAACCCTAAGACGACAAAAAAAAATTATGGAGCTTCTAAATTGCGTTAAGGCAAAAACAAAATCGTAAATGGGTATATAAGTTGGTTTTGCTTTTTCAGACAGGAGGAATTTTACTTACAAAAAAATAAATTGATAATAAGAGTAAGAATGAAATAAGAGTATTTATTTTTTATTTCAACTCCTTTGATATCAGAGAAACTTTTTTTCAGAAATATTACAGTAACAGTAGTACAATGCTAGCTACTGTAAAAGAGGCTCACCTACGGTATACATTTATTTAGTTTATGTTAAACACATCAGGGGTCGTGTATCACAAAATCTTTTTAAGATGAGGAGGGCAGAGGTGGTCGCTGCCCACCCTAGAAAGTGAATTGCGTGCACTAGAAAAACTTTTCTGGTTATAAAGGGTGATTTTTTAGCTGGTTTGGTTTTGGCAACACTGGTTTTGACAGCTGACGTGTGTTTAGTACCTTGTGTCACTGTCAAACAGCTTTAGTTTGGTTTGCAATTTAACCATGGATCGTCTTACAAATGAACAACGCTTGCAAATTATTGAATTTTACTATCAAAATTCGTGCTCGGTTCGAAATGTTCATCGCGCGCTGCTTCCATTTTATGGTCGGCATTCTCGACCTTCTGAGCAGTCTATTCGGAAGATAGTGACCAAATTTCGCACCAAATTTACTTTTTTGGACATTAAACCACCAACACGTTTACGTACTGTGCGTAGTGAAGAAAATATTGCGGCCGTATCAGCTAGTGAAACAGAAGACCGCGAAATGTCGATTCGGCGCCGTTCTCAGCAGTTAGGCCTTTGTTACAGCACTACGTGGAAAATTTTGCGGAAGGATTTGGGCGTAAAGCCTTTTAAGATACAGCTGGTGCAAGAACTAAAGCCAGCCGACCTACCACAACGCCGAATTTTTGGTGAATGGGCTCTTGGAAAGCTGGCCGAGGATCCGCTTTTTTATCGAAAAATTTTGTTCAGCGATGAGGCTCATTTTTGGTTGAATGGGTACGTAAATAAGCATAATTGCCGCATTTGGAGTGAAGATCAGCCAGAAGCATTGCAACAGCTACCAATGCATCCCGAAAAAGCCACTGTTTGGTGCGGTTTATGGGCCGGCGGCATTATTGGGCCATATTTCTTCAAAGATGATGCGAATCGCAGCGTTACTGTCAATGGTGAACGCTACCGAGCGATGATAACAAACTTTTTTTTGCCCGAAATGGAAGTTCTTGACTTGCATGATATGTGGTTTCAACAAGACGGTGCCACATGCCACACAGCACGCGAAACAATGGCGCAATTGCGAGGCGAGTTTGGTGAACAGTTAATTTCACGTTTCGGGCCGGTCAATTGGCCGCCTAGATCGTGCGATTTGACACCATTAGATTATTTTTTGTGGGAGTATGTCTAGGCTAATGTCTATAGGGACAAACCCGCTTCGATTGACGCACTGGAAGCCAACATCCATGCATTCATTCGTGAGATACCGGCCGATATGTGTGAAAGAGTATGCCAAAATTAAACTCAGCGGATGGGCTACCTGAGACGCAGCCGCGGTCAACATTTGCATGAAACTATCTTTAAACATTAAATTGCAAGGTTCAAACTATCGATTCAAATAAATATTTCATTCATTTTTTCGAATTTTTTGTGTTTTTTTTTTTTAAAAATTCTAAGCCTCTTAAAAAATCACCCGTTAGTACCCACTGAGGAAGCAAGATTGAAAACCTGTTTAGTGGTACGCCATGTCACCAAATGAAATTTCAAACCACTTGATTGGCGATAGATAATCACATCTGACATGTCTGGAAAACATGGAAGAAAAATTAATTCGATTCGGTTTTTTATAAATGAATTTGGATGACTTGCTACTTTGCAAATCGTGAAATAGAAAAATTTTGATTTTGATTTCAAGAATAATACTATTTCTTTTATAACTTTTTTTTTATAACCAACGTTTTAGAATTATTCAATTATACAAAAGTACGATGAGAAAACTGGGTATCGAAAATAAAAGACCTGCCTAGTGTAACATGACTAACAATAACTTGTCTTTATTCTTCTTTGTTTGATGTTATACCGGTTTTTAAAGTTAAGTTAAAGATAAAAATATAAAGAACTTTGGTATCGAGGCACGAGTTCAAACATTAAAAATTTGTATAATAATAATAATGTATTTTAATACATTTTTATTTTATTAAATGTTGGTTTAGCCCAATTTGAAAAAATGTGTAGCCCAAAATTGAAGCCGCGAAAGTAGCCCAAATTGTATCCCGATACAAATTATTTTTCTTTAATTTTCTCATAATCACAATCACAATTTGTTTATTTTTTTTTACAGGATTTCAATTCTTGTCATTGTCACAATATGATGTTTTTCAAATTTGTTTGCTTGCTGCTTTTTATAATTATTTTGCTTTTCTTATAGAAATAGGAATACCGGGAACAACAAATTAACAGAATGATAATAAACTGAAGATTGTTGCGGTTGTTTGAAATAACAAAAGATATCAAATGATATGCCATATTGTTGAATGCATTGAGGATATGTTTAGGGAAAGAAAAGGGTTTTTTAATATAATTTATTTATACGAAAACAAATATCGCCTAAGACTAGAACTGGGCTAGTTGTAATTTGTAGAGATTGGGCTGTCATACTGCAATTTTGGAATAAGATAGCACAGTTGCCGATTAATAGCCCAACTTGGCAAGCCTGAATGTAAGTACATACTGTTAGTGTATACAGTCGAACCAAATCGAATTATTGGAATTGAATAATAATCTAGGCTGGGTTTTCTTCACTTCTCAAACAATAAAATATTTGGATGGATTGAAATTTAAAACATCTTAAAATCATAAAAGTTCACAATTTTCCTTCTTCTTCGAAAAAACATGATTTGAGAGCAATTGGTCAACATTGGAATCGAAATACACATTTCATCAAAATATATTTAGTTTGACCGTCTTATTTGAGGCTATTAACTGTTAAATTTTATTGAAAGATGAAGTTTTCTTAACTGCTGTGGAGACATTTGTCACGAGTGGTTAACGTTTGGATCGACATACTACTTTTTCCTTGTATTTAAGCCGAAGATTATTATTGGAGAATATAAAACTTTTGGAATCAGGTAGATTTTTTAACTTAGATTTTTATTATTTTCGTTTTGATGTAGCATTGATTAGTTTTTAATGGCCTTGCGCCATTGTAGATACTATATGACAAGAAATACTTTCTTTTAAGAAATTGTACATTTAAGTCCATTTCATTAGAATGATGGAGAGACGAAAAAGTTGGTCTCATATTTCTGTCTCTATATCAATATTCTTCAATCTTGGTACACAAAGTTTTTTGGGCACTACCCCATCATGTTTTTAATGTTTTTTTAGAACCAAAAATAACGGTACTTACTTGCCAAATACTCATTTTTTAGCAATTTCATATAATTAATCGTTACTTTCTCAAAAACATTTAAACGGCTTTTCATTTAAAAAAATAATTATTTAGTTAAGGCTACCTTTGAAAACAAAACTATTTCTCAAAAAAAAAAAATTTTTATAGAACATACCTCTCAAAGAACTATTTTTTTGTACTTGATTTTCATTAAAACGATTTAGTGCGGTCCTATTATAATTTTTTCTGTACAGAAAAATCTCAAAAATTAATTCATATAATATCTGCCTTTGCACCAAAATTGTCAAAAAAAATTTCTGGACTTAAAAAAAACCAAATACTTCGAGAACGACAGTAACTTTTTTAAAATGTTTAAACTTATAACTATAGAGGTTTCTAGCAGTTTTTAGAATATATTTTAAGAAAAAAAAAATCCGAGAAAATAAAGGAACCTTCCACATATGTAAATTTAAAAAAAACAAATATGGAAAAAATATTTTTTTTCATTGCTCCTATGATTTTGATAAAACTTTTTCTTAAGTTTAAATTTGTTGGTGCAATCTGCTTAAAAAATATAAAGACATTTTTTCATATTTTAGTTGAAAATTTTCAAAAAAAAAACAATTTTGATTAATTAAAAAAAAGCTTTTATTTTTTTTTATTCGGATAAAAACGAGTTGTATTTTCTTAAATTTAATTTTGTATGCATAGGAATAAATAAAAACTTTAGATTTGCATTTGCATTTTTAAGAATTCGATTTTAAAAAAGTAAATTTTTGAAGACCGTTCCAACGATTTCAATTATTTTCTATCATACGAGTAATATGTATCTGATCAATAATAACCCAAGAAAAATGTACATACAAAATGCAAAAGTGCGGAAAAATTTCAAGTGAAGATTTTTAAATGCAAATATAATAATTTTTGCATTGGGAAAACGCATGCAAAAGTCTACAAACGAGTCTAGCTTGCGTTTAAAAGTTATTCAAGGTTAAATGTCGAAAATATTCTTATTATTCACGTGTAACATTGAAACGGTACATGGTTTTAAAAAGTAATATACGCAAAACTTGTAGATAATGTGATTCTCTAAAATAGATATCGGTGTTTCAAAAAACATAAATTGAAATACAAAAAAAACATAAATTGAAATACTTTTTTTTGCGGATAACTCAGAAATGGTGAGAGATATCGGAAACATTTATATGGAAAGTTTGTGCATTATGTTACCCTCCACCTATACAAAAAAATTTTTATTTTTGAAAATATAATTATGTATTTGAAAAGTGTCTCTTAAATTAGGAAATTGTCAAAAAACATTTGATACTCAGTTTATAGATTGTAATCTACAAACAAATTTAAGACACTTTTTTCCATACGAGTGACCAGTAACAAGATATTACTACTTCAAACAGGTAAAGTATCGAAAAAAAAAACACTTTACGCTTACCACCCATAGATGGTAAGTGTTAGAAAATTTATTTTAATTCAGTTAATCAGTTTGTAGTTTGTTGAACCTTTTGCAAGAAACTATACTTTTTTTTTCATTCAGCGGTCATTCTTAAGATATTATTTTTAATATAACATGGACATAAGTGAAAAAATAACGGTATTTGGCGTTTTTCTCTTAAATGGTGATGTTTTTTAAAAATAACTTATTCTCATTTTATAGAAAATAATATTCGCTCTTAGAAATCTCATGACGACTTTTTTGATACAAGGTCCCAATAAAAAATACTGAGTCTTCAAAAA
The DNA here is from genome assembly GCA_946251815.1 of Dasysyrphus albostriatus. Lineage (NCBI taxonomy): Eukaryota > Metazoa > Arthropoda > Insecta > Diptera > Syrphidae > Dasysyrphus > Dasysyrphus albostriatus. Next base: position 51,601,029 of record OX276338.1, on the reverse strand, counting down.
GGGTCGATTTTTGAAAATGCTTGTTTTTTCGGGCCCATAATGATTCGATTCGGGGAAAATCCCAAGTTAAAATATTTGGAATGCAACTATCTTTATTTTTCTATAAGAAATACTAGTACACATCCATATTTTTCACCAGCTAAAATGGTAATTTTACTTTGAGATTAAATTTTTGTGAAGAGAATGTCACGCATAACAGCTATTCTCTGCTCTGAATAAAAATTCGATTTAACCATTTCAAAGATTTTTTGTTCGATATTTCAAATAAATCTAATCAAATAAAATGGCATTGGCTATGAAATATCGCTTATTTTCAAATATTTCCAAATAAAATACTAAAATACTTTGATAAATAATATTAGCTTGGCTATATTAGGGAGAGGGTTTCGAATGGGAGCAAATATTAGCGTAATCTGCGTACTCTGCTAGGCTTAAGAGATGAAGTGGCGAAAGTTTTCTTACAAGTTTTTGACCTAAAGATGATGTATGAAATTTAAGTTATGGAAAATTACCTCTTTAACTCTTTAAAAATGAATTTCAGAAGAAAATTTTATGATGCTAAAAGGATAAAATGTGTTTTATTTTCAAAATGGTGGCGGGAGCACCCATTCAAACTCCTCTAAAATTCTCAGAGCTCAGCTAAGACCGAAAAACAACAACAGGCATCAAGCATAGGAAAAAAGGTGACATTAACCCTCAGGTTTATTTCCATTTAATGATGAGTTCTATCATTAGCCAAGTTTAGATTAAGCTAAAAACAATAATATATTCTTTACTGAAAATTTAACCTAAATAAGTTAAATTTTAAAATTGCGAGTTTTAAATTCCTTACAAAAAGGAGTATCATTTATGTTGAACTTAATTTCCTAAATTAAAATTAGCATTTAAATTTGCTAAACCAACCTCTGATACATCACCTAATTTTGTAAGGGCTTGAGAAAAAACACCGCATTTTTTAAATTTACACTTGTATCATTCTTCTCTTTGGTATTTCTTGGCTTTTTGTCCCATTCCAAGATTCAGCTTTTTATGTTATTGTGAAGCTTTTGTTAGTTTAGTTTTTTTGAAGATTGGAAAAACATAATATAAATTGTTTGGCCCTTAGACTTGGAAAAAAGAGCCCACATGCTAGCCAGTCAAATTCGTTCTTATCGAATTCCTTTAAGTCTTAGAAAACCCTATGTTAGGCATAACTTGTTTAGCCTAAGCCAGCTATGATTTAAGTTTAGGAAGGGGGCAAACAATTATTGTTTTATGCGGCCAAATTGTTAGTAAGTTTTAATTTTTTCCCTAAATTATGCTTTTGAGGGTGCTGAATCCGAATCTGAGGTTGGGGACTATAATTTCGTGACTCAACATAGAAAATAAAATGCACGACTGGGTCGGACATACTTTGCTCATATGATCAAGACGCTGAGATTTTAAGAACATTATATGCAAAGGAATGGTAATTATAAGAGAAAAATTAAATTAAAAGCATGAAATAAGATATTTAAATTAGCTAAAAGAACTTCTCTGAGAGTTTGAAATTTAAAAAAAAGAGCGCCATCTTTACTATTGAAAGAATAGCTATGATTATATGGAAATCTAAAAAAATTATTTTTTATATATCAAATTCTTATGGTATGCAAAACGTAAGTATTTATTAATGTGCATATAAAACATAAATTTTAAAAAAAATTTCAACTCGTTTTTGAGAAATCTTATTTTCCAACAAAAAATTGAAACTTTTTTTTTTGAAATTTTGATATGCGCATTCTATTTTGAGCAAAATCGAAAATAAAACAAGGTTTTTTGGGGAGGTACTATTAATATTTTTTTTTTTGAAAAATACTCCTGCATCCAAAGCCTCCATAAACTGAGTTAGATAATATTGACAATTTTTATCTTGGCAAACCATGAACAAATTTCTTCTTAAACATTTCCTTTAAAACTGTATACTCAAGGGCGTATATTTCAGTTAGGGCAAACTCATTCAGGATTTCGGTAAGGGAAGGCCAATGTCATTCAAAAAACAGTTTTGGTACAGAAATCTTACTTTAAAATGCTTTCAAAAGAGGAATAACTGCCTAATGGTGAAATATATTTTCAAAAGAGGGGGCAAGTGCCCCTATCTGCCCTTCTTGGGTACGCCCTTGTTTATACTTCTTATTATGTGATATGAGAGTAGGTCGTCCTGTGGTGGGATCTTAGACTAGGCGTTCAGCACATTTTGGCTTAAGAATTGAAACTACCAAACAGAGAAAAACAAAAAAAAAACAAATTCATACTTAATGTAGCCTCTTTTTCTCAACTAAGCAGAGTTTTAAAAAAATTTTAATCAATAAAAAAAAATATATTTTCTTAAAATATTTTATAAATTCTCTAAGCAGACGCTACAAGTTAACTCTGTATTCCTTTAATCGATCTTCCGCGCTCTTTATCAAACTAACACACATCCTACTACCATGCTATTACTTTAATTAATATTATTATTTTTCAATTCAACATAAACCATACAGCGACCATCAGAGCAGTAGCTAGTGCTCACACAGCACGGTACTTGCAATATATCCACAACAATGTTACAACATTTTGCCTGAAGGTGCCATAAAAATCATCATTGTGGCTTGTAAAATTATTAAATATGGACATGTGAGTGGTTATATATCTTTTTGTTCATACCACAACCAGCGCAGCGTGCTGAAGTTTAGTATACAACCATACACCACGCCACACCGAAGCCGTTGTGGCTACATGGATACATCATAAGAACGCACTTGGATTTCGAGTGATTATCACTTTTCCCATAGACGTAAGTACCGGCTTAATAGTAATTTGAAAAGATTGTGTAGAAAGGGAAACCGGGAGAAGTTGATAAATAATATTAATTTCAAAATAACTATTGCAGTTAGGTGATTATTCAAAATTCAAAAGTTGCGTTTTATGTGTAGTAAATTAATATCCTGTAGGAGTATACGGCTACACTTGTTCTATTTTTTATTAAATAAATTATGATAAGATAATAACACTGACTTGCAAAATTTTCAATACATGTAGATAAAACACGTTAAAATTATTAAACTGTAGTACAATAAAGTCTATTTTCTGCATTGAATCATGGTTTTGATATATATAGCAATTTTAACTGAAAAAAAAAATATTTCTATTTTTGAGGTTATTTAAAATGCAAGTTATAGTTTTTACTTGATATTTTTTTCTTAACAAAAAGTAATTTTAAACTTTGAAAAAGTATTGTTTTTTTTAACACTCAATAAGCTCCACCCCATTCTCCCCTAACACAACTTAATAAAACGAAGATGCGACCTGGGATGCGTGATCGTGAGGTGTCGTTCTCAAATCTTTTAATATCAAACATGGAAAAGTATACAGCATTTGTTTTTCGTTGTTGTTGTTGCTGCTAATGCTGTAAAGTAATTACTTTTGTTGTATGGTTTAGTGCGTTAGCGTTTGATGATTGAAGCAATAATAATAATTGCAAAGTGAAAATTACAAATGCCAAGTTGCGAATTAATCTTTAGATATGATGGTTGCGCACTGCTGATGGCGTGGTGGTAACGGCTAGCGGTTGGATTTTGAGCTGTCTGATTCCTTAACTTATTTACCAACTACTTGCTATATATAGCTGCTCCACCTCAAATGACTTTCAAATGGGAAGGTACTCACGCTTGCGAATGCGAATCGTGCCTCATCTTTATGGATAATTTATTTGAAAGCAAAACTTATTAATGCGTTATAATCACACCAAACGAGCATTATGTGCGTTTCTTAGCTATTTTGGAGAATTTCTCAATCGATTGTTGATTAAATGATAGTTGCACGTAAAGTGAAAGGCTTTTAGTGTTTGTTTTATCTTTTGGGAAGCATAACTGAAGGATTGTTTATTGTTGATGAGTTGGGTGGTAACAGGAAGACAATTTTAGAAGAAAATTTGATTAAATTACCTCAACTCTAAAATGAAATTCGAACAAGAATGGCATCGGGATCATCAGTTTGATGATAATAAATTCACAGTATTTTTATATCCATATGCTCTAATTTTGATAGAAGTTGGTATATTATTTATACCAACCATAATTTGCTACTGAGAAGAGGAAAGCAATACAGCAACATATCCTGGTGAACAAACTTTTGTTTCTAGGGGAAACGGATTTGAGGTTACTATAAACATGTTATAAATTAGGCATCTTTTTTTTGTTTTCGAGTTCGCAACTCAGCTCTTTTGTTTTGGTAAGGTCTTTATGTTGATTTAAAACATGCTCATTTTTGTTAAAGGTATCACTGTTTTAATCAAACAAAAATTATACTAAATTCTAAAGGCTTTCTTTTATGGATTTCAGAGATTTGACTCAAAATAGGAAAAATATATTTTTGTACAGGGGTTGTCTTTGTTTTGCGCCACACCACACGAAAAAAAATTTTAAAATTAAGTTATTTTAAATATGTACTGTATCTTTGGAGATTAGACTCTCAAATGGTGCCTCAACTTATAAAATATTATATTTAGTTGAAAAGCAACAGTTGATGCAATGGTTTTAAGGTGTATGATAAGAAACCCAAGCTTCAATTTGTTTTCCACAAAAAAACGGAGAAAAAACTCCAAAAATAAATTTATTTCTTTTTTAATAAAAAAGTACTTCTATTTTCTATTTTATTTATTCAGTGATATTAGAAAGAGAGTAACTTTCTATAAAAAATTTCGAGTTTTTGAGAATATTTAGTTTTTTTTTTTAATTTTTAAAAGAGTTTTTTGAATTTATATTAACATTAAAAATTTTGCACGAATCCAAAACATGCCCTATAGTACCTATATTGCGAGTAAAAATTTAGGTAATTGTTTGGTATGCATCTTAAGCATTTACTTATTTGCGTCTAAAATTTATCAACTAATTTTTGTGATATCGAATTTTAAAAAAAAATCAAATTTTTTATCAAACTCAAAAGTTTCGATTTTTAAATGTTTTAGATTAATATTATAAGAACTTATTGGCAATTTGTATATGAAAATAAATCTAAATCCGTTCAGTCAATAATGGGAAAAATCAAAAATAATGAAACCATTCTATGAGAGGTAGGTACTATTTATATTGATTGTTGCGATAGATGTATATTTTTTGTAAAATTGATAAAATATATGTACATTAGCGTGGTGTTATATTGTGTTTTCTTTTTAAATTCTGAGATGGAAAGGCATTAAATGGTTCTACATAGAAAATAAATTTTCCTAATTTTTTTTCAGATTTTTATTTCACTCCCCTGGGCTCCCTATTATCACTTTAAGGCAATAACTATCGGGTTAGGGTGATTCTTATAGAACACGAAAAAGAACAATCTGAGGGTATATATTAGATTAAGGTGAGAACAGAATAGTATTGGAGGGGGTCTATTATCCCTCTTTTTGGTGGGAAGGGTAATTTCCTCAAAATTTGTATCAAATCCGAAAAAAATTATTTAAAAACACGGGAACACTTACAATGCCACACCTTACCTTTTTTTAAAGATACAATTCCATTCTATAATATGCTTTTTAAATAAAGTTTTTATTTCAAATAGTTTTTGAAAAAAATATTTTCAAACTTAACAATCGTGGCCTTTAAAAAAGCTAAAGCGTGGCATTGTAAGTGTTGCCGCTTTTTATAACTAGTTTTTTTCTGTTTTTGGCCAAATTTCTAGAAAATTACCCCTCTCACCTGAACGGGGGGAAATAAACACCCTTCCAATACATTTTTTTCTCATCTGAATCTAATCTTTACATTCTGATCTATTTTCGCGTTTTATAAGAATAATCCTTTACCCTTAATTAGTACCTTAAAGTGGATATAGAGAGACCAGGGGGGTCAAATAAAAATCTGAAAAAATTAGGGAAATTATTTTTTAATGTTTTGAATCGAATGAGGGCTATCCAAGTCTACGTCCAATTTAAGGATGCACATACCCAATAATATTTTTTCAAAGTTTTGGTACACATACACATACATACTTTTCATAATTTTTATAAGCTTCTCTATGAAAAAAAAAATATTGAAATCAATTATACCGTTTTGAAGAAAATTGAAGATAAAATAAAATGCACAACTGGGTATAGTATATCGTACTAATTTTAGCATACAGAAAAACTTTATTTTAAATTGTATGGGCTATTTTTAAGAAAAAAAAATATTTTCCTTTACAGGTTTTTGCAGTGCTTTTTTCATTAATACATTTTTTTTCTAAAATACTTTAGAAAGAGTAAAAAACTCTCTTAAATACCGAGTTTTTTAAAAATTGACAGGGCAGATTTCAAAATATTTTATTAAAAATATTTATTAAAAAAATGTATTGTAGAAATGTAGTAGAAGCTTCTGTAAAAAAAATTATTGAAATCAGAATCACTGTTTTGAAGAAAATCGAAATTATTAATTGGTGGTACCGTTTACAACCAGTTTTTGAAATAGTTTATCGTCCGAAGGTATCTTTCACCAAAAGAAATTTTTTGAATTTTTTTTAAAGAAAAATTGTGGAGCCGTTTTTGAAATAAAAATTGATTTTGTAAAATTGCTAAGAAAATTGTATGGCAGGTTCCGTTATTTTTTGTTCTAGGAAAAAAATGAAAAAATTTGTGTGGGCAGAATCACCAAAAACCACTATGTACCAAGTTTTAAGACAATCGATCAAGCTGCCTAGGCTGTAGCCGAACAGACAGACAGAATTGTAGGACCCACTTTTTTCGTCTTTCCTATCATTGTAATTACAACTCTTATCAATATCTCGAGTTCAATTTTTTTTTATGAATGCATAATTTGCCATAAAATACCTACATACCTTTATATCGCAAGAAAAAATGTTGCTTTGGTAGGTACCATTTATAACCATTTTTAGAAAATGGATTCCCACGCTAATGTAGGCTTGATTTAAATAATTTATAGAATTTTTTTACTAAAAATTTCTGAGCTGATTTCCATTTAAATTTTATTACGTAAAATCGCAAAACGAAATATTATATATTATAAATATTTAACAGTGACCGTTATTTTTTGTTCTAAAAAAAATGAGAAAAATGTGTAAGGAGAATGACCAAAAATCGCTTTGTATCAAGTTTAAAGAAAAAAGATTTAGCCTAAGCTAGACAGACAGACAGAATTGTAAGTGCCTGATTTTTCGCCCATCCCATAATCCTTAATAGAAGTCTGATAAAAGTTTCGAGACTTATTTTAATCCGAATGGAAAACCTATGATGAATATTGCCGGCAAAAATACGGTTATTGTCTGAAACTGGATGTAAGTAAGTTCTTTCTTTGGCAATGAATGAATGAAACTGTTACATGCCAGCTTGTTTTAACATTGTTACATTTGGGAATAAGTTACGAATTTTAACAAATTTGTGCTACTATTTGCGTACTTTTAAAGTTACTAAACTATTTGTTGTATTGATCATGGCATTTTTTTCGAATGACAGTAAAAAATCTCAAATGAAAAAATCTCTTAATACACATAAAATGTATGTAGGTACATAACATCATTTAACACTGTTAAAAACCCACTTTCTGGTTCCTTTGATGGCATTCGATTCAACAAAATTATTCCTTTTAACACTTCTTGTAATGTCCGAAATCCTCTTTATCTATATCCACTGCTGCTGCTTTGAAATTAATAAAAATAGTTTATGGGTATCAGTATTAAATGTTTCAATGATAGATAGTAAACATTCAAATTTAATAAAAATACTCCAATTTTATAACTTTGTCATTAAAAAACAAGTTGATTTTTTGTTTGCATTCAAAGAAAAAAATCATTCCACACATATCAAGTTTGCTCTAGAAAAAACATAATAAAATCCTACAACAAGCTTAAAAGGGCATTTATAACTCTATTATTGACAATTAAAAATTAATATCTCCGTATCACATCTCAATAAACACGCATGCAACTTCATGACATGTTTAATCCCAGATTATCACTCGGCCACTAGAAAGAAACTTCGTCAAGGTGCATGCATTATATCCAATGTTTACAGCAAACATCTGGACAGCCATAATAAAAATGTAAGGTAGGGAGTATTTTAACGACTTTAATATCCGTTGTAATATTTATTGGTCTACTTGGGGATTTGAAAGATTGCATAATGCAACGCCATCACCAACTAATTTGAAGAACTAATTGCAAAACTAAATCAAAGCATCGTTAAGCCGCTTTTACCAAGTTTCATTGATGTTATAGAGGTAATAACCTCCAATAAATGTTACCACACATCTCAAACTCAATTGTAACATCGTTTTGTGGCAGAAACAAAAAAAAAGAGAAGAAAATAAGTATTAAGCAGGCTTTAAGATGGATAATCGCTCAGCTATGGGAGGCGATCAATCTGCCTGGCTGGCTGGCATAGGATGTTAGTTGGCTTGAGAAAAATAGAAAACCACACACACTGCAGTATAGCAGCACAAAATAATGCCATAAAGACAAAAGTGAATGTTGTCGCGTCCTAATTATGATGCCACCACATTGGTTCGAGTACAAACCAGCTGAGTTCCAGCTCCAGCTTCACGGATCTAAGATGTCAAGCTCTTTTAATAAATGGCCAACTATGAGTTCAGGCTTGCCGCATATACAACAAAGTCATATAGCCACATAGCCGCAGCCCTCGAAATCAGTGTGGATCACACATGAGGGGGAAGCTCCATTAAATAACTAACCAACCAACTAAACGAACATGCATAATCCACAAATCCCATCACGAGAGAATTACGGTTGCCAGCTATTCGTACACATAATAATATGGAGGCTCGTAGTGCAGGCATTGCAAAACTAATCGAAAGCAATTATAATTATATTACAATTGCAGTTACATTTTATTGCGATGGTATTCGCTATCTCCCCGCTATTCCTCACCTAAACACCAACATAGATGATAATTAAAATTCATTAAAAAGATTAAAAAAAAAAAAACGGATACATATCGGCTCAATCCCCAATCGGGTGGTAAGCGGTCCGATAATCTAGCAAATTTGCATGCGAATTACTTGAAAGTTGTCAGCTTTATCTGGCGAGAGAGAACACTTTGGTGAAGAAACCAACAGCGCGCGGAGACCGGAATCGGGCCAAGTCGAGTCAAGGGTGACAGAGCGGCACAGCGCCAGCAATAGCAGAAGGCGCGTTCTCGTAGCTCGTAAGTGGTGTCAAAGAATATTTATTGCGATTGGTCGCCCGATCACGATATAGATTTCGATGATATTTTGTAATGTCACAATTAGAACAGTGGAAACATCTACGATTGGTGGTGCGGCTGCTGTTGCTGTTGCGGTTGCGGCAGCATGGAGTAGCTGGTGCACGACATTTTTGCTTCTAAGCATATGCATAGACTAGCTGCAGCACATGGCTTTTGCTTTGCTATGCTTAACTTGCACCATCATACACAATACACTCCGGGGGACGATGTTTTGTCATGAGCACACAACTGAATTAAGATGTTCCTTCTTCCTCGATAAAAATATTTGTAGATTAACCCAGTGTGATGTGATATAGGTGGGGGAGGGGGGGGGGTGAAGGAAGTGTTTTTTTGAAAATTTTATAGTCAGATTACAACAGTAGCAAGTGGAACAAGAGTATCGATATTGAGACAGTCAACCCACACGTTTAAATTGCACCACAGGACGAGTGAAAAGTCGTGAAACAATTGCAGGTATTTAGTTTTATGGAATCGAAGGTTGTGAAACTATTTTCATCCTTATCAAGGAAATCTGACATTCACTCTTTGCTATTTTTTTGAACAAAAATATACTAAAACAATAGTTTAACAATTTCGATAGAGTTGAAAGGCTTAAGTTTACAGGTATTAAGGCTCTCCATATATAGAGTTGAAAGAGCCATTCACTAGTTGTTTAATAAATAGAAGTATTAGAATATATCTACATAATTATGTACTCATGAAAAATTCCATTGGAGGCAATGCTTTAACCTAGAAAACAAAAATGTATTAATCTAAAACAATTCAATTTGAATATGCTGTCAATAAGTGATACCGTGCTGAAGAAAAGTGTAATTAGCAGTTGTTAAATTATTTCTAGAATTTCAAAAAAAAACTTAACAAAAAGTAGTAGTGGATAAAAAAGCAACCGTATCATATTTTTTTTTTATATTATGCGCGCACTAAAGGGGTTGTGACTACCCTTAAGATGATTGAACACAGTGCGAGCGTTAGGGAAAAAGGGAAGGATTTAAAAGGAGATACCGATGTACATTGGTTTTGAAATTCTGAATATCAAAATTCCACATTCATGTGGTTCGGCTAAAAAAGAATCTCTGTACTTAACAATACGTCCGAAATTGGGCTCAAGGGTAAACTGATGGGCATTCCTGGCAATGCGAGTATTACGGTGAAATTGTTTAAGGGGAGGAATGCAACTAGCTATTTCGCTAGAACACTGTTTTTAAAAATAGCGATAAAATAAGGAGAGGCATGAAACATTACGTCGATTGTCAAGAGATTCAAATGTTACCGTTAACGTACTAGCACCTATCATTTTTAAAGCTCTTTTTTTGGTACGATCCAAGAGACTTAGATGGGTTATAGGAGCATCAGCCCAAATATGAGAATTATATTCAAGTTTTGGGCGAATGTAGGCTTTGTAGCCAGATCAGACGGGGAAAAAATTTCTTGCATCTTCGAAAAAAACCTAAACACTTTGCAGCGTTTTTGGCGACGTTGAATATATGATCGTTCCACAGAAGGTGATCTGCGATGCACATACCCAGAACTGAAAGTTGTTCAGTTTCCTTAATGCCAGTACCACTCATTGTTAGCGGCATAGGGGGTGGGTTTAGCTTTAATGACAACAGAAAGCATTGAGTTTTTGAAGCATTAAATTCTACATTGTTTTTAGTTCCCCACTGGACAATGCTATCAAGATCAGAATGTAATGAGCTTATCATACGCTGCCGTTCAAGTTCCACATCCGAAGTGCAGGGATGTGAGTCTAGAAACGAATATGAAAAGCTGAGGGTGCTATCATCAGCAAAACAATTTAATGGATTAGAAGTTTCAGTTAAGAGATCATTAATAAAAATGAGAAAGAGAGTAGGAGACAAAACGGAGCCCTGGGGCACACCAGCATTTATTTTATGAATATCAGACTTGAAACCGTCCAATACAACTTGTATTGGTCGGTCCGAAAGGTAATTTCTAATCCAACGAAGAAGAGATTCATCGATATCAAATGCACGCATTTTCGATAAGAGAACTTGATGCCAAACTCTATCAAACGCTTTTGAAATATCAAGTGCAATAATCTTACTTTCTCCAAAACGATGTAAAGATTTGTTCCACTGCTCGGTGAGATATACCATCAGTTCACCAGTGGACCTATTGCTACGAAAACCATATTGCTGGTCATTAAGAAGATTCTGTTCTTCAAGATATTTCTTGAGCTGATAATAAATCAGCGTTTCCATGACCTTGGAAAGAAGGGACGTAAGTGCAATTGGACGATAGTTAGAAGAAGAAGAAGATTCGCATTTTTTAAGGACAAGCTGGACAAATGCTGTTTTCCATCTACTTGGAAAGAGACCAGTAGAATAGGACAGATGGAAAAGCTTACGCAGTGGCTTTGCCAGCGTTGAAGAACACCTCTTCAGAACAATGGGAGGGATACTATCCGGGCCAGCGGATTTGGGTACGTTATAAAAATATATTCTAAGTGACATATACCGTGAAAAGGTATTTTTATTTGCAGTTATATTTACCATTACAGCTAAGATCAGAACTAACTGTCAACCTTTATTTTAAATCGGTTTCACTCTGAGAGTAACTACACTCGTTTAAAAAGATTTCGACTTGAAATTTATTTTATAAAAATACAAATTTAGGTTATATTGGTTGGTTTTTTTTTTTTGTTTTTATAAATATCTCTCAAAGGTCGAGCTTTTCACAAAAAAATACAGGCTGTCCACCGGGAAGGTACACTACTTTGTTTTGCTGCCATTTTGGTAAACATTAGTCTTGACAGTTCATATTTTGGCATTCGTGAAGTAGACTCATGGCAAATTTATTATGAAAAAATATTCGATAATTCAATAATTTTATCAAAATCAATCATCGATTACTGTGATGATGAGAAAGTTACGTGAAATTTTTTGGAGAAACAACAAAACGCACTATTTATCGTGCAGTGAATGATTTCGAAGAAAGACGGTCTGTATGTGATAGGCCCATGCATGGACCACAACGTACTGCAAGATCGGCTGAAAACATTACTGCTGCTCAAGGAAGTGTTCAAAACAATCCATCAACCTCTATTCGACGCCTTGCTCAGGAGCTTGGTCTTCGAAGAACAACTTTGAAGACTTTTTAACGCCACAACTGTATGATTTGGGCTTGATTAACATGTGGTATTAACAAGACAGTGCCACATCGTATATAGCCAGTATTACAATGGAATTACTGCGAGACCTCTTTCCACAACAAGTTGATTCAAGAAATGGTGATGTTGATTGGCCTCCACGGTAGCCCGATTTGACTGCTCCGGACTTCTTTTTGTGGGGATATCTGCAAAGAAAGGTTTATGCAAACAAACCAGAAATATGCTTCAGCAACTCAAACAAAATATTCGTGATGAAATTGATGAAATACCACGTGAAATGTCATTTTCACTATCGTGATGGTCATTGTGTTCTTCTCACTGCATTTTCGCCGTGTCCGCTTTCACGGGAATATGTGTCGTTATATTCTCACTATGTTATTGCTTTTATCTCGTCGAGATATTTACACGTGGTTTTGCTATTCAAAATTTTTTGACGTTATTTCGCTTTGGTCTCATGTGGTACATTGCCTTGTGAACCAGGTCCAACGCTACCCAGCTGTAGTGGGAAAATCTCAATGATTTGGTGACAATCACACTTGAAACGATTTGAAGCGTTTTCGATTTATTGCTTATTTGAAATATGTTGTTTGAAAAAAAAATTTGGCGAGACTATAGCGAGACAAAAGCTATATGACGGAAAACCATTTCAAATGCCAAAAACAACGTGTAAATGTCACGGAAAGACAAAAGCAAGCCTGTGGCGAGAAAACCACGACACAGCAATCAACAATTCACTGTTTGGACTGTAAGCCACGTTCATATACGATAGGGCGGTCTTTAAATTGGACATAGTCTTGGTTAACCTTCATTGGATTCAAAACATCGAAAAACAATTTCTATAATTTTTTTCAAATTTTTATTTCACCCTCTTGGGATCTGTTTAACAAAATACTTTTCACTTTTTACTTTTTACTTTGCAAACTTTCAAACAATAATTTCCTGCAATTTCCCCTGGTCTCCCTATTTTCACTTTAAGGTACTAATTATGTTGTTATGGTTATTCTTCTACCACGCGAAAAAAAATCAGAAAATATAGATGAGATTCAGACAAGAACAAAACTGTATCATAGGGGAGTCTATTTCCCCCCGTTCAGGTAGAAGGTGTAATTTTCTAGAAATTTACCTCAAAACTGAAAAAAAAAACTTATTTCAAAAAAACGAGAGCACTTAAATTTTAAATAAAATTTTAATTGTAAATAGTTTTTGAAAAAATAATTTTCTAGCTTAAAAATAAAAAAAAAAGTTATATTTTTTTAAGATTAAAACTATTTTTTAAAAATTATTTAAAATAAAAAACTTTACTTAGGAAGAATATTATAGAATAGAATTGTAGCCTCAAAAAAAAAAAAAATTGCGTGAAATTGTAAGTATCCCCTTTTTTTAAATATTTTCTTTCTGTTTTGAACCAAATTTCTAGAAAATAATTTTTTTGTCTAAATTTAATCCGTACATTCCGATTTTTGTGGCATGTTATAAGAATAATTCTTAACCCATAATTCCTTCCCTAAAGTAAAAATAGAAAGACCAGGGGTTGAAATAAAAATTTGACAAAATCAGGGAAATTGCTTTTCAATGTTTTGAATCGAATGAGGGCTATCCAAGACTATGTCCATTTTAAGGGCCACCCTAATGTACATATGTATGCGTCCATAAATAAAACAAAAGTTGTTTTCTTATGGTAATTTTAAGAAAGCAATTTCTTTATTAGCTATTTTAAAATTATTTTACTCATTTTTAGCAAATTCTTAGGTAAAATAATTGTTTAAACACTTGGGATTTCAGTAAATAGAACCTTTAACGCTTAAAGTTGTTTTTTTTTTTATTATTTCGGGTTTTTCAATAAAACCGCTACAAAAGTTTTTTTTTTAAATAAAACATAAATGGCTTGGGATATCAATGAAATTCTTTATTCCTGTGAAAGTAAGTTCTATGCCATTACGTATGGAACTCGATTTCTTTTGCATGGCCACCACGCGCACGCTTGCAGAAGTCCAGACGCTGAACCCAATTTTCGACGGTTTTCAAGCATAAATCGGCCAATATTGCTGCAATTTCACGTTCGATATTCGTACGAAGTTCATCAATCGTCGCTAGCTTGTTGGCATAGACCATAGACTTGACGTAGCTTCACAGGAAATAGTTTAACGGCGTCAAATCGCACGATCGAGGCGGCCAAGCGACTGGACCATTTCGGGAGATAACACGTTCTCCAAACTTGGTTTCCAATAAATTGATTTTGACATTCGCTGTGTGGCTTGTGGCGCCGTCCTGTTGGAACCACAAGTCTTCCAAGTCCATATCATTCAATTGGGGCCAAAAATATTCGGTTGTCATTGAACGGTAGCGATCCCCATTCACAGTAACGTGCCGATGTTGACCATCACGGAAGAAGTATAGCCCAATGACACCGCCGGCCCATAAACCACACCAAACCGTAATTTTTTCGGGATGCAATGATGACTCATGGGGTACGTGTGGATTGTTGCCTGACCAATACCGCATATTTTGTTAATAGACGAAGCCATTCAGCCAGAAATTAGCCTCATCGCTGAAGATGATTTTTCGATGAAAATCCGAATCATTTTCAAGTTGTTGCTTAGCCCAATTCACGAACATACGACGCTTCTGGTGGTCAAGCGGCTTCAGTTTTTGCGTCAATTTAATTTTGTAAGGATGTAGGCCAAGATCTTTTCGCAAAATTCGCCCCAACGACGTCACAGAGATGCCCAACGCTTGAGGACGACGTGTGAGAGACACATTTGGGCTTTCTGCAACTGAAGCCTCAGCGGCAGCAATATTCTCGACATTACGGGCACTTCTTTGTCTCACTGGCACGGGAACATTTTGTACTGTGCCTGTGGATTCAAATTTTTCCACTAGACGCTCAATTGTTGATCTGCAAGGACGATTATGACGACCATAAATTGGACGTAACGCTCTTAACGTTGAGGCCACTGACTCCAAATTTCGGTACTAAATTTTAATAATTTCGACTCTTTGTTGGCTCGTATATCTTTCCATCATGAAATGGCAAACCTTACTGCAGAGAAATGTCAAAAGAGCGGCAAGAAATATGGCGTCGTTTGCTGTCCCTGTCACTCTACTTTTGTAGCGTCCCTGTTGAAAAACCCTTTATATTGCATTTAAAGTACCATTTGCTTCACTTTCAATACTCCATTTAAATTAACAATGAACAATTACATGATATTTACGGAAAAATCGAATTTGAAAAAAATGTTTTTTGGTTTTTTCCCTTTTTGACTATGTTTTTAGTAACAATAATATGTTCCCTTAACACCGTCACAGAGAAGAGATTTCAACAAAAAGAATCCCGTCCTGAATTTTCTGAACCATCAAACATTTTTTCGTCAACTTTTTTGATTCAAAATTAGTCTTAGTAAATTTTAAAATAAATCCACAAAAAATCCATACCTATTTTATTTAAAAAAAATTACAGCATGCTTGAAACATAATTACGTACGTTTTCACAAAATTTCATCAAAATCGAATTATTTTTGTCGAAGATAAAAATAAAAAATCAAAAAAGTTATTTTTAGTATCATTCTCAATATTTTTGGGGTTATGTGAAAACATGATCCGAGCATAAGTTATAGGTCTCTTAAATACGAGTATCTACAAATTTTTCATATAACTTTTTTCAATAGGAGGTCTAGGTCTTTAGCTAGAAATCGTAAGAAACTTTTCACACCCCCACCTCACATTTTCACCCACCTACCCCACTTCCGGTCATCTGCTGCGGGGCAATTTATTTTTCCCCTTTTATATACTATTGATCCTAATTTTCCTCATCACTCATTTCCTACTAATAATTTGTTTAAAAAATTATTGGCACTGGTCTAACTACTATAGCTTCAAAGGGAAGATTCCTCTCTTGCAGAAAACAAATCGAATACAAATTTTGATATATTAAAAGAGGAATAATGAAAAATAATTGTAGATTAAGAAGGAACACTTTTGTAAAACAGATCATCACAAAGAGTAATTTGTTTCAAATGAAATCAAAGCCCAAAAAGTTTTGGTTTTTATTCAAAAAAAATATCAATCAAATTAAAAGCCATCTTCTCAATTAGGTAGCTAGTGTTGAAAATAAAAAAAAAAAACAACTAAAAAACGATAAAAAGAGATATAAAGCATAGAATAAAAAGGCAAATTGACACGATAATATTTATTGCATCCACATTACAACCCCAATTGGTAATAAAAAAAAAACAGCTTTCATAGACTCATTAATCGATTTCATTAGTGTTGTACATAAAGCTACCTGTATGTACGTAAGGTATTAATTTCCATCTTAATTTATAGGTTTTATTGTTTTGTTTATATGATAGTTCCCTCCAATACTTAGATTATTTTCAGTGTCCTACAAAAGCATAGGGGGGGTAATGAATAAAATTGACGTTTAACTGCCTCCCATCCGTTTGAATATCACATCAGTCCAAAGACAAAATCACTCGATATCTTAAGAAATCAAATGACCGGCAAAATAACTCAACTCAACTAATGAAATAAATTAGAAGAACCCATTAAAACACAAGTTAGTGTATACCTAGTTTCAGATTTATAAAAAATCAAGCCCCTGTTCTTAGCGAAAAAGTGTCTTTTAGAATAATTGCCTGCTACACACAGTGGACCAACTAACATGGAATTCTGTATAAATATATTTAAATAACTCCATTTTAATCCCTAATAAAAATTTGTTTTACAATTATTGCTGAAAAAGATATAAATTTCTTGTAAAAATATTCAAAAGCTTAAAGTTCGAATGAATTCAACATAATGCATTTCGCTCACTTATGATAAATGGGTTCGTCATCAGTTCAATCGTACCTCTCTGAGGTTCTAAGGAGTAAATTTGTATCGAAGTTTACCTATAAAAATGTAAAAATCACAGCATTGGAGAATAAAGTGAATACATACAAACTTCATTGAAATCAACTCATTGAAAAATGGCGCCCAGTCAGGAAATTGAAATTCCTGTGCTTTCTGTGGGGGGTCACCTTATTTTTTAATATTTTTCATTTATTTTTGACAAGCTATGAATGAAAATTAGCTTAAAGGTGATTGTTATAATACTGTCACTTAAATATCATTTTTAAAAATGGCGCCTAATCTGGGTCAAATGGTAAAAAACAAAAAAAAAATCGAAATTTACTTGGAAAACTTCCATCGTTAAATAAACGGTTTATATCTTAAAAGATAGGTGTTGAGCAGGAGCACGTTCGGGAAAAAGATCAGTGTTTCCACTTTACGGAAAAATACTGTTTTTTGATGTTAAAATGTATATCTGCGGAAACAGGCCAAGAAAATACGTGTTGGGAAATAAGAGTAAATGATTTAAGAAAAAAGTATTAATTAGACGCTCATTCGAGTAAAATTTCAGTGCCGCCACTTCTTAGAAACATACTTTTTTATGTCAAAGGTCCAACCTTTAAATTAGTTTAAGTTTAAATAACGAATGATACCCTAAAAGAAAAGCATTGAGTAGAAGTACTTTCAGGTAATATATTAGGGTTGCCACTTTTAAGGAACATGCTTTTTGTATTGCAATGGTCTACCCTTTCTTTCCATTGTTAAAATAACTGCTGGTACTCTAAAAGAATGGTTTTGAGTAGAGGTTAAATATCAGTGCTGCACACTTAGGAACATACTTTTCTTAAGTCAAGGGTCCATCCTTTTTTTCAATTGTTAAAATAACGATTGATACGAGGGCGGGTCAATAAGTCCGTGACTTTTGGAATAAAACACAGATTTTTTGATAAAAAAATAATTTTATTTTTCAACGTAGTCTCCCTTGAGCTCTATACACTTTGTCCAACGCTTCTCCAATTTTTGTATCCCTTCCAAAAAAAATTATCTGTCGAGGTCCTCAAAATAGGCCTTTGTTTGCGAGATGACTTCATCATTGGAGTCAAATCTTTTTCCACCAAGCCATTTCTTCAGGTTTGGGAACAAGAAGTAGTCGCTCGGAGCCAAATCTGGTGAATATGGTGGATGAGGGAGCAATTCATAGCCCAATTCATGGATTTTTGCCATGGCAACTGCACATGTGTGCACCCTTGCATTGTCTTGGTGGAAAAGAACTTTTTTCTTGGCCAAATGAGGTCGGTTTTTTTTCAAATCGTCATTGAATCGGTCCAATAAGTTGGCATAATATTCCCCATTGATTGTTCTTCCCTTTTGAAGGTAGTCAATGTGGATTATCCCGCGTGCATCCCAAAAAACAGTCGCCATAACTTTATTGGGTGACAAACCCACCTTGGCCTTCTTTGGACCCGATTCACCCTTAGAAACCCACTGTTTTGACTGTTGTTTGGTCTCTGGTGTGTTGTGATGGATCCATGTTTCGTTCACGGTTACAAAACGGCACAAAAACTCCTCCATATTGCGACTAAGCAACGCCAAACCTTCCTGTGAAGTTGTTACACGATTGCGTTTGTGGTCGACTGTGAGCAAACGCGGCACCCATCTTGCGGAAAGCTTTCTCATGCCCAAGTGATCATTCAAAATTGAAACCACTGAGCCATGCGAGATCCCTACGGCTTCCACAATCTCTCGCACTTTCAATCTTCGGTCGGCCAACACCATATCGTGAATTTTTTCGATTGTTTAGGGTGTAGAGACCTCAACTGGGCGTCCAGGACGTTCGGCATCTTCAGTGCTTGTACGGCCACAACGAAATTCAGTAAACCACTTTTTTACCATTGAAATCGATGGTGCAGAGTCCCCATAGTATTTATCAAGCCTAGCCTTGGTCTCGGTAATGGTTTTTTTTCGCAAGAAATATGCTTAATAAGCTCACGAAATTCACTTTTTCCATTTTCTCCTCAAATTAGTGAGTAGTCTGATAAAAATAGCTGTCAAACACAAACTAACTGAAGCAGCAAGTTTAAATTTTGACAGGAGTCAACTGACAGATGCCTGTTGACAGGAGCAGTGTTGCTGTTTCAGTAAAGAGGTCAGAAATTCAAAAAGTCACGGACTTATTGACCCGACCGTACTTTAAAAGAAAGGTGATGAGTAGATGCACCTTCAGGTAAAATTTCAGTATTGCAACTTTTCGGGAACATACTTTTTTTGATGAAAAAAGTTGGACTTTAACTTTCTTTGGTTATTGTCAATATTTTGAATAAGAAAAAGTTGAAGAAACGCGTCCAAATGCCAAAAGGGTGTTGAAAACATAATCCTTGATGTCTTAGAACTTAATAGGAAGGTAATAAGTATGACTCAGACAAAAATTTCACTGTTGCCAGTTTTCGGAAACATAGTTTTTGTGTGTCAAGGGGTTGGAATTTTGGTAAATTTTAATATTTTGAACATAAGAAAAGTCGCAACTTATTTTCCCAACAAAAGTTTAACTTCTAGAGATGTTTTTGCAGCTTTTTTTATGTTCAAAATACTAATAATTACCAAAGTAGCCAAGGTCCCACCCTTTTAATTAAAAGGAAATTTCTCAAAAAGCGTCAAAGCTGATATTTTTTCAAATGAATGAAGCTTACACCAAAATAAAGGAATAATGAAGTTCTTAGTAATGAATTGACCTAAGTAAAATATGTATTTATTTATTTTTTAGGTAATACTGTCCCACTGTATGCTGGGTTATTGTAAAAGATAGACAAGACTCTAGTTCAGGTCTTTTGTTATTTGCGGCCTCAGTTCTCAGTTCTTTCTAAAAGAAGTGACAATTAATCCTTGCACTGGCCCTCGGTGACGACAACGACCGACAACAAGACGAGCAAACGAGCCAACATTCTCATACCGTTGGGGATCGATTTGCTCAACCTCACAAATTCTCTGTGTGTTAAGAGTCAAAAGAACGGTCATATAGCTTAGTAAGTAGTTAGCTAAAGGTAACATGATAGAAATTGCCAAGGTGAATTCCTTTCCAAGACTCAATGGCCGTTCCTTGCCAATTTTGTTGTTTTTGCTTTTTTTTGTTTATATTTTTTTTTTTGGTCTTAACCTGCCACAAGCCTCGAGTATAAACAACATCAAAGCAATTTGTGACGACGTTGATTGGTTTTTATGATCATTCCAATCGCTAATAAATAGAAACACAAAAAAAAAAATATAATCCACAGGAGCTAGTATATAGTATAACCGCGCTTAGATAGTTAATTTAGCTTCAACTAATCAGTTGTAATTGCGATACCATTGGGGTTCTCCTCTTAGGATACATACAAAAATATCCAAGGTGGATCGATTACACGTCGCATTTTTTCGATCATCATCATCATCAAATGGAATGAGTATAAGACAGCGATATTGTGCTGTCGATATAACTTCCCGAGAGGTTTATTGAGTGCAAAAGTGAGAAAAACTTCATAAACTTTGGAAAGTCATTAGGCGCACACATATCAGTGATTGAGGGAACATGCCCCAAAGGTACGCAACATGCTGTGGCTATATGTATATTTTAGGTAATGCAACACGCATGCGAAATGCGCGCAGATAAATTATTATTAGAGGAGGATGGCTCGTGTTCACCTCATAAAAGTCATCAGTCCCAAGGCATATTAATGAACAACACGATGGCCTTGAGGGCTAACTTAAACATCATCCTGTATATATGTATGTACATTTACTACTGCATGCATACCTATCATCGTTTTCAAACAGTCAAAATCTCATATTGGCATTGTTGCCAAATTGCCCTACATTATAGGGTGTTTTGAAAAAGGTGTGACACAAAGCTATAAAGCGTGTGTAGGCTGAGCAAAAACGTTACGAAGGGGGTTCTACTTCCCCCGTGATAAGTCAATAGAAATAGACAAACAAATTTTAAAAAAACAATGGCAACACATTCAATACGACGCTATAGTTTTTTAAAGTTTAAATCTTATTTTTCTTTGTAAAAAAGTTGTTTTTGTTATTTTTTTTTTATATTTTCAAATTTGAAGATACAAATTTGGAAAAATGAAATTTAAGTATTGCCGTTGTTTTCTTATAATATTTTTTTCTATTTTTAGTTGTTTCGGTTAGAAAATTGTTTTTTTCTTTTAAACGGAGGGAATAGACCCCATCTATCAGTTAAATTTGATTTCCTGTCAGGGCAGAACTTTCACACTCTATCGCTTTTTGTCAAACCTTTTTGCTAAACACCCTGTATATATAAAGGATGTCCCAGAATTAACGCCAGATTTGAGTCTGCCACCGTTTTTGTAAAGTAAAGTGTTGGCAGCTCTAAGAGGAAAACAATTTGACAGCTGTCAGTTTCCATGAGAGAAAAAAAAAGAAAAACCTGAAGGACATTATTACATTCTAAACGGATATCTAGACAACAGAATTTTTCGTTTAGACACGGAAATGATTATTCTTATTTCAAAGAAATAGTTGCTGGGGTACCACAAGGAAGTGTATCAGGTCCAGTTCTGTACCTTTTATCTATGCGCGACATATTTGAAACAGAAGACATTATCATGGCCACAATTGCTGATGATACTGCAAAAACGCTCTTAATAATGTTAATGAGTGGACAAAAACATAGCGAATAGCGCTCAATGGACAAAAGTCAACCCACGTGAACTTTACGTATGCAAAAATAAATAGATTACCCGCCTTTCTTAATACCAATCGTGATCCATTTGCAAATTAGGCAAGGCATATGGGAATGACTCTAGACTATTGATATTCTTGACGAGTCGAATTAAGTACTCCGTCTGCGAAGAACAAAATCTATAGACTTGATGTGGTGAACAGAAAACTGCTTTAAAATCGCGGGATAAACTGGAGCTATCACCGGAAAGTAACCTGCCATACATTACTTAACGTCGTTTTAATATATTGCAAGATAAGTTTCAACTTAGTTGCAATCGGGAAGTGGAGGTGGTTTTAGTAAAGTAAGAATTTCACACACTTATTAGCAAATTGTTGAACAATATTTGATTGCGAGTACAGGGTTGCCATGTCTTGAACAAGTTCGATAGCCCAATTTTGAAATTTGTGTAGCCCAAAATCGGAGCTGAAAAAGTAGCCCAAATAGTAGCCCAAAAACAATAAAAAAAATGTTCTCATAACTTTAATCACAGTTTATTTTTATTTAGAAAAAAAAGTTACGAAAAATTAAATACATTTTTCTTCATAAAATAAAGAAGAATTTAAATGGAAATTCTGGAAACAACAGAGAAACTGAATGATTTTAAAGTGAAGTTTGATACGGTTGATTTGAAATGTCAAAAGAAATGAGTATATCGTCCCTTCTATAGCATGACTATGTTTTGCAACTGACTCTTTTGGAATTTCCATATCTGATTTCACCTTCACATACATTTTAAAGAGTTAGACGCAAGGAATTATCGTATAATAGTGAACTATTCAGTTAATAAAAAGTGGTGCCAAATTGTGGAATTTATGATTTATTTATACGAATAAAATATCGCCCAAGATTAGATTTGGGCTATTAGTAGCCCAATTATGATTTGGCTGTCATATTGAAATTGTTGTCAGCAATTTCGGAAAAAGATAGCCCAATTTCTGAGAAATTGTCCCAATCTGGCAAGCCTGTGCGAGTAAATAATAAAAAATGGTCATGGCAAATTTCGACGAGTTTCAAACAACCTATTCAAGCACGTCTCCATACACCTTACTGCCTCTGTATAGAATGAGTGACAGAGCTGGAATAGATGTCATATATGCTGTAGTAGATGTCAAAAAAATGCTGCAACAAAAGTTCATATTTTTTCAGTTCTTGCAGCACCGGCAACATTTGTGGCATCCAGCTCCATCTTGCATTCCATGCAGTTATACGAGGTTTTGACTGTAAGGCGAGACGATATAGCATTGTTATAACATAAGTTGCAACTTGCAACTCTGATTAATATGCATGCACATATCGTATTGAAAAATGGCATTTTAAGTTGCGCACACACACACACACTCCATCCCGATGGAGTCGCGCAAGATGCAAGAAGCAGTAGGTACATAATATGCAAATAAAGTAATCCTGGCAACGCATTGCGAGATCAAGATCAGCAGAAGCATCATCATAATGGAGGAAGTCGATGCAAAAAAAAAATGAAATAAAATCGTAAAGAAAGAGGCGTTTGCGCATTGCATGCCCCTTTGAGTTATCGAATTTTAATTTGGTCATAATTCAATCAGCCCACTCTGATGCTGCATCACAATCATATACCTCTACTCCGTCAGCCAGCATGTATACAGATTTGGTGGGTTTTCAGCCGGACCAGAGACGAAGAGTGCATCATCAATATTGTCGGAAGAGAAATCAATATTTTACGTGACTTACGTGCGCGATGGTAATGCCTTACCATCAGACCAGCCAGAAAAACTTTGAGGAGAGCTGCTGCAACAAAACTGTGAAAATAAAATGATACACACGGTGAACTGTTGTGTGATTTATTACGCAGCACGGTTTGTTGCAAACAACATTTTGTTTGTTGCACTCGCAGGCGAGCAGCACATCAGTTTCGAAATTGAATTAGGTAAATCGAACTTTCTAATATAGGGGCACTGTGCTATAAGCTTTGCACGCGCACGCGGACAAATTGCTTTCACCCACCTTGCACCGTATGCCGCTAATGCACCGCGCCCCCAATGTGTGTGAACCGCATCATCACAGTATGGCACGCATGGTAGATCACTGCATGATTTTGTTTTTGGTTTTGTTTCGGCTGCAGTTGGTATATGTTGTATGGCAAGGTGCGATGCTTATCTTAGCGCTCTACTTCGTGCTGAGTTTCTGCAACAATCGGTGACTGGCAATGGAGAGTGATTTGGCCAAACACAGTGTTACCTGGGAAATTGTATTTCGATTCAGCGTAGACAAGATGACGACGAATAAGTCAAGTGCAATCACAAAGTAGTTTTGTATTTCTTATGTAACATCTGTGGGTGGCAGGAAAGTAAGTACATTTCTTGGCATCTTTCACTTTTCTTGTACAAAATGTGTACTGAATGGTATTCAAGTTTTTTTTTTAAATAAATTTGATCTTTGTATTTAAATTGATCAATTTGATTTGAAATAGCATTTTGTGTAGCTATATATGTAGCTGAAATACACGCAGTATTTTATTTTTAAGAGCTCCAAGAAATCATAGTATCACACTCAGTTAAAGTCAGTCCTATACTTAAACAGAAAATCTTAAACATTTTAATTTTGAAAATTTTTATCATTTTATTAATAAAGGGTTTTTCTTTCAATTATATAATAATTGAAATCGAAGAGTGAATTCGGAAGTCTTACAAAACAAAAGTCAAGCAGCTGGCTGCTGGCCCTAAAACTAAAGCGCGGGCTCTTCGAAACAGGGAAGGTGACCTTAAGTCACCGAAGCAGAGGGAGTAAATGTATTCAAGCAGCATTTGTGTATAGCAGTTACTAAATTGGAAGAAGGTAGAGCGAGAAATAGAACAAGAAAAGATAACCCACCTACTGCCAATGAAGACCTAATTCCACCACCCAGTATAGAAGAAGTATGAAGACTAAGCTATAAGAAAGGTTAAGAACAACAAGGTCACTGGATTTAATGGTCTACCAGTGGAGACCTTCAATCATGGTGGGGAAGTGTTGAAAGGATGCATTCATCAACTCATCAACCAAGTTTGGGCGGAAGAAAGTATACTCACTCGATGACTAGTCTTTGAGCTCCATAAGATCTATCTAAAAAAAAGGCAATCTCATATGTCCTGCAATTACTATTGAGGCATATTTTTGTTAATCGTCACGTGCAAGATCCTATCCACAAAGTGAGTGGCTTAAACCTTTCTGTCAGGTATCAGTGTAGTTTCCATCCTAGCAAATTCACGATTGACCAAAAAATATTTACTCTCAGGCAATTCCTGGAACAGGCAAATGAATTTTATTGACTTCAAAGCCAAATATGATAGCATTCATCGTCAGAAGAACTCCTTATATATGCCGATGGAAAAACTTGGTATCTTAGGAAAAGTGATCCAGTTGTGTCACGTGACATTTGGAAATACGCGATGCAATATGTAACTAAGGAAAAGCTCTTCCAATCAATTCTGGATATTTATATCCGATATCATGTGTTTTCTACGAACTCGTTTTGGAGTGAAAATGCAAAGGGCAGGCGTTAATATTGTAGGCACTATTTTCAGTAAATCTGACCAACTTCAAGGGCAGGTTGATAATATTGACTTCATCGGCTGCTCCCAACTGGCCTTTATAGAATCTTCCCCAACAATTGAAGAACAGACAAAACTTGAGGGCCTTCAGGTTTGAGAAAACGAAGAAGACCGAAAATTTGATTTAGACCAAGCCATCCAGGGTGGAAGAAAGCTTAGTTTAGGTGAATGAAAGCAGCGTGCTCATTTAACGATTCGCCAGGGCTTAGGAGCCAGTATTAAGTAAATAAGTACTATTATGTTTTTTTTTTCGTCAAAAGACCCAATTTACTTTGCGTTTAAAACTAGTACTACGACTATTTTTCAAATTTTTCAATTTTGTTTAAATTAAAATTGTGCTGTTTTGTGCTCACTTTGTGTTGCCAAATTCCGAAAAGATTAAACAAAAATTAGCATGTTTGTAACTTTTACGGCCAAAAAACAATTTTGCGAAGCGTGTAAAAAGCACTACCATCAACGGTTTCAAAAAAAATGTTGTGCTGTATTGTGCTCAATAAAAAATTCGTAAATGTGCAAATTATGTTCATCCGTAAATTTAACAAATGTGCGAATTTCTTAAAAATATTGACGGCACAAGGTGGCACAAGTTGAGCACAAGATAAAGCACATCTTATTTTTGAAAACACAACGGTGCTAACTTCACGCTTCGCAAAACAGTTTTTTGGTCGTAAAAGTTACAAACATGCTATTTTGTTATCTTTTCATAATATGGCAGTACAAAGTGAGCACAAAACAGCACAACTTTTAATTTTTTACAAATTTGCAAAATTTGAAAAATATTCATTGTAAAATTTGAAAATTTACGAATTTTTTTAAAAATATTTGGCCATAAAAATTGCAACTATGTGATTTGTTTTATTTTTATTTTTGGTTCTTAGTTCTTACTAGCATTTTCTGAGCACAAAACAGCACATTTTTTTATTTTTCGAAAATCCAAAATGGCGGAGCTTAGTTTACGCTAAAAAAGTGGGTACCTTCTGAAACCCCTTTGTACGATTTTTTTTTGAAATTACGGCACATTGCAGCACAAGTTAGGCACATTACAGCACAACCTTCTTTTTTAAATCCAAAATGGCGGTGCTACGAGTAACTTCACACACATTAATGTTTAGCAACACCAACTCCAACAGTGATCTACTCCACTCTCAAAACTAAGCACTCCAAAGGAGATGGCTTAGATTATTAGCAACTCCAAACCAAAGAAGTCCAAGTGGGCTGGATGGAATATCCACCTTCGTCCAACAGGAAAATATTTTTTCTCATCATCATCCTCAACAACTACATCAACAAAAGTTACTTCCCTCAGGAATGGAAAACTACAAAAGGAGCAAGGAACATGGTCACCAAGTTCATGCCAAAATTCTATTCCTCAACAAAATAAGTAAACTCATGAAAGAACTGATACTCAGAAAGCTCAAGAAATTTCGGGCATGGTTCGTAGAAGGATAAAAATGTTTCGTCCTCTGGTGAAAAATTTAGAGAATTTCATTTTGGATTCAATCGAGAATCTGATTTTTCAGTTTTTTTAAATTAAATTTGTTTTCACGATCGATTCAAATCTGCCAAGTTCTGAAAAATATGGCTCGTTCCTGAATTAATCATAAGAGAACTGTTGAAGAACCGTTCGAATAGGAAATTTAAATATAATTTTATGAAAGGAGAGAGTTTCAAAATTTCAAAGTTACGCAAGATCAAAGGATGTTTCGAAAAAAAAAAATTCAAAGTCCCCAGAATTTCGTTGTTCCTTGAGTGATTTAATTTATTTGGAACAGGTGATGGCTAATACAGAATTCAGGACTGGTTGTACAAACGTGATTCAAATTTCGATCAATGTTCAGCGGTTTTAAAATGTTTACTTTCTGATTTTCACAGAAATACTTAGGTTGCAACGATGGTTCAAGGTTCTAGTATGTTATACCAGCCAATATTACACCTCAACCATCGTTGAACCTCAGTAGATTAGCCAAAGTCAGTGAGTTAAAATTTCTGAGCCACGTATTTTATATTTGTGTAACTGGACCTAAACAAAAATCGAAACAGGGTGGTCCCAAGAAAATGTCATTACCTTACAACTTCGTTACTCCTGGAGCAATTTGGGTGAAATTGGCACAGGGTGCCTCCGATGGTGATTTTGACATATTTTTGAAATGCAGCTTTGAAGAAAAAATTCTGTTATATTTTCGTCACAGTTATCACCTGAAAACACCTGAAAATATAGACTTTGAAACTTTTTATTTTTCCGATATCTGCCCAACGAGACCCATTATGATTTGCGAACGACATTTTATGAACTCTGGTCTTGGTGCAAGAACAAAATCATTTGAGGCATGAAATTTGGTTTTAGGGAAAAGCATTCAATCCTGCATTCACTACTGAGATTTGATCTGTTTAAGGAGAAGAGGCCCACACCCGAAAAGTCTTCGAGGCTTACACCGAAAGGGATATCCGAAAAAAATTCATCCAAATCAGAGCTTGTCAGCTTATGAAAACCAGGGTGTAGTCGATCAGCTAGAAGCTGCAAAAGAACCAGATTACCAGCCACATGCAGTGCATCTAGGTAACTACTGAGTTGCAACCGAAACTCACAGACTGTTCTCAAAAAAGTTGATTTTTCTTTTCACACTGCATCTACTCGCTGATAAGAAATAGAACTGGGTTCAGCTAGCAGACAAAAGTTCTTATGAATGTATAAGGAGCTCCTGATATTAGTCATCTCATCAGTTATCTACAGCTTCCTAGTTTAGTTCACCATCTCTGAAACTGCCACGAAAGAATTGCAAAAATGCGAGAGGAACTGCACTGGGCTTTAGTTCGATCACTTAAGCACTTCAAAAGCGACCATCAGCTCTACTCTATGGCAAATGCAGCCCCTGGACGAGTCTTTGACGTTATCAACAGATGGGAACGTGTTTTGGGTAGAAACATGATAACTTTTCATCAAAAAGAGACTCATCAGAGGTGAACCCATTTTCCTAAAATTTAGAACGTATTTTTTTTTCAAAAGAAAATTTTTATAAATATTTCAAATTTGAAGGGATCAGATAGTCTTCTTAGGCCTTAGCTCAATGCTTCACTGTGGAAGTGAGAACCTCATAAAATTATAGGAACGAACTTGCGATTTTCTGTCGTGCGATCATTCAGTCGAAAAAAATAGAACCAATGAGATTAAATGAGAATAAACACACATGATACCAAAAAATCATTCTGGGTTGCGATCAATTTTTTTCGACACAACGACAGAAAATCGCAAGTGCGGTCCTAGCCTTGCTTTAAAAATTCTTACGCAAAAAAACTTATGTAGGTAGGAACATATTTCAAAATCAGCATTCTATAAAAAGAAGAACTTCATCAATAATATCTCTGTCTCAATTAGTCTTTATGCAATCAGAAAGGAAAAAACAATTCACAAAACTTAAAATGGCCCAACAAATTGCTGCGCCCCAAGCCTATTGCATCGAAAAAATTATTTTTGTCTTCCATATCTGTGCAACATGACTGAGGTATACAATTTTTTTTGTTGCACTCCATAAATCCTCTAAGGAAAAAGTATGTACAGATATCTATACGATTAACAACAACAGCAACTGCAACACATTGCTGCAACGTCCGGCGGCGACAGCGATGACGACGACGACGACGACGCTGCAACTCATGGGCGCTGTCATCTTTTACCGAAAAATGCGGAAAATCTCATTTAGTTTAGGAACTCAAAAGTCGATAATTTGCTAGACCACAAGCTATGGCACTATATACAACCTATACCACCTATGGCAAGAGCAGCCTTTTGAATTACAGAAGAAGAAAAAAGCGCTTCAAAAGATACACTCACACAATTTTCGCGCAGCTTGCGCACATGTGCAGTGCACCTCTTCGTTCTGTTAGTCGTCGACCGTCGAGCGTCTTTTTTAGATAGATTGACATCTTACAAATGCGCATAAAATTTGTAACAAAGTGCAGAGACACAAAATTGTTCACTCCATACCTATGCCAGGAAATATATTTATATGGTCACAACAGTTCCAACAACAACAACAACAGCAACGGGTATCCAATCCATCCCCCATATAAGCGCATCTCAAAAGCTTATTTTTGTGCTGTCGCCGTCGCCGCTGCTGCCGCCACCACCGCCGTTGCCCCAGGCATAGTTACACCACAAACCAACAAGCGCTAAAGACGCGACAGACTTTAAGGCAACAAAAAACAACAAAAATGTTGCCACAAATGCCTTTTCACACCTCGAAGTACCAAACACCAAACCGACCGACACAAGGTATAGGCTAGGAGCCGTTCTTTTCCGTCCCATATTACCGCTGTCGTCGTCGTCGTCGTCTTATAAGATTTGAGATTCAATAGAAGTGTGTAAGAGCAAAGCAATTATCTTGCCAATGTAACCCAATGCGCATTCAAGGAGGTATCACACCGAAATCACGCAAAACTACATCACGAGACAGTGCACAAAACACACCTGAGAACCCTCTGGACATGGTCAGGTCGGGCTTGGACTCAGGCTGGCCTACACCTCGCAATAATACAAGAGAAAAAAGGCGAAAATCACTCTGCTGACAATGCTGCGCTGGCCAAATAGGCACAGAGAATTCCATGGGTGACCATTATTAGATGGCATTTAAAAACTCCGACAGCCAAATTGAGAGAATTTACTACTACGAGAACGAGTGGCTTCCCGCATTGTTGGTCGAGCGAGAAGCCTATAGCACAATTGAACTATAGTGCCCAGTGCCCAGCCGGCGACAACGAATAGCAGAGACAAAAACAGTGAAATCGATGCCAGTTTTGGGCCTAGCAAGGATTATTGCGTAATTCGTTGCTGCCGCGCCGCCGCTATTACAGGGCACCTACATACCAACTAGCTGCCTCACACTCACGAACAAATCGATCCAAAAATCTATCTGACACCGATCCAAATCGTTCTGACAACTGTAAAGGTACATACACACTATCGCCTGTGTCAAGCGGAAAAGTTTGAAACGACTTGTTAGCTATATCAACGGTGTTTCGAACCTAAACATTTTAACACAAGCATGAAAATGTGGAAAGTAATGTATTCGTGAAAAAATTTAACACGAGATTTCGATCAAACTTGATTAAAACGTTGATAGGGAAGACGTTAAAAGTTGGTCTGTCTATCTGTCCGTTAATCTGCAACCCATCAACAGTCATTCCCCGCATATTTTTTTTCATTATTTTTAGAACCAAGAATAACGGTACATTTCGTATTTTTTTCAAAAACGGCTCAAAATTTTTTCCTAAAAAGCAATCAATACTTTTATTTTTAAAAAAGAAATATTTAATATTTCAAATTATTTTTTTAGTTTGAAAATTCGAAACGTCAAAAATGACACATAATAATTAGAAATGTTTCGTTTTTGTAAGCATTTCGTTGTCTTGTTGAAGATCAACTAAAAATTTCGTTTCTAAACAAACAGCAGAGCACTAGGCTTTATACAAAATTGGTTATTAATTAATATAACTTCCCATTCAAGCTTCTTGTTCCTCGATTTTTTTTCGAAGTGGTAACTATCTGATTTTCAAAATTTTTTTTGAAAACTCAGTATTTCCAAAACAACATGGATTAGGTTTTGTAAATTTCTTACCATAGCTAGTGGTTTCATTAGAAAAAATATACTTTCTGCAAAAATTGTGCAATTAGACTTACACTTCTAAAAAATTTCGACATAGCTGAATTTTGGTGGAGAGCTTTATTTGACGCCATAAGCAGGGGCCAGGGGGGGGTGAAATGGGGGTAAAGTTGATTTTTTGTTAATTTCTTGAATACATTTTATTTTTTACTTCTAAAAATAAAGTTTTATTTGAAAATAGTTTTTCAAAAAAAAAATTAAAACATATTTTTTGAAAATTAAATTAGGACTTTGAAAGCAACTAAAAATACTGTTTTTATTTATTTGATGTGAAACGGTTTTTATCACTTTTTAGAATATTGAAAAAATATTTTAGTTTTATGCAAAAATAGCGGTAGGTAAATACAAAAGTTAAAAACCCTTAAGAAAAATCCTATTTTTCTTAAAAGTTATCCTCCTGATTATGCTAAAGTTTTTTTTTTTTTAAATGTGTTAAAATTTATTCGTACTACAACAAAATTAAAAATAAATTTACACGAGGAATTTTTTCAACAGTGGGTCTTGTGAATAAAAAAAAGCTAAAGCTTAAACTAGCATTTTTAAGTTAAAGCTTAGTTTTGTGTGAATAAAAATAGCTTAAGCTAGAATGTTATAGTAAAAGCTAAAAAATATCAAGATTCTTGGAATCGAAGATTTATTGCATAGATTAGGTGATGGTACGAGAAGAACACATCACCTCACTCTGATCTCAATAGATCTATTGTGCTCCATGGGGTGAAGGCAAGGTAGGTATAGGAAGGGGTAAGGAAATTAACTTGTGGAAACTTAGGTCCTTAGGCTTCCCTGAACCATCCTGAATTTTGAGTGAATTTAAGGATGTTCCTTAGTGGCAAAAACGAGACGTCACCGTAATCTCCGAAAGCTGCTTTCCTAGTTCTGGCTAGACTCGGGCATTCACAGAGGAAGTGATATGAGCCCTCCTCTACCTCTCCGTCTTGACACGTTCTACACAAGTCAGATTAGAAAATGTCGATTCTTCTTAAGTGGGTTCCCATGGTGTTGTCACAAGGTAGTATTCCAACCAAGAGATACAGCTAAGGCCTGCTTAGCTTAAGTAAATATTCAGTTTTATTC
Source organism: Dasysyrphus albostriatus (assembly GCA_946251815.1). Classification (NCBI taxonomy): domain Eukaryota; kingdom Metazoa; phylum Arthropoda; class Insecta; order Diptera; family Syrphidae; genus Dasysyrphus; species Dasysyrphus albostriatus. Next base: position 51,568,844 of record OX276338.1, on the reverse strand, counting down.
TTTGAAATATCCTGCTATAAGTTCCTCGAGACATGACAGGTATCACTTGTTGACCATCTGTCATTGGCAACTTTGAGGAAACTCTGGTAAATTCTTCTTTTTTCCTGCTCCAGTGGCATAAGAACTGAGCAGTCAATTTGGCTCGGATAAAGAGATGATCCGTTTTTGGCCAATTCATCTGCCATTTCGTTCCCGTATATGTCACATTGTCCTGGGACCCATCCAAGGGTAACTACATTTGATGCACTGAGTAGTTTCAACTCATTACGACAACGAACTACCAGTTTTGACTTTGTTACAATTGAGGAAATGGCTTTTATTGCCACCTGGCTATCAATAAAAATGTCAATATTTTTGTTGATTAGATTGGAAAGGCTCTTTGCAGCTTCACACTCTGCGAACACTTCCGCTTGAAAGACACAGCAGAAACCTGGAAGCTTTATTGATCTGTCCAGGGGTGGGTTAACTGAAAAAATTCCTGACCCTACCCCGTCGTTTGATTTTGAGCCGTCGTCGGTAAAGACCGAAACATGATAAACGTTTATGACCCGGTTTACCGTCCAGTGTCCTTGTGGGAATATCTGTTAGGACTACCAGATTAAAATCAATGTGCAGTAATGTATAGAGTCGGTTCTGAATGTCAATGTCGGTAAATCTCATAATATTTCTATGACCGTAAATGTCCTTTTTCCAATTTCTGCATTGTTGAAGTCGCAGAGCACTTTTGGCCGCCATCTCTTTTGTGAAAAGATCGAGTGTGGCTAGTGAGAGGAATGTTTCCATGGCTGCAGTAGTTCTCATGGCACTGGTTGCGCTGATAGATGCTAGTCTTTGAATTTTTATTAGTATAAAATGCTTTAAAAATCATTAAAACAATTAATTTCGAAGTTATTAGGCACATTCCATCAACATTTTAAAATAAAATATAAGTAAGACGTGATTTTCAGGATTTTGAGTTTTCGGGATTCTGGGTTTTGGGGACTCAGGGTTTTCAGGAATTTGGCTTTTTGGGTTTTGTAATTTTGGATTTTCAAGATTTTGGGTTTTTGGGATTTTTGGTTTTAAGGAATTTGGGCTTCCAGGACTTGAGTTTTTCGGGATTCAGCGTTTTTGGGATTTTGGGTTTTCAGTATTTTGGGTTTTCAGGACTATGGGTTTTTGGTATTTTGAATATTCGGGATTTTGTGTTTACAGGATTCTGATCCCAGATCATATTTTTCCTTCGAAATGTTATATTGTACAATGTACATACCTAAATAAGAGTTTAATACTGTAACGACTGTCACATTTGAACTATAACAACTCTGGAATAAACTATAACCACTCTCGAACATCGAACAAAAGAAACCCCAAATTTCGAATTAGACAGGACACAAACCAACCTTCGGAGAGTTTTGGTGAGCTTTCGAACTGCCAATACTAAACGTCAAAAAGAAAGCTTTGGAAAGGGAAATGTATGGGAAATTACCCCAATGGAAAGCTCTAGAAGCAAATACTAGAACCTTCCAGCTTTTTCGGGAACCTTGTGAAAAGTATAAAAGCACATGTCTGGCCGGCAGAGGACGCAGTTTATTTTTAATCGTGAATGAGAAAGTTGTGTGTAATAAAAGTCAAATCAATTAATTTCAGTGGTGAACAATAAATTGTGTTGTAGTAAGAAAAGTAAAGTGTTTTATTTTGTAAAGTAAATAAGTGGAGAATTGAAATAAAGTGAATTAAGTTTTATTAACGAACCTGGAATATATTACAATATTATAAATGGCTCAATATAAAAGTGAAGTTGCTTCTCAACTTAAAAACATAAACGAAATTGTCAATATCAGTCCCATTTTTTAACTTTAAAATTATAACATTAAAATTAACAGGGTAAATCCTTGTTTTTTAGTTTATTAGTAGCACACTGTAGATTGATCGTACGACATGTGTTAAATTTTGTCAACGAAAGGTCTTTGGCTTGGGCGTGTTCTGCTTTAATTTCTTAATTAGAGTGAGAGTATGTGACACTAACTACGCCAGTGTTTATAGGTTAGGAAAAGTTAGAAAACTGCATTAAATATGAAAATTACATAGCTTTATAATTAGTGTCACGCACATGCTAAGAAATACATACCTACTCAGACCGTCCTTAATTTTGCACTAAACTAAGGTATTTATATTTTTAAAATTATAAGCCACTTGAATATAAAAGCCAGTATGTGCGACCCTGTCATGTCTCATATTTTTTTAAGATCATCTAGAATAGACTATAGAACCGATGCTGGCCTTACAAAGCGTCTTTTTTTTACTGTACCGAAAACTATTTTCATATGGTTTTAATTGAAATTGTTTGTGCGTTTCAGGTTTTCAAAAAAAATCGCAGACTGGAAAATTTGTTGACGTTTTTTTTTTTTACATCCCTTATTTTTGTTTTATTTCCAGAACTTGAAGTAATAGTTGAAAAAAATATTGTGTTTAAAATTTTTAAATCACGGAGTATTTCCGTTCATCATCCGATCCGTTCCGTACATCACGTTTTTAATTTTGTTAAGAAATTAATGGCGCTGCTGTTATTGAAAAAAGTGTAAAAGTGTAACTTTATATAATAAGCCACTCCAACACCCTGTTTACATTAAAAAGATTAGCATTAATCATTACAAACAATACCCTTAAATATTATAATTATAGTTCTTTGAGTTTGTAAAACAAATATTTCAAACATTTTCTGACCAAAACTTGAACTACATTACAAATGCAGCTTCTTCTCCTGATGGATAAAGCAGTTCTGAACAAGCCATTTCATTGAGTCTCAATTTCTAAAAAGTGTGCATGCACCTTAAGACTATACGACTTCCAGTCCCCCTCACTGATAACCATCATCGAATGCGACCCCAATTGAGTGATGTCCTCTCTCAGCTTATGCTGGCCAGGCCAGGCTCAAGCCTCTGTATAGTGAGGGCAAAATTAATTTAAATTTATCGGCGGTGTCAATGCGATCGCCTTAAGAAGGCACTGCTCTTGGCCATATCTAGAGCGATTTCGATCATGGGGCAATTCGCACTAGTCGCATCGTAGCCAAACTAGTCCGTCGCGCAGGTGTAATAAAACTTAATTCTATCGCCATCGCCACTCATCCAACAGTTCATTTATTGTAGGTTTCAGTTTTCAAAGCAGAGGAGTGCGAAATTTCCATTTTGGGATTTGGGGATTTTCCTGGGAAAATCAGATTTCGCGCCAAATAGGCTGCAGTGTGTGGGAAAATGTCCTAACAACGACGTTTTTTTTTTAATCTTTTGCTATAGCCGCACCAAGAACGCTTTTCAATTTTGCCATTTCAATGAGAACATAAATTTCATTAACACTGCTCTGCACTTCGCAGTTCACCGCAGTTTGCCAGAGATCCAGATCCAGATCAATCGGATCTCGATTTGTGGCATCTCAAACCATTTGTATATGTGGACGTTCCTTTATAGAGGTATACAGGTGATTGCATGTCAAAGATCTCACAAAGCAACAAACTCAACTCCGGGTATGGTGGTATGCAGTGGCAGGAATAAATTCAAGCTCCGACAAAGTATACAAAAATGGATGGAGGCCTCTAACTCTATGGTCTGCCTACAACAACCTACGAAAATTGCACTAGCCAGTCCATATATACATCGGAGACAAATTGTCCAAACACTCTGCTGTGCGAGAGTTGTGAGTTTGCGGTTTGGAAAATTGCAAAATTGTGTGTGGGGTTTTATATTTATTGGTTCAGATGGGAGGAGGCATAAGTTCAATGATGGGCATCGCCGGATGTTCGATGCGTTTCATGGGAATATCATGACCTAGTGTTAAAAAAGGATGCGCAGTTAAGAGACGATGGTGAGGTTCTACGGTGGGTGATATGCCTCAGGATATAAATATGGTAAGAGTGTGTCTATATATGCAATTTTTAATTTAAACCCTTAGTTTTGTATTGGGAAGGAGTTGGGTAATTGACAAATTAATTGGTCCAGTTCAAAGTAAAAACCTATCTGGGTATCTGATATCTTCTAGTTCAAATGTGATTGGAAATTGATGTATAGAGTGGGGCGAATACATTTAGAGGATCGATGGTACTTAGCACTTAAGAGGAAAAAGAAAATAAATTTGTGGAGACATATAATGAAAGTTATTTAAATCGAGGTCGAAAAAGTCTTGTCAACCTAACGGAATTATTATCATAAAATTCAATCGAGCAAAAACTGAAAACTTATACTTAGTTGTAAGAACATTGTCTATTGTCCATAAAAATAATCAATTTTTTAACGTAATTGGCTGTTTAATGAATCAATGAGTCAATTTTGAATTGATTGTCGGAGAAACTTTTAATTTGACAGTCAAACATATTGACGCTAAAATGACCTTTGAAGAACAATAATACAAGTTTCAAAATACAACCGAAACCGAAAAATCCAAGATGGAGGTCAAGCCCCAGATCAGGATGCTTGGGAACTTTCTGATATAATAAAGGGGGCTGTCCACAATAATATCCATCAAAATTCAGACGACACAAAATTTTGCCGGGGTCAAGGGTTATTTTTGTTCAATTGCACTGATCAATAAACAATTGAGTAAAGTTTTTAAAATAGTTGGATGTGTCTATTTTTTACTATAGCTATAGGTACTTACTGGTTTGTTGATATATGGAAAAAAATAAATCACATACCTGAAAAAAATAAAATATGTTATTATTATTTTAATTATTATCAACAAAACAACAAAAATTGAATGCAAAATAAAAGTCAAACACGTAATCCCGATAATTGGAGTCTCAATACCAAAGAAAGAGCAAAGAAAGCCATGGTTGCGTTCTATTCCTGCAACAGGATTTTGGAAAATTCCTGGGGACCCAAAAAATTATCAGGTGGATTTACACGGTAATAGCTAGACCGATACTAACCTATGGTAAATTAGTTTGATGGAACGCGACTGAGAAAGCAACAAATCTGAAAACCTTGACAAAAGTTCAAAGATTAACATGCGTAGGTATTACGGGGACGTTGAAAACTACCCCCACAGCGGGACTGGAAGCGATACTCAACTTGAGACTCCAAGATCTATTTGCGCAAGAATCTGCAGCATACAGTGCCCTGCGGCTAAGCCAGACTTAATGCTGGAAACAGAGCACAATAACTTTCTTCTAAGATGGACACTAGAGTTGGTGCAGGAATTTTCTTAAAAACTTTGAGACTAGCTAGCTCCTTCAGACTTACGGACTTTTGCATCGTCTTCCAAGCTGAGGTCTTGGCAGTGTCAAAAGTGACAATGACCCTCTTTATTGATAGCCAAACAGCAATAAGTAATTTCTGCCACCGAGATACATTCGAAGCTTGTAACTTGCTCTCGCAAAGAGCTTAGGGTCTTTGGCATGCCGCGTAACATTAGACTCTGCTGGGTTCCTGGTTAGAGTGATGCCAAGGGAAACGAGAGAGAAAGTGAGTTGGGTAGAACGGGTTCGTCGCTTGACTCAAGTCAAACCGAACAAAATATCAAAGTACCAACCTGGGGCATCAAACAGGATATTGGTAACAAAATATTAGAAATAACCAATGAGAGATGAAATCAGCTTGAAACATGCGGCACAACTAGAAAGTTATGGCCAAATTTCAATAAGCAGAGAACAGACAAAATTATGCAAGTGAACTAGAAACACCTCTGTTCCCTTGTCAGCATAATCACCGGACACAACCTACTGGGATGCCACAAAAATAAAATGAGTCTCAGTATTGACGACCTTTGCAGAGGGTGCAGTGGCGAAGAAACAGCTGATGATACCTCACATTTCCCTTGCCACTGCCAGCACTCTGTTATTTAA